>CM057449.1:1051820000-1053312500 GCA_016271365.2 Neoceratodus forsteri
AGATTTACTTTATTACCTGAGTGACTTAACTTCATATATATTAGTGGTAATATCACTTGAATTTAGTGTTCTTACTACCGCATGCCCAATTGCTTTATGAGACAGTCTGTGTACTTCTGTACTGCCTCCTATCTCATACTGCAATCTAAAGTGTTTCACTGTTGTTTATAGAATGTTATTACCTCAAAGTAACCGAAGCCTCCATTCTCCCAATGGTTATATCAGACCACGTGCCGGTTTGTATACATCTACTCTGGGGTCCCCCAATAGCTAAATCACCCATACGGCATCTGGATCCCCTTTTAATTAAAGACCCAGAATTTATCCCATGGGTTAAAATACAAATACAAGAATTTCTGTCTTTTAACAAATCCTCAGACACTTCCATGAACACACCATGGGAAGCTCTAAAAGTTACCATTCGAGGTAAAATTATAAGTTTTGCAGCTTTTCACAGGAAGGCGAGAGAACAACAGCTAGCTACTTTGGAGAAACAACTAAAAGAAAAAGAAACCCTCTATTTCAATTCTCCAAAACCCAATCCTAACTCACCTCTCCACTTAGATATATTGAATCTTCAAATTAAAATGAATGAGCTTCTACCTCGTAAAACAGAACTAGCATTATTTAAACTTAAACATAAATACTGGGAGCAAGGTGATAAATGTGGCAAACTACTTGCTTATCAACTTAAAAATCAACAAGCAGAAAGGCACATTGTGGACATTAGAGACCAAGCAGGTCAACCTCATACAAACAGTCTCTCTATCAATCAGAATATGATGTCTTTTTTATAAACAGTTATATGCTCCACCTAATTCTGTCTTTAACTCTCGTATACAACACTTTCTAGATAAAATACATCTTCCCCATCTTTCTGTTCAAGACAAAAAAGACTTAGACTCTCCTTTTACTTTGCAAGAAGTCTGAAAGGCCCTTATCTCCTTAAAATCTGGTAAAGCTGCAGGCAGAGATGGCTTTCCAGTTGACTTTTATAAAGCGCTTTCTGATACTTTATGTCCCTTGATTTTTTAGGTCCTTCAGGAAGCCATCCAGACCGGTAGACTCCCCCCTCAATGTCAGAAACCATTATAACTGTACTACCAAAAAAAAAGACAAAGACCCCTCCCTTCCCTCTAGCTATAGATCAATATCTCTGCTAAATACGGATGGGAAATTTTCCCAAAACTCATAACTTCCTGGCTGATCCCACTTATAGCTAAATTAGTTCATAAAACCCAAGCAGGCTTTATTAAGGGAAGGATTGGTTCTGATCATTTACGCTCATTATTTAATCTAATACATAGGGCCACATCTTCAAAAACACCTGCAGCTGATATAGTTATTGATTTTGAAAAGGCCTTTGACTGTTTATGTTGGAATTACTTATATCAGACTTTAAACCATTTTGGTTTTACTAATACATTTTGCTCCTGGATTAAATTATTATATACATCTCCCTCTGCTAGAGTACTAACTAATTCTACACTCTTCTCTTCTTTCACACTGGCTAGAGGTACCAGGCAAGGTTGCTTGCTATCTCCCTCCCTCCCTCCCTTTTTATCTTAGCGATGGAACCCCTTTATACCCATCTCTGTTTATCTAACAATATTAATGGGATTCCTATTGGCAGCCTCCGCTTTACTTATTTATTTATTGATTAGCTTTTGGTAACCGGGTAAGTGCGCTAGGCAACAATCCTGCCTATTTTCAGGCATGACCCGGGAGAGCACATGACATTGATGTACATACTACAATAGTACATAATAACATATTAAAGTAGTACATAATAACAATCAGGGTAAACAATGACAGCAAGAGCAATTAACAACATAAGGTAATTACAGCATCAACGTCAGATACAGTGCATAAAAAGACATATAGTAACAATAATAGACTAGGGTCCATGCCGCAGGCCGGCAGTAGGGTGAAGCAGATTAGCGTTTGCAATGACCAAGGGCATGAAGGTGAGAGAATAGCAAGTTTTTAAATTCCCGGTGTGAGGTAGAATTTTTAACCTGAAGGGGGAGTGAGTTCCAGAACTTAGGAGCAAAGTGAGAGAATGCCTGTTCGCTCATTTTAGTTGCGCAAGGTCTGGTAGAGAGCATTGGGACAGAGGAGGACCTGAGGGTCCTGGTTTGGGCAGCAGGAGTAAGGAGGTTAGCCAGATAGTCAGGGCCAGGGGGTCTGGATAGTGAGTGAAAAGCACCCCAGGGAGTAGGCCCGTAAATCTATAGGTGACAGCGAATTTAGACCTGCGTAGAGGAGACAGTGATGAGTAAGGTGAAGGACAGTTAAAGCGAATCTGCAGATGTTGTTATAGACGGTGTCCTATTTGCTAAGTGTAGAAGAGTTGGCAGTGTAGATGAAGGGAAGAGCATATTGGAGCTGGGGTAAAAGGATTCCCCTTGCTACTGATAATCTGGCAGAACGTGTGAGGGAGTGGCGAACTCGATAGGCGCCACCAGTTTTTGCATTGACAGCATGACAAACCATGTTGACATGTAATGACAGGTCAAGGGAGGGATTAAGAGTGACCCCCAGATATATAGCATGGCATGAGTTTTGTCCTGGTTAAGGTTTTGATGGCTGTTCGAGAGCCAGAGTTGAAGGACTTGGAAATCATTTGAGAGGGTGGAGTTGATATCCTCTATCGATTTAGACCCTGAGTAGAGGACCAGGTTGTCAGCATACATTAGAATGCAGCTGTGTTGGGAAAGAGCTGAAATATCATTTAGGAAGAGGGAGAAAAGGAGAGGTCTGAGAGTGGACCCCGTGGGACTCCCCGGGAGATCTTTATGGTGGAGGAAAGGGCCTTGTGAAAAGCTACCGCCTCAGTGCGATTGTCCAGATAGCTGCAGAACCAAGATAGAGTTGAGTCAGATGCTCCTACAGATTGGAGCTTATTAAGCATGAGAGGGTGATGAACCATGTCAAAAGCTTTGGACAGGTCTATGAAGAAAACACTGGTGAGTAGGCTGCAGTCCATGTTACTTTTGATGTTGCTGGTTAGTTGTGTCAGTGCTGTAGTGGTGCTGTGTCCAGGCCTAAATCCATGTTGGCAGGGGTTTGGAAGTTTAAACTTAGCCAGGTGTTCAGCGAGCTGGCGGTGGACTATTTTTTCAAGAAGTTTACTGAGAGTGGGTAGGAGAGAGATGGGTCGGTAGTTGGACATAAGTTGGACTTCACCCTTTTTGTGAATAGGGATAGTTCTGTCTGTTTTCCAAGTAGATGGGACAATGGATGTATGGATCGAGAGGTTGAAAATCCTGGTGACAGGCCTGACCAGCCATGGTGCAAACTGCTTGAGTATACCAGGATGGATGCCATTGGGCCCCTGGCCCCCACGTGACAGAAGGGTGTTAAGTAGCTTGCATACTTCTGGGTATGTAGTTGGAGCCAGCACTAGGGTGGGTGGTGTAAGGGGCAAGGAAGGGGTAGAGGGACAGTAGGCTTGGGGCATAGCCTGAGTTGCACAAGGTGGCATGGAAAATAGGGGAGTTGAAGGCATTGGCAATAGTACTCGGGTTGTTGCAGTGAATGCCTTGAATGATCATGTCGGTTGGATTCTGTTGCTTGTCATTGTCAAGAATTTCCTTTATTTGGGACCAGTAGTTTTGGGCTTTTCGGATGAGGATTTCAGTAAGTTCCTGTAGTAGGTACTTTTGGCAAGGCGTATTTCTCTTTTGCATTTGTTCCGTTAGGCTCGATAGGCTTCTAAGTCAGGGCAAAGATGAGATATCTTCCACGTGGACCATAGTTTGTCCCTGCTTTTGAGAAGTTGAAGCAGGGGGTGTGTTAGCCACTTGGTTACCTTCCCTGCCACCCTACATGTGGTGACTGGGATATGAAGGTTTTGTAGTGCGAGGAGGACAGAGTTGAAATAGTCGGTAGCAAAGTTGGTGTCCTCAGTCAGGTAGAGAGGAGACCAGTCAACCAGGCTGAGATCATTTTTGAAAGCATCAACACTTAGGTGGGAGAGGTTAGGAAAGGTAACAATTTTGGAAGGGAAAGATGGGGTGACGGTATCCCAGACACAGTAAACAGGATAGTGATCACTAATGGTGTCAGGAAGCACTCCAGCCGAGGTGGCATATTCCTTCCTGTTTGTGAGTATCCAGTCAAGTAGGGTGGTGCAGTCACCCCCCCCCCCGGAGACCCTAGTGGGTTCCTGGATGACCTGTGATAGGTTTGCCTTACTAACCATAGAGGATAGGTTGGCTGAGCTTTTCTCAGACCAGTCGAGGTTAAAATCCCCAAGGCAGATAATGTCATTTTTGCCTGTTACTGTTGGAAGGCTATCCAGGAATTCAAGAATACCCTGTTTAGCATTTTAAGGAGGGACATAAACACAAAAAATATGGAGTTTCTTAACTCCCCCCAGAAGAAGGAGGGAATGGAGGATTTCACAATTAGGTAGTGTGGGGTCCTGCAAGAGGGTGATGTTAAGTTGAGTTTTGCAGTAGAGGGCAAGGCCTCCCCCCTTTTTTCCCCAAGTCGGTCAACACGTAGCATATTGTATCCTGGAAATGAGCACTGAGAGTCGGTGACTGTAGGCTTTAGCCAGGTTTCAGTGATGGCTAGGATGTCCGGGCCATTCACTCCCACCCAGACCTGAAGGTCAGGGAGGTTGGCCAGAAGGCTCCTTGAGTTAATGTGAGCCATAGTTAGGCCATTGGATTTTGGGAGGGAAGTGACCGGGGGAGCAGGGATTGGATGGGAACTTGAGAAGGGCCTAGATTGGCCTCAATGTCCCCAGCTAGCATAAGTGACAGGATGAATATCCAAAGCAGTATAGTGAAGCAGGCCCTGACTGAGGCTGTAATGGAGAGCTTCAAATTAAAGTGAAGGTATCTGATTATAGGCCACATGCGTCTGCTGATGAGAGCAATAGAGGGGAAGAGTTGGGGGTGCGGCAGTAGCAAGAAGGTTGGAAAAGTAAAAGTCATCATATGAGTTAGCATTTGAATTAGCAGAAGGAGCGTTAGGGCAGGATAGCTCGGAGAGAATAAGAAGACAAAGTGACCCCATGAGGAGGGCCAGCAGGCGAGGGGGGGCCATTCTAAATATAGGGAAGTGGGGAGAGATTGAGGGAACAGAGCAGCTGAGTGCTGAGAGAAGTTTTTAAGTACCTGCTGAAATTACCATCCTGGAGTGGCAGGTTATAGATTACGTTTGATGCAGAGTGAGCAAGTTTGCTCAAAACAGATCAGGCTCCCTCTAGTGCCCATAGGATATAAGGAGCTAATGGAGAAGTAGGCTGGTAGTAAAAAATGTGAGAGTGCCAAGATCTTGTGAGGTTTCACTCTATATATGTAACACTAGCCAAGGGTGGGAGGGTATTGGGGTAGGGAGCAGTCACTGAGCCTATGTGGGAAGAACACAGAGCTGTTCCCTTTGTTACTGGGAGCAATGACCTTTGGCTACCTTGGCGTTTTTGGGTGACTGCCTGTGGAGTGAAAGATAGGCAGGCTTTAAATAGTGTGCTGGCAAGCTGATTAGAGCTGGGATTTCAGATTTTTTTTTTTCATTTTAACTGGCCAAGATTAGCAATTGCAGGCAAGGGAGCAGGCAGAGTGAACACAGTAATTCAATTTAAAGCAGTTGTACAGTTCCCTTTGTTACTGGGAGCAAGATCCTTTGGCTACCTTGGAGTTTTCAGGTGGGATCCAGTGGCTGTGGGTGGGAAGAGCCTCCGGGAGCACAAGAAATGGCCTTTTGTTTGGTGGGAGTGCGGAACTCCTTTCTGTGGATGGGGGGAGAGCCCCTATGCTTGGCTGGCCCTCATGACCTCCTGGAGCTCGGAGCTCTGTTCGGGGGTTGGGGGAGAGCCCCAGTGCTGCGCCTCAGCTTTCGGTGACTGTCTTGGCATTTTCGGGTGGGATCCAGTGGCTGTGGGTGGGAAGAGCCTCCAGGAGCACAAGAAATGGCCCTCTGTTTGGCGGTAGTGCGAGCTCCTTTCTGTGGATGGGGGAAGAGCCCCTATGCTTGACCTGCCCTCGCAACCTCCTTCACTATTGTATGCAGAAGATTTATTAATCCTTTTAGAAAACCTCAGAGAAGCAGGACAACAGCTACTAAACTTACTTAATGAATTTACTAAAATCTCTGGCCTAGCCTTAAACCTCAACAAAACAGAAACATTACCCTTAAATTCTTTTTGTAAACCTCATATGAATAACTCTTTGGGCTTCCGATGTGCCCCCACAGCCTAACATATCTTGGGATCAAAATTGTCCTGAACTTAGAGAAAACATGGAAGATAATTTTATTTCTTTATTATCTAATATCAGAACCATCTTAGACTGATGGAAACTACTCGATCTATCCTTCACAGAGATGATAGCTGCTATAAAAATATCTATAGTTCCTAAAATATTCTACCTTTTTGCTAATATCCCTTTAATTCTCCTCATCAATCTCCTAAATAAACTTGATAAACTCATCAGTAATTTCATATGGCAGGGGAAAGTTCCGAGGTTCAGTCATACCAAACTTCATATACACTGGTCTAAAGGGGGCTTCGGATTGCCCTGGTTTAAAGCTTACTTCTGGGCCTTCCTCGCTACTCAAACCACTAAATGGTTCCATAAACCTACATCACAAACTCCACTATAGGTAGAAATGGAAGCTTCACTTAGCACAGCTAAATGCCCTACAGCCTTTATCTACAACTCTCTTCCTCCCATTCTAAGACTGCATCCCACGATCTCCTCTTCTGTTTACTAATGGAAACAAATCCATAAACAGTTAAAATCTAATCCAACCCCTCTTTATGCTCCCATCTGGGGTAATCAAAACATCTCCCTCGAGAAACACCCCATCTTTTGTCATTCATGGCATAACAAGGGTATATCCTTTTTAGGGGATATCCTGGTAAAAAACACTCTCATCCTAAAATCTTTCAATGAACTTTGCACTGAATGGGGTCTTCAAAAACAAGATATTTGGAAATACCTCCAACTACATACTGCATGTAACATCTTTTTTCATAACCTTCATATACATGACTTACGTGATCAATTCGTCACCTTGTGGGTGAGTTCCACTTCTAATTAACTAGTATTATTTATAAGGATATTAGAAATACATTACTAGATCAGTCCCTAAAAGCTAAAAGAAAGTGGAGCCAACTTCTGAACTATGACATATCCAACTTACAATGGCAAAGGTGCTGGCTCCTTATCCATGGACATTCAAGGATACTCATAGTTCTCTAATTCAAACCAAAATTCTTCACCTTTGGTACAGAACACCTTCTGTTTTACACCGTATCGGCTTACTTACCTCTGACAACTATTGGCGTTGCAACAAACCTAATGGGGACTTACTCCATATATTATGGTATTGTGACCCCATACTCAGGCTTTCGTCCAAGGTGCAACAATTTGCATCCAAAGTGATTGGTCACAATGTCACTTTTGATCCTAAATTTTCTTTGCTGGGAATCCCCTCTTCCTCTAATGTTTTTCTTTCTCAAGCTCAAAATAAATGGCTTAACTTACTTTTTTTGCAAGTTAAACGACTCATACTAATGTTTTGGAGGACTACTAATATCCCTACTCTTTCTGATATCCTTAAAAATCTCTCCCTGTGTGCCTCTTTGGAGCATATTACCTATGCTTCCTATAATTGACTTAATGAATATGGTAAATGCTGGCTGGACTATTTTAACTACCTTTACAATACTTAAAATGAATGGGTAATTAAGGAAACACTTTTCAGTATTTGTAACAAGTTTATACTTTATGATTACTCCTTAGGACTGAATCTTTCCTTTCCTGTTAGGCACCTTTTGTACCTTTTATATAATTGTTAATCCTTTTTGTAGAAATTTAAGCTGTACTTCCTTAAACCTTAATTAGCAAGTAAACAAATGTATAGTTTGCAATTACCATAGATTTATACTTAATAATTATCTCTTATTAGAGCACAAACCTTGATTTATTGAAATGACATGGTCATTTAGCTGACAGAGAGATGCGATTGACAGATATTCAGCAAACAGATTTTGTTAAAAGAAAATATAATTTTATTGTCTGTCAGATTCTGTCATTTAACATACTTGCTGAGTCTTACATATTGATATCATTATGTCTGTATTAGGAAGATTGTATTACTTAAAATCTCTGAATAAAAAGACAAAGTAAAAAAAAATATATATATATATATATAATGACCATAAAATATCTCTTTCTTAGTATGTGCTTTCTGTGTTTTGTTTTATAAGCATTCTCTGAGTCTCCATGTGTAAACAGTGTACATCATATTAAACAAGCTTTCTGTTACTGTGCGACATTTTTCATGAATAGTTTTAAACAAAACTTTGTAACCGCTATATACCTTTTCTTATTCCCCAGTTTGCCTTTTCAATGTTCAGTTCATTAGTTTCTTATCAAAGTTTCCATCTAAATAAAACATGGACAGTATTTATGGTAGTGAAACTATGAGCTTTCTCTTTCAGTTTGTCACATTTTTCTTTAAACAGTGATTTTTGTTTGCTCACCTTTCTTTCAATATCTAATCTTGCTCATTTTTTGAGGCTTCTTTCTTGCTCCTTCACGCTGCACCAAAAGAAATATGGACAATTCTAAGTACAAGCTTTTAAGTTACACTAAATTCTAATTTATGCAGTTTGAATGAGACACTTACTGTGTAGGATGCCCAGAGTGAAGCCGTCTCCTTGTCTTGTGGGGAGCGGTTTGTGTCTGAGCATCCTCACTTTTGTATTGAAGATGGCCGCTGCTCTGCCTTGCCACTTTTTGCCCAAAAGTTGTTGCCAAGGGAGGGGGCGAACCGCCACCAGGAGAAATTCTGCAGGTGTGTGACGCTATGCTTTGATCCAGCCCTCCACACTACTGTAGGACCTGCTGTGCTCAAGTTTGGGCAAAAGGTGGCACAGACTAAGAAAGAGACTTATTTCATCTTCGTGAAAAATGAAATAAAAAGAACATTTATAAACTTGACTTCGAGTGTAGTTCATCCTTCATAACGTATACATATTGGACTGATCTTTTTTCATTTTTATGTTTGCTTGCATGCATGTGCAAGAAACATAGTGCCATCATCGGAGATTTTGGAGGTGTGTCACCTCCTCCTCCAATTCAGTCAGTGTGCTGGCAGGCCGTCTCCTGAAGCCAATGCATTCTGGAACTGTCTATGACACGCTCCAAAATGCAGTGGCACAGTTGAAAGAGATACGCTTGAGGTGAGCAGCGTGAAAGACCTCGCCTGCTCATGCGCAGCTCCCCCACACACACACACACACACACACACACGCCCACACAGGCGCGCACCCGCCGCACTGTATAGC
The DNA here is from genome assembly GCA_016271365.2 of Neoceratodus forsteri. Taxonomy (NCBI): domain Eukaryota; kingdom Metazoa; phylum Chordata; order Ceratodontiformes; family Ceratodontidae; genus Neoceratodus; species Neoceratodus forsteri. Next base: position 1,051,829,314 of record CM057449.1, read on the forward strand.
CGACGGGTGCCCAATCCCCATTGGCTGTGCTCGTCCCCAAAGGCTTCAAAATGCCACGCTGGGTGCCCACTGCAGTGTGGCAATGAGCTCAATATAGCCGGACGGGGTGCCCAATCCCCATCGGCTCCACAGTCCTCCCCCCAGTGATAAGTGCTGCGCTGGGAGCCCACTCTAAGCGTGGCAATGATCTCTTGGCCGACGGGGTGCCTAATCCCCCGTCGGCTGAACGCCCCCGCGCACAATTCATTCTTGTGCCATGCTGGGAGCCCACCCCAGCGTGGCAAATGTTCCACGTCATCGCTTTTTTCCTTTTTTTACCTGTAAAGAAAAACAGTCCAACGTTGTCTCCACGCCTCCTCACAACCCGCACCCACCCACTGTGCACCAGCCTCCCACAGCCCCTCACCCATACTTACCTCCGGAGCTACGCGTGATGATCTTTGGTGGACCGGGAACACGTCTGCACTCTTCAAAGCCGACCGCGAACTGAGGAAATGCCAGTAAACTGTATAATGGGCTACATGGGGGGGGGTCAACTTTGTTGCATATCTCAGGCGTTTTTTGGAATTTTTGCACCAAATTTTCAACCTGGGGTTTTTGGGACCCCTTCTCATGAGTGATGTCATTGTCATGGCGTCTTCGGGCCTGAAGGGTGATTTGCAGTCACTGCGCGGTCACTGCGAAATCACCCTTGGGTCTGAATAACGACATGACAATGACATCATTCATGAAGAGATTCCGTAAAACCCGATGTCAAAATCCCAAAATACTGTTTCTGAGCATCGTTGTGCAGTTCCTACGCAGGCTCGTAAGTTCGTGAATTTTCAATATTTTCACTACAGATTTTCAACATTGCCATTTTAACACACTTTCTTATTAGTAGTACAGCTGTCATTTTTCACATCTCACCCAAAATGTGTTTCCGCCCATGTAGCGCACAATGGCGCAGTCGGTGTGCGAAATCAATGTACAGGACCAATTAAGAAAATCACAGTGACACTGTTCATGAGCAGAGGTCTTAAAATGGCTATGTTGAAAATTTGGTGAAAAAATTCTTAAAAATGACTTTTACGAGCATCCGTTGCACAGTTCCTATGCATGCTCATAAGTTTGCAAATTTAATATTTTCACTCCAGATTTTCAACATTGCCATTTTATTAAACTTCCTTATGAACAGTACAGCTGCAATTTTTTCATATGTCGCCCAAAATGTGTTTTCGAGACATGTAGCGCACAATGGTGCTGTTGGTGCTGAAAGCAATGTTTAGGACAGATTAAGAAAATCACAGTTACACTGTTCATGAGCAGAGGTCTTAAAATGGCTATGTTGAAAATTTGGTGACAAAAGTCCATAAAATGACTGTGTTACGAGTGAGCATTCGCGAGTTTCCACACACCCTCGTTAGTTCATGACTTTGTAATATTTTCAGTCCAGATTTTCACCAGTGACATTTTTCCACACTTCCTTATGAACAGTACAGCTGTCATTTTTCACAACATGGCTGAAGTGTGTTTTCACACTTTCAGTGCAGAGATGCGTGGTCGCTGTGGGAAATCATTGTTCACCACAAATAAAGAAAATCACAGTGACACTGTTCATGATCAGAGGCACCAAAATGCCTGAGTTGACAATCTGCTGTAAGAAATCCCCAACCTAATTATATTACGGGTGTGCGTTGCACAGTTTCTATGTACGCTCGTGACTTCACCATTTTTTTTAATATTTTTACTACAGATTTGCAACATAGCCATTTTTTACACCTCCCCATGAAAGAGTACAGCTGGCATTTTTTACATCCTGTTTGGAATGTTTTTGCACCTGTAGTGCTAAATGCCGTAGTCACTGTGCATAAGCAGCTTTCGGCTAACAAACTGATATTCCCCCTGTTCATGAGGTGGGGTCACAAAACAAACATGTTGAAAATTTGGAGTGAAGATACCAATGAATGCCTGAGGTATTAGGGTTTTCAACTATAACGCCCAACCCTATAGAGAAGGACAAGCATCTGGGGTGTGACTTGGGATTCTTGCCTGTGATGCTCATACCATTCCACACCCTGCAGTAAGTGAGAGGCATCGAGGCATACCTTGTACTCTTCGGCCCCAAACTTCACCCCATTCTCCTATATCGCACCCATCTCACCGATATTTCCTAATGAAATGGGGTGTGCATAAGGGCCAAAGACCACAAGGAACACCGTGACACTTGTCAGTCTCTGCAGGGTGGGGTGTGGTGAAATGGCGTGGCCATTATGCCTGACGACCCAAACGCACACCCCAATGCCTGTCACTCTCTGCAGGGTGGTGGTGGGGTTGGCTTCAGTTCAATACTTCACTGCCATTCCTATTACGCAGCTCTGTAACTTCTACACTACCACTGCCAATGCCAGCAAGCAAACATTCGGCATTGACAAATGCTTGTTAAGGATGGTTTGGTGGTGTAGTTTCAAATCTTTTCCATAAGCCCACCAACTGCAACAGTATCATGTTGACCAGCTCATGCCATACCTGCCACACCATACGTAATATACCAACAAGTCAATTTCTATGTGTCCACAGGAACTGCAGTCATGACAATGACTTTGAGCAAAATGGCAATAATTTTGTGGGTCAATCTGAAAAAAGACGTTACTCCAGTGAATGTATTCAAGGGGCTCGTAAGAGAGCTAGAAATACAGATTGTCAGGTGTTGTTACAACCCAGTGCTCGATCCCAGAGTAATAATTAGAATAGGTGTAACTTTGTGATGACCTACAGTATACATGCAGGTGCAATGGAAAGTGTCATTCGCAGACATTGGCACACTTTGTTGAGGAGCCTAAACTTGCAGAATGGGTACAGCAACCACTGAGGATGGTCTTTAAAATAGCAGCAACTTTAGCAGATAGGCTTACTCACAGACTGCAGCCTAAGCCCAGTAGCAAAACTTGGTTACCACCCCCCACCCCCGCATGTTATTGTTGTGACAGGTGTATATACTGTGTGCTGATAGAGCAAACTAAAACATTTCCTCATCCAGTAACTGGGGTACCCTACCAAATCAAGACATTTATAAATTGTGACTCCACATTTGTGGTCTACCTTGCAATATATACTGTACATGTTCACAATTTTATTGGGGTGTACCAAATGCAAACTCAAAGAGAGAGTGGGGACCACAGAAGAGCAATGGCACAGAGGAACACTTATGAAATTGTCCCAAACAGGTAGCAGACAGATGATTCAGATGCCCATAAGTGAGATTTGTGGGTATAGAGAGCATTTATTGGACTATGGTGATCTACTTGAAGTGCTTTCAAGGCATGAGGGGTACTGGATTTTCAGGTTAGGGGCCACCAATGGTTATGGTCTTAATGACAAGTTATAAGCCTAATTAATTATTCATAAGCTAAACTAGCTCACTGATTGGCTGCCATGCCAGTATGCACTCTCTTAGAAATGACCGGCACGGCAGCGACCCTGGGCTTATGCACTGTACACTGACAGCAGCGGCGCCAAAACAAAACTGTGTTCTGCACTAAAAATGTGAAGAAAAAAATTGTCATTATTATAATTAGACTTATAATTGCAATTATGACCTCACAGCTGGTCATTTTCTTTGATTAATGACCAGCTGGGTGGAGTTGACCCTCGGCTGTGCCTTGGGCCACTCTCCCCCCCAATCTGGTCATTAATCACCAGGAAATGACCGGCTGTTTGGTCATTATTGCTTAATTTGAAATGGCTCCTTATTCTGTAAGGGGAAGGAATCACACAGCTCCTCAGTCCCATTTCTTAGTTATGCAGGAAGGATATTGCATCTTTGTTTATTGTTTGAATAACTGATTATTGCCTATCATAGTAAGTATATGCGATCATATCAGGAGTAATAACTCAAATCTGCCATGTGCAGTTCTGGCATCTTGTAGATAGAAACCTTTATGATTGTGTTTTTCAGTTTCTTGCATTTGTTTTTGACTCCCTACAGGTGCTGATGCAAGTGAAACAGCTATCAAATTCTGCAATTAGAAGCTTCATTTTTCAGACAGTGCTGTATCTTTTTTAAGTTTCACACAACATTGTTTTATAGGGGACATAAGAGAGGCATAAACCGGTGGGCAGCATGGTCCCAGAGAGTTCCTGAGGTCTTCTTTAGGTGGGCATCATTCAGCCTTCATCTGGGGGACTCCGAATTAGCTTAGTCTGTGGGCTCTGTGGCTCCAGCTCCTACAAGGTGCTGATTCGGCCTGGAGGCTGTAGTGTTTGGTGTGAGGAGAAAGAAGAAAGATCTACAGTGGAGTAGAAATTCTGACATATGTTCCCTGAATATTAGCCTGGTGGCACCTCTTCAGATGCAGGACCTGATGTCAGACTAAGGGGAGGTAGTGAGAGTACCTCCATGGCTTATTGCACGACTGCTTAATTTTGCTGTTGCCGGAGTCAGAGGAGATCATTTGGCTATTTGTTTACATAGATTGGGTGAGGGTGAGAGCCTCACCTATTCTGTGACATTATTTGGAGGTTTTGGTGTGCTTCCTTCTTTCAACCGTGATTCTCATCTACTATAAACTGGACTTATAATGGATCATACTGGTTGAGATTTTAAGTCTTAATTTTGGAGAGGGGGGATTGGTTGATTATTTGGGTTAGTTTTAATTTGTGGGTTTGGGTATTATAATCTGGGGGGTGGCTATACTGGGTGGCTGGAGGTTATGTGCTGGCAGGTGGCTCTCCCGGTTAGGCGCACCTCCCCCTCAGACCTCCGGGGCCTCCATCCCTTTAGTTGTTCCCCTCTGCCTGCTGATGTATACAATCATTGTCAGGCATTGGGGATTGTTAGGAGGAGGTGTGGGGGGAGGGCCTGGACCTGGTGGGGATCTAGGTGGCCGGATTGGGGTCATAGAGATGAGGAGATGCCCTGGTGCAAAATGGAGACTGGAGAGGGGTTCTCCCTGTCTGGTCCCCATACCCAAGAGCTCCACTTTATGTGGGCAGTCGACTCAATCAGCCTTGGAGTCTCATTCGACCCAGGTGGTGTTATGCAATGCCAGGTCCATCAAAAACAAGACAGCGATAATTGCCGATCTTGTTGAGGCATTGGACCTGGCACACATCACAGAGACCTGCTGGATAATAATGCTGGCCCTATTCTTGAGTCAGCATTTCCAGCCAGATTCTCGGTGATACACCGTGTAACGTTGGATTGTAGGGACAGGGGAGTAGCCATTTGTTGTAGAATAGAATTGGGCCTCATAGATGTGCCAGTGGGGAAGACCAGATCCTTTGAATGTATCTTAGGTGCAGCTGTGGGGTGCAAAATTCTTCTCATCTACCGTTCACTCAGGGATGGGAAGCAATTTTTTGCAAGAAGTCGTGGACTTCATTGTTGACATGGTGTTGGAGTCTCCCAGAGTGATGGTGCTGGGTGACTTCAATGGCTGGATCGACAATGAACGCTCACATTTTGGTCAGGATTTCCTCCAACTAATGATTTTGTTGAGCTTCACACAGGTCGTTTCTTCTGTGTCCCATAATTCGGGTCATTCTCTGGACCTGGTCTTCTTACTGGGTATGGAGACCTCTGACTTGGTGGTGGAGCTGGTCAGTTGGTCTGACCATTACACTATCAGGTTCGACTTCCATGCTCCCCCTTATAGGCCTGCCCCTTTGGAGATGGTCCGGTACCACCCATTAAGGGGTGTGACCCCAGATGGCCTGATGGTGGTGCTGGATCTATCTGGACTTCTGACTGCTATTAGGGGTCTTGACAACCTACTACAGGCCTATAATAAGGCTGTGGTGGTGGCTCTGGATTCTATTGCTCCCATTCTTGTTTTCCCCCTCACCCTTCACCCTTGGTCCCCCTGGTTTGATGGGGCTTTGAGGGAGATGAGGAGAGAGGGGTGAAGGATGGAGCTTCACTAGTGGAAATCTGGCCTTGTTGTTGACAGGCTTAGATTGATGGCCCATTATATGAGCTATCAATCAGTGATCTCCAGGAAGAAGGCAGAGTTTGTGTCCGGGGAGATCACCGCTGCATGGAACCAACCAGCTCAGTTCTTCCAAACTGTGGACAAAATGTGCAATCCAGCCTGTCTACAAGCTCAGATTGCATTGTCACAGGATAAGCATGACGAGTTTGCTTGCTTCTTTGCAGATAAAGTTGCCGACATTAGATCAGGGATCTGCATGGCTCACTCCAATGGGTGGGGTGGTGATCAGTTGGAGGTTGCACAGCCCCAGTTTGGTTGGTCTGCTTTTGCTCAGATGGCGATCATGGATGTCATAAGGATCATCCAGAGTATGCAGCCAACCTGCTGTAGTTTGGACCCTGGCCCAACTCACCTCTTTTTGGGGTGCGTTGAGGTCATAAACCTGGTCCTGACAGAGATAGTATGGTGTTCGCTTGAGACAGGTAAGTTTCCTGACTCCCTGAAGGAGGCGGTGGTGATGCCACTCCTTAAGAAATCCTCTCTCGATCCAGATTGTCTCGCCAACTACAGACCTGTCTCTAACCTGCCCTTTGTGGGTAAGATTACTGAGAAGGTGGCTGCACTTCAGCTGAATGACCATCTTATCATCCATGACATTTATGATCCTCTCCAGTTGGGATTTAGGAAGAGGTTCAGGTGCTCAGTGTTCTCCTGATAGTGAGAGATCAGAGGAGTTGTTCCATCTTAGACCTCCTTAATCATGCTGTGTGGTGGTCTGTGACTCCAGTGCAGCATGGAGGAGTGGTCGTGAATCTGGGGCATCCTGCTCCTGCCGTGGCAGCTCGCACTGGACATTGGCTGGGAATGGCTGATGCCTATCTGAGGCATGTGTGTGTGATGCTCCATGGACCGATGCCTGCTGACCCATGGCACACACTGGCCTATGGCACATGTCCAGTGGTGCAACCTGCACAGCTGCCTGGTCATCCACCGCCTGATGTTGTGTCACAGGGCCTGGGCATGTTGGGACCAACTGCTGGACTGCAGCTGCAGTGCCACTGATGTAAGTGGTACATGTGGTGAACCCTGAATATGTCCCCTGGGCAAACACATTTGGTGAACGAAGCAGCACCACCTGAGCCAGATGTACTGCTGGTGACCCTGCCGCTGCATCACTCTGCCCACTGCACCCAGCCCCTGCCATGTCCACTTGTCCATGGTACAGCCCTGAAGGTGACTCCCCCCCCATGTCCAGTTCTACTAGGTATTCTAGGCCTGGGACAAAGGTGATATCATCATTCTCATAGACTTCATCATCATCATTGTCCTGAACTGCAACCATGCATGCTGCCTGTCCCCTGGCCATGTTCTGTCGCAGAATCGTTGACTGATCCTGGGACCCCTGAATCCCTGATGTTGCTGGTCTGTCCTGGGCAGGTTCATCTCTACACACCACAATGTCCACTGACATATGGCACTCACCCTGTGATGTATAACAACAAGAACAGTGTCAGTGGCCTGTCCAACAGACAGGTATCAAGCAGCTCTGCAAGCCCATGCAATACACAACCATGCTAAAAATGCAAAATAGTGTCTGCGGAACCCCTGTGCCACCCACATGCACAACAGCACCGCCAATATGCACACACCCACAACTAGAACATGCATCACACTGTGCAGATGTCCCACAGATAATGCTGCAAATGACACATCCATGCACACCAAAGTGGCACATGGCAAAATACAGGTGATGGAAGTGCACAGACTACAGTAAAACCCCTGTTGTCACGCAATATGCCTGTGTGTGTATCCACACACATACTGGTGGTCCACACAGTGCATGCTGAGGCACAGTGTGATGGCCTGTATGTGAGACAGTGCCCTGTCACTGCGGGCACCTGTGGCATACACCGTCCATGGTGCACAGGTGGGCATACACACCCATACTGCACGGTGGACCAACACCTGCCCAAAGTTGTGGACATGTGGGCCACTGGTGTGCCACATGTGCAAAGAGACCACAGACCATGGTAGATGACAGGAAAGCTATCCATGTTATTCACACTCCCTGTGCAGCTTTAGTGGGGTCTCACATTCACCACCCTCCACACCTTCCAGGGACACTGGCCTGATGGTGGATGCCACAATGGCAATGATTGGGTCTGTCACCCACATTCCCATGGGCATGGGACCTTCCCCTGTGCAGTGTTGTTCCCTGAGTCTGCATGCCTCCTCCACCTTGGCCCTCTGCTGCATGTCATGCCACTGCTTCTGCATGGCCTCCACTGTCCTGCCATGGCCACCCCTGGCATTCACTTCAGCCGTGATCTCCACCCACATCTGTCGGTCAGTGGCATTAGTATTCCTGTACCATCTCATCAGCTGCTCCCTCTTCTTATAGCTGTCCGCCAGGGCCTTCAGCTCCTCCACTGAGAACTTGTATGCTCGCAGCCTTGACTGGCCGTTATTATCACCTGTGTGGGACAGAGGGTATGGCACTGGTGAGTTCCTGGCAGCAGCAGTGTGTGTGTGTGTGTGTGTGTGTGTGTGTGTGTGTGTGTGTGTGTGTGTGTGAGACAGATGGACATGCCACTGCAAATATTGGACTTGACAGGCCAGTGGCTGTGGCCCCATGACATGGAGATGGGTGCTGTGTAGTGTGGCCCCACACCCATGTGCTGGCCTGGCCATGTGCAGCCACCATGTCTTCCACCTGAACAGTCCTCCCACTGTGCCCCCCCCTCAGTTGCTGCAACAACAGAGGGTGGTGGGCCACAGTCAGCCAAGCTGCAGGCCTACACATGTGCACCACAGGGAAGTGTGTCAGCTTACAGTGGTCATGGAGTGTAATACTGCATGGCAGGCACTGCACCTGGCATGCCATAGTGGTCATCCTAGGCCACTGTACAGATGGTCAGTGTAGATCAGTGCACATGGATATGCCGCAGTGTTACTGTCTCCTCCCCCCCAATTCTACATGTGTAGTGATACCACAGGTGTGCGGGCAGCTGCATAATACTGGAATTATGTACAGGCACACATGGGGTAACAGTACCAGCAACACTGAGGCACCACTGTCATGCTGTGACAGTGTGGGCCAAAATACATAGCCTCCTGTATGTGGTCCAGCAGAGCACTGTTTTACACAGACTCAGTCCACATATTCCAACATCCCACAGCATAGGTAATGTGCATGCCATTGAGGATATGTATACATTGTGTTGTAGCACACAGCACCGCTGCTATTTGAGTGCGCTTACCTGCATCAGCTTGGTTGTTTTCCTAAGATATCCTGGGCCTATTGATCTGCAGATGCTCTTCCTGCATGCACCTGCAATGCTTGTCAGCAGTACAAGTAGAGCCCTGTCGGCCCCTAAATAGCCCAGCCAGGCAATTTGCAGGTTAATGTATGCAGAGGTGTCAGTAATGAGTTGCTAATGAGGTGGTTTGCATGTGTAATGTGGCCTATTTATATGCTGGGCAAACACGATAATGCTGGGCAAAACAGTAGTGCAGTGCTAGGAGACCCTGTGCTGTGCAACATCATTGTTGCACAGTGCACATGCGTGGTGCTGGCATGGCGATGGGGGTCATGCAGGGACTGTGACCAGGTCACGCATGCGCGCTGACGTCCAATGGCCTAGCGCCCTGCTAATGTTTCTTGTGCAACACTGGAGCTGTGTAACACAGTGCTACTGCACGAGTGGGCATTCAAAGGCCTGCTAGTGTAGTTTTAGCCTGTGGTGTTGGGGTGTTGCCAGCAAAATTAAGTTAACAACCATGGCAAGTGACAGGAGAGTGAGGGTTGTAGCACACAGGGACCACAGGTGGGGGGAGGCAAAACTGGCAAATGTAGTCCAGCTAGTCCTGCAGAGAGAGTGCCAGCTCTTTGGGGAGGTCCAGGAGGGGAATGGGCCCTGAGGGCAGGTCTGGGTCTCCATTGCCTGCCACCTGTCCCGGAGAACGGGCATCACCCGAAACAGTGAGCAATGCTGCCACTGCTATGTGGACCTTCAGCAGAGGGAGAGGCAGCAGCTAGAATATTTCCACCAGATGGTCCAGGATGAGACAGTGCCTGCACCAGGTAAGTGTCTGCCAGGAAGGTTCACATACAGTCACATGGCAGTGTGTGAGTGCACAGACATGTGCACATGTCTTTTGTGTGTACGGAGCTGTACAGCCTCCACACACGCACATGTTGTGGTGGGGGGTGCATGTCACTGCTGTGTGCCCACCATGGATGGTCCGCTGGTGTGCATGTGTGGCTGCACTGTTACCTTCTCCATAACCATATACACATCACACTGTGCAGTCCCCACAAGGCACACTGCAGTGTGTGACATTGCCATCTGTGTCACACACATACAGTGCACTGACACACATTACGTGAGCCATGTGACAATTGACTCCATGTGGGGAGGCTTGTACTGTGCATGTGGGAGGAATTGGCATGGGTGGGTGTTGTGCATGATGATGTTTATTATGTAAGTGACACTGTTGTTCCACCTTACCTCCACAGATCACAGGGACAGGGACAGCCAGCGCTGTGGCAGAAGGAGCCAAGGTGGAGACACCAAAGAGGCAGACAGCAATGAGGGACACCAGAACGGCGCATGTGAGGATGCAGTTGTGTTGTCAGTTTGCATTTCAGATGCTGCAGGATGGATACTGGTGCTTTCCCACTGTTGGGAGGGGGGGCATGGCACGGCGTGCACTGTCACTTGTCGTGCATGCACATGTCCATAGTGTTGAACTGGTGTTGGGCGACTGCTTTTTATTTATTTATTTATTTCACATTGTGTATTAATGCCTGTCAGCCAAGACCCTGTTTTACAAAGGTTCCAAGTCAAAGCATGAACAATACACTGGTTACAGAAAGTGACAAACAGAAACAGAAGTTACATACAATGCGATCATGAGGAAATCGAGTAATAGAAGTACTACAGTAGGATAAAACCATGTACATAAAGACAAGAGCACGGTTACAAGGTTAGAACATACTGAACAAATAACATTGAGGTTGCCAAAAGATAGGTCAATTGGAAAACTATCAGCAGCCACACATGGGGGCTTTGTCTTAATTCTAAGGGGGGAAACAAGGGAGAGATAAGTGGGGTAGAGGGAATGGGAGAATAGGGGGCTGGGGGAAGAGGATGGAAGTGAGGAGATGGAGAAAACTAGTTGCAGTCAACAGGGTAGGCTTTGTCAAGAACTGCAGAGGGGAGGCAAGGTGAGGGGGTATTGGGGACAGGGAGTAGGGGCACAGGGGCACAGGTGCACAGAGGAGAAGATAGAGAAGTACAAGAGAATAGTGAGCTTGTAATAGGGTGCTTGAAAGGTTGCGTAGATTAACCAGGGGAGCAGCAATCATTTTGGAGGGTTAGGTACAAGCGGAGCCCTGATTTAAATGGGACAAGCTTGCTGCTTCCAATAAAGGGAGCAGGGAGGTCTTTTACATCTGTCACCCGCCAGGCCTCATGTGTGGAGTTTGTGTGATGGCTGGACTGCCCACACTGACTGCGGTCTGCTCTTGTTGCTGCAGAGCATCAGGCATGGCTCTGTGGCAGTGCAGTTTGTTGTGTCTGCCATGCCTCTGCCATGTGTTTGCCTGCAGTGCACAGCATGTGGGGGCTGCACAGGTGGCAACACACCAGTGGTACAGTGGTCACACTGTGCCGTATCCACACACTGTGAGTCATGCGTTCCGGTCATTGTACCTGTGTCATTCCTGCATCTGTGGTATGGTGTCCATGTGCTGTCCTGTGGCTTGCGCACAACACAGCTGAATGTACATGCTGTCCTGCCCACATGGTGGTGGCATTGGTCACGAACATTGTACTGTGTAGGGCATGCTGTGCTTGCTCCCTGTTGGCCACGACATGTGCTAGCAGGCACAGTCCCTGTACGCGTTTGTGTACACGGAACTGGGTGCATGTCCAGCACACGACACCTTGTTGTCCACATGCGCATATACTTGTGTGTCTTTGGGTTACATGGGCATGTATAGGGTATTGCTGTGTTCCCTGGTTAGGGTGGCAGTGTGTCACATGCCATGCTGCTGCTCTCATGTTCTGGGAGTTGCAGCCTGTCTTGTTGTATACATTATCCTGTCATAGGGCTACATTATTGGTCTATGTACATACTGCTTGGTTATGGGATGCCCCTGGTCACTAGATGTGCACTGCATGCTGATACCAATGGGACAGCAGTGTTGAATGATAACATTTCATGTGGGTGGAAGTACCTTTGTGTATTGGCCTGCAGGACACCTGTACATGTGCCATGGCCATGTGTGTGCAGTATACATCACACAGCATCCGTTAGGTGTGTTGTGACCAGGCATGTGCATTGTGTGTGTGTGTCACCATGTCCCTGTGTAGATATCACATGGTGTGTCTCCGCCCTGGACATTGTCCTCATGGACACATTGTTCCCACCATGGTATGAGCATGTATGTCACACCTACACCAGAAATGCATTACTGTTGCATCACACTGTTCTGCTCCAGTATGTCACCTTGTTGGTTCTGTGCTGCACGATGTGGCCTCAGTCATGTACACCTCATGGGGGTAGGCTACAGTTCTGTGGGTCTGCTGCACTTTTGCCTGGGGTACTGTGTCCATTACAGGTCCACACAACACAGATGTGTCATGGGTGGTGTCTGTGGCTGTGCAGAGGTGTGTGTGGACACTAGCACACTGTCCGTTACAGTGCACTGTGGATTGCCACCCACAAACAGTGGACTGTTGGCAAATGGACACTGGTTCTGTGCTTCTGGTGTGTGTTGCTGCATTCATCCTGGCTCTTCCTCTATTCCACTGGACAGCATGTCCCAATCATGTGGTTGCTGCCATATGTGTGTTGTTGCTTTGGGGCACACTGTGGTCTGGCTCGGGTGCTGTGTAGGTGCACTATGATGTGGCCTGCTTTGGGTCTGCATGGGGCACTGTCCCATCTGTGTTGCTGTTGATGATGAGCTTCCTGTCCTGCATGGCTGCATGGGTTGGGCATGTTGTTCGCATGTTATCTGGGGCCTCCACATACAGGCACAGGCCATGTAGAATGTGCCCTGTTCCCATTGTTGGGTACATGACCATGTTTGTTGGGATATGCTGTCCTTCTCTGGTGCCATATCCTGTGTTCTGCACTGCTGAACAGTGTAGGGACACAGGGGGATGGACGGCAGCTATGACCATATGAAAAAACTACCACACAATCCCGCACCTTAAAATAGGCAGCTATGCTGTCTAGTGTACCTACCACGTTAACAAAAACTAAATAAATAAATCTTACATTGGTTTCTTTTCCCCATAGATTCATCTAATGTGTCAGTGTGGGCTTGGAGACCGGAGGACAGAGAGGACTGGGATGACCTCCTCAGGAGACTGGTTTGGCAGCAGGGGACCATTATAGAGCAGCAGGCCGCACTTATCGAGGAGGCATGCAGTATTCAGGCACTGCTTGTGGAGAGACTTCAGGCCCAGCAGCAGGCAGCAGCACCTTGTTCCCCCTGTTCCTTGTTTGGTTAATTTCCCCACACCCATTTGTTTGCTGTTTCTGTTCATTTTCATAACTGTACATAGTTCAGGACATTGGTTTATATTGTTACTGTATAGTTGTGTTGTTTGCTTTTGCTGTTTCTGTTTTTCTCTGTACATAGTTTTGCACATTGTTGATATGTTGTAATATATATTTCTTGATACATTCCTGTGTCCTGTGTCTTTCTTGAGTTATTGTTGTTGGTGTCACCGATGGGCTTTCTCGCAACCACAGTCCATGTGGTTCACCATGGTATGGGTTTGTTGGGTTTATTCAGCACTTGGCTGACACTGACCACTCTCCATGTGTACTGTACCATGTATGGGCTGTGTGTGGCAGGAAACATGTGTCCTGTGTCTGCTTGTGGCCATGGTCTATTCCCTGTTCTGTGGGTGCATCTCGATGCCAGTGCTGGTGGGAGTGGGACTTTGTCTGCGGGATTGTGTGGCGGTTTCTTCATATGGTCATAGCTGCCGTCCACCCCCCCATGTCCTCCCACTGTGTTTTCTGCAGTGTGCATTCCCCTGTCCTGTGCTGGGATGCCTTTTCAACTCACCCTGTGCATGGTGGGCACTGGTTGGGTCCGTATGGACACACATGCCTGGACTGTCCTTTCTGTGCGACATCCCCACTGTCCCATCCCTGCACCCTTTTCACTGTTCACATCTATATTGTGTTGCTACATCTTCGGGTCTCTCTTTCCATGTTACATTCTTTGGGTCATGTGTGTTTTCCTGGCATTGATTTTGCTGTGGGTTGGGTTGCACACTGATGTATGCTCTGCTGTTCATATTTTAGGCTGCACTTCTTTGCATTCACCCCCTAAGTGGACACGTTACTCCTGTGCATTATACTGCTGTTGCTGTGTGCACTGTCTGGTTTGGTATACCATCACTGCTGTGACTCCAACACCATGAAGACCATCACAGCGAAAGGAATCAGGCAAAACCTGCACATCATGATGGTCTGCGCAGTGCTGAGACTGCCCGCTGGGTTTCGCCCCGGGTCCAACCCCTTGACTCGAGTTGGAATCCTAGAGACCAGGGTGTGGGGGGTCAGGGCGCCCTCCTGGGATAGAATGCACTGATATCCCCAGTTACAATGCCAACAGCCGCATGGTAGCTGCCGCCTAGGGATGTTGGTGCTAGCGCTGTTGAAGCGCCATGGTAAAACCGCCTGTTTTTTTATATTCAGAGCTGTGTTCTTTGTTATATTCAGAGCTCTCTTATTTGCTGGGCTATTTTTGCACTGCACTCACAGGTCCAATGCTGGGACACATTTATCATCAGCAAAACATTGCAGAAGCAACCCCACCACCAAGCCTCGACGTTTCGCACAGCCGCGTTATGTCAAGAGATCTTGCTGGCCTCTAGTGCCAATATTTTATACACATGGGCTAAGATATTCCAGACTTTGCCTGGGGGCAAAATTAGCACTGCATGGTGTGCTAAATCAGCTCGGATCCATTTGCATGCTATAATTCAAAGGAATAGCCCCGGGGCTAAAGCAGCTGAATATAGCATACAAATGAAGTCGTGCAAACAGGGCTACCTGTTTGGCATGAGTGTGAGTTTTTTCATTTTCTAGTAGTCTATATTGAGCTAATTCATCATGACACTGAGCTGCCAATTCTTTGTTTTATGAACAGAAGCTGGACAACTCCTGCCATGGGCAGGAAGCTGAGTTGTGGAGTTGCGAGATTTTGTTTTGGATAACCATGGAGGGGGAACTTTTTTCCATGTGCTTTATATGCAATTTGAGGTTAACGGTAATATGATTTTGATTTTGATCACCACTATGATATGCTTGATATAGTGACTAAACTGTAAATAATGCAGGGTCATCTATGAAAATCTGCCTCCTGTTAAGATAAGCACCCCTTGTTGCATAACACACAATTGAAAGATCAAATGAAGCGTAACAAATCCTTGACTTAGGTGCAAGCCCTAGACAAGTATATGGGAGGAGTAGAGAAAAAAGGGGGCCTGGGGCCATGACAGGACACTGAACGCATCACAACTGTTTGTTCCACACTCCACACAGTGAGTGGAATTGAAGCACATACAGTATGCAGGAATCGGTCTACCTCCTACCTCTCTCTCTCGCTCTCTTTCTCTCTCTCTCTCTCTCTAACCCCCTCTTCTCTCCCCTCTCAATACACTTTTTACAACTACATAGCAAGAGCTGTGCTGATGTATAGTGAGCAGGAGGAGGAGGAGGAGAAGAGAAAAAAGGGGGTTTGAGGGCACGACTGGATACCGTACGTATAACACAAATCTTTGCTCCACACTCTGCTCACTGATAGGAGTTTAATCTCATACAGTATGCAAGAATCAGTCTGCTTCCTCCCTCACTCTACCACCGCACCCCCCCCATGATCCCTCACACTGCCCAGCTATTTCCCAGCCAGTTTCCAGCAAAAAAAAAAATCCTATGCCAGATTTTCAAAGGACAATGTAGGGCTTGCTTTAAGCTTTACATCCAACCTGCCTTTTTTTGCACAGCTGTGCCAAACACCTTTGCCACAACTGCACTAGATTTTAGTTGGTCAGGTGCAGTCACAACACTCAGCCCGACTTACGAAAGCATGTGCCACGTATCAAGCAGAAACCCCATAAAAAGGGTACCCAGAACTGCTGCAGACTAGACTAGAAAAAGTTGGTCTAACTTGAGGCAATTGGCACACGAGATAGAAAATCCCGATCACTGACTGAGGCTGCTGTAAGCCACATGCACCACATGTTCAGAACACCTGGGGCTTGTGCATCCTAGGGGGCTTGAAAATATGGCCCCCTGTCTGGAAGTAAACCAGGCACACCAAGTACAGCATCTCTCTAAGCCCCCCTTCCAGCAGTCACAAACCCTCATGCTACCCTGCCTGTCTCAGCTGTCTGTCTGCTAGTGCACTTCAACAAATTGCCCTGCCCACTGCTGTCATTCATCCCATATACCTCCCAAGTGTGTTCCCAGTGTTTCCGTATCCTCACCAGTGCACGCACTCCAAGACTCAGCAGTCGGATTGAAGGTCTGTAGGCCATGCACGAGAGCTTTAGCTCAAGTGGCTCTAGTGCACAGAGCACCGACTCAGGATCAAACCCCATGCCCTCATCTTTGGTCTTGGGTGGACAGAGCACACAGTCTAGTGATTTTCCCCTTGTTGCGCTGCCTCTGAGCTTCCCCTGGTCTCTACTGGGGGCCACTACAGAGCGATGCCGATCCCCAACCCACCCCAGGAGAGGAGAGCAGTCCTCTGGACGCTCAATCCTACTCCTTCCCCTGCCAACCCTCCGGTGCCCGAGTCCGTTCCCGAACCTGGGTCGCCAGTGTGGTGTAAGGTAAGGCGCCAGCACCTCAGCCCTCTGCACCACTGGGCTGGCCCTGACTGAGCTTTTAAATATATTTCTGCTGGGCTTTTAAACATTAAACACGTTACCCAGTTCTGCTGCACATTATTGAAGCAGCAGTACCACGAAAAAAAAAATTGTGCATTTTTTACATTTTATTCCCTCTGCCCTGTTAATCATATACCTGATACTCTTTCTTTGTACTATCGCTGAGTAATTTGCTGTTATTCTCTGCTTTTGTTTACATTTCTGCCATTAAGCATGTTGCACTGGAACCCTCTCTGCTGCCAACTGCACATGTGTATGACTTCCATGAACATCGGGAATGGTCAGCAGAGGGTCCCTCTGCTGTTGTCAAAAGATGTGATGTGACCTGTAGAAAAAGCGCAGCTGAAAATGAGTCAGCCGCCATATTTGTTGTAGCGCTACAACAATTCAAATAAATTGCAAATATCTAAAAAACTAAAGATGACTGGAAAAAAACATTTACAGGTATGGAAACTGGAACTTTGGCTGCATACTTACAGCTGAAAAACAGAATTTTGACAGCTCACTTCCTGATTTCGTAGTACTGCTGCTTTAAAACAATTTTTTTTGTAAATTTTTAGCATTAAAGAAATAATTTCTTTTTCGCCTGCTAAAAGCATTTGGGGCCAGTGAAGATTCTTCAAAGATATCCAAAGCATTTTGCAACTCAAACGTTAGTGATAAGACTTTTGCTATCAGAGTCTAAAGTCACATCCTTTGGTATTTTCTAGGAATAAGGAGCACCCATCTGAATTTCTAACACTGGAGCAAGAGAGCGGCTTACTTTTGACATACCCTGCTAAACACACTCATTTGTTGGCTGCCCCCATAAAGTCAGACTGTCTCTTTGCCCTGCTTTGTGAAATTATTATTTACATTTTAACAGGGGCATAGTGGGACAAAAATGTAGGTCAGGGAGAAAGTTTCTGAATTCCCAACAAGCCATCATGGCAGTGGCGAAGGTAGGATTGTTTTTGTGTGTAGGGGGAGAGTGTTTGGATATGAGCTTGCTCAACTGGGGCACATGAAGGAGTGGCCCACAGATGCACTGGATGATTAGATGTTCTGTGCTGAGTTTTGGGGCTTTTATTGGAGATAAAACACACTTTTGTTACATACCTCCTTCCCCTGGAGTCAGGAGTGTGGGTGTGGCAGACTCTAGCTGGCTTTAAAGTCTGCAATTGCAACTATTGTTAGTACTCATATGAAAAAGCTACCCTGCCCATTGCTGGCAGGAGACAGTCAGGGGAGTAGCCAGGCTGTAGCCTGAAGGCCTGTGCCTCCATTGAAATTGAAATGCTTGCTCAAATCTACCTTAACACACCTTGCCATGAATTCCAACCTTCAAAACACAGCAAATACCTCAATGTAATAATTTCAATCCTAGTGACACCCCTAGCAGTGACACTGGTTTTCTACATACACACATGGATCATAATGAGCAACCAAGCAGAGGTGTGAGAAATGTTCCCACACTTCATTACTGCAAATAGTCTGACATGTATATTATATTTGGAGGCATTTAAATGTTCCCCCTTGCTCGAGTGTGTGTTTTCCTCAGCATGATACTGTCATTTCTATTGCAGAAAAGCAACTTTCTCCACATGATGACAAGCCAAAAATAGCTCACCTATTATATTGGGGACATACAACAGCATTCGCAAGCCCATAATTTGGAGTTTGAGTGAGACAAGCTTTTTGATCACTGTCCCTTCTGGTCACATGGAAAGCTCCTTTTCTTCTGTACGTGTAGTGCAACACAACTTCCCTCAAGTAAAAAAAAAAAAAAAAAAAAGCTCATTTTACATTGTCTTTTGACTTGTACTTTTCCACCAAGCCCTTGCAACTCACAATTAACTTGAATTCTGTCTCAACACCGGGCATACCCCCAACACACACACACACATATGCACCCAAGGAAAAGCTAAAAAGAAGTTCAAGGTTTAAGCAATGCAGGACTCGGGGAGCTCACCTGCCAAGCTGCCACATTGCTCTTCCTGTTGTGCACCCACTGGCTGAAGTCTTCTGGTTGTGAGTCGCTGACAGTTGTCCATTTGTTGCACCTCAGGTCAAGCTACCACAGGCCCATGTTGATGAAGGCATCACGCTCGATCTTGCGGCTCAGTGCCAGCAGGGTTGTCGGCTAGGCTAGCCTAACCTCAGCACCATGTGGCTGGCCAGGACATCAAGGTGCCTGTCGTGATCTAGCTGATTACGTTGCTATGGCGAATCCAGTGTCTGACCAACGAGAAGCACAAAGCATTGTCTACAGAGATTTAGAGAAAGCTCAGTCATCTGTCTCAATGCAGCCCGCCCAGCACTTTCCCTTACCACAACTGGTGGTTAGCGTCAAAACGACATGACACATGATTGGAGGAGCAGAAGCCCCAAGTCCCAACGTCACCATCACACTGTGTGACAGCCTTTCCATTACAAGTTTTTACAGCTCTGCGGCCCTTGCAGTGGGGGGGTACTGAGCTGCAGGATCTGTGTTTGCCTTGAATCTTGATTAAAAAGTTAAAACTGACTGGCTGGGTTCAGGAAGTGGAACAGCGTTCTGGACCATTCCACCTCAATACCTCTGTTTAACATTTTGGGTGGGGAATTTCCCTGACAGAAGTCACAGACTGATATGATGGTCAGGCATTTGCTCAACCTGCCCCCCCCACACACACACACACACACTATGCCACTGCATTTTTGCTACCTTGTTTTAACTGTATTGACAGTTTGGAGCACTGTTAGCCATTTTTACAGCTGCAAAGTGAAAGCTATGCCGACATACAGCAAAAGGAAGGAGAATAGAAAAAAGAGGGTCTGGGGCATGACCAGCTACCGAATGCATCACAAATGTTTGCACCATGCACCGCCCACTTCAAGGAGTTGAATCACATGCAGTATGTAGGAATCAGTCTGCTTCCACCCTCACTCTCTCTCTCTCTTCCCCCTACCTCCCCCTCCACGCTCCTTCATACTGCCCTGCCATTTCCCAACCAGTTGACAGAAAAAAGGAAACCCTGCCTGGAAGTAAACCAGGCACACCAGCACAGTGTCTCTCTTTGCCCTCCTTCTAGCAGTCACAATCCTTCATGCCACCCTGCCTGTCCCAGCTTTCTACCCACTGGTACACTTCAAGAAATAGTGCTATCCACTGCAGACATTTATCCCACCCACCTCTCAGATGTGTCCTCAGTGCTCCCATCTCCCACAGGTGAACTTCAGCAAATGGTCCTACCCACTGCTGCCATTCATCCTGCCCACTCCTGAGTGTGTCCTTAGTGCCCTATCCTTGGCAGAGAGGCAACCTATTTTGTTTTGTTAATTTGTAATCACCATCTGCCAAAGTGACTCTTGGCCATCTTCACATCTCTCAGCAGTCTCAGGGGACTTATTATCGCCATCCCCCGATGAGGTTTCTGGCCCTCTCCATGTTCCTTGGTGGTCTTACTGGAGTTATTATCGTCCTCCCTTGATGTGGATTCCAGATGTCTCCACATTCCTCGGCATTGTCAGTGGACTTATTTAAGTGTTTGCTTTCCCTCCATGCAGCTTCCAGTCATCTCCATGTCCCTTGGCAGTCCAGCTGGAAAGGACAAAGTGCCACCTCCATGCTGCCCGGTCACCCATCTGAAATCAGTGGGCTCCAGGAACGAAGATGCAGTAAGAGAAGTAGTTCTAGGGAGAGGAGAGACACTAAAATCTGGGGCTGGAGCCATAAGGTAGGCCCCCCTTGGGAGGGGGTTACAGATACATTACTGTATTGCTCTAGCCATCACTGTAGCTTAGCTTCTGCAAGGCATTCTGGCCTCTTGTGTTGTGCTATCACATTTATGTTTTCTGCATCACTATTCCAGGAGTGGGCTAGTGTTGAGTGAGGGTCTTGGACAGAGAAGGTTTGTGTTGGGGGCCATGGAGGAAGGAGGCTAGTTTTAGATGTTGTGGAGAGAGGTGGGCTAGTGTTGAAGGGCCATGGAGGGAGGTAGATCAGTGTTGGGGGCCATGGAAGAAGTAGGGCTACTGTCGTGGTCCATGGAGGGAGGGGGACTAGTATCAAGGACTGTGGACAGAGGGGTGACTAGTGCGGGGGGCATGGAGGGAACAGGGCAAGTGTCGGTGAGGCAGTGGAAGAAGGTGTGGCTAGTCTCTAAGGCTAAGCAGGTGGGACTAGGGCTGAGGGGGGACAGTATTTGGGATGTGGATGGGTGATAGGAGTGGTGCTAGGGAGAGGACTGTCTGTAATTGGTGGGATCCAGGAGCGAAGATATTTTGGCTGTGGCAGTAAAAGAAGTGGTTCTAGGGAGAGGAGAGGCACTGTGATCCCAGCCTAGGAGTCTTAAGGTAAGTACCCCCTCTTTGGAGGAAGAGGTTACAAGTACATTACTGTATACTGATTTGTTCTAGCCAACACTGTGGCTTGGCTCCTGCAAGGCATGCCTGCTTCTTCTGCTGTATCAAGAGATTTTTTCAAGCGTCACTGCTGCTTCAGGAATGGGGCTAGTGTCAGGGATCCGTGGAGGAAGAGGGCTAGTGTTGGGGGCCATGGAGGAACAGACTAGTGTTGACTGCTGTGAAGGGAAGTGGGCTAGTGTTGGGGTGCCTGTGGAAGTAGGTGGGTTAGCTTTGGGGAGCAATGAAGTAGGTCTTCTGTCAGGGGCCAAGGAGGGAGGGAGACTAGTGTCAGGGTCTGTGGATGGAGAGGGCTACTATGGGGATCATGGAGCGAAGGTAGTGAGTGTTGGGGAACCATGGTAGGAGGTGTGGCTATAGTCTGGGGCCATGGAAATGGGTGGGACTAGTGCCTAGGACCGAGAAGTGGGGGCCTACTATCTAAGGCTGTGGAAGATGGGATTTTCTGCCTTGCTGGGATGTTAAGGGTCTCAAAATTGCCGCCTGCTGCTCTCTAAGGTTTCCCAGAGGTCTCAGGTGACTGATCATATGACATGCAGAATTAAGACACCATGACGGACTTCTGTGACAAGCTAAATAACAAAAAGCCTTTTCTTAACAGTATCTTTATTTTAGTTTTTATCATGCAGCCTCCAAAATGTAGGGAATTTTTGTTTTAAGGCTGCACAGTGAATTCTGACATGAGCATGAAAACTGTTCACTAAGAGTAAAATACTATTCAGTTGTTCACCCTTCAAACATGCCCTTTATGACATGGTCTCATAGACACTGCATAACAATATGCCTAGTTTTTTTGAACTCATATTAGCTTTTATCAAGTTCAATTTTTTTTTCATTCTTGGCTCCAGCTGCCCCCATTCAATGATGGGATAGTTAAGTCAAACATTGAATAGTTGTAACATGAGCAGTGGGTGCCTGAGATGGGAAATTCTATCAACCTGGCTAGGTAGCCAGTAAGACAGGGTGTATAGTTATGGTCCAATAATTGCAAACCTCTACTGACAAACCCATGGGGGGGGGGTTGCAGTTGTTGACACAATTACACATCCCTCAAATGTATTATTGCACTTTAAAATAATAATATGGAACACATTAACAGTCCAGTCTGGTAGTACAGTGGTAGCACTACCACTCCCTACGCTGGTGACCGGGGTTCGGGAACACACCTGCATCACCAGTGGCAGTACCGGGGGAAGGAGGATTGAGCAACCCAGGGACAGCTCTCTCATCCCTTGGGGAGGGATATTCTACACAGATGCTGGCTGTCAGCCCAGGTTCTGAGCTTCTGTATGGGAAAGCTCCCGCTAAATGCAGATGTAGCTTGTACACACAAGCACACCCCTCATCATTGCATGTCAGTACTCCATTTGAGAGAAAGAGAGGAAACATACTGCTTGAGCTGGATAAAGATGAACCCTTACAGGTGCAACACCACTACCCAGGCACCCCAGCCACTGCATACAATGGTGGATCTACCCATCCCAAGTGTCCTGTGGCCACAAGCCCCTCTTTGGCCACCAAAGCAACATATTTGTAGTGTAGTCAAGTCACAACTAAGCTCAGAATAAAAAGTTAAAAGCAGGCAGCACAGTGCCAAGCAAGCCACATGAGTCTCGGCAGTGCAAAGTGACAGCGACTGCATAAGCTCCACCTCCCACTGCGATGTCACATGCATCCGCTGATAGTGGCCTGCCATGCCAGTCATTAGTGCACTGCTCACCTTGGCTGGAAGACTCTCACATCAGGCTCGCTGTTTTCCTTTTCTGAACTTCCTCTGTGCAGCTGTGCTGGAGATTGATCCTCCCCTCTCCCTCCCCTTGTACAGTATCCCAGTGTCTTGCTGCAGAAGACCAATGGCAGACATTAAGAAAAAAATGCCCACTCAGTGGCTGATCTCATCAGCCAATCACGTGCCGGCATTTCAAAATTCTTCTGGCAATAGTAGGACAGGGACTTTTTCCATGCACTTCATCTCCAGAGTACACTGTAGCCCGTATTGTCTCTAAGTCTTGGACTACTGGTAGGCCAGCTAAGGAACACCATGCAGCTGAGGCCAGAGGGGAGGGAGGAACATAGTTGCTCAACTCTGGGCTCTTCAAAGGATCTTTCCTCAGCACTCGAACTCCCAGGGCTCCCCAAGATGATCTGATGACTAGGATCCTTCATGTGTCCAGTTTTCACCTAATTGGCTTTGGCCTTGAGGTAGGTACGGGGTGGAGTGGAGGTAGGAGTTTTTAATGGCTGGGTGGAGGTAGCTGGGCTTCTCTGCATGCTTTCTATAATAAATACCTCTGCTCCCTCCTGCTTTTGCTGGCTGCCAGTTACTCCCTGAGATGACTATAACCACATATTCTAAATCCTGCGGCAGTCTTGTTTCTTAATTACTATGGGACCCTGGCGGTCTTTGGCCTCTGCTATCAATTTTTTTACATATCTGCTTTAATATGGCATTTTTCTTCTTGGGCACTCTGCCAGTTTCTTTATTTCTGGTTCCTTTCCCAATATGTCTGTCTTTGTCTGGTACTTATTGTGTCTGTTGGACACTGGTTGAGTCCTCAGTCAGTCTGTTGAGTCCTCGGTCAGACCTCCCCCTCAGATGACCTCCACCATCCCAGTACGCTACTTTCAAATTTACTGCAGTTGTCTGTTCTCCAGTGCCTGCTCCCTGGACTCATTGTCTTATGACTAATTGTTCAACTAGTTGGAAAGAGCATTGAACCCAACAATATTTTGACAGAGGGTGTTTTTTTTTTTTAAAGATGTTCTGTTGAATGCAGCTAGTCTACTCCTGTTTATTCATCTTGGTGGATTATGCATGGCTAGCTCCTAAATGTGTCGCCCTGTTGTAATGAAGGGCCAGCTGGGGTTACTTTTATATTACCTAGCTGACATCACCTCTCCATTTATGGCTTTGTGACTACTATGTTCAGGCCGCATTTGATCAATGTTGTTCTCAAAAATGTTTATAGTAGTAGAAGTGAAATTTATTTATACAGTGATAACACCATTAGAGCTATATATACCCTTTTCACAAGGTGCACCTGTTTATCAGTTACAGAATAAATATACACAAAGTATAAACGTACATGATAATAATCACATCACCGTTTATACTGTTGTAAATGGTGGTTTATGCTAGTTCAATGTAATCTCTTTATTATTCTTTATTATTTTCTATGCTTTAGGATATGGTTATCTATACTCTGCTTCCTATTACCCAGTATACCCAAGAGTCTCGGGAGGCCCTGATGCCCCCAGACTGGAAACAGAAAATGTACTTTTTTTGTCTTCAGTTCCCCCCAGTACAAAGTCCCCACCTTTGTGGCCCCTGGCAATGTTTTGGGAAGTGTGCAGGGGATATAACTATGACCAGATTGTGTATGGGGGTGGAGGGAGAGCTAAGTAGGAGAGCAGAGTGAAACTTTTTTTTTAACTTTGTTTTTATTAGACTGGCAACAGCACTAAATGGTCGGTGCCACAAAGCATGAAGACATCATACTGGAGGTCAGCAGAGTTATTTATATTTTTGGTAGGGGAGGAGATGGTGGGGGCTGAATGATGCACCAGTGTTTGTATGGTGAGGGGGGAGATAAAAACAAGTATAGTGCATTAAATTGTATCTTGTGTGTGTGGCATGGCCTTGTCCCCCTGGCCCTGTTATTTATTTATTTATTTATTTATGTATTGAAAAGTTTCACCAGGTAAGGTACACTGAACAATAAGTTGTTCGTTTCCCGGTACGACATGGGGGAAAGGGTGAAGGGAGTTACATAGTAACAATGAATGTGCTCAAATTACACAATAGCATAGAAAACATAGGGAATGAGTGATCAACACATTAGCAAGCAGAACAAACAATTGCAGGGTAGAGTAGATTAAAATCCTATAGTTATATCCTCGAGGAGTGACAGAATCACCTGTAACATAACAGCAAGTGGGACCAATGGACTAACTCACTTCAGGCTATAGTGGCACAGAGCAGACAAGTGGAGGTGAGATAACAAAGTGGTAGAGAAGCGAGTCAGAGCCTAGGGCTAGATGAGCAGGTTCAGGAGATAGACCAGTGTATATATATATATATATATAGAGAGAGAGAGAGAGAGAGATATGATATGATATGATATGATATGATATGATATGATATGATACGATATGATACGATATGATATGATATGATATGATATGAAGCAAGCATACATAATAGGAGCCGGGATGGGCTCTGAACTATAAGTGCATTGATTTGGTTTTGGTTAGGCAACCAGGGCATCAAGCAGGGTGTGAGACAAGAGAAGGGGGGAGCTAGGGGCAAGTGCAATTTACAGAGAGGAAGTTGTTTAGAGCTTGATTTAATGAGTTAGGCGAGGAAGAGGATCAGATTAGAGTAGGAAGAGCATTCCACAGTTTAGGGAGATGAAAAAAAATAAATAAAATGATAGGAGGGGGAGTCCTGTCCACTAGAAGTGGATCTCCAGGGAACAGTCAGAGGTCTGTGGTCATGGGATCTTAGAAGTCAAGAGGGAGTGGGTGGGAGGGAGATTAGGGAATTTAGATAGGGACGGAGTGTACCAAGTCAGTACTTAGAGATGAAATTTGCGCAGTGATGAAGTCGTCGATTTGTCAGGGAAGGGAAAGCTAAAGCTCGGTACAAGTGACAGTGGTGGGTAAGGAGAGGTGCATCCAGAGCAAACTGACAGAAGGAGTTGAAGAGGGTATCCAGGTTAGCTAAGGTGGTTTTAAGAGTGGGGGTAATAAACGATATCGCAATAGTCAAAAATCGGGAGGATCATTTTTTGGATCAATTTGTATCTTGCCTGGGGTGGAAGGCAGGATTGGTTTCTGTATAAGACGCCAAGTTTGGGGCGAAGCTTTTTTATTATGGCATCTATATGGGCCGAGAAAGTGAGATGTTGATCCAACCAAATGCCCAGATACCTGAACAAATCAGTGGCAATTATGGTTGCCCCGTCAAAGGTTGTGAAAAAGGGGGGAGATTGGAGTTTTTGACAGTTTCTGGCATGTGCTGAATGTCATGGACACAGTTTTCTTGGCATTTAGGAAGAGTTGGCGAGTTGAAACCAGCTCTGGACATTATTGAAATCGCTTTGGAGCCTGGAGGAGACATCCACGAGTGAAGATCCTGAGAAGAAAATAACCATATCATCAGCGTACATATGTAAAGAAGATGAGGTGCAGACAGATGGCAGGCAGTTTAGAAAAATGGAGAAGAGATTTGGGCCTAGTATAGATCCTTGAGGGATACCGGAGCATATGGGTAGAGGAGGGGAGATGGAGTTGAATATTTTTACAGACTGTGAGCGGTCGTTTAGGTAGGCGCTGAACCATTTTATGGAATGTTCAGACAGTCTTCCTGAGGAGAAGGAGCAGAGCAAGAGGGAGTGGGATACGGTGTCAAAAGCTTTAGCAAGATCAATAAAAATGGCAGTGGTGATGTGACCGCAGTCCATGCCTGTCAGGATTGCATCAGTGATTCGGAGTAGAGAGGTAGTAGTGAAGTGATGTTTGTGGAACCCAGATGATATTGGGTGAAGAAATTAGTGTTGGAGAGGTACGAGGATAGTTGGTCTAGGGCTAGATGTTCTTGCAGTTTGGCTAACAATGGGAGGAGAGAAACAGGGGGGTGGTAGTTCTTGGGGGAGGAGGAATTGCCACCCTTAGGGAGGGGGAGGACAATTGCATGTTTCCAGTCAAGGGGAATTTCCACCAATTGAAATGAGAGATTTAGAAGGGCAGTCAATGGGGGAGCAATGGCCGAGGCAGACAGGTTTAGTAACTTCGGGTCCAATCCATCAGGGGCGTTACCTTTGCATGGATTGAGGGCCTCCAATGCCATCAACATGTCAGTTGTCAGGATTTTACAGCCAGATAAATCAGCATACAGTGGGGGGGGCTAACTGGCACATTGTGCACACTTGGCTGGATAACCAGGAGTATTACTGGCACAAGGGGAATGAGGGTATGAGAAACCAACATGGCGGTCATTGTAGAATAGACAGGTGGGTGCCAACATACTTGTAGAATCAAACCGCGGAGTGATTTTAGCAAACTAGCCTGTGCAAAAAGGCCTGTAGAATGCTGTGGTGTAGAGGAGTGCACAGGCAGTGCATTTACTGCAAGATCCATGAGCATCATGTTGTCTTGGTTATAGCCACATGCCTTTGACTCTGCCCCTTTTATTATTGTCACAGGACCCTTCTTTAAATCCTGGATCCACCCCTGACTGCACAGAACATCCCCAGGGTAAAGGTTGGCCCTCTTGGGACCCCATTGCAAGGGGTGAAATGTGAGGGTAATGACTGAGGACTAAACCCTAGGAATTCTGGGTGAACAGGTTAGTTGGTCTGTCTGACTCACAGGTCCCCAACCCCACCCCAACAATCATGATCCCTCACAAAAAAAATAAACCCTGCCTGGAAGTAAACCAAGTGGCTCACCACTTGCAGTTTTTTTTTTAATTATATTTTATTGAATTTCAATGCGTTAACTTACAACATTCTTACCACATAAACAGGAGTTTAACTTAAAAAAGCATAATACATAAAATATGTGCACAAGATAGTTACAGGTAGGAAAAAAACAAAATGAAGGAGGAGTGAGAGAGAACAGAGAAATAGGGGGCAAGACCAGAATATGTGTGATTGGTTACCCACCCCTGAACAACCCCTCCAGCGATGGTCTGTATGCGAAAGTGGTGGGCAACCACTCTCTACCTAAAATCCCTCCAGGATGGGGAGGCAGTGGTAGAAAAGACTTCTTGCCAGACTTTTACCCAACTATTTTCAGTTAGATCCAGATCTACTTCCATAGACCACTTAATTCTCAAGGTAATACTAGGGTTTAGCTGCAAGTCCGATAACAATTTTACAGTTTGGGACACCCTTCCTCTAGCTCTCTTGGACTCTGCCAGTGTGACTAATAGTATGGAGAGCAGATTATCTCCCTGCTGAGGGTTCAGCTGAAGTGTTTTTCTAGAAGGTAGTGTCTAAATCGTAGGTATCGGAAAAAGTCTTTACTTGATAACTTGAATTCTTGTGATAATTGCATGAAGGATTAATTATACCTCCTTGAAAGAACTGGCCTATGGTAGAAAGGCCACTCTTCTCCCAAAGTCGTAGTCCACCCTCCAAACTAAAGGGGATAAAGTCTAAACAGGCCCTTAGAGGTGTATCTGCTGATTGATGAGTAGGTATATTGTATATTTTACATGTATCCATCCATGATTGTTTGAGGTTTAGTGCCCATATACTATTAGGGGAGAACAGGTGTAAATTCTGTGTGTCCATATATATCATGTCTCCAGTGTGGGACATACCCCCTTCCCTCTGCTCTAGATCACCCAGAAAGGGGTCTCACTCTTACTAAGGTGTGGGATAAAATATTGCAGTTGTGCTGCCTGGAAATATAATTTAAAATCAGGCAAAGCGAGACCTCCCTGACTTTTGGGGGCAACTAAAATGGGCCATCTTACTCTGGGTTGCTTTCCTTGCCACACAAATTTTGTTAGCATAGCTGTCAGTTATTTCCAGAAATTTAAATGTGGTTTTATGGGAAGTACCGTAAACAAAAATGAAAATTTCTGTAGAAGATTCATGCATATGGTCTCGATTCTGCCTATCAGTGTTAGGGGCAGCTCTTTCCGCCTCTACAGTCTTTCTGAATTGTTAGTAATAGTTTTAAATAGTTCATGCATTATAGTTGGGAGAGGTCCCGAGTGATCCATGCCCCCAAATATCGAAACCCATGCACTGCCCACTTCAGTCCATATATATTCTGCGGTAGGGGACCTTCATATCCTCCCACCAGTAGCAACTCTGTTTTGGATTGATTTATTTTGTATCCAGAAATATCTCCAAATGTTTGAAGTATTTTCAAAACACCTGGGACCACCTGTTCTGAGTCTGTTAGGCATAATAGGGTGTCATCTGCAAATAGTGAGATGCGTAATTCTTCTCCCTCCGCACTAATTCCCTTAAAATATGGGGACTGTCTGATATAAGCTGCTAATGGATCGATACTTAGGGCAAACAATAGCAGGAAGAGGGGGCATCCCTGTCGTGTACCCCATTGAATCAGGAAAGGGGGGGAGGTTATCCCATTTACTTTTACCTGTACCTGTGGATTTCTATATAGATTGGTAATCCAGGATCGAAACCACTGTCCAAAGCCAAAGCGTTTAAATGTCTCTTCTAGGTAGTACCAATCTACACAATCAAATGCCTTCTTGGCATCTACTGACATCACAGCATATAGGGTGCTCTTAGGAAATGATTGCGCCGCAGAGATAGTGTTTAACAGAATACGTATATTGTCCTGTATGTGGCGGCCTCGGATAAATCCAGTCTGGTCTTGGTGAATAAAGCTCGTTATTAATGATTGCAACTGAGAACTAAGGATTTTAGTAAAACTTTTAATGTCTTGATTGAGCAGGGATATGGGTCAGTAGTTGGAGCATTGGAGTGGATCTTTGTCTGGTTTTGGTATTATTGTTAACAATGCACTCTCCCAGGAATCAGGGGTTTGTCCATCCTCATGTGCTACATTGCAAACTTTAGTGATCATAGGGACTAATTCTTTGGTGAATTTGCCATAAAACTCAGCCAGTAGGTCATCTGGGCATAGGGCTGCCCCCCTTAAATGTATTTAAAGCCACCATTACCTCAGAATTAGAAAAGGGTGCCTCCAAATATTGCCGCTGTGGGTTGCCTGCTGAAAAAATTGTTAATTTTTTTTTTTTTTGGTTGGGCAATCTCTCCTCTTTACAGAGACAGGAATAATATGTTGTAAATTCCCAGGCTGTGTCCTCTGGATTATTCACATATTCCTGGGGAGGAGACCATTTTTTTAGTTTAGGCGTGTATCTGTCTGCCTCTCTTTCTAAGGCATATCGCAAATAGGCGGCCTGCCCTGTCCCTCCATTCAGAATATCTCTGCCGCATAAATCTCAGAGAATTTTCTGTCTTATGCAGTGAGAGTTTGTTAACCTCTTCTCTTGCCTTTTTAATTTTGGGAGTAGATCAGGGCTTCTCATATTCTTATGTTCTGTCTCCATTTGTCTTAGCATATCCTCTGCCTTATCTTGTGCAATTCTGTGTTGTTTAGCCTTATAAGAGGCAAAGCCCATTGTGTGTCCCTAATCACTGCCTTCAAACAGTCCCATACATATTTCAGGGGAGTTTCTTGTGTATCATTCTCCAAAAGGTATTGGGTGATTACCCTTTTAGTGGATGACACAAACTCTTTGTCATGTAGCAAGTTGACATTAAACCTGCACCCCCCTTTATTTTTCCTGGTGTCCCACTGCAACTGACAGGTCAGAAGGGAGTGATCCGAGACAGCCCTGGGGTGAAAATCAATATCTTTGATTATATACGCATGATTTTTCTGCATATAGAGTCTGCCAAGGCGTGATTAGGACTGGGTGGATGGAGAGAAAAAGGTAAAATCCTTGTCAGTGGGTGATGCAAGTCTCCAGGGATCCATCAACCCTGACTCAGCCAGTAGTGTGCCTAGTAGTTTGGAGCAGACTCCCAGTCTCCCCTTGTGAGCAGGTGAGTGGTCCAGTTGAGCATTCTCCACCCAATTCCAGTCACTTATGCAAAGAAGCTGCCATTCTGGTAGTGAGTTTATTATACTAAACACTTTTCTGAAGAATTCTCCCATCGGGGGTGTTGGGGCATATATTGACATAACACGTATGGGGTGACCCCGAGTCATCCTGAAACTAGGGCTATTCTCCCTGACTCTTCAAAATAAGTGTTTGTTACCTGAAAAGGCAACCCTTTTCATATCAAAATAGCCACCCCTGTCTTTTTAGACGTTGGGTTGGAATCTGCACAAACACTGCCTACCCAGGACCTTCTAAGTTTAGTTTGTTCAGTGCCAGTCAGCTGAGTCTCCTGAATACATGCCACATCACATTTCACTCTTTGTAATTCCTGTAACATTCTTGACCTGTTAATCACATTATTAACACCCTTAGCATTCCATGAGCACAGAACTAATCTATCCATAATTGCTTTGTTTTAACACAAACAGTGTTCCTAAATCATTCCTGTTCAGCCTGAGTAAAGTGGGTCTTTCCCTATATGTAGAAAAGGGATCTGAGAGTGGAGAAGAAAAAAGAAAGGAAGAATAGGGGATAAGATAGTTAACTAAAACTATGTACATTAAACCAAAAAAACATTTATCTAACTCATACATTATCAACATGTAACATACAATACACATAAAATTTGAAACACTGATACAAAGATAATAGTTGTGGTGTAGAAGACAAAATGTCTTCTCAAGGTGTCTAGACTTCTAGACTATGGGGGAGCAAGAGAGCACCCCAAATGGGGTATAGAGAGTGACAGCCCGGTAAGGGCACTCGCTTCTCTTCTCTCAAATCGGACCTCCGGGATCCCAGTACACAGTTCCCTGGTGACTGTTCACCTGTTATTAAGGTTGGAGGCACATAATACTGATCACAAATCACCAGCAACTACTGGCAGCCTGCTGGAGCGGCTCCGAGTTTGCCCAGCAGGTCTTGCCAAGCAGTGTATAATCATTCCCAATTGCCTTATACCCCCCCATCCTAATAACCACACAACGTTTCCCTAATAGTAATATTAATTGTGGAAGCTTCAGTCCTATTAAACCCTTCACCCTTAATATAACTCAGTAAAGTGTTTTATTAAATCACTGTTGTCCTTCTGTGAGAGAGAAAATCCAATTTTTTTTATTCTTTAAAAAAAAATCAACTAAATGCAATCGGTCTGAACAATTCAAAACATAGAACCATTAAGTCTGAGTAACGCTGCTTGGGTGATGGGTCTCCTACTTAATAAATGACCATAAGTGGTAAATTTGTACCAATATCCAAAAGTAGTTGCAGGAGCCCTTAATTCGGTTGTCCACTGCACACATTCTTCATGAGGAGCAGGGGCTAGAATAAACAGGTGCACATTGGATGGGTAGCCCCAAATTAGTGTCAGATGGAAACCAGTACCTGCAACTGTTGGTTCCTCTAGCTTCTCACCGGATCTGCGCATCATCGAGTTGGTACAAGCAGCAAACAGCAGCAGTTATCATTTCTGGAGAGCGACAATTAATCATGCTGTAAAAAACTTCAGTACCTCCTCCAGCCTCTAAAGAGGCTCTCAGCTCAGGTAAGGATGCAAGTACAAAGAATATTTTTTTGAAGCTTACTTGTCACCATTTCAGTGAGAGCTAAGGGGTCAAATATTTTAATTCAGCATCACCATCCAAACTGAGACTCCATTGCCCCTTAAGGTTTTCTACCTTGGCCCTCAGGGAACTGGATCAGATGATTTTAGCCTTTTGGACAATTCAGCATGCATGCATAACAGATCTCTTGGCTTGTGTTTCCCGCTGGCCGAAGTTGTGGAAACTACTCTCCAAAGCAGGTTCTCTATCTGGGCCTCCGCTTCCTCCTCCTCTCTTAAATCTGGAATAGGGATATCCAGTGTCTTCAGAGACGTCAGCCATGAGGTTGTCAAAGACTTTTACTGAGTTGTTCGTTTGCACCCACAGCTTGGCTGGGTAGCGTATTTGGGCTATGATTCCTTTTTCCTTCAGCCATTTTACTACTTGCAGGATATTTTTTTCTACATGCCAACAGAGCCGGAGGGTAGTCATGATCCACATATACCTGCTGGCCGTCAAGGTTTAGATTTTTATTTGTCCAGGCCAATCTCAAAACTTTCTCTTTGGTTTGAAAGCTTAAGAATTTTATTATAATAGACCTCAGTGGGGCTCCTTGTGCTGGCTTAGGAACCAACACTTAGTGGGCTCTCTCAATTCCCAGATCGGAGTCTGCCAAGAGTTCCAGCTCCTTCTGTAGCAAGGTCACCATAAAACCCATTGTGTCTGCTTGCTTGAAGCCCTCAGGGACTCCAAAAACCCTGATATTGTTCCTATGGGAATGGGCTTCCGAGTCTTCAACCCTGTTAATAAGATATCTTTCTCTTCTGTACAAGTACACCAATGATCGCCCGAAGGCCATATGTTCATTATGCAAGGTGTTGATATGAGCTTCATTATCCATGGTATGCCTTTCTAATTTCTGCAGATCCTTTTTAATACCGGTCACCTTTCCATAAATTTTATGCAGCATACACATGATAGCACAGGAGTCAGCCCTCCCAATTTGTGATCCCGTCTCGGACCCGTTATCTTCTTCCTCATTTCCCAAGCCAATGGTGCATGTTGAGGCAATGCAACTTGGTGGACTCGTGTCTCTAGGCTGCAAGAATGAGTTGCCTTTATTTGTTTGGAGAATCGAGATTTTGCAGAACTTTTCGCATTAGCCATTGCTGCAACGGTCCAATATTAAATGGGGTATGTTAGCTTGGGCTTTTAATGCTGAGTGTGACCTTTGGACAGCTGGTTCTGATCACTGTATCATTTTTTGTAATATAAAAATGGGTCATGGACTGTCTGTCATGAGAAATGCTGAAACAGCATGTGAGATCACACAAACACACACACACACACGCACACAGGTTTTAGATACAAGGTGTTACCTGGAAGACCAGAAGCTAATTACAGGCTAGAAAATACCTAGCTGCCAAGATCGATCATAAACTTTTATAACATTTAGAGGAAGAAGAGCAGGTTGTGACGTTTTAGTGCGAAGTCATAAAAGATGCTTTGATATCCTGGAAAAGGGGAAACTGCTCCTAAGATCAAAGAAACTCATTTTGAAGAAAATGAGTTGTGCTGAGGATTACAGAATTTAATATTTTGAAAAGACATCCTGTTTTTGTACAGATACATTTTTTTATATATTCTGACAGAGGAGGAGCTAGGTGACCTCACACAAAGGGGTTGGCAAATGCAGTTTTTTTTAAACAATATTCTGTTTTTCTGCAGAGATACTTTTATCTACACTCTGACAAAGAAACATCTTTGAGCACTTTAAGCAGGTATTTAGAGAGAGAGAGAGAGAGAGAGAGAGAGACAAAATCGAAGTACTGTAGCAGGAATTGCACTGTTAAACATAGCAACATAGAATGTGATGGCAGAAGAACCACTTGCCCCACCTAGTCTGCCCATTTTCCTACCTAACAGATAAGCTGCAGATCCTAGTTAACCAACAGCTTACTTCCTCCTACCCCTCGCTAGGACTGCCTCATGTCTTTCCCATGCATTCTTGAATTCCCCCACTGTTCTTGACTCCACAACCTCCTTAGTGAGGCTGTTCCATGCATCCACAACCCTCTCTGTGAAAAAAGTACTTCCTCACATTACGTCTGAGCCATCCCCCTCTCTATCTTCAAATTGTGCCCCCTTGTTCTTGCACATCTCTTTTTCGAAAGATGCTACCCTCTTGGACTTTGTTGATTCCCTTGAGGTACTTGAAAGTTTCTATCATGTCCCCTCTCTCCCTTCTTTCCTCAAGGGTATACATATTAAGCTCCTTTAGTCATTCTTCGTATGTCTTCTGGTGCAGACCCTGCACCATTTTGGTTGCCCTCCTTTGGACAGCCTCCACTTTGTCTATGTCTTTGCGGAGATGGGGTCTCCAGAACTGCACACAGTACTCCAGATGGGGTCTCACCAACTGTCTGTACAGAGGGATAACAACTTCCTGTTTTCTACTATTGATGCCTCTTCCTATGCATCCTAGTATCCTCCCAGCCTTCCTTACTGCCTTCTCACATTGCTTTCCCACCTTTAGGTCATCTGATATAATTACTCCAAGGTTCCTTTCCATTTTTACTGTTGTCAGTATCTCACCCACCATTGTGTATGCTCCCCCTGGGTTTTTGTTTCCCAGGTGCATTACCTTGCACTTCTTTGCATTGAATCTGCCTTGCCAAGTCCCTTCTCATCCTTTCCACTCCATCTGGTGTATCAACCCTGTTGCAGATCTTTGTGTCATCTGCAAAGAGACATAGTTTTCCTTCCAGTTCCTCTGCAATGTCACTTATAAAGACATTAAAAAGGACTGGTCCCAGTACTGAATCCTGTGGTACCCTGCTAGTAACCCTTCTTTCTTCACTGTGTACTCAATTTACTACTACCCTTTGCATCCTGTTGTCTAGACAATTTTTTTATCCAGGCTAACACCTTGGGACCTAATCCAAGGCTGGCTAACTTGTGTATTAATCTTTTGTGTGGGACTGTATCAAATGCTTTGCTAAAATCTAGGTAGGCCATGTTCACAGCCCCTCCCTGGTCTACTACTTTGGTCACCCAGTCAAAGAAATCTATTAGATTTGTCTGACATGACCTTCCCATCATGAATCCATGCTGCCTTGGGTCCTGTGCCCCACTGGCCTCTAGGTACTCAACAATTCTTTCCTTAAAAAGTGATTCCATCATTTTCCCTACCACTGAGGTCAAACTAACTGGTCTGTAGTTTCCTGCCTCTGTCCAGCTCCCACCTTTGTGAAGAGGAATCACATCTGCCCTCCTCCAGTCCTCAGATACCACCCCATCCTCCCATGATTTGTTAAAGAGAGTAGTCAGCGGTGTCACTAGTTCTACCCTTAGTTCTTTTAGAATTCTTGGGTGAATCCCATCAGGCCCCATTGCTTTGTCCACCTTCAATTTTATTAGTTCTTTCAGAACCCTTTCTTCTGTAAATGGACTGGTATTGACCCCCGTCTTCAGAGGGTTATTTTCTGTTAAAACTTTGTTCTTTTAAAAGATGTGTATGTTCTTGTGATATATGGTTCTGTATTTTATGTTTTACATATTTTTTATCTATTTTAGTAAAACTCTATTTTTAGAGCTTACTTGGTCTGTCTTTGATTTCTTTTCTTTTACAAGGGAAGTATATATGGTTAAAGCAGTCACTATACATAAGCTTGAATGGTGATACCAAACTGGAAAAAGGTAAGCGTTATAATCTGAGGTCTTTATTAAAGTTTTTAAGGGTTCATTTCTGTACACCTGGTTAGGTGCCCATAGGCAAAGATAGCTGCCCCCCCTCGAAGACAGAATTATCTGAGCCTGTGCATTGGGTACACTAGCAAGAGGTCAAGTTTGAATCCCTCCAGAACTGAGACCAAAGGTTGATCCGAACCCACAAAACAGACAGGAGGGTTACCCTGTTTCTGTTAACTGTTCACAAGACTGCGCTCAGAGGTTGACACTTTGGGAGTAGAGGGCTGACCTGCTGAGTGGGTTTGTGACAGATTGGTTGGCAGCGGTGGCATAAATTTTGGTATCACAAGCTTTATTGTTCAGCGTATCAGCTTGAGACTGTAAGCTCACTTGCAAAGAAAGAGAAAGGAAGTGATTTATTTTAAAAGGAAACAGAACAATATCACTTGGTATACAGTCAAGTTCCTACCCATTTTATTTTTTTTCTAAAGTGCAAGCCAGAGTAGCAATAGTAGGGAAGATGGCTTCCAACTACAGCAGGCACACTGTAGACTACTTAAGGCAGTTGTGCGGGGACAGAGGAGTCCTGTTTGAGGTGAAAGCCAGCAAGCAAAACCTCATAAATGCCCTGATGGTAGCAGATACCCAGAGCAGTGAGTCACAGACCATGACCAAAAAGGACCAGACCTCGAGTGTGGCAGGGCTAGCAGCCAGTGCAGTGTCCAGATCTGATGAGGTGGGCAACAGGGCCACTGTCAGTGAAGGGCCACAGCAACATGGGAAGGGCACCAGTATCCTGGATTCAGAGGTACTCAGGCTGCAAATTGAGTTGTGCAGGATGGAGCTGGAGTTCCAGGAGAAGAGAGAACAAGAGAGAAGAGAGGCAGAATGGGAACAACGAGAGGCGGACCGAGTGGCAGAGCGAGAACGAAGAGAGGCAGACCATGAGGAGCGTGAGCACCAGCAAGCTGCAGAGGAGAAGAGAGAACGAGAATGCCAAGATGCAGACCATGAGGGACAGGAGTGCCAGAGCCAACATGAACTGGAGAAGCTACTACTCCGACCAGCAGCACCAGAGCAGGTAAGTGGCTTGGGTTTAACTGGGACTACAGGACTGAGTTACAAATTGAATTCCAAATTAATAGCTGAATTTAAAGAGGGGGAGGATATAGATGCCTTTTTAAATTCTTTTAAAAAATTTTGTATTCAGGCTAAAATTCCTAGAGAGTTCTGGAGCTTCCATCTATCCCCGCTACTTACTGGGAAAGCTCGGGATGCATTGGGTCAAATGGACAATGAGGACAGTAATGATTACAGCAAACCTAAGGCTGCACTGTTAAAAAATTTTTAATCAACTGCTGAATCATACAGAGTTAAATTCTGTAAGCTCAGGCGAAGCCCTGATGTGGGCTATGAGGAGCTAGCCATGAAACAACGTCAGTTTTTAAAATGTTGGTGGGAAGGAACTGAGGCAAACTCTGTTGATAAAATTGAAAATGTGATTCTGTTAGAACAGTTTTTCTGGACATGCCCAGCAGAGCTGAAAACCTGGCTGGAGGACCAAGATCCCCAAACAGTGCAAGAGGCTGCTGAACTCTCAGATCACTATGCCAAGAGCAGACCTGCTCTGAGAGTGAATGGGGTGGGTGTGGCAGCACAGAAAGGGAAAAGCGTGCCTTCAGGGCAGCTAAAAAACTTACTGCCTCCACCGAAACCAGTTAGCCCCAGGTATCACAGAAAAGATTTCTCTGAGAGAAGAAATGAATGTTGGTTGTGTAAAAAAACTGGGCATATTGCCAGACAGTGTCCCAAAAAGGAGAGCAATAATACACAACCAGGTGCTAGAAAAGAAGTGGGTTGTTTGTGTATCCCTGGAAGCATGCTAGTGAACATGAGGGAACACATGCATCCAGTCATGGTGAATGGTATACAGACGCAGGGGTTAAGGGACACAGTGCATCCCTGACCTTGGTAAAGGGGGATCTGGTACAGCCTGGTCAGCTTATAACCAATAAATACATCACTGTGCAGGACTTTGCAGGTGGGGAGAAAACATTGTCCCTCACTAGTGTTCTCATAGGCTGGTATGAAATAGGGGGAACTGTGCAACAGGTGGCTGTAGCCAAAACATTAGCAGTGGATGTGATTCTGGGCAACAATCTCTAACAGGGGATGGTATGTGCAGTTACCCATAGTCAGGTGGCAAGGGAAAATTGTAGTTCCCTGAACCCCACAGAAGCCATCGTGGAAACCACTGAGAGGCTGGTTCCCCAGCCTGTGTCTCCTCATATGGAGATTAATGAAGAGGGGGTAGAAATTTCCTCAGTAGCAAGTAACCACACAGCTATAGAGGGTTACACCGAAGAGGAAGGGGTGACCCTTTGTCAGAGGGTTGGGATTGACAGTGATCCTGAGTGCCCTGATGCTAGTGCTAGGGACCCTAGTTTAGCAACTGAAGGGGACCTGTCCCATGCCTTGGGAATGTGTTAGGGGTTTGCAGCTGCTCAGAGAAGTGACCCTAGTTTAGAGAAGCTAAGAGCTTGGGCAGACTAGGACGGCACAAAGGGAGGTGATGGCAGACATAAGGTTTATTGGTAAAATGGACTCATGTATACTCAGGCAGTACAGACAGAGGGAGGGATGCTAGGCAGGCAGCTTGTCATTCCCTAGGGGTATCGTGAGTAGTTGTTCAAGATTGCACATGATATTCCCTTGTCTGGTCATCTGGGAATCATGCAGCAGTTGGTTCAGAATTTCTACTGGCCTAACTTCACCCAGCAGGTGTAGGAGTATTGCAGGTCTTGTCACCAGTGCCAAGAAATAGGGAAGGCGGGCAAGAAAACCCAAGCCACCCTGATTCCATTGCCCATACTGGTGGAGCCATTCCAGAGGGTGGAAATGGATATTGTGGGGCCTTTAAATACCCCCAGCTCCTCTGGGAAGAGATTCATACTGACTGTGGTGGATTATGCCACCCAGTACCCAGAGGTAGTCACCCTATCCTCACTGAGGACAGGCAAAGTGGCAAATGCCTTACTTGAGATTTTCTCCCATGTTGGGTTTCCGCAGGAGGTAATCACCGATGGAGGGGGTTCCTTCATGTTGAACCTGATGAAATGTTTATGGGAGAAGTGTGGTGTGATGCAGAGATGCATGACACCATATTACCCACAAGCCAATGGACTTGTGGAATGATTCAATGGTACCCTAAAGTCAATGCTCTAGGTATTTGCTGAACAGCATGGAAGGGACTGGGAGAAATATCTTCCCCACCTGTTGCTTGCATGCAGGGAGGTGCCTCAAGAGTCAACAGGATTTTTCCCCTTCAAACTCTTATATGGACACCGGGTATGCGGGCCCCTAGACTTGATCCGAGAGGACTGGGAAGGCAAGCATGCCACCCAGGGAACTGCCATTGTGGATTATGTCCTTAGGTTTAAGGAAAGGCTGAAGGAGCTTATGGGGACAGCCCAGAGCAACCTGGCAGCTGCCCAACAGAAACAAAAAGTGTGGTACAACCGCAGAGCCAGAGCTCACTCGTACATGGTAGGTCAGGAAATCATGGTCCTTATTCCGGTCCAGAAAGACAAGCTGCAGGCTGAGTGGGCAGGACCATACAAAGTGGTTAGGAAGGTAAATGACATGAACTACATTGTGGAGTTATCTGACCGAAGACAGACAGAAAGGATGTACCATGTCAACATGATGAAGCCATATGCAAATAGGGCTGACATAGTGTTTGCAGTGTGTAGTCCTGTGGAGGGGACAGATGAAGGAGACCCACTTCTGGACTTGCTGGAAGATAGTAAGCAGGAATCCTCTGTGGAGGCAGTAAAATTGTCTCCCCAGCTGGCCCCAGACCAGATCCAGAAGGTAACAGAGGTTTTAGAAGACTTTGCCCCATTGTTTAGCACCAAGCCTGGACTAACCCCCTTAGTGACTCAAGATGTGGAGACAGGGACACAGACACCCATACGGTGGACAGCATATCGGGTGTCAGAGGCTGTCCAAAAGGACATTAGGAAGGATGTGGAGGAGATGCTGGATTTAGGGTAATCCAGAGATCCCACAGCCCCAGGGCCTCACCCATAGTCCTTGTGCCTAAGCCAGATGGCTCTACTCATTTCTGTGTGGACTATCATGGACTGAATGCAGTCACGAAGTCAGGTGCCCACCCAATGCCCCGGACAGACAAACTCCTGAACAAGTTGGGAGGGGTGACCTATCTCACGACTATTGACGTGACCAAGGGGTATTGGCAGGTAGAGCTGACAGACACAGCTAGGGAGAGGTTGGCCTTCATCACTCCGATAGGCTTATTTGAGTTTAAAGTAATGCCTTTCGGAATGAAGAATGCCCCAGCCACTTTCCAAAGGTTGGTGAACCAGGTGTTAAATGGTGCTGAGGAGTACACCGTGGCATACCTGGATGACATTGTCATCTTTAGTACCAGCTGGGAGGAACACCTATCCCACCTTAGGAAAGTGCTGGGCAGGATACAGAGGGCCGGGCTCACTGTCAAAGCCGAGAAGTGCCAGGTGGCCATGGGAGAGGTGGCATACCTTGGGCAAGTGGTAGGCTGGGGACAGCTCCGTCCTAACCAAATAAAAATAGAGGTAATCCAGGCATGGTCCTGACCAGAAACACAGAAGCAGGTCAGGAGTTTTCTAGGGACAGCAGGGTACTACAGAAACTTTGTACCCAGCTTCAGTGGCCTGGCTGCTATCCTTTCTGACCTGACAAAGAAAAGGATGCCCAAGAAAATTATCTGGGGCCCAGCCTGTGAGGAAGCCTTTTCCAAACTAAAGGAGGCACTGTGCAGTGCTCCTGCTTTGACAAATCCTAACTATAGCAAAATCTTCATAGTTCAGACTGATGTCTGAGACATGGGTATTGGGGCAGCACTGAGTCAGACATCCAGCCAAGGGACAGATCACCCAGTAGTGTACCTCAGTAGGAAGTTACTTCCCAGGGAGCTGGCATACTCCACGGTGGAAAAAGAATGTCTTGCCATAGTGTGGGCCCTAAAGAAGTTGGAGCCATACTTATATGGGCAGCATTTTGTGGCGCAGACTGACCACAACCCCCTGGTTTGGCTGATGCAGATGGGAAAGAACAATGGTAGATTGCTAAGATGGAGTATTGCTTTGCTAGGGTATGATATGATGATATTACATAGGGCTGGAGCTAAAAATCAGAACTCAGATGGGCTGTCTAGGGTCTAAGAGGAGTGAACTGATTTGGGAAGCTCATCCCATGCAGGGGATAGAGCCCCCAAATTCAGTCTAGGTGGGGAGGAATTGTGACACTTGGACAGCTGGTTCTGATCACTGTATTATTTTTTGTAATATAAAAATGGGTTATGGACTATCTCTCATGAGAAATGCTAAAACAGCATATGAGATCTCACACACACACACACACACACACACACACACACACACACACACACACACACAGGTTTTAGATACAAGGTGTTACCTGGAAGGCCAGAAGCTAATTACAGGCTAGAAGATACCTAACTGCCAAGATTTATCATAAACTTGTATAACGCTTAGAGGAAGAAGAGCAGGTTGTGACGTTTTAGTGTGAAGTCATAAAAGATGCTTTGAGGTCCTGGAAAAGGGGAAACTGCTCCTAAGATCAAAAAAACTCATTTTGAAGAAAATGAGTTGTGCTGAGGATTACAAAATTTAATACTTTGAAAAGACATCCTGTTTTTGTACAGATATATTTTTTTTATATATTCTGACAGAGAAGGAGCTAGGTGAGCTCACACAAAGGGGTTGGCAAATACAGTTTTTTTTTAAACAATATTCTGTTTTCCTTCAGAGACACTTTTATCTACACTCTGACAAAGAAACATCTTTGAGCACTTTAAGCAGGTATTTAGAGAGAGAGAGGGAAAATCGAAGTACTGTAGTAGGAATTGCACTGTTAAAACCTTGTTCTTTTAAAATATTTGTATGCTCTTGTGATATATGGTTCTGTATTTTATGTTTTACATATTTTTTATCTATTTTAGTAAAACTCTATTTTTAGAGCTTACTTGGTCTTTGATTTCTTTTCTTTTACAAGGGGAGTATATATGGTTAAAGCAGACATTGTACATAAGCTTGAATGGTGATACCAAACTGGAAAAAGGTAAGCATTTTAATCTGAGGTCTTTATTAAAGTTTTTAAGGGTTCATTTCTGTACACCTGGTTAGGTGCCCGTAGGCAAAGATATCTGCCCCCCCAAAGACAGAATTATCTGAGCCTGTGCATTGGGTACACTAGCAAGAGGTTCACAGTTTGAATCCCTCCAGAACTGAGACCAAAGGTTGATCCGAACTCACGAAACAGACAGGAGGGTTACCCTGTTTCTGTTAACTGTTCACAAGACTGCGCTCGGAGGTTGGCACTTTGGGAGTAGAGGGCTGACCTGCTGAGTGGGTTTGTGACATGGAGATGGATCGATTTGTTAGGATATTTGCCACCGGGGACAGAGCGCTCTGAGATCAAGCTGCCATACTGATGCTTCATCACCGGAAGTCTGCAGTTTTTTCACCTGCCCTGCCATTCCCCAGTCACCAGGTGAACAAATGAAACTTTATTTCTATATCTCTTATCAGTTTAATGCATTGCCAGCCCTTTTGGCTCTGGCCAGATCTAGTCTTTTTAACCCTACCACTTCTTCACTCAGTTGGCTCTCTGCTCCCTAAAACCCTTTTAGTTCCACTTTTTCTTTTGTCAATAAATCCCATCTGCTCTTTCCCTCTTCTGGCTCTCTACCTTATCTCCTGATCCTGGTCTGATTTGTTAAAAAAAATAAATAAATAACACTGCCGTTTCCTCTGCTGCCTCCATCTCATCATCATATCCCATCTGTGGTCCAATTTGTTTTAGAAAGCAACCCCCACCCCGCTCTTGCACATGTTCATGAAAGGTTACATAAAGCATTAATTCATGTTGTGTGGGAATATTTATTTTATGGTCTGACATGCCACATAGTACTTCCCCAGGGTAAGGCAGTGTCAGTGGCTCAGCAGGTAGCACACTTGCCTTTGAGGCCAGGAGATCAGAAGGCTGTGGGTTCTATCTCCACACCAGGCACTTGGGTTAAATCCCAGTACAGACGCTGTGGTGCAGCATGAGAGGGATGCTGCACTTCTGAGGTGCCGTCTTTCGGATGAGATGTTAAACCGAGGTCCCATCTGCCTGTTCAGGTGGATGTTAAAGATCCCATGGCACTTTTCGAAAAGATTAGGGGAATTTTTATTAGAAAAACTGGGCTATGTTACTTTCAAATGCCAAAAACAACATACAAAAAATGAAAAACTGAAATCAAATGTTTCACATTCAAAGGGAGAAAACAGAGAAT
The DNA here is from genome assembly GCA_016271365.2 of Neoceratodus forsteri. Classification (NCBI taxonomy): domain Eukaryota; kingdom Metazoa; phylum Chordata; order Ceratodontiformes; family Ceratodontidae; genus Neoceratodus; species Neoceratodus forsteri. Next base: position 1,051,872,762 of record CM057449.1, read on the forward strand.
AGTCAAATACATAAAACAATCCAAATCTCACTTTGATAATCTAACCAAGTAAATAAGTTATTGTAACTTTGAAAGTTATAGGAAGCCATAATTGTCCATCTATTCATCTTTGCTTATATACAATAATGATTTGGGGGGCTTAGCCCATTTCTCATTGTTGAGCCATAGTGATTTCATTTTCTCATCCTTAAACAGCTTGGCTTCAGAAGACCACATTTTCTGCAAAGCTATGCTAATATTCCTAAACATTTCTATATAAGCTACCTGTCTCTGTTGTGTTACCACACGCTGTGAGCCTGCCAGATATAATACCTGATGGTTGCTAACACAACATATATAGTTTCAGAGCAATACTGTCTCCATGTACCTTCAAAGTCATGATATACTAGTGTTGAATAAGTTAATTGCAGAAAAGGGGTTCTCCCCATTCTTTTGCTAGTATTCTCCAGAGTGGTTTAATGAAATCACATTCCAAAAAAAAGGTGCTCTTGTGTTTCAAGAGCCTGTATGCCGGTCTGTCTTAAACAATATCTATCCTACACCTGCTTATGTTTATTGTTATTCTGTACACTAAGCCTGCCATGCAAGGTGAGCCAAATGGAGTCCCAAACAAATTTAGGTGATCTTTTTGATTTTAGCATATTCAAATTAAACTGTATCTTATCTTGAGGACATACCCCAAGGGAAATATCTTCTTTCTTTTCTTTCTGAATTATAAGCTTATGTATTTCTATATATATACTGGAGATGGCCAATTTTATAAGGGTATTTAGTTGTTGCAGTGCATATATTGGAAGCCCCAGAACATTACGTAATGCTCTTAATTTTTTCTGTTCCCAGGCAACTAAACTAGGGGTAAGCCAAAGTCCTACTAGATCCTTTCATATCCTATATCCTGGTTTTAGTACATGACTGAAGTTGAAAACCAAAAAAAATGCTGCTGAAAAAGGCTCCTGAATTTATCATATCTTGTCCGCCTTCCTCTATACTCCTATAGGTGACTTTTCTTTTAACTGAATTAAACAGTTGCCCCATAGTGCTTTGAAAAAGAAAACAATGGGACAACTAGTGACTGTGGGGGAGGAAAATGTGGCTTATACTGTATATAGAAAACCTGGGATTAAAAGAGTCTATTAACAAGACTCTTTTCTTTTTAGCTGTCTGCTGCCCTCTCCATGAGTTAACTAATTTTTTGGCCTTATGAAGGCCTGCAACCCAGTTGCACTGTACCATCTCTCCTTCCCCCAAACGAGATACCTAAAATAGTGATTTTCCCTTTAGATACTTTTATACCTGAAAGTGTATCCATGTCTGAGCAATGGGTGTCACCTAGAAATACAAATTTACTTTTACTATAATTAATGTTAGAACCAGACAAACTAGCAAAATCCTGAAAGATTTCTATCACTTTAAGTTCTCTCACACTGGGATCTAGACAAAGGACCAAATCTTCAGCATATGCTAACATTTTGATGGAGGGGGATGCTGGGATTGGTTTTAGTCCTATAGCCTATTGACAAGTTTCTAATCTCATTAAAAGGACATCTATGCAGAAAGCATAAAGCAAAGGGCTAAGGGGGCACCCCTGGTGAACTCCTCTTCTGACACTTATTTTTTTCTGTATCCATCCATTGATATTAGGGACAAGAGAAGCATTATTATACATTAACTTAATCCAATTTACAAATTGATTTGGTACCCCGTAAGCTTTCAGAACTTGGTACAGGAACTGGTGTGAAATCCTGTCAAAAGCTTTCTCTTGCTCTATCCCCAGTATGAAACCCTGTAAGTTCTTCTTCTCTGCTTTAACAAAAATTTACCTAAGTATTATTAAGTTATCATACTGGCTTCTGCCAGGTATGGCACAAGATTGGTAAGGGCTAATTTTGTGCTTGCTATAGAAGCCAGTCTATTTAACAACAGCTTGCTCAAGATTTTTAAATCGGTGTTTAACAGGCTGAAGGGCCTCCAGTTATGTAAGATTTATTTCTCCCCTTTTTTGTATAGTAATATCAGAGTGGTCACATTCATTGATTTTGCTAGATTACTTTCTTCTAGCATACAATTTAGGACAATTTCTAAAGCTGGAGCCAATTCTTCGCCAAAGGATTTGTAAAACTCTGCCCCAAGTCTATCAGTCCCTGGTGCAAAGTTGTTCTTAAGTCCATTTATAGCCATCTTAGCTTCTTCTACTGATATTGGGGCTTCTAAGAATGTTCTATCATCTCCTGAAATTTGTGAAAGTCCAATAAGCATCTCACTGTCTTCTGGGGTATGGGGGGCATACTCAAATAAATATTTTAAGTGTATATTCACATGCTCAAGTATCCCATTTGGAGATGAAACTATTTGTCTGGAATGAGTTTTAAGGCCAGTAATTATTATATGATCAAGTCTATCACTGCATCCTTTAAAAGGATCCTCATGTTAGTTCCAAATCTGAGCTCTTGCTCAAGTGATTTTGCCCTATCATATTGCAGTTTAAACACCTTTTTTTTATTTTTGCTATTCGTGGTCTGTAGTCTTGACTTGTAGTTTCAGTTAGTGAAATGAGTTTTTGCAACTCTGCCCAAAGCTTTTGGTAAGACAGATAATTCCCTGTTCCTGCCTCCGTAGATTGTTTGTGAAAAAAATCTTTCCAGGAGGATTTTGTGTCCTCTCATCAGGTGGCAGCGTTTTCATAAACTTCAGCCACTGATAACCTAGCTAGCCATTCCTTCTTCCAGGCAGATCTTATTTTCTCATCACTTAATACTGAGCTAGTGAATCTCTAAGTGTTGTCCTACACTTAGGAGAGTCCTTCCAGGAAAGAATCAAGGTAATTGATCTATGATCAGAGAATTCCCTTGCTAAGACTTTCATATTAACTACAGTTAAAGTGACAGAAATAAAAATGAAATCTATCCTTGTAGAAAGTTGGCCCCTAAAATAGATACTACCTCCTTTGGGGAAATTGTGCCTATAGAAATCTATTAATTTAGCATTCTTAGCATTCTTAGTAATACTATTTAAAGCGGTAATATAGCAAAACAATTTATCTGTTTTTAAACCACTGTCGGATTTGTCTACCCCACAGTTAAAATCCCCAGCCCAAATCAATAACCTAGATGTAAATAGAAAAGGCTGTACTTGTCTAAACAATGAGGCTCTAAGGGCTTTAGTCTGGGGGCATAAATAGAAATAATTCTAAACCTATCTGAATAAAGAGTAATGGCTAGCAATAAAGCTCTTCCAGGATCAAAATCAATTAACCTAGAAACGTGAATATTTGGGTTATTCAATAATATCCCCACACCATCACAGGGTTCCTGTTCTACTGACCAAAAGGTAGGCCCACAAGACCATAACTGTGATGCTTGCTGGAGTTCTAAGTTAGTCTCAATCCTTGTGTCTTGTAGACAAAAGATATCACAGTTTTCCTGTGCCAGGGAGCTCAGTACAGTAACCATCCTCACATGACTCTTTATACTGTTGACATTAATAGTCAATGCTGTGAGCTCATTAAAAGAACACATAAGAGCGAGCTAGTCTATGTGGTTTCATGGAGTTTTACCACATCTTCTCCACCTAGTTCGCTGAGAGATGTGGAGGCTGCTCCCCCCTTCAGTATCAGATGTCACCTCCGTGGTGGCTGATGTTACTGAGGAAGAATCTGTTATATTGCCCCCAGAATCTTCATCTGATTTGTCTGTAGCCAAAGCTGAGAATTTGTTTCCTTTCCTTCAGGAGTCTGTAAAGTTCTTTAGGTTCGCTAGATTTTACAACTGTTTCCCCAGCCCTATTTCTTTTCTTGGCCATAACTTTTTGAAATGTGTGTTCCTGATTAGAGGGAGGAGGGAGGGGAGGCATGTTATTTTCATTTACATCTCCTGGGGGCACCTTATCAGAGTTCAGTAAGGAAGGATCCTTTGTCATCTGTTTTGGAGGGTCTACCTGTTCTTCCTCCAACTGGGTTTGTGTACTCTTCTTCTCTTGAGGCCCTGCCTGAGCAGCAGAAGGGGGCCTGCGTGAAGACATTGGTCTTATTTGTCCTCTTTTTTGCTTGCTGCTGCTGTGCAATATTAATTAACCCTTCCTGCAAAAGGCTATCTTCCCTGTTATGGGAGGTCATGGGTCATTTGCCATAATCATGACCTGTATTCTCACAAAGATTACATTTAAACAGATTAACGCAACCCGCAGACTGATGACTGTATTCTAAACAGTGGCTACACCTGGGTGTGTCACATACAGAACTCAGATGAAGGCGAGAGCCATATTTAAAACAGGACTTAGACTGGCCCGTATAAAATAATACTCCCCTATCTCTCCCCAAAAAGAAGGTACAAGGTAAATGCACAGGACCATTGTTTGTGGAGTATAACTTTACCTTGATCTTCCATCCCCCCATTCCAAATTTGTTCACTGTCTAGTAAGGGGGCAGGTTTGTCCAATACCTGACAACGTTGTTTGAGCTAAAAAAAGAGTAGGGGAATTATTTATTGAAAAAGAAAATTGAGATACATGCTCAATAACAAACATTCAAACAAGAAAACAAAATGAAAACACACAAAAAAATAAGAAAAATAAACAGAGCAAAAACTGGGGCAAAAACCAAAACAGCATCAGAATAGACCTGTAGCTAAAGAAAACAAAAAGGAGAGCATCATGGTACATCAATCCCAAAGTTAGTAATCCAAAGTAAGTGCCTCCAGAGAGCCTGCAGTTGTGCCAAAGGAAGACTGCATTTTTCCATGGAGTAAATAATCCAGAGATCCTTAGTGATTTTCTGGGCCAGTTCAAGATGGTTATTCTCCTTCTGCTGTAATGTAAAACGACAGCAAACCATCCAAATATGCCATTTAATAAGAGAAAAGAAGAGACACAACGTACTTTTGTGCCAATGCTGCCAAGGTCTAGGAAAAAAAAAAAACATTGAATTGTGATACGTAGCAAACTGCAATTGAGGCATTCCCCAAAACCTAGAAAGAACCCCCCAAAACAGGTGAATAAAAGAACAATCAAAAAACAAATGAGTCAGAGTCTCTTCTAAATTAATACACTCAGGACAGCTACAAATGCATTCTGGTAAGGACTTATGCTTTTGATTCGCCTTAACATTGAGACGTTCATGGCAAGAGAGCCAATGAACATCCCACATATGGGCAGGGGTGCGAGTATTTTGCACCAAATACTGAAGAGAAGTCAAGCGAGAAACACTACATTTTTCAAAAGGGTTTGATACAGCACAAACATCCAACAAGAGAGAATGATATAAAGCTTTACGGGGCAAAGTAAGAAGCATATGTGGGGTGACATGCCATTGTTTCAAATGACAAAATCCATTCTTAACAGATAGTGAAGTATTCGGGTCTTCCTAATTAAATGAGGGTGCTGGAGCTCCCAAGGGGAGAACCACTGGGAACAGGCAGACAAAAACCAAGGTTCCCAACCCCGTTGTTGATTGACCAAAAGAGGGTGTACATTATCCACAAAACAAAACTCTACTAAAAAACAACAAAGGATTAACCATATGCAACCCATCTTTTTTAACAGGTAAATAAGTGACACTATGTTTGATGGGATTCAATCGGCTACCCCATAGTGCTTGGAATAAAATACCAAACAAAGAAGTTTCAAGTTGTCTTGGAGCAGGAAACACTGAACTAAGGAATAAAAAAATGGGTAACAAAAATGTTTTAATTAAGAAGACCCATTTTTTCTTACCAAACTTCCAAGCATTCCAAAGGGCCACCTTTTGTCTACCCAAAACCAATTTTTCCTCCCAATTAAACTGGGCCATATCAGGGACACCAAAAGTGACACCCAATATCTTAAGCAGTCGATGGGAAAGAACAATACCATGGCATTGAGTCAGATGGGGCAGGTCAGAACCCAGAGAATAACCGGCACATTTATTCAGGTTGAGAGAAGCTCCAGAGAGTGACTCAAAAGCCGCAGTAAGGATCAATGCCTGGTGAAGGGAAGCTTCATCTGCCAGGAGCAGGGTCATGTCATCCGCGTATGTGATGGCAGAATACAGAAGTGACAGACAGCCATCCGAAAGTGGATGAATCTGGCAAGAAGCATGAAGAATGCGTAATAGAGGATCAAGAAAAAAAAACATACAACAAGGGGCTTTGGGGACAACCCTGACACACTCCCCTAACAATCGGAACCATAGCACCTAACCAACCATTAATAAGGGGAACAACAGTGGGCGAACAATATAAAGATTGTATACTGCGTAACACAGAATCTGAAACCCCATAATAACTCAACACAGCCCACAAAAAGTCATGATTGATCGAGTCAAATGCCTTCCTTTAGTCAAGGGAGACAACAAGACCCAGAAAAGGGTAATGGAGATTGTGGTCCATGATCTCCTGAATCAGTATCAGATGATCAGCAGTCTTCCTGTGCGGGACCGAGCATGATTGTGTAGGCGATATGACCAGTTCTGCCAGAGGCAAAAGTCTGGCAGTCAGAATGTTAGCATAAATCCTAAAATCAGAATTCAACATTCAAATCGGTATCCAATTATGAAGCTGCGTCTTATCACCAGTTTTATAAAGAAAAATTAAAGTACCTTTGCAACTGATGAGTTATGGTCCTACCCCTACACATATGAAAATAAATGATTTATCCTGAGTTCAGCCAATACATATCCCATATATAAACTAAGTATTGCATATTATATCACTGTTTCTGAACTGGTGGAAGTGTGTGATCACAGGAGGTCAGGAGAACGTTTAGAGCTTCAGGTCATTTTTGGAACACCCAGTGGACCAATGCACAATGTGATGGCAAAATGAATGATAATATCTTACATTTTTCCATAAACCCAGTGAGTCCCATTAGCCAAGGTACTGGAAGGATTTTGCAACCTCAAGACACTTAGCATTATTTTGCAATTTAATGTATGTAGAAATTGTCAATATGCAGTAATAAAGAATTTTTATTTTATACAGGATATAACTGTTAAAAATGTGAGTGTTGCAGAACTTACTAGTCCTGTTACCATAACCTCAGCAGCAGTGGAGTGACAGGAGAGAGAAAGAGGCAGGTGAAGCTCCTTACCAGTTTGCCCCACCTGTACATCATCCAGTCTGCAACTGAAACATGCTGCAGTCTCGTGTTTGTGTGTGTGTGTGTGTCTCTCTCTCTTTCTCTCTGTATCGAGTTCCTTCATTGTTGCCCCCTCCTGCAGCATGTAATCCAGTCGGTGGCTGTCGCTGTCACTCTGATCCCTTCCTGCAGTACGTCTCCCAGCCGTGCCCGTTGTTGGCTCTTCTTGTCCCTGTGGTCCCCTCCTGCAGCATTGCTCCCCACCATGTCTGTTGGTGGCTCATTTCTCCCTTTCCCTCCGGCAGCACCTGTCCCCGCTATGACATGATGTGGACCTGCCCTGCAGCATTTCTCCCCACTGTGCCCATTGCTGCCTTGTTTCTTCTCCCTTCCCATCCCACAGCAGTTGTCCCTGCTATGACAAAATCCAGTTAGAGGCACAATGTAACACCAAGCATCCTGCAGGCTCCTGTGTGTGGCTTCTGTTTTTCAATGAGTCACTGTAGACAGAGAGAGAGAGAGACCAAGAGCAGACGTTGGTGTCCTGCAGCCAGATTCAACATCTCCACCACCCCCCACCAATGCACAGTATCCCACCACAGACAGACAGAATGGAGAACGAGAGAGAGAGAAAGACAGAATGGCAGCAGTGCTCTGTTGAGACCAGACACAGTCAATTCACATCTGTATTCAGTACACATTATCCCAACCTGAGAGAGGGAGAGCGAGAGCACCAGGTAGTGTGCAGCAGTCAAGAGAGACACAGTTCTATGAAGTGTGTGAAGGTTGCGCCTGTTAGAAACTCCCACTCTATAAGTTGTGTGAGAGGTAGCCACACAGTGAAGTTCCAGACTCCGTCTTTGTTTCTTCTGTCAACTGTAACCACACAGTTCAGTCACCACAGGGATAGTTGTTTGATGTTTGAGAGTGTTAGAAACTCCCAGCCCATCAGTTCAGTGAGATATAGCAGGCAGTGTCTGCGTGTGTGTGTCTCTCTCTCTCATCGGTGTGCATGTGTCTTGGGGGAGATGCACAGTACAGGGCTTTGCCAGTGGCAGCAAGTGCTTTATGCACAACAAATAGAAACATAGACAATGGCAGCAGAAGGGGACCTGTGGTCCATCGAGTCTGCCCAAGCGAGGTATCCCAGGACCTATTGTGCACCAGTGTTCTGTCCTCCTAAACACCCAGCCTAGCCCTTGCCAGTGCCATGTGTTTGTTCCCAATCCTTGTCCCACCTGTGCTTAAAGTTTGATAATGACTTTGCAGCCACCACCTCAGAAGGTAATCTGTTCCAAGGTTCCATCGCCCTCTCTGAGAAGTAGTACTTTCTGATGTCCCTCTTGAACACTCCACCCTTCAATTTCCACTTGTGCCCTCTTGTAGTAGAATTGACTGACATTCCTGGTAAAAAGCTGCATTTGTGACTCCTTGTTGATGCCTTTAAGGAACTTGAAGGTCTCAATCATATCCCCCTCTCCCTCCTAGTCTCTAGTGACTACAATTTCAGAGCCCCAAGTCTTTCTTCATAGGTGATTTTCTGAAGGCCATATATCATTTGTGTTGCCCTTGTCTGGAACACTTCCAGTCTATCAATGTCCTTTCTTAGGAGAGACCTCCAGAATTCTACACAGTTCTGTAGCTAGTGTGCAGGGCTGACAGGTAGGGGAGCTGTATGAGCTAACCTCCCAAGACATAAGGGTTTGCAATGAGGGTGAGCCAAGGGGGGGCAGGTGGAGGGGGCACGGGCAAGAAGAATGTCTGAGCTGGGTGGAGGGTAGTCTCCCTGAATGTGAGGAGCCTAGGAAACAAAGTAGCTGAGCTTCAGGCTCTCTTAAGCATAGGAAAGGTGGACATCATGGCCATCATGGAGACATGGGCCAACAAATGCCAGGACTGAGATCTGACAATTCCCAGGTACAGGGTGTATAGAAAGAACAGAGGAGTGGGGAAGGGGTGGGGTGGTGATTTACATAAAGGATGGGATCAGGTGCATGAGGGATAAAGGGATGCAATTCCAGGACCCGAGGGGAAGGAAACAGAGGCTAAGTGTGGTGTATAGACCACCAGCACAGTGCGAGGAGTTGGATAGGGAGCTGGTGAGTCAGATTCAATGGGTGTGTAGCAAGGGGAGAGTGGTGATTGTTGGGGACCTCAATCTACTGGGGATGGACTGGAGAACCCATGCCTCCTCTAACGCCAGGGTACTGCTGGATGCGTTCCAGGATAGCCACCTGGTGCAGTTGGTTGGTGAACCAACCAGACTGAACAACATATTGGACCTGGTACTATCAAATGGGGAGGTGGTGAGTGAGCTACGGGTAGAGGAACCACTAGCCAGCAGCGACCATCTTTCAGAGTGATTCAGGCTCAGCATGAGCAAGGAGGCAGTGGGGTCAGCAACAAAGGTAGTGGACTTCGGGATGGGCAGAGTTTGGGAGGATGAAAGAAATATTGAGGGGGCACCTTGAGGGAATTACATCAGAGATGGATGCACATCAAAAGTGGGACATCATAAAGTCTGGCCTGAGGGAAGCTACTGTAGCATGCACCAGGATCCTGAGCAAGAAGTCCAGGGCCAAGGTGCCATGCTAGATGATCAGGATGGTGTTGGAGGGGGTGAGGGCCAAGAGAACTGCATTTAGGAGAATGAAAACAACTTGGGAGGGGACAGGGAGTTGCATGCAAAAAGGACCAAGGAAGTAAGTAAGGAAGGCCAAGAATGCCAAGGAGCTGAGGATGACTGAGGGCATAAGGGAGGGGAGAAGAAATTCTATAGATACGTAAGGGAAAAGAGGAACTGTAAGGACTGGATAGTTAGGATTAGGAAGGGCAGAGGTGGGTAGAGAAGGAGGAGGAAAAGGCAGAGGTACTGGACAAGCACTTCTGCTCTGTGTTCACGAGGGAGGTAGGAGGTCTGCTACCTCCATCAACGGAAGAGTGGGGTCAAGTGGGGAAGAGGTAACTGACACAGTGATTCAAGAAAGCAGGGTATTAGAAGGTCTGAAAGCACTTACGGTGGATAAGGCACCACGTCCTGATGGCATTCAACCTAGGGTGTAGAGGGAAATGGCGGAGGTGTTGGCCGGGCCATGGAATGACCTATTCAACACTTCCCTGGACACGGGACTGGAGGTTGGCTCATGTGGTGCCTATCTACAGCAGTGGCCCAAAGGATGAGCCAGGCAACTACAGACCTGTCAGTATCACTTCCATAGTGGGAAAACTCATGGAAACAATCTTGAAAGAGAGACTGGTAGCCTTCTTGGAGGTCAAATGATCTTCAGGATGGGCAGCAGCACGGGTTCATGTCAGGGGAGATCATGCCAGACCAACCTAATAGAATACTATGATTGGGTGACAAGGGAACTGGACAAGGGACATACAGTGGATGTCCTATTCTTGAACTTTAGCAAGGCCTTTGATTCGGTCCCTCATGGGTGACTGGGGGCAAAGCTATCTATGATCGTCTCCCACCCCCAAAACAAAGCTAGTAATTTCCAACTTCAAGTCTTTGCCAGCTCTATGTTCCCACTCAAACAAGTTTACACATACAAATACCTTGGGATAACCTTTGACCCTGCCCTCACTTTCCATTCCCATATCTCCGCCTTAGCCTCCACCACCAATATTTGGTTGGGAATCCTTTACCGCCACAAACACTGTCTCCCCCACCGATGCCCTCCAACTCGCAGTTATGTCCTCCATTCTGTCACTTGTTGACTATGGCTTACCAGTCTACGGGGGCTGCTGACCAGACCTTGCTAAACAAAATCCGCCTCACCTTAAATAAGGCCTGTCGACTAATCTTAGGTGCTCCTAGATTTACCCATACCTGCCATCTTTACTCCCAGGCTAATCTGCTCAATCTTGACTAACGTCTTAGATATCAAACCTGCATCCTTACTAAAAAAAACTCTCCTTGGGCTCTCTCCTCCTGGTTTGACTGCCGTTATCCACCATGTTAACTCCCTAGCTACAACACGGTCCTCCTGTAAAACCAAGTTGAAGGTACCTAGGGCAAGGACCTATCATGGACAACGGGCTTTCCATTACCGTGCCCCTTCTTGGTACAATTCCCTCCCTGCCAGTATCTCAGACACCCCCACAATCTCTTGCTTTAAAACTACCCTCCGGAACCACCTTTTTCACCACTCGCAGCTGTTGCTTTTTCTAAGCTATCTTGCTCACTCTCTGACAAAGCCCCCTGTTGGCTGCTCAAATCCTCTACCCTCTCTACCCTTGGTTACTGTTACCTCCCTGTTGACTCCACTAAAACACACTGTATTGTTATCCTGTGTTTTCTGATGTTCTAGTTATTTCCCTGAACAATGTTAACTTCACCAACCCTGTATGTGGTAAACTGTTGATCTCATTTGTCCTCCTGTATACTCAAAAAAAAAAAAAAAAACTGCATTCTGTTTCTCTGTACTAAGTTGTTATCACTGTATTGTCTTCTCTGTGATGAGGTACCTTTGTAAACTAGCCTCTAGCTCAAAGGTTGTAAACTGATGCTTAATAAATAAATAAATAAAGCTGGAGTATGTAGGGTTGGGGGCTAAGATGGCTGGCTAGATCAGGAATTGGCTCAGAGATAAACTGTAATGGGTGGTGGTGGGGGGAGAACTCTCATCGCCCAAGCCAGTAACCAGCAGTGTGCCACAGGGCTCTGTGCTGGGGCCAGTGTTGTTTGGTCTGTTCACATCAGATATTGCACATGGGGTTGGGAGCAGGATCAGTCTGTTCACGGACGACACCAAGATGGGAGCTGTGGTGGATGACACTGAGGGGTGGCAGAGGCTACAGAGTAACCTAACCAGACTTGAGGAGTGGTCAGTGAGGTGGCAATTGGGTTTTAACGCAAAGATGTGCAAAGTTATGCTCTTCAGGGTGACAAACCCAAGGAGGGAATATTGGTTGGGTGGTGCGTGGTTAAGGGTCACTGAGGAGGAGAAGGACCTGGGGTCATAGTCACAGGGAGCATGAACAACTCTGCTCAATGCAGGAGGGCCATAGCTAGGGCCAATAGGATGCTGGAATGCACTGTGCAGGGATTCTCGTCCAGGTGCAAGGATGTGATCCTGTCCCTGTACAGGTCCTTGGTCAGGCTGCAGTTGGAGTACTGTGTGCAACATTACATCCATACCTGAGGAAGGATATCAAGCTGCTCAAAGTGGTACAGTGTAGGCCAATGAAAATGATACAGGGGATGGAGGGCAGAACCTACGAAGAAAGGCTGAGTCACTTGAGTTTGTTCACCCTGGAGGAGAGAAGGGATGGGATGGGGGGTCATGACTGAAACCTTCAAATACTTGAGGGGGGTCAACAAATTGGGAACAGAGGAGCTGTTTAAGCTGAGGGAAGAAAGGGACACGAGGGGGCATGGGCTAAGATTGGAGGGAGGCAGGTTCAAGAGGGAGATGAGGAGGCATTATTTCACTTAAAGGGCAGTGTCAAAATGGAACGCTCTGCCAGAGGAGATGCTGGTTTGCAGGATGGTGGAGAGTTTCAAAAGGGCATGGGACAGGGCAAGGAGGAGGCTGGGTAAAGGACACTGAGCAGTTCCAGGAGGTGAATGGGGATTGGGGGCAGGAGCAGCTGCACTATAGGGTGCTAGCTGCGCATACGAGCAGACTTGATAGACCATGAGGCCTGTTTCTGCTGGCAAGTTTCGTATGTTCATTTGTTTGTATGTATGAGGCCTCACTAATAACTAGTAAAGTGGTAATATCGCCCCTCTGTCCCTGCTGTCTATCCCCCGCCAATGCATCCTAACACCCTGCTAGCCCTGCTGTAAGCCTTATTGCACTGACTTTGCTGCTTGAGATCATCCCTAATGATGACTCCTAGATCAAGTTCCTCAGCAGAAGAGCTCAGCTGGACTCTGTTTAGCAAAGTATTCTTCCCTGGGATTGGCCCTACCCATGTGCATCACCTTACACTTCTTAGCATGGAATTTTGATTGCCATATTTGTGACCACTTTTCCATCTTCTTAAGGTCCTCCTGCAGTTGTCTGACGCCCTCTGTACTATCTACTCTTCCGCTGAGTTTTGTGTCATCAGCAAACAGGGTGATGCTGCCATTTATGCCCTCACTGATGTCACTAATGAATACATTGAGGAGGACCAGCCCCAAGACCGACCCCTGAGGCACCCCACTAGTGACATGCCTCTCATTAGATTTCACCCCATTTACTACCACCCTTTGTTTTCTGTCCCTCAGCCAACTCTGTACCAACTTTATTATCTGTTCTGTTACCCCAAGGTCTTCTACCTTTTTTAAGAGGCGTCTATGCTGGACTGTGTCAAATGCCTTACTGAAGTCATATAAAGCAAGACCACCACATGACCCCAGTCCAACTCCTTGGTCACTTCATCAAAGAATGTAATAAGGTTCGTTTGACATGACCTGCCCATCACAAACCCGTGTTGTTTACAGTTCTGGAGGTGATTTACCTAAAGGTATTCCTCTAGATCTTGTTTGATAAAGGCCTCCATAAGTTTACCGACTACTGATGTGAGGCTGACCGACCTATAGTTACCTGTATCTTCCCTGTCTCCACTCTTGTGCAGTGGCATCACGTCAGCCACCCTCCAGTTGCCTGCAACTACCTCTGACTCCAGTGACCTGTTGAATAGATGCGCTTGAGAGGCGCTGCCAGCACTTCTGCATGCTCCCTAAGCACTCTAGGGTGTAAACCATCAGGGCCAGGGGCCTTGTCAGATCTGATGTCTGAAAGACCCTTCCTGACCCTATCTGTGGTGAACTCCTGGGTGCAAATTCTCTGAACCCCTCTGGTCTCGGCTCTGATACTGCTGTCTGGCAGTGGGCCCTGATTCTCTCTTGTGAATACCAAGCAAAAGTATTCATTTAGGGCCTCTGCTTTTTGTCCGCTCTTCTCAAGAGCCTCAACCCCACTTTTAACCTTACAGTTCCTCCCCCTTTTTTCACTGATGTAGCAGTATAAGGTTTTCTCCCCTGATTTGACTCCATGAGCAACTTGCAGCTCTTTTGCTGCCATGCCATCCCTCCCTATTTTCCTGGCCTCCTTACTTTTCGGAGTGTAATCCTCCCACTCCCTGTCCCCTTTATGTTGCCTGAACCATCTGTATGCATTCCATTGACCCTGATTGCTTCTCTTACTGGAGGGGAGAACTACAGTGGTCTTTTACACCTAATTTTCTTTGTTTTAGTCCTGATACAGAATCATGTTGCCTCTAGGACAGTATCCCTAATATCCTTACATATTTCCTCCATGTCTGGCTTGTCTCTGATGTTTATCTTATCCCTCACTATCTGCCTCAATCTACCAGATTTTTTAGCCTTCTGAAAGCACAGCACCACTGTGCTTGAGGTGGTTTTTAGTAGCGCCATCATTATTTCAAACCAGACTGTATTATGATCGCTATCTGCCAAGGGTTCTTCCACCCTCACAGATCTAATTTCTTCACAGTTTGTGAGGATCAGATCCAAGATGGCATCCCCCTGGTCAGGTCCTTCACTAGTTGAGACAGCAGGCAGTCCTGGAATGTGTCCAGTAAAGCCTGACTTCTGGAGCTTTTGGCTGCTGGGATATTCCTGTCCACATCTGGCAGGTTAAGGTCCCAACTACCACTATGTTACCTTTATGAGCCATCTTTTGTAACTCCTCAGCTAATTGTTTATTCTTCCCCTCTCCCTGCCCTGTGGGTCTGTATATAACACTCATGCACAATTTATTTCCTGCATTGGTGGCTAAGTGGACCCAGGGTGACTCCAAGCCCCCCCACTCTAGCCTTGGTGTTTCATCCTCCATTGCTTCGATACCCTTCCTCACATACAGGGCAACCCCCCCCCTCCTGTCTATCCCTTCTAAACAATGTGTAGCCTGGGATGGCCAGGTCCCATTCATTGCTGTCCATGGCCAGCTTTTGGTAACAGCTACCAGATCAACTTTTGTGTCTTCCACTAGAGCCTGGAGGTTACTGATCTTGTTGCCCAGGCTCATAGCATTGAGGCAGACTCCTCGCCATGAGCTAGCATCATGATTCTTGTTGGGCGATTTTATTTCCCTTTTTCTTGCTGGTTGTTCCTTGTGTCATTTTTCTGATGCTGGCCCTTTGTTGTATGCTTTGTTTGTTCTAATGTGATTGGTGCACTTTACGTTTGCTCTTAGTTCTCCTGTTGGGGGAGGGTTTGGCAAGGCACACTACCTGTTTCCATGCCTTAGCCTCCCCTCCAATTAGTTTAAATGGTCCAAGTATATTTCCATCTTCTGGGCCAGTACTCTTGTTCCCTCTTATGTGAGGTGAAGTCCGTCCAGTTTGAAGAGTGATCTATCCCAGAAATTCCCCCAGAAACCCTGTCAGTACTGGTTTCTGACATTTTATTGCATAAAACAGTGTCATATAGAGTATTTGTTGGGACTATTTTCCAGGTGGCAGGATACAGTCACTTTTTGGTATTTAAACAGGGAGAAACACCTTTATGTTGTTTTTTCCTTGTTTAGCAAAGACCCCATGTTATAAGTGCAATAACACACTTCAGGGTATGCAGTTATTGGGGATTAATCAACCTTGTTGAAGTTCCAGGGAGCTGATAGAGTGTTGGTCTCATCCACCCTGGGCCCTAGGGTCATCAAATCATAAATGATAGTGTGGGAGTTGAGCAATTGTACTGGGAGACCATTAGGTCCACCTGTAGTTGTTCCCACCACTCACTGATCTTGCAGAGATGCAGGAGGGTAACTGCTATTCCACCTGATTGACAGTGACTCCACAGAGCAAGCCAGCTTTGGTGTTCATCTTCTCTGCCAAGTAAGTTGCTATTATTGCAAGTAGGTGTAATTCCTCCTATCATAGAACTTTTAAGACTCCCTGATCATGGTGCAGCTGCAAGTTCCTCCTTGTTTGTTTAGGTAGGCCATGATGCTATGGTTGTCCTTCTTACTAGGACTTACGGTGTCAGAAGGCATACAGTAACACAGAACATAGAAACATAAAACATAGACTTTGATGGCAGATAAGAACCACTTGGCCCACCTAGTCTGCCTATTTTCCTACCTATTGGATAAGCTACAGATCCTAGTTAACCAACAGCCTACTTCCTCCTACCCCACAAGAACTGCTTTATGTCTGTCCCATGCATTCTTGAATTCCCCCACTGTTTTTGACCCCACAACCTCCACAGGAAGGCCGTCCCATGCATCCACTACCCTCTCAGTGAAAAAATACTTCCTTACATTGCCCCTGAGCTGTCCCCCCCATCTTCAAATTGTGCCCCCTTGTTCTTGCAAATCTCTTTTTCTGAAAGCTGCTACTCTCTTGGTCTTTACTGATTCCCTTGAGGTACTTAAATGTTTCAATCATGTCCCCCCTCTCCCGCCTTTCCTCGAGGGTATACATATTAAGATCCTTTAGTCTCTCTACGTATGGCTTCTGGTGCAGACCATGCACCATTTTAGTTGCCCTCCTCTGGACTGCCACCATCCTGTCTATGTCCTTGCAGAGATGAGGTCTCAGGAATGGCACACAGTATTCCAGATGGGGTCTCACCAACTGTCTATACAGAGAGATAACAACTTCCTGTTTTCTACTGGTGATGCCTCTCCCTATGCATCCCAGTATCCACCCAGCCCTCCTTACTGCCCTCTCACATTGCTTGCCTACCTTTAAGTCATCTCATATGACTACCCCATGTTCCTTTCCATTTTTGTTGTGTTAGTACCTCCCCCACATTGTGTACTCTTCCCTTGGGTTTTTGCTTCCCGGGTGCATTACTTTGCATTTATTTGCATTGAATCTATGCTGCCATACTTTTGACCATTCCTCCAACCTTGCCAAGTCCCTTCTCATCCTTTCCACCCTCCCTTGTGTATCAACCCTGTTGCAGATCCTTGTGTCGTCTGCAAAGAGACATACTTTCCCCTTCTAGTCCCACTACAATGTCACCTATAAAGACATTAAAGGGGACCAGTCCAAGTACTGAACTCTGCAGAACCCCAATAATAGTCCCCCTCTTTTTGGAGTGGATTCCATTTACTATTACCCTCTGCATCCTGTTGTCCAGCCAGTGTTTTACCCAGGCTACAACCCTGGGACCCACTCCAAGGCTGGCTGACTTGTTTATTAATCTTATGTGTGGGACTGTGTTAAATGCCTTACTAATGTCTAGGTAGGCCATGTCCACAGCCCCTCCCTGGTCTAATACTTTGGTCACTCAGTCAAAGAAATCAATTAGATTCATCTGACATAACCTTCCCACTGTGAATCCATGCTGCCTTGGGTCCTGTGCCCCACTGGACTCTAGGAACGCAACAATTCTTTCTTTCAGAAGTGATTCCATCATTTCTCCTACCACTGAGGTCAAACTAACAGGTCTGTAGTTTCCTGCCTCTGTCTTGCTCCCTCTTTTGTGAAAGGGAATCACATCCACCCTTCTCCAGTCCCCAGGTACCACATCATCCTCCCATGATTTGTAAAAAGGGTAGTCAGTGGTGTCACTAGTTCTCCCCTTAGTTATTTTAGAATTCTGGAGTAATCCTTTGGGCCCCATTGCTTTTTCCACCTTCAGTTTTAGTTTTAGGATTTCATTAAAACCTTTCTTCTGTGAATGGACTGGTATCGACACCCCTATCCAGAGTGCTTCTATTCTTTGGTTTAGGTACCTCCCCCTCCTCTTCTTTTGTCAATACTCAGCAGAAGTATTCATTCAGTATCCCTGCTTTTTCACTGTCACCCTCTGCCCACCCCACTTCCCTTTATTAAGCCTCACTATCCCTTCCTTGGTCTTTCTTTGCTCCCTAATATACCTATAAAAGGTTTTATCCCCCTTCTTAACTGAGTTGACTATCTTTTCCTCAGTTTGGGCCTTTGCTATTCTGACTGCCTTCCCCGCTTCCTTCTGCTTTAACTGGTACAGTTCTCTGTCCTGCTCCTTCTGTGTTTCCTTATACTTCCTGAATGCTACCTTTTTCTCCCTAGCCTTCCCCGCCACCTCTTTTGAGAACTATAGCATGTTTTCCTTTGTTTTGTTTTGTTGATTTGCTTCACACAAAGGCTTGTTGCCTTTGTGTTGGCTGTTTTGATTTTTCCCCATTGTTCCTCCACCCCTCCTTCTTGCCCATTTGCTAGTGCTTTTCTGAGTCACTCTCCCATTTTCCCAAAGTCACCCCTCCTAAAGTCCAATATTCTTGCTTTTGTATGGCTTGACTCTGGCTGTGTTTATCATGCACCACACTGTTTGTTGGTCGCTTATTCCCAGATGGCTACCCACTTCTAAATCTGAGATCCTCTCTCCATCTCCATTTGAGAGTACCAGGTCTAAGATTGCTCCCTCCTGAGTGGGTTCCAACACCAGCTGTCTGAGGTATGCCTCTGCAGGGCATCGAGAATGACCTTGCTCTTGGAAAGTTAAGAGGTAAAAGTTAAAAGAGCAGCATTCAGAAGGTACAAGGAGATCCAGAGAACTAATGATAGGAAGAGTGTCAGGAAAACAGAGAGAAGCAAGCAAGTAGTAAGTAAGAGCAAAAGCACAATCCAAGGAAAGAAGAGCTCAGAGAGTATCAAAAGGGGATAATGCATTTTTTAGGTATGTTAGTAAAAAAGGAAGACAAAGTGAGGGACTGTACATTTAAAGAGGGAAGGGGGGACAGCATGGAGGATGATCAAGAAGGCATTAGGTTACAAAAGCGATATCTTCAACAGCACTGTCAAGAGCAACGTAAGTTACTGCATGTAAAAAATTCTCACATGGGGCATTTTTTTGCAAGTCACCACCCTCCCTCTGTCTTTGTTTTACCTTATCTGTTTAGATTCTGTTGGCTGCATGGGGGGTGTAAATTTACACAACTGGAGAACAGGTGAGGTGCAGGAGGCATGCAATGATGTACTGGAGGTCTGTTTTACAGTGCCAGTAGCAAGCTGATTGGTAGCTGTGCCAGCCAAGAGGCATGCCCAAGTACCTGTGATCAATGGTATTGGTCATTGGTGGGGGGGAGTGGAACAACAGAACAGTGGACTTTTCAAACAAATTAAAGTTAACAACTTCCTGAGTGATTTCCCCTGGCTTGCTCTCACAGCGTTTTGTTGGTGGTCCTGTGGTTGTTGATTTTGGAGTAGCAGGACAGCCAATGGAGGTGACGGCATCAGCTACCAGAGGAGAGAGCGAGTGGCAGACTAGTTAGAGTGAGGGAAGTGGTCTGGGCCGGATTCCCTGAGTGGAAATCCAGATAATCTGTTTGATCAGTCAGGGCAGGCATCCTGGCCTCTTCCTATGACTACTATTTAGTTTTTAAATCCAGAGCTGCAGAGGGCAAAAACATGGCTCAGCTCAATCGGCGCACACTACAGCCGGCTTTTCTGAAAGATAACAGGTATTTTGTGCATATTGCATTCACTGTTAGCTTTCTGGGAGAGGGGATGGTCAAGAAAATTGCAATTTGCTTTTGCTGTTTTGTTTGCAGCTGCTTAATTGAGACCTGAAGATCACTGGTGTGGGGGGGGGGTAAGTTTTTCTGAAAGGTAAGGGATATATTTGTGCATATCACTGCTGGTCTCTCGGGTGGGGGTTAAAGAGCTGTGTAACACTACTGGGACTGAGACAGTCTGAGTGGTAATAACCTACTGAGATCTGAAGGTTGCTGGTGAAGGGGGGTGGCAAAGGTACAGATAGTTGTGAGAGCTATATGACATGAAGTTCAGGGGATTTGGTACAGAGAGAGACATGAAGATCATTGGATGGCAAAACAGAACATTCAGCCTAATGAGGGACAGTTAAGAGGTACTATGTACTGTACTGTGTACAGCATGTAGTGTTGGACATGCACCACTCATTCTGAGGTAGAAGGGATTCTGGTATTGACTTGATTTGTGACCTTGAGCAAACTGAGAGCACCAATCCCATGCCAGACTCCTTTACAATAGCTGTAAAACAGCAGAAACAGAAACACACTGTGAATGAGATATTTAATCTCAGATAGGTTAGCTTGGGTAAAACAAGTAAAGCACTATTATACAGGTTTTCTAAATTTTCTGTGTCAACAGTTTCTAAAATAGGTAGTACTTTTGGCCTTCTCTTGCAGGCACAGCAAGGGGGTCAGTGGTGCAGCTGCAGCATTTGCATGCTGTGTGTCTCCTCTCCCAAGTACAGATAGGCTCTGAAGCCCCACATCCAGTGCAATTCCTTACAGAAAACAGAACTTGTGGGAATATGGAGGAGCTATTACAAATGGGATTTTAGGATGGGGTATAGTGTGCCCCTGGAAGAGTGTGAGCACAAGTACTGGCGTTAATGGACCTCTGTGGGGCTGGCTACCTTGATGTGGTACAGAGGCTCATCACAATGTAACACTGTAAGTAAAAGCCAGTCTGTTAGTCCGACATCGCTGGTGATGGAACAGTTTTCTAACTGTTTGAATATATGTGTTTTACATATTTTCATTCTGAGTATAAGCCATTAATGCTGGAGTGTTGGGGGACAATGGGCAAGAGGGGGTGATGGGCAGGGGACAGGAGGCACAGTGGTGGGAGGGAGCAGTGTGGATAACTCTGTGTACAATTTTGAAATTCCTGGCTACACCCCTGCTAGGACTGCTTGTCCTGTGATGGATGGGGTGAAAAACAGAAGTGTGTGGTACACTGCTCTCATTTCTAATATATTGATAGGTAGACATTACCCGGAAGGTGACCACCTTCCCTGAGTGACATGTTGTTCCAGCATTGCTCCTCAGCCTTGCAGGCTTGCATCCACTGTGATTGTTATTGTATAGGGTAGGTGCAGTAGTGACATGCCCCTTGTCAGGTTGGATTTGTTTGTCCACCAAAGTAAGCTTTCCAGGATTGCTGAGGTGGGAAGACTCTTTGTACCAAAGTCCTGTGTTGACTGATCCCAGGAGTCCAGGATGTAATGCTGGAGTGGGCTGTACAAAAGGAAAGCAGATGCATCACAGATAAATACCATGGTGCTTTCCTGAATAGGGGAGGCTTGTCCCACGTAATTTCACAGAAACAGAAGTTCATAGCACTCCAAGGTCAAAATAGATGCTGCAGACAGATTCAGGCAACGGGTCAGTAGGTGAAAAATGCCCGATTGTGGGGCTGAAGATCTAGGGAGCCATGAGTTTGTGGAAGTAAATAAACTCAGTTGCATTGCCTGAATCTGCCTGCAGCATCTATTTGGACCGTGGAGTGCTACGAACTTTTGATTCTGTGAAATAACACTGGAGTGGGTGCATGTGAAGTCTGGCCCAAGGTACTGTGTCTATCACTGCTGCTATTAGCCCTAATATTTATAGGTAATACCATACTGCTTTGTTTGTCTGGCACTCGGTTGTGTTTATGTGTCAAGTTATTAGATGCTTTCTCATCCAAGGCATCACTGTATTGTGATTTGTGCTGATCACTGCTCCGAGCTGTGCAATTTGTAGAGATGGAATTGCTTAACTCTTGTTCCAGTTTATCATCCATCCATGTTGTTGGAGGCAGTGGACTACCAGCTCCATGTCCTTCTGAGCCTGGAGCTGTGACCTCTGTATGAGTCAATCATTTAGAGGATATTGCATGAACCACCTTCTTGTGTGGATGCAAGTATCACCAGTGTCTTTGTAAATACCTGAGGAACAGAAGCGAGGCTGAATGGCAGACAGGTGTATTGGGAATGCTGTTCATTACTTTGAACCTGAGGTATTTGTAGTAACAGTGGCAGATGGGACTATGAAGGTACAAATATTTGTAGGAAAGAAGCTCTCAACTCAATACATTTTCTATTACTTCCAATAATTCTTATGCCTTATTGTAAATCCAAGTATTATATTTCCAATAGATTCTCACAAAATTTGTATGTTCCCTTAAGAGTACCAAACTGTTAACATTTCAAAATAATCCTGTTTCTTGTTCAGAACTAATAAGGGCTGAATAAAAAACACAAACAATTTGAATTAATTATAATCAAATCAAATTATTTGTGTTTTTATTATTTTGATTATTATTATTGTTACTATTATTTGTATAGTCAGCCTGCATTCTTTTCTGGCTCCTTCCTTGAGTCCGTGCCCAGTGGTGGGTCATTCTCCTTGTCTGACTGGCAACTGCTTTTAGCTGGTTGTTGTCCAAGTGTGATTGCTGACCTCTTTTTTGTCTTATTCTAATTAATGTTGTCCTGTGACTTTGATTGCAGCATTTCCAATAGTTGGAAAAGGAGGTCTGCCTGAGAGGCATTAGTGCCAGTGGAGCTATAGGGTAGCAGGTCATTGTCTGAGGTGAACCTCCGAATGAGCAGTTTTAGATCTGTTTACTTCTGAGACCACATAGACTGCAAACAGGTTCACTTTGACATGGCTATCTGGTAGCTTGGTGCCACATTCACTGCAAACAAGCATGATATGCATCTGTTAAAGAATAGAGGAATTCCTATGGGAAACAAGAAGAAAAATTGAATAAAATATGCTCTTTTTGTGCTGCCTAATAATGTTGCTTTACAGTCTGCATCAAATCAGAATGCAAGGGCTTTCTAGCTTGCTCCTGGCCTGGAAGATGTCTGCATGAGGAGGATGATTGTTAAATAGTATATAGCCCTGAAGGAATGCATAAGGAGCCACCTAAAATTGCCACTGTGAGAATTCACAGCAAAAGGAGAGGAAGGAAATGTCTGTGCCCAAGAGGAACCCTGAACTGAGATCTGCTCAGGGAGCCGTTAGAGTGCTGACACTGAAGAAGATGACATTCCAAGCTCAACAGGGTACTCAAAAGGGAGATTCAAAATATAAACAGGAAATAGGGACAACCTGCAAGTGAGCAGCCTGGTTATGAAGCAGCATTACTGAAAATGTTAGCAAAATGAAGTAGTGGAACTCGGGAGTATTACTCTCTGACTTAAGGCATGAAAAATATAGTCAAATGTAGTGCAGTCTCAAAGTGAAAAACAGAGCCAAAACCAAGCAGCAGCAGTAAATGCAGAAAAGTTGAATAAATGAAGCCAGGCAGAAACAAATGTACATAATATAAATAAATAGTTTCTACGCATGGAAGAGGTGCAGACACTTCAGGAGGGTCCATATACATTCAAAGCTACATGCTGAATAGACACCTGACTATAGAAAAGGATGCTGCAGGATGATCCATTTCTACAGGTGCACCGAGTTAAGTGCTGCTTGATAGGGACACTGCAGGAGGGTCCAAACCATAGTACACCCCTATTGTTAGCAAGGTAGGAAGCTGCAGAAGGGTCCAGACCTAGTAGGGCTTCAGCAAAAGATGACTCTTAACTGACGGAATATAACGTAGCCACTGGACTGGAAACTGCAGGACATTCTAGGCCAAAAAATAGATCCCAAAAAAATTACTGAATGAAGCTTATTGGAGCATAATGTCTTTGAGATGGAAAGAAGTGGCAAAATCAAAAAGGAAAATACTCCATATTGCCTGTGTGATGCAGGTAAGTCAATGGTTGTGCTAACAAAGGGATGGGGCTAGTGAAAAAGAAAAGGAGGTAAAACAAAATATTTTGTCATAAATTACCTGGAAGTCTGGAAGCAGTCTAGGATCACGACCAACCTCTAGGGATGCGTGATGTAAACTGGAGCTTCCAGACTGAGCTGGTAGATGGCCTCCAGCCAGCTCAAATTTGATTGGATCATGCATCGGCTAATGGGAAGGATGAATGGAGGATAACTCACTTGTGAGCAATGTCTGAGTACTATAAAAGTTGCTGAGGACAATGGCGGTTGGGGAGGGAATCAGTCATCTGTAACTGGAAAGGGAGCGAGAACATACAGCAACAGCTTGAGAGGGCACAGATAGCTTTTTTTATCTGGCTGCTAAAGTGTTAAAAGAGGGCTGTGCTGAAGGGTAGGGGAGGCAGTGCCCTTGATGGCCCCTGTAGTTATGGCCCTGCTAATAGGACTTAGTGGAGCAGTGGAAGCCAAGCTTTGGAGCTCAACCAGCAAGTGACAGTAACAACCAAGCTGTTCAAAAATGGGGTTCAAAAATTCCTGGGACAGGCACAAGGGAATTGTAGGGGGTAAGGAAGGTAGGGAAAGAGATGGTGCCATAGATCCAGTGAGGTATACAGCAAAAAATGTAGGAAAACATTATAATATAGGCAGACTGGGTGGGCCAAGCGTCCCTTTTCTGCCATCGCATTCTGTGTTTCTGTGTAAACTGGTGTTGTGGTGACAGGCCACAGTGAGATTCTTGACCCAGACAGGGGCAGCAGGTGAGGCAAGGAAAAGTAGCCACTCCAGGAGAGGACTGGAACAATGATTTTGAACAGCAATCAGATACAAGGGACTTCAAATATTGACAAAATCAAGCAACAAGAATGGTGCTGTCATTGATGTCCGGTGCCAGGAGGTTCAAGTCAGATTTAGAAATGTTAGTGTTTTTGCTTACACACTTGAAGTGGACCTCAGAATATTGTAGAAAAGATAATTTTGTTGTAGTTACATAGAAACATAGAAACATAGACTTTGACGGCAGATAAGGACTGCTTGGCCCACCTAGTCTGCCAATTTCCTATCTTGAGGATAAGCTGCAGATCCTATTTAACCAACAGCCTATTTCTTCCTACCCCCACAAAATTGCCTTATGTCTGTCCCATGCATTCTTGAATTCTCCCACAGTTTTAGACCCACAGCCTCCTCAGGAAGGCTGTTCCATGCGTCCACCACCCTCTCTGTGAAAAAATACTTCCTCACATTGCCCTTGAGACGTCCCCCCTCTATCTTCAAATTGTGTCCCCTTGTTCTTGCACATCTCTTTTTCTGAAAGATGCTACCCTCTTGGACTTTGTTGATTCCACTGAGGTACTTAAACGTTTCTATCATGTCACCCCTCTCCCTCCTTTCTTAAGGGTATACATATTAAGCTCCTTTAGTCTCTCCTCGTATGGCTTCTCTTGCAGAGCATGCACCATTTTAGTTGCCCTCCTCTGAACTGCCTCCAGCCTGTCTATGTCCTTGTAGAGATGGGGTCTCCAGAACTGGAAGCAGTACTCCAGATGGGGTCTCACCCACTGTCTGTACAGGGGGATAACAACTTCCTGTTTTCTGCTGGTGATACCTCTCCCTATACATCCCAGTAGCCCCCCAGCCCTCCCTACCACCTTCTCACATTGCTTGCCAACCTTAAGGTCATCTAATATGATTACCCCCAGGTCCCTTTCCGTTTTTGTTGTTGTTACTACCTCCCCACATTGTGTAATCTTCCCCTGGGTTTCTGTTTCCCAGGTGCATTACTTTGCACTTCTTTCAATTGAATCCAAGCTGCCATACTTCTGACTATTCCTCCAACCTTGCCAAGTCCCTTCTCTTCCTTTCCACACCTCCTTGTATATCAACCCTGTTGCAGATCTTTGTGTCATCTGCAAAGAGGCATACTTTTCTTTCCAGTCCCTCTGCAATGTCACTTGCTGTCTTTTACTTTAAATAGCAGTCCCCTTTCCTTTCTCATCATCTCTAGTTATGTTCAGCATGAAATTCCATGCCCTTAGATTTCTGCTACCACTTTTGCTGCAGTAGCTTTGCCTTCACTAGTGGATCCAGCTACAATATCTAGTCAAGTGACACTCACTAGTCCCTTAAGTGCAAAAAAACAGTAGCTGTTTTAGTCTATAATCTGAGCTTTAAAAGGGAACATTTACATTTTTTGAGGAAAATGTTACCCCCTTGACAGACCCCTGTCTCTCTCTCCCTCTATGCCACTCCAAGTCCTCAGAGCATCACAAGCTCTGGGAGTAGTCCAGTGAGGTTGGGCAGCACTCCAGTCCAGAAAATATATTACTATCCTGTATAAGAAGGAACTTTGTGAGTAGGGCTAGGAAAGTAATGGTGCCACTGTTTATATCTTTGGTAAGGCCCCACTTGGTGTATGATGTGCAGTTCTGGTGTCTGTATAGAAAGCAGGCGGTCCAGCAGAAGGCAAACAGGATAATTTATGACATCAAAGGGATGGATTATGATGATGATGATGATGATGACCAAGTCTGTTTCTTCCCTTGTGATTGCCAGCAACTCCCCTCCCAACCTATAGGTAGCGTCATGGTTTCTCTTCCCTATTTGCATGATCTTGCACATCTTTGCATTAAACCCCAGTTGCCACTGTTCAGACTATTTTGACAGTTTTTCCAGTTCTTTTCTCATTCTGCCCACCCCATCTGGATCATCGACTCTGTTGCAGATCTTGGTGTCATCTGCAAACAGGAAAGCCTTACCCTCCAGTCCATCTGGAATGCCACTGATTAAGATATTGAAGAGGACTGGCCCCAGGACTGATCCCTGAGGTACCCCTCTTGTGACTTGCATCTCTTCTGACTGTATACCATTTACCACCACTCTCTGTTTTCTGCCCGCCAACCAGTTTGCCACCCAGCTGACCAACTTCTGACCCATCCCGAGCATAGCCAGCTTATTAATCAATCTTCTATGTGAAACAGTATCAAAGCTTTGCTGAAGTTAAGGTAGGCAACATCAACTGCAGCCCTTGGTGCACTACTCTGTTACCCAGTCAAAGAAATCTATGAGATTAGTTTGACAGGACCTTCCTTTGTAAACCCATGTCTTGGAACCTGTGCTCTTATGGATTCCAGGTGTTGCACTGTCCTTTCCTTAAGGAGTGCCTTCATAATCTTGCCCACTACTGAGGTAAGACTGACTGGTCTGTAGTTCCCTGCCTCCTCCCTGATACCACTCTTGTGGAGCAGGATCACATTAGCCCTTCTCCAATCTTCTGGGACCTCTCCTGTGCTCAAAGACTCACTAAACAGTTCTGCTAATGGCTCTGCTAGTTCCACCCTTAGCTCCTTTAGTACCCTGGGATGTATGCCATCAGGTCCCATTGCCTTGTCCACCCTGAGCTTAGCGAGCTCTTGTAGGACCCTTTCTTTTGTGAAGGGAGTAGTGCTCGCCTCCTTCCCCCCTGTGTCCATGGTGCTGAGCTGTGGGCCCTGTAAATACTGAGCAGAAGTATCTTTTTAGGATAGATGCTTTTCCTTGATTCTCCTCCACACACTCCCCTTATCCCCTTTGATCTTAGCAATACCCCTTCTGGACTTTATCCTTTCACTAATGTATCTATAGAAAGTCTCATCTCCTTCTTTTACTGTTCATGCTAGTGTTTCCTCGGTTTGTGCCTTTGCCTGCCTTACTGCCTTCCCTGCTTCCCTTAAGGAAGTTTGGAATGCCTCCCTATCTTCATCCTGCTGCATTCTCTTGTATTTCCTGAAGGCCAACCTTTTGGCTCTGACCTTTTCTGCTACTGTGTTTGAGAACCAAAGTGGTTTCCTCCTTCTTTTGCTCTTGCTTTTCTCCCTAACACAATGGGATGTTACTTCAAGTATTGCATCCTTAATGCTTGCCCACTTTGCCTGTACCCCCTCACCTGTATTTCTCCTTGCCAAGACTAGCTTAACTCTGTTGGCCATCTTATCAAAGTCAGCTCCTCTGAAGTCCCATATTTTTGCCTTGGAATGGGATGATTTAGTTCTAGTGGCCAAATTGAACCATACCATGTGATGGTCACTGGCCTCAGGTGACTTTCTACCTGGAACATCTCTGATTCTTTCCCATTAGACAGTACTAGATCCAGGATGGTATCCCATGAGGAGGGTGCTTGGAGAAGGCACCATCCATAACAATGACCTGCTCCCCAGCAAATCCCTCACAGCGATGGGAGGGTAGGGGTGGCCAGATTAGGGGCAAAAATAATGACAGGATATTGCTAACACGTATATGCAGGGGGAAGCAAGCATGCTGAGCATGGACTGGGAGGGATGTAGGAGCTGTAGGGGCTGCGCTGGGGTGAGCTTCCAAGCTGCGCTGTGGCATCAGGGGTTGGTCGGCTGTGGCTGGTGTGGTACCGGTTTGCTATAGAGAAAATAAAGCAGTAAAAAGTAACAAAACCTGTTAAACAACCTGCAGAACAATTTAACAGAAGATATACCTTGCAAAAACATTGAAACAGAGAAAAATAAAGCAGTAATCTGCAAACACAACACAGTATCAACCTGCACTCACACCCTGTAACTATGTAGCAGAAAATATGCCCTGCAAAAAACTGCAACACCTGTAGGCACAACACAGTAACAAAAATTTGTAGGCACAACCTTGAACAATTCCACAGAAAATATACTCCACAAAGAAACAATTTGAATCAGTGAAGATTACAGCAGTAATCTGTAAGCACAAAACATTGACAGACCTGTAGCACACCTGTAACAATGCAGCAGAAAGTATACCCTGCAAAAGCAATTTGAATCAGAGAACAATAAAGCAGTAATATATAAGCAAAATCAGTAACAAAATCTGTAAGCACAAAAGAAAATAGTTACACACAGTAAATCTGCCTAGCCAAAAGAAGCCTTATTTTTTTCTTGCTCTGATAATGTTGTTCCTTGCTCTATCCTTACAAGCAAACCTAGAAGAGAAGAGCTCAGGTGAAGCTAAGTGCCTTTGCCGGAAAACCTAGTCTTACTCTCCCAACTTGGAAATGGAGCAGGGACTC
Source organism: Neoceratodus forsteri (assembly GCA_016271365.2). Lineage (NCBI taxonomy): Eukaryota > Metazoa > Chordata > Ceratodontiformes > Ceratodontidae > Neoceratodus > Neoceratodus forsteri. Next base: position 1,051,901,283 of record CM057449.1, read on the forward strand.
CCCTATCACATGGCATATTCACACCTGGGGGAGGGTGTACAAGGAGAGAGTTGTCAAATCATATACTCCAGAAACATACACGCCTAATAGGGTAAACTTTAGTGTTGACAACCCCTAGGAAGACTCTGCCCCTGATTTGCTTTAAGGGTGGGGTTGGGGTTTTAGGGTTAGAAACCATAAAGTCACATTTTCCTACTTTTGGCACTTTATCCTGAACCCCTAAATGTTGCACTAATGCAGTTATAAAGGGATATGCAAGGGGACCTGTGTGATACATGATTTATGCACACAAGTGCTGTTTGACCTGGGGTAGCCTCATGAGTGGTGTAGCCATGAGTGAGGTGACCAAGGGCAAACAGCATGAGTATGCATAAATCACGTATCACACAAGGTTCCCCCTGCATATTACATTTATGCAATACACCTGGACTTTGTGTGTATATTTATTTTTTAAATAATATTTCTGAAACTAAATATATTTATTAAAGTACTGCATGTGGGTCTATTTCTTTAATAAGTGGTCGTGCACCCTTTTTCTGAACATTGTTACCATGGCTGTTGCCAAGAACTGACTGCCTTGATGACCGGCGATACTGCAACATCAGTGCTTATTGATGGATCAAGCGGTAAGCCCGAAAATTTTCAAACAAGATGGTGGGCATTGTTAGCAGAGAGATTCAAGAGTTTGTTTGACCATTTGGGAGTTTAGTTTAAAAAGTAGAATTCCTGTTTCATTTTAAACAGAGCGAGCATAATGAGCAGCATGTGGAGGAAGAACAATGTTACCACTGTAGGTACGGGTGTTCCTTTCTTGTTTGTTTTTCTTTTCCTTTTCATGAGACATGGAGCCCCACATGGAGTGAGAAGAGAACTGTCGGCAGCAGGATGTGGAGAGAGAGAGAGAGAGAGAGAGAAGAGAGAGGCCTGCTTCAAAATTAGAGGTACAGTGGGTTGTTACACACTATGTATTAAAACTGTGTAACTGAACAGTTGTGAGAATGTTGACAGACGATAGGGCGGGGGTCGAAGTGAAACTGCTAGAGGTGATGGAAAGTGCAGAGCATTGTTGGAATGTGTAGCTTATAAAACTGAAAATGGGTGGAGGTGAAAAGCAACTGGGGTGATGATGTATCTATTACAGTATGTGTATAACTAGTGATTTACATGTCTACTATGTGTATAAAAGTGAGATTTCATATTTATACACATAGTAGACACATTATCACTGATCTATCACACAGGATTTATGTCCACGTCAATTGCATAGATAGATAGATAGATAGATAGATAGATAGATAGATAGAGAGAGAGATAGATAGATAGATAGATAGATAGATAGATAGATAGATAGATAGATAGATAGATAGATAGATATCCTAGGGGCAAAGTCGCACCCCTATATTAGGATTAAATCTTCACTTCTATGTTAAACTGAAAATTCAGACTTTAATAACTTTGCAACCGTTTAAGCGATTCACATGAAATTTAGCACACGCCATCAGAGACCAAAGATCTCTTGACGTCGCAAGTTTCGATATGGTCCTATGTGCGGGTGCAGATATACGGAGTGTCAAAAAATGTGTAAATTACCACTGCTTGTCAAATTCATTGTCACCGCGTCACACAAAAACTGTGTGAAATGTTGGTCTGAAATTTTAGGGTATATAGGTCTTGCATCACTGTGGCGCCTTTTGAAGGTTTGGAGAAAAAGTATTAAACCATTCCTAAGTTATTCAGTTTTAAAATTTCCCATTATTTCCTATAGGAAAAGTTAGATGTCAAGCTCTAAATAGGACTCTGATTACAAATGCGGAACTTAGTTTACAAATGTAGAATCCTATTCCGCAAATGCGGAATCCTCATTCAGTGCTGCAGCCATTTTGTTTTGCTTAGCAGGCAAACAAACTTAAATTTTAAAATAATACATGCACCAATAGTTGTGTTTACCAAATCGGGGCCTGAGGAATAGGATTCTGGGGTCAGTTTAGTACATACATCATAGAAGGAGAAAATGTTGTGTTCAGCAAGGAAAAACAAGGCATTATTCATACATGTATGCTGATCCCATAGCGTAAACCTTTACATCGAATGTGTCGACGATTACAACATTGACAGATCGATGTAAAATTTGCCTAGGACCCGGCACTCTTTCCCCCACTCCTACCCCAATCAGCTCCGACTCATAGTTGGTAATCCTTAAGTTAGAAGTACAGGGCAGAGCCATCCTGCATGGGGGATTTTGCATGGCTAAGCCCTGAAAAACAGATAGGTTTCCAGACGGATTTATGCTGACCGCAATTTGCGGTTGACATAAATCTGTCCCTGTAACGTCGCTCGACAAATTTCTTGTTGAACCGGGGTCATACAGCCATTCATACAGATATTACAATTACAGTCAGATGCGCACCAAGAATTTTATTCATTGTTTTTAACACGGATTGGGTCTACATTATATTTCACGTGATCAGACATCATTTATATATAGGGGATACATGATGGGTAAGAGTGGGATATGGAAAATATTCTCACTCCTGCAGAGAGAGCTCTGTATTCTCCCGAGTGCCAAAGGCATGACTGAGAATGCACAGCTCACTCTGCAGGACTAAGAATATTTTCCATATCCCACAGTCTGCATATCATGTGTGTGATTTATACCATGGAGGTGAGCTTTAGGAACATCATTTCTGTTTCTGTGTGTTTTCTGCTCTTTCTGTGTGTGGTGTGAGGATATGTGTGTGTGTGTGTGTGTGTGTTGTTCTGAATGGACTGGAAGTCAGAAACACAATGGGACACAGGTGAGTGTGTTTTGCAAAGCTAATTGAGTAACTTGTAGCTTCAGTGAGAAAGAGAAACTGTTGCAGGTAGCACTGAGAAAGAGAAACTGCTTTGTGAAGGAGTTCCATTTAGAATGCAGGTTGTTTTGAAGCTGAGATCAGCACAGTAATGGGCTAGAAGTGTTAGAAACACAATGGGACACAGGTGAGTGTGTTTTGCAAAGCTAATCGAGTAAGTTGCAGCTTCAGTGAGAAAGATAAACTGTTTTCTGAAGCAGTTTCATTTAGAATGCAAGCCGCAGTGAAGATATCCTTACTCTGGTGACATCAGCAAAGTGTGGATAAATCTCATTTATCCTCACTCTGCCGATGTCATCAGGATTTATCCTCACTCCAGTGGAAAAAACGCAGGATATTCTACTGAGAAAGTTCTTACCCCCATGGTATAAATGATCTTATTATTCAACTGAATACCAGATATATGTTTATTATATTCTTCATAAGAATGTCAAGTACCAAAAAACCTGGAGAAAGTGTTATTACAGAGACCATGTATAGCTGCGCCCACCATTCAGTATTAAGTACTTTATGGGGGGTGTAGGAGGTCTTTGTCATTCCTTGATTGTGTAGCCACTTGAATGTACTGAAAGTAAAAAGCCCATATTACGCCAAATCTCTTCCTAGTTGTTAGAATAGTGGGCCATTCTAGAGAGGGCAGTTGAAGATTTAAGTGAAGTCTCACATTAATTCAGAGAGGTACCTCACCATTTTCCATTGACTGAGAAGCAGTCTCTTGACCTCAACTGAAGCCAACATTAGTCACTGTTTCTTGGGTAGGTAAAGTGGCTCTCTACCTCATCCAGGCCAAGCAATATCAGTGCCGGAAAGTGATATGGGGTTTTCAAAATGCCAGAGCACCATTTTAGCACAGCGTGCCAGTAGGCCTAACACCTTAGAGCATCCCCACAGGATGGGAAGCAAATCTGTCCCTGAGTTTTTGCACCGCCAGCACTCGTCATGATCCATGAGGCCCATTGTTTTAAATTGGACAGGAGTGCGATACCAGAGATGCATTATTCTGTTTTGTATGAGCAAGCTGCTTTGAACTAGGCATGTTTTGTGTATGAGTGACCAACAGGAGGGCCACTCCTCAACTGAAATATTGACTTGTAAAGCTACTTGCCACTTTTATTTAGGGCCATGTGATGGGTCCAAAGTGGTATCTCTAAGGGTTCTATATGTGGTCCATGCAAACCCTCTGTTCTTATTGGCCCATATCTGAATAGGCACCCACACCAATTTCATATGTAAGTGTTTGTGATAGGCAGACCAGGCACAAGTCCCCTTCATACTGTGGGTGTATAGATTCATCGGTTGGAGGTATTTTCAGAATTCTGCCTTAGATAAATTATATTTCTGTGTAGGACACTGGAAAGACTCCATGCTTCTCTGGTCTAGCATTAGGAGGTCTTTCCAGTATCATATTTTCTTGGCTTTCCAGTTGGCCCAGTCAATTGGTTTGGAGTCTATGCAGCACCATATGGATGTCTGTGGGCCAAGTCTGGTGCACTGTTTAGTAATTAACCCAACCCTGTTCATGCATCGTGGGCTGCACTGATTGCCAACCACTTACGGTACTTATGTGATAATATTCAGCCCAGATATAAGGGTGTGCATTATCCAGTATTACTTTCTCTATAAGCACCCAAGCAGGTAGAGCTATATCTGGCTCTTAAACATCTGACAGGTCTTGGCTGTTGTAAAAGCATATAAGTAATATTGAAAGTTTGCAGTCCTCATCCACTCTGAGACCAATGAACCCTAAATTTTTTCTACTATATTTTGAGGGCTTATAACACAAATAGTGACCTATAATCAAATTGATTTTCTGGGACCAACTGCTTGAGATAAAGATGGCAGATGCGCCAAAAAGATGGAAAATTTGGGTGGGCCACAAAACAATTTGATTGCATTTATTTTCCTACTAATGATAAATGTAAGTTGACATCAGCTTCTACTTACTGATCAGGGGCTATCATATTGTTAAAATCTGTGTTAATCCAGATGCCCAAGTGTTTAATCCATTTCGGTGCCCAGGCCAGGCAAAATGTTTTATTCTATCCATCGTGGTGTGGAGTTTAGATGTAGAACTTGGATTTAGTTAGGTTAATTTGTAGCCCTGAGAGCTGCAAAGGAATCATGAAGGTTCAAGAGACTTGATATCCCTACTGTGACATCCTCAGTGAGCACCAGATAATCATCCACATACAGTTTGGTACTGAACCGTGTATGTCCTACCATATATTTTGTATATCAGGGTGTTGTCTAATGGCTGCTGCTAGTGGCGCTATGGTGATCATGAATAGCAGGGGAAAGAGGGCACCCGTCCTACCGTGCCACAGTGTAGGTCAAATGGGAAGGCGAGGGTGTTATTAGTGAGCAGTCTGGCTGTGGGCTGGTATGTAGTTTGGACCCATTCTGTGAACCCTTGCCAAAATGCATATGATGCAGGACTGCTAATAGGTAGCTCCACTCCACAGAATTGAATGCTTCTTCAAAATCAATTGCAATAGCTGCTGCTGGGAAGAGAGGTTGCAGCATTCTGTATTAAAGAGACCAGGGCTCTAAGATTTTCTGAGCTAATCCTACCTTTGATGAAACCCACTTGAGAGTGTGTATGATGTCTGGTAATATGCTTTCCAGTCTATGAGCTAATATTTTTGTAATGATCTTTGTGTCCATGTTTATTAATGAAATGGGCCTGTAACTTGCAGATCAAGTTCAGTCCTTGCCCTCTTTAGGTAGCACAGTCATAATGGCTTCCGTAAGGTGTGGGGAGAGAAATATTTTCTTGTGAGTCCAAAATCATCTGCAAAAGGGATGTGCTACCTCTTCCTGAAGGACCTTGTAAACATCTACTGGGAATTTGCCCCCCACCCCCATGCTTTGCTTTGTGCAGGGCCATGTCATTTATAGCCTGGACAATTTCCTTATCAGAAATCAGTGCATCAAGGCTTAGCTTTGGAAGTTTATTTAGTTTGGGTAAGCTAAGGTGTTCGGTAAACTGAGAGAACAGTTGTTCCTCACAAGAGGTGTGTGACTGATACAATTTTATACTGTTTCATGACTTCATTAAGTGCTTTTGGGTTGGTTTATATTTGGCCTCTAGTGTCCACCAACTTTGGAATATATCTTTCGCTTGTTGTTTACACAAGCTAAATTAAAAGATTTCCTGCCTTTTCCCTTGTGCCCATATCTATGTTTGTTCCTGGTTATTGCAGCTCCGCCTTCCTGGTGGCCATAATGTTAAGTTGAAGACGCAACAACGTTATTTCAGCTAATAGTGTTTTATTTTTCAATTGACGGGATCTCTTTTGTAAAGTGTTTCCATAGATTTTAGATTACCTTCAATTCATGATATTCTGCATCCCTCACCTTCCATCTATGCGTGGCGTACTCTACTATTTTGCCAAGTATGGTAGCTTTGAATACTTCCTATATCACGGAGGCCAAAACGGTTCCGGGGGACTGTCCACAAAATAGTTAGTGGTTTCTTTTTTAAACCATTCCAGAAATTCCCCGCAGTAGATCCAGCCGCCATGTCTGGGATTTGCTCGTATATGGATCTAGAGTTGTCGTTAGTGTCACAGGTGCATAATCTGACATGTGTGGAGGGGCCGGGCTATAGCGACATTAATAACTGTCGGGGTGACTTTTGGGGATGTGAGCTAAAAATCGAAATGGCTTGCCATATTGTGGAAATCCGAAAAGTATGTGTAGTCCCTCTCTGTCTGGTGCATCACCCACCAAACATCTGAGAGCTGGTGGAGACTTGTCAGTTCCTGAAGAGTATGAAGAGTTTTGATGTGGGGTTCTGGCTTGCTGTTTGAGTGGTCTAGATAGAAATCTCTCACAAGACTGAAGTCCCCACCCAGTATTATGTCTGGATTGTCAAATGCCAAGTCAAGCAGGACTTGGGAAATGGAATTGAAAAATTCAGGAGCATCTAAGTTGGGGGCATACAGATTGGCAAGAATAACTGGGCCTCTGGGGATATTGAACTTAACAATGATCCATCTCCCTTCATTGTCCTCTTTTTGTACAACTGGATTCCACTTAACACTTTTAGCAGCAGGATGGAGACCCCATGTTTTGTTTTACCCAAGAGCTATGGAGCCCCCAATCCTACCCACTCTCTAACCAATTTATGGACCTCAGCCTTGTTCAGTTTGGTCTCCTGGAGGAAGGCAATGTGGGTGTTCCTTTTCTTTATCCTGGTTAGAATTTTTTTCCTTTTTATAGGGGAATTAAGTCATCTGACATTCCAGATGGTGAAGTTTAAAGGTTCTGGCAGAGCCATATTTGTATATTATAAATAGTGATTTTTAAGGGCTGGGGTAGCCCTATATGGAAGTCTAGTTTTCCCATGGAAGAGGCTGAATTCAGGATGTGCACTGCTCAACCTGAGGCCCCTCTCAAGGCTACAGAGTGACTGTCTGTTCATCTGAACTGTTTTGCCATTTCTGAAAATGGCTTTTCCTTAATAGAACACTCTTTCCTTGCAACCATTTTCCTACTCTCTGACAAGATATATATATGTATTATGGTAGCATAGTAGTGCTACCATAGTTAGGGTTGAGGAGCCATTTACATGTTAAACCTAAAATTTTGCACCTTAATAACTTTGCAACCATTTAATGGATTTGCCTGAAATTTGGAATACTCAATTAAGAACCATACATCTTGGGTTCTGGCAACTTTCGTTCTGTTCAGATATATGACTGCCAGAGTTATTAAAGCGTGATCTGCGTGCATGTTTACACTTTTGGAATTCTTTGCTCTCGTCTCTACAGGTCGCATGGTAGCTTGCACGACGGGTCCGAAATCTTCAGGGAATGTGCAGCCGGGGTCCCCGATGTGCCTTTTGAAGATTTCATGAAAAAATATTAAACGGTTTGAAAGTTATTCAAAAAACAATTTCCCATTATAAGTCAATGGGAAAAGTTAACAAAAAGTTCAACAGTGTCGCAAATGCAGTTTTTACTTTTGCAAATTGCCCTTTTACGTCACACATCCACCATTTTGTTTTCAGTTGGTCATCAGAAAAATGCTTGGCATTTAAATTTGGGACCCTCTAGTAACCTAATTATTTTTGTATTCACCTAGTCGGACCCTGAGGATGCTAGGCATGTCTTTATTTTGGGGTAAAACACACCAGAAATATGTTTTTCAAATTTCTGGAAAAAGTACTTTCATAAAAGTACTTTTGTATTTCTTGTTATACTATCGCATGAATTTCTGAGCTTTCACAAAGTTCGACAGTACTTTTCCAGGCTGTGGGAAAATGACAGCAATTCTTTGCCACCCTGCTGCAAAAGAACAGTTTGGTCCTTTGGGCTGAAATTTGGAGGGAGCTCAGCCAACATCTCACAGATGCACCTTTCAGTGTTTCAGTGAAAAACTATTACAGGGTGGCAAAGTTATGGCACTCCAAAGTTGACACTTTTTCCCATAGGATAACCTTACGGCATCCGCCGCATTACAGGAATCCTTTGTCACTCTACTGCAAAATAACGGTTTTGTCTTTTGGGCTGAAATTTGGATAGAAGAAAGCCAACATCCCACAGATGTGTCTTTTAGTGGTTTGGTGAAAAAATATTACAGGGACCCAACGTTATGGCACTCCAAACTTCTCTTTTTTTCCCATACTATAACATTATGGCATTCGTCACGCCTTTCAGGGCCGATATCTCGGAACGTGCAGAGATACGGACTTTTCATCAAAAAATGCTTAGTCCCCTAATGAGGGCTAAGAATAAAACTAGCCAGGAAGTCATAAATTGTATGACTTTTAAATCTTAAGTATTCAACTCCTCATTTTCTGCTCTGAGACCCATAATTATGCAAGCATTCTTTGTAATCACTGTCTTTCTCTATGCAGCTTTTGGGGAAAACCAGCCTGTGCACTTACATTACTGTTACTATTACCGCTTCTGCTTGCAGTTCCGTAACCGTTTCACTTACTGTTCCCGTCTACGGCACTATGTGCATTAACCTTCGCGTTTTCATTTGTGCTTTGAGTTTCTCTTATTTTAACCATTTGTGTCTACAGTACTGTTTCTCTTTCTGTTTCACTTTGCGTCACCATGCGCATTACCATTTGCATTTGCGGGCACTGTGTTACTATGTGACAAGACATCCCGCCGCCGCATTACATTCACTATTTCTCATTATCATTCTCAAAAAGAAGGGAAATTAGAGACAAAAAACTCAGTTTAATGCATCAGTTAGGGTTGTTCCACAGTGACAAAAGCGAGGAAATTCGATGTTAAGGTTGAAACCCCCCTTGCCCCCCCCAGCCCACCCCCCCAACCGCCATCGGGGTGCATGTTGGGGTCATCGCTCCTAACTCTCACCCCATTCTCCTATTCCTCAGCTTCTTTCCACATGTGATGGGGTGAGAGTTAGGGCCGATGACCCCAACACGCACCCCGATGCCGGTTGGAGGGGTGGGCTGGAGGGGTGCAAGGGGGGTTTCAACCCTAATATCAAATTTCCTCGCTTTTGTCACTGTGGAACAACCCTAACTGATGCATTAAATGGAGTTTTTTGCCTCTAATATATATATAAATATATATATATTTTTTTTAGTTTAGTTGTTTTAACCAGGAGTAGCACACTAAGCTGAAAGCTTTTTTACAGGAGCAACCTGGGAGCACAGGGGGGTTAAGTGACTTGCTCAGGATCACACAGTATGCAAGTGATAGCTGTGGGATTCAAACCCAGGTCTGGTCTGCTGGATGTCACCAGATTTGCAGCTCAGAGCTTTAAACCACTGCGCTATACTGCCTCCCATATATATATATATGTAATAGATATACCACTCTGAGGTGTGCGGTCGTGCTCTGATATACGCACGCCTTGGTGTGCATTGTGCGCACGCAGGCCGCAGGCCGAGGCGCGCCAACCGCCAAGGCATGCGATATCAGAGCACATGACCGCACACCTCAGAGTGGTATATCTATCTTATAAAATGCTATAGATTTTTTTGGGGAGTAGTCCTTCTGTGTAGTTGGTAATTAAATGTTATGTTTGTAGAGGTGACACTTTTGGTGTTAAAACTGTATTTTAAATGAATTTAAGTTTTAGTAGTCCTTTGTGGTGTCAAAAAAAGTATGTGTTTATAGTACTGTCACTTTAATTGCCCAAATGTAGCGTGACCGAGTGGTGCTCATTTTAGAAAGTGAGAAACTGTTAGGTTGTGAAAGTAAGACGTGGTGTGTTTAAAAAATTAGAAAAGTCTGTGCCTTTTATTAGTTTCTGTCCGTTTTCTTTAGTACTAGTTCCACATTGTATGCGGAAGCAGCGAGGGTAGATTGAGTGAGTCGGTAATTTTAGAAACGTAGAGGGATGCGAGAGCGAGTGTTGCTATGGCACACCGCCGCCTCACCCGCCTAGGTTTCTAAATTACTGACTCACTCGGTTCGTCGCCACCGCTTCGCATCGGAAATGGAGCTACTATTTTGGATTACGGAGAGAAACTAGTAAAAGGGACTGACTTTTCTAATTTTTAAACACTGCATCGCCCATTTTCACCAGCTAACAGCTTCTGACTTTGTAAAATGAGCACCGCTGGTCACGCTTACATTTCTGTATTGAAAGTGAAAAGGCACTGACTTTTCTAATTTTTAAACACTGCACGCCTCTTACTTTCACCAGCTAACAGCTTCTGACTTTGTAAAATGAGCACCGCCCGGTCACGCTACATTTCTGTATTGAAAGTGAAAGTACTGTGTTTAGGATCGCGGTATTGTCAATGTAAAGGCTTGAATTGAAGACAAGACTACAAAATAATGTATGTAAAGGCTTGAAATGAGAAGAAGAGTACAAAATAATGTATGTTGTACTTTTATATATACAGTTAGGTTTATGTTAATCAGACTGGTCACAGTGGTTACAGGGTGTCAGTTGCATATGTGTGTTAGTGTGGGTGTCTAGCTGCAGCAGGTGTGGAGTGGTCTTGCTGCTGGTGAAAAGGTTTTGAGGAATGGAAAGTAGTTTAGGCGTGCGGTCGTAGTGCTAGGTGTGCGGTCGTTGGGAAATAATGCACGGTCATGTGACGTGTTTTGTCCAATTGTATAAGTGGGATTTTTATGATTTTACCACACCATTTTATAAATATATATATATAATAGATAACCCATTCTAGGGTGTGCGGTGGTGCTCTGATATCATGCGCCTTGATGTTTGGATTGTGATGCATGGGGCCACAGGCCGAGTGCATTCAACCACGAAGGCATGCGTATATCGAGAGTGCGTGATTCGCACACTAAATAGTTTATCTATCTTATAAAATGGCCACACATTTTTTGGGGGGTGGGTGGAAAAGTAATCCTTCTCTCTAGCTGCTAAATGATATGCTGGCAGAGGTTTAAGATAAGCTTGAGTTGAAAAACGTAAGAGAACTAAATTTTTTTTGTATGTATTTGATTTCTGTTAAAGAAGGTGGTGTTTGTAGGGAGAGGAAGTTGAGCATGATTGGGGAGCAGTTTACTGTAATTTCTAAAATGCAGTGGGTAAATGATATGCTGGCAGAGGATTTAACTAATCTTGTCTGTGTACAAAAAAGTGAGAACTTAGTTTTTTTAAGTAGTCTGCTCTTAATTTCTGTAAAAAAATCTCCATTTGTAGGGAGAGTCGAGTGATCGTGGAGCACTTTCACTTTTCCTTGCTGAACTATAGCGTGACCGAGCGGTGCGCATTGCGGAAAGTGATATCCTGTTACGAGTTCAAAGTAAGTCCTTCTGTGTTTAAAAAAGATGAAAAGTGTGTCCCTCCTGTTAGGCTGTGTTAGGTTTGAGTAACAGAAGCTGCAGACTGTATGCAGAAGGGAGTGAGGAAACAGCGAGTGAGTCAGCAGCTTTAGAAAGGTAGTCGGAAGCCAGAGCAAGTGCTGTCATAGCAACACTCGCTCTGGCTTCTGTCTACGTTCCTAAAGCTGTCGACTCACTCAGCGTGTCGTCGCTCCCTTCTGCATACAGTCTGCAGCTTCTGTTACTCAAACCTAACACAACCTAACAGAAGGGACACACTTTTCATCTTTTTTAAACACAGGACTTACTTTGAACTCATAAAAGGTTGTTACTTTCCGCAATGCGCATGGCTCGTCATGCTATAGTTCAGCAAAGAAAAGTGAGTGTTCACCATCGTCAGCTCTCTCTAGAACGAGATTTTTTTCTACAGAAAGTAAGAGAAATGTACTTTGTTTTTCTTTTTTGTACAGAGTTAGGTTTCTGTTAAACACCTGCCACCATATTTTTTTGTAGAATTTAGACTGCTTAGCGACACTGTGTACAGTAATAAAAGTTAGTGGCTCTACACTAAGACTGTGAAAATGGCAGGCAGGATTTGATTTTTAGATGACATTTTATTTAAAAATGAATGGCATGATCAAGCACATCAGCTTGTATACTGTGGGACTACTAGTGGTGTATTTAGTTATGCCTGTGGGTGCCAGTTACGTGTGTGTGTGTGTGTGTGTGTGTGTGTGTGTGTGTGTGTGTGTGTATGTATGTGTGTGTGTATGTGGCTGCCTAACTGCACTAGGTGTGGAGTGATCTCACTGCTGGTGAGAAGGTTTTGAGGGCTGGAAAGTAGTTTAGGCGTGCGGTAGTACTGAAAGGCGTGCGGTCATTGGGGAACAATGCACGGTCATGTGACATGTTTCAGCCAATGAGCATAATGGATTTTCACTCATTTTCCTTACCCATTTTATAAATATATATATATATATATATATATATATATATATATATATATATATACATATAGAGAGATAGATATAGATATAGATATATATATATATATATAGATATATGTATATATATAGATATATAGAATATATATATATATATATATATATATATGTGTGTGTATATATATATATATATATATATATAGTCAAACCATCCTGCAAAGGAGAAACATCCAACATCGCGTACATCTTGAATCTACTAATACCAACACACATAACCAAAGTCAAACACGTAAGAGAATTACTTTTTTGTGGGCTCATAAGCCCCTAATACAGAATACCTCTGGAACTGGGCTACTTACAGATCTAAGGTGAGCTGGTTAAGTCCACCAATGATCCTCATATCCCAGATCATGAGGGAGTACGATCAGAGCAGTGAGGAGTGCTAACGTTACCTAAACAGCTTTGGAACTTGATTAGTCTTCTAAGTGGTTAGGTAGACACAGTTGGAGGGGATATTAATACAGTAAATAGGTATGATCATAGGTTTATAGGAAATTAACCAAGATTATAGCTGTGACTAGCAGCATCTCTGTATTATATATGCTATTCTGTAGTCGATATTACCTGGGGCCTGGCAAACAACAGTATGGATCTGGTGAGGAGCAAATGGGATCAGAAATATCCCAGTATATTCTCCCCTTACATGTATCTAAAATTTCCTCCTGCCCAACCTTCAACCTCCATTAAAGAGGCAAGCCACCACTTGAAATCGTGGCACTATCAGGTGACATTGCACACTTGAGGGTGGTAAATATTAGATTCCTGTTGTATGCTGGAGATCTGATGTAAGGTCCCTTCTGTGGGAGGAGTGATTTGCCACAGCAAGGAGAGAGATAACTTAGGTCCCGCTTGCTTACCACTATGCCCACCTCAATCATGCTCAACCACATGCCACTCAGTTGTTTTATAAAATGCACGTGCTCGCTGCAGTGGTAATGCCTTCCCTCTATGATTTGCACAGCTTATCATAATTATACAGATGCTGGAGGAAGGGGGAGCCACCCTCCTTGCTGATTGTTTGTATTTTTACAGTCGTTCAGGGATTAATCAGGGTTAGAAGGGCCCCCAAGTCGCAGTCACAAGGAGTCAGATAGGTGCAGGCTTTATAGTCACTGACAGTCTACAGGCTGTAAAATGCTCTTTTAATCCAACACTGGCTGATTGTTCCTGCAGTTGTGGCTTCTGTGTGAAAAAGGAAACAATGTTGGATGGAGAATATGAAATACATCTTAACCCCTATTCGAGATTTCTATCTGCCCTTATTCTAACAGCCCAAGATAATTATTCCCAAAACAGGCTTTCCTATTAACTTTTAGCCGCTACAGGCTGACTGGTCCATGTGGGAGTAACCGGCAAGAAAACAAAGAACACTTGTCCTAAGATGTCAGTCAGCCTGTATTGCAGCCTGCTGAGACATAAACTCAACTTAGAAGAAACACTTTTTATATCTTTAAAACATTTTATCAACTAAATATGAAAGCATTAAAGTTGTCACTAGAATACACCACAGAGCACTGGAGGGGCGAGGCAGATGTTCTAACTACCCCCGTATCACCCCCACGAGTTGCCTAGTATCTCTCTAATTTGGTGATCTGACATCACATAAGTCCCATTGGACACTTACAAACCTCATCTTCAGTCTTTCTCCATGCCAGCGATTTGGTCAGTTCTCAGCCTCCTTTCAAGCGAGGCCACATTTCTGGGTTGGAGAAGAGTCTTCAAAACACATTCAGCCCACTTGGTGCGATTGGAGATCAGTCAGGTGCCAACCCTGAGGATTGGTCATGAGAGCTCTGCATGTGAAGATCAATGGACAGCATTGCCTGTGCAGTGGGTGTCAACTCCACAGGAGGTGTGTATCTGTTGGATATTTTTATGGAGGTGTTGTAGGTGGACCACTGCTCACATCTGGAGTTTTACGCAGGCATTGGTGGCTTCTGGAGCGATTGAACTTTGTGGTTTCTCCGGGTACAATTGTGCTTTTCCCTCATTTCTTCTGCCTACCCCTGGTGACTGATTGCCATGAGTCGATCAGCCCATTCTTAGTGCTTTCTAGGGTGTCTACTACCAGAGAGTCAGGCTGGGAGAATTCCATCGGAGTGGCCTCTGTGTAGTGTGGTTTTAATGGAGGCTGGTCAGGTTTGTGTTTTCAGATTAAAAGTGCTGCAGGTACTGTTCTGCCTCTGCCAGAGAAGTGAATGTAATGTAGCCATCATTTCTACAAATTCTGAGCATGGCAAGATAGCACAGTGAAGTTTAAATGTTCAGATAGTAAGATCTCTGTCTAATCCCAGCATAAGCTTGCCTTCTTCTAGATAGATCAGGGGAGAGATCTTGGTATCTTTGTACCCTGTGACCCTTCCATTGTAATGAGACACGTTCCCTGAACAGCTGCAGAATAGTTTCTTTCATGGTGTATCTTAACAGCTTGCACAGTATGGGACGCAGCCTCTCCCCATTTATGGGTTTGGGGGCTAGAGTGCAATGAGCTCTTTCAATGTCAGGGAGAGGACAGTTATTGGCCTGTAGTATACCTGGTAGTGTGGCACGAAGGAATGCAATCATATCTCTGCCCTCAGCATCCTCCGGTATTCCTATTTTGTGAATGTTTTTCCACCTGACATGATTCTCCAGGTTATCTACTTTTTCCAATAGGTACTGGATTTGATGGTGGTGGTCACAGAGTGTGCCTTGATGGAGATCCATTGTCTCTTGTTGTGTTTTTTTTTTTGTGTGTGTGTTATGTATGTATCTCCCCTGCGACCTTCTCCTACCTCTCCTTCAGGCCAATTTGCCACAAGGACGTTCACCTCTCGCTCGTCTCCACCATTGATTCCGACCTCACATCACAGCCACCTCAGGGTAACCCGAAGTTACCCTTGTGTCAGGTGGGTCCTCCTCTTCCGAGAAGAAGTGGCCTGTCAGCCTAGGCATTGGTCCTGGGTGCTGCTGTGGCCATGTCGACTGTTGCGGAGCTCGAGGGGACACTGGTCCAGGTGGCCATCATCTGGTAGGAGAAGATGCCATTTTCAGTTTTCCTCCGATTTCCCCTAGTTGCGCTGCATCTGAGGCTTCCCCTGGTCTCCACTGGGGTTGCTACAGAGTGGACGCTGGTCCCCAACCCACCCCAGGAGAGGAGAGCAGTCCTACTCCTTCCCTGACGACACTCTGGCGCCCGAGTCCATTCCAGAACCCGGGTTGACAGTGTGGTGTGAGGTAAGGTGCCAGCGCCTCAACCATCTGTGCCACCAGGCTGGCCAGTCTCTTGTTGTTGATGTATTTGTTTTCCAGTGACTGTCAGCTGTGTGGTAATGTCCGTTATGTCTTTATTGGTTTGGGTTGCCGTTACTTTAAGTTCGGTTGTATCCTGAAGAACACCAGTCAACATTTGAGTGATACGTGTCATTTCCAAGTCCTTGCTGTCTTTCTGTAAGTCCATATTGCATACAGTAAATGGCAAAAAAAAGAAAAACGCAGAAGGGCGTTTTAAATTTTGATAGCTGTCCGATCCTGTGACCTGCAGGGTTCAGTGCGGCAGATTCAGTTCCATGGGTTTTCCTTTAGATCATTGTTTTTGTGCCCAGATGTTTCAAGATGCCAGCACAAAAGGTATCTTTCAATAGCTCTGCTTTTTAATATCGGATGATCTGCTTTTCAAAACCAGTAATCCTGTTGATCTGGTCGGATGGATGCAAATTGAGGATCACTACAAGAACCGAAACCCGTTTCCCAACACACTGTTGCCCGGCCAGAATCCCCAACCACAAAATCCCAACAGTGGGATTTTGCTCTCCCCACCCCTCCCCAGGAGTTTGTTATATTAATTCTGGGGGTGCAGGGGACAAGCCCCCAAACACGAAACAAGCAAAATTCCACTGTCGGGATTTTGCGTTCGGAATTATGGACTTGGGCAACAGTGTGTCAGGGAAGTGGGTTTTGGTTTCTAGTAGTAGATCCACAAATTGTCCCTCAGCCAATCTGCCTCATGAATTAAACTGCCACCATGATCTCTAATGGGGTCAGTTTTTTTAAAAAAAGGTACAGAAATGTGTTTATCTGTAGAAAATCTTTGACTGCAAATCGTGGAAATCATTTACCGTGAAACAGGATCCTTTTCCACAATTTCCAACAAAGGATTCTATTTTACCATGAAACAGGATCCTTTTTCTCAATTTGCAAAATGTTTTTTTTTTTCTTTTACCACAAACTGTGGAAAAAGAAGATCAGTAAAGGATTCTTTTTTGCAATTTGCAAAAAAGGATTTTTTTATAGCCGTTTCTTTATCACTTAATGGCAAAGAAACTGTTTGGAATAGTGGGCTGAAATGTTCAGGGTACAAAGGGCTTGCGTTGTACAACTTGTTAACAGAATATCTTCTCTTTCGTCCACCCTGGCATTCTTAGAGGTGCTTCCAGTCTGGGGGTGGGGTGAAAGCTCCAAGAGGGTCAGAGAGGAGGACATACAGGAGTATAACTTATGGCTGAGGGAATGGTGCCAAAATGGCTACCATCTCATCGGCAATTGGCAGTCCTTCTGGGAGAGGGGCTTCTTTCGGTATGATAGCCTCCACCTGACAAAGGAAGGGGTGAGGGCGCTTGGTCAAAAATGTGATGTGTATGCAGTCCATTTGAACTGAAGGCTAGGGAGGTGGTGGTGACACTTACCAAGGCAAAGGGTAAGAAACTCACTACCTCACTGACAGCAGCAAATGATAGGATAACTACTCCAAAGTGCAATAATACCATGCAAATTAGGGAAAACTCTCTTGTCAATGCCTGCAATGAAACTCTTCGACAAAATTTTTCATCCAAAACCATAGATACAGATCCAAGGAGTTCTGGCAGGGGTACAAATGAGAGGTCAAAACCTTTCCAACAAAACTTTTCATCCAAAACCACAGGTGCAGACCAAAAGAGCTCCATCAAGGGTACCAAAGTAGTGTGGCAAAACAAAAGAAAACTCACCTGTGCTAAGAGTGGGGGTAGAACATGTATTGCAATGACAATAAATGCTAGAAGCCTAATGAACAAAATCCTGACCTCATGGCCATCATGGCAGAGGCAGAACTCAACTAGTGACCATGATAGAAACCTGGTTCACAGAGAAACCTGGTTGGGACATGGTTATCCCAGGCTACCACTCATACAGAAGGGACAGGAAGTGTAGGAAAGGGGGTGGGGTAGTACTATATGTCTGGGAGAAAATCAAGGCTACAGAGATTCAAGGGATCCCAGATGAGTCAGAAACACTATGGGTAACAGCTGAGATAGGATATGGGGCAGTTATTAGGATAGGAGTCATCTACAGGCCCCCATTGCAAGGGGATATTGGGGACAAGAAAATAAAGGAGACAGTCTGAAAAATGACAGATAAGGGTGAGACAATAATAGTAGGGGATTTTAACGTGCCAGACATAAAGTGGAAATCTTGTACAGAATCTTCTTCAAGAGGAAGGGACTTTGTAATGGCCCTGCATGGTGCACAGCTGAGGCAGCTTGTGGAAACTCCTACCAGAGGTGAAGCTGTCCTGGACTTGGTTTTAACTAACAGTGACAGGGTAAAAGAGGTAGAGGTGGGGTGCCACTTAGAAAATAGCGACCACCGCATGGTGGGATTTAAAGTAAACACTAGTGAAGACATTAGTCATTCCAAGATCAAGGTATTAGATTTCAGAAAAGCAGACTTTTGGAAGATGAGAGATATCCTGGCAGAGAGTCTTAGATACAGGGAAGAGAACGGAATAGACAAAATGTGGGAGTATCTCAAAGGAGCTATCACAGGGGTAACTGAACAGTGTGTCAGAAGGGTGAGTAAGACAAATAAGAAAAGAAACTCCTCTGGTTCTCCAGGGGTGGCTGCAATAGTAAGAAGAAAAAGAAGGCATACACAAAATTTAGGGTTTCAATGAAAGATGAGGATAAGAAACCTATAATGTAGCACAGAGGAAACTGGTAAGGCAATAAGGAAGGCTAAAACCTCCCGACATGAACTGAGGATATGTGAGGTAAAGGTGGGAGGAGATAAAGCCTTCTTTAGGTACAGAAGGGAAAAGAGGAACACGGGGGGGGGTGGATAGTTAGACTAGCAGATACTGGAAGGAAACTGGTAGAAAAAGATTGCGATAAAGCAGAAGTCTTAAACCAGTACTTCTGTTCTGTTTACACCAAAGAGAACGCAGGGGATGGGCCAAGCCTGCATAGTAGCAACACCCAGGGACTGGGGGTTGACACAAGCCCCTTCAAGAGGCTCAGGTCTTGGATGTTTTAAGTGAACTAAAGGTGCACAAGGACATGGGACCAGATGGGATTCACCCTAGTATTCTCAGGGAGCTGGGGAGTGTATTAGCAGCAACCTTAGCAGAACTATTCACCAAATCACTAGAAAGTGGGAATATACCAGAGGACTGGAAAAGGGCAACAGTGATCCCGCTCCACAAAGCAGGGAGCAGGGAGGAGGCTGACAATTACTGTACAGTAAGCCTTGTGTTGATGGTAGGGAAACTGATGGAGACACTACTCAGACAGGGAATCATAATGTTTCTGGAATCCAGTGGGCAGCAAGACCCAAAACAACATGGGTTCATGGCAGGTAGGTCTTGCCAAACTAACCTGGTTGACTTCTTCAACTGGGTTACAAAGATAGTAGATTGAGAGCAGCAGTAGATGCCATATATCTGGACTTTAAAAGCGTTTGACTCTGTTCCACATAGAAGGCTGATAAGGAAGCTGGACCACATGAGGGTGGGCAAGGAGGTGGTTGAGTGGGTGAGTAGCTGGTTGAAAGGAAGAACACAGAGTGTTCAGATAAACGGGGCTTTTTCAACTGAGAGGGAGGTGACCAGTGGGGTACCACAGGGTTCAATACTGGGTCCCCTACTCTTCAATGTGTTCATAGCAGACATTGCCAATGGGCTGGAAGGTAAAGTGTGTCTATTTGCTGACAACACCAAGATTTGCAACAGAGTGGACTCCTGAGGTTGTGAGGTATGACTTCAGACCTGAAGAAACTGGAGGAGTGGTCGGAAACATGACAGCTGAAATTCAATGCCAAAAGTGCAAAGTCATGCACTTAGGCAGAAACAATCCGAAGAGGATTACTACCTGGGAGGAGAGAAGCTAGCCTCCACCAGCCAGGAGTGGGACCTAGGGGTCTTTATATCAGACTTGAAAGTGGGTAAACAGTGCAAAAGATGGCACTAAAGGCAAGTGGCATGCGGAGCTGCATCAGGAGGAGAATCACGAGTCACAGGAGGAAGTGGTGTTACCATTCTACAGGGTGCTGGTGCACCCCTTGAAGTACTGCATACAGTACTGGAGACTGCACCTCAAAAGGGACATAGACAGAATCAAGACAGTGCAGAGGAGGCCACAAAAATCATTCAAGGACTACACCATGTGGCATACAAGGACAGGCTGAGGAACTCAACATGTACTTCCGGAACAGAGGAGGGATGGGTGACATGATTGAGACTTTTAAATATATAAAGGGTATAAATAAGGTTAATGTTCAGGTGCTTTCCAATTGAAAGAGACAGGAGAACTAGAAGGCATGGCATGAAACTGAAGTGAGAGAGGTTCAGGAGTAATACAAGGAAGTTCTTCTATTACAGAGAAGGTGGTGGACCCATGAAATAGCCAACCCAATGAGGTAGGGGGGACCAAAATGGTAAGCGAGTTCAAGAATGTATGGGATAGACATAAAGTTAGCATACAGAAAGGCAAAGGAGGTGAGGGGAATAGCACCAGGTAGGTTCTTTGGGAGACTAGATGGACCTTGAAGTCCCCTTCTGCTGTCACTTTCTATGTTTCTGTGTTTCTATGTCTGCCCCACAGATGTGCCTTTTAGTGGTTTGGTGAAAATATGTATCTTGGCTTTGCAGTTCTGCGTGGCTCAATTTTCCTTTGTTTCCCATAGAATAACATTGTAATGGTAGGTTTACCCAGATGTTTCTTTGCCACTCTGCTGTGAAGAAATGATTTGGAATTTTGTTCTGAAAATTTCCGGGTACAAAGGGCTTCACCCACTGCAGTACCTTTTGCTGGTTTCATTAAAATGTATTAGTTTGGTGTTGAGTTACACAGCTCTCAGATTTCCCTGTGTTTTCTATGGGATAACATGTAAATGTCAGGTGTTTGGTTGTGCACATTATGGGATGGCCATGCAGGGCCCACTCTCACAAGCAAACATCTTTATCACTACACTATATCAGAAATTATGCATGGATGGGGTCCTGCACCCCCACATGCAAATATGGGTACCTTTAAGGACTTATGGAAGTCTCTGAGCCCTGTGTTCCCACAAGCAACTATGTAGAGGATTATGGAGTGATGGCATCACAGGGACTTTAGCTCCCATGGGCAGATAAAGATACATTACAATCTCTGAAGAATAATGGGTGGTCGGGAGCACAGGGCCCGGAGGGTCCTCCGCTCCCAGAAGGCAATAAGCTTATGGTTATACTTTCTCAAAACGTAAGACAATTCTCTACAAAAAATTACATTAATGCACCATTAGTGTTAATGCAATAAATGTAGGGAAATGCAACCTTAGGGTTCCCAAGCCTGAGACCCCACCCCCTCCCTGTATGCAGGAACTGGCCTGAGGGGTGTGTCTTGGGGTTGTGAACATTAATGCTTACCCCATTCTACTATACTGCACCTGTCTTACCTTACTTACTCATAGAATGGGGTGAGTGTAAGGGTTCACAACCCCAAGGCACACCCCTTAAGCCAGTTCCTGCCAACAGGGTGGGGGTGGGGTCTTAGGCTTGGGAACCCTAAGACTGCATTTCCCTACTTTTGATGCTTTAACCCTAATGGTGCATTAATGCATTTTTTTGCAAAGAATTTCCTTACTTTTTGAGAAAGTATAATTTCCTTACTTTTATTGCATTTACCCTAATGGTGCATTTATGTAGTTTTGCAGAGAATTTCCTTACTTTTGAAAACAGACAGATAGATAGATAAACAGATGGATGGATAGATGATAAATAGATCTAACTTATTTTTAAAGCTGTGAGGAGTTACTATCTACCACCTCACTCGGTAATCTGTTCCAAGCTGAGTTGGATGCAGACAAACCTGAGGGCCTTGGCCTATATTTTTGTCCATAAATACTATGATAAGAATTCAAACTGCACTCAGTTTTTTTTTGTATCAAAAACATTGCTTACTTTATTTTCAATGCAGTAATGAAAGTGAACAGCCTCACATTTAGATCACCTGCCCCAGCGCTTCTCTCAATAGAACTTCGTCAGTCTCTGGGACAAACCTGCTGACAGCAAACAAGCAACTGCTCACCTTCTGCAGCTGAATGCTGCTGGTCTGAGAACACAAACACTGCTCTGCTGTATGGTTTCTGGTCTGTTGCAGTGACTAGACCCAGTACCTGTCTCTGCTCTGGTGGTGCTGGTGACTGAGTTGTGGCAGCATGACCAGTACCATGTGGTTATGCCAGTAAGGAAACAAAGAAAAGACTGTAGTAACAGCCCTCTCAACACGTATTTTGGATTCACTGTTGTATTTATTGTGGTAACAGGAAACAAAATCAGATACACTTTCAATGTTTCAGTGACCTATATTCTCCTTCCTCAGGAAAACTGTTATTTGTCTAGAAAATGTTCAAAATATAAAATATTATACTGTGTATTTAAAGGTGACCTGCAAACTTATGCCAGCAGCCCTCCTATCCACATATCTTTGTTAGCAGTGGTGGAGTCCAGGGCTGCTTTCAGAGGCCCATTTCAAATATTTCTCATGTTTAAAATCCTGCCGAAACTTTACGGTGAATACGGAAGTGGTGGCTGTGTCTCGATTGAGCGGGTGCAAGTTTACTTGGGTATTCCACCCAGTTCAGTGATGTTTCAAACACCATAGGGCTCTATGGAGCAGCAGGGGAGGGGGGCTTGAAATGCTTATTTTATTACTTTTGCTGGGGTCTTGATGCTTAAATTAATATCTACAGCAATGGCATGTTATAGTGTTGCTGTAGATATTAATTTAGACATCAAGACCCCAGCAAAAGTAATAAAATAAGCATTTTAAGCCCCTCCCTGCTGTTCCATAGAGCCCTATGGTGTTTGAAATGTCACAAAACTGGGTGGAATACCCAAGTAAACTTGTGCCTGCTCGATCGGGACACAGCCACCACTCGTATTTCCGCAAAATGTTTTGGCAGGATTTTAAACGTGAGAAATATTTAGAAAATGTTCCCTAAAGCAGCCCCGACCCGCTGTCAGCTAACAAAGGTATGTGGGATGGAAGTGGACTGCAGGCATAAGTTTGCAGGTCACCTTAAACATTAAACTAAATTAAATTGAGTAAGGCAAGATTAAATTAATAGGCAAAATAAATATGCTATATATATATATATATATATATATATATATATATACTGCGCCCCTATATTTACAGTTGAGCAGGGCTTTCTATGTTAAACCTCAGATTTCACACTTTAATAACGTCACAACTGTTCAATGAATTTGCATAACATTTTGCAGGCACAGTCTCGTGAGGTAGATCTCTTGACATGCCATGTTTTGTTGTGGTCAGATGTGTGGATTTCGTGATGCAGATAGTACAATGTAAAAATGTGCCCTTTTTTGCTGTGTTTTTGTCATCATCTTGCACCCAGATGGTTTTAAATTTCGGTCTGAAATTCTCAGGGTAGAAAGGGATTGGTCCACAGAAGTGCCTTTTGCTGGTTTGATGTAAAAAATATTAATCTGTTCAAAGTTATTCAATTTTATAGTTCCCATTTTAATCAATGGGAAGAACAGTCTCCTGGATAGCTTCCTGGAATGAAAAAGAATTTGGTCAAATGAAAAGGATCCTTTTCACTAGGTGATCCTTTTCGTGAGGGGAATTCCTTTTCATTTTCCACCATCTTGTTTCTCTTTAAAAATGTTAAACTTTCCAAAATGACATCTTGCAGACAACAAAACATGTATCTTGCTCATCAGAACTCTATTAGGTGGACTCCACAGTTTTTTGCTGGAAACATTACCCCTGATTTTTTTTTTATTATTATTATTTTAAATCCTTTTCCTCAGATGCTAAGATCCTTTTTCATTCAAACAAAACAGGATCAAGTATCATAAAAAAAAGAATCAGAAAAAATGAAAAAGTCGGGACCGGCACATTGGTAGAGCTACCGCTTGCAACGCCAGAAGCCCAGGTTCAGAAATGAGCTTGGTTGTAAGAGGGCCAGCTGGGGAAAGGAGGATGGAGCACCCAGATAGCCGCTCTCCTCCTCTGGGGAGGGTGGGCTGTGGGGTCCCCTGCTTTACCACCACCTGGGTGACCACGGGTGGTGGTGCAGCGAGATTGCAGAGAGATCAGGAAGGGAGGATGCTGGCTGAGATTCCGAGCAGCAGCATGCCTCTATGTGCCCTCACCCCCTTGGATCTCCTCATGTGCCAGTGCCTTGGGGTTGGGACACAGAACAAGGAAATACCCCAACACTAGTGCCTACAGAAGACCTGGCACTCAGACTCCATAACCAGGCACCTAGGGAGGGTTGATCAGTATACTCAATTGGACTGGGAGGAATGACCCAGGGTCCCCTCCCTCCCCACCCGGGGACAGACTGCAGTTGGATAGAGGTCAGTCCCTCAGTGCCTCTGTGAGTTACCTGGGGTGGAGCTAGGTCAGCATCAGGATCCTGAAAGAAAGGGGCTAGTTGTGGAGTGAGAAAGAGGTGTAGAAATAGAAAATATGAAAAAAAAGGAAAAATATTTTTTACTGCTTCCTGTTATTTTTCTAAATTTTCCCTGGTGTCTAGTGGTACCCCCCCCCCACCCTCCAACTGCTTTGCCCTTTACTAGATTATATTTTTCAAAATGTTCCCTGGTGTCTAGTGGTGCTCCCCCTGACCATTCTTCCTGTATTATACATTTTTTTCTGCTGTCTAGTGGTGCCACCCACTCTCTGATCGTTGCCTCCATATTTTATAAATTATTATATTTTTATTACATACATTTTCCCTGGTGTCTAGTGGCACCCCCCCATACCCTCTGATGGCTGCCTCATCACTGGTTGATGTACCCCTGGTGTCCAGTGCCCCCCCCCTCAGATTTACAACTGAGTCTGTCATAAGGAAAACAGTCCCCAATGTTTTTTTTTTTTTAAAACTGAAAAGAAAACGGTCCTTCGTTGAGCATACTCCCCCTCCCGGACCTCCCACTCAGCAGCCACCACCCTATACCCCACAAGACCCCCACACACCCTCGTTCAACTGAACAGGCCCCAGAGTGAAGATCCACGCTGATACAGGAGACACCTCTTGCTACTGTGAGTACCTTTTTGCACTTGGCACTGTCTTTGCTTTTAGCCGCCTGCTTGTTTTGTAAAGTAAGGTACTGGAAGTGTGGTTAAGTGTATTTCAATGGGGTTTTCAATGTTGGTGCATAACTTTGTCATTTTTCAAGATTTTAACACCAAATGTTCAACATACCCTTTTTGATACCCCACCTCATTAACAAGGATAGTGTCATTTTGCAAATCCTGCATGAAAGGTGATTTCATGGTCAGTTGGCAAAATCAACTTTTTGGCAGGATTTCAAAATGTTCACCTTACTTGTTCATGAGTTGGGGTCATAAGAAGAATATATTGAAAATGTGGGGCCAAAATATGCTAAAATGGCAAACCTGTGTGCATCTGTTGACATTTCGCTATGCTCACTTGTAAGTTTCTTAATTATTAATATTTTAACTCCAAATTATGAACATAGCCATTTCTTCACACCACCTCATACATACAACTGCTGTCATTTTTCAAATCTTGACTAAAATGTTTGTGCCTGTGGTGCCGAATGATGCTATGGTGGTATGGAATGATGTTTTGGTGGGATTTGATCATTTTTAATACTGTGTTTATGAGGTGGGGTAATAGGAAGGCTATGTTGACAATTTGGTTGCTGTTGTCCTACAAATGGGCGCATAAGGCCCAGATGGACCTGTGCTTCCCGCCATATATATATACTTATTTATGGAGCATGGGAGCACAGGACCCAGAGAACCCTGCACTCAGTCAGACAAATAAGGATATGATTACACTATCTCAAATAGTATGGATGCATGAGAGTGCAGGACCTATACAGCACTGCACTCCAACAGGAAAATAAAGATACGATTACACAATCTCAAAAAGTAAGGACATTCTTTGCAAAAAAACTGCTCTAATGCAACATTTAGGATTCAGGCTAAAGCAGCAAAAGTATGAAATGTGGCTTTAGGGTTTCCAACTGAATACATGGGCACACTAGATTGACACTTGGTCTCCTTCTGCCATCTTTTTTCTATATTTCTGTGTTTTCTAAAAGTAGGGAAATGTGGCTTTGGGGTTTCCAACTCTAAAACCCCAGTGCCACCCCTAAAGCAAATCAGGGGCGGAGTCTTCCTAAGGTGTCAACCTAAAGCTCACCCATTCTGTACAGTCAGAAACATACACACACCTAATAGGGTGAGCTTTAGGTTGACACCCCCTGGAAGACTCACCCTGATTTGCTTTGGGGTGGCATTGGGGTTTTAGGGTTGAAAACCCCAAAGCCACATTTCCCTACTTTTAGAAAACATAGAAATATAGAAAAAAAGATGGCAGAAGGAGACCAAGTGTCAATCTAGTGTGCCCATGTATTCATTGGACCTTCTCATATCCCAGGACCTAAACCCCCTTCTGCCTAATACCTCCTACTGCTCTTGTTGCTTTTGATCGCACTTTAGCCTTGTCCCACCCCAGCTTGAATGATGTTACAGACTTTTCTTCCATTACCTCACCTAACAGTTTATTCCATGGCTCCATGACTCTTTCTGTAAAATAGTGTTTCCTAAGCTTCTTCTTAAAGCCCCCCCCCTTTCAACTTCCATTCGTGCCCTCTAGTGTTAGAGTCAGAGACTCTGTTAAAAAGATCCAAGGATGGCACCTTATGTATTCCTCTTAGGAACTTGTATGTTTCAGTCATATCTCCCCTCTCCTTACTTGTCTCCAGTGAGAACATATTTAATGCTTCCAGACACTCCTCCTGCAAGTGCCCTTCAAGTCCCTAGATCATTTTGGTCACTCTTCTCTGAACAGCCTCCAACCTATTTATATCCTTTTTGAGATGTGGACTCCAAAACTGGGCACAGTACTCCAGATGGTGCCTTATTAGGGACCTGTAGAATGGCAGTATTACCTCCTTCCTCCTGCTGTCAAATCCCCTCCCTATACAGCCCAGCAATTTGTTGGCCTTGCTATAAGCTTTGTTGCATTGGCTTGCCTGTTTAAGGGTGCTTTTGTCACTTTAGCCTGACCCTAAATATATACACAATATATATATATATATATATATATATATATATATATATATATATACAGTAAAATGGGTAGGTAAAATCATAGAAATTCAACTAACATAATTGGACAGAATGCATCACATGACTCTGCCCTGCGTTACCTCTTTGACGCTGCCAACACCCTTGCTCTGCGCTAGCTCTCCACTTGCTTCAGACAGCAGCTTTTTTACAGGATTTTAAATTAAAATAACCTGAGGTGCACAGTTTATTTCGTTTTCTAGTACAGAGAGTGACTTCATTTCACTGTTTGGCTGCATATTATTTATCATTTTTGACCACGCTCGGTCACACTACATGTCACTGATAAAAGTGAAACTGCTGTCTACTCGCTCTTCACTCACTTCAGCTGGCTTCTTCTTTTAGAGTATTCTACATAAAAAAAATCTAAAATACACAGTTACTTTGGTTTTTTAACAGTAAGGGAATTGATTTCAGTGTCTGCCTGCATATTACTTACTATTATTGACCACGCTCGTTTACAGTACATATCACTGATAAAAGTGAAAGTGCTCCCCACTCGTTTTCCTCCCTGTACAGAGGACGACTTTATTCTAAGAATAGTAAAGGAAAATAAATAGAAATATAAACCTCTCTTTTTAATTCTTCAAGACAGTCAGTCTTACTTTAAACTTTTGACAACAACTCATTTATTCATGCCAGACAGGGACTACTTTTTTTTATCTCCCCCACAAATATTTATTTCCATTTTATAAGATAGACAATCCACTCTGGGGTGTGCGGTCATGCTCTGATATACGCATGCCTTGGGTGGTTGAGCACCAAGGCATGCGTATATCAGAGCGTGATTCGGAGTGGATTATCTATTATATATTCACTTCTGTTATAAATCAATGACAAGAAATACTGTGGCCCAGATATTCAAAGGGTTGCACCATGTGCAACAGAGATATATAGAGCAAGTCTGAAAATCGCCATTCTGCGATATTCAATGGAGGCAGCTGCGCCCAAATCACAATGCACAAGAACGCAATGGTAATGAATGCATGCACAACTGAAGGGGAGGACCATGAATAAATGTCACAGTGCGATATTCAACAGCATGCGCCATGTGCAATAGGAGAGCAAGCAGAAGTTGCGTGATAATGGAAATTATCCAAAATAAAAGGAACAAGAGAGAGGTGCAAGAACGCTATAGGGAAGCCAGAGGTGGGAACAAGGTGACAGCCACAGAAGAGAGGGAAGCAGTGAGTGGGACTGGAAAAGAGCAGGACAGGGCACACCTGGGAACATAGGGCAACAGGACAGGAGTGGGGAGCCTGTGTCACAGTGGACCGAGGGCAGTGGCAGTGAGCAGGACAGCCAAAGCTTGGAGGTGTTCCCGGTACAGGGGGAGTAACACAAAGGACAGTGGGAGGAATGGGATTACAGCTGCCAGGGGGGAACACAAGCCAGGGACATGGCCAGTGCCACCATTCAGATGGAGGCGGTACTGAGGGGTGTGAGAAGGCAGGCAGCAGGGGGGCACGGCCGTGGAAGGGCCCATCAGTAGGTGGTACCCATCCCGCACCAGCTTCGAGCACTACAGTGACACCGAGATTGTGGGCCGGTACCGCCTGAACCGGGTGATCCTGAGGTGGCTCTGTGAGCTGTGCAGTGATGAGATGCAGGCACCCACACGGCGAGCCATGCTCTGTCAGTGGAGACAAAGGTAACAGCTGTCATGTGCCTGCTCACCACGGGCACCTTCCAGAGACCAACAGGGGACACAACAGGCATAACCCAGTCGACCAGCGTCATGCCTACTCACACAATTCCTCAGCGCACTGCTGCCACATGCTGCAGAGTACATCCATTTCCCCAGCACACCAGCGGAGCACACTGCACACATACAAGAGTTCCACAGGGTAGCATGTATGCCTGGCATGCTCAGGGCCATTGACAGCACCCATGTGGCCATCTGCATGCCACCTGGCCCGGAAGATGCTGCGTACATCAACTGGAAGGGCTATGCCAGCATCAACTGCCAGGTGGTGTGCGATGCTAGGGGGCGCATAACCAATGTCTGTGCCACGCACCCTGGGGGAGCACATGATGCCTTCATCTGGCATCAGTCTGCACTGTACCACAGGTTCGAGAGTGGGGACATCCTCACTACCCACCTAGTGGGTGAGTATGCAAATCATGCAGAAAGACATGGATCTTGGGAGGGGCATAGTAAGAGGTGACATGGGTACTGGCCTAGATGGCCCATGGCAGGGCGATGCTGATCACAAAACTAACGTACACCCTCTACACACAGGTGACAGTGGCAATCCACTCCGTCCCTGGCTGCTCACACCATATCGTGACCGCAACCCCATCACAACAATGGTACAATAAGGCACATGCCACCACACGCAATGTCATAGAGCGGGTGTTCGGGATGCTGAAGGCACGTTTTCGTTGCCTGGACACATCTGGCGGTGCCCTACAGTACAGCCCCTCGAAGGTCTGTGGGCTATTCCTGGCCTGCTGCATCCTGCACAACATGGCCAATGACTGTGGGATAGCTGTAGAGGTTGAAGAGGGGGACAGCGATGGGGACAATGAGGTCACTGGTGCAGATGGTGATGGGCAGCCCCCCCTTGGTCTAAGGGACCCCCGACTGATCCGGATGTCACAGCTGCACTGGGACACCATCACAGAGGAGCACTTCAACCAACCCAGGTAAGTCATGGGGTCATGTGCAACCACCAATGGCAAGGGCACAACCCACAAACACACATGGACAAACCCTAGGGGTGCATGGCGCAAAGGGAATTGGCTGAGCATGAAACCACACACGTCATCAGGGATGGGCAAGGCCTAACACAGCACGTGGTCATGCACACACACACACACCCCACAAGACATGCACAAAGGGTAGGAGGCACACCGACCCCAACCACCACCCCTAGCCACACACACATCCACAGACCACCACACCACTGCCCGTCATTGTGCGTGTCTCAGGGGCTGGGCACCGTTGTACAGTGGCGGCAGTGCAATGTAGACATCATCATGCACGCCACAGTGGCCAGCAGCCAGGAGGGTGTGCACATGGACTGTGTGTGTATGCAGGGCTTGGTACCCCACCCATGCATTGCACGTTGAACAACACACTGCACACAGGGCAGCATCAGACAGTAGCCATGGTGGGAGACAGGTCAGTCATGCGGCACAGTGCCACAGCCAACACGGATGCGTGGGTGGCCCGCTGAGACCCGCTAGCCATGACAGGCTGACCATTGGCCTCATAGGGTGGCACCGATGGTCCCCAGAGATGCTGCTGCAGGAGCGACCGTTCTCAAGTAGGGATCTGCAGCTCACCGAACATACCTGCGCCAGGCGTGCTCAGGATGCCCACAGCTGAACCAGGTATTGACATGGAGGGTGTCGCACGATGCCAGGAATGGGGGTAGACATGGCACTGCGCAGTGTCTGCGGAGCATGGGCAAATAACTGTTTGCCCATTGTGGCCATGACAGCTGTGAATGCCTGTGTCTGCCTGTCAATGGCAGCGGTCACATCTTCCCGCAGCCGGTCCATCCCTGCCAGGAGCAGACCGGTGTCCCTGCTGTGTCACTCCTCTGCCTGGCGCAGGACCACACTGAGTGCATCCACCACCGTCACAAGCCGCATCTGCTGATCCACTGATTCATGGAGTATGCGGGTGTGCTCATCTAAGAGGTCATTCGCCTGATCGGCATGCTGTCCCTAATGGTGTTCACGGCATTGCTGGGCAGCACCCTTGAGGTTGGGCGCTGCACACCAGGGCCATGCATGGTTATGTCCGAAGGCGGTGCACTGACGCTGCTCCCCCAACACTGTCCCCCCATCGCCATTGGCTGACTGCTGACACTGCCCCTCCAGCCGCCACTCGCCAGGGCTCCACAGTGCCACTGCAGCGGCCGCAACAGCCCCACTGTCCTTGATGCACACCAGTGCTGCCCCACTGGTGCAGACAGGCACAGGCTGGGACTGTGATGTCACGCAGGCCTCCACGGCAGCACCACCCATGGCTATGCCTGTGCTGTTACCTGCTGTGCGGCCATCCTGTGGCCCACACATATCACTGTCCATGATGCGAGCTCCATCATCATCGGTGATGGATCCGGCACCAGTCAGAGTCTCAGCATGCTGGCATCCATGGATGCTGTCACACTGGGACACGGGCAGGGCCTCCTCCGCACCAACTCCACCAACTTCAGTCCAGACAGCCAGGCAGGCCCACTGTCATCCTGACCCTCGGACACCTGTGGAGATGGATGAGTGCTCCTCTGTGTCCAGGGTATTGCCCTCAGTGAATGAGTCCACCACCACTGACCCATGTAGATGCTCAGGAGCTGTAAGGGAACACAGTAGCATTAATGTCTCTGCTCTACCCTGTGGCATTCCCCGCACCCCCCACACAGTGACAGATCAGGACCTACCATGCAGTGACAGGCTACCACCAGTCTGGAAGCCATCACCTGGAATACCCTCGAGGGCACAATGCCGCATGCTGCCAGCAACTTGCTCTTCCTGTCGTGTCAGGTGTGGCCGCGACCAACTGTCCACCACCAGTCGCAGCCCGTGCTGCCCTGATGGCAGCCACCTTATCTTTAATCCTCCTCCTGTCCATGCCCACCTTCTTCTTGCACTCCTGCATGGACCACTGGTGGCTGCCATGCTGGTTATTGCAGCGTCACCTCACCCCATGCCACAGCCGCGGGCCTGTGGTGTTCCCCGCTGTCCGCTGAGCAGCGGTTCCTGGTCAAGGTAGGCCTCAAACAGGGCATCTGATTCTGCCTTGGTAAAGTTGGGCCTCCTCTGTCTCCCACGCTCTGTTCCTCCCCTCTCCACCTCACGTTCGGTCATCATTGATCCTGTGGGAATGACAGGTGTTACCTCTGAATGTGCAGTCCATGCATCTCCCACACCACAGTCCACACTGGCAAACAGCATGCAACTCACCACAATAGACTGCAATACCAGACTATGGCCTCTGCAGCCCTATGTCGCATTTATATAAAGCAACGCATGCAATTGAGGCAAGGCTCAATTTTAAGTGGATGCTAATGCAGTAGCTGCGCCATTGAATTGCCGATGAGCTGATTTGCATATGCCGGCTGAACATCACGCTGTTACGCCTTGTGCAATTGTGTTGAATGTGTTCAGGCAAGGCACAGCTCTATAGCGTGCACAGGAGACACAAAGCGGTGCATGCCGGGGTGCTGAAGCTGACACCTGCCACGCTGCTGATGTGCTGAGCATGGGAGGCAGTGCAGGGCACATCCACCACTGTGCCAGTGGTGCTAGTGCGCTGTTCACATGTATAGTGCTCTTGCACTGGGGCGCCACAGGCGCCGTGGTGCCACAGCATGGTAGGCCACTACAGGAAGTGCCACACAGGCACCTACTGCGCTGCGCGGTGAGTACCAATCACGCTGTGACAGTCCGTGCCACGAGGACCCTGACCCTGTGCCAACCTTTCCCCCTGGGCACTATCGTCGCATGGGTGCACCTCTATCGTGTTGTTCGGTGAAAGCGCGATGGGGAATAGCAGCGCAGTACTGCTCCAGCATCCTGCGTGGCGGACGTGCACTAGGGAGCGCCATTTTGATACTCAATGGTGGAAAGATGGCACGGAGATGGGCACGAATCTGGAGCCAGGTGGAACTGGCTAACCTCGTGTCCCTAGTTGAGCCCCATGCTGGTGCTCTCTTTGGGGAGGCACCCCTGGACAGGGCCAGGAGTGCCGTGTGGGAGGAGGTGTCGGTGGCCCTGGAGGAGGTGACAGGGATCCAGTGCACAGCGGAACAGTGCAGGCACCAGTATGGGGACCTCCAGCGGAGGGACCCAGACAGGCTTGCCCACCTGCGGGCACGTGCCAGGAGGGGTGCAGTTCCAAGGCCAGGTAGGTGCCCCATCCATACACTGGTTACGTCCATATGGGTATCACGGTGGGCATGTGTCCACCACACGGGGGGGTGGACCATCCAGTGTGGGCCATGGTGGTGGTGGTGGTATAGGAGTGGGGGCAGATGGGTTTGGCTGTGTGGGATCGCACACACCCGGGGGTGGGGGTCCTTTGCTACCTGATTGTACTGATGTTCCTCTCTCTATGTTTGCACCCTAGGCCTTGAGGAATGCCGGCGTGCCAGGGAGGAGTGGCTGCAGTGTGAGGCACATCCAGATGTCGGAGGACTCATATCAGCCCAGTGCCGGGACCAGCCTGATGATGGTGAGTGCCTTACATCCAGGATTTTCTGTTTATGCTGTGTAGCAGGGCGGGCAGCAGGGAATGGCCACCATCCATTGACACCACTGCCGTGCACGCAACATAGTACAATCAGCACTGTCCAGTGGCACTGCATGTCTGGGAGTGCGTCACTGGTGGTCCATGCATGTGCCCGGTACATGGCTGTGCCACTGCCTTTGCACCACAAAGCCATGTCACTGTACAGCCACGGTGTTGCTGTTTGGGACTTGGGTGGTGGGTGTGTGCAACGGTCCGCATGTCTGTGTGCGCCAGGGTGGGCAGGTCATGTGGACATGATCACTGTGGGTGGTTGCACACCATCACAGGGGTGTGTACCATGGCTGCATGCCATGCACAATGGGTGGGCTGCAGGGGGCTGTGCATTCATGCCTATTGATTCTGCTCCCTTGTCCTAGTTGGATGGAGGATGGTCCATATGGAGCGGGCGCTACAGGAGCTGCTACAGGTAGCCAGGGCCTCTCTGGCCATCCTAGAAAGGATGGATTGCCATGGTGTGAGGCGTCAACATGGCAGTAGGTGCCATAGAAGCTGGGAGCAGGGCTCCCACTGAAGATGGACCGTACTTTCAGCTTGGAAAAGCCTCCTGGACCCACCCTCACACCCCTCCTTCCCTCTCCCATTTGTTCACCCCTGCCCCTTACCCACCTCTACCCTGTTTGTGTCCCTCACCCCTTTCAAATGTATATATTTGTACATAGTTTTGTTACAACTTTTGTAATATATTTGCTTAGTTATGCCTACTGTTGTGGTCTCTGATTTGCAGTGGGCTAATGGTGCTCAGCTGCAATGGTGTGCATGGTGTCGGGGGTGGTGCTATCATTGGTGTATGTGTGCGTGTGTCCATAGGGGAGGCAAGTTTGGTGTGGGCGTAGCTCTCAGTCACTGTCTGTGGTTTGTGTGTTGTTCCCTGTGCAATGGATGACTGTGTGCAGTTGTACATGGTGCATGCGCTGTGTCCATGGTGCACCTGTCAGACCGTCCATGGCCTGCGCAGCTGCCACCCTTACATGTCTGTGACCTGCACAGTCCACTGGCATGTTAGTGGTGGCTGCCCATGCTGGACTGCCACTGTACCCAGCATGATGCCGGGTTGCCTTCTGTCACTGGTGTGGTGCATGTCTACCTCAGGTGGCACTGTTGCCTCCTCTGTTGTTGTCCCGCCTCGATGCTGTCACCTGTGCCTGTTGCCAAGGATGTGCTCCACTGTCTGGCACTTGTGCTCCAGCCACATGTTGGTGGCATACAGCGTCGTGGTGCCTGCACAGGGTTGCTGGCACACCTGTTCCGTGGAGGGGTTCTGGCTGTGTGTACACGGCTGCCGTGGTCACACGCCGGGGGCTTGGTTGACCCGCTACTGTGTCCCTGTGTTGGTGTGCCCTTGGGTATGGGTGATTGTTTGTCTGTGCACTGTGTTGCATCCTGTGTGGCGCATGCTTCCATGCAACACTGTGGGTGTCTGTACTGGCTGTTGTGACCAGTGCTGAGATGGGGTGTGTCCTTTGGAGGCTGTGCAGGGTGCTGTGACACTGGTGGTGGGTTCCGGGGCATGTCCTGTCACGTGTGTGGTACCTCATGTGTCGACGTATGGTCAGCCTCACAGCTTTACCTGGGGGGGGACGTGCATGGCGGCACTGTGTCTGCAGCCATTGCTTTGCTGTCTGCTGCTGCCCACTGTTGGGTGCTCGCAGTGGGGCTGCCTTGCATGGTTCTGTGGTGCACATGGTTGTATCGTCACAGTGGGGGTGGTGGCATGCTTGGGGTGTCCTGCACTGTTGGGCACTACTCCTGGGCAGGGTGTATGGGGATCATGGTGCAGGGTGTGCTCTGCATTGGTGGGTTGGTGTGGCACAGGGTGGATGGGCATCCATGTGTGATGGTCCAAGCTTGCAAGGGGGTGTGCTGGTGCACTGTGCCACGGCAGTGGGTTTCTTGCTGGTGTCCCTGGGCCATTGGTTCTTCCTGCTCTCCTTCAGTTGTGCAGTGCATGGGGTGTGGAGGGTGATGTCTGTTCTGCTAAGTGCTCCTCTGCCCATCCCTACCATGGGTGGTGGGCCCCTGCATCCTGTCCCTGCACATCCCTGATTGTGCTGTTGCACTGCTGCCTTGCTCCACTAGGTGTCCCTGGTTTTGCTATTGCGCATCTGACCTGCACCACTGCACATCACTGGTTGCGCTATGGCGCAGTTGGCATGATATTCAGTCATGTACTGCAGGTGCATCTTGACCTGCGCAGTGTTTGAATATCGTGCGTGTTGCGCATGGGCGCAGTGGACTTGTGCTTGCTCCTGCTGTCGCGCACTTTTGTGGTGCAGTTTGAATATCTGGGCCTGTGTAACCAAACTGTCAGAAAAACAGTTTTCCAAGTTCATTCGGCAGAAATATACATTATCAGTGTCTGAACTGTTCATATTTTTCAATTCTTAATTAGTTAAACAATAATCAATTAATAAAAGCAGATGCAAGGCATCGGTGTTTAAGCCATAATTAAATACTAAGTTTAAAACAAAACTTTGTTTTCAAGGAAAAAAAGGAATTTCTGAATGTAACACTTTCTAAAGAATCACAAGGTTCCCAAACTACTTATTCCTCCAAACATTCAGGATTAATTTTCTAAATTAAAATAGAGTTCTTAGGCAGAAAGTTTTTCTTTCTTTCTTTCTTTCTTTCTTTCTTTCTTGTTGTTTACCCTGGAGAGCACATTGAGCATCCTTGCCCTTTTTCAGTACGACTAGCAATTACAAACTGTATGAAATATGATACAAAATACAGCACTATACAAACAAGAGTGTAGATAAACTACAGTGGGAGGGACACAGGTGCATCAATAATCAAGAATGCAACATGATGCGGTGCATCATGGTGAGAGGTTTAAATGCTTCATTGGCAAGCATTTAAACTAGCCAAGAGGGGGAGGCACTGAAAAGGAGCAGGGAAATCTGAGCCTCCCCCCACAAAACATGGTGATTAGTGAGGTAAACACCAAGGTACAGAAGTTATTAGGGAGCAGAACAGATTTAAATGTAAAAAAAGGCAAAGGCAGTAAGGACAGAAATGGGGATAAAAGGGGTAAGGCTATCAAAAAGTGGAGGTGATGAGTACCAATGCCAGTAGTCTGTGTAACTAGCTCCCTGAACTAGTGGCCTTGATGGAAGAGTTGCCTGGATATTGTGGCAGTCACAGAAACATGGTACACGGAGAACCATGACTAGGATGTCAACATACCAGGATACACAATCTACAGGAGGGACAGGGAGGTTAAAAGAGGAGGAGGAGTAGCTCTCTATGTAAAGGAAGGGATCAAAGCAACAGAACTAAAGAGTAAACAGGGAGCAGATGAGGCACTTTGGTCACCCTGGAGATAGGAAATGGCACCACAATCCGTATGGGGGTTGTATACAGACCCCCATCTCAGGGGGAGGGAATGGACAAGGAAATGATAGAAGGCTTTCTTAGAATGGCAGAAAAAGGGGAGATGTTGATGGGGGACCTGAATGTGCCAGATGTTAACTGGAGCACCTTTGCTGCAGGCACATCCAAGAGCAGGGTCCTTCTTGATGCCCTACAGGGGCATGCCTCAGACAGCTAGTATTGGAACCCACTTGAGAGGGAGCAATCTTAGACCTGGTACTTTCAAATGGGGATGGAGAAAGAATCTCAGATTTAGAAGTGGGTAGCCATCTGGGAACAAGCGACCACCAAACAGTGTGGTTCACGATAAACACAGCCATACAATCAAGCCATACAAAAGCAAGAGTACTAGACTTTAGGAGGGCTGGCTTTGGGAAAATGAGAGAGTGCCTCAGAAAAGCACTAGCAAACAGGCAAGAAGGAGGGGTGGAGGAACAATGGGGAGTGATCAAAACAGCCATCACAGAGGCAACAAGCCTTTGTGTAAAGCAAATCAATAAAACACAATGAAGGAAAAAAACGCTATGGTTCACAAAAGAGGTGGCAGGGAAGGTTAAGGAGGAAAGGACAGCATTCAGGAAATATAAGGAAACACAGAAGGAGCAGGACAGAGAACTTTATCAGTTAAAGCAGAAAGAGACTGGGAAGGCAGTCAGAATAGCAAAGGCCCAAACCGAGGAAAGGATAGCCAATTCTGTTAAGAAGGATAAGACCTTTTATAGGTACATTAGGAGCGAAGAAAGACCAAAGGAGGGATACTGAAGCTTAATAAAGGGAGGAATGTGGGGTAGAGGTGACAGTGAAAAAGCTGGGATACTGAATGAATATTTCTGCTCAGTATTCACAAAGGAAGAGGAGGAGTTACTTAAACCAAACAAGAGAAACACTCTGAAGACGGGGGTCGATACCAGTCCATTTACAGAAGAAAGGGTTCTGAAAGAACTAATAAAATTGAAGGTGGACAAAGCAATGGGGCCTGATGGGATTCATCCCAGAATTCTAAAAGAACTAAGGGTAGAACTAGTGACACCACTGACTACCCTCTTTAACAAATCATGGGAGGATGGGGTGGTACCTGAGGACTGGAGGAGGGCAGATGTGATTCCTCTGCACAAAAGTGGGAGCAGGACAGAGGCAGGAAACTACAGACCAGTTAGTTTGACCTCAGTGGTAGGGAAAATGATGGAATCACTTCTGAAGGAAAGAAATGTTGAGTACCTAGAGGCCAGTGGGGCACAGGACCCAAGGCAGCATGGATTCACGATGGGAAGGTCGTGTCAGACGAATCTAATAGATTTCTTTGACTGGGTGACCAAAGTAGTAGACCAGGGAGGGGCTGTGGACATGGCCTACCTAGATTTTAGCAAGGCATTTGATACAGTCCCACACAAAAGATTAATACACAATATAGCCAGCCTTGGAGTGGGTCCCAAGGTGGTAGCCTGGATAAAAAATTGGCTAGACAACAGGACGCAAAGGGTAGTAGTAAATGGAGTACACAGTGAAGAAAGGAGGGTTACTAGCGGGGTACCGCAGGGTTCAGTACTGGGACCGGTCCTTTTTAATGT
This sequence comes from Neoceratodus forsteri, assembly GCA_016271365.2. NCBI lineage: Eukaryota > Metazoa > Chordata > Ceratodontiformes > Ceratodontidae > Neoceratodus > Neoceratodus forsteri. The sequence goes on from CM057449.1 coordinate 1,051,939,427, forward strand.
CTTTATAAGTGACATTGCACAGGAACCGGAAGGAAAAGTATGTCTCTTTGCAGATGACACAAAGATCTGCAACAGGGTTGATATACAAGATGGAGTGGAAAGGATGAGAAGGGACTTGCAAGGTTGAACGAATGGTCAAATGTATGGCAGCTCAGATTCAATGCAAAGAAGTGCAAGGTAATGCACATGGAAACAAAACCCAGGGAAGCGTATACAATGGGGGTGAGATACTGACAACAGTAAAAATAGAAAGGGACCTGGGGTAATTATATCAGATGACCTAAAGGTGGGCAAGCAATGTGAGAAGGCAGTAAGGAAGGCTTGGGATACTGGGATGCATAGGAAGAGGCATCAATAGTAGAAAACAGGAAGTTGTTATCCTCTGTACAGACAGTTGGTGAGACCCATCTAGAGTACTGTGTGCAGTTCTGGAGACCCCATCTCCAAAGACATAGACAGAGTGGAGGCTGTCCAGAGGAGGGCAACCAAAATGGTGCAGGGTCTGCACCAGAAGACATACGAAGAAAGACTAAAGGAGCTTAATATGTATACTCTTGAGGAAAGAAGGAAGAGAGGGGACATGATAGAAACTTTCAAGTACCTCAAGGGAATTAACAAAGTCCAAGAGGGTAGCATCTTCCAGAAAAAGAGATGTGCAAGAACAAGGGGGCACAATTTGAAGATAGAGGGGGGACGGCTCAGGGGTAATGTGAGGAAGTATTTTTTCACTGAGAGGGTTGTGGATGCATGGAACAGCCTCCCAGAGGTGGTCGTGGAGTCAAGAACAGTGGGGGACTTCAAGAATGCATGGGACAGGCATAAGGCAGTCCTGGTGGCAGGTAAGAGGAAGTAAGCTGTTGGTTAACTAGGATCTGCAGCTTAACTGTTAGGTAGGAAAATGGGCAGACTAGGTGGGCCAAGCGGTCCTTATCTGCCGTCAAATTCTATGTTTCTATGCAACACATAGAGAGAATTACATAAACGCATACAATTGTAGTGGATAAGTGCAATTAAATTACAATAGAGATGGGAACATCTGCAGATGTGGAGGAAACAATATTATACAGTATAATGCAAACAGTATTACATGGTAGTGAGGGAAAAAATAAAGTGAGATGAGAACAGGTGCAATTAAGATGGCAAGACTCAAGAGTAGTGAACATCATAAAAATGCAGTCGGTGCCTTTATAGGGAACAGGAAACTTACTTTAGATGTGTTTTAAACATACCATTGTGCTGCAGTGCAGGTCCTTTTCATTTTATTACATTCTTTAAGCAGCAAGTTTTTGAGCAAATTTGAAAAGCATTATGAAGTAAGTAGACTGCACAAATCTTTGTTCCGGGATTCACTGTGTAAAGAATTGGGGTGTTCACACTTTTTTAACAAAGCAATTAGAGCAAAACGAGTTTACAGAACAGCTTCCTGATAACATGGTTACTCAGATCGTTGTTCTGGGCAACGTTATACAAAGTGTTGGAGTATATAAAACATATCTAAAGTAAACAGAAACATCTATAAACTTTCTGTCTGAATAAGAACTTTATTTATTTTTATTTAGAAAATTAATCCTGAATGTTTGAAGAAATAATTATTTTGAGAACCCTGGGATTCTTTAGTAAGTGTTAGTCGGAAATGTATTTTTTTGTCCTTGAGAACAAAGTTTTGTTTTAAGCTTAATCAGTATTTAATTATGGTTTAAGCACTGACACCTTGAATCAGCTTTTATAAATCAGATTAATGTTTAACTAATTAAGAATTACACAATATGTGCAACTCAGACTCTGATATGTACTGTATATTTCTACAGAATGAACTTGGAAAACTGTTTTTCTGACAGTTTGGATGTATTACTTTTCCCTGATTTATAACAGAAGTGAGTATACTATATATGCAAAGCATAGCATACGTATTTAGTCTTTTTATTTAATCTTTCCTTACTCAGTTTAGTTTAATGTTTAAACACACAGGCCCGGATATTCAGACTGCGCCAGGCTGTGGCGCAAGCCTGGGTGCAGTGCAACTTGGCTGCGCAGGGTCGTTGACTGGGTGATATTCAATGGAGCTGCGCCATGGCACAGCATTGCTGAATATCATACCCTGGCCACCCACAGTGCGCATGGCGCAGTGGCCAGAGTAGAGCAGAGGGATGCGCTAGCTCAAGTTCCATTGCACTATTCGCAACAACCGCGATATATTCAAAAGTGCACATGCAAATAGGGCCATAATGTATGCAAGGCACAAATGGGGCCATTTATATGTCATTATGGCCCCATTTGCATGCAGGTCACCAATCCCTGGTGACATGTGCCTGGCACCCTGCCAGGCAGCAGCCGTCAGGGACCGACGTCCCCTGTACAGCGTGGCAATGTGCCCCTCTGCCCGATCGTGGGCATATGTAGAGTTAAAAACTCATCGAATATCCCTGGTGGTCCAGTGGACTGCTTGCAGCCCGATCATGGGCATCTGTTATCTGTTTTAAACAGATATGTCCAATATCCCTGGTGGTCCAGTGGACCGCTCGCAGCCCGATCATGGGTATATGTAATAATAAGGAGAGCTCCACGGTACCCCCCTCCCCACCTGCCCACTGAGACCCACCACCCCACTCCCCCGGTCAGCGGCGGGCGGCAGCACCCCACCGCCTGCTGCCCCACTGCCCATTGACTGACAGTGTACAGTAGGGCTGTACGCCCATTGGTCCACAGCATGAGCCAATGGGTGTGCAGCCCATACCGTACTACACAGTCCAGATATGTGAATCGATCCATTCACATATCTCGATTGTGCAGTACGGTATGGGCTGCACACCCAGTGACCTACACTGTGGACTACTGGCGTACAGCCCAACCGACACTGTCAGTCGGGTGGGCTGCCAGGGCAGGTGGGTGGTGCTGCCACCACCACTGATGGGGAGGAGTGGGGTTGTGGGGCTCAGTGGGCAGGTGGGGAGGGGGGTACCATGGAGCTCTCCTTATTATTACATATACCCATGATCGGGCTGCAAGCGGTCCACTGGACCACCAGGGATATTGGACATATTATTCCATACTGAAGCCCGCGATCAGGCTGCAAGCGGTCCACTGGACCACCAGGGATATTGGACATATTATTCCATACTAAAGCCTGCAATTGGGCTGCAAGTGGTCCACTGGACCACCAGGGATTTTGGACATATTATTCCATACTGAAGCCCATGATTGGGCTTTGAGCGGTCCACTGGAACCACTAGGGATATTGGACGTGTCATTTTACATAGATGCCCACGACCGGGCTGCAAGTAGTCCACTGGACCACCAGGGATATTGGACTTATATTTTTACACAGATGCCCATGATCGGGCATGGGGGAGGCACCGCCACGAAGGTGCAACCAGAGCTCAGGTGGCCACCCACAGGTGGCGCTGCTGTGTTGCCTGCAATACAGCAGCTCACCTGGGGTGGCCAACTGTTGTTCCTTTTTTTTTTGCTCACCTGTGTGCAGCGCAAATAGGGGTTGCGCTTGCATGGACTCAGCACATCCCAGGCTGAATATCGAGATGTGCGGAGTATGCATGGGCATGCCTCCCTACCTGCACCACATACATTACTGATGCGCTCCGGCGCATCGGGATTTGTGCCAGGCACAATCCCCGTTTGAATATTGTGCCGGGGCACATCAGTGGGTTGTGCATGGCACAACACTGTTGTGCCATGCACAAGCCTTCTGAATATCCGGGCCACAGTGTAATATTTGTATATTTTTGATAATTTTCTAGGCAAATAACAGTTTCCCTGAGGAAGGAGAATATTGTCTTTTGCATGAGACATTAAACTGAGGTCCCATCTGACTGTTCTGATGGCTGTTCAGGTGGACGTTAAAGATCTTATGGCACTTCTCGAAAAGAGTAGGGGAAATTTCCCTTGTGTCCTGGCCAAATTTCCTCCATTCACTAGAAATACCACCAACAGCTTAATCTGGTTCAGTTTCAGTTGGTTACCATCTGTATCCCCACCCCAGGGTCACCACTGGAAAATGGACTTCTAGTCTCAGTGGACTTACCCGGTCAACAAAATTAAATAAATAAATAATTGTCTCTGAAACACGGAAAGTATATTTTCATGTTACCACAATAAATACAACAGCAATTCTAAAAAATGTGGTAAAGGGGACATTACTTTAGTCTTCTGTTTGTTTGTCTATTTAGCTTGGATTGCAATTGGTCTCTACCCTTAAATGAACTTTTTATATTTTTTCTGAGGTTGGCAGAGTCGGAGGTTCCTTTCCTTGTGTCAACAAGGGAGCAGGGATGTTCCTGGCACTAAGGTATGAACTGCATGACTTTTATCAGTTGCCTGCAGCCTAAGTTTTCCACTGTGCTCCACTGAGTATTTCCTGGTCTGTTGCAGTGACTGCTCCCTCTTGGCCCTAGTACCCATCTGTGTTCTGGTGGTTCCCATGACCTGGTCATGCCAGCAAAACCAGTACCAGGCAACAAGTAACAGTTTTTCTCTTCCCAGCAGGCCTAAGGGAAGAAGAGGAAGAATCAAGGCAGATGCTGTGAATTTGTGCATTTACTGTATATATAGTATCTAATGTGTTTGTGTGTGTGTATGTTTGTGATTCTAAGTATGCGCACACATTTAGGTATATAGCACTGTGACTGTGTGTGCACAATTATGTACTGTGTGTTCTCTGTCAGTGTAGTGCTCTGCATGTGCATCTGTATGGTATGTGTCCTGTGTGTTCATCTGTGTCTGTAATAATAAGTGTGTTTGAATAGTTATGTATGAAGTGTGTGTGTGTGTTTAGGTGTGCATGTGTGTTGGCATGGTTATGTATGAAATGGTGTGTGTGTGTGTGTGTGTGTGTATGTGTGTGTGTGTTTGTTTAGGTGTGCGTGTGCATATCTATATATAGTGCTGTGTGTGCCCATCTGTATGTAGGCACGTGCGTGTGTGTGTGTGTGTGTATGTGCATGCATGTAGATATATAATGCTCTAATAGTGTATGCATGATTATGTACTGTGTGTTCTGTCTGTAGTGCTGTATATGTGCATCTGTGTGTAATGTGGTCTGTGTGTCCATCTTTGTCTGTGTATGAAGTAATGGATGGTTTGCCTGGTTATATATCTGTATATAGTACCATATGTGGGCATCTGTATGTAGGTGAGTGTGTGTGTGTGTGTGTGTGTGTGTGTGTGTGTGTGTGTGTGTGTGTGTGTGTGTGTGTAAAAGGGTATGCAAGCATCTATGTATCTGTATTGTGATTGTTTAATGATGTTTATGATTGTACATGTAGTGGATTGTTCAGACATCTATGTGTTGTAGCCACATAGGCATCTGTGTAGTGGAGAATGCAGGCATATATGTGTTTGTAGAGTGTGCACACATCTGTGTGTGTGAAATATGCAGGTGTTGGTGTGTAGTGGAATATGTATGTCAGAGATGGAGGGAGTGTGTGGATATAAAGAGCCAACAGCAGTTGCTGTACTGTATTAGCTTGAGAGCTATACGATTTTTGTTCTTGTTGTTGTTGTTGTTTTACTGTGATGCAAGTGTGGGTTTATTATGAAAATAATGCAAGTACATAACAATCCAGCCATGCATTAATTCAACATCCCATACAAGGGTAATGCATTTAGCAGCCATTTTGGCTCTGACCAGAGTTTGTTTCCCTTTGTGGTTGCCAGTGTCCACAACATTCCTTTTTTAGGCTAACTCAGTCCAGCCTGAACTGAGCTGTTTTCACCCTTTTTAAACAGGGTATCATGGTTTGTCTTAGTGTATACCTACAACACATCAGTCTCCTTAAAGAAGTAAAGAAGTAATACACCCTTATATCTTGTAAATATTATTTGCTTCCTTGTGAACAGACACCTCTTTTCATGTAGCTGTTGGGGATATGCTGTATATGTTTACTTTAGTCTGTTTTCACTGTTTACACCAGCCTCTGTAACTGGTCTGGAGGGTTTCCATGAAGCACTTCTATCCCCAACAGCTACAGGAAACGACGTATCTATTGACAAGGAAACACATGACAGTTACAAGATATGAGGGAGAGCCACATCCAAATCCAACCTTGCCCCTCCCATGCTGTTTTTGTCAGTTTGCAGAGCACAGCAGTGTGTTACTGAAATGAAGGGTATAGCATACAGCAGCACACAGCATGGAGAACACCTGAAACAACATACAAGGGCATATTTGCCATATTTATACCGACACAACTTGTGTCAGTATAAATTATGCTAAATATGCCCAACCAATCATTGACTGAATCAGTGGAAATTATCTCCAGATGTAGAGCTCTAACTGATTTGGGGAGTGATGATGATTTAGCTCTAACTTACAGAGGAAAATACTTAGAAAGTACAGCTGTGTAAGTCACATGATGTTACACCAGCTTAGCTAACTGTTGTTCTACCATATAATCTAATTTGGAAATTAGGTAGACTAACAATCACCTGCTTTTATTTATTATTTATGTATGCATTTTTGTTAACCAAGTAAGTATGCTAGACAACTGAAAAGATCAAGATATTACCCCGAACTCTGGAGCCCGACACCTGGAAGCCAGAAACAAAGATCCTGACAGTGGTATTTTGCCCACAATGGAGTTAGGAATCCCAATTAAGGGGAGTGGGGGGTGCAGGGGGCGAAGCCCCTGGAAACATGACAACAAACACTGCCGCAGGCAAAATCCCACTGTCAGGATTTTCACAGTTGGGGTCTTTGTCTCAGGCTTCTGGGTGTCAGGCACCTCAGTGTTGGGATCTTGTAGTATATTCCAACTGAATACCTCTTTTCAGAAAAGTACATAAAAAGACATAGTTTAGGGAGGCAGTATAGTGTAGTGGTTAAGAGCATTGAGCTGCTGATCTGGAGAACTGGGTTTGAATCCCACTGCCACCACTTGCACATACTGTATGTGTGATCATGAGCAAGTCACTTAACTTCCAGTGCTCACATGATGCACCTGGAAACAAGCCTCTACTTATTGTTTCATAGTTTAGAAACAAGTTCAGAAGACAGAAGTCCATAAATGAACTCGCCACCATTCAACTACAAGTGATGGATCATAATAATTTTTTTTCACCCATAAAAGTGTCTAAACTACTTTTAAAAACTGGCATGCTTCCACTCTCTACCACGTGTCTTGGTAGTATGTTCCAAGCATTAACAATTCTCTGGGTAAACCACTGACTCCTTTTAACAGTATTATTCTTTTCTCCTATGAGTCTTAAATTATATGACCTTGTGTTCTTATAATGACGTGTATTTTTATTTAAACCAATTAGCTCAAGTAGTTCTGGGTTGTTATAGGCCTTAAAGATCAGACCTAGCTCTCCCCTTAAATGACTGTAGTCCATTGAATATAACTGTTAATATTGTAGTCTATCATGATATTGCAAGACTTTAACCTCTAAAATTTGTTTAGTGGCTTTCCTTTGTACTCTTTCTATTCTATTTTTCCCCTGCATGGAGTAAGGAGCACTAAAAGGTAAACAGTATTCCATATGTGGATGTACAAGAGCTGTGTACAGTGGGAGGATAACTGCAAAATCCCTGCTTTTTATTGATCTCAGGATGCAATGTATAATTTGATTGCATTTCCTGACAGTTTTATCCATGCAGAAGTCAAATTTTAGGTTATTAGATATCCAGACACCTAAGTCCTTGTCACTGGTACAGACCTCAAGTTGGACATTATTAATACTATATTGATATTTTAGGTTCTGTGTTCCAAGATGCATGACTTTGCATTTTGTTCATTAAAACTAATTTATGTTCTTGCTTGTGAGTTAAATGATATAAACTATCTTGGAAAACTTTGGCTGTTTCATCATTATAGACAATGCCTCCTACTTTGCAGTCATCTGCATACTTGCAAGACCGTGTGCCTATTGGTGTTTGCACAGAGGATAATAATATATTAAATAAAGTAGGTCCTAAGACTGAACCCTGTTGCACTCCACTGGACACATTCCCCAAGGGAGACGTAAAACCTCATATCAACTAAGCCTCTGCTTAGTATGTCTTTCCTGGACAAAAATTGCAAAATAAATAAACACATAAATGGTTACAAATACATGAGATAGGGAGACATGAGTTCACATTACAATTCACAATCTAGACTGCAATACAGGTAGCAAAAAAGGAGTTATAAACAAAATGTACAATACATATTGGAAATATAAGAAGATCGTGTATTGGAATTTCAGTATATACTCAACAGTTTACATCAAAATATGCAAACAATATACCACAAATTAGGTAAAGTTGCACACAGGAAAATCTGGAAGGGGCCAGTGGAGGAATTTGGGAGAATCCAGGCACCACCAGAGGGAAAAGCAGAAGGAGCGAGTGCAGTTAACCAGGTGAAAGCATTACATTCTAGCTAAGAACACTTCCCACATCCTTCCAGAAAATCCTTCAGGGTTTATGTATTTTATATTATGCAGAACTATGTGTAACAAAATACATTGTACCTAATGTTATCCACATGCATATTTCTCCCGACATCCTGAAATCTCATTGTTGTATTTTATATTTTGTCTCTTATTATAATAGTACCCCTGAAATATTTAAGCAATAAACCACGAAAGGGTGTGGGTTACAGGGGGATTTACCACAGCTGACGTGGTTTTGCCATGAGTCTGCAGGCCGAAAGTGGTCAAATCCGCCAGCTGTGGTAAATCCTGTAACTCACAATCTCAAGTGGGTTATTGCAATTATACCATGATTTAGTATATGATTGTATTTATAAAATCTAGAGTTTTTTCTTTCACAAAATAATGTTGTTTTAAAAATACTCTTACATGGAAGAAAATAGCCCCTGTATTTCCCCTATACCTTTTGAATCCCTGTTGTCCACTGTGAGCATGCCACCAAATGCAGTGAACCCACAGAACATCACGGAATTTGGTTTATGTTTATGTGTATGGCTGTCTGTCCTCAAAGCACAACCCCGAGACCAGGTTTGAAAATTTCCCTGTACCACTCGGTGTTATATTGCTGCTGTCCACTGGGTGTGTGTCACCGAACCCGGTTAACCCATGCGACATCGCCAGATGTAGACAAGTAGTGGCATTGCCAAGCTGCTGTGGTGTGTTTACTCTCTTCCCACCGCCAAGCACAGAGGACATTTACGGCAAGAGAAGCAGTAGCACTGCAATGCCATCATCTTTGCAGCAGTAAGTCCACAGGTTGACATGAAAAATAGTGTTTTCTGAGTGCTTTGTATGGAACACTCCTCTCAAACTGTATTACAAAGGAGGTGTATGAAACTATAGAAAGAGGGCTGAAACAGTTCAGCTGAAATGAAACATGGAAAAGTATGTTGTGGGTTTAGAGTTCATGGTTTCAGTGGAGCTGGTTTGGCAGGTTTTTTCTGTTATGTTGTGTTGACTTTTGTGCCAGAACAGAGGTTTGAATGAAGTGGCTTCAATATTTGATGGTTATCGAGCATGTTTCTGAGATACTGTCAGTGTGTTTGGCCAAACACTTTGGAACATCAGAATGATTCCAAGTCAGGGTCTAATCTGACTGACTGGCATCTTTATGGTGGGTATATTGTAGGATTTACCACAGCAGAACGATGCCAGCCAGCCAATCATATAGAGGATTTTACTTCAGTTTAAATGTGCATGGTATAATTGTTATTTTTATATCTCTTTCACATGTTTATTATATATGTATATTTTATATATTTTTCTACTTGTGTTTGATATACTGTAGGGTCCAAAGCCCATTTTATACTGTCAGTCGTAATAACATGACTATTGAAAAAAGCTAAGTAACAGGTGAGGGCAGGTTTAGGTTAAGATACAGGCAGATGATATGAGCAGGTGTTTCCTCAGAGCACCCTAAAAGACTGGTGTATTGGTGAGTTATTGACCAGGAGGGGGAGTGAGTTCCAGAACCTTGTGACAAAGGAGGAAAAGGCGAATTCTCCATTTTGGCGGAACATATGGGAATGGTGAAGGGAGGGACTGAAGGCTCTAAGAGAATATGACCGGTGTTTGTTGTGAGTAGAGATATCAGTGAAGTAGGGAGGGGACTTAAGTAGCTTGGGTATGAGGCACCCAGGAAGCAGCAGCAAACAGCAGAGAGGGATAACCAGCCCTAGGAGGAGTAGAGAGCGCAGTAATGAGTAAGCCAGTTAGAGAGCAAGAAGAAATGGCAGATCTTGTTCTAGGCAACAATCCATTTGTGAGTTATATTTTTTGAGGCATGGGAAAAAACCAACAAGCCATACTGTAAACAGGGAAGGGGAACTTCTTGTGCTATAGGTAGTCTTGCCTTGGGGATGAGGAAGTGGCAAAAGCGATAGGCAAGACCTACTGTAGTGTGGAGTTAACAGATTTGGTGTTGGTGGAGATGTGGTTGGAGAAGTCCAGAACCAAGTCAGTGGTAACAACAAAGTATTTAGATTCCTCCATGCAGGAGAGTTGGGAGCCATCAGCGCAGTGCATGTCCAGGGGATCAGGGCAGACAAGACACTTGGATTTTCACTGGAAGAGCATGGTTTGCATATTAGAGATATTGATGACTGGTTTGTTTTTGCTAAACCAGCTCTCTGTCGGGGAAAAATCATGGCTGAACTATGAATAAATGTGGGTAGTGTAGGGTGGGGGAGCTGAACTAGAGGGAAATGTCACTAACATACAAGAATGTGGAACAGAAGGTGGGGACAGTGGGAAGGTTACTGATAAAAATTGACAAAAGAAATGGGCCTATAACTGAGCTCCAAGTGACACTATGATTGATAGGGTCTAAATCTGAAGATGGCTAACACCAGGCTGGACAGGCTGCTATCATGTTAAGGGGAGTTAAGGGAGTGTATGTCTACACTGCCTTTGTGGTGGTTCACCTCCTATTCTAAGAAAACCCAGTTTGGGTGCTACAATAAGCTTCTGCTGTAGTTGTTGGAAATAAATGGCATAACTACTGGTGAGTTGCCTCAGGCAGCTGGGCCCATTTTCACTGAAATCATCAAGTACTCCTTGTCAGAGGATCTTTCCAGTTGCACTGAAAGGCCACTTCTGAAAAAAAAACTTCTTTGGACCCAGACATCCCGGCGAATTACCAACCGGTCTCTAACCTGCCATTTATGGGTAATGCTATTGAAAAGGTAGCTGCACTCCAGCTTAAGGCACACTTCACTACCTTTAAAATCTATGAACCTCTACAATCTGGTTGTAAGTCCAAGCATGGCACAAAGACTACACTGGTCAGGGTGCACAATGACATTCTCGGGGTGAGAGATAGAGGAGAGTGGTCAATTCTTGTCCTCCTCAATCTCGCCTCAGCTTTTGACACTGTGAATCATGGGTTGTTGTTGTTGTATTGGCTAGGGGAGTACATAGAACTCACTAGCAAGGTCATCTGCTGGTTTGAGTCCTATTTTGGGGACAGGACACAGGGGGTGATGTTGGGAAATCTCTCTTCACCCCCAGTGGCACTGCCCTGTGGTGTACCCTAGGGATTGGTCCTCTTACTTATTTTGTCAGCAGTATATATGCTGCCCTTGGGAGGGATTATCAGGCAGTATAGACTTGAGTTTCCCTATTATGCAGGTGACACCCAGCTCAATCAATCTTTAGCACCTGGGATGTCTGGCATGGTGGATGTGCTTAATAAATGTTTGGCCGAGATCCAGGACTGGATGTCATCAAGCTGGTTAAGACTCAACCTTGACAAGACTGAAGTGCTAGTTGTCAGAGATTGGCCTGAAGGGAAGAGTGGCAGCTACTGAGAGAGAGGCAGGGCTCCTGCTCAGTTTCCCCTAGGACTTTGGCTGCCACTAAGTTGAAAAATCTGGGGTCATTCTGGATGAGGGGTGACACTTGAGGCTCAGTTGTTGGCAATAGTTAGGAGTACCTTTTATCATTTAAGGAACAACAGCCAAATTAAATCCTTTGCCCCCAGAGATCTGGTGATGCTGGTATATGCATTTGTGATGTCTAGGCTGGACTACTACAAATTCCTGTACCTCGCGCCAGTGGAGGTATGCTGCAGTGCCTACAACTTGTGCAGAATGCAGCTGCCAGGCTTCTGTCTGGCTTTTCTAGAACATGTGATGCATCCTCAGTGCTGCATGAACTGCCTTAGCGACTAAGTGAATTGGTGTATCTCCTTCAAGGTAGCTTTGCTTACTTATAAAGCCCTACATGGGTTGGGTCCTAGCTATCGTGGATCTCCTGCACTCTTACATATCTTTGTAGTTTTTGCACTCTCCTCACTCCAGTATGGTGTGCCTCCTTGCAGTATCAAGTTCCAGGTTAAAAACCTTTGGGAGTAGGACTTCAAGGTGGCTGGCCGTTCAATGTAACTCACTCCCGAGGTGCCTTTAGGGAGGCCCCTCTGTGGAGACCTTTAAGAGGGCCTAAGATTTATTATTCAGTTAAGCCTTTAGGAAGTGATATCTCTTACATTCAGCTGCCATCCCAGTTAAATTCTTATCTGGTTAACAGTTTTAAACTGAATTATTTATTGATCTGAATTATCTACTGTAGAACTAATATATTTAGCACACTAACATTTTTGCACTTCAGGCATCTGGAATACATTTGCACTTTCATATTTTTGTGTATCCCTGCTGGCTGACTTGCAAATATTCATGCATCCACGCTGGAATGCATCATGCATCCAGAACAGTGCAATTACTGAGTCATGCATTGAGATTTAACTTCCTTTGCAAACAGTGAAAACACTTTACCATTCCTTATACAGTAAACTAGTAAGATAAAAACCTTCAGACACAGCACTTTTAAGATCTAGGGCTAGATACAGTACTCAAAGGATTGCCCATTGCAGTTTTAGCTGTCATCTTGTTTTCAAGATTTGAAAGGGTAGACTGATTCAACACCTCCAGTGGTTATTGACAGTGGACTATGGAGGAGATCAGTCATTCATGACATTTTCATTTGCATGGTATGCTTGCATAAAGAGGCAAGGGAGGAGGGCATACATCCAAGATCAAAGATGCTCAGTTCAATAATAGTATACTGTATGTGTGTAGAGACTGTGTGTGGGAAATGGATCTCAGTTGAATCAAACTTCTGAGACTTTAGAGTGAGTGCAAAGTATGGAGAGGAAGTAATTTTTAATTTCTGTTCATAACATAGTGAACAAAAAGATGATTTCAGTTAAAGTTCTGATTTAGTATTACGTGCTGACAGATTGTAAAGCTGCAGACAAGGAGGTATGAAATCATAAGCTATACTGAACATTAAATAAACAGTAAGTAAAAGTCACTGTTACTGTTTTTTGTTGTCACTGTCCTGTGTGCTACTTTGATATCAATTACCGATTGTTAAAAGCCACTCTCAGTAGCAACATATGTTAAATATTTTCACTACGTTGATATTTTCATTACGTCAATATTTCACTATAAAATTTTCATGGGAATAGCTTGGTCCGCGAATGTAGCAAAAGTAAAATTATAGTGAAATAAATTAGTTCTACAGTATTTTATTTATTTAAAAGCTGATAACTGGGAAAAGCACCATGAACCAAGGCTCATTTCCAGGTGTGACCGGGGCGGAGGATACAGGAGTCAGACAAGTGCAACTGAAGTAAAACAATAGCAGAGATTATATGTACATCATATTACAGGATAGGCACTATATACATTAACAAATATATGCAGACTGGTATGTACAGTAGAACACAAGCTTGGAAACAATAAAAAAAAATGTACAGTATAACACAGTGAGGGGGCATTTGGGCTGAGGTGTGCAGGGGTTTAGGATTTAATGCAGATGCAGGAAGTAATGGGTAATTCTGAGTAGGCGCTTGAGAGAATGCCAGTATGTTGGTTTTATTCTTGTATTTTATGTGTTGTTACTCCTGCACTTTATGTAGGCTTCTCTGTGCCTCTGGAGAAGGCACTGAATGTAAATAAAACTAAACTAGATTGGAGGTGGCATCACACAGTTTGACAAATAGTATAAGACAGTCTTTGTCCATCATAGTTTTAATGTCATTGGATAACTGGAGGAGAACAGTGGAGGTGCTCTGAGGTCATTGTGGACACCACACCGAGAGGGAGTAAGAAGATTATATTCCTGCAGATACAAAGTTAACTGGACAGAGATAGCCACTCAAGGAGCTTGCTCAGTGCAAGAAGGATAGTAATAGGATAATACTGTGTGAGGAGCTTAGAGTAACCTTTTTTGACACAGGGATATTTTGGCAACTTTTCAAGTAGTGGACACCACCCCAAATGTGAAAGACAGATTAAAAATATGGGATTTGGATACACAAAACAGGCACCCACACAAATCAATATGGGTTTAATTCTGTCAGGACTGGGGCTGGCACCAGAAAGGAGAGGCTGAGTATTTTGAAGATCTCCCCAGTAATGACCACTTTAACAGAAAGTGAAAGTGAGTTGGGGGTGGATGGAAGGAGTGCCCAGAGGTCATTGGAGGGGTGGGGATGGGTTAAAGAGTGAGCAGAGAGGTCAGAGAACAGAGAGTTGAAGACATTGGCAATCATCTCAGATTTATTGCAATGGACACCATTAATGATCATGTCTTTTATTGCCTTCTTGGATTGGTTATCTCCCTCCTATGTAAAGCTCAGACTGACTCAGCTGCATTAACCTATCTCAGCCTATTTTGGTCCTCACGCCAAAACCATGAATCCCAAAATCATGCTCTCTCTGGACTGAGCACTTACCTCTCACCCACATAGGGTGATCCTGTCGACCTTCTGCCTATTGCTCTTAGTGATCACTACATGATCTACCTAGTCAGGAAAATCCACCAACCTAAGGCCCCTCCTAAACTGCTAACTATCCGTTCCTACAAAACGATTGACCTTGCTGCACTACACCAGGACCTATCCCTCATTGACTGGGACCCTATAGCCTCCGCTAAATCTACCAATGTTGCTTTTACTTATTTCAGAGATAACTTTCTCTCTACCTGGAATAAACATGCTCCTCTTATACGAGTCAGAGTTCATGGAAATTGCCTCCACTGGGTCTACCCTGAGCTCCTGGCTGTACAGCAAGGACATGACAGTTTGAAGAACTCTAAAATCAACAAAACTTCATTGTGACCTTTCAAACTACCGCACCCTCAGAAATGCCTGTATAAAAGCCATCTGACAGGCCACGAATACTTTTGGTCCACCTTTAGCACAAATATAAATAACCCATCAAAATTTTGGAAAGTAGTTCACTCACTTTTTTCCCCCCAAACTAAGCCTCCTCCTGTACTTAAAATTAACAACCATCTCACTGCTGATTCTACACTAGTATCCTCTGAATTCAATTCCTACTTCACTTCCTGCACCTCCACTCTGCTTGCCTCCTTCCCAGTCCTCCCCTTTCCCATCCCACCCTATCATCCACTCCCAGTGCCACAAATTACCTTTTAGCTTTTTCTTTTCACCAGTCACTCCAACTGACACCCATAAGGCACTCTTCTCCCTCATCCCCTATGAAGGAACCTCTCCTGATGGCCTTGACTCTAAACTGCTCTACTTATCTGCTAATGCTATTTCAGTCCAGCTCACTGATCTTCTCAACCTGTCTTTCCATTGCAACTATCCCAGCTGTCTGGAACATGCAACTGTTCTACCTCTTCCTAAGGGTGGTGATCTCTCCTTTCCAGGTAACTATCACCCAATCTCGCTACTATCTTCTCTGGCTAAGTTACAGGAACACCTCGTTCTCTCTTAGTTATCCTCCTTTCTTTAAGACTTCTCCTTCTTCACTCACTTCCAGTCTGGGTTCCAGAAGAACCACTCCACAACCACCTGCCTTCTCAGACTCACAGACTCTATCCATTCTGCCATGGATAAAGACCAAAACACATCTGCCATCTTTGTCGACCTTGCAGAGGTTTTCCACACCTTCTCTCACTCCCTCCTCCTCGATACCCTTTCATCAGCAGGCCTGTCTCAGCCTGCCTGCGATTGGGCCAGGTCCTACTTGGTAGGTAGAACTCAGTCTGTCAGAATTGTTGACTCCACATCCTTCCCACTACAAGTTTCTGCTGGTGTGCCCCAAGACTCCAATCTTGATCCACTCTTATTCTCCATTTTCCTAAATGACCTACCATCAGCCTGCTCCTCCTCCTCCTCCCAGATCCATATGTATGCTGGTGACACAGTATTGTTTGCCTCTGGCCACTCACCCTCTGATGTTACTACCAGACTTCAACTTGACTTCAATAATGTTCAAAGCTGGCTAAGTTCTCATCAACTCATACTCAATGCCAAGAAGACTGTTTCCATGACCTTTGGCACTAAACTCTCGGCTGCCCTCTCCTCCCTCCTTCCACACCCTTGACAGGACAACCTTAGATGTCTATACCTCTTTTAAATATTTAGGTGTCTGGCTTGACTAAAACCTAAACTTTTCTGATCACATTGACGCCATTCTACAAAAATTGCGCCCCATGCTCGGCACCCTTTACAGAAACCACAGTTCATTACCCGGTCTGGTTAGGCATAAACTTGTTCAGAAAATCACACTCCCCATAATTGACTATGGTAACATTGTCTACAGTGCTGCTCCCAAGTCTTCTCTCACCAGACTGGACTCCCTCTTTAATGCTTTTTGTTGTTTTGCCCTCAATTTCCCCCTTCGTACTCATCACTGCTTCCTATACCACTCTCTAGCATTGCCTTCTCTGGAGTGCAGGTGCCTCTTGAATTGCACTAAGTTCACCTCTAAATTCTGGTTTGGGTCCCTCCTCCTACCTCTCCTCCTCTCTCTCTCTGCCCCACCCCTTCTCCTATCCTGTTAGGTCCTCTGATTCCCGTACTCTTGCCATCCTCCGTCCATCTCACACTTCCAAAGGTCAGGGCCTTCTCCTACCACTTCCCCAAACTCTGGAACCACCTTCCTCCACTGATCTGACTCTCTTCTTCCTCTTCTTCCCTCCACCAAGCCCTCCGCAACTTTTACTCCCCTAACTGCACCAGCTTCTAATCCCCTACTGCCACCTCTTACACCCTCCTCTCTCCCTTTATAAGCCCTCCATCAGTCCCTATATCTCTTTTGCACTCTCCTTATCACTAATACCCCTTCTTCCCTCTGTCACTCATCTAGTCCTAGCTCCACCTCCTCCCCTCCTTAATCTATCAATCCTTTACACATTTATATCTCCTCTTCAATCCCTTGCTCCTCTGCCTAGCCTGCTACCCATCCTTTAATGTTTGCTCCACCCTAGTCCAAATTACTTCTTCCCGTCAGCATCCCACACCTGCACTTCTCTTCTAGCACAGATGTGGATGCATTATTCTCCCCTAACATACATCTATCTCCCTTTATTGCCTAACTCTAATCTCCAACCTTCCACCCCCTGCCTCAACCTGCCTTCTCTGTCCACTTCCAAATCCCCTCTATTTCTTTCCCTCTCCCCTCCATAGTTAACTTCTCCCCACTCCTCTCCCTCCCTTCTCCCTCCTTTTACACTTCCTTTATGGTCCTGCTCCTCCTGCAGGGTTCCTATCACCATGAAGGTTGTTTTCTTGGTCCTGGCTTCCTTCCCCTACCCTCCTCCCCCTTCCCCTTCTCACTTGATCTCTCACTTGCACTTCCAAAAACCCTGCCCTCAACTCTTGCACTTATGTTTACTTTTTATTTGCATTAGATCCTTGTTACTGTCATCTACTCTGTAATGTAACTAATTGTCACTGGATTGTCTGATATCGGCTCTATGTTTGCCTCTCCCTGCATTGTACCCCACAAGTATGCTTCTGGAAATGAGCTGCTAGTCAGCTCATGTTGTCTTTCAGAGAAACATTTTGTAAATAAATAAATAAATAAAAATAAGGTCCATGAGAAAGGTTTTAATAATACAAAAAGCGTGTATGCTCCGGCCAAACTATTAAGCAGTGGGAGATTTAATAGCCTACAGTGCATATTAAAGCTTTTATAAGCTCTGATCAGATGTTTGCCAGCTGCACTGTTTTCCCAGAGCTATCATGACCAGGGTGGACAACAGGACCAGCAAACAAACTAACAGACTTTACAAAACCTTAACATGTACTGAATATCCCACTGCAACAGCCTTTCTCAAATGTCAACTGCAGGGGATACTAGGATTAGTAGTTACAGAAAATTTTAGCTTGCAAGTAAGCAGACTCAGTCTGATATAGCCTATTATACTGCAGTAAACAGTAAGTAAAAAATGCTGTTGGACACAAAATGTTAACTAGGACCAGCTGCACATTTGGGTGTAGTGCCATTAGTGCTGACTGTTCCATTTTATGAGTCTTTAGCCTTAAGAGGTGGTAATAGGTGAGGGAGAGAGTGATAGGAAGATGGCTAAACTGCTCTTAAAGAAAATCTGCCAGATATTGGTCCCTGTACACTGTGCAGCGGGGGTACGTGGAAACTGCGCAACCACACCCGCGTACCTGCACACTCGCGGAAAGGCGCGCACCAGCTGGTATTCACTATGGCAGCCACCTGTCCATGGCCCCACCCCAGCATGCAGGACTCCATTTGGATGCCTGGGCTGGGTCCCACAATGGATCCCATACATGGTGGGGTGCACATTGGCAGCATGCCCATGGATGTCCGAGGCTGGCGGCTGTGGTGGTGTGTGGAGGGCAGTGTTGCTGGCCCTCTGATGGCACCTAACAAGTGCACAGGGACTGGGTGGGGTATGGCAGTCAGCAGTGTGGGAAGGCATTGTACCCAGCGTAAGTGGGGGGTGAGCAGGTGGTGCAGTTTTGGGGGGAGGGGCTGCATCAATGTCCAGTGCCCCTGTGTGTGGGGTGTCCGGGGGGTCTGATATGTCCTGGGGCAGGTAGGAGGCACCAGGCATCTGGCTGTAGTGGCCCGTGTGTGTGGGTGGGCTTCTCACCCTGTTGTCATGTGATTCCCGCTGTGTTCATGGTGCATGTAAGGGGCTTACAGCAGGGTTCTCCCTGGCATATACCTGCACCCTCTGCGCACCCTGGCAGCCAGCACTATGCACCTTGATGCATTACACGTAGTGCTGGCACACCCCTTGCCCACCCCTGGTGTGTTGCTCTTCACCTGGCCAGGGGATCGGGTGCGTAGGTGCTGCGTGCCTCCTTGGTGCATCCCACTTGGGGGGTATGGAGGGTGCAGAGTGGCTACATGCCCCAGATATGCGCACGCAGCCACTTCACCCTAATAGTGCATAGGGCCTATTAATATTAACTTTTAGAACTAGTCAACTGTTACTTTGTATATCTGAGGTAAATTTTCTTTTCCTTTTGGCTAGTTAGAAAATGTCCTGTCTGATAGTACTAAGTGTGCAGAAAATGGCCCACTGGTCAATCATGTCTGCCCATTCCTACTTAATTAATGTTTAAATGAGAGAGTCCTAGTGGCTCCTACTCTGCCTTCTGCCCTTCCTTCCTTTCTGGTCTGGCCTTTATTTTATTTATTTATTTATTTAAAACTTTTACCAGGAAGACACACTGTGCAGAGTACTGCCTGATTCCAGGTGCATCCTGGGAAGGAGATAGTGGGAATAAGAATACAATATTCAAATGGACATCAATGTCACAATCGCATTCAGAAAGTCAGGCCCTCTGCTCCCAGAGTGCCAACCTCAGAGTGCAACAGTGTGAACAGGTAACAGACAGGGTAACCCTCCTGTCTGCTTTTGGGTCCAAATCACCTTTAGTCTCAAGTTCTGTGGGCATTCTTTCAAACTGTGAACCTTGTGCTAGCATACCCACTGAACAGGCTCACATAGGTACCTTCTTCGGGATTGCGGTACAATCTTTCACCAGGGCACCAGCCAGGCTTCCAAAATGAACCCTTTTAACTCTGTAAGAGACCTTAAGTATATTCTTACTTTTTCCCAGTTTAGTAACACCATCAAGCCCTTCAAACAGCTGTCAGACTTAAACACATATACATCACATGCAAAAAGATCTTGGAAGACACACCCAGGCAATATCTTAAGAAATGGTACTTTACTAAAAGATGATAAAAATATAAAAAATGTAAACACAGAACAACATATCAAAGAGCTCACAATCACATACAATTACAAAGCAAAACTCCTACCACAATACATTTAGATGTTTGCTACCGAAGGTATTATCTCTAGAAGTGCATTTTAAAGTTAGATCAGAGAGCTGTGTCTCTCTAGAGTCCCAAGATGATATATGTCAACATTTCAGATACAAGTATCAGTTTAAACTCTGTTTCACCACACCCCTTCTGTGATTCATCTAGTTCCTCCTTTTAGAATATAAAATTACAAAAAAATGATTTCCTATCAGGAGGTATTTTAAATAAGGTGCCATCAGAAGAAAAAAGACACTTCCTATATATAACTCCTTAATTGCACATGTTTTCTTTGAACTTAGCAATCTCACACTGGCACCGATGTGTTAAAAAAAACTAACAGGAATCAGCCCAATGACATCCTATTTCTGAAAGCATAAAGTCACATTTGGTTTGCACTTCAAAAAGCCTAGGCATGTCATTAAAAGGTAATAAAATGCCATTCTGAAGGAAGTCAGTTAATTAAATGGTCCCTGGTCAGTTTACATATCTTGTAGCTTCACTGAAACCTGGGGGGGGGGCACCCATGGAAGCACAGGCTGTCTTATGTGAGACAATCACATACTATATTTTTATGTTACAAATATCATACAATAATTATAACCAGCTGACCAAGGGTCACAATCCTCCCCACCTAGACTGAATTTGGAGGCTCTGTCCCCTTCTTGGGATGAGTTCCACAAGTCAGTTCACTCTTTATACAGATGTGACAAGCCATCTGTGTTCTGATTGGTTGCTTCAGTCCTACTCTATGTAAGATCATCATGTCATACCCTTGCAAGACAAGACTCCATCGTAATAGTCTACCATTAGTTTTTCCAATTTGTGTCAGCCAAACGAGGGGGCTGTGGTCAGTTTGTACCTCAAAATGCTGCCTGTATAGCTATGTCTCTAACTTCTTTAAGGCCCACACTATGGCAAGGCACTCTTTTTTCCATAGTAGAGTAAGCCTGATCCCTCGGAAGTAACTTTTTACTCAGGTACACTATGGGGTGATCTTTCCCTTGGTTGGATGTCTGACTCAGTACTGTTCCAATACCCATGTCTGAGGCATCAGTCTGGACTTTAAAGGGTCTGCTATAGTCAGGACTTGTCAGTACAGGACACTGCACAGTGCCTCCTTCAGTATAGTAAAGGCTTTTCTGGGCTGTTTCCCAGGTAATTTTCTCAGGCATCGATTTTCTTTACCAGGTCAGATAGGGAGCAGCCAGGACACTGTAATTGGGTACAAATTTCCTATAGTACCCTGCTGTCCCTAGAAAACTCTTAACCTGTTTCTGCATTTTGGGTCTGGGTCATGCCTTGATCACCTTTATTTTTACTTGGTTGGGACGGAGCTGTCCCCGGCCTACAACATGCCCGGGGTATGCCACTTCACCCATGGCCACTTGGCACTTTTCAGCTTTGACAGTGAGCCCGGCCCTCTGTATCCTGTCCAGCACTTCCCTAAGGTGGGATAGGTGTTCCTCCCAGCTGGCACTAAAGATGGCAGCGTCATCCAGGTACACCACAGCATACTCCTCAGCACCATTTAACACCTGGTTCACCAACCTTTGGAAAGCAGCCAGGGTGTTCTTCATTCTGAAAGGCATTACTTTAAATTCAAATAAGCCTATCGGGGTGATGAAGGCTGACCTCTCCCTAGCTCTGTCAGTTAACTCTACCTGCCAATACCCCTTTGTCAGGTCAGTAGTCGTAAGGTATGTTGCCCCTCCCAACTTGTCCAGGAGTTGGTTCGTCCAGGGCATCAGGTGGGCATCTGACTTCGTGACTGCATTCAGTTCATGATAGTCCAAACAGAAATGAGTAGAGCCATCTGGATTGGGCACAAGAACTATGGGTGAGGCCAGGGGCTGTGGGATCTCTGGATTACCCCTAAATCCAGCATTTCCTCCACCTCCCTCCTAATGTCCTTTTAGACAGCCTCTGACACCCTATATGCTGTCCACATATGGGCGTCTGTGTCCCTGTCTCCACATTGTGTGTTGCTAAGGGAGTTAGTCCACCCTTGGCACTAAACAGTGGTGCAAACTCTGCTAAAACCTCCCTTACTTCCTGGATCTTGTCCAGGGCCAGCTGGGGTGACAGTTTAACTGTCTCCACAGAGGACTGCCACTTGATTTCTTCCTGCAAGTCCAGAAGGGGGTTTCCTTCATTTGTCCCCTCCCCAGGACTACACACTGCAAACACCATGTCAACTCTATTAGCATATGGCTTCATCATGTTGACATGGTACATTCTTTCTGTATGTCTTCTGTCAGGTAATTCTATGATATAGTTCACATCATTTACCTTTCTAACTACGTTGTATGGTCCTCCCCACTCAGCCTGCAGCTTGTCTTTCAGGACCAAGATAAGGACCATGACTTCCTGATCCACCGTGTATGAGTGAGCTCTAGCTCTGTGATCATACCACACTTATTGTTTCTGTTGGGCAGCTGCCAGGTTGCTCTGGACTGTCCCCAAAGGCTCCTTCAGCCTTTCCCTAAACCTGAGGATATAATCCACTGTGGAAGTTCCCTGGATGATGTACTTGCCTTCCCAGTCCTCCCAAATCAAGTCTAGGGGCCCACATACCTGGTGTCCATATAAGAGCTCGAAGGGGAACAATCCTGTTGACTCTTGGGGTACCTCCCTGTATGCAAACAACAGGTGGGGAAGGTATTTCTCCCAGTCCCTCCCATGCTGTTCAGGAAACACTTGGAGCATTGACTTCAGGGTACCATTGAATCTTCCCACAAGTCCATTGGCTTGCGGGTGATAAGGTGTCATACACCTCTGCAGCACCCCACACTTCTTGCACAAACATTTCATCAGGTCCGACATGAAGGAACCCCTCTGATCAGTGATAACATCCTGTGGAAACCCAACATGGGAGAAAATCTCAAGTAAGGCATTTGCCACTTTGTCTGTCCTCAGTGAGGATAGGGCGACTGCCTCTGGATACCGGGTGGCATAATCCACCAGAGTCAGGATGAACCTCTTCCTGGAGGAGCTGGGGTATTTAAAGGCCCACAATATCCATTCCACCCTCTGGAATGGCTCCTCCACTATGGGCAATGGAATTAGGGTGGCTTGGGTTTTCTTGCCAACCTTTCCTATTTCTTGGCACTGGTGAAAAGACCTGCAATACTCCTTCACCTGCTGGGTGAAGTTGGGCCAACAGAAATTCTGGGCCAACCACTGCATGGTGCGCACAATTCCAAGATGACCAGACAAGGGAATATCATGTGCAATCTTGAGCAACTGCTCATGATACCCCTGAGGCATGACAAGCTGCCTGCCAATCACCCCTCCCTTTGTCTTAGCATCCTGAGTATACATCAGTCCATTTTCCCAATAAACTTTATGTTTTCCGTCACCTCCCTGTGCTCCGTCAGATTCTGCCCACGCTCTCAGCTTCTGTAGACTAGGGTCACTTTTCTGAGCAACTGAAAACTCCTTACACATTCTCAAGGCATGGGACAGGTCCCCGTCAGTCTCTAAACTAGGGCCCCTTGCACTAGCATCAGGGTACTCAGGATCACTGTCATCCCTAATCCTCTGACAATGGGTCACCCCTCCTTCTTCAGATTAACCCTCCGTAACTGTGTGGTTAACTGCAACTGGGAAAATTTCTACCCACTTTTCATTAGTCTCCTCTCAGGAGACACAGGCCGAGAACCAGCCTCCCAGTGGTTTCCACAGTGGCTTCTATGGGGTCTGGGAACTACAATTTTCCCTTGCTTCTTGGTTATGGGTAACTGCACATACCATCCCCTGTTTGAGATTGTTGCCAAGGGTGATGTCTACTGCTAAAGTTTTGGCTACAGCTACCTGTTGCACAGTTCCCCCTGTTTCACCCTAGTCTAGGAGAACACTAGTGAGTGGCAATGTTTTCTCCTCACCAGTGAACCCTTGTACAGTTATAAATTTATTGAGTATAAGCTGACCAGGCTCTACCAGATACCCTTTAACCAGCATCAGGGATGCCCCTGTGTCCCTTAACCCTTGTGCCTGTACACCATTTACAGTGACTGGGTGCATGTGTTCCCTCATGTTCATAGGCATGCTTCCAGGGACACACAAACAATCCACTTCTTTCTTAGCCCCATTTTGTGCATTGCTCATCCTTTTGGGACACTGTCTGGCAATATGCCGTTTCTTTTCTCAGAAAAATATTTTCTTTGAACCCTGGGGCTAACTGGTACAGTGGAGGCAGTGAGGGTTTTAGCTGCCCTGAAGGCACGCTTTTCACTTTCTGCACTGCCACATCCACCCCATTCGCTCTCAGAGCATGTCTGCTCTTGGCATAGTGGTCCAAGAGTTCAGCAGCCTCTTGCATTGTTTTGGGATCTCAGTTCTTCAGCCAGGATTTCAGCTCTGCAGAGGGTTAAAAACTGTTCTAACAATATAGCATTTTCAAATTTATCTACAGAGTTTGCTTTAATTCCTTCCCACCAATGTTTTAAACACTGATGTTGTTTCATGGCTAGTTCCTCATAGCTCATGTCAAGGCTTCTCCTGAGCTTACAGGATTTAGCTCTGTATGCTTTTGCAGTTAAATGAAACTTTTTTAAAAGGGCAGCTTTAAGTTTGCTGTAATCATTGCTGTCCTCATTGCCCATTTAACCCAATGCATTCCAAGCTTTCCCAGTAAGTAGCGGGGATAGCTGGAAGCTCCAGGACCCTCTAGGAATCTTTGACTGAACACAAACTTTTTCAAAGGAATTCAAAAAAGGCATCCATATCCCCCCACTCTTTAAATTCAGCTATCAATTTGAAATTGAATTTGTAACCCAGTCCTGTAGTTCCAGTTAAACCCAAGCCACTTACCTGCTCTGGTGCTTGTGATTGGAGTCGTAGTTTTTCCAGTTCATGTCACCTCTGGCACTCACGCTCTTCATGGTCTGCCTCTCACTGTTCATGTTCAGCTTCTCGCTGTTCTCACTACCTTTTCTTTGTGGCTTGCTGGCACTCACGCTCTTCATGGTCAGCTTCTCACTGTTCTCACTCCCTCTTCTCCTCTGCAGCTCGCTGCTCTCACTTCTTTCCTCTCTGGAACTACAGCTTCATCCTCCACAACTCCAAATGCAGCCTGAAGGCTTCTGGCTCCAGAATGCTGGTGACCTTTCCCTGTCACTGTGGTCCTTCACTTACACTGGCCCTGCTGTCCTTCTCACCAGATCTGGACACTGCACTGGCCGCTGGACCCTCCACATCCAAGATTCAGTCCTTTACAGTCACAGTAAGTTACTCAATGCTCTGGGCATCTGCTGCCATCAGGGCATCCACGAGGTTCTGCTTGTTGGCTTTTCCTCATACTGGACTCCTCTGTCCTGACACAACTGCCTCAGGTAGTCTGAAGTGTTCCCACTGTAGTTGAAGCCATCTTCTTCCTAACTACGGCTACTCTAACTTGTAATTTAGAAAAAAAAAACATGTAGGAACTTTGACTTTAAGCAAAATGATGTAGTTCTGTTTTCTCTTTTAAAAAAAAATCACTGACTTATTTTGCAAGTGAGTTGTACAGTATTAAGCTGACACACTGAACAGATAAAGCTTGTGTTACCAAATTTATCACACCGCTGCCAACTAAATCTGTCACATATGCACTCAGCAGGTCAGGTCCTCTGCTCCCACAGTGCCAAACTCAGAGCACAATAGTGTGAACAGGTAACAGACAGGGTAACCCTCCTGTCTGCTTTTGGTCAGAATCACCTTTAGTCTCAAGTTCTGGGAGGATTCAAACTGTGAACCTTATGTTAGCATGCCCAATGAACAGGCTCAGATACATACCCTCTTCAAGGATCGTGGTACAATCTTTCACCAGGGGCACCCAGCCAGGTTTCCAAAATGAACCTTTTAACTCTATAAGAGACCTTAGGTATATTTACCTTTTTCCAGTTTAGTAACACCATCAAGCCCTTCAAACAGCTGCCAGACTTAACCATGTATACATCACATCCAAAAAGAACTTGGAAGACACACCCAGGTAGTATCTTAAGAAAATGTACTTTACTAAAAGATGATAAAAATATGAAAAATGTAAACACAGAATAATTTATCAAAGAGCTCACAATCACATAAAAGAACAAGAGAAAATTACAAAGCAAAACTCCTACCACAATACAGTTAGAGGTTTGCTATCTAAGGTATTACCTCTGGAATTGCATTGCACAGTTAGATCAGAGAGCACGACAAGAAGGGTAGGGTGGCTAGGGTTCTCTTGTAGAAGGTTCTGAGAGAAGCCAAGGGAAGTGGTCTCAAGTAGGGAGAGGTGATGGGGCTGGTGGGGAGTACAAAAGGAGGTACACAAAAGATCAAGGGGACACTAAGGTTTTCCTACTGGAAGACTCCATGATCAGAGGTATTCATTGGGTGGGGCAGGGTGAGGGAAAATCCAGTCCAGTTAAGGTAGTGGGTATTTCTGGTCTGACTGTGCATAGGGCAAAGTTCATGGTGTATGACTGGCGAGGAAATGTGGAGGAGCACCAGACTTCCTGATGCATCTGGGAACAAATGATATGAAGGGGAATAGTGTGCTGGAAATTCAGGCAAGGTTCCAAGAACTGGCCAGGGTCTGTCACGACAATGGATGCACAGTCTCCTTCTCAGAAATCCTGCCAGTGCCAAGGGCTACTGTGGAGAACAAACAGAAGATCAGAGATTAATGACTGGCTAGGGCAGTGGGTGAAGCACAGGGATTGGGGTGTTGGGAGACTGGGTGGGAGTTTGGGAAGACAAGGTACTGTACACCCAAAATAGGCTTCACCTAAATCTGGTAGGGAAGGAAGTTATCAAGCGGGGATGATGGATTTCATCCAGGCTCGATGGGGTTTAAACTTGTGAAGTGGGGAGGGAGCATTGCGGTCTGATCTGGCCATCTATACCACCAGTAGGACTGGCCCACAACCCCATAGAGGGTGGACAGATGATACACTAGGGAGAAATGTGATGGACATATGAAAGATCTGGGAGGATATGGTAAAGAGGGTAGGGACAAGGGTTGGAGGGTGGCTTTAATAAATGCCAGGAGCCCAGGGAATAAAATGCCTGAGTTCCAGGCCATGCTGTTTGAGGGTGGGGTGGATGTTACAGTGGTCACTGAAACTTGGGCCACTCCTGACCATGACTGGGACCTTAATCTAGCGGGTACCTTTTGCTAAGGAAGGACAGAAAGGTGGGCAGAGGGAGAGGAGTAGCAATGTTCATTAGGGATAACATCAAGATTATGAGAGTGGAGGAAGAAGAAGGCAATGCAGAGGCCCTATGGGTCACCTTGCAAACCCCAAGGGGAGGGAAGATCAAGTTGGGTGTGGTATATAGGACCCCCAGGACTATCAGTGGACCTGGAGGATTGCCTGTTGGCTAACATTAAGGGGTAATATGGACTGGAAGGAGAAGGAGTGGTGTTGATGGGGGATCTTAATATGCCAGCTACTGATTTGGGTACTATGATGTCCGCTGTAACCAGGGAGCAGAAGCTGCTGGATGGCTTCCTGGACACGTTACTCAATCAGCAGGTGATGGACCCAACAAGGGAGGGTCATATCCTGGATGTGGTTTCAGCGGATGGGGATCTTGTATGAGATCTGGTTGCGGAAGAACCCTTGGCTGGGAATGACCACAACACTGTCTGGTTTCAGCTTAAACTGAGGAGGGGATTATTCAAGGACAATGATAGTTGATTTTAATGGGATGGACTTTCAGAACATGGGAGAACTTCTCAATGGGGCATTTGCGGGAGATAAAACCAGGTTTGGATGTGGAAAGTAGGTGGGAAATCATAAAGTAAGGGGCTACAGGAGGCTACCAGGATCTTTGCAAAAGTGAAGCACAAGGACAGTAGGTCTCATAAACCATGCTGGTGGACCAAGGAGGTCCAGGAGGCAGTAAGGGAGAAGAAGGCTGCCTACAGTAGGTACAAAAAAATGAAAGGAGAGAGGGATAGAGAGAACTATTACCTTGTAACCAGGAAAGTAACCAGAGTGGTGAGCGGGGCAAAGGTCTGGAAATAGCAGAGGCTGGTGCAGGGCATATGCAGTGGGGAAAAGGGGTTCTTTAGGTATATTGGTGAGTAGAGGAAAGTCAAGTGTCAGCTCAGTAGGTTGAGGACAGCTGGGGGTGGGTGGAAGGGGCTGGAGAGCAGACAGAAGTACTGAATGAGTACTTTGCCTCAGTGTTCACTAGGAAGGAGGCTGGGGAACATCCAAAAAAGGGATTGAAGGACACAGAAGGTGCAGCAGACCTGACTATTGGGGTACCTGCTGAAGAACAAGCCGCTGGGGGAGGTAGGCTAAGGGTGAGATATCAGGCGTGTTCTGCTGAATGAGGGGGGAACAGATGCTGATATTCTTATTGGTCAGGTGTGGGAAGCCTTCCAGTCTCTAAAAGGATAAATCTCTGGGGCCTGATGCTATTCATCCCAAGTACTGAGGAGTTAGCGGATATTTTGGCTGTGCCATCGGCGGATCTCTTTAACTTGTTGCACCAGACATGGAGAGTGCCAAGGAATTGGAAGCAGGTGCATGTTGTGCCCATCCATAAGGGTGATTGAGAGAGGAACCAGGAAACTATAGACCCATCAGTTTGACATTGGTGGTGGGGAAGGTAATGGAGAGCATACTTAATGAAAGACTGAGAGGTTTCTTAGAGAAGATGGGTTATCTGGATGACTGGTAGCATGGGTTTGTTCCAGGTAGATCATGTCAAACAAACTGATAGAGTTCTATGAGCAGATGACATCAGTACTCAACAGGGGGAGACCAGTGGATGTACTGTTCCTGGACTTCAGCAAGGCATTTGATTCAGTCCCTCACATTGGCCTAAGGAAGAAGCTGGGGAGATGGGGGTAGGCCCATTAACAGTTGAGGAGTGGAAATTGGCTTTCAGGTCACACTAAGTGGGTAGTGGTCGTGGGAGGGTCTGTCTCTAGGAGAGGTCATAAGTGGGGTCCCACAGGGGATCAATCCTGGGGCCACTCCTGTTTAACACACATCTCTGATATCAGGGAAGGTATCAGGTGTGAAATGAGTCTCTTTGCGGATGACTCTAAGCTGGGAGCAGTGGTGGAGGGGGAGAAGGGGAGATTGGCCCTGCAAGAAGACCTGGATACTCTTGATAGGTGGTCCTGTACCTGGAAATTGAAATTCATCTTCTCCAAGTGCAAGGTGCTACACCTAGGATGGGAAAACCCCAACTATGTGTACACCCTGGGGGGGGGGGATGAGTTGCAGGCCACAGCAGGGGAAAGAGACCTAGGAGTCTTGGTGGATGTTAACATGAATAATTCAGAGCACTGCAGGAGGGCTGCAGTCAGGGCAAATAGGATGCTGGGATGCATTGCTGAGGGCATTGCCTCAAGGAACAGGAGGTGATTTTGCCACTGTACAACAGCCTGGTTAGACCACATCTTGAGTACTGTGTGCAGTTCTGGAGGCTGCACCCAAGGAGGGACATCCAACTCCTGGAGAGGGTTCAGAGGACAGCAACCAGAATGATTTGGGGCCTGGGGGATATGACATATGAGGAACAACTAGGGGAGCTCAACCTGTTCTCGCTGGAGGAGAGAAGAAACTGGGGGGACATGATTGAGGTCTTCAAGTACCTCAGGGGAGTAAATAAGGTAAGCTGAGATAGGATCTTTCAACTGAAAGAGGGTGGAATCACCAGAGGACACAGTTGGAAGACTGATGGTGGTAGGATCAGGGGGAAAGGAGGAGGAGGAGGTACTTCACTGAGAGTGTGGTGAAACTGCAGAATGCGCTGCCCGGGGAGCTGGTACAGGCAGCTATGGTGGAGAGATTCAAGAGAGGGTGGCACAAGTATAGGCAAGGGGTGAATCAGAGGTTGGTTTGCCTGGGGGGGAAGGACTCGGGGTTGGAGTAACAGTGGAAGGAGACAATTAGAGGGCTATGGTACCCAATCAGGGTGCTGAAGCATAAGCAGACTTGATAGACCAATAGGCCTGCTCTGCTGGTGTCTAGTATGTTAGTATGTTACGTTATGTTAGCTGTGTCTCTCTAGAATCTCAATATGATATATAGCAACATTTCAGACACAAGTATCAGTTTAAACTCTGTGTCTCCACACCCCTTCTGTGAGTCATCTAATCCCCTTTTAGAATATAAAATTACAAAAACTAATTTCCAATCAGGAGGATTTAAATAAGATGCCAACAGAAGAAAATACATTTCCTACATATAACTCCTTAATTACACATGTTTCCTTTGAACTTAACAATCCACACTGGCACCAATGTGTTAAAAAAAGCTAACAAGAATCGGCCTAATGATGTCCTGTTTCTGAAGTCATAAAGTCCCATTTGATTTGCACTTCAAAAAGCCTAGGCATGTCATAAAAAGGTAATAAAATGCCATTCTGAAGGAAGTCAGTTAATTAAATGGTTCCCGGTCAGTTTACGTATCCTGTAGCTTTACTGAAACCTGGGGGCACTCATGGAAGCACAGGTTGTCTTATGTGAGACAATCACATACTATATTTTTATATTACAAATATCATGCAATAATCATAACCAGCTGGTCAAGCATCACAGTCAGTACAAGGAACACAACAATTAAGTAAAAGTTCAATATAACAGAATACAAGGATATTGAGTCAACAATAGGCATAGTAACAACAATTCAAAATCATGCAACAAGAATGCAGACCAGGCACTTGGAAATTTCAGGGCTTATCGGTGATAACCTATATATAGCCTAGACAGTTAGTCACAAGCAGAGGTGGAGAAATGAGCTTTGATGAGATAGTTGAGTTGCTGAGTTGAGGACATGAGTCGAATGACAGCAGGGAGGGTTCCACAATTTTGGCATGTGATGTCTGAAGGCTGCCTGACCAGCAGAGGAGGACATGCACAGCACATCCAGGAGGTGGGTGTCAAAGTTTCTGAGGTGGTACGCTGGAGGGGACTGAGCTATTAGGGCAGTGTCCGAGATAAGGTGGCAAGAACTGGGACCAAAACTTGGCTGTGAGACTTGCACAGTGGGACTGTCTATGGCCCTGGAGTGAGGGGAGGTTGAGAGTCCAGTAGGGAGTGCAGTGGTGTGTAGTGGGAGAACAGTCAAGAGCAAAATGACAGAAAGAGTGAAAGAGGGTGTCCAGTCTGTCTAAAGTGGACTTGGGAGCGGCACTGTAGACTACATCCCCATAGTCAAAGGTATGGAGCATCATTTTCTGTATGAGGACGTGGCTGGCAGCAGGATGCAACCACAGTTACAAAATAGGGTTCCCAACTAGAGTGGAGCTTTTTGTGGATGGCATCAACATATACAGAAAGGTCAAGGTGTTGGTCATGCCCCAAGGTATCTAAAGGAGGAGCAGGACTCCAGAGTCGTCCTGTCCATGGTGTGGAAGAAGGGGATGATGGAAGGCCAAGAGAGTCTCTGCCTCATGCTGAAGGTCATGGAGACTGTTTTCTTGGCATTGAGTAATAGCTAATTTGTGTGAAACCAGAGCTGAACATCATTGAACTCCTGCCGTAGCCTGGTCGATACATCAACAGTTAAGGGGCCTGATTTATACAGTACCATGTCATCTGCATACATGTAGATGGATGTGTGTGGGCAGGCCAAGGGCAGATCACTTAGGAAGATGGAGAAAAGGAGCAAGCCAAGAACTGAGTCTTGGGGGACTCCAGTGGTGACTGGGAGTGAGGTAGACATGGAATTACCTATTTTAACAGATTGGGACCTGCCTACCAAGTAGGAGTGGAACCAGCTGGTTGCCTTAGTAGAGAACCCAGCAAGAGAGAGCTTGTCCAGGAGGAGTGTATGGGAGGTCGTGTCAAAGGCCTTTGCCAGATCTATGAAAATAGCTGAGGTGATGAGGCCTTTATCCATAACATCAAGAATGGAATCTGCGAGCTCGTGGGGAAGTGGTGGAGTAGTGGGACTTCCTGAAGCCAGACTGGTAGGGCGAGGAGAAGAAGGAGGAGCTGAGGAAGGAGGAAAGTTGTGAGAGTGCAGGGTGCTCCTGTAGTTTTGCCAGAATGAGGAGGAGGAAACTGGATGGTAGTTACCTGGGACAGAGGGTCACTGCCCTTTGGGAGCAGGATAATGGTTGCATGCTTCCATTCTAATGGAACAGAAGCCAGGAGAAGGAGGGTTGAAAAGAGCAGCCAGGGGAAAGCAATAGCAGGAACAGCTAGGTACAGCATTTTAGTGTCCAGCCTAGATGGAACATTTGCCCTTGAAAGAGTTCAGTGCAGACAAGGCATTGTAAACTTCAGTAGAGGTGACCTGATAGAAGGTGAAGGAGGAGGGAGATTTTATTAAGCCCTTGCATCTGTCCCACTCTTCTGAATTCTCCACTGATTTCACAAAGGCCTCCTCTAGCATAGAAACATAGAAGCTGTCAGCAGAAAAGGACCTCCTGGCCCACCTAGTCTGGCCCAAGGTCCTTACCAACTGTGCTACCACAGATCCTAATTGATCTCAGCCTATTTTATCTTTCCACCACCCTCTCTATGAAAAAGTACTTCCTGGTATGGTATGGTATGGTATGGTATGGTATGGTATGGTATGGTATGGTATGGTATGGTATGGCATGGTATAGCATGGTATGGCATGGTATGGAACACTACAGTATGGAATAGTATGGTATGGTTAATATCAGAAAGGAGACTGCTGAGACACAAGTTAATCTGCAGCAATATAAAGAGCCTAAGGATTATAAAAGCTTTGACAAAAATCTGAACTGTAAAATTGTCCAATCAGAAAAAGAGGTTATTACAAGAAAACAAACCAAATTTAAATGTGATGAACTTGATTATTCAACTGACTCTGATTGCTGTTGGGGAGTCCAACCTAGATTCAGAAGCTGAGGCTGTTTGAGGGCAAGGCCCACACAGTGCACAAAATGCAGCAATAGATGCCACTCTTCATCCAGTGAATGAATCAACGGCGAATGTCGCTGAAGGTAACTCCAACAATAGGGTGTTACTTTTAAAGGGGGAAGAACAGAGACAGCTTGCAACACAGTTTAGACTAGTCAATGAAATCTAATCAAAGGAATTGGAGGAAAAAATCGGAAAAAAAGAACAGAGAAAAGCAAAGATCTGAGAAACCAGTTCTCACTGGTCAACAAGAACCAGGAATAATTCCAATCTGCACTTTATCAGGCAGAGTTGAGTGAGTTACAAACCTGTGTACTGTCAAAGGAGCTAAATTCTGTTCTGAACCCTGATATAAAACATCTGATGTTATGGTATATCTTTTAAATTGTACCATAAAAGTGATTTGAAAATACACTTTAACAATGGGTTATCCTACAACACAGTCCAAGAGGTAATATGCTCGATTCTGTTAGTACCAAAAGTTTGGAAGTAATAATTCAGACATGTTCACAAAGATGAATGATATGGAAACTTGGGGGAAAATGCTGATAATAGCATCTCATTGCTTAATAATTCTGTGTCTTAGGATTCATCTGAAAGATACAAGATCCCCTAGATTGGTCACTGTTTCAGCAATGGCGGTAACTGTGGGTACACGTCACGTCCAGATAATTGTCAAGGTTAGCCTTAAAGCTCCTCATTGTTTCACTAAGCACAACTGAATCTGGTAAGGAGTTTCATATCGATACAACCCTCTGAGTAAACCTCTTTAAGCTTTAAGTCATTATATATAGTGGCGTCTCCCAGAATGAAATCCACTTCTAACACACACTCCAGTATGCTTACCAGACCTACTGAATAAAGCAATGTAATTTCTTTTTTTTTTTAACTTCAAGTGTATTAAGTTCTGGCACCAGAATGTTACAGACCTGATAAATACAGATAAAAGCTTATTCGTAACGACAGTAGCTTGTTACATTATCAGTATGGAAAATCATGTTCGCAATAAGTCCATTTGCAATTTTAAGTTGCTGATGGAATCGCTGTAATCTGGTTTTCTAAATGTCTTCACTTAGTGTAAAGGCCAGTGCCAACTGTTCCAATTATGGTTTCCAAAAATTAATTAATAAACATGTCTTCAATAAAACTAGGAGTTATTCTATAATGACAACAACAGACTGGTTTCTGATTTCTTTTATGAAGTTGTTACCATATTGTTTGAGATATACACTTCTGTCAGTCCCATGATGTTTACCCACGTAAAGTATTCAATACCCAAAGGCTTGCTGGAAGAGCACCGAGACTCCCTCCCTCTACCTTAGGAGGGTCATGAAGGGGAGCCAAGTCCCATTAAATTTATCTTTTGAAAGTGTACTCCTGCGACCCTCCACCCCTCTGTATACAGTACTTTTAATAATGTCCAGCCACTCCTGAAAGGTCGGGGTCACTGGGAGAGCCACCTCCTAGTAATAGCTTTGCCAGCTGCCACCAGCAGGATCCCAGAAAATGATTTTTGTCTGTTAGTCATCTTACCCTGAGGTGGAGTCCCTAGAATCATATGCTGAAATAGTAGGTGGCCCTGAGTACCCAATAGCTGTTGATAGGCCCTGCCACCTCTGTCCAGAAGGGCTTCAGCACAGGCCACTCCCAAAAATATAAAAGTGCAAGACTATCAGTCCACAATTCCTCCAACAAAGCTCAGAGTGGAATGGGCTGTAATCTTTGGTTCTGGTTGGGGTGTTAAAAAATCTGCTGACCAGTTTCCATCGAAACTCCTTTCAGTTAAGAGAGGCAGAAGTGCAGAAAACCCCTTCCCAAACCTATTGCTATCCCCGAGTATCCAATTGCAGACATGACTCCTTTTCCCACACCTGCTGGGATTTAGGGATAGTCTTGTCTGTGAGTTCTGTATAGGTTTTAACCAATCTGGAAATCAGGTGTCTCTCTCCCCGGGCATCCGTTGTTGAGAGGAGGGCTTCCAATGGGTGAGGGTTCTACTGAACCTTTTGCAAGTTAGTTCCTTTACTAAGAAAGGATCCTACCTGTAAATATCTAAAAAAGTGAGATGACAGGATTCCAAATTCCTGTTGTATGGTGGGGAAGGCCTTGATATGGGTCTGAGCCACTAACTGACTGAAGTAGCAAAGACTACATTGCTGCCACCTGTCATAAAAATTGTCCAACCTAGGGGATAAGAAACAAGGACAGTTTGTTATGTGGGTTGTATTCAAAAGAGAATTTATCAGTTACACCTGTCTCTTTACTCCTCCCCATATTTTGTGTAACTGTTTTTGCCATGGGTTAGATGACTTGATTCTGAGGAGTGTCTCAGGGGGAGCCATGAAATCTAGGGAAGGACTGGTTTCTGAGCTACTGCCTTCCTCCATACCCACCCACACTTTCTTGGGGTCCTTTCTGTTGTAGTCGGCCCACAGGGTTATTTGAGCAATGAGATACTATGTTTTAAATTGGGCATACCCTGTCCTCCTCTGGTTTTGGGTTTTAAGAGTGCAATCCATGCTTTTCTGGCTCTCTTTCTGTTCCACACAAACCGTTGAGAGCCTTATCTATATCTTCTGCCATTTTGACTTAGGAATATGAAGGGGGAGGGAGCTAAATAGAAACAAAAAGTGGGGGAGAACATTCATGCAAATGGACTCTATCCTACCCAGTAGAGACAGAGGCAACAGGTCCCAATATTTTAAATCCAAAAACGTTTCCCATAATTTTTACCTGATACAGATGTTTTAGATCTAGGGGGAGAAACATCCCCAGATATCTAATAGAAGTAACCGCCCACCTAAAAGGAAGCACTCGTTTCAGGCTCGGGTTGCATCTACCACTAATCAGTAATATTTTAGTTTTTTTCTTGGTTGATTTTAAAGCCTGATATCTGATTATATTTAGGGAGAATTTTTGCTAGAATGGGATAAGTGGCAACTGGGTTGTTTAGATATAATGTGGTATTGTCAGCTTATAATGAGATACAATTTTCTTCCCCTCCTACTTTGATCCCTTCTTTTTGGGGATGTGTTCTAATGTGCTCCTCCAGTGGTTCTATGCTTAATGCAAATAACAGTGGTGAGAGCGGGCATCCCTGTCTTGTACCCCGCTGTACTTCAATCTTTGTTGATAGCATCCCTTTTACCTTTATTCTCGCTGTGGGTTTGTTATAAATGGCTTTTATCCAGGTGATGAACTGCACCCCAAACCTAAACTTATTTAATACCTCACAAAGGTAATCCCAGCAAAGCGGTAGAACATTTTTCAGCATTCACTGCAGTCTCCACCTGCTGGTCCCTGGATTTACTTCCTGTCGCTATGACATTCAAACAACATTTGATATTATCTTAGAGATGCCTATCAGGTATAAAAGCTGGTTGATCTGGATGGACTAGGTTAGGTAAGATTTAGGGAGATGGGGGACATGATAGAAACTTTCAAGTACCTCAAGGGAATCAACAAAGTCCAAGAGGGTAGCATCTTTCAAAAAAAGAGGTGTGCAAGAACAAGGGGGCACAATTTAAAGATAGAAGGGGGGCGGCTCAGAGGTAATTTAAGGAAGCATTTTTTCACAGAGAGGGTTGTGGATGCATGAAAGCGGCCTTCGGAGGAAGGTTGTGGAGTCAAAAACAGTGCTGGAATTCAAGCATGCATGGGACAGTCATAAGGCATTTCTAGGGGTTGGGGGTAGGAAGAAGTAGGCTGCTAGTTAACTAGGATCTGCAGCTTATCCATTAGGTAGGTAAATGGGCAGACTGGGTGGGCCAAGTGGTCCTTATCTGCCGTCAAATTCTATGTTTCTATGTTTCTGTTTGGTCTGGAGGCTAATATTTTGGTAAAGATTTTTGAATCTATGTTAAGAAGGGATATTGGCCTGTATGAGGCACAATGGTCAGGGGGTTTTCCTTCCTTCAGAAGGACAGTGATAAAAGCTTCCCTCCAGGTGTGCAGGAAGTCCTTGCTTTGCTCACATGAGTTAAAAAGGTCTAATAATGGGGCTGAACTAGGGGAACATTTCTGGTAAAATTCAACACTAAAGCCATCTGGCCCTGGGAGAGTTCCCTATTTTCATATCTTTCATAACTTGTGCAATTTCTGGGGTTGTAAAAGGGGAGTCCAGTGCTGCCTTCCATTCATCTGTCAACCTGGGTAAAGTAATCCCCTCAAAAAAATCCTTCAAGTCTCTCTGGTTCTCAGGGCCCATGGTTTCTGGCAGGTAAAGTGCTAAGTAGTATTCTTTGAAAGCTTCAGCTATTTCTTTGGGGGTGAACACCGATGTTGAGCTGCCTTGTTGGTAGTGGTGAAGCATGGTTGGCATGGGCCCTGGTGCAAGAAATGAAGATGGCCCCCCCATGAAAGGAATAAAGATGTGCCCCCCATGAAAGGAATTAAGATGGGCCCCCCTTGAATGGTTGAAAATGGGTAAACTTTCAGTCAGCTAGTGAAGTGGCCTTGTCCATGCTTTTTGCTGAGAAAAGATATCAATGATTTTGGAGACATCTAATTTCCTTGCATGTTCATTTTCTATGGACAAAAGAGTGAGGCCACTGAGTCATTCTTGTGCCATTGTACTTCTTCATTGACTCTTGATAAGTTTTAGTTTAGAAAATGAGTGCTCTGCAGTTGCCACTGTTACTGGTATTGTCATAAACAGTAAGTATGCCATACAAATGTCCGGAAAACTTGAAGCAAGAGTGCGGTTTTCAATCAACAGCAGTTCAGCTACTTCCTTCACTATAGATTTCCTTGAAATGTCTGATTTCATACAAGGTCAGAATGACAGTAGTTGGCCTGGGAATGAGGGTGACAAGTCAGATTCATATTGTTTAACCAGATTTTCTCCGGCAGCGTATAACTCATTGTCGGTAGCTGAAGTCAGTGTAGAAGGGCGAATAGCCTTGAATGTAGCCACCACTTCATTTAAACCTTCAAAGCGACATTTCAGTTGCGATATGGCTCTGACCAGTGTTGCATAAAATGCAGTAACTTTGAGCCTTTCTTCTGCAGATGTAAGTCTATGGTCTTCACAAATTTCATCATGGAACCATTTTACTCTTTGCACATGACACTCTTCAAATTTCTTTGATATTCCCCAGCCTTTGGCCATTTCTACGGCAGTTTCACGAATGGTTTCAAATTTGTTTCTGGATTCCTGCAAACTATTGTGGGCAGTTTGAAGAAGTGTGGTGGTTTGTTCAGGTCTTCTTGAGGGTGAATACAACAGCTTTGAAACATAGTTGACAGATTCCAAAATTTTGGTGGGCAGTACAACTAAAATTAAAACTGGAACTTCTCCATTTGCAACTTCAGAGCTGTTGCTTCTGTGATTTCTTCTTTCTTTGTACTAGTAAGTATTATCTTGGGATAATGCTTTAAGGAGATCCATAAAATGGTAACAAAGAGACACTAAGGATATACTGCAATGACCATCTAGTTGGACATAGTCTCTTTTTTTGAAATTTAACTTTATTGAAGTTTTCTCCCAAAATAGAGCAAGATGCAAGTATACAGGGTATTCCATCCAGCAATACATTCTTATATCAGTATAAACATATCCAGGTACATTGTCAGAAGCATCTTGCCCCCTCCCTCCCTCCCTCCTTCCACCCCACCCCCAAGCAGACAGAGCTATGCAATAGTGTACCAAATCATTGAACACCCTCGGCTTGGAACTGGATAGTCATGGGGAATAAGCACCCATCTGGACTAAGTACAACTCATGTCATTTTTCCCATACCTTGTGATACCTTGACAAACAATTTCTTCGATTTGCACTGAATTTTTCCATATTCAGATTAAAAAGCAACTCCAGTAACCACTCTGCATAAGTGATTACAACTCCATACACCCAATGTTTCAATACTACCTTTTTAAGTTATGCTGATATAAGGGCCATATGGTACCTTCTGGCTTTAACCTTAATTCCAGAATAATCCCCCAATAGGCGAACCTTGGGACTGAAGAGGAGATCAAGTCCCAACAAAGGATCTGCTCATTCCCTAATCATGTCCCACAGGGATTTAACCCTGAGACATTCCCAAAAAATATGGAGTAGTGTCCCCTCCTGCTGGCGGCAATAATTATAGTCTGAATCAGGAATGCGGCCAATCTTATGCAGTTTTGATGGAGTCCAAAACATGTTATTTAAAAACTGAAATTGCATAACTCTTAGCCTATCCTGAGTTATATACCTATAGGTATGTTGCCAAATTGCATCCCAACCCCTCCCCGTGTCTCCAAAAACAGTATTCCAGTAGTGGGTGATGCCATCAAGATGTTGATATGCTTGATCAAATAAACAGATATAAAATCTGGAAACTACACGCGGCTCCCAAACAGTCCGAGCAAGGGTTTTAAATAGACCTTCGGATGGCTGAGACCCAACATGTTTCCTAAAAGATTGTACCAGCAAATGTCGGAGCTGATAAACTCTAAAGGTACGCCAGGGGTGATATGATATTTATTAATTAGCTCCTCAACAGAAAGACACTCCCCCTCCTGAAAGAGGTCTGAAATCCTCCAGTCCTTTATCTCAGGAAGCCAAGACTCTTGAATCATTTTTCCCCCAATTTTTAAATTCAGATTTTGACATAGGGGTTGATGCCTATCTTTACAGGGGGAATATTGTAAAAATAAGCACAGCTGTGCATGGACCCTTAAAGATGTTTTTATCGGGGTGGGGAATAAGTCCCCCGATAGGGACTTCGGTGAAGCATAAAGAAGGGCAGTCGGGTCAACAAGCTTCCATTATTAGCTCCACTTCTAACTTGACCCACGAGGGACATAAAAGGATAAAGAGTACTCTGTGGGGGCTAGCAACCACCTTAGTGCACACTGACACTACTTGCCCAATAATATAATCCCAAATGAGGTAGTCTTTACCGGCCTTCTCCTTAGGAGTGGCCATCCTATAATAAGCTCTACGTGAGTTTCCCCTGCCAGATAAAAGCTGTGATTATTGCATGCATACTCTTGAACCAGCTTATTGGCAGCCAGAATTCAACATGGTTATCTGGTACAATACCCTGGGTAAAACATTCATTTTCATCAGACTAACCCTACCCCATAAGGATATTGGGAGTTTGGCCCACCTAGTAAGGGCTTGTTGAATGAGTATTCCTAATCAAATCTAAGTTCAGTTGCACCATCTTGGAGTCACTATGGGCCAAAAACCCCTAAATAATAAGCTTGTGCAGGCTCCATTGTAGGCCAACGCTGTAGATCTGACTTGAACATCCTAGAATTCCATCAGGAATACCAAAGTTTTCTCTCCATTGATTTTATAATTAGAAAACCTGCTAAACTCCTCTATAAGCTCCATAACCACTGGTATAGAGGCATTGGGGTGAGTCAAATGGAGAAGAACATCATCTACGTATGCAGAAAGTTTGAACTCATGGAAACCTATTTTAACACCACTGACCCTAGGATCCTGCTTATTTTTGCCAGAAAAGGTTCGAGGTAAAGATGAAAAGGAGAGGTGATACAAGGACATCCCTGTCAAGTTCCTTCACACAAGGGGCAGTATAGCATGATGGTCTAAGGCTCTGAGCTGCAAATTTGGTGACATCCAGCAGACCAGACCTGGGTTTGAATCACAGCTTCCACTTGCATACTGTGTGACCCTGAGCAAGTCTTAACCTCCTTGTGCTCCCAGGTCGCTCCTGTAAAAAAGCTTTCAGCTTAGTGTGCTATACCTGGTTAAACAACTAAATAAAAAAAAAAATATGGGAATATTGAGGAAAAAACCCCATTGTAATAAATCTGTGCACTCGGTTGACTATGCAGGGAAAAGATGCTTTTAACAAAAGAGAGGGGGAGTCTAAATTTCACCATGGTCAAAAATAAAAACTGCCAGTCCACCCAATCAAAACCTTTTTTGCGTCTATCGACACCAACCCAGAAGGGAAACAGTGATCTCTAGACGCAGAAAAGATATTAGCCAATTTACGTAGGTGGTCCATGGTTGATCTGCCCACCATGAAACCAGCCTGGTCACTGTGTATGAGTAGGGGCATTACTTTAGCTAAGCGATTGGCCAAACTTTTTGCTAAAATCTTAACATCGTAATTTAATAGCAAGATGGGCCTATAGCTGGACACCTTGTCTGGATCCTTACCTCCTTTAGGAATGACAATAATAAGGGCTGCGAATAGGTGTTTGTCCACTTTCTCAGAATTCAAAATGAATTGAAATATCCTTTTTAAGCTAGGGGCTAACTGTGCAGCAAAGCATTTATAAAAATTTGGGGAGAACCTGTCAGGACCTGGGGCTTTATCAAGAGTAAGCGAGTTTATTGTTGTAAGAATCTCATCTTCTGAAATAGGCTGGGACAGCTCACCTCTCAGCACCGGGAGGCAACAAAGGGAGTGGGCAAGAGGAAAGATATCTTTCCACCTCCTCCTTCGAGGGTCTAGACTTCATCGGACTATATAGTTCCCTGTAATAACTTTCAAACTCCGGAACAATTTCCTTAGGGTGGGTTTTAACCTCTCCATCCAACCGAGAGGTGATACTCTTAATAATCCTGACCGACTCCTCTCTTTTTAATCTCATGGCCAATAGGTGCCCGGCCTTCTCCCCCTGATCGAGATACCAAGCCTTAGTCTTTAACAGGGCATACTCCACTTTCTCATGCAGACAGTCACTGTATTGGTTTCTTAAGCCAACTAACTTTTCTCTAATATCTGCAGGGGTAGTCCCAGAGAAGGTATGTTCTGGTTCCCTAATTTGC
The DNA here is from genome assembly GCA_016271365.2 of Neoceratodus forsteri. Taxonomy (NCBI): domain Eukaryota; kingdom Metazoa; phylum Chordata; order Ceratodontiformes; family Ceratodontidae; genus Neoceratodus; species Neoceratodus forsteri. The sequence continues at coordinate 1,051,981,002 of CM057449.1, forward strand.
CTAAGTAAAGTCATAGCTTTATTCTCTCTTTTTTTTCTTCCTTTCTTCTGCCATTCTGATAAGTTCACCCCTTAAAACGCATTTAAACGCACTCCACTCCATATCCCATTTACCTATGGACTCCATATTCTCCCTCTCATATTGCTCTATAATGTGGGTAATGGTTTCTTTAATTGCCGGGGAGTGTAATAATTGATTGTTTAACTTCCAGATCATTTGTCTACTAAGGATTGGGGATAGATTTATTAAACAGCAGACCAGCGAATGGTCTGAGATTATCCCAGGCAATATTAAACATTGTGAGAGACCAGGGAGGGCTGATTGACTGATCAGGAAATAGTCGATCCTAGATCTGGATCCATGCACAGCCAATGTGAATGTGTATTCCCTGAGTGAGGGATAAAGGACCCTCCACGGATCACATAAGCCGACACTGTCAACCAACTCTCTAAGGGCTCTCTGCATGGGAGTAAGCCCACTTCTTCCCCTGCCATCTTTGTCCAATTCCAGGTCAAATAGTAAATTCCAATCCCCTTCCCTAAAAACATCAGAATATGAACAAATGGGGACAATATTTTTAACAGATCTACAAAAAAAAACTGGCGAGTCCGTGTTTGGGCGTAAATACTACGATTAACACCTTTGATCTATATAATGTCCCCAAAACTAACAAAAAGCGACCAGGGATCTTTGGTAACTCCTCAGGAAAATGGAGTTTGCCTGGTGATCAGAATAGCCACTCCCTTACTAGCAGTACTCTCGTCAGATAGGTATACCCATCCTATGCTCTGTCGCTTAAACAAAGCACTTTCTGAGTCGAGCAAATGCATCTCCTGTAAACAGATGATTTTCCCCTTTTGCATTTGAAGGTGTTTTAGAAGCTTGTATCTTTTAGTGTTGTTCCTAGCTCCATTAACATTCCATGTAATTAAATCCCAAACAGTTCCCATTTAACTTCTGATTATTATTAAACATAACCCTTTGCTAGATAACAACATTCGGGCTCTCCAGAGCCCAGCAGAAACTTCACCAGCCTGACAGATTCCTGTGTACTTCTGTTTGCTTCTCTCCTCCCCCCTACCCCCCTTTCCTCCCCAGAACAAAATTCCCTCCACACTGATCCCTTATACCTCCCACCATAATAATAGTAAGTTCTCCCTCCCCAAACACTCCATCAAGAATGTTTAGCCCCAACTGAACTCCATCTTGGTCACTGACGTCACATGCACAAACCCTCCTAAACACCACCCAGCCCCCGTCCCTGCACCTACTGACCTTGTTCAATGTCTAACTCCATCTGAGCCCCTTTCCAAAAACAGGATCAAGCAATAAAAGGAGAAGAATAATAAACCTGTAGGAAAAATCCTGAGAAGGAGAGAGAATCCTACCAGAGCCAAACTCAGAAAGGCCCTCAATACCTTGGGTCTAACATCTCGAGTCCTTCCTTCCCCTAACGACAATAAAATGAAGAAAAACTCCCCAGGAGCAGGAGACTGGTAAAGCATCCACCTCTCCGATCCTAGTACTTCTGTACCGGAAAAACATCCATAAGCTGTGCCCCCTCTAATAAGCCTCCCAGCAGAATTGCCACCTTTCTCCAGTCCAGCTAATCCCCCAACTAAAACAAGTCAAAAACTAAATGAAGCCTCTCATTGCTATCACGGGTTCCAGTCTCACTCTCTTACTATCTAAAATAAAGAACACCAACAAAATGACTGGAGAATAAGCATCCTTTCCCCATTCCTCCCGATATTCATGATCCAACTTGGATGCACATTAAATATCTCCATGGTGAAAATCATGAAAACAAAAAATGAGAAAGAAAACTGAAACCTTACAGGACTCAGGGAGACCGAATAGCAAAGTCCAAACTGTAATATAAAAGAATTAGTTAGGCTCAAATCCACAAAGAGCTGGTGCCCTCTAGTGGTGTAGTACAGTTATCAAACATGCAACTCGATACAAGGAGATTCAAAAGAAAATAAAACCAAAGGCAAGTATCCAAGCCATAATAAACTGTCACATCGAGTCTGTAAATTCCAACAAATGGTCAAACTGTCCTTCAAGGCAGGGCATAGGGCTTCCGATCAGGTTCATCTCAGGAAGTGCAAAAACAGGATACCCTGCCACTTCTCAGATTGCTTACTGTCCATTACCTCAACCAAAGTCCCCAGACCAGCAAGAAGGGTTAAGATATACCGGTTGCTCAGAAACATCTCCTCCTTCAGAAATCATTACCCACCATTTCAAAAACCCAGTTTTCTCCCTCGGAGTGAAAGCGACCTCTCATTTGAACAGGTCTGGTGCAAACTTTAATCCCTCCATTGCTGCTTTCGGCTCCTCATAACTCACCCAAGATCTAGACAAGCAAACTTGCAGGCACTGAGGTAATTCATCCAAAACCAGTAGAAGAGGCAATCAGTTTTACCACTATTGGGTAGTATTCTGCGTTCTGCCTCACTGTTAGGGGTAAGTCCTGAGTTATCCTCAAGACAGCATTTTCCCAGGAAACTTCTTTGAGCTCTCTGATCTTAAAAGGACACGCTGTTTCTCAAGGTAATTCAAGAGTGGAGGATTAGGGTGCATGGGGGGTGCCCAGCTGAGGGCATTGCTCTCAAAGCCTGATGGGCTCTTTCAATCGGTAATTGAGCCATATGGCGATGGGCCAGCAAGCTTGGTCAGGAGCCTCTGCACAAACACTATCGGGTCCACCCCCTCCACCTTCTCCGGTAGCCTAATAACTATAAGATTATTGCATCTACTTCTTCCTTCTAAGTCCTCAATCTTGGAATCCAATCTCACCAACTTTTGGCGGATAGCCACCATCTCCGGCTCATATTTAGCAGAACGGGCTTCAACTGACTCAATTCTAACTTCGTTGTCCTTTGTACATCTAGATAGGTCCTCCAGTGCCAGGATGACCGATTTTAGCTCCTCAGTAACCACCTGAAATTCTGCCTGAGAAGGTTTAATCTCTGCCAGAAATCTCACCACTGTAAATGGTTCATTTTCAGTCTCAGCCATTTCAGTTTCCAGATCCCCGGAGGCTGAAGGGGCCCTGGGTTTCTTTGAGGCCTTGCCAGGAGAAATGGGCGGAGAGTGCTTCCTGTGATTTTTGTGCTTATCTTTTTCCATCTGAAGCCAAGACGGGATTTCCTCACTCTCCAATACTAAAGACGGTAAACTAAACTGGAATTTGATGACAATAATACTTTCCTCCTGAAATTTAGTCGAAAAACAGAGACAGGAGGCAAGAGCTGAGCAGTCAGGATGTTAAGCCGGCTCTTGCATCATGTGACTCCCCCGGACATAGTCTCTTTAACGTGACATTGGAGGAGGACGTGAATGACGACAGCATGTGCCAACGCTTTATGCTGTGTCCAAAGAAGGTGTACAGATTTTCTACTATACCAAAGAAGTTTCTCACATCTGGTACATCTGACATGGCATAATTCAGGACTAAATTCAAGCTATGTGCAGCGCAGTGAACATAGGTTGCTTTTGATTGTCTGGCCTTCATTCTTGCTTGCATGCCTGCATATATGCCTCTCATAGTTGCAGCACCATCATAACCTTGGCCTCGCAGTTTGGATATGTGCAGCCTATTATTTCCAATGCTGTTAATAATCGTCTTTTCCAAGCCAACCGCTGACTGGTCCTCTACTTTCATGAATCCCGTAAAAGACTCATTCATTTTTATTTATCTTTGTTTCCCACTTTCATCAGTATCGATGGACACATAGCGGATCACTTGACTGAGCTAATCAATTTTCGCAATATCCTGAGATGTGTCCATAATGATAGAAAAGAATGAGGAATTATTGACATCATCTATTATTTCATCCTTGACACAGTTTGAGAGTATTGCAAATCAATGCATTCTGTATGTCAGGGCTTAAATATTTCACTGTTCCTCTAGCATACTTATTAGCTTTTCCAGTACTGAATCATACTTTTGCAGAAGCGTAATAATGGAAAGAAAAGTTCCATAATTTGCAGTGAACCTTACATTCTCCCTGTGGCCCCGAATGCCAGATTAGACATGGCCAAGTCAACATAATATCGATAATTCAGTCAAGCACTTGTCTCCAGTAGTTAGCTTCTTTTCTTGATGGATTCTTCCAAATCTTTGGTTAATGTCCTGTGCCAATGCTATTGTTCCAACACCAGGCAACACTGTAAATTGCAGGGTTGAGTTTTTCTGACAGATGGCACCAATCACGTACTCCATTCACCCATATAGCATTAGCGCTTTCCTTTTTGGTATAAAACAGCCAACAAGCCTGGCAATATACACTGTCTAAGGCTGGTGAGTAGCTACAGCCATGTGTGCTGTAGTTTAACACCAGCTTTGTTTACCTCCTCATAGTAGGTTTCAGAAAAACATCTCCCCTTCTGAAGAGGCCACGTGGAAATGGGTCTGACGGTTGGCATGGCCCATGTGATATTATGAACCACTTGTCTTGAGCACTGAGGGGCTCACTAAAGGGTGCTTTGTCAGTGAGAACTTTTTGAAACTAGATTAACAAGATGTGCATCGTAACTTTCAATCATTGTTGAGGAACCTTCACCAGGATCATCTTTCACGTCACTGCTATCTACACTGTCACTTATTACATTATCATCATCATCATCAACCTTTGTATCATTACGGTATCATTGTTCATTAACACTGATGTGTTCTTCAGTGTTCAGACTTGACGGAGTCACCCACATCATGATCAGTATCCATATCCACAACCTGGCACATCAGTCTCTGTCAAAGGTTTCTCTATGAACCTCTCTGTCCTTCTTGGACATGTTTATGCTGTCTTTCTTAAAAATGGGACATTTGGGGTAACTTCTTTAATTTCTCATCCTCTCTTTGCTCAGTTTTCTCTTTGCTGCACCTCTAACATGCTTAGATTGAACACTCAACATTTTATACTTAAAACCTTATGACAGGTACTGGCACTGGCTGGCTAAATGGATTTATACTGCACTCATGCACTACATTGAGGGTGGGAGACTGGTTTACAGTGATTGAAACAGTGAAAGTTCAGTTTTGCAGAATATTGGACACTCAGTTACAATTATTTCTAATAAAACTTATAAACAATGTGTTGTGTGTTTTCTTGATATGGTGAGGGGTCAGAGGTAGGGCATGAGACTGAGGAGTAAATACTTGTGCGTAACTTTATTTTACTTCAAACATACTTTTAACTTGTGATGTTTTAGGGGTGGCTTTAAAAGCTGTTTTTTGCAGTTTCTTTCACCCACCTACCGTACCATGCCACTTTCCCAAACTCCAACTGTCCCTCCCACCCATCCGTCTTCTGCTTCAAAAAGATGCCTTAAAATGCTTTCTCTTTTTTAAGCCTCTGAAAATTCTGTCTGTATTTGTTTATTTAAATCTCATCAAACTCTTATGTTCCATGCACCATAAGTTTCTGTTTATTATTTGCTTATGCAGCAGCACTACTGCACTTCCTGTTCCCTAGCTAATCTCAGCAGTCTGGCCTTTATCCACTTTACTTTATCAAATCTCCTCTCCTCAGCTTGGTCCATTCTGTTGTCTCTCCATCTCGGTCCCTCTGCTGTCTCAATATATAGTATACCTTGGCTTCTGTAACCCCAGTACAGTAATTCAATTGTTTACTGTGAGTGGCATATATGCAGCCATGCAAGCAAGTTAAGTTTCTTTGCTTTGGCTTTCAATCTGGGCTTTGCTAATTGCTATTTTGCCTTTTTAGTAAGAACAGTTCCTCTTCCTCCTTTCAGAAATTCAGAGTTTCAGTCAGACTCCCCCAGACAGCCTCATGAGTCTATTTCTGTAATTATTTTATTTTAATAGTCAAACTCTTATATAGTTTCATACCAGATTCTGTTGCTGCTTATTTGCTTATCAAAGCAGACAGCTGCATAGCAGCATGGAGCAGTAGTACACTTCTTCCTCCTATCCTATTAATCCCTTCTTCCTTGCTTAGTAAAGCCTTTCTTTTCTCTGTCTCAGTCTCAGATTGGTAAGTGTTCTCACAAATTGTATGCTATAACTTGCGTGACAAATGACTTGTCCTGTTGCTTATTTGCCTATGTATGATGCAGTAGCAATGCAACAGTTCTGTTAACCTAACTAATCACTGACTTTTGTTTTGTGATTCCAGGCCAGCAGAGTAATTCTTTTTTGTTAGCAAAGCTAAGCCTTTCCTTTCGTTTTACTTTCTGGGATGAGGGCTTTGCTAATTGCTTGTCTTTTAAGTTCCTCCTGACCTCCTCCTCCTTTCAGTCAAACTCCCCACAGACAGTCGGTCCCCAGTGTCTGTATTTAAGTATATTTTTGTTTTATTTCAATCATAAAACTAACAGGATCACCACTGCCAGCTTTTTGTTGCTTGTTTGCTCAAAGCAGACATCTGCCTGCAGCACTTTCTTGCTGCTGTGTCTGACTGTCTGAACAGCCTTTTATTTACTTGTACTTCTACTTTTTCTCCAATCTTGTCTCACCTTAGCTACTCCCTTTCATCATTGTTCTCGGTCAGACTGCCCATGAGAGTAGACAGTCCCGTCCTGTCTCCTCCCAAGTTGTCTCTTTAATTTAGGTTCTAGGAGGAAGACCACTAGTCTCTCCACTGTCAGCTTCTGTTGCTTTATTGCTTATTTGATTTTGGCTGCTCAAAGTACTGAAAGCAGCCTGCAGCCACCAGCAGCAGCAGCAGCACTTACTGCTTCTGTGAAATTCTTCTCTCTAGTCTGTGTGAATCTGAAACATTTGTCTTTTTTTTGTACACAGTACTTCTTCTACTTTAAGTTTGTCTCCAATAATCTTTTATCTTTATTATTTCTTATCTAATCTTTCTCTCCTCCTTAGCTGAGCTCCCCTTTAATTATCATTCAATCTACTCTGCTATCTGCTCTGACCCAGACAGCCCTGTCTCTGTGTGACTATCTCTCTCTTCAAGTATATTTTTTTTATAAAACTTCCTTGTTCCTTCCTCAACTCTCCACCACCAAATCTTAATAATCTCCTCCTTACCCTCCCTCCCCAGAGTCCCTGGCATAGTTCCTTGTCTGCTCTGGGCTGGCCCAGACAGTCCCTGTCTGTGTCTGTGACTGTCTTTTAAGTATTTTCTTTTTAGTAAAAACAAAACATTCTTGTTTGTTCCTTCTTTGGTGAGTGAGTCCCAGTGACTGACTCCAGTCCACCAACTAAATTTCTCCCCAGTCCCTCTAAGGAGAGTCTCCTCCTGTCTCCTTCCTCCTAATTTCTCCCCGATTCCCTGAGCCCCCAAGCAGCCAAGGTTCAGGTCCGCCACCTCTCTCAGCCGAGCCAGGCACCAGCCCAACCTCAAGATCCACAGGAAATACACAATGCCAACCTGGTGGCAGTGGCACAGTCAAAATAAATAAATACATTTTTCTCAGCCACCTATGAAAAGAGCGAGATGAGTCTAACGGCGCTGGAACAGGCAGAAGCACTGCTCAAGAAAGGCGATGAGTCCAGTGAAGAGACACACTACACATGTGATTGCAGTCAGAGTTGAAAAGAAGTGGAGGATTGCGCTTCTCTGACTACAACTTCAGAAGACCGCTGCTGACGTGATGATGTTTCTCTCTGCCTCCTGCCTGCCCCAACACTACCTCGCCATGACCCGATTGGTCACCACAATCTTGCAGCAGCAGCACTAATTCACCAGATAGCTGCTTAATCTGTCAATCACCATGACAGATAGGTGGCGCTGGTGGTCTGTCCTCCTCCTCCTCCTCCTCCTCCTCCTCAGCTCGCTGACTCCTGGCTCTTCTCGGCACAGCTGCTCATTCCCAAGGGGGTCCACATGGTGTACAACACTAACAGTCACATGGGTGCTGGCCTAGTACTGACTAGCACGCATTTATTTTTTAACTTATATAGCAGCCACCGGCTGAGGGGGGCACATGCACACCTCAGCTGTCAAAGTGGCACGCATGCCATCAGAGCAGCTGAGCAGCCTGCAGCAGAAGAACACTGAAGGGAAGGGAAGGGGAATTATTGCAGGGAGGAGATTTATTTATTTAGTTTTTGTTTACCAGGTAAGTACACTAGACAAGTATTATGCCTATTTTCAGGAACGACCTGGGAGAATACAACATGAGGAACAACAGTCAAGGAGACATGGCAAAGAGAGTACAGTTTTTTGTCACAGTAAACAAACATGTGGGAAATACATCATTTGACACTGGGGAAACATACAGTAGTAAGCACATTTCAGATTATACACTCTAGACTAGCTAGTTCAACTGACAGATATATACAGGTCATTATACATAGGAGTGGAGCATAGCTCAAGGACTGGATTGGTTATAACTTGTAACATTGTCGTATACACCCCCAGGCTAGGTGGATCACGGACATGTATATACAGCTCATCACATTTTTCTAAATATGCACATGTTAGACAGAAACAGAAACACTTGGTAGTACAAGTTTCTACCAAGTGACCAAGGTGCAATATGTCAGATGAGTCATTCAGGAGAGATGAGAGAGAGGGTTTGGGAGTGCGAGTGTGAGTGCCGCCCATGGGATGGTCTGGTAAGCTAAGTAATAAAAAATTATTTTGTGCAGCCTCGCGAGCACTCTAGATGGACTCTCTAGTTCATTGGCACCAGTGCAGGTGCACCACCTGCACACTCCATTCCTACGCCCCTGCCTGTCGGGGTTTTGTAATTTTCTTTATGTTTCTGTCCATCTGTGCTTTTCTTAGTCTAAAGGCCAGTAACCTACTAGCCCTATTACCCTGCTCATAACGTTTCTGATTTGTGTATCTGGGCTTTCCTTCTATTTGTCTATCTAGCATATTTTGGAGCTCAGTTCTGTCTTTCTGTAATTCACCCCATATCTTCCTTGAGCCTGGGTTTTTGTGCTCTTGTTCCAGTTTCTGTAACATAAGTTCTAGTTTTGTTTGTTCTTCTTTTCTTTGTTTTTTCAGCCTTGACAAGTAGGCGATAATTAGCCCCCCTCAGAACTGCCTTAAGCCCATCCCAAAACCACTTCCCAGACCCTGTCTTGCACCCTATTGTGACTTTTATATTCTCTAATTTCATCTTTTATTAGGGGTTGGAGTTCTTGTCTTTCAAGGATGCAGACATTCAATCTCTACCTGGTGGTCCTTTTCCAGTCTCCCAGCTGAATTTCTAGTGATACTGCTGAATGGTCAGAGACCAGTCTGGGGTGTATTTTACAGTCTTTCACTCTGTGCTTGTCTAGTTGACTGCACAGAAAGAAATAAAAATTCTGGAGTAGGAATTATTTGGGTGCGAGAAAAATGTGTAGTCCCTCGTGGAGAGTTAATTTCCCTCAGAGCGTCCAGCAGAGCCAAGTCCTGCATTTTGCCTCTTACTACCCCTCCTCATTTCTTATTAGTAGCCACATTTTGAGATGAGTGGTCCAGAGATGGGTTCAACACACAATTGAAATCTCCACCCAAGATCAGCATCCCTCTCCAACTCTGAGCTCTTTTCAAATAGTTCTTTATAGAAGTGGTGTTCATCTACATTAGGGGCATACACAGTGCCAAAATTTATTTGTTGTGAGTATATTTGCCCAGAGATCATCACCACCTACCTTCTTCAGAGCAATCTCTGGCTTGATCTCAGGGAGATATTTTTAATTTAATTTTTAAAATGGCACCCCTGCTTTTTGGCTGTTGGGTGAGAAGAGCTCACCACTCTACCAAGCCAGGACCTCCTTAGTTTTAAATGGTCTGAGGCTGTAAGCTTAGTTTCTTGAAGAAAGCATACATCTGCATTCAATTTCTTGCAATAATGTAAGATTGTTTTCTCTTGACAGGTGAATTAATACCTTGAACATTCAAGGAGACTGCTGTTAATGTACCCATTTGTCACTTTTGGTGGTCTTCTACCCAATATGTGTGGCTTCATCTAACCTACTGCTTCATTACATGGTTCCCTATTGGCGCCTCCCAATCCCACCAGAGCAACTTGACAGTTGGTGCAACTCAATAATTTACCAGCCTATAAGGTGACAATTTATTTATTTTTTTTTTTGAAATTTAAGTTTATTGATTTTCAATAAAAAGGAGAACAACAAAAGAAGATACACAACCACAATTGAATGAAACATCACTCCAATAACATTCTTGGTACAACGTAAAATCAAGAAGAACCCCCAAAAAAAGGTGAGAAAGAAAAGAAAGAAAAAACCCAACCCCCACCATCCCCCATCCCCGCCCCCCACCCCCCCCCAATGAGTGTGCTAGAATTATATTCCGCCATTCCTGGCAGTTAAAAGCAGTGACAAACTTAAAGATTATTCCAACCTCCAAAACTATAAGTGACAGGAGTATCTCCATGAAGAGGGTAAAGGAGATCTCTATGGGCATCAGAGAGAATGTCAACAGGAAAATTATTGATGGAGATACAGTGAGTATAGCTTACCCCACTTTTTGTGGAAAAGGTCCATACGGTTGCGTGAGCTAGCTATCAGTCTTTCAGCATTAAGACAAGCAGATAGCTCGGTCAACCATTCAGCATAGGACAAAATCAATTGATCGGTCCAATGCCTAAGAACCAATTTTTTAACCACACTGGACACCATAGCCACGTGATACCGTCTCTCCACACAGTCAATTCCAGTATAGTTCCCCAGCACACAGATCTCAGGGACAAAAAGGTCCGCAAGGCCTAAAAGTGGATCTAAGTTATCTCTAATAGAGGACCACAGAGGGACGACCTTGTTACAGGTCCAAAATATATGGAGGGGATCACCTTCACACTGCTCACATCTGAAACAGAGAGAGTGGGAAGTTTTTAAGCTGGAATAGCTTCTTGGGGTGTAGTACATATTATCATAATGTAGTACTGCATGAGCCTTATCCTGTCTTGAGTGTGGAATTTGTGAAGGTCCTCAAATACTGGCCCAATCTAGGAAGACTCGGAGGAAAGAGAAAGCCAAGTAGCAGAGCCCTCAACGGGAGCCAAAAATTTGTAATTTAAGAGGAAGGAGTATATTGACGAGACAGGATGCGGTTTAGATGCAAGCGTAAATATTTGGGAAAGAAAGGGGCGGACTACTGAGTCTCTATAGGGAATACCGAACTTGCCCGCTAATAGGTGTCTTAATTGATAAACTTTGAAGATTTTAACATTGGAAATAGCATATTTACCCAGAATAGCCTCCGAAAGAAGAAGAGAATCTTGGTCATAAAAATGTTCAAGGTTGGCTTCCTTAAATGGTGGGAGCCAGTCCGGTGTAATCATTGATTTGCCCACCTTGATGTTTGGGTTAAGCACCACAGGTTGACCTAAATCTTGCCCTGGAAAAATATTAAGAAAACGCAGACACTGTGAAAGGGACTTAAGAGACAGAAGTACTGTTTGATCAGTTACCCACTTCGAAAGTATAGATGGGGGGGCATAGAATATGGCATAGGGATCAAGTCCAGAATCCGAAAGAATTGATCTCTCCATCTGAAGCCAGATCGGGGAGGAGGAGTCAGAGTTGACCGGGAGCCACCTCCCTAATTTAGCAAGATGAGCAGCCCAGTGATAAAATAGCAAATTAGGGAGTCATAGGCCTCCTTTGTCTTTGGGAAGAGACAACTTAAGAAAAAGCGTGGACTCCTTTCCCTTTCCAAATAAAATTGGAGAACATTACATGAAACTGTTGTAAGTAGGACAGGCAGCCAAAGAGTTAGTAAATTTAGAGGGTAAAAATACAGGGTACACATTCATTTTAATAATATTAATTATCTCCCATAGAGATAGGAGATCCGACCACCGCTGAAGATCTTGTTGCACCTGATTCCTAAGATCATCAAGATTAAGTTTCCTAAGTAAGGAAGGGTCATTTGAAAAATGAATCCCTAGGTACTTAATTGACTTAGGGGACCACCTCATCCCAAATCTAACAAGGTCCTGTTTATATGTATAACTATTCAGCGGAAAAATTTCTGATTTTGAAATGTTCAATTTGTACTGAGAGAGGGTCCCGTACTGCTTTATAATCTCCAGCGCATGCCCCAGAGAGACTGCAGGATGCGCAACATGCAAGAGTATGTCATCTGCGTAGACAGAAAGAACCAATTCTTGATGACATACTGAGCACCCTTTGATATGAGAGGAAGATTTGAGTTTAATAATAAGGGGCTCTAAGTATAGATTAAACAGAAAAGGCGAGAGGGGGCAACCCTGCCGAGTGCCAGCAAACAACCGGAATCCTGAAGAGAGCAAGCCATTACAATATATCTTGGCGAAGGGCACCTGTAAAAGTCTGGACCCATTGTAGAAAGGAATCTGGGAATCCCATCTTAGTCACACGCCCAAAGGAAAGACCAGTCTACTCAGTCAAATGCTTTTTCAGCGTCTAACGATACTAAGGCCATAGGAAAATGCACCGTCTGTGCAAAATGGGAAATATGAGAGAGGGCCCTAAGGTGGTCCAAGGGAGAACGAGAGTGTACAAACCCCACTTGTTCTGGGCTAAGAATATGGGTCCAAACCTTTTTAATGCGTTCAGCCAAAATTTTGGATAGGATTTTCATATCATAGTTATGGAGCGATATCGGCCGGTAGCTAGCAGGATCCATGGGCCCCTTATCGGGCTTAAGAATCAGGATAATAGTGGCTTCCAGAAGCGTGGGGTCTATGTCAGGGGAGAGAAAAAGGTGCTCATAGAGTTTGAGAAGCAGTGGAGCGAGCTCCTTAGAAAAGACTTTATAAAAATTAGCGGGAATCCATCTGGGCCGGCGCCTTATCTGGGGTCAAAGCGATAACACTTTCTATCTCAGAAAGGAAATAGGGTATTTAGAACCTCTTTGTGAGCTGGCAAAGCTGGGGATATCCAAATCATCCAGATATTTGGTAATATCTGAAGGAGAGGCAGGATATGCGGCGAGTCATAAAGTTCCCTATAATAGTTTTCAAAGATCGCACAATATCTTTGGGAGGTTTGATGACCCCGACAGATGATTGCAGGGCTGGAATTAGTCTAAAACTCTCCAAAGTGCGAAGCCTTAAGGCCAGGAGTCGCCCCGCTTTTTCCTCCTGTTCGATATATTTAGATTGTGTTTTCATAATGCAGTATTCCGCTCTTTCTTTGAGAAGGTCAGTGTACTCATTTTTAGCCACCAGGAGGGCTTCTAATGTAGATATCCGCAAGGCAGAAGAGTGGGCAGCTTCCAATTCCCTAATTTTACCTATTAAAGAGAGTGCTCGTGCCTGTCAGGCTTTCTTCCTGGCTGAGGCCAATTTAATTAATTCCCCCCTAAGATAACATTTTAAAGAGGACCAAATGAAATCAAATCTTGAAATAGATCCTATATTATCCGCCATATACAGGGAGATAAGAGTCCTTATTTCTGTGACCGTACTCGTATCCTTAAGCATCTGAGTATTAAGCCTCCACATGGTATCACGTTGGGATTCCAGATCCGGAGAGATTCTAATCCAAACCATAGCATGGTCAGAAAGGATTATCGGCTCAATACCAGACTGGAAGAGACCTGGAAGTAGAGTCAGACTAATCAGGAAGTAGTCTATCCTAGACCATGACTTGTGGGACTGAGAAAAGAAAGAAAAAGTCCGTAAGGAGGGATAAGAGAGCCGCCAGGGATCGCACAGTCCTAACATTTGAGAAAAATCTTGTAAAGCTCTCTGTATAGGGGTAACTGGGCGATTAGCCTGAGGATCCCTATCTAGAAGGTACGATGGTGGGACGTTCCAGTCTCCCCCCAAGACTATCTGTGAGGGAAGCAGAGCACTAATTTTATCTGCAAGGGTCATAAGGAATTCAGAGCTACCTCCAACAGGGCCATAAATAGAGCCCAGCACCACCATAGCCCCATTAAGGGAACCTTTAATCAATACAAATCGTCCGTCTGGGTCCTCAACCACTAATTCCTTCAAAAATAAAATGTGTTTCTTGACAAGGATAGCCACTCCTCTACTAGAGCTAGACCCACTTGCGGCAAAGATCTGTGAGAAACCGGAACAAGATAGCCACTTAACCTCCACATTAGTTAAGTGGGTTTCCTGAAGAAAAAGTATATCTATTTGCAGTAAAAGACAGTGATTAAATGCTTGGGTTCGTTTGACCTTCTCTCTAAGCCCATGTACATTCCATGAGGCCATTTTGATAGCTCCTATAGCCATTTTATCAACAATATGAAAAGGAGGCTGACGTTAAGAAATTCTAGAGTCAAACTCAGGGAAAAGCACACTCGGCCCCCCAAACCCCCCCCCATTAATCTGCCACAGCAAATCTAGTAACAAGAGCCCCAACATGAAAGAGCAATCTGTCCCAAAAATACAAACGAACAAATAACGGAATTGGCAGACTAATTCCTCTCCCCAAAAAACTCCCAAGAACAAAACCCCACCTATGTACAAGAAGGTGCCAGGTCAGTACAGTAATACAACTTATACAGAACCAACTGGATCCCGGACACCATGCCCTAAAGGAATCCAGCAATCCCCAACAAACAGGGACCCATTATCAAAGGAAGCCCATAACAGCACAGTAAAAATAGGGTTCCTCCCCCAACCAGAACCAAACCAAAACATGGGACCCTGCATAGGGGGCTGGATTGGCTAGCCCCCTTTCCATAGGTTCGCGACTCAGCCAACGATAGCCATAGGGGCACAGAGCAAGCCCTCTCCCCCATCCCAACCGCTTAATAGCCAAATAACATTCGTTACAAAACAGTCCACTATATTTTAAAATTCCATACCACCCGGCTATGGGAAGGGACCGACCTCGAAAACGTCTGAGCAAGAGGCTCTACTCACCCCCCAAAATAACTGGGAAGACGAGAGCTCGAGGTAAATGTCCCAGGCCTTGCAACAGGAAACCAAGCCTCACTCAGTCAGCAGTGTTCCCAGGAGGCGCCATTTATCAATCGGACCGGATCAGGTCCGACACTCAAAATTGGCACCTCCAGGAAACTACATCCCTCCCCAAAGGTACCGGAACCGGGTCGATAATTCCGCCAGCACAGCCCAAGCCTCCTCGCCCAGTCGATCAGAGCCATCGCATACCGCAACAACCTGAAGGCAACCATGGCAGGTAGGACATAACGGAAAGTGCTCAGGAAGGTGAGCACTCAGGGAAATAGGGGGTAAATCACTTGGGAATGCAGTATTAAACTCAACAAGAGAGGCCTTATCCCTGATCCATCCTAACCAGAGGGAAACTACCAAAACCCAGTGCTTCTACTAGCCCAGTCACCCATTTAGTTTAAAGATCGGGCAGTTTGGTACTAAGGTCCTTATAAGCCACATCAGCTAAGTCAAATCCATAGGTGGCACTTCCAATGGTGACCTTAAGGGTGGCAGGGTATACCATTCTAAAGGGGATGGATGCTGCAATCAGTTTTGTACCACTTGGTGGCAGCTGCCCTCTTCATCCGTGTCTCTTTAGGGAGATCCTGGGCAATACATAGTTTGGTAGCCCCCCATGATCGACTGTAGCTCCGGGACTTTGCGAAGGCGTGCTGCCTCTCAACATAGCTTAGGAACTTCATTATTATCGGTGCGGGGAAGAATTCGGTGGGGCCTGGGCCTCAACAATCTGTGCGCCCTCTCAAGGTGATAGGTTGGATTAAGTGGCGAGGGCCCAACGATCTTCACTAAAAACCGCTGCAGGAATGCCATCAGGTCTGTACCCTCTTCCAACTCCGGCAGGCCCAAAATCAGGAGATTATTTCTGCGACTGCGGCCTTCTAAATCTTCGGCCTTCAACTGGAGCTTCTTGATATGCTGCGTTAGGCCCACCATTTCCGATTCGGCGCTCGCTCGCCACTTTTCAAGAGAGAAAATCCTGGCCTCAGCGTCTGTAACTCTTGTAGTAAGAGAGGCCAGGTCTCCTCGCAAGGATTTCAACTCCTTCGTGATATCATGAAGAATGTCCTTTATTGGTGTCAGCTCCTGCAGAAACTTCTCTTCCATAAGAAGGCAGGCTGACTGGGTCTTCTCTCCGATCTTGTCCGATGCCGTGCTCATTTGGTTACGCGCCTTCTTGGAGAGCTTTTCTGGGGTTGCAGGTGGCGTATGCCGGATCGCGGCCTGCTTTTTATCCCCCTCCATCTTCCTAAATCAGGAAAGAAATCCACCGAAAGCAGCCTCTGAGAGTAGTAGCAGTAGTGTAGATGATCTGTCCTCAATAATTTAGTGGATTTGTAACGCTAGAATCGCCGATTTCAGCAAATTAGGGCGGAAGGGGGAGAGAGCTCTAAGCCCCTGCTGCCATTCAGCTAGCTGTCATCACATGACTCTCATAAGGTGACAATTTAGGCACAACTGGTGCCTGGTAATAACAAACAATAACACAATAACCATGAACAATTAACAGATAATTAAACATGTGCTGAAATGTACAGCAGATTTTTCCTTTAGTCATACACAGGGGAAAAAAGGTTTATTTTATCTAGGCTTCCAAGGTATGAAGAAGGAAAGCCGTTCTGCAACTAGTGCAGTAGTGCTTGTTTATGAACAAGCCTGACCTTCAGTGTCAGTGGTGAAAATGGCACTGCCTGAGGCCTAATGTGCAGCTTAATTTGGCTGTCTGCGGCCCAAGCAATTACCAATTTATAATTGATAAACCAAAATGCCCAGCAAAAAAGAGCTGATGATTCCCATTTGATTAACTGGCATAGGAGAATATGACCCTGAATCCCCCTCCCAGCCCTGATTGGTCCGATGAGTTGTGTTGGAGGATGCACATGCACAACCTCTGATTCCAAAGAAACCGGAAGTGGGAGCATTATGCAGGAAAGTGAGAGTATCACACAGTATCCACATATCTCAACTGTAGTTTACCTGTGCACCCCCTCCACACTTTAATGTCACTTTATCCCCACCAGGGTAGCTGCAAGCACCTCTTAACTTCTGTGGAGATTCCTCTGCCACCTGCATTTTGGCAACTCCTTTATGAGATCTCCCGCTCCCCCTCCCAAACATCAGGTTACTCCCTCCACCAGACTTCTCCAAACCCCAAATTCAAACGTTTTGTGTTGGGTAAGGTGAAAAACCTTGTGCTCATGTAATCCTGGGCAATTTACTCTCTCAGAGATCTTGTCCCTTTTACACTTTGTGGAGGGGTAGGGGAACTATACCTGATCCAGACTCTGATTATCTATGAGGGTTCAGGATTTAGAAGATCTGCGATCAAAGTGTTCCATCAGTGAACCGTTAGCAAGTCCTTCCTTAATTTAGGATCAGTTCTATTTAGTTGGTGTTCACTTATGTCTATCTATTCAGGGTGGATCATTGTGATGTAAAGCAGGCAGGCAGTTCGGAGTCTTGTCCTAACAATAACAAACTTCCGGGCATGTGTGGGAAAGGATTAGAGCCAGGGTCTTCCAGACTATCCCGCCAAAAACACTAGGATGAGAACTTTACCTCCCAAAGTACATGACTCGGGTTGATGGTCCTGCCTTTGAGGTTAGCTCCATTTTATTTTCTGTTGGCATAGCCTTGGTTTCTCTGCTAGGAGCTCCTTAAGATCTGCACTGAGATGTGAGGGCCAGGATACAGCTGTGGCCTGGCCTCATTGCGGTTTCCCTGTTCTGCACCATGCTACCTTTGCAATTTCATTTTCTAGTGTGGCTGAAGGGAATTCTGGAATGCGGATCCCATATTTCTCAGAGTAGGGGCCACATCTGGCAATGAATTAAATATTTGGGTCCCATTGTCTGTATGAAGATGCAGTTGTGCAGGGTACAGGATTTGTAGTTTAACATTTTTTTCTTTTGCTACTTTAATTACTTCTCTGACCTGTTTCCTCTGGGTATTTAGGAGATCTGAGAAATCTTGGTAGAAGGAGATTCGTTGGTCATCCAGCGAGGTCTCTATATTTCCATACAGTTTGTAGGATCAGCTATCTATCTCTATAGTCCAATATTCACGCTATTATGAGGCGTGGGCATGCATTGCTCTTTAAGCCTTTGAAGAAGTGAGCGGTAGGCCCTTTCAACTGGAAGCGTCTGTCCTCAGGAAGTTTCAAAACTGAGTGCAGGATATGTAGAATAAAGTCCTCCATACAGGGATGCAAACTTTCCATTCCTTCCGAATGCTCTATATCGGAAATTATTCCTTCCAGAATGGTTGTCCTGATCATCCAGTTTGGCCTGCAGTTCCTTCTCCTTGTTAAAAGGTATAGTATTGCTCTATCATGCTGGCCCATTGAGTCGAGAGGACGCACTGCCTGCTCCACTGCTACTGTGCATTTATTGATTTGCTTGAAATCCACCCATAAGTCATCACTGAAGATGAAGAAGAAGAAGAATTAGCATTTATATAGTGCTTTTCATACACAGTATCCCAAAGCACTTTACAAACAATGCTAGACTGGTAGTGAAGCGACTGAATGTGTGGTGGCAGCCATATGCACATCATTACCCACACAGCCTGGATAATTGCATGAACTGGTTTATTGGAAGGGAATGTTGGCCAGGACACCAGGAATGTTCCCTGCTCTTTGCGAAGAGTGCCCTGGGTTCTTTTACTTCCACCTGGATACCCACCAGGACAACACCAGGATGGGCAGAAGGGACCTCAGTTTAACATTTCATCTGAAGGACAGCACACCCCAGCAGTACAGCACCCCCAATACTGCACTCAGATGCCAGAGACTTTTAGGTGCAAGTCCAATCCTGGTGTGGGATGAGAACCCCATGACCTTCTGCTCCAGAGGCATATGTGCTACCAACTGAGCCATGCTGATTCCACTCTATGAAGGGACTTAATAATCCCATCCAATTTTGACATGATGGCTCATTGGTCCATTGGCTCAAACCAATCTGAGTCTGCAATACTAGAAACTGGGGACCCGGGCCAAGAATCATCTTGCAGGCTGGCTCCCCTATCTCGCTCCATCAGGGCTTTAATCTTCATCGCTTGTGAGTTTTTGTTCCGTGATTTGCTCGATGCCATCTTTTGTTTCATTAATTCTGCAGTTTGAAGTAAAGTTACAAGCTTTTGCCAGTGTTTTTAAGCAGTTAATACTGTGGCGATTCCCAGAGCACTTGGGCTACACAGCCATGCAGTCAGCGACATCACCGGAAGTCAAAGCAATGTAATTTCAATGGAATTAGTCCCTTTTATCAAGCAGGAAACTGTGGCATTCACTTCATCCTGGCAGTGTCACATTTCCTGAATGACAAAAGGGACTAATAGCCATTGAAATTACATTGCTATTCATCAGATTGCTGCAGCACTCTGCAGAGTGCTGCAAAATGCTGCAAAATTGGTTTTCATCCTGGGGGATGCTGCTATATATATATGTATATATTCTCTTTTAATTGTCTACTGTTTCTTCTGCCTTCATAGTGGCTTTCCTTAGCTTGTAATCTCAAACAGGTCCATAAATCAGTATTCTGTAAAGCTTTGAACACCAGACAGACACATGTCACTTCGCAACCTCTGCTTCTCCAGGCTATACGTAGTTAGATCTCTCAATCTCCCCTGATTAGCCAGTTCCTTCATTCCTCCTACCATCTTAGTTGCTTATCTTTGAACCCCCTCTAACAGTCTAATATCCCTTTTGTATTGTGGGGTCCAAAGCTGCCCACAGTATACTGTATGTGTTTGCAACAATGCAGTCTACAAAGGAAGGATCACTGCCCTGTTCCTGCTGGTAGTATTTCTGCCTATACTGCCAAGAATTCCATACCCTTCCCCCACCATTTGTTTGCTTTGACTTTCAAAATTTAAGTCATTAGTGACTATTATTCCTAGATCCCTTTCTTCCTCAGTTTCTTTTAGCTGCTGACCATAAAGTCTGTATGATGCCTTTGGGTTTCTGTTCCCCAGGTGCATGATAATGCAATTGCCTATATTACATTTTAGCCTGGCCTTGCTAGCCCATTCTTCCAATTCTTTCAAATTACGCCTCATCATTTGGATACCTTCTTTACTATCTACAATAACATAATGTATTTTAGTTTCACCAGAGAATTTGCTCATCCATGCATCGTTTGTGCATTGCATTGATGTGACATATATATTGAAAAAAGTGGTCCCAGCACTGATCCCTGTGGTACACCACTTGTCACATATCCATGTTCTGAAACATGGCTCTTTATAGTAACCCTCAGTGTTCTATTTGTCAGCCAGGAACCTGTACACATAACCAGATTGATGTTAAATCCAAAATTGGCAATTTATTTTACCAATTTATTATGTGGCACAGTAATGAAGGCCTTGCTGTAATCAAGATATATCAGATCCACTGGTATCCCCATGCCTGATGCCCTACTAACTGTCTTGAAGAAACTTATCAGATTGGTCTGACATGATCTTCCCTCTCTAAATTTATGCTGGCTGTCTTCTAGTGGTTTATTTTCTCTGATAAAACTCTCCATGTTCTCTTACACAAATTTTTGTAACACCTTACCAAGTATTGAGGTCAGGCGTACAGGTCTAGAATTATGATAATCACCTCTCAAGCCTTCTTTTATATATTGGAACCACATGTGCCTCTCTCAAGCCTCTATCACTACTGTATACCAGTATTTAAAGATTCCTCAAAAAGTATTTTAAAGGGTTTGATAGTTCTAGTGCCAGTTCTTTGATTACCCTTGGGTGCAGAGCATCTGGTTCCTGGACTTTATTATTTAATTTTAATCTTAATAACAATCTTTCCAGTTTATTTTCTCTGCTACAATGTGAATTCCTTCAACATGACAACTGATTTCATTAAGCCCTTCATTACCTTTGTGATGTATTGAACAAATGTACTGTATTTGCTGAAAATGTTTACCATGTCATCATTTTTGGTTATCACTTTCTCATACACTTCCAATGGACCTAAACCCTGTGTCCAATCCACTTCTGAATACTGAACAAAACCTTGAAAGGGCAGCTGTACATGTATAGCAGGAACAGCACCAGCTTCCAGTAACAACTCAATTGTATTAAGTGCAAAAAATTGCCATATAACATCAGAAGTGCAGGTGTGCAACATAAAAGTAGATTGCACTTACAATAAGGTTTTGCAACAGCTTCCTCGGGTCCTGAATGTATTATATTATATTACATCAAAATGGCAAAAAATTAAAAAAGAACCCTAACCCTGGTGGTTATGGGCAGATTGACCTTCAAAATAAATATAGTATTCTTAGTACAGTAGTAGACCAAGACAAAACTGTTAAAGTGGATCCAAATCCTAGTGACTGTAGGGACGGTCATGTGGATATGATAGAGTACAATAAGCAGGGGGTACAAGGAAATCGTATATTAAAAAAATAACTTTTGGTTATTGGTGATTCCATGATAGAATATTATGTCAGGGTAGGAATGAGTCAACAACTGCTAGTACCTTACCAGGAGCAGGTATAGGGATGTTTGTAAATGTTACCAGGATTATTGGAAAATACTCTAAATCCAGTCACGGTATTGCATATAGGTACAAATGATGTTGGAAAAAGGGCACTATTGGAAATTCAAAGGGACTTTGAGGCCATCGGGAAACCTTGAGGGTACATGGATCCCATATCTTGATATCAGAGATCCTGCCCATACCTTGAGAGGGACAAGCAAACATAGGGACATTAGACAGCTAAATGGGTGGTTAAAAAGCTGGTGCCATAGGGAAGATTTTGTTTTCATCCAACACTGGGACACCTTCAGGGACCTAGGCTTATTGGGAAGGATGGGCTACATTTAAACAAACATGGTTCTAGAATACTAGCTAAGAAATACAGAAACAAGTTGATAACTATTTAAACTAAGTATTAAGGGGTAGGGGCATCCATCAAACTTCAAGGACATCTGAAAAAAAACTACTTGAGAACACTAGAGTATCTCAGGACTGGAAATGCCTCCTCCTAAATGCTAGGAGTCTTACAAACAAATTTGAGGAATTAGTCTGTTTGTTAAATACCGACAATGTCCAGATATGTGCTATAACTGAGACTTGGTGGTCATCCACTGACACCTGGGACCATCATATACAGAGATATGATTTATATCATATGGATAGAGAGGGTAAAAAGGGTGGTGGTGTAGCACTATATGTATCCAACAAAATAAAATCAGTAGCTATTGAAGTTCCAAAAATACCAGGCATTGAGCATTTGTGGATTAGGATATTGCCATCTAAGGGCCCTAATATCAAAATTGGGGTAATATATCGACCTCCTTCAATTTCCACCCAAGATGATGAGGCAGTGCTAAGATGTTTGGACTCCTTAGAGATTACAGAAAATATTATACTTTTAGGTGACTTTAACCTTCCTGGTATCAATTGGTCAAAGCCAACAGGGGAGACATCCTATGAGCTAAGGTATCTGGATTCTTTCTTATTAGCTGGTTTTGAGAAGTATATAGGAAGTAACACAAGAGGGTTAAAAACATCAGACCTTGTGCTAAGTAATTTAGGAGACCAAATTAAATTGTTGTACTTCTTCACCACTCGGTTCAAGTGATCACTGTGTGTTAAATTTAGAATTGAGCGGGGTTTTTTCAAATACTTCTGGCTTAACCATGGTTCAGAATTTTAATAAAGCTAAATTTAATGATATGGGAATGGAACTCCTGGATTGGGGATGGAAAAAAGATTTTGAAAATAGATCATTAGTGGAAAACTGGGATAGCTTGGAGAAAAAAATTATTGACTTATTAGATAGGTATGTCCCACTAAGAAAGAAATACAATGCTTTGGGTAAAATTCCCTTGTGGCTATCTCCCAAAATTAAAAATGTGATCAAAAAGAAAAAAGAGCTTATATAAAAGTCAGAAAGAGTGAGTGTGCAACAAATTGGGCCATGTATAAAAAATTATTAAAAGAAACTAAAAGAGCTATTAAACAGGAAACTAAAAACATGAGCTAAATTCGGTTACAAGAGTGAAAGATAATCATAAATACTTTTACACATATCAATAATAAAAAGGGAAGTAAAACTATGGTGGGGCCCATTAAGGACCAGGATAGTGAATTAGTTGAGGATTGCCAAGCTATGGCAGGGCTTTTCAATACTTATTTTTCATCAGTATTTAATAGTAAGTCAAAAAATAATAGAGACCATCTGGCTAATACTGATTATAAAATTGTTCTAAATAAAAAAGATATTGAGGGTAGACTAAAGCACCTGGACCCGAATAAATCTCAAGGACCAGATGGAATCCATTCTAGAGTTCTTAGGGAATTGGCAACAGAATTGGCAGAACCTATAACAGCATTGTTTCAAAATCTTTGGATAACGGGGAGGTGATTGAGGTATGGCGTAAGGCAAATTGGTCCCTATCTATAAAAGGGATCTAGACAGGAAGTGAGTAACTATAGACCTGTGAGTTTGACTGCTGTCCTGGGAAAATATTAGAAACTATTATAAAGGATCAAATAGTGGAGTTTCAGAAATCAGTAAGGGATTGTGATGATGCACAACATGGTTTTAAAAGGGGTTATCATGTCAAACTAATCTCCTGGAGTTTTATGGGCACATGGTAGGGCCTTGGATGATGGTATCTCTGTGGATGTGGTGTTCTTGGATTTTCTAAAGGCGTTTGACAAAGTCCCACATGGTGAATGATTGATGCTTTGATAGAACATAAAATACCGGGTACATTACAACCTGGGTAAAGGCATGGTTGAGTGAGAGAAAACAGAGGGTTTGTTTAAAGAATTTACTCTGATTGGTTGGGAGTGGAGAGTGGAGTCCCCCAGGGATCTGTTCTGGGACCCTGCTTGTTTAATATTTGTATATACTCATTGTCTTTAGGAGGGGATGTTTGGGAAACCAAATTTGCAGATGACACTAGAATTGGCATTACTATCAGAAATGGTGAGGATGTAATGAAGTTGCAAAAAGCCTTATTCAAAATGGAAAGTTGGGCTAGGGGGGAAAAAAATTATCCTTTAACACCGACAAATGTGTAGTGATGCACTTTGGGAAAAAAAAATTAAAAAGCTGATTACTCTTTAAATGGACATATATTGGGTAAAGTAGTGGAGGAAAGAGATTTGGGTGTTAAAGTGACAAGCAATCTCAAGTTCCACCAGCATTGTAGCCAGGTTATAAAGTCTGCTAGTGGTATTCTTATCAACATCAAGAAACATATAAAAGTAGGAAGAGGAAGTAATTGTGCCTCTCTTTGGAGCACTAGTGAGGCTGCAGTTGGAGTATTGTGCACAGTTCTGGTCACCTGGTTATGGGCTGGATATAAAGAGATTGGAGAGGGTTCAGAAGAGGGCTACCAGGTTTGTAGCTGATGTTAAGGACCTGGACTATGAGGACAGATTGGAGGACTTGGGGATGTTCACATTGGATTATAGGCGATTGAGAGGGGACATGTGTATGGTGTATAATGCACTTAAAATACAAGTCTAAGGGATAAATTGGGACTTACCTTAAGGGAACAGAAATATGACACTAGGACATTCATGGCAGCAAGGGCAAAATTTTAAGACCACAAGAAGACACTGGTTTAGTGTTAGAGTCATTCAGTGTGGAATAACTACCTGAAGGGTAGTCACTAGTAAGACAATATTTGAGTTTAGAGGAAACTGGACAAACATTGCATAGCAAACAAAATAGGGAGTTACCATAATTAGAAGTTAACAGCGAGCACAATGGACGTAAGTCTTCTTTGCTCTGAAATTACCTATGACCTACCTATGACCTATTTAGCATTCCCCTTTATTCTCAGTACAGATGCTTTAAATATTATCTGATTGGTTTTAATATATATATATATATATATATATATACACACATATATATATATATGGGGATATGACATGGCCTGACTGAAGATATCATATTTATCTTCACGAGGCATAATGATATCATGATATCTCACAGGTGGCGAAACCGTCACAGTAGAATATCAATCATGAAGTCAATTTATACTATGTATGTTTTGGGCTGCATTCAACAAAGCTCCAAATGTGCATAATACATTCCACTACATAGAGATGTTGGCTGTTTCAACACAAATCTGCAGTATGTCTACCAGCACAATAGATGCATATGTTGTTTAAAAGAATATATGTAGTTGATCCTGCTACTTTAAAATTATTATGCCAAAAAGTGTCTGGATTCTGGCTAACCTTGCCCTGACCACCCCAATACAACTCTTCATAGCCCGTCCCTCAAAAGAGCAGATTACATATATTCTTAAATACAATTGTCTGATGTTGCTGCAGTAAACTGATTGAATAAATACATATCTGGTTGATCCTGCTTGCATCTTTAAACAGATATGTTTAAAAAAAGATACATTATCTGGTTGATCCTGTGATTTTGTTTTATCCAGGTCCAGGTAATGTGCCATGACCCATTAGTACGCAGTCAAATGTAGCATGACCAAGCGCAACAATATTCAGATCTCAGGTACTGTCATAATTATAGAGCCTGTGCTGTAAATTGTTGAAAACTGTGACCCTTTCCTAATATTGGCTATATTTTAAGAGAAGAAGGTGCCGACAATACTGAGAGAAGAGCGAGCGAGTCAGCAGCTTCAGAACAGCAGACGAAAGCACGAGCATGTGTTGCTATGGCAACTGACACTCGCGCTTTCGTCTGCTATTGGCTGCAAACTAACACTCTTCTCAATGTCGACAACTTCTCTTAAATATAGCCAATAATAGAAAGATCCTGATTCAACAATTTACAACACAGGCTATATGACAGTACCAGACTGAATATTGCGCTCGATCACATTACATTGACTGAGTACTGATGAGTCATAGTGCATTACAGTTAAAAATGGGTGAAGCAAGTCGCAGGATCAACCAGATATGTTAAAAATTAATTATTTGTGTTAAGATGTAGGCAGGATCAACCAGATGCAAGAGATGTGTGGTTTTTTTTTTGGCGGGGGAGTTACTTGTTCAGGGACAGAGGAAAGAGAGACAGGTGTGTGATGAAAAGTGAAACACTTTCACTTTCATCAGGATGACGTATAGGAATGTGGAGATAAATGTATGACGTAGGAAGATGAAGATAACAATGTTATCTTCACTGGGCAGCTTAGATATCATTTTTATACTCATATTTATCCCAAAACATACGTTGTATAAATATATATATATATATATATATGGCAAAAAAACTCCATTTAATGCATCAGTTAGGGTTGTTCCACAGCGAAAAAAGTGAGAAATTCGATGTTAGGGTTGAAAAAACCTTGCACCCACCCCCTGCCCCCAGCCAGTATCAGAGATTGTCGTTGGAGTCGTCAGTCCTAACTCTCACCCCATCACACATGTAAAGCTGAGGTAGTGAACTATAGGAGAATGGGGTGAGAGTTAGGACTCGACCCAAACGCACACCCCAATGCCAGCTGGGGGCAGGGTGGGGGTGGGTGCTGGGGTTCAACTCCAGCAATTTCCTCACTTTTGTCACTGTGGAACAACCCTAACTGATGCATTAAATGAATTTTTTTGCCTCTAATTTCCCTTCTTTTTGAGAATGTGCAGTAGAAGTAGTGACTGGACCTTCCCACCACGTGATGTTTTCTGACACAGTAACGGTAAGTGCAAGGGAAACGCATGCGCTAACGGTTGCGCACATGTTGACAGAAATGTAAATGGTAAAGCAAACATTAATAGAAATGCAAGCGCAAAGTGATGCCAAACCGAACAGTGACACAGAAGGGAGATGCAACCGCATAAGGAAACGCAAACCCTGGCGTGCACAGTCATGGTACAACAATTGGAAGCATAAATGGTAATGTTAACAGCAAAATAATGCCAAAGGGAACCAAAATAGAAATGCAAACACAAGCTCACACGGAAATGCAAACCGTAACGTGCAGGATCACGTTACCGCAGTTGTAAATGCAAATGGTAATGGTAACAGCAACAATAAAGCCAAAGGAAACAGAAATGCAAAAACAAATGGAAGCGTGTATGGAAACGCAAACCGTAATGCGCACGGGCACAGTAATGCAATTGGAAATGCAAATGGTAACAGTAAGAGCAACAAAGACGCAAACCGAAAGAGAAACGCAAACGAAAGGGGTGCTGGAAATGCAAACCGAAACACAAACAGAAACAGTAGTGCAAACGCAAATGGTAACAGTAACACAACTGCAAGCACAAACGAGAATGCAGAGGGTAACGCACATGGAGTACACAAGAACAGTAATGCAAATGGGTACGGAAACACAAGAAGAAACGCTAACTGCTACAGTAATGGAAGCGCACACCCTGTTTTTGCCCAACAGTTGCATTGAGAAACACAGTGTGTACAAAGAATGTATACATAATAATGGACCTCGGAGCAGAAAATGAGCTGTTGGAATACTAAATTGCTTATGTCTCAGGAACCGTGCGACTTAGAAAAAAAATGCAAATTTCACATGATTTATGAGTTTCCTGACTAGGTTTTTGTCATGACAAAAAATCAGTATCTTGCACCGTTTCCGAGATACAAGCCCCAAAATGCGCGGCAAAGCCACCATGTTAGTCTATGGGGAAAAAGCGTCAACTTCGGAGTACCATAACATAGCATCCGTGCAATATTTTGTCACCAAACCACCAAAAGGCACATCTGAGAGATGTTGGCTGCCTTTCCTCCAAATTGCAGCTCAAAAGACCAAACTGTTCTTTTGCAGCAGGGTGTCAAAGAACTCCTGTCATTTTGGCCTTAGTCTGGAAAAGTAGTGTTCGCAATTTGAGAAACTTATGAAAATTTCGTGAAAGTATGCGCAGGTCGCACCACTACTTTAATGTTACTTTTCAAGAAATTTGAAAAACATATTTCTGGGTGTTTAACCCCAAAATAAAGACATAGCTAGCATCCTGAGGTCCGACTAGGTGAGCATAAAAGAATTGTGTTCCTAGAGGTCCCAATTTTAAATATAAGCGTTTTTGATCAGTAACTAAAAAAAAATGGCAGATTTGTGACACTACTAGGGCCATTTGCGACACTAGAAGTGCATTGCGAAAGTGTTGAACTTTTGTTAACTTTTCCCATTGACTTATAATAGGAACTTGTTTTGAATAACTTTTGAATCGTTCAATATTTTTTCAGAAATCTTCAAAAGGCACATCAGGGACCCTGCCACATGCTTCCTGAAGTTTTCGGACCAGTTATTGCAAACCGTGCGACCTGTAGGCATGAGCAAAGAATGTGCAAAAGTGTAATTGCGCATTTGGATGTTGTAATAACTCCGCAGCAGTATATCCAACCAGAATGAAAGTTGGCTAATCCCAAGAGCTACCATGCCCAACCATGCAATACAAATTTCAAGCAAATCAGTTGAGACGGTGGCAAAGTTATTAAGGTGCAAAGTTTCACTCTTTAACCTTAAAGTGATACTCAACTAACTATGTAGCACTACCATGCTACCATAAAATAAATATATATATATATGTCTGTTTAATACATCAGTTAGGGTTGTTCCACAGCAACAAAAGCAAGGAAATTCAGTGTTAGGATTGCCACACTTGCACCCACCCACCCGCCCCCAACAGGCATCGGGTGTGCATTGAGGGTTGTCGGCCTAACTCTCACCCATTCCATCTGTAAACAAGCTGAGGTGGTGCACTATGAAAGAATGGGGTGAGAGTTAGAAATATGACACACACCTCAATGCCTGTTGAGTAATGAGTGATGTAAAGTGCAAATCAACAACCTAACAAGTCCTTACTTTGTCACTGTGGAACAACCTAACTGATGTATTAAATGGAGTTTTTTGCCATGAATTTCCCTTTTTTTTGAGAATGTGCACTATAAATAGTGAATGGAATGTGGTGGTGGGAGCGCGGGGCCACCATGTGATTTTTTGTCACTTCGCAGTGCAAAAACTGTATGACTGACTGAAATGAAAATTGTTAAATGAAGACATGTACCATGGCACACCATGTGTCCAGAATTGTGTGTACATCCATTCAACGGTCACACAGCGCCACAAGCAAATAACATAACATGCACAATTCAGCAACCATAAGAGCCAGTGACCCAAGAATTGGCACAGTGAAAGATTAATTCTAAATCTTTGTACAATCCAAATGCCAGACAAATCGGACAAAGAGTTCAGAAGTTATTGAACCATAATAAACCAAATTTTTATTCATCAGAGTGGCATATTTCTGCACCTGTTAATGTTTTACACACAAAACCACTGTAAGGCACCTCCATGCCATTAGGGCTACCTATGCTATAAATTTAAAGGCAGTAGCAACAAGCAGAATGCTATGCGCAAAATGTTAACTGCATCACGCAGTAACTCCGCAGTGAATTATTTCTCAAACATGTAAGCAGTGTAATTCACATCTCCAGGACATCCATTCAGCACCCTCAGAATTTCATGTGAAAAGACCAAACCGTTCCAGAGATATTCAATTTTTATATTTCTGTACCTTTAAGAAGTCTTCCAGCACAAAATGGTGGAAATCGCAGCCAAAAAAGCACTAAAATGGCGGACCTTGTGACCCAAAAATCAGTAACTGTGAAGTGGGCCAACTTCAAATGGCCATATCTTTTTTCACCAAACAAAAACTGGCATGTTCCTTGAACAAAAGGTATTTCTACCTGCCAAGTTTCAGACCAATCAACCACACATTGGCTGTGCTATGCATTGCAGAAGACAGTGCAGAAAATAGCAAAAACAATGTTTTGCACTGCACTATGCAAATGCAAAAACAAAAACGGTAATGTTAATGCAAGCGGTGATGGAAACAGTGAGGTAAAATAAAATAGTAATGCTACGGTAACACAAGCATAGCGTAGAAATGGTAGCTACATGGTGACACAAACTTAAATGATAGCATAAATGGTAAGAAGCATAAGCACAAACATTACTGAAAACAGAAATGATAGCATGACAGTAATGCAAACACTAATGGCAACAGAAATGCAAATGTTAACGAAAACAGTAATGCAACGCTAACGCCAACGGAAACACAAACGGTAACAAAATAAATGATAACACAAACGTAAACAGAAATTCAAACAGTAATGGCAACGGTGATGAGGGAAACAGTAATGCAATTGACAATGGAACGCTACCAAACTGCAAATGCTGAGGCCAACAGAAATGCAAATGCAAATGGAAAAGAACATGCAAACAGTAACGGTAACACAATTGGAAACACAAGCGGTTGCAGTAACACCAATGATGATGCCAGCGGGAACACTAACACAAGCGAACTGAAGCATAAGCACATAAGCAAACACAATGGTAGCGTGCACAGTCATAGTAGCGCAATTTGAAATGCAATGCTTACGGTAACACCAGCGATGACTCAAGAAACACAAGCGAAAACAGAAATGCAAATGGGCATGCAAGCATAAAGGTAAGCACATGGTGATGCAAAAGGAAACGCAAACAAAAACAGTAATGGAAATGCAAACGCAAGTGCAAACCCAAAGGGTAACGCACTCGGTGACATAAACAGAAACGCTAATGCAAATGGTTATGGAAACACAAATGGTAACAGTAATGCAAACACAAAGGGTGACGTACACAGTGACACAAAAGTAAACGCAAACAAAACTGGTAACAGCAACACAAATGCAAGTGCAAATGCAAAGGGTAACACACACGGTGACTTAAATGCTAATGCAAACGGTTACGGAAACGCAAGCGGAAATGCTAATGGTAGCAGTAACGCAAACGCATGCCCTTTTTTTCCCCAAAAAGGTGCATTCAAAAGCACAGTATGCATAATAATGGCCCTCGGAGCAGAAAATCAGCACTTGGAATACTAAATTCCTTGTATCTCAGGAACCGTATGACGTAGAAAAAAATGTAAAATCCCATATTATTTATGACTTTCCAGGCTAGTTTTGCACTTAGCCTCCTGGCGGGGGACTAAACATTCTTCCAACGAAAAGTCCGTATCTCGAACCGTTTTCGAGATATGTGCCCCAAAAGGCGCGGCGGACACCATAATGTTAGCCTATGGGAAAAATTGTCAACTTCAGAGTGCCATAACTTTGCAGCCCTCTAATATTTTGTCACCAAACTACCAAAAGGCACATCTGTGGGATCTTGGCTTTCGTCCTTCCAAATTTCAGCCCAAAAGACCAAACCATTCTTTTGCAGCAGGGTGGCAAAGATTTCCTACTATTTTGGGCATAGTGTTGCAAAGTAGTGTCACAAATCATGACACTTTCGCAAAAAAATCACGAAAGTGTCGCATGTGCGACACTACTTTGTGACACTTCTTTTTATAAAAATTTAAAAAACATGTTTCTGGGGTGTTTAACCCCCAAAAAAAGACATGGCTAGCATCCTCAGGACTCGACTAGGTGAACACAGCAAGAATTGTCCCTAGAAGGTCCCAAATTCAAATGCCAAGCATTTCTGTGACCACCAACTGAAAACAAGATGATAGATTTGCGACACTACAAGGGTCATTTGCGACACTAAAAACTGCATTTGCGACACTTTCACACTTTTTGTTAACTTTTCCCATTGACTATAATGGGAAACTTGTTTTTTGAATAACTTTTGAACCACTTAATATTTTTTCATGAAATCTTTGCAAGGCACATCGGGGACCGCTGCATGGTCCCTGAAGGTTTCGGACCGGTCGTGCAGACCGTGCGACCTGTAGGCGTGAGCAAAGATTGTGTAAAAATGCATAATTTGTGCATTTTTCAGCACTCTGTACCTCCACAACTGTATATCCGACCATTACAAAACTTGGCAGATCCAGAGATCTATGGTACCAGATCATGCATGCCAAATTTCAGGCAAATCTGTCATACAGTGGCAAAGTTATTAAGTTGCCAAATTACAGATTTAACCTTAAATGGGGTACTCAACCCTAACTATAGTGGCACTATTTTATATATATATATATATATATATATATATAGTTTTATGACATACTTCATATACTTATTTATTGCTCTTTATGGTTGCTGTCATTTTAATATTGCACTTCATAAGATACAACGGGCAGGATTCACAAAGCAGTTTGGAACTAAGTCTCACACCACAACTCCAGTGGTGCTCCGAAAATCACCGCAGCTGTGGAGTGCCTGATTCACAGCTGCAGCAGTTGCAGAGGGTGCTACGGGGTCCCACTGTCTGTAGCAGTGCCACAGCTGCAGTGATGTCCTGGCAACAGCACCGACTCTGCACGTAATCGTGGGCCGGTGCGTAATCCGGCTCCACACCTTTGTATTACCGCAGGCTGTGGGTAACCTTTCAGATTCTGGGGTGGCAACCCCTTGCACCAAGGTTTTTCCCACAGCTGTGGGACCTTCCCATGCTTAGTGAACCTGCCCCAGGTCTCTTACATCCAGGACTCCTGAGGAAGCTGTTGTGACACCAGTGAGTCATTCTCCACCTCGTGTTGTAATTTTTGGATGTCCTGACACTTCTTATAAGTGCAATCTACTTTTATGGCACTTTAGCATACTTGCACTTCTGATACTATATGGTGATTTTTTGCACTTAATAAAACTGGAGTTGTTACTGTAAGCTGGTTCCTGCCTGGTTTGGTTTGGTTTGGTTTGATTTTGTTGCCTGTTGCAGTGAGTCATGGCACAGTGGCCTCTGGGTGGTGGATTGCACTTTTGGCATGAAAATACTTATGTCTACTTGTTGAAAAAAGTCCTAATGTTAATGTAAAGTCATATTACTGCCTCCCTTTCAATCCATCAGTTACTACATTTAAATGAATGGCTCAACGAGATATTTACCAACTTGTTTCCAACCCAGGTAATGCTGCCTTCAACAATGCCTCCCACCCTTGAAAACAAGCCATCAAAGAACTGAAGACAATGCAGGATGCTGAAATCAAGTCAGCAGATAAGGGCAAAGGCATTGTTGTGATGTCTAAACAAGGTTTGTGCTGGAGAATTGTACCATAAGCTCTCAGACAACACTTGTTACCAAAACTTCAAACTAACCCTACCTCTGTTTTTCAGACCAACCTGAATGCTATATTTGACTGTGCTGTGTGGTTAGGGCAGATTACCCCATAAAGAATGTGCCTCTATGAAGGTCAAACACCCATTAACTCCTACACTATATGGTTTACCAAACTGCACATGTAATGGCAAATCCCCTGCCCACACCATTGTGGCAGGCATCGTAGTATTGGAGAAAATATCTCTAGATACACTGACTATTTTAAAGGAATTGGTTTTGTTAACTCATGCATATACAGTATTTGACTTTCCAATGTAATTTTTGAAACAAAAGGATTTAAAATGGGAAAAAGAATACCAATGGCTCACAACTGATATCTGTTCTTTACATACTTATATAGGATGAAGCTAGACTGAATGCCATTAGGTATTATCTGGAGCATATTGTTTCCAATTAAGTGGTGTCATCTGACTTTATCATGGAGGACCTTGAATTTATTTTGTTGCATAATTATTTTCTTTTTGATGGCACGTATTATCACAAACTCAGGGGACAGCGATGGGTGCCACTATGGCACCTGCCTGATAATCTCTTCTGAGCTGGTGGGAGGGCAAATTTATATTTAATCATTTTGTTAACCTGTTTTATGGCTGGATAGACAGCTGACACCACTTCAATGATGATATCATATGCATTCCGCATGGTAGTGCTGAGGATGCCCTCATCTTCCTTGACTGACACCATGATAACAGCCCTACAGTTTACCTTTAAAACTGATAATGTGCAGACAGAGTTTGGGGATATCTTGTTTAAAATGATGAACAGAATTATATACAGTGTGAAACTTTTAGGTAACCCACAGCCATCAATTCATTACTTCAAGATGATAGTGCCCATCCAGCACATCTAATATGCTCAATTCCAAATGTCCAATTTTTGTACCTATGACGCATTTGTTCATCAGATAGCAATTTTCTTTTACAGTCTAAAGAACTGATTGATAATTGTTTTGCAATGTGGATACACTAAAAAAGTGGATAACCAAGCTTTTGTTAAAGCAAAAAGCAAGGACTGAGAGTGTCTTTTGACTACCGCCTCTAGGAAGGAGACTGGAGGTTCAAATGACAGATTCACCTACTGCATTGCGACAGGAAAAAGGACAACTGCAATTAGAGCGCCAGAAAAACATTGACAGTGAAAGGAGCGCTCCAGCAATAGAAACATAGAAACATAGAAGTTGACGGCAGATAAGGACCGCAAGGCCCATCCAGTCTGCCCATTTCTTTTTCTACCTTATAAATGTGCCATCGGCCTTTGCTCTGTCAGTGACCTATCTATTCATAGTCATTTGTATTGCTCCCTTATGCCTATCCCATGCCTGTTTGAAGCCCTGCACTGTATTCATAGCGACCACTTCTTGTGGTAAGCCATTCATGCATCCACCACCCTTTCTGTGAAAAAGAATTCCTCACATTCTATAATCGGCCTCCCTCTAATCTCATGCTGTGTCCTCTTGTCCTGCTATTTTTCTTATATTTAAACATGTTAGACTCTTTCACCTTGTTTATGCCCTTAAGGTGTTTAAATGTCTCGATCATATCACCTCTCTCCCTCCTTTGCTCAAGGGTATACATATTGAGCTCCGTTAATCTGTCCTCATATGTCTTCTGATGCAGTCCCTGCACCATTTGGTTGCCCTTCTCTGGACTGCCTCAATTTGGTTAATGTCCTTGTGAAGGTGTGGCCTCCAATACTGCGCAGTACTCCAGATGGGGCCTAACCAATGTCTTGTACAGAGGATTATTACCTCCCTCTACGACTTGTGATACCCCTACTAATACACTAACCCCCCTAGCCTTACCTACTGCTTTAGGGTCTGCTTGGATGATTTTAGGTCATCAGTGATGATGATGCCCAAGTCTCTTTCTTCCTTTGTGACTGCTAGCACCCCTCCCAGCCTATAAGTGGCTTCAGGGTTTCTCTTCCCTATGTGCATGATTTTGCACTTCTTTGCATTAAATCCCAGTTGCCACTCTTCTGACCATTCTGCTAGTTTATCCAGATCTCTTCTCATTCTGCCCACCCCATCTGGATCATCTACTCTGTTGCAGATCTTGGTGTCATCTGCAAACAGACAAGCCTTACCCTCTAGTCCATCTGCGAGGTCACTAATGAAGATGTTGAATAGGACTGGCCCCAGGACTGATCCCTGAGTACCCACTTATGACTTGCATCTCTTCTGACTGTATACCATTTACCACCACTCTCTGTTTTCTGCCCATCAACCAGTTTGCCACCCAGTTGACCAACTTCTGCCCACCCGAGCCTACCTAGCTTATTTATCAATCTTCTATGTGGAACAGTGTCAAAAGCTTTGCTGAAGTCAAGGTAGGCGACATCAACTGCACTCCTGGTCCACCACTCTGGTTACCCAGTCAAAGAAATCTATGAGATTAGTTTGACAGGACCTTCCTTTTGTAAACCCATGCTGTCTTGGATCCTGTGCCCTATGGATTCCAGGTGTTGCACTATCCTTTCCTTAAGGAGTGCCTCCATAATCTTGCCCACTACTGAGGTAAGACTGACCGGTCTGTAGTTCCCGCCTCCTCCCTGCTACCACTCTTGTGGGTGGGATCACATGAGCCCTTCTCAGTCTTCTGGGACCTCTCCTGTGCTCAGAGACTCACTAAACAATTCTGCTAATGGCTCTGCTAGTTCCTCCTTTAGCTCCTTAAGTACCCTGGGATGTATGCCATCAGGTCCCATTGCCTTATCCACCCTGAGCTTAGCAAGCTCTTGTAGGACCCTTTCTTTTGTGAAGGGAGTAGTGCTCACCTCCCTCCCCCCTGTGTCCATGATGCTGAGCTGTGGGCCCTGCCCTACCTTCTCTTCAGTAAATACTGAGCAAAAGTATCTATTTAGGATAGATGTCTTTACAGGGTCCTCCTCCTCACATGCTCCCTTTTCTCCATTAAGCTTAGCAATACCCCCTCTGGACTTTCTCCTTTCACTAATGTATCTGTAACCCCCCTGCAAATGGGGGTTCCCAAAAGACTTCCAGGAGCTTGCTTGAATGCTCCAAGCCTGAATGGTGTTTGGCATTTAAGCCATTTATCAGTGAGTGTTTTAGAACCTCTGGTACTGTCTCTTTAAGAGCTGTCTGCTTGCAGACATAATTGAGTTGTATGGGGGACTGTGTGTTTCTTTGATTGAGTACCACTCAAGCTGCTGCCAATTCACTCCATTTTGCAGTCACTAGGAGTGCAAAGGGAACCTATCTGAAAGATGTAACTGTTTGCCAGAAAGTATTTAGAGTAATAATGAAATTACAGTTTGTCTAACCTGCTTTCTTTGCAGTCAGAACTGTGTCTGCTAGTTCCCATTCTAGTTTTGAACTGCTGAACTGGACCAATCAGTGTGGGGTAAGCTAGCTCTAAAATGGTGCCTTGGACGAATCAGAACTTGGACTCATAATCTGAGCCAGCCACAAGAGGATTGTATGGGCAGTGACTCTGGGAGATGTAGTTTAGACTTCAGTGCCTTTTGGACCAACA
This sequence comes from Neoceratodus forsteri, assembly GCA_016271365.2. Lineage (NCBI taxonomy): Eukaryota > Metazoa > Chordata > Ceratodontiformes > Ceratodontidae > Neoceratodus > Neoceratodus forsteri. The sequence goes on from CM057449.1 coordinate 1,052,017,307, forward strand.
GCAGCAGTCTATTGTGAGTGACAGCCAATCCAGTCAAGAACTGGGAGGAACTCAAAGGAAGTGCCCGGTTTTGTCGGTTGGAGTTTCAGTTGAGCTTTGGCAGTGAAGAAGAGGAGCCCTGTGCTTTTCAGTGTGCAGTTTTGATCAAAAACGTGTGTAAGGCCCAGAGTTCGGTCTGCAGCTTGTTAGGACTGAATCCGTCCTGTGAAAAGAATCAAAGGATCTCTGAAGAGTAGAAACCAGGCTCACCCTGTGAAGACTGGAAGAATTGCTGAGAATTACTTTCGGTCTGTCAGGAACTGAATCTGCTGTGTGTTCTCCGGGTATTGTGCAGTAATTGCGATCGGGATACAGATGCAGCCTGCCTGGTATAGTGCTTTCTTTTATATGGATGTGTGAAGAGATTTGTACCTCAAGTGAGCCCTGCTGACATTGAAGGACCCTATCTTATTTGGAGGTCGTGAGTACTAATTCAGGGTCGCTCCTGTTGAATTGCCACATTAAATCCAAATGGAATTACTGTACTGCTGACTGTTTAATTCTCCTTTTCTCTGTGTGAAAGGGCCCTACCAGCTGCCACGGTTTGGACTAGCCACTAGGGCTTGGGTACCCAGGGACAGTAACTGATAGGGATAGGCCTGTGCACAGAGCCATAGGTAGATTATTAGAGTGATAAGCTAATTAACCTGATTTCCCCTGTCCTTGTTATATCCCCTAAATAAATCAGAGCTGCTTGTTTCAGCAAAGTTATACTGCCTAAGGTATTTGTCTATGTTAAAGTACTGTACTGTGATTGTTGCACTGTATCTCATTTCACAGGAGGTCCCAGTGCGGAACCAGTCCTGGGGTAAGTGTATACTGTGAAGGTAATTCTGATATATTGTGTGGGCCACTAGTGGGAAGAAAGGGGTTGCAGTGTCCCAGAGGGCTGTGACCAAGTTAGTTTAACTATTGCAAACCCTGACCTCTGGGTGGAGGCACCGCCATTGGATCCAGGCCCCTCAACCTGTTAGTGGCAAATCAGGCAGGGGTAGTAGCCCCTGGGATAGCGCCATCTAGGGTTACATATCTATAGAAAGTCTTGTCACCTTCTTTTACTGTTCGTGCTAGTGTTTCCTCAGTTTGGGACTTTGCCTGCCTTACTGCCTTACCTGCTTCCTTAGGGCAGTTTGGTATGCCTCCCTATCTTCATCCCACTGTGTTCCTTATATTTTCTGAAGGCCAGCCTTTTGGCTCTGACCTTTTCTGCTACTGTATTTGAGAACCAAAGTGGTTTGCTTCTTCTTTGCACTTCCTTTTCTGTCTAACACAATGGGATGTTGCTTCAAGTATTGTATCCTTAATGCTTGCCCCTTTGCCTGTACCTCCTCACCTGTGTTTCTTTTTGCCAGGGCTAGCTTAACTCTGTTGGCCATCTTATCAAAGTCAGCTCCTCTGAAGTCCCATGTTTTTGCCTTGGAATGGGATGATTTAGATGTAGTAGCCAAATTGAACCATACCATGTGATGGTCACTGGCCCCCCAATAAAATGACAACAATGGGGGCAAAATAAAATGACAACAATGGGGGCAAAACACCATAGTATGACAGCCATGCAGAAAACCCCAAACACACTCCAAACTGGACACATTACCTCAAAAATAAACAGAAAAGATACATATTTGTACTAACAAAATGTTATGAGCACCCCATGGCGATTAGAGTAACGTACTCCAACTTGCACATGAATTGGGAAGCAGTGCAATAAAGGGACATCAGGCACTGTATGTATATGCAGTGAATTTATTGGGAGCAATCTGTCTACCAAAGGGGAAAAAATCCATTTGTGCCATTATGTCCATGATTAGTGCACATCTGTCCACCCTGCAGAAACCCTGGAAAAACCTGAACAGACAACAGTACACACAACAACCTGCACCTGTGGAACAAGCATTCCAGCAGACTCAGCCATACACTATGACCACTAGACACAGCGCTCCGGCATCCTATTAGGCAAGATCACAGGCACTCTAATACCAGCACTCATATGCCAGAGACATAAATGCGTCACCCCTCTAGTGGTATCACAAATGACAGAACATATTTTGTTACCCCTTTCACATCTAAATCAGTGGCTGTTTGCAAGATAGTATATCATCATTGGATTTTATTAAAAAGTGATCCTTCCGTTTCAAAACTGTTCTCCATACCCCCATGTATCTGTTTCTGTATAGCCAATAATCTGACAACCAGCCATTTCCAAAGGGAGACAATCAAAAACTAGTGGTTCTTCAACAATAAGTGCACAATTTACTACACCTGGTATAAACAAAATTTTACTGTGAATGCATTTATAACCTGTTGCACTATGCATGTGGTTTCCGTGGAAGCACGGTGTCTTACCGACACAACATCCCCGACACCCACACACCAACCTCCACAAGCTCGCAAGCTGCCACAGCAAAACACCAATGAGTCTGACCCCCCCCCCCACAGCGTCAGCAGGTGTGCCAGTGGAGACATGAAAGAGGCATGCCGCACCTGCAGACCCAATTCCGCTGTTGGTGGGGAAATGTCGGCGGAATACGTGGAAAGTTCCAAGAGGCACAGACTGCTGGTGGTGTCTGGGTACACCTACCAGTAGGAAAAAGCAAAGGAGATCACACACATATTGGAAATGCTGTGAATATGCAGAATATGGGTGCAGGGGCCATGTGCTGTCTGTGGGTGAGGAAACACCGGTGTTGTCGGGTACCCACAACCATGTGCCCAACTATGCAGCTGTTGGGCTGTGCAAAGTGTAAGCAGCAGTTAAGAGGAGGGCCTAAGACACCAATGAGAGCAGCCAGCAACTTGTGATGGCTTGCTGCTCCAGAATTAATGAGACAGTAGGGGGACGCCTACCCCCTGTACGACTCCTGAAGCGGGCGGTGCAACGTGTCCGGAGGGGCAGCAGGCAAACAATCGTGGACCCACAACACCTGTTCAAGCTCACCATACCAGAGGAATACACCAGAACTATAACAGGTGAGCAATTCCTGCTGTACAATTCAGGACAGGGTGCAGGGGCCAGCATGGAACACAGGTTCCTCATCTTCAGCACTGAGAGGAACCTTGAATTCCTGGGCCGCAGCCCAGCATGACTGGGCAATGGCACAGTCCGCTGCCGCCCAAGGCTGTTCCAGCAGCTGTATATGCTGCATGGGGTGGACAGGGTGACTGTACTCCCTGCAATATATGTCCTCATGGTGAGGAGGATGGTGGCAGCCATGTTCAGCAAGATAGCCGAGCTGTGCCCTGCAGGCGGTCCCCACCACATGCTCATAGATTTTGAGCTGGCCGCCTATAGGGCTGTCCACACAGTGCTGCCACATATGGATGTCCACTGCTGTTTTTTCCATCTGTGCCAGTGTGTCTGGCAGCACATCCAGCAGCATGTGCAGTTGGCACATCTGTACTGCACTGACGTCTGTGCCATACATCTCCGCATGCTGCCAGCCCATTCATTCATTCCCCCAGCAGACGTATGCACCACGTACAAGGAGCTCTGTGGTTGGGAGTTCTTCAGTACCCATGAGGAGGCCCTTGCCCCATCCTCGACTATTTTGAGAACACCTGGCTGGGCAGGCCTGTCTGCAGCGGCCACCGCCAAGCTCTCTTCCCCATCCCTGTGTGGAACTGCCATGCCTCCATTATGGATGGGATGCCCACACCAATAATACCATCAAGGTGTGGCACCGGGCATTCAATGCCCAGCTTGGTGCAGCACACTCCACCATGTGGTGGCTTCTGGATGTCCTGCGGGGGAAACAGTGGCTGATGGAGGTGAAGCTGCAGCAGGTCCTGTCTGGCCAGGCTGTGGGGTGCTCCCAGAGGTGCTGGAGAGAGAGAGTGTGCATGGTACATCACCGACATTGTCGGGCTGTACAAAGTTAGGAGCCACAGGGACTACCTGATGGGGCTGGCATTAAACATCAGCCTTCAGGTGTAGGTCCCTGATCCAAGGAACTCTCTCGGGCATCCCTCCATGACTTCTTCACTCCATGCTGCTGACCCTACCCATCAATGGTGCACTGTGTGTCCCCTGACCTCTGTGTTGCCATTCGATCATCCTGTTCCCATTTACAGGGCCCGCTCTGTGGTACTATTCTGTCAGCTCCATCATGTCTCTCCTGTCTGTCAAGCATCTATCTGTGTTGGTAGATCTGCCTGTCAGCTCTACCGTTAGGAGGCTCTGGTGGTCTATGTGCTGCTGTGTTGGTGTTGTGCTGTTCAGTCAGTGTCTCCTGTCTGCGGCTGCAGTGTTTGCGGTGGGTGCACCGGGGTCCTGTGTGTCAGTTCCTTGGTGTTGCTGTGGGGCTGTCGGCATTTTTTTCGTCACCCTGCACTGGTGCTTCAGGTTGGGGTGGCTTGATGCCCATGCCCCAAAACATATGAAGGGTGGACAACTCAAAAAGCAAAATTAGGGTTACTGGAACATATACATTCCATCAGGAATGGCACTATGACTTCTGCAGATTTCTATGATTGTGATGCCTCTCTAGTAAGGTTTGACATTTTGCAGTGTATACCAGCAAAACAAAGGGAGGTGACAGAATGGTGTCCTCTGCAAGCAGAATCCTGTTGGGTGTATGAACTTAATTTTGTGAAACTGCATGGTTTGAATGAAATCCTCTAATTTTACCCCATTTCTGTAATAAGACTGACTATACTTTGTCAGATTTATTTCATGGGCTTTAGTCTCTGTGTGTCCTCCATAAGTTGTCATATGAAATCAGATCTTTCATCTTGTGTTAATTTCAGTAATTGGGATGTATAATAGCCACTTGTGTTTAGTGATGTTGTTCAATGTACTTCGTATGTAAAAACAGCTTTTTTGGTCAGTCTCTTTCTACAGTATCTTTATCAGTTTAAAAAACTTTGATTAACTTGCTTGAAATGTGGTTTATACTATTCTCTAAGCTTTTTGTTCGTTAGGGAATATAAATAGTATCGCAGGTCACAAGTAACTTAGAAGAGCACTGAGTTCTGGAAACACAGACACACAGTTGTGATTACTGTACATGATATCTGGCAAACTATTTTCTTAACTTGCTCTAACTATAATGTATTTTGTAGATCCTGTGTAGATGCCTTATCTTAGTATTGATATTCGGTGCTAGATTTTATTTAACAATTGCTTAAATCATGCCAAAGGGGATGCATCGCTCTTATGTCTTTCTAACCTTTTTTCTAACCTTCCCCTTCCCTCCTTTTGCTTAGAACAGCCCTCTGCTCTATTTGCTAAGAGCAGTTTCTAATTCATTACTACGATTATACAGTACTTTGATAGGGAACCTATTTACTATTGTTACAATATTTTTGAACTGCTCTTTAAATATTTTCATACCATATCCTGCTGTTTGCATTTGTATACACCTTATTTTAATTTAGTATGTGTAGATTTTGCACTTTTCACATTGCATTATTTCATTCCTTGTACCTTAAATGCTACAATAACAGCAGAATTGTCCTGCTGAAGTTTTATAATGTTGCCAATTTACTTTAAATGGAAAAAACATGCAAAACAATGAATTGATTTCTGCACAGTGGTGTCCGGCATCGTGATGGAGTTGGCATTGTGACCCATCGTTGCAAATTCTTGAATCTGAAGTCAGCAGGTGACAGTGATAATTATGCTTGCCATTCCCCTGCTGATTGATACCTGACATTCTAATTGCTACCTAAGGATGCCTTTCACTGCCATTTTGTTTTTCTCAGTGTACATTCCCCACATCTGTGGCCCAATTTCAGAACTGAATAATGGTATTTATATAATATGCATGGACACAAATCCAATGTCATAAAAAAATGTTATCCTCACATATGCTCAATACATTTTAGAACACAGACTTTATCACGCATATGTTAGATAAGTACCAATCCCTCTTCCCCCCTCCTCAAAAACAAAACACCAACTTGTTGTATAAGTGGGACATGTAGTGGGGACCTTTGTGAGACATTATTTATCTACTGTAAATAATTATTTATTTATTGACTTTATTTATTTATGGCATTTTGATAACAACATGAGCCCACTGACACCAGGGTCCCTTTTCAGGAGCAACCTGGAATTTAGTACATTAATGTGCTAACAGGCAGTTTAGGTCACAGTGATTTGTTCAAATACAGAAATAAAGATGTTGAGGCAGGCATAAGATTGCAGACCAATACACTGAAAAATGACTCACTGAAACATTAGTTACACTTTAGCAGTATCATGGATAGAGAGATTCATAGGCTTACAGATAGTTATAAGTATATATTTCACTTAAAAAGCTAACCATACATCAGGTACAAGGAATAGATAAGGACTCAGTGAAAGCAGCTGCAATTACACCATTCCAAGGTATAAACCTTTAGCCGGCCTTAAACCCTTCAATAGAAGTGACATTAGTTAAGTTTTCTGGAAGGGAGTTCCAGTGGTAAGGGGCAGAGCAAGGAAAAGACCTTTTTCCCAGGTTAGTCCATACCCTGGGGATCTCAAGCAAGCTGGAATTTGTTGAGTGGAGGTGCGCCTCAAGGGATTTGGGATCAGTAGACCCAATAGGTAGGGGGATAGAGACTTTGGTGAGTTTGAAGGTGAGGCAGAGGGGAGGATGGTTGAGCCTGTGTTCCAGCACAAGCCCATTTTAGTTCAGAGAGTACCTCACAGTGATGCCTCCTGAGTGGCAACCCAATGCAAAGCAACTGATCTTGTTGTATAGAACATTCAGTCTGTGAGCTTCTGTTTCCTTGAGGAATTGCAGTACTGGGGCACCATAGGCCAGGGTGGGGAAAAGTACTCTCACAATGGCACTCTTTGAGTCTGCAGACAGTGAGTTACCTAATCTGTAGAGGAGGCCCAGTTTCTGGTGCTTGGCCTTGGGGATGTGATCGATATGTGGTTTGAGGATCATTTGATCTGTTCTCCAGATTTTATCTAACTGAACGCTACCAGCAAGCTCTAAATCCCAGGTCATTAATGCGTGATCAGACAAATTAATAGGAGAGTAATCAATATTGTTAATACATTGTGAGATTGTAGCAGAAGTCAATATGAAATCAATACGTGAATATACTCTATGCATTAGAGAAAAGTAAGAATATACTTCTTTACTTTCATAAAGTTTTATTACTTGGTTCGCTCATTCTAAAGCGATGTATTAGATGTAAATTTCTTCCATAGCCTGTAATTATTTGAACAGCTCTTTTCTTTGATTCTGAAGAGTCAATTGACCTACCCATTTTGTCCAGTGTAAGATTATAATCTCCTACAATTATGTAAGAAGAAGGAAATTGTGATAATGTCAGGAGTAAATCTGAAAAGAAACCTGGTGAATCATCATTTGGAGTGTATAGTCCTAAAATTATAAATTATTTTTTTTTAAAATGTAAGTGCAACATAACATATTGACCATTTGTATCAGCTTTAACATTTTTACAGATATCAGAGAATTTTTTCTTATAAAAAAGGCCACACCTCTAGATGAAGAATCGAATAAAGCCTAGTGAGGTTTTGGAGATTTAAGCTGCCTAGTTTTAAAGGCTGCAACAGGTTTTGTCTTCTTGGTAATCACCATGTGCCTGCCAACAATGGGACTTTCATTCTCCATCCCAGCTGCTTGTGCCCATGTTCCCTCAAAGTTGTACAATTAAACATGCTGAGATGTTTCCCATAGAATCTTGCCTTGTCTACCTCATTGATAAAGGCAAGGAAAAAGGCATTATACTGCACTAAGTTAGGTAAGACACTATACTGCACTCAGGTAGTAAGACACTGTACAGCAAAGTACTAAAGGTGGGATGAGCCTGCTTTTAAAAGGTGAGGAACTCATTGAGACGTCATATAGGTGTGAATGTATGATGTCACAGGTGAGGGATTCATGGACATTAGGCCATTTTGGTGTGATGTGCCCCTTTGTGAAGTTGCCACATAAATTCAGTGCTTTGAGCCACCCCACGGTACCAAACACTGACAGAAACATTACTGTTTGTTCTGGAATTGTTCAGCAACTGGGGAGAAATGGTAAGGAAAATCAGTCCCAAGATGAGTCTCAAATTAGGAACATGCATGCTGCTGGGAAAAGCACAAGCTGGGTACATGCATGACTTAGACAGAACACTACCATCATCACAATCACAGATAGTGGCCTACACGCGGCACTTAGAAACCAGTAGCCCTCCACACTGTGTGGATTCCACTGTCTACACAAGGTAAAGTACAGGTATCTACTGTAGGTGGGGCACATTTTTTTTTCAAGTGTTCATACTGAACAGTACCCCATTTACAGTGTGACATTTTTTCAGGGAAAACACATTTCTCATGGATTGTATCCTGAATCAGAACGACAAACTGACAGCAAGGGAAGTGTGTGAGCTACTGGCCACAGAATATGGTATTACTGCATCTACAAGTTTGCTCAAGTGGATGTGCCATTGCATGGGCTGGTCTTATGGGCAAGTACAGTAAGCAATACAGTAGTTTAATACTAACACTATTCGAACCATTATAAACAAATTGTGCAGTTGTACTGTATAGTATGTAAGGCTGTGAATGTATTGCATTTGTTCAATCAGGTTTTGCCCAGTGACACATGTGTGAATAAGGGAACAAAGTGGAGCAGGCTAGGAGGTGGACTGAACAGAAGCGACTTTCCATGATGTCATTTTTTCTGACAAGATGATGATATTGCTTGAACAGTTTGCCTTGATGGCTTCTAGAAAAGAAGGGAGGTGCTTTATAAAACTGAAACCAAAGCATCCTGGAAGGTTCCTGTCTGGGGTGGAATTTCAAAGCACGTGCAAGCCCACTCTGTATTTTTGAGGGTACTGTAATGCGAGTGGTATTGTTAAATTTGACAATGACACACTGACTTGCACCTGCCTCAGTGCATTACAGTAACTGTATTTCAATCATGCTGTCCAAACCACGAACAGAGACTTCTTCCAAAACCATATACTGATGGCACGTCAACACCGCTTCCATGAATGACAGTACAGCAACACAGCGTTTGGTCACTGTACTGTTACCACGGGATCCTGGCACTGCTGTCTCGGGGTCTTGCACCCCTTCCCTGAATCAGCTCCAACTTGGAGTTGATTATCTGTAGTACAGAGGGTGTGGGGGGCAGAGCCCTCTGCATGGGTGGTTCAGGGGGTGAAGCTCCCCAAAGAAAACACAGTGTTCCCAGATGGATATATGCCAACCGCAATTGCGGTTGACATAAATCCGTCGCTGTAATGTCGTTTGACAAATTATTTGTTGAACCGGCATTGTAGAGCCTTCAGTAACAATATTATAAGTGCAGCTGAAGAGTTTGTTGCTTCTGAGTTCCCAGATGGTCACCGCTTCTTTCAAGACAATGACCCAGAACACAGCCTCTGAAGCATTCATTGCTGAGTGTGGCATTAACTGGGTTAGAATCTCGCCCAAGAAAGGCCACAGTACTGTACTGTAATCATCATCTTTAAACTGTAAACTGCACAGTAAATTTAAATGGTAATTTTTAGAGCAGTGCAGTAATGTTCTTTTTGCATTGCTGGTCACCAGACATGAACCCAGTAGGGATGATCTGGCATGCAATGAAAACACATATCAAGTGAAAAACAAAGGCACAGACAAAGTGGAACTCATTAGTGAAAAAAAAAAACAGGCTGGTCAACATTAAAATCACATAACTGCTGATATATTTCCCATTTGGAGGAAGTTTTGCCAGTGGTGGTTGTCTAAGAAGGACCTGCAACAGGGATGTGATGTCAATGCTTGTGTAATGATGTTATGAAATTAGGAAATAAAATTAAAAACACCACTTGTGACAATATATAAACAATGTGATATGTAATGTTATTGTATTGTGTGCTGGAGTGCTGTGTGTATAGTATATTTAAACAATGAATCACAACAGGGTGTGGGTTGTGCTGGGATTTACCATGCCTGGCATGATTCTGTCACGAGACAGCAGGCTGAGTGACCAAACCATCCAGGTGTGGGTAAATCCCAGCATGACCCACACCCTGGAGTTGTTTATTGTGATTATATAATGTCCCTTCACTTTTGTTTTGAAAACAAACAAAAAATACAGTTTTTTGGCTGTTTAAATAATTTTTTATTAAATTTATCCTTGCGCCAGAAAAACTAGTTACCTTTTAACAGGTAAAATATTGAGGAGATGCCCCTTATCCGTTAAAGCTGAGGTAGTCATATGTTTAGTGAAGTACAGTTTTAGTTTTTTTTTTACTTTAATTTGTTTCTTTTTAATCACATATTGGAGATGGATACTGGCAGCTATGAGTGGCTGGGAGAGCGAGAGGTAGGCAGTGTGTCTCCACTATTCAGTAGGTACAGGACTGCGTGGTGGAGGGAGCAACTCCGAGAGTGGGTTTGAGTATTTTTTTTGTTTTTTTTTCTAGAGGAAACCTGGACCTAGTGTTATTATTATCTACACAGAGGATTCCTTGCTGCAGTGGAAGCAGTTAGGAGCCGAAGCTAACTGAAGGGCAGGCGAGCAACTGTCTGTAGCCAGGCGTGAGACGAGACAAACCAGCGATCAGTAAAAAAAAACGTTTGGGCACATTATAAAATTAGGCAAAATCAGTCAGCATAATGTGGAAAGACTCTGACAGAGAGAAGGGAAACACAGCACTTCACTTTATGTCAGGGAACAGCAGGTTGATAAACGTAAAGAGCCAGTATGTAGCATTTTTTTTCACTGCTGCTCGCTCTGTACATTTCCCAGCCACCTATACTGCATACATGTTTTAGGTCTTTGTTTTTTTTCTTTCGGGGAAGGGGGCTCTGATCAAGATAGTGGTGCTTGAGAGAGCGAGAGAGAGATGAAAGACAAATGATGGTTGTAATGGAGAGTAAGCTGATGCGGGTTTCTCTTTTTCACTGAACATCGTGTTTGCAACTCCCGTTTCCGGTGGTTTACAAGGAATGAAACATGCCAGGTTAGATTTTTATTTTCGGGGTAGGATTGACTTTTGGTGATTTGGACAGGAAAAGAGTATTTATTTTGAATGTCCCACTCTCATGTCCAGGTTTATCAGGCAATTAATATGGCGGCTTTCACGTTTGACTTTCAGGGATCGGACTGATTCTCTTTGAGATGCAGCTAACTGGCACTTTTCCTGTGGGTTATGCCAGGATTTACTATGAGTAAAAGGTGCCAGTCAGCCAATCAGATTAGAGAATTCTTGGACCCCACTGTATAATATGAAAATTAATTCTGCATGGAATGCTGTGCACTCATGAACTGTATTTCAGTAAGGTCCCCCCCCCCAACTAGGCTCAACAGAAACACAACTTATACAGATGGCACACCATGAAGGTAAATAGCATGTGTGTGTGTGTGTCTACTTCTATTATATGCATAACTATAGTAATGTACTGCTGGCATAAGCACTATGTACACTTAAAGCAATAGAGCATGCAAAACCACTGATAAACTGGGAAGACCACATACATATCAAGTGCATTGGCTTTCCAGAGATTTATGGTTACAGTGGCAGTTTTCCTTCTCCTTCATGCATGGATGTTAGAGTACCATACAGTACCATAAAGCACTGTGGAAAAATGACATTAACACATGGAACATTTTTTCCTCATCCTTGGTGGCTGGGCCCCATCAGGAGTGAACCTTCCTAGCCTCATCACCCAGCTTCTCGTGGGCTTATCTGCTTTCCCTGTCTGCCTCCATAGTTTTCCCTCATGGTGGGGTGTGACAGTATCCCCATCTGCCGCTAAACAGGATCTGGATCTGGGAAGCTTGCCACATCGCTGGTGTGGGGTCTGCAAAGGATCTGTCCATCACTCTGCACCAGACTGCCACCATTTGTTCTCCAGTTTTCTCCCTTCCCTCAATATGCCAATTTGGGGAGTGATACAAGCATGCACTGAAGTGTGGTACATATCATGCCAGTGTCTCCCCATCTCCCTCCCACCAGGTAACTCCCAGGTGTACTGCCACCTGTGGTCACGCAGGTAACAGTCATGTGCCGCAGGCTAACCCCACTCCACACCCCATCCTCCACAGACTGACTGTCAGACATGGGGGGTGCCGCGTAAGTCATGTGGCCCAACTATCACCCCATTCCATGTGTAAACAGGTTGACATGCTACAGTAAAGGAGAATGGGGAAGAGTTAAGCCTCACGACCTCATGGCACACCCGCATCTGTCAGGTCTGTGGAGATGGGGTGATGTGGTAGAGGGCTCAACCCTAATGTCTCATTTCCTTACTTTTGTTGCTTTAACCCTAACTGATGCATTAAACACAGTTTTTTGCCATGAATTTTCTTACTTTTGAAAAAGCAGTAATATAAGTAGTAAATAGCATGTGTTGGTGGGAGCGCGACCAAGCTGCCCATTTCTGTATAACAATATGCATCTGTGGGAGCACGGGCCACTGGGCCCTGCACTCCCACTTACACATCACTACAGAGCCATACAGCCTTACAGCAGCCCTTTAGGACTAGGAAGCCTTGTAACACTAATTTGCCGATATCAAAACAATGAGCACTGCTTGTAACATCATTGACTGAATCCATATCTCACATTGTTTCTGAGATATGGGCACTGAAAAATGCTATGGGTGGCACAATGTAATCCTATGGGGAAAATCTGAACTTTGTGATGGCATATCTATGGAACTGCTTGGTTTCCCAACACCTAAATAGCATAATTCACACCTGTAGGGCATCCCCTCAATATCCTGAAAATTTTAAGTAAAAGACCAAATCATTCATTAGCAATGCAATGGTAACATTTTAAAATTCTAGACTAGCAAAATCCTTGACTGCAGTTTGCGGCCTAGGATTTGACAGCTCATGGACTAGGATCATTAGCGAATCATGGTCAAAGAATTTTTTAATTTTAAAGAGCTATTTGACCAAAACAAGCCAAACCAAGGCATGGCTTTGTGAGAGGGTCACCCTGGACAAAACCCATGCCTCATTTGGCCAAATGTCACCCTGGAGAAAGCTACAACATTTTGTTTTGAGGAAAAACTGAAAAACAAGATGGCGGCTCAAGAACAAGGAATTTTCTGGTGGACCAGAATCCTAGTCTCCGAGCTACAAAATCCATGACCATGAGCCCAGACTTTGTCTGAAAATAACCACATAAATCTTGGAGAGACAGAGCATACTCAGAACCCAAAATTAAAATGTAATAACTTTGGAACAGATTAATATTTTTTACTCTCTCTCTATATATATATAGGGACAAAGAACCTCTGTGCGTAAACACTGAGGCAGGGTTACCCAAAGGGCATTTGGCTGGGAAGCCAAGTTTCAAGAAAATACAAAGTCACATGCCCCCACAATGCAAAGCATCATGAGCTGCATATGCAAATCACCACAGAATGTTATGCTGGTCAACTTTAAGCAAAGTGCATGGTGCCAAAAGGCCTCTCACACAGTTTGCAAAGGGTGCTAACAGAAGACATAGACACGTGTTTCAGTCCTACCAGGACTCATCAGTATGCCTCGTCTGTTAACACCCCAGTGAACGGACCAGCTACCTCTAAGGCAGTGTGCCTGGGATATATTATGGTGAACCCATTAAAATAAAAACATTTAAAGACAAAAGAACTCTGTGGTAAACACTGAGGCAAGGGTTACCCAAAGGGCATTTGGCTGGGAAGCCAAGTTTCAAGAAAATACAAAGTCACACATGCCCCCACAATGCAAAGCATCATGAGCTGCATATGCAAATCACCACAGAATGTTATGCTGGTCCAACTTTAAGCAAATTGCATGGTGCAAAGGCCTCTCACACAGTTTGCAAAGGTGCTAACAGAAGACATAGACACGTGTTTCGTCCTACCAGGACTCATCAGTATGCCTCGTCTGTTAACACCCCAGTGGACTGGACCAGCTACCTCTAAGGCAGTGTGCCTAACAGACGAGGCATACTGATGAGTCCTGGTAGGACGAAACACGTGTCTATGTCTTCTGTTAGCACCCTTTGCAAACTGTGTGAGAGGCCTTTGGCACCATGCAATTCTGCTTAAAGTTGGACCAGCATAACATTCTGTGGTGATTTGCATATGCAGCTCATGATGCTTTGCATTGTGGGGCATGTGTGACTTTGTATTTTCTTGAAACTTGGCTTCCCAGCCAAATGCCCTTTGGGTAACCCTTGCCTCAGTGTTTACTCACAGAGGTTCTTTTGTCTTTAAATGTTTTTTATTTTAATGGGTTCACCACAATATATCCCAGGCACACTGCCTTAGAGGTAGCTGGTCCGGTCCACTGGGGTGTTAACAGACGAGGCATACTGATGAGTCCTGGTAGGACTAAACACGTGTCTATGTCTTCTGTTAGCACCCTTTGCAAACTGTGTGAGAGGCCTTTTGGCACCATGCAATTTGCTTAAAGTTGACCAGCATAACATCTCTGTGGTGATTTGCATATGCAGCTCATGATGCTTTGCATTGTGGGGGCATGTGTGACTTTGTATTTTCTTGAAACTTGGCTTCCCAGCCAAATGCCCTTTGGGGTAACCCTTGCCTCAGTGTTTACGCACAGAGGTTCTTTGTCCTATATATATATAGAGAGAGAGTGTAAAAAAATATTAATCTGTTCCAAAGTTATTACATTTTTAATTTTTGGGTTCTGAGTATGCTCTGTTCTCTCCAAGATTTATGTGGTTATTTTTCAGACAAAGTCTGGGCTCATGGTCATGGATTTTGTAGCTCGGAGACTAGGATTCTGGTCCACCAGAAAATTCCTTGTCTTGGAGCGCCATCTTGTTTTTCAGTTTTCCTCAAAACAAAATGTTGTAGCTTTCTCCAGGGTGACATTTGGGCCAAATGAGGCATGGGTTTTGTCCAGGGTGACCCTCTCTACAAAGCCATGCCTTTGGTTTGGCTTGTTTTGGTCAAATAATAGCTCTTTAAAATTAAAAAATTCTTTGACCATGATTCGCTAATGATCCTAGTCCGCGAGCTGTCAAAATCCTAGGCCGCAAACTCGCAGTCAAGGATTTTGCTACCTCGCAGTCTAGAATTTTAAAAATGTTACCATTGCATTGCTAATGAATGATTTGGTCTTTTTACTTAAAATTTTCAGGATATTGAGGGGATGCCCTACAGGTGTGAATTATGCTATTTAGGTGTTGGGAAACTAAGCAGTTCCATAGATATGCCATCACAAAGTTCAGATTTTCCCCATAGGATTACATTGTGCCACCCATAGCATTTTTCAGTGCCCATATCTCAGAAACAATGTGAGATATGGATTCAGTCAATGATGTTACAAGCAGTGCTCATTGTTTTGATATCGCAAATTAGTGTTACAAGGCTTCCTAGTCCTAAAGGGCTGCTGTAAGGCTGTATGGCTCTGTAGTGATGTGTAAGTGGGAGTGCAGGGCCCAGTGGCCCGTGCTCCCACAGATGCATATTGTTATACAGAAATGGGCAGCTTGGTCGCGCTCCCACCAACACATGCTATTTACTACTTATATTACTGCTTTTTCAAAAAGTAAGAAAATTCATGGCAAAAAACTGTGTTTAATGCATCAGTTAGGGTTAAAGCAACAAAAGTAAGGAAATGAGACATTAGGGTTGAGCCCCTCCCCACCACACCCCATCCTCCACAGACTGACAGATGCCGGGGTGTGCCATGAGGTCGTGAGGCTTAACTCTTACCCCATTCTCCTTTACTGTAGCATGTCAACCTGTTTACACATGGAATGGGGTGATAGTTGGGCCACATGACCCCATGGCACCCCCCCATGTCTGACAGTCAGTCTGTGGAGGATGGGGGTGTGTGGAGTGTGGGGGTTAGCCGCCTGCGGTACATGACTGTTACCTGCGTGACCACAGGTGGCAGTACACCTGGGAGTTACCTGGTGGGAGGGGAGATGGGGAGACACTGGCGCATGATATGTACCACACTTCAGTGCATGCTTGTATCACTCCCCAAATTGGCATATTGAGGGAAGGGGAGAAAAACTGGAGAACAAATGGTGGCAGTCTGGTGCAGAGTGATGGACAGATCCTTTGCAGACCCCACACCAGCGATGTGGCAAGCTTCCCCAGATCCAGATCCTGTTTAGCGGCAGATGGGGATACTGTCACACCCCACCATGAGGGGAAAACTATGGAGGCAGACAGGGGAAAGCAGATAAGCCCACGAGAAGCTGGGTGATGAGGCTAGGAAGGTTCACTCCTGATGGGGGCCCAGCCTACCAAGGATGAGGAAAAAAATGTTCCTATGTGTTAATGTCATTTTTCCACAGTGCTTTATGGTACTGTATGGTACTCTAACATCCATGCATGAAGGAGAAGGAAAACTGCTGCCAACTATAAATCTCTGGAAAGCCAATGCACTTGATATGTATGTGGTCTTCCCAGTTTATCAGTGGTTTTTGCATGCTCTATTGCTTTAAGTGTACATAGTGCTTATGCCAGCAGTACATTACTATAGTTATGCATATAATAGACAGTAGACACACACACACACATGCTATTTACCTTCATGGTGTGCCATCTGTATAAGTTGTGTTTCTGTTGAGCCTAGTTGGGGGGGGGGACCTTACTGAAATACAGTTCATGAGTGCACAGCATTCCATGCAGAATTAATTTTCATATTATACAGTGGGGTCCAAGAATTCTCTAATCTGATTGGCTGACTGGCACCTTTTACTCATAGTAAATCCTGGCATAACCCACAGGAAAAGGTGCCAGTTAGCTGCATCTCAAAGAGAATCAGTCCGATCCCTGAAAGTCAAACGTGAAAGCCGCCATATTAATTGCCTGATAAACCTGGACATGAGAGTGGGACATTCAAAATAAATACTCTTTTCCTGTCCAAATCACCAAAAAGTCAATCCTACCCCCGAAAATAAAAAATCTAACCTGGCATGTTTCATTCCTTGTAAACCACCGTGGAAAACGGCAGTTGCAAACACGATGTTCAGTGAAAAAAGAGAAACCCCGCATCAGCTTACTCCCTCCATTACAACCATCATTTGTCTTTCATCTCTCTCTCGCTCTCTCAAGCACCACTATCTTGATCAGAGCCCCTTCCCCCGAAGGAAAAAAAACAAAGACCTAAAACATGTATGCAGTATAGGTGGCTGGAAATGTACAGAGCGAGCAGCAGTGAAAAAAATGCTACATACTGGCTCTTTACGTTTATCAACCTGCTGTTCCCTGACATAAAGTGAAGTGCTGTGTTTCCTCTCTCTGTCAGAGTCTTTCCACATTATGCTGACTGATTTGCCTAATTTTATAATGTGCCCAAACGTCTTTTTTACTGATCGCTGGTTTGTCTCTTGCCTCACGCCTGGCTACAGATAGTTGCTCGCCTGCTCCTTCAGTTAGCTTCTGCCCTAACTGCTCCACTGCAGCAAGGAATCCTCTGTGTAGATAATAATAACACTAGGTCCAGGTTTCCTAAAAAAACAAAAAATACTCAAACCCACTCTCGGAGTTGCTCCTCCACCACGCAGTCCTGTACCTACTGAATAGTGGAGACACACTGCCTACCTCTCGCCTCCCAGCCACCATAGCTGCCAGTATCCATCTCCAATATGTGATTAAAAGAAACAAATTAAAGTAAAAAAACTAAAACTGTACTTCACTAAACATATGACTACCTCAGCTTTAACGGATAAGGGCATCTCCTCAATATTTTACCTGTTAAAGGTAACTAGTTTTCTAGGCGCAAGGATAAATTTAATAAAAATTATTTAAACAGCCAAAAACTGTATTTTTGTTTGTTTTCAAAACAAAAAGTGAAGGGACATTATATAATCACAATAAACAACTCCAGGGTGTGGGTCATGCTGGGATTTACCCACACCTGGATGGTTTGGTCACTCAGCCTGCTGTCTCGTGACAGAATCATGCCAGGCATGGGTAAATCCCAGCACAACCCACACCCTGTTGTGATTCATTGTTTAAATATACTATACACTACAGCACTCCAGCACACAATACAATAACATTACATATCACATTGTTTATATATTGTCACAAGTGGTGTTTTTAATTTTATTTCCTAATTTCATAACATCATTACACAAGCATTGACATCACATCCCTGTTGCAGGTCCTTCTTAGACAACCACCACTGGCAAAACTTC
This sequence comes from Neoceratodus forsteri, assembly GCA_016271365.2. Classification (NCBI taxonomy): domain Eukaryota; kingdom Metazoa; phylum Chordata; order Ceratodontiformes; family Ceratodontidae; genus Neoceratodus; species Neoceratodus forsteri. The sequence continues at coordinate 1,052,035,403 of CM057449.1, forward strand.
CTCCAAATGGGAAATATATCAGCAGTTATGTGATTTTAATGTTGACCAGCCTGTTTTTTTTTTCACTAATGAGTTCCACTTTGTCTGTGCCTTTGTTTTCACTTGATATGTGTTTTCATTGCATGCCAGATCATCCCTACTGGGTTCATGTCTGGTGACCAGCAATGCAAAGAACATTACTGCACTGCTCTAAAATTACCATTTAAATTTACTGTGCAGTTTACAGTTTAAAGATGATGATTACAGTACAGTACTGTGGCCTTTCTTGGCGAGATTCTAACCCAGTTAATGCCACACTCAGCAATGAATGCTTCAGAGGCTGTGTTCTGGGTCATTGTCTTGAAAGAAGCGTGACCATCTGGGAACTCAGAAGCAACAAACTCTTCAGCTGCACTTATAATATTGTTACTGAAGGCTCTACAATGCCGGTTCAACAAATAATTTGTCAAACGACATTACAGCGAGGTTATGTCAACCGCACTGCGGTTGGCATATATCCATCTGGAACACTGTTTTCTTTTGGGGAGCTTCACCCCTGAACCACCTATGCAGAGGGCTCTGCCCCCACACCCTCTGTACTACAGATAATCAACTCCAAGTTGGAGCTGATTCAGGGAAGGGGTGCAAGACCCCGAGACAGCAGTGCCAGGATCCCGTGGTAACAGTACAGTGACCAAACGCTGTGTTGCTGTACTGTCATTCATGGAAGCGGTGTTGACGTGCCATCAGTATATGGTTTTGGAAGAAGTCTCTGTTCGTGGTTTGGACAGCATGATTGAAATACAGTTACTGTAATGCACTGAGGCAGGTGCAAGTCAGTGTGTCATTGTCAAATTTAACAATACCACTCGCATTACAGTACCCTCAAAAATAGAGTGGGCTTGCACGTGCTTTGAAATTCCACCCCAGACAGGAACCTTACAGGATGCTTTGGTTTCAGTTTTATAAAGCACCTCCCTTCTTTCTAGAAGCCATCAAGGCAAACTGTTCAAGCAATATCATCATCTTGTCAGAAAAAATGACATCATGGAAAGTCGCTCTGTTCAGTCCACCTCCTAGCCTGCTCCACTTTGTTCCCTTATTCACATCATGTGTCACTGGGCAAAACCTGATTGAACAAATGCAATACATTCACAGCCTTACATACTATACAGTACAACTGCACAATTTGTTTATAATGGTTCGAATAGTGTTAGTATTAAACTACTGTATTGCTTACTGTACTTGCCCATAAGACCAGCCCATGCAATGGCACATCCACTTGAGCAAACTTGTAGATGCAGTAATACCATATTCTGTGGCCATAGCTCACACACTTCCCTTTGCTGTCAGTTTGTCGTTCTGATTCAGGATACAATCCATGAGAAATGTGTTTTCCCTGAAAAATGTCACACTGTAAATGGGGTACTGTTCTAGTATGAACACTTGAAAAAAATGTGCCCCACCTACAGTAGATACCTGTACTTTACCTTGTGTAGACAGTGGAATCACACAGTGTGGAGGGCTACTGGTTTCTAAGTGCCGCGTGTAGGCCACTATCTGTGATTGTGATGATGGTAGTGTTCTGTCTAAGTCATGCATTACCCAGCTTGTGCTTTCCCAGCATGCATGTTCCTAATTTGAGACTCATCTTGGGACTGATTTTCCTACCATTTCTCCCCAGTTGCTGAACAATTCCAGAACAAACAGTAATGTTTCTGTCAGTGTTTGGTACCGTGGGGTGGCTCAAAGCACTGAATTTATGTGGCAACTTCACAAAGGGGCACATCACACCAAAATGGCCTAATGTCCATGAATCCCTCACCTGTGACATCATACATTCACACCTATATGACGTCTCAATGAGTTCCTCACCTTTTAAAAAAGCAGGCTCATCCCACCTTTAGTACTTTGCTGTACAGTGTCTTACTACCTGAGTGCAGTATAGTGTCTTACTAACTTAGTGCAGTATAATGCCTTTTTCCTTGCCTTTATCAATGAGGTAGACAAGGCAAGATTCTATGGGAAACATCTCAGCATGTTTAATTGTACAACTTTGAGGAGAACATGGGCACAAGCAGCTGGGATGGAGAATGAAAGTCCCATTGTTGGCAGGCACATGGTGATTACCAAGAAGACAAAACCTGTTGCAGCCTTTAAAACTAGGCAGCTTAAATCTCCAAAACCTCACTAGGCTTTATTCGATTCTTCATCTAGAGGTGTGGCCTTTTTTATAAGAAAAAATTCTCTGATATCTGTAAAAATGTTAAAGCTGATACAAATGGTCAATATGTTATGTTGCACTTACATTTTAAAAAAAATAATTTATAATTTTAGGACTATACACTCCAAATGATGATTCACCAGGTTTCTTTTCAGATTTACTCCTGACATTATCACAATTTCCTTCTTCTTACATAATTGTAGGAGATTATAATCTTACACTGGACAAAATGGGTAGGTCAATTGACTCTTCAGAATCAAAGAAAAGAGCTGTTCAAATAATTACAGGCTATGGAAGAAATTTACATCTAATACATGGCTTTAGAATAGGCGAACAAGTAATAAAACTTTATGAAAGTAAAGAAGTATATTCTTACTTTTCTCTAATGCATAGAGTATATTCACGTATTGATTTCATATTGACTTCTGCTACAATCTCACAATGTATTAACAATATTGATTACTCTCCTATTAATTTGTCTGATCACGCATTAATGACCTGGGATTTAGAGCTTGCTGGTAGCGTTCAGTTAGATAAAATCTGGAGAACAGATCAAATGATCCTCAAACCACATATCGATCACATCCCCAAGGCCAAGCACCAGAAACTGGGCCTCCTCTACAGATTAGGTAACTCACTGTCTGCAGACTCAAAGAGTGCCATTGTGAAGAGTACTTTTCTCCCCACCCTGGCCTATGGTGCCCCAGTACTGCAATTCCTCAAGGAAACAGAAGCTCACAGACTGAATGTTCTATACAACAAGATCAGTTGCTTTGCATTGGGTTCGCCACTCAGGAGGCATCACTGTGAGGTACTCTCTGAACTAAAATGGGCTTGTGCTGGAACACAGGCTCAACCATCCTCCCCTCTGCCTCACCTTCAAACTCACCAAAGTCTCTATCCCCCTACCTATTGGGTCTACTGATCCCAAATCCCTTGAGGCGCACCTCCACTCAACAAATTCCAGCTTGCTTGAGATCCCCAGGGTATGGACTAACCTGGGAAAAAGGTCTTTTCCTTGCTCTGCCCCTTACCACTGGAACTCCCTTCCAGAAAACTTAACTAATGTCACTTCTATTGAAGGGTTTAAGGCCGGCTAAAGGTTTATACCTTGGAATGGTGTAATTGCAGCTGCTTTCACTGAGTCCTTATCTATTCCTTGTACCTGATGTATGGTTAGCTTTTTTAAGTGAAATATATACTTATAACTATCTGTAAGCCTATGAATCTCTCTATCCATGATACTGCTAAAGTGTAACTAATGTTTCGTGAGTCATTTTTCCAGTGTATTGGTCTGCAATCTTATGCCTGCCTCAACATCTTTATTTCTGTATTTGAACAAATCACTGTGACCTAAACTGCCTGTTAGCACATTAATGTACTAAATTCCAGGTTGCTCCTGAAAAAGGGACCTCTGGTGTCAGTGGGCTCATGTTGTTATCAAAATGCCATAAATAAATAAAGTCAATAAATAAATAATTATTTACAGTAGATAAATAATGTCTCACAAAGGTCCCCACTACATGTCCCACTTATACAACAAGTTGGTGTTTTGTTTTTGAGGAGGGGGGAAGAGGGATTGGTACTTATCTAACATATGCGTGATAAAGTCTGTGTTCTAAAATGTATTGAGCATATGTGAGGATAACATTTTTTTATGACATTGGATTTGTGTCCATGCATATTATATAAATACCATTATTCAGTTCTGAAATTGGGCCACAGATGTGGGGAATGTACACTGAGAAAAACAAAATGGCAGTGAAAGGCATCCTTAGGTAGCAATTAGAATGTCAGGTATCAATCAGCAGGGGAATGGCAAGCATAATTATCACTGTCACCTGCTGACTTCAGATTCAAGAATTTGCAACGATGGGTCACAATGCCAACTCCATCACGATGCCGGACACCACTGTGCAGAAATCAATTCATTGTTTTGCATGTTTTTTCCATTTAAAGTAAATTGGCAACATTATAAAAACTTCAGCAGGACAATTCTGCTGTTATTGTAGCATTTTAAGGTACAAGGAATGAAATAATGCAATGTGAAAAGTGCAAAATCTACACATACTAAATTAAAATAAGGTGTATACAAATGCAAACAGCAGGATATGGTATGAAAATATTTAAAGAGCAGTTCAAAAATATTGTAACAATAGTAAATAGGTTCCCTATCAAAGTACTGTATAATCGTAGTAATGAATTAGAAACTGCTCTTAGCAAATAGAGCAGAGGGCTGTTCTAAGCAAAAGGAGGAAAGGGGAAGGTTAGAAAAAAGGTTAGAAAGACATAAGAGCGATGCATCCCCTTTGGCATGATTTAAGCAATTGTTAAATAAAATCTAGCACCGAATATCAATACTAAGATAAGGCATCTACACAGGATCTACAAAATACATTATAGTTAGAGCAAGTTAAGAAAATAGTTTGCCAGATATCATGTACAGTAATCACAACTGTGTGTCTGTGTTTCCAGAACTCAGTGCTCTTCTAAGTTACTTGTGACCTGCGATACTATTTATATTCCCTAACGAACAAAAAGCTTAGAGAATAGTATAAACCACATTTCAACAAGTTAATCAAAGTTTTTAAACTGATAAAGATACTGTAGAAAGAGACTGACCAAAAGCTGTTTTACATAAGTACATTGAACAACATCACTAAACACAAGTGGCTATTATACATCCCAATTACTGAAATTAACACAAGATGAAAGATCTGATTTCATATGACAACTTATGGAGGACACACAGAGACTAAAGCCATGAAATAAATCTGACAAAGTATAGTCAGTCTTATTACAGAAATGGGGTAAAATTAGAGGATTTCATTCAAACCATGCAGTTTCACAAAATTAAGTTCATACACCCAACAGGATTCTGCTTGCAAGAGGGACACCATTCTGTCACCTCCCCTTTGTTTTGCTGGTATACACTGCAAAATGTCAAACCTTACTAGAGAGGCATCACAATCATAGAAATCTGCAGAAGTCATAGTGCCATTCCTGATGGAATGTATATGTTCCAGTAACCCTAATTTTGCTTTTTGAGTTGTCCACCCTTCATATGTTTTGGGGCATGGGCATCAAGCCACCCCAACCTGAAGCACCAGTGCAGGGTGACGAAAAAATGCCGACAGCCCCACAGCAACACCAGGAACTGACACACAGGACCCCGTGCACCCCACCGCAAACACTGCAGCCGCAGACAGGAGACACTGACGAACAGCACAACACCAACACAGCAGCACATAGACCACCAGAGCTCCTAACGGTAGAGCTGACAGGCAGACTAACAACACAGATAGATGCTTGACAGACAGGAGAGACATGATGGAGCTGACAGTAATAGTACCACAGAGCGGGCCCTGTAAATGGGAACAGGATGATCGAATGGCAACACAGAGGTCAGGGGACACACAGTGCACCATTGATGGGTAGGGTCAGCAGCATGGAGTGAAGAAGTCATGGAGGGATGCCCGAGAGAGTTCCTTGGATCAGGGACCTACACCTGAAGGCTGATGTTTAATGCCAGCCCCATCAGGTAGTCCCTGTGGCTCCTAACTTTGTACAGCCCGACAATGTCGGTGATGTACCATGCACCTCTCTCCAGCACCTCTGGGAGCACCCACAGCCTGGCCAGACAGGACCTGCTGCAGCTACCTCCATCAGCCACTGTTTCCCCAGCAGGACATCCAGAAGCCACCACATGGTGGAGTGTGCTGCACCAAGCTGGGCATTGAATGCCCGGTGCCACACCTTGATGGTATTATTGGTGTGGGGCATCCCATCCATAATGGAGGCATGGCAGTTCCACACAGGGATGGGGAAGAGAGGCTTGTAGCGGTGGCCGCTGCAGACAGGCCTGCCCAGCCAGGTGTTCTCAAAATAGTCGAGGATGGGGGCAAGGGCCTCCTCATGGGTACTGAAGAACTCCCAACCACAGAGCTCCTTGTACGTGGTGCATACGTCTGCTGGGGAATGAATGAATGGGCTGGCAGCATGCGAGATGTATGGCACAGACGTCAGTGCAGTACAGATGTGCCAACTGCACATGCTGCTGGATGTGCTGCCAGACACACTGGCACAGATGGAAAAACAGCAGTGGACATCCATATGTGGCAGCACTGTGTGACAGCCCTATAGGCGGCCAGCTCAAAATCTATGAGCATGTGGTGGGGACCGCCTGCAGGGCACAGCTCGGCTATCTTGCTGAACATGGCTGCCACCATCCTCCCTCACCATGAGGACATATATTGCAGGGAGTACAGTCACCCTGTCCACCCCATGCAGCATATACAGCTGCTGGAACAGCCTTGGGCGGCAGTGACTGTGCCATTGCCCAGTCATGCTGGGCTGCGGCCCAGGAATTCAAGGTTCCTCTCAGTGCTGAAGATGAGGAACCTGTGTTCCATGCTGGCCCCTGCACCCTGTCCTGAATTGTACAGCAGGAATTGCTCACCTGTTATAGTTCTGGTGTATTCTCTGGTATGGTGAGCTTGAACAGGTGTTGTGGGTCCACGATTGTTTGCCTGCTGCCCCTCCGGACACGTTGCACCGCCGCTTCAGGAGTCGTACAGGGGTAGCGCCCTACTGTCTCATTAATTCTGGAGCAGCAGCCATCACAAGTTGCTGGCTGCTCATTGGTGTCTTAGGCCCTCCTCTTAACTGCTGCTTGCACCTTGCACAGCCCAACAGCTGTGTTGTTGCGGCACATGGTTGTGGGTACCCGACAACACCGGTGTTTCCTCACCCACAGACAGCACATGGCCCTGCACCATATTCTGCATATTCACAGCATTTCCAATATGTGTGTGATCTCCTTTGCTTTTTCCTACTGGTAGGTGTACCCAGACACCACCAGCAGTCTGTGCCTCTGGAACTTTCCACGTATTCCGCCCATTTCCCACCAGCGGAATTGGGTCTGCAGGTGCGGCATGCCTCTTTCATGTCTCCACTGGCACACCTGCTGACGCTGTGGGGGGTCAGACTCATTGGTGTTTTGCTGTGGCAGCTATGAGCTTGTGGAGGTTGGTGTGGGTGTCGGGATGTTGTGTCGTAAGACACCGTGCTTCCACGGAAACCACATGCATAGTGCAACAGGTTATAAATGCATTCACAGTAAAATTTTGTTTATACCAGGTGTAGTAAATTGTGCACTTATTGTTGAAGAACCACTAGTTTTTGATTGTCTCCCTTTGGAAATGGCTGGTTGTCAGATTATTGGCTATACAGAAACAGATACATGGGGGTATGGAGAACAGTTTTGAAACGGAAGGATCACTTTTTAATAAAATCCAATGATGATATACTATCTTGCAAACAGCCACTGATTTAGATGTGAAAGGGGTAACAAAATATGTTCTGTCATTTGTGATACCACTAGAGGGGTGACGCATTTATGTCTCTGGCATATGAGTGCTGGTATTAGAGTGCCTGTGATCTTGCCTAATAGGATGCCGGGCGCTGTGTCTAGTGGTCATAGTGTATGGCTGAGTCTGCTGGAATGCTTGTTCCACAGGTGCAGGTTGTTGTGTGTACTGTTGTCTGTTCAGGTTTTCCAGGGTTTCTGGGGTGGACAGATGTGCACTAATCATGGACATAATGGCACAAATGGATTTTTTCCCTTTGTAGACAGATTGCTCCCAATAAATTCACTGCATATACATACAGTGCCTGATGTCCCTTTATTGCACTGCTTCCCAATTCATGTGCAAGTTGAGTACGTTACTCTAATCGCCATGGGGTGCTCATAACATTTTGTTAGTACAAATATGTATCTTTTCTGTTTATTTTTGAGGTAATGTGTCCAGTTTGGAGTGTGTTTGGGGTTTTCTGCATGGCTGTCATACTATGGTGTTTTGCCCCATTGTTGTCATTTTATTTTGCCCCATTGTTGTCATTTTATTGGGGGCCAGTGACCATCACATGGTATGGTTCAATTTGGCTACTACATCTAAATCATCCCATTCCAAGGCAAAACATGGGACTTCAGAGGAGCTGACTTTGATAAGATGGCCAACAGAGTTAAGCTAGCCCTGGCAAAAGAAACACAGGTGAGAGGTACAGGCAAAGGGCAAGCATTAGGATACAATACTTGAAGCAACATCCCATTGTGTTAGACAGAAAAGGAAGTGCAAAAGAAGAAGCAAACCACTTTGGTTCTCAAATACAGTAGCAGAAAAGGTCAGAGCCAAAGGCTGGCCTTCAGAAAATATAAGGAACACAGTGGGATGAAGATAGGAGGCATACCAAACTGCCCTAAGGGAAGCAGGTAAGGCAGTAAGGCAAAGTCCCAAACTGAGGAAACACTAGCACGAAACAGTAAAAGAAGGTGACAAGACTTTCTATAGATATGTAACCCTAGATGGCGCTATCCCAGGGGCTACTACCTGCCTGATTTGCCACTAACAGGTTGAGGGGCCTGGATCCAATGGCGGTGCCTCCACCCAGAGGTCAGGGTTTGCAATAGTTAAACTAACTTGGTCACAGCCCTCTGGGACACTGCAACCCCTTTCTTCCCACTAGTGGCCCACACAATATATCAGAATTACCTTCACAGTATACACTTACCCCAGGACTGGTTCCGCACTGGGACCTCCTGTGAAATGAGATACAGTGCAACAATCACAGTACAGTACTTTAACATAGACAAATACCTTAGGCAGTATAACTTTGCTGAAACAAGCAGCTCTGATTTATTTAGGGGATATAACAAGGACAGGGGAAATCAGGTTAATTAGCTTATCACTCTAATAATCTACCTATGGCTCTGTGCACAGGCCTATCCCTATCAGTTACTGTCCCTGGGTACCCAAGCCCTAGTGGCTAGTCCAAACCGTGGCAGCTGGTAGGGCCCTTTCACACAGAGAAAAGGAGAATTAAACAGTCAGCAGTACAGTAATTCCATTTGGATTTAATGTGGCAATTCAACAGGAGCGACCCTGAATTAGTACTCACGACCTCCAAATAAGATAGGGTCCTTCAATGTCAGCAGGGCTCACTTGAGGTACACAAATCTCTTCACACATCCATATAAAAGAAAGCACTATACCAGGCAGGCTGCATCTGTATCCCGATCGCAATTACTGCACAATACCCGGAGAACACACAGCAGATTCAGTTCCTGACAGACCGAAGTGCAATTTTCAGCAATTCTTCCAGTCTTCTACAGGGTGAGCCTGGTTTCTACTCTTCAGAGATCCTTTGATTCTTTCACAGGACGGATTCAGTCCCAACAAGCTGCAGACCGGAACTCTGGGCCTTACACACGTTTTTGACTAAAACTGCACACTGAAAAGCACAGGGCTCCTTCCTTCTTCACTGCCAAAGCTCAACTGAAACTCCAACCGACAAAACCGGGCACTTCCTTTGAGTTCCTCCCAGTTCTTGACTGGATTGGCTGTCACTCACAATAGACTGCTGCTGGTCCAAAAAGGCACTGAAGTCTAAACTACATCTCCCAGAGTCACTGCCCATACAATCCTCTTGTGGCTGGCTCAGATTATGAGTCCAAGTTCTGATTCGTCCAAGGCACCATTTTAGAGCTAGCTTACCCCACACTGATTGGTCCAGTTCAGCAGTTCAAAACTAGAATGGGAACTAGCAGACACAGTTCTGACTGCAAAGAAAGCAGGTTAGACAAACTGTAATTTCATTATTACTCTAAATACTTTCTGGCAAACAGTTACATCTTTCAGATAGGTTCCCTTGCACTCCTAGTGACTGCAAAATGGAGTGAATTGGCAGCAGCTTGAGTGGTACTCAATCAAAGAAACACACAGTCCCCCATACAACTAATTATGTCTGCAAGCAGACAGCTCTTAAAGAGACAGTACCAGAGGTTCTAAAAACACTCACTGATAAATGGCTTAAATGCCAAACACCATTCAGGCTTGGAGCATTCAAGCAAGCTCCTGGAAGTCTTTTGGGAACCCCCATTTGCAGGGGGGTTACAGATACATTAGTGAAAGGAGAAAGTCCAGAGGGGGTATTGCTAAGCTTAATGGAGAAAAGGGAGCATGTGAGGAGGAGGACCCTGTAAAGACATCTATCCTAAATAGATACTTTTGCTCAGTATTTACTGAAGAGAAGGTAGGGCAGGGCCCACAGCTCAGCATCATGGACACAGGGGGGAGGGAGGTGAGCACTACTCCCTTCACAAAAGAAAGGGTCCTACAAGAGCTTGCTAAGCTCAGGGTGGATAAGGCAATGGGACCTGATGGCATACATCCCAGGGTACTTAAGGAGCTAAAGGAGGAACTAGCAGAGCCATTAGCAGAATTGTTTAGTGAGTCTCTGAGCACAGGAGAGGTCCCAGAAGACTGAGAAGGGCTCATGTGATCCCACTCCACAAGAGTGGTAGCAGGGAGGAGGCGGGAACTACAGACCGGTCAGTCTTACCTCAGTAGTGGGCAAGATTATGGAGGCACTCCTTAAGGAAAGGATAGTCAACACCTGGAATCCATAGGGCACAGGATCCAAGACAGCATGGGTTTACAAAGGAAGGTCCTGTCAAACTAATCTCATAGATTTCTTTGACTGGGTAACAGAGTGGTGGACCAAGGGTGCAGTTGATGTCGCCTACCTTGACTTCAGCAAAGCTTTTGACACTGTTCCACATAGAAGATTGATAAATAAGCTTAGGTAGGCTCGGGTGGGTCAGAAGTTGGTCAACTGGGTGGCAAACTGGTTGATGGGCAGAAAACAGAGAGTGGTGGTAAATGGTATACAGTCAGAAGAGATGCAAGTCATAAGTGGGTACCTCAGGGATCAGTCCTGGGGGCCAGTCCTATTCAACATCTTCATTAGTGACCTCGCAGATGGACTAGAGGGTAAGGCTTGTCTGTTTGCAGATGACACCAAGATCTGCAACAGAGTAGATGATCCAGATGGGTGGGCAGAATGAGAAGAGATCTGGATAAACTAGCAGAATGGTCAGAAGAGTGGCAACTGGGATTTAATGCAAAGAAGTGCAAAATCATGCACATAGGGAAGAGAAAACCCTGAAGCCACTTATAGGCTGGGAGGAGTTGCTAGCAGTCACAAAGGAAGAAAGAGACTTGGGCATCATCATCACTGATGACCTAAAATCATCCAAGCAGACCCCTAAAGCAGTAGGTAAGGCTAGGGGGGTGTTAGGGTGTATTAGTAGGGTATCACAAGTCGTAAGAGGGAGGTAATAATCCTCTGTACAAGACATTGGTTAGGCCCCATCTGGAGTACTGCGCAGTATTGGAGGCCACACCTTCACAAGGACATTAACCAAATTGAGGCAGTCCAGAGAAGGGCAACCAAAATGGTGCAGGGACTGCATCAGAAGACATATGAGGACAGATTAACGGAGCTCAATATGTATACCCTTGAGCAAAGGAGGGAGAGAGGTGATATGATCGAGACATTTAAACACCTTAAGGGCATAAACAAGGTGAAAGAGTCTAACATGTTTAAATATAAGAAAAATAGCAGGACAAGAGGACACAGCATGAGATTAGAGGGAGGCCGATTAAGGGGGAATGTGAGGAAATTTTTCACAGAAAGGGTGGTGGATGCATGGAATGGCTTACCACAAGAAGTGGTCGCTATGAATACAGTGCAGGGCTTCAAACAGGCATGGGATAGGCATAAGGGAGCAATACAAATGACTATGAATAGATAGGTCACTGACAGAGCAAAGGCCGATGGCACATTTATAAGGTAGAAAAGAAATGGGCAGACTGGATGGGCCTTTGCGGTCCTTATCTCGTCAACTTCTATGTTTCTATGTTTCTATTGCTGGAGCGCTCTTTCACTGTCAATGTTTTTCTGGCGCTCTAATTGCAGTTGTCCTTTTCCTGTCGCAATGCAGTAGGTGAATCTGTCATTTGAACCTCCAGTCTCCTTCCTAGAGGCGGTAGTCAAAAGACACTCAGTCCTTGCTTTTTGCTTTAACAAAAGCTTGGTTATCCACTTTTTAGTGTATCCACATTGCAAAACAATTATCAATCAGTTCTTTAGACTGTAAAAGAAAATTGCTATCTGATGAACAAATGCTCATAGGTACAAAAATTGGACATTTGAATTGAGCATATAGATGTGCTGGATGGGCACTATCATCTTGAAGTAATGAATTGATGGCTGTGGTTACCTAAAAGTTTCACACTGTATATAATTCTGTTCATCATTTTAAACAAGATATCCCAAACTCTGTCTGCACATTATCAGTTTTAAAGGTAAACTGTAGGGCTGTTATCATGGTGTCAGTCAAGGAAGATGAGGGCATCCTCAGCACTACCATGCGAATGCATATGATATCATCATTGAAGTGGTGTCAGCTGTCTATCCAGCCATAAAACAGGTTAACAAAATGATTAAATATAAATTTGCCCTCCCACCAGCTCAGGAAGAGATTACTGTACGAGGGTGCCATAGTGGCACCCATCGCTGTCCCCCTGAGTTTGTGATAATACTAGCCATCAAAAAAGAAAATAATTATGCAACAAAATAAATTCAAGGTCCTCCATGATAAAGTCAGATGACACCACTTAATTGGAAACAATATGCTCCAGATAATACCTAATGGCATTCAGTCTAGCTTCACATCCTATATAAGTATGTAAAGAACAGATATCAGTTGTGAGCCATTGGTATTCTTTTTCCCATTTTAAATCCTTTTGTTTCAAAAATTACATTGGAAAAGTCAAATACTGTATATGCATGAGTTAACAAAACCAATTCCTTTAAAATAGTCAGTGTATCTAGAGATATTTTCTCCAATACTACCGATGCCTGCCACAATGGTGTGGGCAGGGGGATTTGCCATTGCTATGTGCAGTTTGGTAAACCATATAGTGTAGGAGTTAATGGGTGTTTGACCTTCATAGAGGCACATTCTTATGGGGTAATCTGCCCTAACCACACAGCACAGTCAAATATAGCATTCAGGTTGGTCTGAAAAACAGAGGTAGGGTTAGTTTGAAGTTTTTGGTAACAAGTGTTGTCTGAGAGCTTATGGTACAATTCTGCAGCACAAACCTGTTTAGACATCACAACAATGCCTTTGCCCTTATCTGCTGACTTGATTTCAGCATCCTGCATTGTCTTCAGTTCTTTGATGGCTTGTTTTTTCAAGGGTGGAGGCATTGTTGAAGGCAGCATTACCTGGGTTGGAAACAAGTTGGTAAATATCTCGTTGAGCCATTCATTTAAATGTAGTAACTGATGGATTGAAAGGGGAGGCAGTAATATGACTTTACATTAACATTAGGACTTTTTTCCAACAAGTAGACATAAGTATTTTTCATGCCAAAAAAGTGCAATCCACCACTCCAGAGGCCACTGTGCCATGACTCACTGCAACAGGCAACAAAATCAAACCAAACCAAACCAAACCAGGCAGGAACCAGCTTACAGTAACAACTCCAGTTTTATTAAGTGCAAAAAATCACCATATAGTATCAGAAGTGCAAGTATGCTAAAGTGCCATAAAAGTAGATTGCACTTATAAGAAGTGTCAGGACATCCAAAAATTACAACACGAGGTGGAGAATGACTCTACTGGTGTCACAACAGCTTCCTCAGGAGTCCTGGATGTAAGAGACCTGGGGCAGGATTCACTAAGCATGGGGAAGGTCCCACAGCTGTGGGAAAACCTTGGTGCAAGGGGGTTGCCACTTCAGATCTGGAAGGTTACCCACAGCCGCGGTAATACAAAGGTGTGGAGCCGGATTACGCACCGGCCCACGATTACGTGCAGAGTCGGTGCTGTTGCCAGGACATCACTGCAGCTGTGGCACTGCTACAGACAGTGGGACCCCGTAGCACCCTCTGCAACTGCTGCAGCTGTGAATCAGGCACTCCACAGCTGCGGTGATTTCGAGCACCACTGGAGTTGTGGTGTGAGACTTAGTTCCAAACTGCTTTGTGAATCCTGCCCGTTGTATCTTATGAAGTGCAATATTAAAATGACAGCAACCATAAAGAGCAATAAATAAGTATATGAAGTATGTCATAAAATATATATATATATATATATATATATATATAAAATAGTGCCACTATAGTTAGGTTGAGTACCCCCATTTGAGTTAAATCTGTAATTTGGCAACTTAATAACTTTGCCACTGTATGACAGATTTGCCTGAAATTGTATGCATGATCTGGTACCATAGATCTCTGGATCTGCCAAGTTTTGTAATGGTCGGATATACAGTTGTGGAGGTACAGAGTGCTGAAAAATGCACAAATTATGCATTTTACACAACCTTTGCTCACGCCAGGTCGCACGGTCTGCACGACCGTCCGAAACCTTCAGGGACCATGCAGCGGTCCCCGATGTGCCTTGCAAAGATTTCATGAAAAATATTAAGTGGTTCAAAAGTTATTCAAAAAACAAGTTTCCCATTATAGTCAATGGGAAAAGTTAACAAAAAGTGTGAAAGTGTCGCAAATGCAGTTTTTAGTGTCGCAAATGACCCTTGTAGTGTCGCAAATCTATCATCTTGTTTTCAGTTGGTGGTCACAGAAATGCTTGGCATTTGAATTTGGGACCTTCTAGGGACAATTCTTGCTGTGTTCACCTAGTCGAGTCCTGAGGATGCTAGCCATGTCTTTTTTTGGGGGTTAAACACCCCAGAAACATGTTTTTTAAATTTTTATAAAAGAAGTGTCACAAAGTGAGTGTCGCACATGCGACTTACTTTGACCACAAAAGTGTCATGATTTGTGACACTACTTTGCAACACTATGCCCAAAATAGTAGGAAATCTTTGCCACCCTGCTGCAAAAGAATGGTTTGGTCTTTTGGGCTGAAATTTGGAGGACGAAGCCAAGATCCCACAGATGTGCCTTTTGGTAGTTTGGTGACAAAATATTAGAGGGCTGCAAAGTTATGGCACTCTGAAGTTGACAATTTTTCCCATAGGCTAACATTATGGTGTCCACACGCTTTTAAAGCAATATATCTCGAAACGGTTCGAGATAATGGACTTTTCGTTGGAAGAATGTTTAGTCCTTTCAGAGATGCAAGTGCAAAACTAGCCTGGAAAGTCATAAATAATATGGGATTTACATTTTTTTCTACGCTATACGGTTCCTGAGATACAAGGAATTTAGTATTCCAGTGCTGATTTTCTGCTCCGAGGGCCATTATTATGCATACTGTGCTTTTGAATGCACCTTTTGGGAAAAAAGGGCATGCGTTTGCGTTATTGCTACCATTAGCATTTCGCTATGCTTCCGTAACCGTTTGCATTAGCATTTAAGTCACCGTGTGTTACCCTCTGGCGCTTGTAACTTTGCATTTGTGTTGCTGTTACCAGTTTTGTTTATGCTTACTTTGTGTCACTGTGTACGTCACCCTTTGTGTTTGCATTACTGTTACCATTTGTGTTTCCATAACCATTTGCATTAAGCGTTTTCTTTATGTCACGGTCACGTTATTGTTTGCACTTGCGTTTGCATTTCATTACTGTTTTTGTTTGCGTTTCCTTTGCATCACCATGTGCTTACCTTTATGCTTGCATGCCCATTTGCATTTCTGTTTTCGCTTGTGTTTCTTGAGTCATCGCTGGTGTTACCGTAAGCATTGCATTTCAAATTGGCTACTATGACTGTGCACGTTACCATTTGTGTTTGCTTATGTGCTTGCGTTTCAGTTTCCGTTTGTGTTAGTGTTCCCGTTGGCATCATCATTGGTGTTACTGCACCGTTTGTGTTTCCAATTGTGTTACCGTTACTGTTTGCATGTTCTTTTCCATTTGCATTTGCATTTCTGTTGGCCTCAGCATTTGCAGTTTTGGTAGCGTTTCCATTGTCAATTGCATTACTGTTTCCCTCTGCATCACCGTTGCCATTACTGTTTGAATTTCTGTTTGCGTTTGTGTTATCATTTGCATTTTTGTTACCGTTTGTGTTTCCGTTGGCGTTAGCGTTTGCATTACTGTTTTCGTTAACATTTGCATTTCTGTTGCCATTAGTGTTTGCATTACTGTTTGCGTTACCATTTCTGTTTTCAGTAATGTTTGTGCTTGCGCTTCTTACCATTTATGCTATCATTTAAGTTTGTGTCACCATGTATGCTAATTATTACGCTATGCTTGTGTTACCGCTAGCATTACTATTTTATTTTACCTCACTGTTTCCATCACCGCTTGCATTAACATTACCGCTTTTGTTTTGCATTTGCATAGTGCAGTGCAAACATTGTTTTGCTATTTTCTGCACTGTCTCTGCAATGCATAGCACAGCCAATGTGTGGTTGATTGGTCTGAAACTTGGCAGGTAGAAATACCTTTTGTTCAAGGAACATGCCAGTTTTTGTTTGGTGAAAAAAGATATGGCCATTTGAAGTTGGCCCACTTCACAGTTACTGATTTTTGGGTCACAAGGTCCGCCATTTTAGTGCTTTTTTGGCTGCGATTTCCACCATTTTGTGCTGGAAGACTTCTTAAAGGTACAGAAATATAAAAATTGAATATCTCTGGAACGGTTTGGTCTTTTCACATGAAATTCTGAGGGTGCTGAATGGATGTCCTGGAGATGTGAATTACACTGCTTACATGTTTGAGAAATAATTCACTGCGGAGTTACTGCGTGATGCAGTTAACATTTTGCGCATAGCATTCTGCTTGTTGCTACTGCCTTTAAATTTATAGCATAGGTAGCCCTAATGGCATGGAGGTGCCTTACAGTGGTTTTGTGTGTAAAACATTAACAGGTGCAGAAATATGCCACTCTGATGAATAAAAATTTGGTTTATTATGGTTCAATAACTTGAACTCTTGTCCGATTTGTCTGGCATTTGGATTGTACAAAGATTTAGAATTAATCTTTCACTGTGCCAATTCTTGGTCACTGGCTCTTATGGTTGCTGAATTGTGCATGTTATGTTATTTGCTTGTGGCGCTGTGTGACCGCTTGAATGGATGTACACACAATTCTGGATACATGGTGCCATGGTACATGTCTTCATTTAACAATTTTCATTTCAGTCAGTCATACAGTTTTGCACCGCGTAGGACAAAATCACATGGTGGCCCTCGCCCACCACCACATTCCATTCACTATTTATAGTGCACATTCTCAAAAAAAGGGAAATTCATGGTAAAATTCATTTATACATCAGTTAGGTTGTTCCACAGTGACAAAAGTAAGGAAATTTGGTGTTAGGGGTTGACTCTGCACCACACTCACCTTCACTCCACCAACAGGCATTGAGGTGTGCGTTGGGTTATATTCTAACTCTCACCCCATTCTTCATAGTGCACCACCTCAGCTTGTTTACAGATGGAATGGGTGAGAGTTAGGCCTGATAACCCCAATGCACACCCCGATGCCTGTGTGGTGGGGCGGGTGGGTGCAAGGTGGCAATCCTAACACTGAATTTCCTTGCTTTGTTGCTGTGGAACAACCCTAACTGATGTATTAAACAGACATATATATATATATTTATTTTATGGTAGCATGGTAGTGCTACCATAGTTAGGTTGAGTATCACTTTAAGGTTAAAGAGTGAAACTTTGCACCTTAATAACTTTGCCACCGCTCAACTGATTTGCTTGAAATTTGTATTGCATGGTTGGGCATGGTAGCTCTTGGGATTAGCCAACTTTCATTCTGGTTGGATATACTGCTGCGGAGTTATTAAGCAACATCCAAATGCGCAATTACACTTTTTGCACATTCTTTGCTCATGCCTACAGGTCGCACGGTTTGCACAACTGGTCCGAAAACTTCAGGAAGCATGTGGCCAGGGTCCCTGATGTGCCTTTTGAAGATTTCAGGAAAAAATATTGAACGATTCAAAAGTTATTCAAAAAACAAGTTCCCATTATAAGTCAATGGGAAAAGTTAACAAAAAGTTCAACACTTTCGCAAATGCACTTTCTAGTGTCGCAAATGGCCCTAGTAGTGTCACAAATCTGCCATTTTTTTTTTTTAGTTACTGATCAAAAAACGCTTGTCATTTAAAATTGGGACCCTCTAGGAACACAATTCTTTTATGCTCACCTAGTCGGACCTCAGGATGCTAGCTATGTTTTATTTTGGGGTTAAACACCCCAGAAATATGTTTTCAAATTTCTTGAAAAAAGTATTCAAAGTAGTGTCGCACCTCTGATACTTTCACGAAATTTCATGAAAGCTTTCTCAAATTGCGACACTACTTTTCCAGACTAAGGCCAAATGACAGGAGTTCTTTGCCACCCTGCTGCAAAAGAACAGTTTGGTCTTTTGAGCTGCAATTTGAGGAAAGGCAGCCAACATCTCTCAGATGTGCCTTTTGGTGGTTTGGTGACAAAATATTGCACGGATGCTTGTTATGGTACTCGTTGACGCTTTTCCATAGACTAACATGGTGGCTTTGTCACATGATTTTGGGGTTTGTATCTCGAACGGTGTAAGATACTGATTTTTGTCATGACAAAACCTAGTCAGGAAACTCATAAATCATGTGAAATTTGCATTTTTTTCTAAGTCGCACGGTTCCTGAGACATAAGCAATTTAGTATTCCAACAGCTCATTTTCTGCTCCGGGGTCCATTATTATGTATAATATTCTTTGTACACACTGTGTTTCTCAATGCAACTGTTGGGCAAAAAATAGGGTGTGCGCTCATTACTGCAGTAGTTAGTTGCTTTTCTTGTGTTTCCGCATCCATTTGCATTACTGTTCTTGTGTACTCCATGCGCGCTACCTCTGCATTCGCTTTGTGCTTGCAGTTGTGTTACTGTTACCATTTATGCTTGCACTACTGTTTCTGTTTGTGTTTCGGTTTGCATTTCCAGCACCCCTTTCGCTTTATGCTTTCTTCTCGGTTTATGCTTTGTTGCTCTTACTGTTACCATTTGCATTTCCAATTGCATTACTGTGCCTCATGTGATTACGGTTTAAGGTCACACGCCCATTTGTTTTTGCATTTCTGTTTTGGCTTATTGTTGCTGTTACCATTACCATTTGCATTTACAACCGCGGTAACGTGATCCTGCACGCTACGGTTTATGCCTCCGTGAGCTTGTGTTTGCATTTCTATTTTGGTTCCTTGGCATTATTTAGTGCTGTTAACATTACCATTTATGCTTCCAATTGCTGTACCATGACTGTGCACGCAGGGTTTATGCTCTTATGCGGTTGCATCTCCTTCTGTGTCACTGTTCGGTTTGGCATCACTTGCGCTTTGCATTTCTATTAATGTTTGCTTACCATTTACATTTCTGTCAACATGTGCGCAACTGCTAGCGCATGCGCTTCCCTTGCACTTACTGCTACTGTGTCAGAAAACATCACGTGGTGGGAAGGTCCAGTCACTACTTCTACTGCACATTCTCAAAAGAAGGGAAATTAGAAAAAAATCATTTAATGCATCAGTTAGGTGTTCTGATGACAAAAGTGAGGAAATTGATGTTGGGTTGAACCCCCGCACCCACCCCACCCTGCCCCCAGCTGGCATTGGGGTGCTAGTCGGAGTCCCAACCTCACACCCCATTCTCCTATAGTTCACTACCTCAGCTTTACATGGTGATGGGGTGAGAGTTAGGACTGACGACCCAACGACAATCCTGATACTGGCTGGGGGCAGGGTGTGGTGCAAGGTTTTTTTCAACCCTAACATCGAATTTCTACTTTTTTCGCTGTGGAACAACCCTAACTGATGCATTAAATGGAGTTTTTTGCCATATATATATATATATATATATTATACAACGTATGTTTTGGGATAAATATGAGTATAAAATGATATCTGTTGCCCAGTGAAGATAACATTGTTATCTTCATCTTCCTACGTCATACATTTATCTCCACATTCCTATATCGTCATCCTGATGAAAGTGAAAGTGTTTCACTTTTCATCACACACCTGTCTCTCTTCCTCTGTCCCTGAACAAGTAACTCCCGCAAAAACAAAACCACACATCTCTTGCATCTGGTTGATCCTGCCTACATCTTAACACACAATAATTAATTTTATATCTGGTTGATCCTGGCGACTGCTTTCACCTTATTTTTAATTGTAATGCACCATGACCATCAGACCAGTCAAATGTACGTGACCGAGCGTAATACTAAATTCAGGTACTGTCATATTATAGAGCCTGTGTTGTCAATTGTCGTAATCAGATCTTTCCTTTATTGGCTATAGTTTAAGGAAGTTGTCGACATTGAGAAGAGTGTCTGAGTCAGCAGCCAGAACAGCAGACCTAAAGCGCGAGTGTCAGCTGCCACAGCAACACATGCTCGTGCTTTGCCTGCTGTCTGAAGCTGCTGACCCGCCGCCTTCTCTCAGTATTGTCGGCACCTTCTTCTCTTAAAATATAGCCAATATTAGAAAGGGTCACAGTTTTCAACAATTTACAGCACAGGCTCTATAATTATGACAGTACCTGAGATCTGAATATTGTTGCGCTTGGTCATGCTACATTTGATCATGCATTATGGTCATGGCACATTACCTGACCTGATAAAACAAAATCACAGGATCAACCAGATAATGTATCTTTTTAAACATATCTGTTTAAAGATGCAAGCAGGATCAACCAGATATGTATTTATTCAATCAGTTTACTGCAGCAACATCAGACAATTGTATTTAAGAATATATGTAATCTGCTCTTTGAGGACGGGCTATGAAGAGTTGTATTGGGGTGGTCAGGCAAGGTTAGCCAGAATCCAGACACTTTTTGGCATAATAATTTTAAAGTAGCAGGATCAACTACATATATTCTTTTAAACAACATATGCATCTATTGTGCTGGTAGACATACTGCAGATTTGTGTTGAAACAGCCAACATCTCTATGTAGTGGAATGTATTATGCACATTTGGAGCTTTTGTTGAATGCAGCCCAAAAACATACATAGTATAAATGAATAGTTCTGATTGAAGATATCATATTTACTTCACTTGAGGCTAATGGACATCATATTTCACTCAGGGCTTCGCCACTGTGAGATATCATGATATCATTATGCCTCGTGAAGATAAATATGATATCTTCAGTCAGGCCATGTCATATCCCCATATATATATATATGTGTGTATATATATATATATATATATATATTAAAAACCAATCAGATAATATTTAAAGCATCTGTACTGGAGAATAAAGGGGAATGCTAAATAGGTCATAGGTAGGTCATAGGTAATTTCAGAGCAAAGAAGACTTACGTCCATTGTGCTCGCTGTTAACTCTAATTATGGTAACTCCCTATTTTGTTTGCTATGCAATGTTTGTCCAGTTTCCTCTTAAACTCAAATATTGTCTTACTAGTGACTACCCCTTCAGGTAAGTTATTCCACACTGGAATGACTCTAACACTAAACCAGTGTCTTCTTTTCGTGGTCTTAAAATTTTGCCCCTTAAGTTGCCATGAATGTGTCCTAGTGTCATATTTCTGTTCCCTTAAGGTAAGTCCCAATTTATCCCTTAGACTTGTATTTTTAAGTGCATTATACACCATACACATGTCCCCTCTCAATCGCCTATAATCCAATGTGAACATCCCCAAGTCCTCCAATCTGTCCTCATAGTCCAGGTCCTTAACATCAGCTACAAACCTGGTAGCCCTCTTCTGAACCCTCTCCAATCTCTTTATATCCAGCCCATAACCAGGTGACCAGAACTGTGCACAATACTCCAACTGCAGCCTCACCAGTGCTCCAAAGAGAGGCACAATTACTTCCCTCTTCCTACTCTTTATATGTTTCTTGATGTTGATAAGAATACCACTAGCAGACTTTATAACCTGGCTACAATGCTGGTGGAACTTGAGATTGCTTGTCACTTTAACACCCAAATCTCTTCCTCCACTACTTTACCCAATATATGTCCATTTAAAGAGTAATCAGCTTTTAATTTTTTTTCCCAAAGTGCATCACTACACATTTGTCGGTGTTAAAGGATAATTTTTTCCCCTAGCCCAACTTTCCATTTTGAATAAGGCTTTTTGCAACTTCATTACATCCTCACCATTTCTGATAGTAATGCCAATTCTAGTGTCATCTGCAAATTTGGTTTCCCAAACATCCCCTCCTAAAGACAATGAGTATATACAAATATTAAACAAGCAGGGTCCCAGAACAGATCCCTGGGGGACTCCACTCTCCACTCCCAACCAATCAGAGTAAATTCCTTTTAAACAAACCCTCTGTTTTCTCTCACTCAACCATGCCTTTACCCAGGTTGTAATGTACCCCGGTATTTTATGTTCTATCAAAGCATCAATCAATTCACCATGTGGGACTTTGTCAAACGCCTTTGAAAAATCCAAGAACACCACATCCACAGAGATACCATCATCCAAGGCCCTACTCATGTGCCCATAAAACTCCAGGAGATTAGTTTGACATGATAACCCCTTTTTAAAACCATGTTGTGCATCATCACAATCCCTTACTGATTTCTGAAACTCCACTATTTGATCCTTTATAATAGTTTCTAATATTTTCCCCAGGACAGCAGTCAAACTCACAGGTCTATAGTTACTCACTTCCTGTCTAGATCCCTTTTTATAGATAGGGACCACATTTGCCTTACGCCATACCTCAATCACCTCCCCGTTATCCAAAGATTTTTGAAACAATGCTGTTATAGGTTCTGCCAATTCTGTTGCCAATTCCCTAAGAACTCTAGAATGGATTCCATCTGGTCCTTGAGATTTATTCGGGTCCAGGTGCTTTAGTCTACCCTCAATATCTTTTTTATTTAGAACAATTTTATAATCAGTATTAGCCAGATGGTCTCTATTATTTTTTGACTTACTATTAAATACTGATGAAAAATAAGTATTGAAAAGCCCTGCCATAGCTTGGCAATCCTCAACTAATTCACTATCCTGGTCCTTAATGGGCCCCACCATAGTTTTACTTCCCTTTTTATTATTGATATGTGTAAAAGTATTTATGATTATCTTTCACTCTTGTAACCGAATTTAGCTCATGTTTTTAGTTTCCTGTTTAATAGCTCTTTTAGTTTCTTTTAATAATTTTTTATACATGGCCCAATTTGTTGCACACTCACCTTTCTGACTTTTATATAAGCTCTTTTTTCTTTTGATCACATTTTAATTTTGGGAGATAGCACAAGGGAATTTTACCCAAAGCATTGTATTTCTTTCTTAGTGGGACATACCTATCTAATAAGTCAATAATTTTTTCTCCAAGCTATCCCAGTTTTCCACTAATGATCTATTTTCAAAATCTTTTTTCCATCCCCAATCCAGGAGTTCCATTCCCATATCATTAAATTTAGCTTTATTAAAATTCTGAACCATGGTTAAGCCAGAAGTATTTGAAAAAACCCCGCTCAATTCTAAATTTAACACACAGTGATCACTTGAACCGAGTGGTGAAGAAGTACAACAATTCTTAATTTGGTCTCCTAAATTACTTAGCACAAGGTCTGATGTTTTAACCCCTCTTGTGTTACTTCCTATATACTTCTCAAAACCAGCTAATAAGAAAGAATCCAGATACCTTAGCTCATAGGATGTCTCCCCTGTTGGCTTTGACCAATTGATACCAGGAAGGTTAAAGTCACCTAAAAGTATAATATTTTCTGTAATCTCTAAGGAGTCCAAACATCTAGTACTGCCTCATCATCTTGGGTGGAAATTGAAGGAGGTCGATATATTACCCCAATTTTGATATTAGGCCCTTAGATGGCAATATCCTAATCCACAAATGCTCAATGCCTGGTATTTTGGAACTTCAATAGCTACTGATTTTATTTTGTTGGATACATATAGTGCTACACCACCACCCTTTTTACCCTCTCTATCCATATGATATAAATCATATCTCTGTATATGATGGTCCCAGGTGTCAGTGGATGACCACCAAGTCTCAGTTATAGCACATATCTGGACATTGTCGGTATTTAACAAACAGACTAATTCTCAAATTTGTTTGTAAGACTCCTAGCATTTAGGAGGAGGCATTTCCAGTCCTGAGATACTCTAGTGTTCTCAAGTAGTTTTTTTTTCAGATGTCCTTGAAGTTTGATGGATGCCCCCTACCCCCTTAATACTTAGTTTAAATAGTTATCAACTTGTTTCTGTATTTCCTTAGCTAGTATTCTAGAACCATGTTTGTTTAAATGTAGCCCATCCTTCCCGAATAAGCCTAGGTCCCTGAAGGTGTCCCAGTGTTGGATGAAAACAAAATCTTCCCTATGGCACCAGCTTTTTAACCACCCATTTAGCTGTCTAATGTCCCTATGTTTGCTTGTCCCCTCTCAAGGTATGGGCAGGATCTCTGATATCAAGATATGGGATCCATGTACCCTCAAGGTTTCCCCGATGGCCTCAAAGTCCCTTTGAATTTCCAATAGTGCCCTTTTTCCAACATCATTTGTACCTATATGCAATACCGTGACTGGATTTAGAGTATTTTCCAATAATCCTGGTAACATTTTACAAACATCCCCTATACCTGCTCCTGGTAAGGTACTAGCAGTTGTTGACTCATTCCTACCCTGACATAATATTCTATCATGGAATCACCAATAACCAAAAGTTATTTTTTTAATATACGATTTCCTTGTACCCCCTGCTTATTGTACTCTATCATATCCACATGACCGTCCCTACAGTCACTAGGATTTGGATCCACTTTAACAGTTTTGTCTTGGTCTACTACTGTACTAAGAATACTATATTTATTTTGAAGGTCAATCTGCCCATAACCACCAGGGTTAGGGTTCTTTTTAATTTTTTTGCCATTTTGATGTAATATAATATAATACATTCAGGACCCCGAGGAAGCTGTTGCAAAACCTTATTGTAAGTGCAATCTACTTTATGTTGCACACCTGCACTTGATGTTATATGGCAATTTTTGCACTTAATACAATTGAGTTGTTATTGAAGCTGGTGCTGTTCCTGCTATACATGTACAGCTGCCCTTTCAAGGTTTTGTTCAGTATTCAGAAGTGGATTGGACACAGGGTTTAGGTCCATTGGAAGTGTATGAGAAAGTGATAACCAAAAATGATGACATGGTAAACATTTTCAGCAAATACAGTACATTTGTTCAATACATCACAAAGGTAATGAAGGCTTAATGAAATCAGTTGTCATGTTGAAGGAATTCACATTGTAGCAGAGAAAATAAACTGGAAAGATTGTTATTAAGATTAAAATTAAATAATAAAGTCCAGGAACCAGATGCTCTGCACCCAAGGGTAATCAAAGAACTGGCACTAGAACTATCAAACCCTTTAAAATACTTTTTGAGGAATCTTTAAATACTGGTATACAGTAGTGATAGAGGCTTGGAGAGAGCACATGTGGTTCCAATATATAAAAGAAGGCTTGAGAGGTGATTATCATAATTCTAGACCTGTACGCCTGACCTCAATACTTGGTAAGGTGTTACAAAAATTTGTGTAAGAGAACATGGAGAGTTTTATCAGAGAAAATAAACCACTAGAAGACAGCCAGCATAAATTTAGAGAGGGAAGATCATGTCAGACCAATCTGATAAGTTTCTTCAAGACAGTTAGTAGGGCATCAGGCATGGGGATACCAGTGGATCTGATATATCTTGATTACAGCAAGGCCTTCATTACTGTGCCACATAATAAATTGGTAAAATAAATTGCCAATTTTGGATTTAACATCAATCTGGTTATGTGTACAGGTTCCTGGCTGACAAATAGAACACTGAGGGTTACTATAAAGAGCCATGTTTCAGAACATGGATATGTGACAAGTGGTGTACCACAGGGATCAGTGCTGGGACCACTTTTTTCAATATATATGTCACATCAATGCAATGCACAAACGATGCATGGATGAGCAAATTCTCTGGTGAAACTAAAATACATTATGTTATTGTAGATAGTAAAGAAGGTATCCAAATGATGAGGCGTAATTTGAAAGAATTGGAAGAATGGGCTAGCAAGGCCAGGCTAAAATGTAATATAGGCAATTGCATTATCATGCACCTGGGGAACAGAAACCCAAAGGCATCATACAGACTTTATGGTCAGCAGCTAAAAGAAACTGAGGAAGAAAGGGATCTAGGAATAATAGTCACTAATGACTTAAATTTTGAAAGTCAAAGCAAACAAATGGTGGGGGAAGGGTATGGAATTCTTGGCAGTATAGGCAGAAATACTACCAGCAGGAACAGGGCAGTGATCCTTCCTTTGTAGACTGCATTGTTGCAAACACATACAGTATACTGTGGGCAGCTTTGGACCCCACAATACAAAAGGGATATTAGACTGTTAGAGGGGGTTCAAAGATAAGCAACTAAGATGGTAGGAGGAATGAAGGAACTGGCTAATCAGGGGAGATTGAGAGATCTAACTACGTATAGCCTGGAGAAGCAGAGGTTGCGAAGTGACATGTGTCTGTCTGGTGTTCAAAGCTTTACAGAATACTGATTTATGGACCTGTTTGAGATTACAAGCTAAGGAAAGCCACTATGAAGGCAGAAGAAACAGTAGACAATTAAAAGAGAATATATACATATATATATAGCAGCATCCCCCAGGATGAAAACCAATTCTGCAGCATTTTGCAGCACTCTGCAGAGTGCTGCAGCAGATCTATTGAATAAAGCAATGTAATTTCAATGGCTATTAGTCCCTTTTGTCATTCAGGAAAATGTGACACTGCCAGGATGAAGTGAATGCCACAGTTTCCTGCTTGATAAAAGGGACTAATTGCCATTGAAATTACATTGCTTTGACTTCCGGTGATGTCGCTGACTGCATGGCTGTGTAGCCCAAGTGCTCTGGGAATCGCCACAGTATTAACTGCTTAAAAACACTGGCAAAAGCTTGTAACTTTACTTCAAACTGCAGAATTAATGAAACAAAAGATGGCATCGAGCAAATCACGGAACAAAAACTCACAAGCGATGAAGATTAAAGCCCTGATGGAGCGAGATAGGGGAGCCAGCCTGCAAGATGATTCTTGGCCCGGGTCCCCAGTTTCTAGTATTGCAGACTCAGATTGGTTTGAGCCAATGGACCAATGAGCCATCATGTCAAAATTGGATGGGATTATTAAGTCCCTTCATAGAGTGGAATCAGCATGGCTCAGTTGGTAGCACATATGCCTCTGGAGCAGAAGGTCATGGGTTCTCATCCCACACCAGGATTGGACTTGCACCTAAAAGTCTCTGGCATCTGAGTGCAGTATTGGGGTGCTGTACTGCTGGGTGCTGTCCTTCAGATGAAATGTTAAACTGAGGTCCCTTCTGCCCATCCTGGTGTTGTCCTGGTGGGTATCCAGGTGGAAGTAAAGAACCCAGGGCACTCTTCTCAAAGAGCAGGAACATTCCTGGTGTCCTGGCCAACATTCCCTTCCAATAAACCAGTTCATGCAATTATCCAGGCTGTGTGGGTAATGATGTGCATATGGCTGCCACCACACATTCAGTCGCTTCACTCACCAGTCTAGCATTATTTGTAAAGTGCTTTGGGATACTGTGTATGAAAAGCACTATATAAATGCTAATTCTTCTTCTTCTTCATCTTCAGTGGCGGACTTATGGGTGGATTTCAAGCAAATCAATAAATGCACAGTAGCAGTGGAGCAGGCAGTGGGCGTCCTCTCGGACTCAATGGGCCAGCATGATAGAGCAATACTATACCTTTTAACAAGGGAGAAGGAACTGCAGGCCAAACTGGATGATCAGGACAACCATTCTGGAAGGAATAATTTCCGTATATAGAGCATTCCGGAAGGAATGGAAAGTTTGCATCCCTGTATGGAGGACTTTATTCTACATATCCTGCACTCAGTTTTGAAACTTCCTGAGGACAGAGCCTTCCAGTTGAAAGGGCCTACCGCTCACTTCTTCAAAGGCTTAAAGAGCAAAATGCATGCCCACGCTCCATAATAGCGTGAATATTGGACTATAGAGATAGATAGCTGATCCTACAAACTGTATGGAAATATAGAGACCTCGCGCTGGATGACCAACGAATCTCCTTCTACCAAGATTTCTCAGATCTCCTAAATACCCAGAGGAAACAGGTCAGAGAAGTAATTAAAGTAGCAAAGGAAAAAAATGTTAAACTACAAATCCTGTACCCTGCACAACTGCATCTTCATACAGACAATGGGACCCAAATATTTAATTCATTGCCAGATGTGAGTCTCTACTCTGAGAAATATGGGATCCTGATTCCAGAATTCCTTCAGCCACACTAGAAAATGAAATTGCAAAGGTAGCATGGTGCAGAACAGGAAATCAGAATGAGGCCAGGCCACAGCTGTATCCTGGCCCTCACATCTCAGTGCAGATCTTAAGGAGCTCCTAGCGAGAGAAACCAAGGCTATGCCAACAGAAAATAAAATGGAGCTAACCTCAAAGGCAGGACCATCAACCCGAGTCATGTACTTTGGGAGGTAAAGTTCTCATCCTAGTGTTTTTGCGGCGTATTAGTCTGGAAGACCCTGGCTCTAATCCTTTCCCACACATGCCCGGAAGTTTGTTATTGTTAGGACAAGACTCCGAACTGCCTGCCTGCTTTACATCACAATGATCCACCCTGAATAGATAGACATAAGTGAACACCAACTAAATAGAACTGATCCTAAATTAAGGAAGGACTTGCTAACGGTTCACTGATGGAACACTTTGATCGCAGATCTTCTAAATCCTGAACCCTCATAGATAATCAGAGTCTGATCAGTATAGTTCCCTACCCTCCACAAAGTGTAAAAGGGACAAGATCTCTGAGAGAGTAAATTGCCCAGGATTACATGAGCACAAGGTTTTCACCTTACCCAACACAAAACGTTTGAATTTGGGGTTTGGAGAAGTCTGGTGGAGGGAGTAACCTGATGTTTGGGAGGGGAGCGGAGATCTCATAAAGGAGTTGCCAAAATGCAGGTGGCAGAGGAATTCCACAGAAGTTAAGAGGTGCTTGCAGCTACCCTGGTGGGGATAAAGTGACATTAAAGTGTGGAGGGGGTGCACAGGTAAACTACAGTTGAGATATGTGGATACTGTGTGATACTCTCACTTTCCTGCATAATGCTCCCACTTCCGGTTTCTTTGGAATCAGAGGTTGTGCATGTGCATCCTCCAACACAACTCATCGGACCAATCAGGGCTGGGAGGGATTCAGGTCATATTCTCCTATGCCAGTTAATCAAATGGGAATCATCAGCTCTTTTTGCTGCGGCATTTTGGTTTATCAATTATAAATTGGTAATTGCTTGACGCAGACAGCCAAATTAAGCCGCTGCACATGGTCCTCAGGCAGTGCCATTTTCACCACTGACACTGAAGGTCAGGCTTGTTCATAAACAAGCACTACTGCACTAGTTGCAGAACGGCTTTCCTTCTTCATACCTTGGAAGCCTAGATAAAATAAACCTTTTTTCCCCTGTGTATGACTAAAGGAAAAATCTGCTGTACATTTCAGCACATGTTTAATTATCTGTTAATTGTTCATGGTTATTGTGTTATTGTTTGTTATTACCAGGCACCAGTTGTGCCTAAATTGTCACCTTATGAGAGTCATGTGATGACAGCTAGCTGAATGGCAGCAGGGCTTAGAGCTCTCCCCTTCCGCCTAATTTGCTGAAATCGCGATTCTAGCGTTACAAATCCACTAAATTATTGAGGACAGATCATCTACACTACTGCTACTACCTCAGAGGCTGCTTTCGTGGATTTCTTTCCTGATTTAGGAAGATGGAGGGATAAAAGCAGGGCGATCCGCATACGCCACCTGCAACCCCAGAAAAGCTCTCCAAGAAGGCGCAGAACCAAATGAGCACGGCATCGGACAAGATCGGAGAGAAGACCCAGTCAGCCTGCCTTCTTATGGAAGAGAAGTTTCTGCAGGAGCTGACACCAATAAAGGACATTCTTCATGATATCACGAAGAGTTGAAATCTCATGAGGAGACCTGGCCTCTTACTACAAGAGTTACAGACGCTGAGGCCAGGATTTTCTCTCTTGAAAAGTGGCGAGCGAACGCCGAATCGGAAATGGTGGGCCTAACGCAGCATATCAAGAAGCTCCAGTTGAAGGCCGAAGATTTAGAAGGCTGCAGTCGCAGAAATAATCTCCTGATTTTGGGCCTGCCGGAGTTGGAAGAGGGTACAGACCTGATGGCATTCCTGCAGCGGTTTTTAGTGAAGATCGTTGGGCCCTCGCCACTTAATCCAACCTATCACCTTGAGAGGGCGCACAGATTGTTGAGGCCCAGGCCCCCACCGAATTCTTCCCCGCGACCGATAATAATGAAGTTCCTAAGCTATGTTGAGAGGCAGCACGTCTTCGCAAAGTCCCGGGAGCTACAGTCGATCATGTGGGGGGCTACCAAACTATGTATTGCCCAGGATCTCCCTAAAGAGACACGGATGAAGAGGGCAGCGTTTCACCAAGTGGTACAAAAACTGATTGCAGCATCCATCCCCTTTAGAATGGTATACCCTGCCACCCTTAAGGTCACCATTGGAAGTGCCACCTATGGATTTGACTTAGCTGATGTGGCTTATAAGGACCTTAGTACCAAACTGCCCGATCTTTTAAACTAAATGGGTGACTGGGCTAGTAGAAGCACTGGGTTTTGGTAGTTTCTCTCCGGTTAGGATGGATCGCGGATAAGGCCTCTCTTGTTGAGTTTAATACTGCATTCCCAAGTGATTTACCCCCTATTTCCCTGAGTGCTCACCTCCCTGAACACTTTCCGTTATGTCCTACCTGCCATGGTTGCCTTCAGGTTGTTGCGGTATGCGATGGCTCTGATCGACTGGGCGAGGAGGCTTGGGCTGTGCTGGCGGAATTATCGACCCGTTCCGGTACCTTTGGGGAGGATGTGGTTTCCTGGAGGTGCCAATTTGAGTGTCGGACCTGATCGGTCCGATTGCAATGGCCTCCTGGGAACACTGCTGACTGAGTGAGGCTTGGTTTCCTGTTGCAAGGCCTGGGACATTTACCCGAGCTCTCGTCTTCCCAGTTATTTTGGGGTGGAGAGCTCTTGCTCAGACGCTGAGGTCGGTCCTTCCTATAGCCGGTGGTATGGAATTTTAAAATATAGTGGACTGTTTTGTAACGAATGTTATTTGGCTATTAAGCGGTTGGGATGGGGGAGAGGGCTTGCTCTGTGCCCCTATGGCTATCGTTGGCTGAGTCGCGAACCTATGGAAAGGGGGCTAGCCAATCCAGCCCCCTATGCAGGGTCCCATGTTTTGGTTTGGTTCTGGTTGGGGGAGGAACCCTATTTTTACTCGTTGCTGTTATGGGCTTCCCCTTTGATAATGGGTCCCTGTTTGTTGGGGATTGCTGGAATCACTTTAGGGCATGGTGTCCGGGATCCAGTTGGTTCTGTATAAGTTGTATTACTGTACTGACCTGGCACCTTCTTGTACATAGGTGGGGTTTTGTTCTTGGGAAGTTTTTGGGGAGAGGAATTAGTCTGCCAATTCAGTTATTTGTTCGTTTGTATTTTGGGACAGATTGCTCTTTCATGTTGGGGCTCTTGTTACTAGATTTGCTGTGGCAGATTAATGGGGGGGGGTTTGGGGGGCCGAGTGTGCTTTTCCCTGAGTTTGACTCTAGAATTTCTTAACGTCAGCCTCCTTTTCATATTGTTGATAAAATGGCTATAGGAGCTATCAAAATGGCCTCATGGAATGTACATGGGCTTAGAGAGAAGGTCAAACGAACCCAAGCATTTAATCACTGTCTTTTACTGCAAATAGATATACTTTTTCTTCAGGAAACCCACTTAACTAATGTGGAGGTTAAGTGGCTATCTTGTTCCGGTTTCTCACAGATCTTTGCGGCAAGTGGGTCTAGCTCTAGTAGAGGAGTGGCTATCCTTGTCAAGAAACACATTTTATTTTTTGAAGGAATTAGTGGTTGAGGACCCAGACGGACGATTTGTATTGATTAAAGGTTCCTTAATGGGCTATGGTGGTGCTGGGCTCTATTTATGGCCCTGTTGGAGGTAGCTCTGAATTCTTATGACCCTTGCAGATAAAATTAGTGCTCTGCTTCCTCAGATAGTCTTGGGGAGACTGAACGTCCCACCATCGTACTTTCTAGATAGGGATCCTCAGGCTAATCGCCCAGTTACCCCTATACAGAGAGCTTTACAAGATTTTTCTCAAATGTTAGGACTGTGCATCCCTGGCTCTCTTATCCCTCCTTACGGACTTTTTCTTTCTTTTCTCAGTCCCACAAGTCATGGTCTAGGATAGACTACTTCCTGATTAGTCTGACTCTACTTCCAGGTCTCTTCCAGTCTGGTATTGAGCCGATAATCCTTTCTGACCATGCTATGGTTTGGATTAGAATCTCTCCGGATCTGGAATCCCAACGTGATACCATGTGGAGGCTTAATACTCAGATGCTTAAGGATACGAGTACGGTCACAGAAATAAGGACTCTTATCTCCCTGTATATGGCGGATAATATAGGATCTATTTCAAGATTTGATTTCATTTGGTCCTCTTTAAAATGTTATCTTAGGGGGGAATTAATTAAATTGGCCTCAGCCAGGAAGAAAGCCTGACAGGCACGAGCACTCTCTTTAATAGGTAAAATTAGGGAATTGGAAGCTGCCCACTCTTCTGCCTTGCGGATATCTACATTAGAAGCCCTCCTGGTGGCTAAAAATGAGTACACTGACCTTCTCAAAGAAAGAGCGGAATACTGCATTATGAAAACACAATCTAAATATATCGAACAGGGGTAAAAAGCGGGGCGACTCCTGGCCTTAAGGCTTCGCACTTTGGAGAGTTTTAGACTAATTCCAGCCCTGCAATCATCTGTCGGGGTCATCAAACCTCCCCTAAAGATATTGTGCGTATCTTTGAAAACTATTATAGGGAACTTTATGACTCGCCCGCATATCCTGCCTCTCCTTCAGATATTACCAAATATCTGGATGATTTGGATATCCCCCAGCTTTTGCCAGCTCACAAAGAGGTTCTAAATACCTATTTCCTTTCTGAGATAGAAAGTGTTATCGCTTCTTTGACCCCAGATAAGGCGCCGGCCCAGATGGATTCCCGCTAATTTTTATAAAGTCTTTTCTAAGGAGCTCGCCCACTGCTTCTCAAACTCTATGAGCACCTTTTTTCTCCCTGACATAGACCCCACGCTTCTGAAGCCACTATTATCCTGATTCTTAAGCCCGATAAGGGGCCCATGGATCCTGCTAGCTACCGGCCGATATCGCTCCATAACTATGATATGAAAATCCTATCCAAAATTTTGGCTGAACGATTAAAAGGTTTGGACCCATATTCTTAGCCCAGAACAAGTGGGGTTTGTACACTCGCTCTCCCTTGGACCACCTTAGGGCCCTCTCTCATATTTCCCATTTTGCACAGACGGTGCATTTTCCTATGGCCTTAGTATCGTTAGACGCTGAAAAAGCATTTGACTGAGTAGACTGGTCTTTCCTTTGGGCGGTGCTGACTAAGATGGGATTCCCAGATTCCTTTCTACAATGGGTCCAGACTTTACAGGTGCCCTTCGCCAAGATATATTGTAATGGCTTGCTCTCTTCAGGATTCGTTGTTTGTGGCACTCGCAGGTTGCCCCTCTCGCCTTTTCTGTTTAATCTATACTTAGAGCCCCTTATTATTAAACTCAAATCTTCCTCTCATATCAAAGGGTGCTCAGTATGTCATCAAGAATTGGTTCTTTCTGTCTACGCAGATGACATACTCTTGCATGTTGCGCATCCTGCAGTCTCTCTGGGGCATGCGCTGGAGATTATAAAGCAGTACGGGACCCTCTCTCAGTACAAATTGAACATTTCAAAATCAGAAATTTTTCCGCTGAATAGTTATACATATAAACAGGACCTTGTTAGATTTGGGATGAGGTGGTCCCCTAAGTCAATTAAGTACCTAGGGATTCATTTTTCAAATGACCCTTCCTTACTTAGGAAACTTAATCTTGATGATCTTAGGAATCAGGTGCAACAAGATCTTCAGCGGTGGTCGATCTCCTATCTCTATGGGGTGAATTAATATTATTAAAATGAATGTGTTACCCTATTTTTTACCCTCTAAATTTACTAACTCTTTGGCTGCCTGTCTCCTACTTACAACAGTTTCATGTAATGTTCTCCAATTTTATTTGGAAAGGGAAAGGAGTCACGCTTTTTCTTAAGTTGTCTCTTCCCAAAGACAAAGGAGGCCTATGACTCCTAATTTGCTATTTTATCACTGGGCTGCTCATCTTGCTAAATTAGGGAGGTGGTTCTCGGTCAACTCTGACTCCTCCTCCCCGATCTGGCTTCAGATGGAGAGATCAATTCTTTCGGATTCTGGACTTGATCCCTATGCCATATTCTATGCCCCATCTATACTTTCGAAGTGGGTAACTGATCAAACAGTACTTCTGTCTCTTAAGTCCCTTTCACAGTGTCTGCTTTCTTAATATTTTTCCAGGGCAAGATTTAGGTCAACCTGTGGTGCTTAACCCAAACATCAAGGTGGGCAAATCAATGATTACACCGGACTGGTCCTCACCATTTAAGGAAGCCAACCTTGAACATTTTATGACCAAGATCTCTTCTTCTTCGGAGGCTATTCTGGGTAAATATGCTATTTCCAATGTTAAAATCTTCAAAGTTTATCAATTAAGACACCTATTAGCGGGCAAGTTCGGTATTCCTATAGAGACTCAGTAGTCCGCCCTTTCTTTCCCAAATATTTACGCTTGCATCTAAACCGCATCCTGTCTAGTCAATATACTCCTTCCTCTTAAATTACAAATTTTTGGCTCCTGCTGAGGGCTCTGCTACTTGGCTTTCTCTTTCCTCCGAGTCTTCCCTAGATTGGGCCAGTATTTGAGGACCTTCACAAATTCCACACTCAAGACAGGATAAGGCTCATGCAGTACTACATTCTGAATAATATGTACTACACCCCAAGAAGCTATTCCAGCTTAAAAACTTCCCACCTCTCTCTGTTTCAGATGTGAGCAGTGAAGGTGATCCCTCCATATATTTTGGACCTGTAACAAGGTCGTCCCTCTGTGGTCCTCTATTAGAGATAACTTAGATCCACTTTTAGGCCTTATGGACCTTTTGTCCCTGAGATCTGTGTGCTGGGAACTATACTGGAATTGACTGTGTGAGAGACGGTATCACGTGGCTATGGTGTCCAGTGTGGTTAAAAATTGGTTCTAGGCATTGGACCGATCAATTGATTTTGTCCTATGCTGAATGGTTGACCGAGCTATCTGCTTGTCTTAATGCTGAAAGACTGATAGCTAGCTCACGCAACCGTATGGACCTTTTCCACAAAAGTGGGGAGCTTATACTCACTGTATCTCCATCAATAATTTTCCTGTTGACATTTTCTCTGATGCCCATAGAGATCTCCTTTACCCTCTTCATGGAGATACTCCTGTCACTTATAGTTTTGGAGGTTGGAATAATCTTAAGTTTGTCACTGCTTTTAACTGCCAGGAATGGTGGAATATAATTCTAGCACACTCATTGGGGGAGGTGGGAGGCGGGGGATGGGGGATGGTGGGGGTTAGGGTTTTTTCTTTCTTTCTTTCTCACCTTTTTGGGGGTTCTTCTTGATTTTTACGTTGTACCAAGAATGTTATTGGAGTGATGTTTCATTCAATTGTGGTTGTGTATCTTCTTTTGTTGTTCTCCTTTTTATTGAAAAATCAATAAACTTAAATTTCAAAAAAAAAAAAAATAAATAAATTGTCACCTTATAGGCTGGTAAATTATTGAGTTGCACCAACTGTCAAGTTGCTCTGGTGGGATTGGGGAGGGCGCCAATATGGGAACCATGTAATGAAGCAGTAAGGTTAGATGAAGCCACACATATTGGGTAGAAGACCACCAAAAGTGACAAATGGGTACATTAACAGCAGTCTCCTTGAATGTTCAAGGTATTAATTCACCTGTCAAGAGAAAAACAATCTTACATTATTGCAAGAAATTGAATGCAGATGTATGCTTTCTTCAAGAAACTAAGCTTACAGCCTCAGACCATTTAAAACTAAGGAGGTCCTGGCTTGGTAGAGTGGTGAGCTCTTCTCACCCAACAGCCAAAAAAGCAGGGGCGGCCATTTTAAAAATTAAATTAAAAAATATCTCCCCCTGGAGATCAAGCCAGAGATTGCTCTGGAAGAAGGTAGGGTGGTGATGATCTCTGGGCAAATATACTCACAACAAATAAATTTTGGCACTGTGTATGCCCCTAATGTAGATGAACACCACTTCTATAAAGAACTATTTGAAAAGAGCTCAGAGTTGGGAGAGGGGATGCTGATCTTGGGTGGAGATTTCAATTGTGTGTTGAACCCATCTCTGGACCACTCATCTCAAAATGTGGCTACTAATAAGAAAATGAGGAGGGGGTAGTAAGAGGCAAAATGCAGGACTTGGCTCTGCTGGACGTCTGGAGGGAAATTAATCCCTCCACGAGGGACTACACATTTTTCTCGCACCCAAATAATTCCTACTCCAGAATTTTTATTTCTTTCTGTGCAGTCAACTAGACAAGCACAGAGTGAAAGACTGTAAAATACACCCCAGACTGGTCTCTGACCATTCAGCAGTATCACTAGAAATTCAGCTGGGAGACTGGAAAAGGACCACCAGGTAGAGATTGAATGTCTGCATCCTTGAAAGACAAGAACTCCAACCCTAATAAAAGATGAAATTAGAGAATATAAAAGTCACAATAGGGTGCAAGACAGGGTCTGAAGTGGTTTTGGATGGGCTTAAGGCAGTTCTGAGGGGTTAATTATCGCCACTTGTCAAGGCTGAAAAACAAAGAAAAGAAGAACAAACAAAACTAGAACTTATGTTACAGAAACTGGAACAAGAGCACAAAAACCCAGGCTCAAGGAAGATATGGGGTGAATTACAGAAAGACAGAACTGAGCTCCAAAATATGCTAGATAGACAAATAGAAGGAAAGCCCAGATACACAAATCAGAAACGTTATGAGCAGGGTAATAGGGCTAGTAGGTTACTGGCCTTTAGACTAAGAAAAGCACAGATGGACAGAAACATAAAGAAAATTACAAAACCCCGACAGGCAGGGGCGTAGGAATGGAGTGTGCAGGTGGTGCACCTGCACTGGTGCCAATGAACTAGAGAGTCCATCTAGAGCATACCGCAGGCTGCACAAAATACTTTTATTACTTAGCTTACTCAGACCATCCCATGGGCGCACTCACACTGCACTCCCAAACCCCTCTCTCATCTCCTGAATGACTCCATCTGACATATTGCACCTTGGTCACTTGGTAGAAACTTGTACTACCAAGTGTTTCTGTTCTGTCTAACATGTGCATATTTAGAAAAATGTGATGAGCTGTATATACATGTCCGTGATCCACCTAGCCTGGGGTGTATACGACAATGTTACAAGTTATAACCAATCCAGTCCTTGAGCTATGCTCCACTCCTATGTATAATGACCTGTATATATCTGTCAGTTGAACTAGCTAGTCTAGAGTGTATAATCTGAAATGTGCTTACTACTGTATGTTTCCCCAGTGTCAAATGATGTATTTCCCACATGTTTGTTTACTGTGACAAAAAACTGTACTCTCTTTGCCATGTCTCCTTGACTGTTGTTCCTCATGTTGTATTCTCCCAGGTCGTTCCTGAAAATAGGCATAATACTTGTCTAGTGTACTTACCTGGTAAACAAAACTAAATAAATAAATCTCCTCCCTGCAATAATTCCCCTTCCCTTCCTTCAGTGTTCTTCTGCTGCAGGCTGCTCAGCTGCTCTGATGGCATGCGTTACATTTTGACAGCTGAGGTGCATGTGCCCTCAGCCGGTGGCTGCTATATAAGTTAAAAATAAATGCGCTAGTCAGTAGTAGGCCAGCACCATGTGACTGTTAGTGTTGTACACTGCTGTGGACTCCTTGGGAATGAGCAGCTGTGCCGAGAAGAGCTGGGAGTCAGCGAGCTGAGGAGGAGGAGGAGGAGGAGGAGGAGGACAGACCACCAGCGCCACCTATCTGTCATGGTGATTGACAGATTAAGCAGCTATCTGGTGAATTAGTGCTGCTGCTGCAAGATTGTGGTGACCAATCGGGTCATGGCGAGGTAGTGTTGGGGCAGGCAGGAGGCAGAGAGAAACATCATCACGTCAGCAGCCGGTCTTCTGAAGTTGTAGTCAGAGAAGCGCAATCCTCCACTTCTTTTCAACTCTGACTGCAATCACATGTGTAGTGTGTCTCTCTTCACTGGACTCATCGTCTTTCTTGAGCAGTGCTTCTGCCTGTTCCAGCGCTCGTTAGACTCATCTCGTTCTTTTCATAGGTGGCTGAGAAAAAATGTATTTATTTATTTTGACTGTGCCACTGCCACCAGGTTGGCATTGTGTATTTCCTGTGGATCTTGAGGTTGGGCTGGTGCCTGGCTCGGCTGAGAGAGGTGGCGGACCTGAACCTTGGCTGCTTGGGGGCTCAGGGAATCGGGGAGAAATTAGGAGGAAGGAGACAGGAGGAGACTCTCCTTAGAGGGACTGGGGAGAAATTTAGTTGGTGGACTGGAGTCAGTCACTGGGACTCACTCACCAAAGAAGGAACAAACAAGAATGTTTTGTTTTACTAAAAGAAAATACTTAAAAGACAGTCACAGACACAGACAGGGACTGTCTTGGCCAGCCCAGAGCAGACAAGGAACTATGCCAGGGACTCTGGGGAGGGAGGGTAAGGAGGAGATTATTAAGATTTGGTGGTGGAGAGTTGAGGAAGGAACAAGGAAGTTTTATAAAAAAAATATACTTGAAGAGAGAGATAGTCACACAGAGACAGGGCTGTCTGGGTCAGAGCAGATAGCAGAGTAGATTGAATGATAATTAAAGGGGGAGCTCAGCTAAGGAGGAGAGAAAGATTAGATAAGAAATAATAAAGATAAAAGATTATTGGAGACAAACTTAAAGTAGAAGAAGTACTGTGTACAAAAAAAAGACAAATGTTTCAGATTCACACAGACTAGAGAGAAGAATTTCACAGAAGCAGTAAGTGCTGCTGCTGCTGCTGGTGGCTGCAGGCTGCTTTCAGTACTTTGAGCAGCCAAAATCAAATAAGCAATAAAGCAACAGAAGCTGACAGTGGAGAGACTAGTGGTCTTCCTCCTAGAACTCTAAATTAAAGAGACAACTTGGGAGGAGACAGGGACGGGGACTGTCTACTCTCATGGGTCAGTCTGACCGAGAACAATGATGAAAGGGGAGTAGCTAAGGTGAGACAAGATTGGAGAAAAAGTAGAAGTACAAGTAAAAATAAAAGGCTGTTCAGACAGTCAGACACAGCAGCAAGAAAGTGCTGCAGGCAGATGTCTGCTTTGAGCAAACAAGCAACAAAAGCTGGCAGTGGTGATCCTGTTAGTTTTATGATTGAAATAAAACAAAAAATATACTTAAATACAGACACTGGGGACCCGACTGTCTGGCTGGGGGAGTTTGACTGAAAGGAGGAGGAGGTCAGGAGGAACTTAAAAGACAAGCAATTAGCAAAGCCCTCATCCCAGAAAGTAAAAACGAAAGGAAAGGCTTAGCTTTGCTAACAAAAAGAATTACTCTGCTGGCCTGGAATCACAAAACAAAAGTCAGTGATTAGTTAGGGGTTAACAGAACTGTTGCATTGCTACTGCATCATACATAGGCAAATAAGCAACAGGACAAGTCATTTGTCACGCAAGTTATAGCATACACTTGTGAGAACACTTACCAATCTGAGACTGAGACAGAGAAAAAGAAAGGGCTTTACTAAGCAAGGGAAGAAGGGATTAATAGGGATAGGAGGAAGAAATGTACTACTGCTCCATGCTGCTATGCCGCTGTCTGCTTTGATAAGCAAATAAGCAGCAACAGAATCTGGTAGTGAAACTATATAAGAGTTTGACTATTAAAATAAAATAATTACAGAAATAGACTCATGAGGCTGTCTGGGGGAGTCTGACTGAAACTCTGAATTTCTGAAAGGAGGAAGAGGAACTGTTCTTACTAAAAAGGCAAAATAGCAATTAGCAAAGCCCAGATTGAAAGCCAAAGCAAAGAAACTTAACTTGCTTGCATGGCTGCATATATGCCACTCACAGTAAACAATTGAATTACTGTACTGAGGTTACAGAAGCCAAGGTATACT
Organism: Neoceratodus forsteri; assembly: GCA_016271365.2. Taxonomy (NCBI): domain Eukaryota; kingdom Metazoa; phylum Chordata; order Ceratodontiformes; family Ceratodontidae; genus Neoceratodus; species Neoceratodus forsteri. The sequence goes on from CM057449.1 coordinate 1,052,075,674, forward strand.
ATATTGAGACAGCAGAGGGACCGAGATGGAGAGACAACAGAATGGACCAAGCTGAGGAGAGGAGATTTGATAAAGTAAAGTGGATAAAGGCCAGACTGCTGAGATTAGCTAGGGAACAGGAAGTGCAGTAGTGCTGCTGCATAAGCAAATAATAAACAGAAACTTATGGTGCATGGAACATAAGAGTTTGATGAGATTTAAATAAACAAATACAGACAGAATTTTCAGAGGCTTAAAAAAGAGAAAGCATTTTAAGGCATCTTTTTGAAGCAGAAGACGGATGGGTGTGGGGAGGGACAGTTGGGAGTTTGGGAAAGTGGCATGGTACGGTAGGTGGGTGAAAGAAACTGCAAAAAAACAGCTTTTTTAAAGCCACCCCCCTAAAACATCACAAGTTAAAAGTATGTTTGAAGTAAAATAAAGTTACGCACAAGTATTTACTCCTCAGTCTCATGCCCCTACCTCTGACCCCCTCACCATATCAAGAAAACACACAACACATTGTTTATAAGTTTTATTAGAAATAATTGTAACTGAGTGTCCAATATTCTGCAAAACTGAACTTTCACTGTTTCAATCACTGTAAACCAGTCTCCCACCCTCAATGTAGTGCATGAGTGCAGTATAAATCCATTTAGCCAGCCAGTGCCAGTACCTGTCATAAGGTTTTAAGTATAAAAATGTTGAGTGTTCAATCTAAGCATGTTAGAGGTGCAGCAAAGAGAAAACTGAGCAAAGAGAGGGATGAGAAATTAAAGAAGTTACCCCAAATGTCCGAATTTTTTAAGAAAGACAGCATAAACATGTCCAAGAAGGACAGAGAGGTTCATAGAGATAAACCTTTGACAGAGACTGATGTGTGCCAGGTTGTGGATATGGATACTGATCATGATGTGGGTGACTCGGTGCCAAGTCTGAACACTGAAGAACACATCAGTGTTAATGAACACGATACCGGTAATGATACAAAGGTTGATGATGATGATGATAATGTAATAAGTGACAGTGTAGATAGCAGTGACGTGAAAGATGATCCTGGTGAAGGTTCCTCAACAATGATTGAAAGTTACGATGCACATCTTGTTAATCTAGTTTCAAAAAAGTTCCCCACTGACAAAGCACCCTTTAGTGAGCCCCTCAGTGCTCAAGACAAGTGGTTCATAATATCACATGGGCCATGCCAACCGTCAGACCCATTTCCACGTGGCCCTCTTCAGAAGGGGAGATGTTTTTCTGAAACCTACTATGAGGAGGTAAACAAAGCTGGTGTTAAACTACAGCACACATGGCTGTGCTACTCACCAGCCTTAGACAGTGTATATTGCCAGGCTTGTTGGCTGTTTTATACCAAAAAGGAAAGCGCTAATGCTATATGGGTGAATGGAGTACGTGATTGGTGCCATCTGTCAGGAAAAAAACTCAACCCTGCACCTACAGTGTTGCCTGGTGTTGGAACAATAGCATTGGCACAGGACATTAACCAAAGATTTGGAAGAATCCATCAAGAAAAGAAGCTAACTACTGGAGACAAGTGCTTGACTGAATTATCGATATTATGTTGACTTTGGCCATGTCTAATCTGGCATTCGGGGGCCACAGGGAGAATGTAAGGTTCACTGCAAATTATGGAACTTTTCTTTCCATTATTACGCTTCTTGCAAAGTATGATTCAGTACTGGAAAAGCTAATAAGTATGCTAGAGGGAACAGTGAAATATTTAAGCCCTGACATACAGAATGCATTGATTTGCAATACTCTCAAACTGTGTCAAGGATGAAATAATAGATGATGTCAATAATTCCTCATTCTTTTCTATCATTATGGACACATCTCAGGATATTGCGAAAATTGATTAGCTCAGTCAAGTGATCCGCTATGTGTCCATCGATACTGATGAAAGTGGAAACAAAGATAAATAAAAATGAATGAGTCTTTTACGGGATTCATGAAAGTAGAGGACCAGTCAGCGGTTGGCTTGGAAAAGACGATTATTAACAGCATTGGAAATAATAGGCTGCACATATCCAAACTGCGAGGCCAAGGTTATGATGGTGCTGCAACTATGAGAGGCATATATGCAGGCATGCAAGCAAGAATGAAGGCCAGACAATCAAAAGCAACCTATGTTCACTGCGCTGCACATAGCTTGAATTTAGTCCTGAATTATGCCATGTCAGATGTACCAGATGTGAGAAACTTCTTTGGTATAGTAGAAAATCTGTACACCTTCTTTGGACACAGCATAAAGCGTTGGCACATGCTGTCGTCATTCACGTCCTCCTCCAATGTCACGTTAAAGAGACTATGTCCGGGGGAGTCACATGATGCAAGAGCCGGCTTAACATCCTGACTGCTCAGCTCTTGCCTCCTGTCTCTGTTTTTCGACTAAATTTCAGGAGGAAAGTATTATTGTCATCAAATTCCAGTTTAGTTTACCGTCTTTAGTATTGGAGAGTGAGGAAATCCCGTCTTGGCTTCAGATGGAAAAAGATAAGCACAAAAATCACAGGAAGCACTCTCCGCATTTCTCCTGGCAAGGCCTCAAAGAAACCCAGGGCCCCTTCAGCCTCCGGGGATCTGGAAACTGAAATGGCTGAGACTGAAAATGAACCATTTACAGTGGTGAGATTTCTGGCAGAGATTAAACCTTCTCAGGCAGAATTTCAGGTGGTTACTGAGGAGCTAAAATCGGTCATCCTGGCACTGGAGGACCTATCTAGATGTACAAAGGACAACGAAGTTAGAATTGAGTCAGTTGAAGCCCGTTCTGCTAAATATGAGCCGGAGATGGTGGCTATCCGCCAAAAGTTGGTGAGATTGGATTCCAAGATTGAGGACTTAGAAGGAAGAAGTAGATGCAATAATCTTATAGTTATTAGGCTACCGGAGAAGGTGGAGGGGGTGGACCCGATAGTGTTTGTGCAGAGGCTCCTGACCAAGCTTGCTGGCCCATCGCCATATGGCTCGAATTATACGATTGAAAGAGCCCATCAGGCTTTGAGAGCAATGCCCCAGCTGGGCACCCCCCCATGCACCCTAATCCTCCACTTCTTGAATTACCTTGAGAAACAGCGTGTCCTTTTTAAGATCAGAGAGCTCAAAGAAGTTTCCTGGGAAAATGCTGTCTTGAGGATAACTCAGGACTTACCCCTAACAGTGAGGCAGAAACGTGCAGAATACTACCCAATAGTGGTAAAACTGATTGCCTCTTCTACTCGGTTTTGGATGAATTACCCTGCGTGCCTGCAAGTTTGCTTGTCTAGATCTTGGGTGAGTTATGAGGAGCCGAAAGCAGCAATGGAGGGATTAAAGTTTGCACTCCCAGACCTGTTCAAATGAGAGGTCGCCTCTTCACTCCGAGGGAGAAAACTGGGTTTTTGAAATGGTGGGGTAATGATTTCTGAAGGAGGAGATGTTTCTGAGCAACCGGTATATCTTAACCCTTCTTGCTGGTCTGGGGACTTTGGTTGAGGTAATGGACAGTAAGCAATCTGAGAAGTGGCAGGGTATCCTGTTTTTGCACTTCCTGAGATGAACCTGATCGGAAGCCCTATGCCCTGCCTTGAAGGACAGTTTGACCATTTGTTGGAATTTACAGACTGATGTGACAGTTTATTATGGCTTGGATACTTGCCTTTGGTTTTATTTTCTTTTGAATCTCCTTGTATCGAGTTGTATGTTTGATAACTGTACTACACCACTAGAGGGCACCAGCTCTTTGTGGATTTGAGCCTAACTAATTCTTTTATATTACAGTTTGGACTTTGCTATTCGGTCTCCCTGAGTCCTGTAAGGTTTCAGTTTTCTTTCTCATTTTTTGTTTTCATGATTTTCACCATGGAGATATTTAATGTGCATCCAAGTTGGATCATGAATATCGGGGAGGAATGGGGAAAGGATGCTTTTATTCTCCAGTCATTTTGTTGGTGTTCTTTATTTTAGATAGTAAGAGAGTGAGACTGGAACCCGTACAGCAATGAGAGGCTTCATTTAGTTTTTTGACTTGTTTTAGTTGGGGGATTAGCTGGACTGGAGAAAAGGTGGCAATTCTGCTGGGAGGCTTATTAGAGGGGGGGCACAGCTTACGGATGTTTTTTCCGGTACAGAAGTACTAGGATCGGAGAGGTGGATGCTTTACCAGTCTCCTGCTCCTGGGGGGAGTTTTTTCTCTTCATTTTATTGTCGTTAGGGGAAGGAAGGACTCGAGATGCTTAGACCCAAGGTATTGAGGGCCTTTCTGAGTTTGGCTTCTGGTAGGATTCCTCTCCCTTCTCAGGATTTTTCCTACAGGTTTATTATTCTTCTCCTTTTATTGCTTGATCCTGTTTTTGGAAAGGGGGCTCAGATGGAGTTAGACATTGAACAAGGTCACAGTAAGTGCAGGGACGGGGGGCTGGGTGGTGTTTAGGAGGGTTTGTGCATGTGACGTCGTGGACCAAGATGGAGTTCAGTTGGGTGGGCGAACATTCTTGATGGAGTGTTTGGGGAAGGGGAGAACTTACTATTATTATGGTGGGAGGTATAAGGGATCAGTGTGGAGGGAATTTTGTTCTGGGGAGGAAAGGGGGTTGGGGAGGAGAGAAGCAAACAGAAGTACACAGGAATCTGTCAGGCTGGTGAAGTTTCTGCTGGGCTCTGAGAGCCCGAATGTTGTTATCTAGCAAAGGGTTATGTTTATAATAATCAGAAGTTAAATGGAACTGTTTGGGATTTAATTACATGGAATGTTAATGGAGCTAGGAACACTAAAAGATACAAGCTTCTAAAACACCTTCAAATGCAAAAGGGGAAAATCATCTGTTTACAGGAGATGCATTTGCTCGACTCAGAAAGTGCTTTGTTTAAGCGACAGAGCATAGGATGGGTATACCTATCTGACGAGAGTACTGCTAGTAAGGGAGTGGCTATTCTGATCACCAGGCAAACTCCATTTTCCTGAGAGGAAGTTACCAAAGATCCCTCGGGTCGTTTTTTGTTAGTTTTGGGGACATTATATAGATCAAAGGTGTTAATCGGTAGTATTTACGGCCCAAACACGGACTCGCCCAGTTTTTTTTGTAGATCTGTTAAAAATATTGTCCCCATTTGTTCATATTCTGATGTTTTTAGGGAAGGGGATTGGAATTTACTATTTGACCTGGAATTGGACAAAGATGGCAGGGGAAGAAGTGGGCTTACTCCCATGCAGAGAGCCCTTAGAGAGTTGGTTGACAGTGTCGGCTTATGTGATCCGTGGAGGGTCCTTTATCCCTCACTCAGGGAATACACATTCACATTGGCTGTGCATGGATCCAGATCTAGGATCGACTATTTCTGATCAGTCAATCAGCCCTCCCTGGTCTCTCACAATGTTTAATATTGCCTGGGATAATCTCAGACCATTCGCTGGTCTGCTGTTTAATAAATCTATCCCCAATCCTTAGTAGACAAATGATCTGGAAGTTAAACAATCAATTATTACACTCCCCGGCAATTAAAGAAACCATTACCCACATTATAGAGCAATATGAGAGGGAGAATATGGAGTCCATAGGTAAATGGGATATGGAGTGGAGTGCGTTTAAATGCGTTTTAAGGGGTGAACTTATCAGAATGGCAGAAGAAAGGAAGAAAAAAAAGAGAGAATAAAGCTATGACTTTACTTAGGCAAATTAGGGAACCAGAACATACCTTCTCTGGGACTACCCTGCAGATATTAGAGAAAAGTTAGTTGGCTTAAGAAACCAATACAGTGACTGTCTGCATGAGAAAGTGGAGTATGCCCTGTTAAAGACTAAGGCTTGGTATCTCGATCAGGGGAGAAGGCCGGGCACCTATTGGCCATGAGATTAAAAGAGAGGAGTCGGTCAGGATTATTAAGAGTATCACCTCTCGGTTGGATGGAGAGGTTAAAACCCACCCTAAGGAAATTGTTCGAGTTTGAAAGTTATTACAGGGAACTATATAGTCCGATGAAGTCTAGACCTCGAGGAGGAGGTGGAAAATATCTTTCTCTTGCCCTCCCTTTGTTGCCTCCCGGTGCTGAGAGGTGACTGTCCCAGCCTATTTCAGAAGATGAGATTCTTACAACAATAAACTCGCTTACTCTTGATAAAGCCCCAGGTCCTGACAGGTTCTCCCAAATTTTTATAAATGCTTTGCTGCACAGTTAGCCCCTAGCTTAAAAAGGATATTTCAATTCATTTTGAATTCTGAGAAAGTGGACAAACACCTATTCGCAGCCCTTATTATTGCTGTTCCTAAAGGAGGTAAGGATCCAGACAAGGTGTCCAGCTATAGGCCCATCTTGTTATTAAATTACGATGTTAAGATTTTAGCAAAAAGTTTGGCCAATCGCTTAGCTAAAGTAATGCCCCTACTATACACAGTGACCAGGCTGGTTTCATGGTGGGCAGATCAACCATGGACCACCTAAATAAATTAGCTAATATCTTTTCTGCGTCTAGAGATCACTGTTTCCTTCTGGCTGTCATAGACGAAAAGGTTTTGATTGGGTGGACTGGCAGTTTTATTTTTGACCATGGTGAAATTTAGACTCCTCTCTTTGTTAAAAGCATCTTTTCCCTGCATAGTCAACCGAGTGCACAGATTTATTACAATGGGGTTTTTTCCTCAATATTCCCATTTTTTTTTTTATTTAGTTGTTTAACCAGGTATAGCACACTAAGCTGAAAGCTTTTTTACAGGAGCGACCTGGGAGCACAAGGAGGTTAAGTGACTTGCTCAGGGTCACACAGTATGCAAGTGGAAGCTGTGGGATTCAAACCCAGGTCTGGTCTGCTGGATGTCACCAAATTTGCAGCTCAGAGCCTTAGACCACTGCGCTATACTGCCCCTTGTGTGAAGGAACTTGACAGGGATGTCCTGTATCACCTCTCCTTTTTCATCTTTACCTCGAACCTTTTCTGGCAAAAATAAGCAGGATCCTAGGGTCAGTGGTGTTAAAATAGGTTCCCATGAGTTCAAACTTTCTGCATACTCAGATGATGTTCTTCTCCATTTGACTCACCCCAATGCCTCTATACCAGTGGTTATGGAGCTTATAGAGGAGTTTAGCAGGTTTTCTAATTATAAAATCAATGGAGAGAAAACTTTGGTATTCCCGTTGAATTCTAGGATGTTCAAGTCAGAGATCACAGCGTTGGGCCTACAATGGAGCCTGCACAAGCTTACTTATTTAGGGGTCATTTTGGCCCATAGTGACTCCAAGATGGTGCAACTGAACTTAGATTTGATTAGGAATACCATTCAACAAGCCCTTACTAGGTGGGCCAAACTCCCATTATCCTTATGGGGTAGGGTTAGTCTGATGAAAATGAATGTTTTACCCAGGGTATTGTACCAGATAACCATGTTGAATTCCTGGCTGCCAATAAGCTGGTTCAAGAGTATGCATGCAATAATCACAGCTTTTATCTGGCAGGGGAAAACTCCACGTAGAGCTTATTATAGGATGGCCACTCCTAAGGAGAAGGCCGGGTAAAGACTACCTCATTTGGGATTATATTATTGGGCAAGTAGTGTCAGTAAGTACCTAAGGTGGTTGCTAGCCCCCACAGAGTACTCTTTATCCTTTTATGTCCCCTCGTGGGTCAAGTTAGAAGTGGAGCTAATAATGGAAGCTTGGCTTGACCCGACTGCCCTTCTTTATGCTTCACCGAAGTCCCTATCGGGGGACTTATTCCCCACCCCGATAAAAACATCTTTAAGGGTCCATGCACAGCTGTGCTTATTTTTACAATATTCCCCCTGTAAAGATAGGCATCAACCCCTATGTCAAAATCTGAATTTAAAATTGGGGAAAATGATTCAAGAGTCTTGGCTTCCTGAGATAAAGGACTGAGGATTTCAGACCTCTTTCAGGAGGGGGAGTGTCTTTCTGTTGAGGAGCTAATTAATAAATATCATATCACCCCTGGCGTACCTTTAGAGTTTATCAGCTCCGACATTTGCTGGTACAATCTTTTAGGAAACATGTTGGGTCTCAGCCATCCGAAGGTCTATTTAAAACCCTTGCTCGGACTGTTTGGGAGCCGCGTGTAGTTTCCAGATTTTATATCTGTTTATTTGATCAAGCATATCAACATCTTGATGGCATCACCCACTACTGGAATACTGTTTTTGGAGACACGGGAGGGGTTGGGATGCAATTGGCAACATACCTATAGGTATATAACTCAGGATAGGCTAAGAGTTATGCAATTTCAGTTTTAAATAACATGTTTTGGACTCCATCAAAACTGCATAAGATTGGCCGCATTCCTGATTCAGACTATAATTATTGCCGCCAGCAGGAGGACACTACTCCATATTTTTGGGAATGTCTCAGGGTTAAATCCTGTGGGACATGATTAGGGAATGAGCAGATCCTTGTTGGGACTTGATCTCCTCTTCAGTCCCAAGGTTGCCTATTGGGGATTATTCTGGAATTAAGGTTAAAGCCAGAAGGTACCATATGGCCCTTATATCAGCATAACTTAAAAAGGTAGTATTGAAACATTGGGTGTATGGAGTTGTAATCACTTATGCAGAGTGGTTACTGGAGTTGCTTTTTAATCTGAATATGGAAAAATTCAGTGCAAATCGAAGAAATTGTTTGTCAAGGTATCACAAGGTATGGGAAAAATGACATGAGTTGTACTTAGTCCAGATGGGTGCTTATTCTCCATGACTATCCAGTTCCAAGCCGAGGGTGTTCAATGATTTGGTACACTATTGCATAGCTCTGTCTGCTTGGGGTGTGGAAGGAGGGAGGGAGGGAGGGGGCAAGATGCTTCTGACAATGTACCTGGATATGTTTATACTGATATAAGAATGTATTGCTGGATGGAATACCCTGTATACTTGCATCTTGCTCTATTTTGGGAGAAAACTTCAATAAAGTTAAATTTCAAAAAAAAAGAGACTATGTCCAACTAGATGGTCATTGCAGTATATCTCCTTAGTGTCTCTTTGTTACCATTTTATGGATCTCCTTAAAGCATTATCCCAAGATAATACTTACTAGTACAAAGAAAGAAGAAATCACAGAAGCAACAGCTCTGAAGTTGCAAATGGAGAAGTTCCAGTTTTTAATTTTAGTTGTACTGCCCACCAAAATTTTGGAATCTGTCAACTATGTTTCAAAGCTGTTGTATTCACCTCAAGAAGACCTGAACAAAACCACCACACTTCTTCAAACTGCCCACAATAGTTTGCAGGAATCCAGAAACAAATTTGAAACCATTCGTGAAACTGCCGTAGAAATGGCCAAAGGCTGGGGAATATCAAAGAAATTTGAAGAGTGTCATGTGCAAAGAGTAAAATGGTTCCATGATGAAATTTGTGAAGACCATAGACTTACATCTGCAGAAGAAAGGCTCAAAGTTACTGCATTTTATGCAACACTGGTCAGAGCCATATCGCAACTGAAATGTCGCTTGAAGGTTTAAATGAAGTGGTGGTCATCTCGAGGCTATTCCTTCTACACTGACTTCAGCTACCGACAATGAGTTATACGCTGCGGAGAAAATCTGGTTAAACAATATGAATCTGACTTGTCACCCTCATTCCCAGGCCAACTACTGTCATTCTGACCTTGTATGAAATCAGACATTTCAAGGAAATCTATAGTGAAGGAAGTAGTTGAACTGCTTGTTGATTGAAAACCACTCTTGCTTCAAGTTTTCCGGACATTTGTATGGCATACTTACTGTTTATGACAATACCAGTAACAGTGGCAACTGCAGAGCACTCATTTTCTAAACTAAAACTTATCAAGAGTCAATGAAGAAGTACAATGGCACAAGAATGACTCAGTGGCCTCACTCTTTTGTCCATAGAAAATGAACATGCAAGGAAATTAGATGTCTCCAAAATCATTGATATCTTTTCTCAGCAAAAAGCATGGACAAGGCCACTTCACTAGCTGACTGAAAGTTTACCCATTTTCAACCATTCAAGGGGGGCCCATCTTAATTCCTTTCATGGGGGGCACATCTTTATTCCTTTCATGGGGGGGCCATCTTCATTTCTCTTGCACCAGGCCTATGCCAACCATGTTTGACCACTACCAACAAGGCAGCTCAACATCGGTGTCACCCCCAAAGAAATAGCTGAAGCTTTCAAAGAATACTACTTAGCACTTTACCTGCCAGAAACCATGGGCCCTGAGAACCAGAGAGACTTGAAGATTTTTTGAGGGATTACTTACCCAGGTTGACAGATGAATGGAAGGCAGCACTGGACTCCCCTTTTACAACCCCAGAAATTGCACAAGTTATGAAAGATATGAAAATAGGGAACTCTCCCAGGGCCAGATGGCTTTAGTGTTGAATTTTACCAGAAATGTTCCCCTAGTTCAGCCCCATTATTAGACCTTTTTAACTCATGTGAGCAAAGCAAGGACTTCCTGCACACCTGGAGGGAAGCTTTTATCACTGTCCTTCTGAAGGAAGGAAAACCCCCTGACCATTGTGCCTCATACAGGCCAATATCCCTTCTTAACATAGATTCAAAAATCTTTACCAAAATATTAGCCTCCAGACCAAACAGAAACATAGAAACATAGAATTTGACGGCAGATAAGGACCACTTGGCCCACCCAGTCTGCCCATTTACCTACCTAATGGATAAGCTGCAGATCCTAGTTAACTAGCAGCCTACTTCTTCCTACCCCACCCCTAGAAATGCTCTTATGACTGTCCCATGCATGCTTGAATTCCAGCACTGTTTTGACTCACAACCTTCCTCCGAAGGCCGTTTCATGCATCCACAACCCTCTCTGTGAAAAATGCTTCCTTAAATTACCTCTGAGCCGCCTCTTCTATCTTTAAATTGTGCCCCTTGTTCTTGCACACCTCTTTTTGAAAGATGCTACCCTCTTGACTTTGTTGATTCCCTGAGGTACTTGAAAGTTTCTATCATGTCCCCCATCTCCCTAAATCTTACCTAACCTAGTCCATCCAGATCAACCAGCTTTTATACCTGATAGGCATCTCTAAGATAATATCAAATGTTGTTTGAATGTCATAGCGACAGGAAGTAAATCCAGGGACCAGCAGGTGGAGACTGCAGTGAATGCTGAAAAAATGTTCTACCGCTTTTGCTGGGATTACCTTTGTGAGGTATTAAATAAGTTTAGGTTTGGGGTGCAGTTCATCACCTGGATAAAAGCCATTTATAACAAACCCACAGCGAGAATAAAGGTAAAAGGGATGCTATCAACAAAGATTGAAGTACAGCGGGGTACAAGACAGGGATGCCCGCTCTCACCACTGTTATTTGCATTAAGCATAGAACCACTGGAGGAGCACATTAGAACACATCCCCAAAAAGAAGGATCAAAGTAGAGGGGAAGAAAATTGTATCTCATTATAAGCTGACAATACCACATTATATCTAAACAACCCAGTTGCCACTTATCCCATTCTAGCAAAAATTCTCCTAAATATAATCAGATATCAGGCTTTAAAATCAACCAAGAAAAAAACTAAAATATTACTGATTAGTGGTAGATGCAACCCGAGCCTGAAACGAGTGCTTTTTTAGGTGGGCGGTTACTTTATTAGATATCTGGGGATGTTTCTCCCCTAGATCTAAAACATCTGTATCAGGTAAAATTATGGAAACGTTTTGGATTTAAAATATTGGGACCTGTTGCCTCTGTCTCTACTGGGTAGGATAGAGTCCATTTGCATGAATGTTCTCCCCCACTTTTTGTTTCTATTTAGCTCCTTCCCCCTTCATATTCCTAAGTCAAAATGGCAGAAGATATAGATAAGGCTCTCAACGGTTTGTGTGGAACAGAAAGAGAGCCAGAAAAGCATGGATTGCACTCTTAAAACCAAAAACCAGAGGAGGACAGGGTATGCCCAATTTAAAAACATAGTATCTCATTGCTCAAATAACCCTGTGGGCCGACTACAACAGAAAGGACCCCAAGAAAGTGTGGGTGGGTATGGAGGAAGGCAGTAGCTCAGAAACCAGTCCTTCCCTAGATTTCATGGCTCCCCCTGAGACACTCCTCAGAATCAAGTCATCTAACCCATGGCAAAAACAGTTACACAAAATATGGGGAGGAGTAAAGAGACAGGTGTAACTGATAAATTTCTTTTGAATACAACCCATAACAAACTGTCCTTGTTTCTTATCCCTAGGTTGGACAATTTTATGACAGGTGGCAGCAATGTAGTCTTTACTTCAGTCAGTTAGTGGCTCAGACCCATATCAAGGCCTTCCACCATACAACAGGAATTTGGAATCCTGTCATCTCACTTTTTAGATATTTACAGGTAGGATCCTTTCTTAGTAAAGGAACTAACTTGCAAAAGGTTCAGTAGAACCTCACCCATTGGAAGCCTCCTCTCAACAACGGATGCCCGGGAGAGAGACACTGATTTCAGATTGGTTAAAACCTATACAGAACTCACAGACAAGACTATCCTAAATCCCAGCAGGTGTGGAGAAAGGAGTCATGTCTGCAATTGATACTGGGATAGCAATAGGTTTGGGAAGGGTTTTCTGCACTTCTGCCTCTTAACTGAAAGGAGTTTCGATGGAAACTGGTCAGCAGATTTTTTAACACCCCAACCAGAACCAAAGATTACAGCCCATTCCACTCTGAGCTTTGTTGGAGGAATTGTGGACTGATAGTCTTGCACTTTTATATTTTTGGGAGTGGCCTGTGCTGAAGCCCTTCTGGACAGAGGTGGCAGAGGCCTATCAACAGCTATTGGGTACTCAGGGGCCACCACTATTTCAGCATATGATTCTAGGGACTCCACCTCAGGGTAAGATGACTAACAGACAAAAATCATTTTCTGGGATCCTGCTGGTGGCAGCTGGCAAAGCTATTACTAGGAGGTGGCTCTCCCCAGTGACCCCGACCTTTCAGGAGTGGCTGGACATTATTAAAAGTACTGTATACAGAGGGTGGAGAGGGTCGCAGCGGAGTTACACCTTCAAAAAGATAAATTTAATGGGACTTGGCTCCCCTTCATGACCCTCCTAAGGTAGAGGGAGGGAGTCTCGGTGCTCTTCCAGCAAGCCTTTGGGTATTGAATACTTTACGTGGGTAAACATCATGGGACTGACAGAAGTGTATATCTCAAACAATATGGTAACAACTTCATAAAAGAAATCAGAAACCAGTCTGTTGTTGTCATTATAGAATAACTCCTAGTTTTATTGAAGACATGTTTATTAATTAATTTTTGGAAACCATAATTGGAACAGTTGGCACTGGCCTTTACACTAAGTGAAGACATTTAGAAAACCAGATTACAGCGATTCCATCAGCAACTTAAAATTGCAAATGGACTTATTGCGAACATGATTTTCCATACTGATAATGTAACAAGCTACTGTCGTTACGAATAAGCTTTTATCTGTATTTATCAGGTCTGTAACATTCTGGTGCCAGAACTTAATACACTTGAAGTTAAAAAAAAAAAGAAATTACATTGCTTTATTCAGTAGGTCTGGTAAGCATACTGGGTGTCTTGATTGAAGTGGTTCATTCTGGAGGCGCCACTATATATAATGACTTAAAGCTTAAAAGGTTTACTCAGAGGGTTGTATCGATGATGAAACTCCTTACCAGATTCAGTTGTGCTTAGTGAAACAATGAGGAGCTTTAAGGCTAACCTTGACAATTATCTGGACGTGACGTGTACCCACAGTTACCGCCATTGCTGAAACAGTGACCAATCTAGGGGATCTTGTATCTTTCAGATGAATCCTAAGACACAGAATTATTAAGCAATGAGATGCTATTATCAGCATTTTCCCCCAAGTTTCCATATCATTCATCTTTGTGAACATGTCTGAATTATTACTTCCAAACTTTTGGTACTAACAGAATCGAGCATATTACCCTCTTGGACTGTGTTGTAGGATAACCCATTGTTAAAGTGTATTTTCAAATCACTTTTATGGTACAATTTAAAAAGATATACCATAACATCAGATGTTTTATATCAGGGTTCAGAACAGAATTTAGCTCCTTTGACAGTACACAGGTTTGTAACTCACTCAACTCTGCCTGATAAAGTGCAGATTGGAATTATTTCCTGGTTCTTGTTGACCAGTGAGGAACTGGTTTCTCCAGATCTTTTGCTTTTCTCTGTTCTTTTTTTTCCGATTTTTTTCCTCCAATTCCTTTGATTAGATTTCATTGACTAGTCTAAACTGTGTTGCAAGCTGTCTCTGTTCTTCCCCCTTAAAAAGTAACACCCTATTGTTGGAGTTACCTTCAGCGACATTCGCCGTTGATTCATTCACTGGATGAAGAGTGGCATCTATTGCTGCATTTTGTGCACTGTGTGGGCCTTGCCTCAAACAGCCTCAGCTTCTGAATCTAGGTTGGACTCCCCCAACGCAATCAGAGTCAGTTGAATAATCAAGTTCATCACATTTAAATTTGGTTTGTTTCTTGTAATAACCTCTTTTCTGATTGGACAATTTTACAGTTCAGATTTTTGTCAAAGCTTTATAATCCTTAGGCTCTTTATATTGCTGCAGATTAACTTGTGTCTCAGCAGTCTCCTTTCTGATATTAACCATACCATACTATTCCATACTGTAGTGTTCCATACCATGCCATACCATGCTATACCATGCCATACCATACCATACCATACCATACCATACCATACCATACCATACCATACCATACCAGGAAGTACTTTTCATAGAGAGGGTGGTGGAAAGATAAAATAGGCTGAGATCAATTAGGATCTGTGGTAGCACAGTTGGTAAGGACCTTGGGCCAGACTAGGTGGGCCAGGAGGTCCTTTTCTGCTGACAGCTTCTATGTTTCTATGCTAGAGGAGGCCTTTGTGAAATCAGTGGAGAATTCAGAAGAGGGTGGGACAGATGCAAGGGCTTAATAAAATCTCCTGCCTCCTCCTTCACCTTCTATCAGGTCACCTCTACTGAAGTTTACAATGCCTTGTCTGCACTGAACTCTTTCAAGGGCAAATGTTCCATCTGGGCTGGACACTAAAATGCTGTACCTAGCTGTTCCTGCTATTGCTTTCCCCCTGGCTGCTCTTTTCAACCCCTCCTTCTCCCTGGCTTCTGTTCCATTAGAATGGAAGCATGCAACCATTATCCTGCTCCCAAAGGGCAGTGACCCCTCTGTCCCAGGTAACTACCATCCAGTTTCCCTCCTCCTCATTCTGGCAAAACTACAGGAGCACCCTGCACTCTCACAACTTTCCTCCTTCCTCAGCTCCTCCTCCTTCTTCTCCTCGCCCTACCAGTCTGGCTTCAGGAAGTCCCACTACTCCACCACTTCCCTGCTACGGCTCGCAGATTCCATTCTTGATGTTATGGATAAAGGCCTCATCACCTCAGCTATTTTCATAGATCTGGCAAAGGCCTTTGACACGACCTCCCATACACTCCTCCTGGACAAGCTCTCTCTTGCTGGGTTCTCTTCTAAGGCAACCAGCTGGTTCCACTCCTACTTGGTAGGCAGGTCCCAATCTGTTAAAATAGGTAATTCCATGTCTACCTCACTCCCAGTCACCACTGGAGTCCCCAAGACTCAGTTCTTGGCTTGCTCCTTTCTCCATCTTCCTAAGTGATCTGCCCTTGGCCTGCCACACACATCCATCTACATTATGCAGATGACATGGTACGTATAAATCAGGCCCCTTAACTGTTGATGTATCGACCAGGCTACGGCAGGAGTTCAATGATGTTCAGCTCTGGTTTCACACAAATTAGCTATTACTCAATGCCAAGAAAACAGTCTCCATGACCTTCAGCATGAGGCAGAGACTCTCTTGGCCTTCCATCATCCCCTTCTTCCACACCATGGACAGGACGACTCTGGAGTCCTGCTCCTCCTTTAGATACCTTGGGGCATGACCAACACCTTGACCTTTCTGTATATGTTGATGCCATCCACAAAAAGCTCCACTCTAGTTGGGAACCCTATTTTGTAACTGTGGTTGCATCCTGCTGCCAGCCACGCCCTCATACAGAAAAATGATCCCATACCTTTGACTATGGGGATGTAGTCTACAGTGCGCTTCCCAAGTCCACTTTAGACAGACTGGACACCCTCTTTCACTCTTTCTGTCATTTTGCTCTTGACTGTTCTCCTCACACACCACTGCACTCCCTACTGGACTCTCAACCTCCCTCACTCCAGGGCCATAGACAGTCCCACTGTGCAAGTCTCACAGCCAAGTTTTGGTCCCAGTTCTTGCCACCTTATCTCGGACACTGCCCTAATAGCTCAGTCCCCTCCAGCGTACCACCTCAGAAACTTTGACACCCACCTCCTGGATGTGCTGTGCATGTCCTCCTCTGCTGGTCAGGCAGCCTTCAGACATCACATGCCAAAATTGTGGAACTCCCTCCCTGCTGTCATTCGACTCATGTCCTCAACTCAGCAACTCAACTATCTCATCAAAGCTCATTTCTCCTCCACCTCTGCTTGTGACTAACTGTCTAGGCTATATATAGGTTATCACCGATAAGCCCCTGAAATTTCCAAGTGCCTGGTCTGCATTCTTGTTGCATGATTTTGAATTGTTGTTACTATGCCTATTGTTGACTCAATATCCTTGTATTCTGTTATATTGAACTTTTACTTAATTGTTGTGTTCCTTGTACTGACTGTGATGCTTGACCAGCTGGTTATGATTATTGCATGATATTTGTAATATAAAAATATAGTATGTGATTGTCTCACATAAGACAACCTGTGCTTCCATGAGTGCCCCCAGGTTTCAGTAAAGCTACAGGATACGTAAACTGACCGGGAACCATTTAATTAACTGACTTCCTTCAGAATGGCATTTTATTACCTTTTTATGACATGCCTAGGCTTTTTGAAGTGCAAATCAAATGGGACTTTATGACTTCAGAAACAGGACATCATTAGGCCGATTCTTGTTAGCTTTTTTTAACACATTGGTGCCAGTGTGGGATTGTTAAGTTCAAAGGAAACATGTGTAATTAAGGAGTTATATGTAGGAAATGTATTTTCTTCTGTTGGCATCTTATTTAAAATCCTCCTGATTGGAAATTAGTTTTTGTAATTTTATATTCTAAAAGGGGGAGCTAGATGACTCACAGAAGGGGTGTGGAGACACAGAGTTTAAACTGATACTTGTGTCTGAAATGTTGCTATATATCATATTGAGATTCTAGAGAGACACAGCTAACATAACGTAACATACTAACATACTAGACACCAGCAGAGCAGGCCTATTGGTCTATCAAGTCTGCTTATGCTTCAGCACCCTGATTGGGTACCATAGCCCTCTAATTGTCTCCTTCCACTGTTACTCCAACCCCGAGTCCTTCCCCCCCAGGCAAACCAACCTCTGATTCACCCCTTGCCTATACTTGTGCCACCCTCTCTTGAATCTCTCCACCATAGCTGCCTGTACCAGCTCCCCGGGCAGCGCATTCTGCAGTTTCACCACACTCTCAGTGAAGTACCTCCTCCTCCTTTCCCCTGATCCTACCACCATCATCGTCTTCCAACTGTGTCCTCTGGTGATTCCACCCTCTTTCAGTTGAAAGATCCTATCTCAGCTTACCTTATTTACTCCCCTGAGGTACTTGAAGACCTCAATCATGTCCCCCCAGTTTCTTCTCTCCTCCAGCGAGAACAGGTTGAGCTCCCCTAGTTGTTCCTCATATGTCATATCCCCCAGGCCCCAAATCATTCTGGTTGCTGTCCTCTGAACCCTCTCCAGGAGTTGGATGTCCCTCCTTGGGTGCAGCCTCCAGAACTGCACACAGTACTCAAGATGTGGTCTAACCAGGCTGTTGTACAGTGGCAAAATCACCTCCCTGTTCCTTGAGGCAATGCCCCTAGCAATGCATCCCAGCATCCTATTTGCCCTGACTGCAGCCCTCCTGCAGTGCTCTGAATTATTCATGTTAACATCCACCAAGACTCCTAGGTCTCTTTCCCCTGCTGTGGCCTGCAACTCATCCCCCCCCCCCAGGGTGTACACATAGTTGGGGTTTTCCCATCCTAGGTGTAGCACCTTGCACTTGGAGAAGATGAATTTCACTTCCAGGTACAGGACCACCTATCAAGAGTATCCAGGTCTTCTTGCAGGGCCAATCTCCCCTTCTCCCCCTCCACCACTGCTCCCAGCTTAGAGTCATCCGCAAAGAGACTCATTTCACACCTGATACCTTCCCTGATATCAGAGATGTAGGTGTTAAACAGGAGTGGCCCCAGGATTGATCCCTGTGGGACCCCACTTATGACCTTCCTAGGAGACGAGACCTCTCCTACGACCACTACCCACTTAGTGTGACCTGAAAGCCAATTTCCAATTCCCTCAACTGTTAATGGGCCTACCCCCATCTCCCCAGCTTCTTCCTTAGGCCAATGTGAGGGACTGAATCAAATGCCTTGCTGAAGTCCAGGAACAGTACATCCACTGGTCTCCCCCTGTTGAGTACTGATGTCATCTGCTCATAGAACTCTATCAGTTTGTTTGACATGATCTACCTGGAACAAACCCATGCTACCAGTCATCCAGATAACCCATCTTCTAAGAAACCTCTCAGTCTTTCATTAAGTATGCTCTCCATTACCTTCCCCACCACCAATGTCAAACTGATGGGTCTATAGTTTCCTGGTTCCTCTCTCAATCACCCTTATGGATGGGCACAACATGCACCTGCTTCCAATTCCTTGGCACTCTCCATGTCTGGTGCAACAAGTTAAAGAGATCCGCCGATGGCACAGCCAAAATATCCGCTAACTCCCTCAGTACTCTGGGATGAATAGCATCAGGCCCCAGAGATTTATCCTTTTTTAGAGACTGGAAGGCTTCCCACACCTGACCAATAAGAATATCAGCATCTGTTCCCCCCTCATTCAGCAGAACACGCCTGATATCTCACCCTTAGCCTACCTCCCCCAGCGGCTTGTTCTTCAGCAGGTACCCCAATAGTCAGGTCTGCTGCACCTTTCTGTGTCCTTCAACCCTTTTTGGATGTTCCCAGCCTCCTTCCTAGTGAACACTGAGGCAAAGTACTCATTCAGTACTTCTGTCTGCTCTCCAGCCCTTCCACCCACCCCCAGCTGTCCTCAACCTACTGAGCTGACACTTGACTTTCCTCTACTCACCAATATACCTAAAGAACCCCTTTTCCCCACTGCATATGCCCTGCACCAGCCTCTGCTATTTCCAGACCTTTGCCCCGCTCACCACTCTGGTTACTTTCCTGGTTACAAGGTAATAGTTCTCTCTATCCCTCTCCCCTTTCATTTTTTTGTACCTACTGTAGGCAGCCTTCTTCTCCCTTACTGCCTCCTGGACCTCCTTGGTCCACCAGCATGGTTTATGAGACCTACTGTCCTTGTGCTTCACTTTTGCAAAGATCCTGGTAGCCTCCTGTAGCCCCTTACTTTATGATTTCCCACCTACTTTCCACATCCAAACCTGGTTTTATCTCCGGCAAATGCCCCATTGAGAAGTTCTCCCATGTTCTGAAAGTCCATCCCATTAAAATCAACTATCATTGTCCTTGAATAATCCCTCCTCAGTTTAAGCTGAAACCAGACAGTGTTGTGGTCATTCCCAGCCAAGGGTTCTTCCAACCAGATCTCATACAAGATCCCCATCCGCTGAAACCACATCCAGGATATGACCCTCCCTTGTTGGGTCCATCACCTGCTGATTGAGTAACGTGTCCAGGAAGCCATCCAGCAGCTTCTGCTCCCTGGTTACAGCGGACATCATAGTACCCAAATCAGTAGCTGGCATATTAAGATCCCCCATCAACACCACTCCTTCTCCTTCCAGTCCATATTACCCCTTAATGTTAGCCAACAGGCAATCCTCCAGGTCCACTGATAGTCCTGGGGGTCCTATATACCACACCCAACTTGATCTTCCCTCCCTTGGGGGTTTGCAAGGTGACCCATAGGGCCTCTGCATTGCCTTCTTCTTCCTCCACTCTCATAATCTTGATGTTATCCCTAATGAACATTGCTACTCCTCTCCCTCTGCCCACCTTTCTGTCCTTCCTTAGCAAAAGGTACCCGCTTAGATTAAGGTCCCAGTCATGGTCAGGAGTGGCCCAAGTTTCAGTGACCACTGTAACATCCACCCCACCCTCAAACAGCATGGCCTGGAACTCAGGCATTTTATTCCCTGGGCTCCTGGCATTTATTAAAGCCACCCTCCAACCCTTGTCCCTACCCCTCTTTACCATATCCTCCCCAGATCTTTCATATGTCCATCCACATTTCTCCCCTAGTGTATCATCTGTCCCCCTCTATGGGGTTGTGGGCCAGTCCTACTGGTGGTATAGATGGCCAGATCAGACCGGCAATGCTCCCCTCCCCACTTCACAAGTTTAAACCCCATCGAGCCTGGATGAAATCCATCATCCCCCGTTTGATAACTTCCTTCCCTACCAGATTTAGGTGAAGCCTATTTTGGGTGTACAGTACCTTGTCTTCCCAAACTCCCACCCAGTCTCCCAACACCCCAATCCCCTGTGCTTCACCCCACTGCCCTAGCCAGTCATTAATCTCTCTGATCTTCTGTTTGTTCTCCACAGTAGCCCTTGGCACTGGCAGGATTTCTGAGAAGGAGACTGTGCATCCATTGTCGTGACAGACCCTGGCCAGTTCTTGGAACCTTGCCTGAATTTCCAGCACACTATTCCCCTTCATATCATTTGTTCCCAGATGCATCAGGAAGTCTGGTGCTCCTCCACATTTCCTCGCCAGTCATACACCATGAACTTTGCCCTATGCACAGTCAGACCAGAAATACCCACTACCTTAACTGGACTGGATTTTCCCTCACCCTGCCCCACCCAATGAATACCTCTGATCATGGAGTCTTCCAGTAGGAAAACCTTAGTGTCCCCCTTGATCTTTTGTGTACCTCCTTTTTGTACTCCCCCACCAGCCCCATCACCTCTCCCCTACTTGAGACCACTTCCCCTTGGCTTCTCTCAGAACCTTCTACAAGAGAACCCCTAGCCACCCTACCCTTCTTGTCGTGCTCTCTGATCTAACTGTGCAATGCAATTCCAGAGGTAATACCTTAGATAGCAAACCTCTAACTGTATTGTGGTAGGAGTTTTGCTTTGTAATTTTCTCTTGTTCTTTTATGTGATTGTGAGCTCTTTGATAAATTATTCTGTGTTTACATTTTTCATATTTTTATCATCTTTTAGTAAAGTACATTTTCTTAAGATACTACCTGGGTGTGTCTTCCAAGTTCTTTTTGGATGTGATGTATACATGGTTAAGTCTGGCAGCTGTTTGAAGGGCTTGATGGTGTTACTAAACTGGAAAAAGGTAAGAATATACCTAAGGTCTCTTATAGAGTTAAAAAGGTTCATTTTGGAAACCTGGCTGGGTGCCCCTGGTGAAAGATTGTACCACGATCCTTGAAGAGGGTATGTATCTGAGCCTGTTCATTGGGCATGCTAACATAAGGTTCACAGTTTGAATCCCTCCCAGAACTTGAGACTAAAGGTGATTCTGACCCAAAAGCAGACAGGAGGGTTACCCTGTCTGTTACCTGTTCACACTATTGTGCTCTGAGTTTGGCACTGTGGGAGCAGAGGACCTGACCTGCTGAGTGCATATGTGACAGATTTAGTTGGCAGCGGTGTGATAAATTTGGTAACACAAGCTTTATCTGTTCAGTGTGTCAGCTTAATACTGTACAACTCACTTGCAAAATAAGTCAGTGATTTTTTTTTAAAAGAGAAAACAGAACTACATCATTTTGCTTAAAGTCAAAGTTCCTACATGTTTTTTTTTTCTAAATTACAAGTTAGAGTAGCCGTAGTTAGGGAAGAAGATGGCTTCCCAACTACAGTGGGAACACTTCAGACTACCTGAGGCAGTTGTGTCAGGACAGAGGAGTCCAGTATGAGGGAAAAGCCAACAAGCAGAACCTCGTGGATGCCCTGATGGCAGCAGATGCCCAGAGCATTGAGTAACTTACTGTGACTGTAAAGGACTGAATCTTGGATGTGGAGGGTCCAGCGGCCAGTGCAGTGTCCAGATCTGGTGAGAAGGACAGCAGGGCCAGTGTAAGTGAAGGACCACAGTGACAGGGAAAGGTCACCAGCATTCTGGAGCCAGAAGCCTTCAGGCTGCATTTGGAGTTGTGGAGGATGAAGCTGTAGTTCCAGAGAGGAAAGAAGTGAGAGCAGCGAGCTGCAGAGGAGAAGAGGGAGTGAGAACAGTGAGAAGCTGACCATGAAGAGCGTGAGTGCCAGCAAGCCACAAAGAAAAGGTAGTGAGAACAGCGAGAAGCTGAACATGAACAGTGAGAGGCAGACCATGAAGAGCGTGAGTGCCAGAGGTGACATGAACTGGAAAACTACGACTCCAATCACAAGCACCAGAGCAGGTAAGGGCTTGGGTTTAACTGGAACTACAGGACTGGGTTACAAATTCAATTTCAAATTGATAGCTGAATTTAAAGAGTGGGGATATGGATGCCTTTTTGAATTCCTTTGAAAAGTTTGTGTTCAGTCAAAGATTCCTAGAGGGTCCTGGAGCTTCCAGCTATCCCCGCTACTTACTGGGAAAGCTTGGAATGCATTGGGTTAAATGGGCAATGAGGACAGCAATGATTACAGCAAACTTAAAGCTGCCCTTTAAAAAGTTTCATTTAACTGCAAAGCATACAGAGCTAAATCCTGTAAGCTCAGGAGAAGCCTTGACATGAGCTATGAGGAACTAGCCATGAAACAACATCAGTGTTTAAAACATTGGTGGAAGGAATTAAAGCAAACTCTGTAGATAAATTTGAAAATGCTATATTGTTAGAACAGTTTTAACCTCTGCAGAGCTGAAATCCTGGCTGAAGAACTGAGATCCCAAAACAATGCAAGAGGCTGCTGAACTCTTGACCACTATGCCAAGAGCAGACATGCTCTGAGAGCGAATGGGGTGGATGTGGCAGGCAGAAAGTGAAAAGCGTGCCTTCAGGGCAGCTAAAACCTCACTGCCTCCACTGTACCAGTTAGCCCCAGGGTTCAAAGAAAATATTTTTCTGAGAAAAGAAACGCATATTGCCAGACAGTGTCCCAAAAGGATGAGCAATGCACAAAATGGGGCTAAGAAAGAAGTGGATTGTTTGTGTCCCTGGAAGCATGCCTATGAACATGAGGGAACACATGCACCCAGTCACTGTAAATGGTGTACAGGCACAAGGGTTAGGGACACAGGGCATCCCTGATGCTGGTTAAAGGGTATCTGGTAGAGCCTGGTCAGCTTATACTCAATAAATTTATAACTGTACAAGGGTTCACTGGTGAGGAGAAAACATTGCCACTCACTAGTGTTCTCCTAGACTAGGTGAAACAGGGGAACTGTGCAACAGGTAGCTGTAGCCAAAACTTTAGCAGTAGACATCACCCTTGGCAACAATCTCAAACAGGGGATGGTATGTGCAGTTACCCATAACCAAGAAGCAAGGGAAAATTGTAGTTCCCCAGACCCCATAGAAGCCACTGTGGAAACCACTGGGAGGCTGGTTCCTCGGCCTGTGTCTCCTGAGAGGAGACTAATGAAAAGTGGGTAGAAATTTTCCCAGTTGCAGTTAACCACACAGTTACGGAGGGTTAATCTGAAGAAGGAGGGGTGACCCATTGTCAGAGGATTAGGGATGACAGTGATCCTGAGTACCCTGATGCTAGTGCAAGGGGCCCTAGTTTAGAGACTGACGGGGACCTGTCCCATGCCTTGAGAATGTGTAAGGAGTTTTCAGTTGCTCAGAAAAGTGACCCTAGTCTACAGAAGCTGAGAGCGTGGGCAGAATCTGACGGAGCACAGGGAGGTGACGGAAAACATAAAGTTTATTGGGAAAATGGACTGATGTATACTCAGGATGCTAAGACAAAGGGAGGGGTGATTGGCAGGCAGCTTGTCATGCCTCAGGGGTATCATGAGCAGTTGCTCAAGATTGCACATGATATTCCCTTGTCTGGTCATCTTGGAATTGTGCGCACCATGCAGTGGTTGGCCCAGAATTTCTGTTGGCCCAACTTCACCCAGCAGGTGAAGGAGTATTGCAGGTCTTTTCACCAGTGCCAAGAAATAGGAAAGGTTGGCAAGAAAACCCAAGCCACCCTAATTCCATTGCCCATAGTGGAGGAGCCATTCCAGAGGGTGGGAATGGATATTGTGGGGCCTTTAAATACCCCCAGCTCCTCCAGGAAGAGGTTCATCCTGACTCTGGTGGATTATGCCACCCGGTATCCAGAGGCAGTCGCCCTATCCTCACTGAGGACAGACAAAGTGGCAAATGCCTTACTTGAGATTTTCTCCCATGTTGGGTTTCCACAGGATGTTATCACTGATCAGAGGGGTTCCTTCATGTCGGACCTGATGAAATGTTTGTGCAAGAAGTGTGGGTGCTGCAGAGGTGTATGACACCTTATCACCCGCAAGCCAATGGACTTGTGGGAAGATTCAATGGTACCCTGAAGTCAATGCTCCAAGTGTTTCCTGAACAGCATGGAGGGACTGGGAGAAATACCTTCCCACCTGTTGTTTGCATACAGGAGGTACCCCAAGAGTCAACAGGATTGTTCCCTTCGAGCTCTTATATGGACACCAGGTATGTGGGCCTCTAGACTTGATTTGGGAGGACTGGGAAGGCAAGCATCATCCAGGGAACTTCCACAGTGGATTATATCCTCAGGTTTAGGGAAAGGCTGAAGGAGCCTTTGGGGACAGTCCAGAGCAACCTGGCAGCTGCCCAACAGAAACAATAAGTGTGGTATGATCACAGAGCTAGAGCTCACTCATACACGGTGGATCAGGAAGTCATGGTCCTTATCTTGGTCCTGAAAGACAAGCTGCAGGCTGAGTGGGGAGGACCATACAACGTAGTTAGAAAGGTAAATGATGTGAACTATATCATAGAATTACCTGACAGAAGACATACAGAAAGAATGTACCATGTCAACATGATGAAGCCATATGCTAATAGAGTTGACATGGTGTTTGCAGTGTGTAGTCCTGGGGAGGGGACAAATGAAGGAAACCCCCTTCTGGACTTGCAGGAAGAAATCAAGTGGCAGTCCTCTGTGGAGACAGTTAAACTGTCACCCCAGCTGGCCCTGGACAAGATCCAGGAAGTAAGGAGGTTTTAGCAGAGTTTGCACCACTGTTTAGTGCCAAGGGTGGACTAACTCCTTAGCAACACACAATGTGGAGACAGGGACACAGACGCCCATATGGACAGCATATAGGTGTCAGAGGCTGTCTAAAAGGACATTAGAGGGAGGTGGAGGAAATGCTGGATTTAGGGTAATCCAGAGATCCCACAGCCCTGGCCTCACCCATAGTTCTTGTGCCCAATCCAGATGGCTCTACTCATTTCTGTTTGGACTATCATGAACTGAATGCAGTCACGAAGTCAGATGCCCACCTGATGCCCTGGACGAACCAACTCCTGGACAAGTTGGGAGGGGCAACATACCTTACGACTACTGACCTGACAAAGGGGTATTGGCAGGTAGAGTTAACTGACAGAGCTAGGGAGAGGTCAGCCTTCATCACCCCGATAGGCTTATTTGAATTTAAAGTAATGCCTTTCAGAATGAAGAACACCCTGGCTGCTTTCCAAAGGTTGGTGAACCAGGTGTTAAATGGTGCTGAGGAGTATGCTGTGGTGTACCTGGATGACGCTGCCATCTTTAGTGCCAGCTGGGAGGAACACCATCCCACCTTAGGAAGTGCTGGACAGGATACAGAGGCCGGGCTCACTGTCAAAGCTGAAAAGTGCCAAGTGGCCATGGGTGAAGTGGCATACCCCGGGCATGTTGTAGGCCGGGGACAGCTCCGTCCCAACCAAGTAAAAATAAAGGTGATCAAGGCATGACCCAGACCCAAAATGCAGAAACAGGTTAAGAGTTTTCTAGGGACAGCAGGGTACTATAGGAAATTTGTACCCAATTACAGTGTCCTGGCTGCTCCCCTATCTGACCTGGTAAAGAAAACGATGCCTGAGAAAATTACCTGGGAAACAGCCTGTGAAAAAGCCTTTACTATACTGAAGGAGGCACTGTGCAGTGCTCCTGTACTGACAAGTCCTGACTATAGCAGACCCTTTAAAGTCCAGACTGATGCCTCAGACATGGGTATTGGAACAGTACTGAGTCAGACATCCAACCAAGGGAAAGATCACCCCATAGTGTACCTGAGTAAAAAGTTACTTCCGAGGGATCAGGCTTACTCTACTATGGAAAAAAGAGTGCCTTGCCATAGTGTGGGCCTTAAAGAAGTTAGAGACATAGCTATACAGGCAGCATTTTGAGGTACAAACTGACCACAGCCCCCTCGTTTGGCTGACACAAATTGGAAAAACTAATGGTAGACTATTACGATGGAGTCTTGTCTTGCAAGGGTATGACATGATGATCTTACATACAGTAGGACTGAAGCAACCAATCAGAACACAGATGGCTTGTCACATCTGTATAAAGAGTGAACTGACTTGTGGAACTCATCCCAAGAAGGGGACAGAGCCTCCAAATTCAGTCTAGGTGGGGAGGATTGTGACCCTTGGTCAGCTGGTTATAATTATTGTATGATATTTGTAACATAAAAATATAGTATGTGATTGTCTCACATAAGACAGCCTGTGCTTCCATGGGTGCCCCCAGGTTTCAGTGAAGCTACAAGATATGTAAACTGACCAGGGACCATTTAATTAACTGACTTCCTTCAGAATGGCATTTTATTACCTTTAATGACATGCCTAGGCTTTTTGAAGTGCAAACCAAATGTGACTTTGTATGCTTTCAGAAATAGGATGTCATTGGCTGATTCCTGTTAGTTTTTTTAACACATCGTGCCAGTGTGAGATTGCTAAGTTCAAAGAAAACATGTGCAATTAAGGAGTTATATATAGGAAGTGTCTTTTTTCTTCTGATGGCACCTTATTTAAAATACCTCCTGATAGGAAATCATTTTTTTGTAATTTTATATTCTAAAAGGAGGAACTAGATGAATCACAGAAGGGGTGTGGTGAAACAGAGTTTAAACTGATACTTGTATCTGAAATGTTGACATATATCATCTTGGGACTCTAGAGAGACACAGCTCTCTGATCTAACTTTAAAATGCACTTCTAGAGATAATACCTTCGTAGCAAACATCTAAATGTATTGTGGTAGGAGTTTTGTTTTGTAATTGTATGTGATTGTGAGCTCTTTGATATGTTGTTCTGTGTTTACATTTTTATATTTTTATCATCTTTAGTAAAGTACCATTTCTAAGATATTGCCTGGTGTGTCTTCCAAGATCTTTTGCATGTGATGTATATGTGTTTAAGTCTGACAGCTGTTTGAAGGGCTTGATGGTGTTACTAAACTGGGAAAAAGTAAGAATATACTTAAGGTCTCTTACAGAGTTAAAAGGGTTCATTTTGGAAGCCTGGCTGGGTGCCCCTGGTGAAAGATTGTACCGCAATCCCCGAAGAAGGTACCTATGTGAGCCTGTTCAGTGGGTATGCTAGCACAAGGTTCACAGTTTGAAAGAATGCCCACAGAACTTGAGACTAAAGGTGATTTGGACCCAAAAGCAGACAGGAGGGTTACCCTGTCTGTTACCTGTTCACACTGTTGCACTTGAGGTTGGCACTCTGGGAGCAGAGGGCCTGACTTTCTGAATGCGATTGTGACATTGATGTCCATTTGAATATTGTATTCTTATTCCCACTATCTCCTTCCCAGGATGCACCTGGAATCAGGCAGTACTCTGCACAGTGTGTCTTCCTGGTAAAAGTTTTAAATAAATAAATAAATAAAATAAAGGCCAGACCAGAAAGGAAGGAAGGGCAGAAGGCAGAGTAGGAGCCACTAGGACTCTCTCATTTAAACATTAATTAAGTAGGAATGGCAGACATGATTGACCAGTGGGCCATTTTCTGCACACTTAGTACTATCAGACAGGACATTTTCTAACTAGCCAAAAGGAAAAGAAAATTTACCTCAGATATACAAAGTAACAGTTGACTAGTTCTAAAAGTTAATATTAATAGGCCCTATGCACTATTAGGGTGAAGTGGCTGGCGCGCATATCTGGGGCATGTAGCCACCTGCACCCTCCATACCCCCAAGTGGATGCACCAGGAGGCACGCAGCACCCACGCACCCGATCCCCTGGCCAGGTGAAGAGCAACACACCAGGGTGGGCAAGGGTGTGCCAGCACCATGCGTAATGCATCAAGGTGCATAGTGCTGGCTGCCAGGGTGCGCAGAGGGTGCAGGTATATGCCAGGAGAACCCTGCTGTAAGCCCTTACATGCACCATGAACACAGCGGAATCACATGACAACAGGGTGAGAAGCCCACCCACACACACGGGCCACTACAGCCAGATGCCTGGTGCTCTACCTGCCCCAGGACATATCAGACCCCCGACACCCCACACAGGGCACTGGACATTGATGCAGCCCTTCCCCCCAAAACTGCACCACCTGCTCACCCCCCCACTTACGGCGGGGTACAATGCCTTTCCCACACTGCTGACTGCCATACCCCCACCCAGTCCCTGTGCACTTGTTAGGTGCCATCAGAGGGCCAGCAACACTGCCCTCCACACACCACCACAGCCGCCAGCCCTCGGACATCCATGGGCATGCTGCCAATGTGCACCCCACCATGTATGGGATCCACTGTGGGACCCAGCCCAGGCATCCAAATGGAGTCCTGCATGCTGGGGTGGGGCCATGGACAGGTGGCTGCCATAGTGAATACCAGCTGGTGCGCCGCCTTTCCGCTGAAGTTGTGCAGGCACGCGGGTGTGGTGTGCGCAGTTTCCACGTACCCCCGCTGCACAGTGTACAGGGACCAATATCTGGCAGATTTTCTTTAAGAGCAGTTTAGCCATCTTCCTATCACTCTCTCCCTCACCTATTACCACCTCTTAAGGCTAAAGACTCATAAAATGGAACAGTCAGCACTAATGGCACTACACCCAAATGTGCAGCTGGTCCTAGTTAACATTTTGTGTCCAACAGCATTTTTTTTACTTACTGTTTACTGCAGTATAATAGGCTATATCAGACTGAGTCTGCTTACTTGCAAGCTAAAATTTTCTGTAACTACAAATCCTAGTATCCCCTGCAGTTGACATTTGAGAAAGGCTGTTGCAGTGGGATATTCAGTACATGTTAAGGTTTTTGTAAAGTCTGTTAGTTTGTTTGCTGGTCCTGCTGTCCACCCTGGGCTGCGCATAGCTCTGGGAAAACAGTGCAGCTGGCAAACATCTGATCAGAGCTTATAAAAGCTTTAATATGCACTGTAGGCTATTAAATCTCCCACTGCTTAATAGTTTGGCCGGGAGCATACACGTTTTTTGTGGCTTATTAAAAACCTTCTCATGGACCTTATTTTTATTTATTTATTTATTTACAAAATGTTTCTCTGGGAAAGACAACATGAGCTGACTAGCAGCTCATTTCCAGAAGCATACTTGTGGGGTGGGTTACAATGCAGGAGAGGCAAACATAGAGCCGATATCAGACAATCCAGTGACAATTAGTTACATTACAGAGTAGATGACAGTAACAAGGATCTAATGCAAATAAAAAGTAAACATAAGTGCAAGAGTTGAGGGCAGGGGTTTTTGGAAGTGCAAGTGAGAGATCAAGTGAGAAGGGGAAGGGGGAGGAGGGTAGGGGAAGGAAGCCAGGACCAAGAAAACAACCTTCATGGTGATAGGAACCCTGCAAGGAGGAGCAGGACCATAAAGGAAGTGTAAAAGGAGGGAGAAGGGAGGGAGAGGAGTGGGGAGAAGTTAACTATGGAGGGGAGAGGGAAAGAAATAGAGGGGATTTGGAAGTGGACAGAGAAGGCAGGTTGAGGCAGGGGGGTGGAAGGTTGGAGATTAGAAGTTAGGCAATAAAGGGCAGATAGATGTATGTTAGGGGCAAGAATAATGCATCCACATCTGTGCTAGAAGAGAAGTGCAGGTGTGGGATGCTGACGGGGAAGAAGTAATTTGGACTAGGGGTGGAGCAAACATTAAAGGATGGGTAGCAGGCTAGGCAGAGGAGCAAGGGATTGAAGAGGAGATATAAATGTGTAAAGGATTGATAGATTAAGGAGGGGAGGAGGTGGAGCTAGGACTAGATGAGTGACAGAGGGAAGAAGGGGTATTAGTGATAAGGAGAGTGCAAAAGAGATATAGGGACTGATGGAGGGCTTATAAAGGGAGAGAGGAGGGTGTAAGAGGTGGCAGTAGGGGATTAGAAGCTGGTGCAGTTAGGGGAGTAAAAGTTGCGGAGGGCTTGGTGGAGGGAAGAAGAGGAAGAAGAGAGTCAGATCAGTGGAGGAAGGTGGTTCCAGAGTTTGGGGAAGTGGTAGGAGAAGGCTCCTGACCTTTGGAAGTGTGATGACGGAGGATGGCAAGAGTACGGGAATCAGAGGACCTAACAGGATAGGAGAAGGGGGTGGGGCAGAGAGAGAGAGAGAGGAGGAGAGGTAGGAGGGGAGGGACCCAAACCAGAATTTAGAGGTGAACTTAGTGCAATTCAAGAGGCACCTGCACTCCAGAGAAGGCAATGCTAGAGAGTGGTATAGGAAGCAGTGATGAGTAATGAAGGGGAAATTGAGGGCAAAACAACAAAAGCATTAAAGAGGAGTCCAGTCTGGTGAGAGAAGACTTGGGAGCAGCACTGTAGACAATGTTACCATAGTCAATTATGGGAGTGTGATTTTCTGAACAAGTTTATGCCTAACCAGACCGGGTAATGAACTGTGGTTTCTGTAAAGGGTGCCGAGCATGAGAGCAATTTTTGTAGAATGGCGTCAATGTGATCAGAAAGTTTAGGTTTTAGTCAAGCCAGACACCTAAATATTTAAAAGAGGTATAGACATCTAAGGTTGTCCTGTCAAGGGTGTGGAAGGAGGGAGGAGAGGCAGCCGAGTTTTAGTGCCAAAGGTCATGGAAACAGTCTTCTTGGCATTGAGTATGAGTTGA
The DNA here is from genome assembly GCA_016271365.2 of Neoceratodus forsteri. Classification (NCBI taxonomy): domain Eukaryota; kingdom Metazoa; phylum Chordata; order Ceratodontiformes; family Ceratodontidae; genus Neoceratodus; species Neoceratodus forsteri. Next base: position 1,052,106,632 of record CM057449.1, read on the forward strand.
TGAGAACTTAGCCAGCTTTGAACATTATTGAAGTCAAGTTGAAGTCTGGTAGTAACATCAGAGGGTGAGTGGCCAGAGGCAAACAATACTGTGTCACCAGCATACATATGGATCTGGGAGGAGGAGGAGGAGCAGGCTGATGGTAGGTCATTTAGGAAAATGGAGAATAAGAGTGGATCAAGATTGGAGTCTTGGGGCACACCAGCAGAAACTTGTAGTGGGAAGGATGTGGAGTCAACAATTCTGACAGACTGAGTTCTACCTACCAAGTAGGACCTGGCCTGATCGCAGGGCAGGCTGAGACAGGCCTGCTGATGAAAGGGTATCGAGGAGGAGGGTGAGAGAAGGTGTGGAAAACCTCTGCAAGGTCGACAAAGATGGCAGATGTGTTTTGGTCTTATCCATGGCAGAATGGATAGAGTCTGTGAGTCTGAGAAGGCAGGTGGTTGTGGAGTGGTTCTTCTGGAACCCAGACTGGAAGTGAGTGAAGAAGGAGAAGTCTTAAAGAAAGGAGGATAACTAAGAGAGAACGAGGTGTTCCTGTAACTTAGCCAGAGAAGATAGTAGCGAGATTGGGTGATAGTTACCTGGAAAGGAGAGATCACCACCCTTAGGAAGAGGTAGAACAGTTGCATGTTTCCAGACAGCTGGGATAGTTGCAATGTGGAAAGACAGGTTGAGAAGATCAGTGAGCTGGACTGAAATAGCATTAGCAGATAAGTAGAGCAGTTTAGAGTCAAGGCCATCAGGAGAGGTTCCTTCATAGGGGATGAGGGAGAAGAGTGCCTTATGGGTGTCAGTTGGAGTGACTGGTGAAAAGAAAAAGCTAAAAGGTAATTTGTGGCACTGGGAGTGGATGATAGGGTGGGATGGGAAAGGGAGGACTGGGAAGGAGGCAAGCAGAGTGGAGGTGCAGGAAGTGAAGTAGAATTGAATTCAGAGGATACTAGTGTAGAATCAGCAGTGAGATGGTTGTTAATTTTAAGTACAGGAGGAGGCTTAGTTTGGGGAAAAAGTGAGTGAACTACTTTCCAAAATTTTGATGGGTTATTTATATTTGTGCTAAAGGTGGACCAAAAGTATTCGTGGCCTGTCAGATGGCTTTATACAGGCATTTTGAGGGTGCGGTAGTTTGAAAGGTCACAATGAAGTTTTGTTGATTTTAGAGTTCTTCAAACTGTCATGTCCTTGCTGTACAGCCAGGAGCTCAGGGTAGACCCAGTGGAGGCAATTTCCATGAACTCTGACTCAGTATAAGAGGAGCATGTTTATTCCAGGTAGAGAGAAAGTTATCTCTGAAATAAGTAAAAGCAACATTGGTAGATTTAGCGGAGGCTATAGGGTCCCAGTCAATGAGGGATAGGTCCTGGTGTAGTGCAGCAAGGTCAATCGTTTTGTAGGAACGGATAGTTAGCAGTTTAGGAGGGGCCTTAGGTTGGTGGATTTTCCTGACTAGGTAGATCATGTAGTGATCACTAAGAGCAATAGGCAGAAGGCCGGACAGGATCACCCTATGTGGGTGAGAGGTAAGTGCCTAGTCCAGGAGAGCATGATTTTGGGATTCATGGTTTTGGCGGGTGAGGACCAAAATAGGCTGAGATAGGTTAATGCAGCTGAGTCAGTCTGAGCTTTACATAGGGAGGGAGATAACCAATCCAAGAAGGCAATAAAAGACATGATCATTAATGGTGTCCATTGCAATAAATCTGAGATGATTGCCAATGTCTTCAACTCTCTCTGTTCTCTGACCTCTCTGCCTACTCTTTTAACCCATCCCCTACCCCTCCAATGACCTCTGGGCACTCCTTCCATCCACCCCCCCAACTCACTTTCACTTTCTGTTAAAAGTGGTCATTACTGGGGAGATCTTCAAAATACTCAGCTCTCTCCTTTCTGGTGCCAGCCCCAGTCCTGACAGAATTAAACCCATATTGATTTGTGTGGGTGCCTGTTTTGGTGTATCCGAAATCCCATATTTTTAATCTGTCTTTCACATTTGGGGTGGTGTCCACTACTTGAAAAGTTGCCAAAAATATCCCTGTGTCAAAAAAAGGTTACTCTAAGCTCCTCACACAGTATTATCCTATTACTATCCTTCTTGCACTGAGCAAGCTCCTTGAGTGGCTATCTCTGTCCAGTTAACTTTGTATCTGCAGGAATATAATCTTCTTACTCCCTCTCGGTGTGGTGTCCACAATGACCTCAGAGCACCTCCACTGTTCTCCTCCAGTTATCCAATGACATTAAAACTATGATGGACAAAGACTGTCTTATACTATTTGTCAAACTGTGTGATGCCACCTCCAATCTAGTTTAGTTTTATTTACATTCAGTGCCTTCTCCAGAGGCACAGAAATTACATAAAGTGCAGAGTAACAACACATAAAATACAAGAATAAAACCAACATACTGGCATTCTCTCAAGCGCCTACTCAGAATTACCCATTACTTCCTGCATCTGCATTAAATCCTAAACCCCTGCACACCTCAGCCCAAATGCCCCCTCACTGTGTTATACTGTACATTTTTTTTTATTGTTTCCAAGCTTGTGTTCTACTGTACATACCAGTCTGCATATATTTGTTAATGTATATAGTGCCTATCCTGTAATATGATGTACATATAATCTCTGCTATTGTTTTACTTCAGTTGCACTTGTCTGACTCCTGTATCCTCCGCCCCGGTCACACCTGGAAATGAGCCTTGGTTCATGGTGCTTTTCCCAGTTATCAGCTTTTAAATAAATAAAATACTGTAGAACTAATTTATTTCACTATAATTTTACTTTTGCTACATTCGCGGACCAAGCTATTCCCATGAAAATTTTATAGTGAAATATTGACGTAATGAAAATATCAACGTAGTGAAAATATTTAACATATGTTGCTACTGAGAGTGGCTTTTAACAATCGGTAATTGATATCAAAGTAGCACACAGGACAGTGACAACAAAAACAAGTGATGACTTTTACTTACTGTTTATTTAATGTTCAGTATAGCTTATGATTTCATACCTCCTTGTCTGCAGCTTTACAATCTGTCAGCACGTAATACTAAATCAGAACTTTAACTGAAATCATCTTTTTGTTCACTATGTTATGAACAGAAATTAAAAATTACTTCCTCTCCATACTTTGCACTCACTCTAAAGTCTCAGAAGTTTGATTCAACTGAGATCCATTTCCCACACACAGTCTCTACACACATACAGTATACTATTATTGAACTGAGCATCTTTGATCTTGGATGTATGCCCTCCTCCCTTGCCTCTTTATGCAAGCATACCATGCAAATGAAAATGTCATGAATGACTGATCTCCTCCATAGTCCACTGTCAATAACCACTGGAGGTGTTGAATCAGTCTACCCTTTCAAATCTTGAAAACAAGATGACAGCTAAAACTGCAATGGGCAATCCTTTGAGTACTGTATCTAGCCCTAGATCTTAAAAGTGCTGTGTCTGAAGGTTTTATCTTACTAGTTTACTGTATAAGGAATGGTAAAGTGTTTTCACTGTTTGCAAAGTTGAAATCTCAATGCATGACTCAGTAATTGCACTGTTCTGGATGCATGATGCACTCAGCGTGGATGCATGAATATTGCAAGTCAGCCAGCAGGGATACACAAAAATATGAAAGTGCAAATGTATTCCAGATGCCTGAAGTGCAAAAATGTTAGTGTGCTAAATATATTAGTTCTACAGTAGATAATTCAGATCAATAAATAATTCAGTTTAAAACTGTTAACCAGATAAGAATTTAACTGGGATGGCAGCTGAATGTAAGAGATATCACTTCCTAAAGGCTTAACTGAATAAATAAATCTTTAGGCCCCTCTTAAAGGTCTCCACAGAGGGGGCCTCCCTAAAGGCACTCGGGAGTGAGTTACATTGGAACGGGCCAGCCACCTTGAAGTCCTACTCCCCAAAGGTTTTTAACCTGGAACTTGATACTGCAAGGAGGCACACCATACTGGAGTGAGGAGAGTGCAAAAAAACTACAAAGATATGTAAGAGTGCAGGAGATCCACCAGATAGCTAGGACCCAACCCATGTAGGGCTTTATAAGTAAGCAAAGCTACCTTGAAGGAGATACACCAATTTACGAGTCGCCAAGGCAGTTCATGCAGCACTGAGGATGCATCACATGTTCTAGAAAAGCCAGACAGAAGCCTGGCAGCTGCATTCTGCACAAGTTGTAGGCACTGCAGCATACCTCCACTGGCGCGAGGTACAGGAATTTGTAGTAGTCCAGCCTAGACATCACAAATGCATATACCAGCATCACCAGATCTCTGGGGGCAAAGGATTTAATTTGGCTGTTGTTCCTTAAATGATAAAAGGTACTCCTAACTATTGCCAACAACTGAGCCTCAAGTGTCACCCCCTCATCCAGAATGACCCCCAGATTTTTCAACTTAGTGGCAGCCAAAGTCCTAGGGGAAACTGAGCAGGAGCCCTGCCTCCCTCTCAGTAGCTGCCACTCTTCCCCTTCAGGCCAACTTGACAACTAGCACTTCAGTCTTGTCAAGGTTGAGTCTTAACCAGCTTGATGACATCCAGTCCTGGATCTCGGCCAAACATTTATTAAGCACATCCACCATGCCAGACATCCCAGGTGCTAAAGATTGATTGAGCTGGGTGTCACCTGCATAATAGGGAAACTCAAGTCTATACTGCCTGATAATCCCTCCCAAGGGCAGCATATATACTGCTGACAAAATAAGTAAGAGGACCAACTTAGGGTACACCACAGGGCAGTGCCACTGGGGTGAAGAGATTTCCCAACATCACCCCTGTGTCCTGTCCCCAAAATAGGACTCAAACCAGCAGATGACCTTGCTAGTGAGTTCTATGTACTCCCTAGCCAATACAACAACAACAACCCATGATTCACAGTGTCAAAGCTGAGGCGAGATTGAGGAGGACAAGAATTGACCACTCTCCTCTATCTCTCACCCGAGAATGTCATTGTGCACCCTGACCAGTGTAGTCTTTGTGCCATGCTTGGACTTACAACCAGATTGTAGAGGTTCATAGATTTTAAAGGTAGTGAAGTGTGCCTTAAGCTGGAGTGCAGCTACCTTTTCAATAGCATTACCCATAAATGGCAGGTTAGAGACCGGTTGGTAATTCGCCGGGATGTCTGGGTCCAAAGAAGTTTTTTTTTCAGAAGTGGCCTTTCAGTGCAACTGGAAAGATCCCCTCTGACAAGGAGTACTTGATGATTTCAGTGAAAAATGGGCCCAGCTGCCTGAGGCAACTCACCAGTAGTTATGCCATTTATTTCCAACAACTACAGCAGAAGCTTATTGTAGCACCCAAACTGGGTTTTCTTAGAATAGGAGGTGAACCACCACAAAGGCAGTGTAGACATACACTCCCTTAACTCCCCTTAACATGATAGCAGCCTGTCCAGCCTGGTGTTAGCCATCTTCAGATTTAGACCCTATCAATCATAGTGTCACTTGGAGCTCAGTTATAGGCCCATTTCTTTTGTCAATTTTTATCAGTAACCTTCCCACTGTCCCCACCTTCTGTTCCACATTCTTGTATGTTAGTGACATTTCCCTCTAGTTCAGCTCCCCCACCCTACACTACCCACATTTATTCATAGTTCAGCCATGATTTTTCCCCGACAGAGAGCTGGTTTAGCAAAAACAAACCAGTCATCAATATCTCTAATATGCAAACCATGCTCTTCCAGTGAAAATCCAAGTGTCTTGTCTGCCCTGATCCCCTGGACATGCACTGCGCTGATGGCTCCCAACTCTCCTGCATGGAGGAATCTAAATACTTTGTTGTTACCACTGACTTGGTTCTGGACTTCTCCAACCACATCTCCACCAACACCAAATCTGTTAACTCCACACTACAGTAGGTCTTGCCTATCGCTTTTGCCACTTCCTCATCCCCAAGGCAAGACTACCTATAGCAAGAAGTTCCCTTCCCTGTTTACAGTATGGCTTGTTGGTTTTCCCATGCCTCAAAAAATATAACTCACAAATGGATTGTTGCCTAGAACAAGATCTGCCATTTCTTCTTGCTCTCTAACTGGCTTACTCATTACTGCGCTCTCTACTCCTCCTAGGGCTGGTTATCCCTCTCTGCTGTTTGCTGCTGCTTCCTGGGTGCCTCATACCCAAGCTACTTAAGTCCCCCTCCCCTACTTCACTGATATCTCTACTCCACAACAAACACCGGTCATATTCTCTTAGAGCCTTCAGTCCCTCCCTTCTCACCATTCCCATATGTTCCGCCAAAATGGAGAATTCGGCCTTTTCCTCCTTTGTCACAAGGTTCTGGAACTCACTCCCCCTCCTGGTCAATAACTCACCAATACACCAGTCTTTTAGGGGTGCTCTGAGGAAACACCTGCTCATATCATCTGCCTGTATCTTAACCTAAACCTGCCCTCACCTGTTACTTAGCTTTTTTTCAATAGTCATGTTATTACGACTGACAGTATAAAATGGGCTTTGGACCCTACAGTATATCAAAACACAAGTAGAAAAATATATAAAAATATACATATATAATAAACATGTGAAAGAGATATAAAAATAACAATTATACCATGCACATTTAAACTGAAGTAAAATCCTCTACTATGATTGGCTGGCTGGCATCGTTCTGCTGTGGTAAATCCTACAATATACCCACCATAAAGATGCCAGTCAGCCGTATCAGGACCCTGACTTGGAATCATTCTGATGTTCCGAAAGTGTTTGGCCAAACACACTGACAGTATCTCAGAAACATGCTCGATAACCATCAAATATTGAAGCCACTCTCCATTCAAACCTCTGTTCTGGCACAAAAGTCAACACAACATAACAGAAAAAAACCTGCCAAACCAGCTCCACTGAAACCATGAACTCTAAACCCACAACATACTTTTCCATGTTTCATTTCAGCTGAACTGTTTCAGCCCTCTTTCTATAGTTTCATACACCTCCTTTGTAATACAGTTTGAGAGGAGTGTTCCATACAAAGCACTCAGAAAACACTATTTTTCATGTCAACCTGTGGACTTACTGCTGCAAAGATGATGGCATTGCAGTGCTACTGCTTCTCTTGCCGTAAATGTCCTCTGTGCTTGGCGGTGGGAAGAGAGTAAACACACCACAGCAGCTTGCTTAATGCCACTACTTGTCTACATCTGGCGATGTACATGGGTTAACGAGGTTCGGTGACACACACCAGTGGACAGCAGCAATATAACACCGAGTGGTACAGAAATTTTCAAACCTGGTCTCGGGTTGTGCTTTGAGGACAGACAGCCATACACATAAACATAAACCAAATTCGTGATGTTCTGTGGGTTCACTGCATTTGGTGGCATGCTCACAGTGGACAACAGGGATTCAAAAGGTATAGGGGAAATACAGGGGCTATTTTCTTCCATGTAAGAGTATTTTTTAAAACAACATTATTTTGTGAAAGAAAAAAACTCTAGATTTTATAAATACAATCATATACTAAATCATGGTATAATTGCAATAACCCACTTGAGGGTGTGAGTTACAGGGGGATTTACCACAGCTGGCGAGGATTTGACCACTCGGCCTGCAGACTCATGGCAAAACCACGTCAGCTGTGGTAAATCCCCCTGTAACCCACACCCTTTCGTGGTTTATTGCTTAAATATTTCAGGGGTACTATTATAATAAGAGACAAAATATAAAATACAACAATGAGATTTCAGGATGTCGGGAGAAATATGCATGTGGATAACATTAGGTACAATGTATTTTGTTACACATAGTTCTGCATAATATAAAATACATAAACCCTGAAGGATTTTCTGGAAGGATGTGGGAAGTGTTCTTAGCTAGAATGTAATGCTTTCACCTGGTTAACTGCACTCGCTCCTTCTGCTTTTCCCTCTGGTGGTGCCTGGATTCTCCCAAATTCCTCCACTGGCCCCTTCCAGATTTTCCTGTGTGCAACTTTACCTAATTTGTGGTATATTGTTTGCATATTTTGATGTAAACTGTTGAGTATATACTGAAATTTCAATACACGATCTTCTTATATTTCCAATATGTATTGTACATTTTGTTTATAACTCCTTTTTGCTACCTGTATTGCAGTCTAGATTGTGAATTGTAATGTGAACTCATGTCTCCTATCTCATGTATTTGTAACCATTTATGTGTTTATTTATTTTGCAATTTTGTCAGGAAAGACATACTAAGCAGAGGCTTAGTTGATATGAGGTTTTACGCCTCCTGGGGAATGTGTCCAGTGGAGTGCAACAGGGTTCAGTCTTAGGACCTACTTTATTTAATATATTATTATCCTCTGTGCAAACACCAATAGGCACACGGTCTTGCAAGTATGCAGATGACTGCAAAGTAGGAGGCATTGTCTATAATGATGAAACAGCCAAAGTTTTCCAAGATAGTTTACATCATTTAACTCGCTGAGCGCAAGAACATAAATTAGTTTTTAATGAACAAAAATGCAAAGTCATGCATCTTGGAACACAGAACCTAAAATATCAATATAGTATTAATAATGTCCAACTTGAGGTCTGTACCAGTGACAAGGACTTAGGTGTCTGGATATCTAATAACCTAAAATTTGACTTCTGCATGGATAAAACTGTCAGGAAATGCAATCAAATTATACATTGCATCCTGAGATCAATAAAAAGCAGGGATTTTGCAGTTATCCTCCCACTGTACACAGCTCTTGTACATCCACATATGGAATACTGTTTACCTTTTAGTGCTCCTTACTCCATGCAGGGGAAAAATAGAATAGAAAGAGTACAAAGGAAAGCCACTAAACAAATTTTAGAGGTTAAAGTCTTGCAATATCATGATAGACTACAATATTAACAGTTATATTCAATGGACTACAGTCATTTAAGGGGAGAGCTAGGTCTGATCTTTAAGGCCTATAACAACCCAGAACTACTTGAGCTAATTGGTTTAAATAAAAATACACGTCATTATAAGAACACAAGGTCATATAATTTAAGACTCATAGGAGAAAAGAATAATACTGTTAAAAGGTCAGTGGTTTACCCAGAGAATTGTTAATGCTTGGAACATACTACCAAGACACGTGGTAGAGGTGGAAGCATGCCAGTTTTAAAAGTAGTTTAGACACTTTTATGGGTGAAAAAATTATTATGATCCATCACTTGTAGTTGAATGGTGGCGAGTTCATTTATGGACTTCTGTCTTCTGAACTTGTTTCTAAACTATGAAACAATAAGTAGAGGCTTGTTTCCAGGTGCATCATGTGAGCACTGGGAAGTTAAGTGACTTGCTCATGATCACACATACAGTATGTGCAAGTGGTGGCAGTGGGATTCAAACCCAGTTCTCCAGATCAGCAGCTCAATGCTCTTAACCACTACACTATACTGCCTCCCTAAACTATGTCTTTTTATGTACTTTTCTGAAAAGAGGTATTCAGTTGGAATATACTACAAGATCCCAACACTGAGGTGCCTGACACCCAGAAGCCTGAGACAAAGACCCCAACTGTGAAAATCCTGACATGGGATTTTGCTCTGCAGTGTTTGTTGTCATGTTTCCAGGGCTTCCCTCCACCCACTCTTAATTGGGATTCCTAACTCCATTGTGGGCAAAATACCACTGTCAGGATCTTTGTTTCTGGCTTCCAGGTGTCGGGCTCCAGAGTTCGGGGTAATATCTTGATCTTTTCAGTTGTCTAGCATACTTACTTGGTTAACAAAAATGCATACATAAATAATAAATAAAAGCAGGTGATTGTTAGTCTACCTAATTTCCAAATTAGATTATATGGTAGAACAACAGTTAGCTAAGCTGGTGTAACATCATGTGACTTACACAGCTGTACTTTCTAAGTATTTTCCTCTGTAAGTTAGAGCTAAATCATCATCACTCCCCAAATCAGTTAGAGCTCTACATCTGGAGATAATTTCCACTGATTCAGTCAATGATTGTTACATATTTAGCATAATTTATACTGACACAAGTTGTGTCGGTATAAATATGAAATATGCCCTTGTATGTTGTTTCAGGTGTTCTATGCTGTGTGCTGCTGTATGCTATACCCTTCATTTCAGTAACACACTGCTGTGCTCTGCAAACTGACAAAACAGCATGGAGGGGCAAGGTTGGATTTGGATGTGGCTCTCCCTCATATCTTGTAACTGTCATGTGTTTCCTTGTCAATAGATACGTCGTTTCCTGTAGCTGTTGGGGATAGAAGTGCTTCATGGAAACCCTCCAGACCAGTTACAGAGGCTGGTGTAAACAGTGAAAACAGACTAAAGTAAACATATACAGCATATCCCCAACAGCTACATGAAAAGAGGTGTCTGTTCACAAGGAAGCAAATAATATTTACAAGATATAAGGGTGTATTACTTCTTTACTTCTTTAAGGAGACTGATGTGTTGTAGGTATACACTAAGACAAACCATGATACCCTGTTTAAAAAGGGTGAAAACAGCTCAGTTCAGGCTGGACTGAGTTAGCCTAAAAAAGGAATGTTGTGGACACTGGCAACCACAAAGGGAAACAAACTCTGGTCAGAGCCAAAATGGCTGCTAAATGCATTACCCTTGTATGGGATGTTGAATTAATGCATGGCTGGATTGTTATGTACTTGCATTATTTTCATAATAAACCCACACTTGCATCACAGTAAAACAACAACAACAACAAGAACAAAAATCGTATAGCTCTCAAGCTAATACAGTACAGCAACTGCTGTTGGCTCTTTATATCCACACACTCCCTCCATCTCTGACATACATATTCCACTACACACCAACACCTGCATATTTCACACCACACAGATGTGTGCACACTCTACAACACATATATGCCTGCATTCTCCACTACACAGATGCCTATGTGGCTACAACACATAGATGTCTGAACAATCCACTACATGTACAATCATAAACATCATTAAACAATCACAATACAGATACATAGATGCTTGCATACCCTTTTACACACACACACACACACACACACACACACACACACACACACACACACTCACCTACATACAGATGCCCACATATGGTACTATATACAGATATATAACCAGGCAAACCATCCATTACTTCATACACAGACAAAGATGGACACACAGACCACATTACACACAGATGCACATATACAGCACTACAGACAGAACACACAGTACATAATCATGCATACACTATTAGAGCATTATATATCACACATGCATACACACACACACACACACGCACGTGCCTACATACAGATGGGCACACACAGCACTATATATAGATATGCACACGCACACCTAAACAAACACACACACACAACACACACACACACACACACACCATTTCATACATAACCATGCCAACACACTGCACACCTAAACACACACACACACTTATACATAACTATTCAAACACACTTATTATTACAGACACAGATGAACACACAGGACACATACCATACAGATGCACATGCAGAGCACTACACTGACAGAGAACACACAGTACATAATTGTGCACACACAGTCACAGTGCTATATACCTAAATGTGTGCGCATACTTAGAATCACAAACATACACACACACAAACACATTAGATACTATATATACAGTAAATGCACAAATTCACAGCATCTGCCTTGATTCTTCCTCTTCTTCCCTTAGGCCTGCTGGGAAGAGAAAAACTGTTACTTGTTGCCTGGTACTGGTTTTGCTGGCATGACCAGGTCATGGGAACCACCAGAACACAGATGGGTACTAGGGCCAGAGGAGCAGTCACTGCAACAGACCAGGAAATACTCAGTGGAGCACAGTGGAAAACTTGGGCTGCAGGCAACTGATAAAAGTCATGCAGTTCATACCTTAGTGCCAGGAACATCCCTGCTCCTTGTTGACACAAGGAAAGGAACCTCCGACTCTGCCAACCTCAGAAAAAATATAAAAGTTCATTTAAGGGTAGAGACCAATTGCAATCCAAGCTAAATAGACAAACAAACAGAAGACTAAAGTAATGTCCCTTTACCACATTTTTAGAATTGCTGTTGTATTTATTGTGGTAACATGAAAATATACTTTCCGTGTTTCAGAGACAATTATTTATTTATTTATTTAATTTGTTGACCGGTAAGTCCACTGAGACTAGAAGTCCATTTTCCAGTGGTGACCCTGGGGTGGGGATACAGATGGTAACCAACTGAAACTGAACCAGATTAAGCTGTTGGTGGTATTTCTAGTGAATGGAGAAATTTGGCCAGGACACAAGGAAATTTCCCTACTCTTTCGAGAAGTGCCATAAGATCTTTAACGTCCACCTGAACAGCCATCAGAACAGTCAGATGGGACCTCAGTTTAATGTCTCATGCAAAGACAATATTCTCCTTCCTCAGGAAACTGTTATTTGCCCTAGAAAATTATCAAAAATATACAAATATTACACTGTGGCCGGATATTCAGAAGGCTTGTGCATGGCACAACAGTGTTGTGCCATGCACAACCCACTGATGTGCCCGGCACAATATTCAAACGGGGATTGTGCCTGGCACAAATCCCGATGCGCCGGAGCGCATCAGTAATGTATGTGGTGCAGGTAGGGAGGCATGCCCATGCATACTCCGCACATCTCGATATTCAGCCTGGGATGTGCTGAGTCCATGCAAGCGCAACCCCTATTTGCGCTGCACACAGGTGAGCAAAAAAAAAAGGAACAACAGTTGGCCACCCACAGGTGAGCTGCTGTATTGCAAGGTGCAACACAGCAGCTGCCACCTGTGGGTGGCCACCTGAGCTCTGGTTGCACCTTCGTGGCGGTGCCCCCCCCATGCCCGATCATGGGCATCTGTAAAATATAAGTCCAATATCCCTGGTGGTCCAGTGGACTACTTGCAGCCGGTCGTGGGCATCTATGTAAAATGAACCGTCCAATATCCTAGTGGTTCCAGTGGACGCTCAAAGCCCAATCATGGGCTTCGGTATGGAATAATATGTCCAAAATCCCTGGTGGTCCAGTGGACCACTTGCAATAATTGCAGGCTTTGGTATGGAATAATATGTCCAATATCCCTGGTGGTCAGTGGACCGCTTGCAGCCTGATCGCGGGCTTCAGTATGGAATAATATGTCCAATATCCTGGTGGTCCAGTGGACCGCTTGCAGCCGATCATGGGTATATGTAATAATAAGGAGAGCTCCATGGTACCCCCTCCCCACCTGCCCACTGAGCCCCACAACCCCACTCCCCCCCATCAGTGGTGGTGGCAGCACCACCCACCTGCTGCCCTGGCACCCACCCGACTGACAGTGTCGGTTGGGCTGTACGCCAGTTAGTCCACAGTGTGAGTCACTGGGTGTGCAGCCCATACCGTACTGCACAATCGAGATATGTGAATGGATCGATTCACATATCTGGACTGTGTAATGCGGTATGGGCTGCACCCGATAAGCTCATGCTGTGACCAATGAAGCGTACAGCCCTGCAGCACTGTCAGTCAATGAGCAGTGGGGCAGCAGGGTGGGTGCTGCCGCCCGCCGCTGACGAGGAGTGGGGTGGTCTCAGTGGGCAGGTGAAGAGAGCTACCGTGAGCTCTCCTGTATACTGATGATCGGCTGCGAGCGTCCACTGACCACCAGGATATTGGACATATCTGTTTAAACAGATAACAGATGCCCATGATGGGGCTGCAAGCAGTCCACTGGACCACCAGGGATATTCGATGAGTTTTTAACTCTACATATGCCCACGATCGGGCAGAGGGGCACATTGCCACGCTGTACAGGGGACGTCGGTCCCTGACGGCTGCTGCCTGGCAGGGTGCCAGGCACATGTCACCAGGGATTGGTGCACCTGCATGCAAATGGGGCCATAATGACATATAAATGGCCCCATTTGTGCCTTGCATACATTATGGCCCTATTTGCATGTGCACTTTTGAATATCGCGGTTATTGCGAATAGTGCAATGGAACTTGCGCTAGCCCATCCCTCTGCTCTACTCTGGCCACTGCGCCATGCGCACTGTGGGTGGCCAGGGTATGATATTCAACAATGCTGTGCCATGGCGCGGCTCCATTGAATATCACCAGTCGCGACCCTGCGCAGAAGTTGCACTCGCAGGCTGGCGCCACAGCCTGGCGCCAGTCTGAATATCCGGCCTGTGTGTTTAAACATTAAACTAAACTGAGTAAGGAAAGATTAAATAAAAAGACTAACTACGTATGCTATGCTTTGCATATATAGTATACTCACTTCTGTTATAAATCAGGGAAAAGTAATACATCCAAACTGTCAGAAAAACAGTTTTCCAAGTTCATTCTGTAGAAATATACAGTACATATCAGAGTCTGAGTTGCACATATTGTGTAATTCTTAATTAGTTAAACATTAATCTGATTTATAAAAGCTGATTCAAGGTGTCAGTGCTTAAACCATAATTAAATACTGATTAAGCTTAAAACAAAACTTTGTTCTCAAGGACAAAAAATACATTTCGACTAACACTTACTAAAGAATCCCAGGGTTCTCAAAATAATTATTTCTTCAAACATTCAGGATTAATTTTCTAAATAAAATAAATAAAGTTCTTATTCAGACAGAAAGTTTATAGATGTTTCTGTTTACTTTAGATATGTTTATATACTCCAACACTTTGTATAACGTTGCCCAGAACAACGATCTGAGTAACCATGTTATCAGGAAGCTGTTCTGTAAACTCGTTTTGCTCTAATTGCTTTGTTAAAAAAGTGTGAACACCCCAATTCTTTACACAGTGAATCCCGGAACAAAGATTTGTGCAAGTCTACTTACTTCATAATGCTTTTCAAATTTGCTCAAAAACTTGCTGCTTAAAGAATGTAATAAAATGAAAAGGACCTGCACTGCAGCACAATGGTATGTTTAAAACACATCTAAAGTAAGTTTCCTGTTCCCTATAAAGGCACCGACTGCATTTTTATGATGTTCACTACTCTTGAGTCTTGCCATCTTAATTGCACCTGTTCTCATCTCACTTTATTTTTCCCTCACTACCATGTAATACTGTTTGCATTATACTGTATAATATTGTTTCCTCCACATCTGCAGATGTTCCCATCTCTATTGTAATTTAATTGCACTTATCCACTACAATTGTCGTTATGTAATTCTCTATGTGTTTGCATAGAAACATAGAATTTGACGGCAGATAAGGACCGCTAGCCCACCTAGTCTGCCCATTTTCCTACCTAACAGTTAAGCTGCAGATCCTAGTTAACCAACAGCTTACTTCCTCTTACCTGCCACCAGGACTGCCTTATGCCTGTCCCATGCATTCTGAAGTCCCCACTGTTCTTGACTCCGACCACCTCTGGGAGGCTGTTCCATCCATCCACAACCCTCTCAGTGAAAAAATACTTCCTCACATTACCCCTGAGCCGTCCCCCCTCTATCTTCAAATTGTGCCCCCTTGTTCTTGCACATCTCTTTTTCTGGAAGATGCTACCCTCTTGGACTTTGTTAATTCCCTTGAGGTACTTGAAAGTTTCTATCATGTCCCCTCTCTTCCTTCTTTCCTCAAGAGTATACATATTAAGCTCCTTTAGTCTTTCTTCGTATGTCTTCTTGTGCAGACCCTGCACCATTTTGGTTGCCCTCCTCTGGACAGCCTCCCTCTGTCTATGTCTTTGGAGATGGGGTCTCAGAACTGCACACAGTACTCTAGATGGGGTCTCACCAACTGTCTGTACAGAGGATAACAACTTCCTGTTTTCTACTATTGATGCCTCTTCCTATGCATCCCAGTATCCCTAGCCTTCCTTACTGCCTTCTCCATTGCTTGCCCACCTTTAGGTCATCTGATATAATTACCCCAGGTCCCTTTCTATTTTTACTGTTGTCAGTATCTCACCCCCCATTGTATGCGCTTCCCTGGGTTTTGTTTCCCATGTGCATTACCTTGCACTTCTTTGCATTGAATCTGAGCTGCCATACATTTGACCATTCGTTCAACCTTATGATCCCTTCTCATCCTTTCCACTCCATCTTGTATATCAACCCTGTTGCAGATCTTTGTGTCATCTGCAAAGAGACATACTTTTCCTTCGGTTCCTCTGCAATGTCACTTATAAAGACATTAAAAAGGACCGGTCCCAGTACTGAACCCTGCGGTACCCGCTAGTAACCCTCCTTTCTTCACTGTGTACTCCATTTACTACTACCCTTTGCGTCCTGTTGTCTAGCCAATTTTTTATCCAGGCTACCACCTTGGGACCCACTCCAAGGCTGGCTATATTGTGTATTAATCTTTTGTGTGGGACTGTATCAAATGCCTTGCTAAAATCTAGGTAGGCCATGTCCACAGCCCCTCCCTGGTCTACTACTTTGGTCACCCAGTCAAAGAAATCTATTAGATTTGTCTGACACGACCTTCCCATCGTGAATCCATGCTGCCTTGGGTCCTGTGCCCCACTGGCCTCTAGGTACTCAACATTTCTTTCCTTCAGAAGTGATTCCATCATTTTCCCTACCACTGAGGTCAAACTAACTGGTCTGTAGTTTCCTGCCTCTGTCCTGCTCCCACTTTTGTGCAGAGGAATCCATCTGCCCTCCTCCAGTCCTCAGGTACCACCCCATCCTCCATGATTTGTTAAAGAGGGTAGTCAGTGGTGTCACTAGTTCTACCTTAGTTCTTTTTAGAATTCTGGGATGAATCCCATCAGGCCCCATTGCTTTGTCCACCTTCAATTTTATTAGTTCTTTCAGAACCCTTTCTTCTGTAAATGGACTGGTATCGGCCCTCGTCTTCAGAGTGTTTCTCTTGTTTGGTTAAGTAACCTCCTCCTTCTTCCTTTGTGAATACTGAGCAGAAATATTCATTCAGTATCCCAGCTTTTCACTGTCACCTCTACCCCACATTCCTCCCTTTATTAAGCTTCAGTATCCCTCCTTTGGTCTTTCTTCGCTCCTAATGTACCTATAAAAGGTCTTATCCTTCTTAACAGAATTGGCTATCCTTTCTCGGTTTGGGCCTTTGCTATTCTGACTGCCTTCCCAATCTCTTTCTGCTTTAACTGATAAAGTTCTCTGTCCTGCTCCTTCTGTGTTTCCTTTATATTTCCTGAATGCTGTCCTTTCCTCCTTAACCTTCCCTGCCACCTCTTTTGTGAACCATAGCGTTTTTTCCTTCATTGTGTTTTATTGATTTGCTTTACACAAAGGCTTGTTGCCTCTGTGATGGCTGTTTTGATCACTCCCATTGTTCCTCCACCCTCCTTCTTGCCTGTTTGCTAGTGCTTTTCTGAGGCACTCTCTCATTTCCCAAAGCCAGCCCTCCTAAAGTCTAGTACTCTTGCTTTTGTATGGCTTGATTGTATGGCTGTGTTTATCGTGAACCACACTGTTTGGTGGTCGCTTGTTCCCAGATGGCTACCACTTCTAAATCTGAGATTCTTTCTCCATCCCCATTTGAAAGTACCAGGTCTAAGATTGCTCCCTCTCAAGTGGGTTCCAATACTAGCTGTCTGAGGCATGCCCCTGGAGGCATCAAGAAGGACCCTGTCTTGGATGTGCCTGCAGCAAGGGTGCTCCAGTTAACATCTGGCACATTCAGGTCCCCATCAACAATATCTCCCTTTTTCTGCCATTCTAAGAAAGCCTTCTATCATTTCCTTGTCCATTCCCTCCCCCTGAGATGGGGGTCTGTATACAACCCCCATACGGATTGTGGTGCCATTTCCTATCTCCAGGGTGACCAAAGTGCCTCATCTGCTCCCTGTTTACTCTTTAGTTCTGTTGCTTTGATCCCTTCCTTTACATAGAGAGCTACTCCTCCTCCTCTTTTACCCTCCCTGTCCCTCCTGTAGATTGTGTATCCTGGTATGTTGACATCCTAGTCATGGTTCTCCGTGTACCATGTTTCTGTGACTGCCACAATATCCAGGCAACTCTCTTCCATCAAGGCCACTAGTTCAGGGAGCTAGTTACACAGACTACTGGCATTGGTACTCATCACCCTCCACTTTTTGATAGCCTTACCCCTTTTATCCCCATTTCTGTCCTTACTGCCTTTGCCTTTTTTTACATTTAAATCTGTTCTGCTCCTAATAACTTCTGTGCCTTGGTGTTTACCTCACTAATCACCATGTTTTTGTGGGGGAGGCTCGGATTTCCCTGCTCCACCAGTGCCTCCCCTCTTGGCTGGTTTAAATGCGCCAATGAAGCATTTAAACCTCTCACCATGATGCACCGCATCATGTTGCATTCTTGATTATTGATGCACCTGTGTCCCTCCCACTGTAGTTTATCTACACTCTTGTTTGTATAGTGCTGTATTTTGTATCATATTTCATACAGTTTGTAATTGCTAGTCGTACTGAAAAAGGGCAAGGATGCTCAATGTGCTCTCCAGGGTAAACAACAAGAAAGAAAGAAAGAAAGAAAGAAAGAAAGAAAAACTTTCTGCCTAAGAACTCTATTTTAATTTAGAAAATTAATCCTGAATGTTTGGAGGAATAAGTAGTTTGGGAACCTTGTGATTCTTTAGAAAGTGTTACATTCAGAAATTCCTTTTTTTCCTTGAAAACAAAGTTTTGTTTTAAACTTAGTATTTAATTATGGCTTAAACACCGATGCCTTGCATCTGCTTTTATTAATTGATTATTGTTTAACTAATTAAGAATTGAAAAATATGAACAGTTCAGACACTGATAATGTATATTTCTGCCGAATGAACTTGGAAAACTGTTTTTCTGACAGTTTGGTTACACAGGCCCAGATATTCAAACTGCACCACAAAAGTGCGCGACAGCAGGAGCAAGCACAAGTCCACTGCGCCCATGCGCAACACGCACGATATTCAAACACTGCGCAGGTCAAGATGCACCTGCAGTACATGACTGAATATCATGCCAACTGCGCCATAAGCGCAACCAGTGATGTGCAGTGGTGCAGGTCAGATGCGTAATAGCAAACCAGGGACACCTAGTGGAGCAAGGCAGCAGTGCAACAGCACAATCAGGGATGTGCAGGGACAGGATGCGGGGCCCACCACCCATGGTAGGGATGGGCAGAGGAGCACTTAGCAGAACAGACATCACCCTCCACACCCCATGCACTGCACAACTGAAGGAGAGCAGGAAGAACCAATGGCCCAGGGACACCAGCAAGAAACCCACTGCCGTGGCACAGTGCACCAGCACACCCCTTGCAAGCTTGGACCATCACACATGGATGCCCATCCACCCTGTGCCACACCAACCCACCAATGCAGAGCACACCTGCACCATGATCCCCATACACCTGCCCAGGAGTAGTGCCCAACAGTGCAGGACACCCCAAGCATGCCACCACCCCACTGTGACGATACAACCATGTGCACCACAGAACCATGCAAGGCAGCCCCACTGCGAGCACCCAACAGTGGGCAGCAGCAGACAGCAAAGCAATGGCTGCAGACAGTGCCGCCATGCACGCCCCCCAGGTAAAGCTGTGAGGCTGACCATACGTCACACATGAGGTACCACACACGTGACAGGACATGCCCGGAACCCACCACCAGTGTCACAGCACCCTGCACAGCCTCCAAAGGACACACCCCATCTCAGCACTGGTCACAACAGCCAGTACAGACACCCACAGTGTTGCATGGAAGCATGCGCCACACAGGATGCAACACAGTGCACAGACAAACAATCACCCATACCCAAGGGCACACCAACACAGGGACACAGTAGCGGGTCAACCAAGCCCCCGGCGTGTGACCACGGCAGCCGTGTACACACAGCCAGAACCCCTCCACGGAACAGGTGTGCCAGCAACCTGTGCAGGCACCACACGCCTGTATGCCACCAACATGTGGCTGGAGCACAAGTGCCAGACAGTGGAGCACATCCTCTGGCAACAGGCACAGGTGACAGCATCGAGGGACAACAACAGAGGAGGCAACAGTGCCACCTGAGGTAGACATGCACCACACCAGTGACAGAAGGCAACCCGGCATCATGCTGGGTACAGTGGCAGTCCAGCATGGGCAGCCACCACTAACATGCCAGTGGACTGTGCAGGTCACAGACATGTAAGGGTGGCAGCTGCGCAGGCCATGGACGGTCTGACAGGTGCACCATGGACACAGCGCATGCACCATGTACAACTGCACACAGTCATCCATTGCACAGGGAACAACACACAAACCACAGACAGTGACTGAGAGCTACGCCCACACCAAACTTGCCTCCCCTATGGACACACGCACACTACACCAATGATAGCACCACCCCGACACCATGCACACCATTGCAGCTGAGCACCATTAGCCCACTGCAAATCAGAGACCACAACAGTAGGCATAACTAAGCAAATATATTACAAAAGTTGTAACAAAACTATGTACAAATATATACATTTGAAAGGGTGAGGACACAAACAGGGTAGAGGTGGGTAAGGGGCAGGGGTGAACAAATGGGAGAGGAAGGAGGGGTGAGGGTGGGTCCAGGAGGCTTTCAAGCTGAAAGCAGGTCCATCTTCAGTGGGAGCCCTGCTCCCAGCTTCATGGACCTACTGCCATGTTGACGCCTCACACCATGGCAATCCATCCTTTCTAGGATGGCCAGAGAAGACCCTGGCTACCTGTAGCAGCTCCTGTGGCGCCCGCTCCATATGGACCATCCTCCATCCAACTAGGACAAGGGAGCAGAATCAATAGGCATGAATGCACAGCCCCCTGCAGCCCACCCATTGTGCATGGCATGCAGCCATGGTACACACCCCTGTGATGGTGTGCAACCACCCACAGTGATCATGTCCACATGACCTGCCCACCCTGGCGCACACAGACATGCGGACCGTTGCACACACCCACCACCCAAGTCCCAAACAGCAACACCGTGGCTGTACAGTGACATGGCTTTGTGGTGCAAAGGCAGTGGCACAGCCATGTACCGGGCACATGCATGGACCACCAGTGGCTACTCCCAGACATGCAGTGCCACTGGACAGTGCTGATTGTACTATGTTGCGTGCACGGCAGTGGTGTCAATGGATGGTGGCCATTCCCTGCTGCCCGCCCTGCTACACAGCATAAACAGAAAATCCTGGATGTAAGGCACTCACCATCATCAGGCTGGTCCCGGCACTGGGCTGATATGAGTCCTCCGACATCTGGATGTGCCTCACACTGCAGCCACTCCTCCCTGGCACGCCGGCATTCCTCAAGGCCTAGGGTGCAAACATAGAGAGAGGAACATCAGTACAATCAGGTAGCAAAGGACCCCCACCCCCGGGTGTGTGCGATCCCACACAGCCAAACCCATCTGCCCCCACTCCTATACCACCACCACCACCATGGCCCACTGGATGGTCCACCCCGTGTGGTGGACACATGCCCACCGTGATACCCATATGGGCGTAACCAGTGTATGGATGGGGCACCTACCTGCCTTGGAACTGCACCTCCTGGCACGTGCCCGCAGGTGGGCAAGCCTGTCTGGGTCCCTCCGCTGGAGGTCCCCATACTGGTGCCTGCACTGTTCCGCTGTGCACTGGATCCCTGTCACCTCCTCCAGGGCCACGACACCTCTCCTCCCACCACGGCACTCCTGGCCCTGTCCAGGGTGCCTCCCAAAGAGAGCACCAGCATGGGGCTCAACTAGGGACACGAGGTTAGCCAGTTCCACCTGGCTCCAGATTCGTGCCCATCTCCGTGCCATCTTTCCACCATTGAGTATCAAAATGGCGCTCCCTAGTGCACGTCCGCCACGTGCGGATGCTGAGCAGTACTGCGCTGCCATTCCCCATCGCGCTTTCACCGAACAACACGATAGAGGTGCACCCATGCGGACGTATAGTGCCCAGGGGGCAAAGGTTGGCACAGGGTCAGGGTCCCTCGTGCACGGACTGTCACAGCGTGATTGGTACTCACCGCGTGTAGCGCAGTAGGGTGCCTGTGTGGCACTTCCTGTAGTGGCCTACCATGCTGTGGCACCACGGCGCCTGTGGCGCCCCAGTGCAAGAGCACTATACATGTGAACAGCGCACTAGCACCACTGGCACAGTGGTGGATGTGCCCTGCACTGCCTCCCATGCTCAGCACATCAGCAGCGTGGCAGGTGTCAGCTTCAGCACCCCGGGCATGCACCGTTTGGTGTCTCCTGTGCACGTCATAGAGCTGTGCCCTTGCCTGAACACATTCAACACAATTGCACAAGGCGCAACAGCGTGATGTTCAGCCGGCATATGCAAATCAGCTCATCGGCAATTCAATGGCGCAGCTACTGCATTAGCATCCACTTAAAATTGAGCCTTGCCTCAATTGCATGCGTTGCTCTATATAAATGCGACATAGGGCTGCAGAGGCCATAGTCTGGTATTGCAGTCTATTGTGGTGAGTTGCATGCTGTTTGCCAGTGTGGACTGTGGTGTGTGGGAGATGCATGGGACTGCACATTCAGAGGTAACACCTGTCATTCCCACAGGATCAATGATGACCGAACGTGAGGTGGAGGAGGGGGAGGAACAGAGACGTGGGAGACAGAGGAGGCCCAACTTTACCAAGGCAGAATCAGATGCCCTGTTTGAGGCCTACCTTGACCAGGAACCGCTGCTCAGCGGACAGCGGGGAACACCACAGGCCCGTGCTGTGGCATGGGGTGAGGTGACGCGTGCCGTCAACCAGCATGGCAGCCACCAGTGGTCCATGCAGGAGTGCAAGAAGAAGGTGGGCATGGACAGGAGGAGGATTAAAGATAAGGTGGCTGCCATCAGGGCAGCACGGGCTGCGACTGGTGGTGGACAGTTGGCCGTGCCACACCTGACACGACAGGAAGAGCAAGTTGCTGGCAGCATGCGGCATTGTGCCCTCGAGGGTATTCCAGGTGATGGCTTCCAGACTGGTGGTAGCCTGTCACTGCATGGTAGGTCCTGATCTGTCACTGTGTGGGGGGTGCGGGGAATGCCACAGGGTAGAGCAGAGACATTAATGCTACTGTGTTCCCTTACAGCTCCTGAGCATCTACATGGGTCAGTGGTGGTGGACTCATTCACTGAGGCAATACCCTGGACACAGAAGGAGCACTCATCCATCTCCACAGGTGTCCGAGGGTCAGGATGACAGTGGGCCTGCCTGGCTGTCTGGACTGAAGTTGGTGGAGTTGGTGCGGAGGAGGCCCTGCCCGTGTCCCAGTGTGACAGCATCCATGGATGCCAGCATGCTGAGACTCTGACTGGTGCCGGATCCATCACCGATGATGATGGAGCTCGCATCATGGACAGTGATATGTGTGGGCCACAGGATGGCCGCACAGCAGGTAACAGCACAGGCATAGCCATGGGTGGTGCTGCCGTGGAGGCCTGCGTGACATCACAGTCCCAGCCTGTGCCTGTCTGCACCAGTGGGGCAGCACTGGTGTGCATCAAGGACAGTGGGGCTGTTGCGGCCGCTGCAGTGGCACTGTGGAGCCCTGGCGAGTGGCGGCTGGAGGGGCAGTGTCAGCAGTCAGCCAATGGCGATGGGGGGACAGTGTTGGGGGAGCAGCGTCAGTGCACCGCCTTCGGACATAACCATGCATGGCCCTGGTGTGCAGCGCCCAACCTCAAGGGTGCTGCCCAGCAATGCCGTGAACACCATTAGGGACAGCATGCCGATCAGGCGAATGACCTCTTAGATGAGCACACCCGCATACTCCATGAATCAGTGGATCAGCAGATGCGGCTTGTGACGGTGGTGGATGCACTCAGTGTGGTCCTGCGCCAGGCAGAGGAGTGACACAGCAGGGACACGGTCTGCTCCTGGCAGGGATGGACCGGCTGGGGAAGATGTGACCGCTGCCATTGACAGGCAGAACACAGGCATTCACAGCTGTCATGGCCACAATGGGCAAACAGTTATTTGCCCATGCTCCGCAGACACTGCGCAGTGCCATGTCTACCCCCATTCCTGGCATCGTGCGACACCCTCCATGTCAATACCTGGTTCAGCTGTGGGCATCCTGAGCACGCCTGGCGCAGGTATGTTCGGTGAGCTGCAGATCCCTACTTGAGAACGGTCGCGTTCCTGCAGCAGCACCCCTGGGGGACCATCGGTGCCACCCTATGAGGCCAATGGTCAGCCTGTCATGGCTAGCGGGTCTCAGCGGGGCCACCCACGCATCCGTGTTGGCTGTGGCACTGTGCCGCATGACTGACCTGTCTCCCACCATGGCTACTGTCTGATGCTGCCCTGTGTGCAGTGTGTTGTTCAACGTGCAATGCATGGGTGGGGTACCAAGCCCTGCATACACACACACAGTCCATGTGCACACCCTCCTGGCTGCTGGCCACTGTGGCGTGTGCATGATGATGTCTACATTGCACTGCCGCCACTGTACAACGGTGCCCAGCCCCTGAGACACGCACAATGACGGGCAGTGGGTGTGGTGGTCTGTGGATGTGTGTGTGTGGCTAGGGGTGGTGGTTGGGGTCGGTGTGCCTCCTACCCTTTGTGCATGTCTTGTGGGGTGTGTGTGTGTGTGCATGACCACGTGCTGTGTTAGGCCTTGCCCATCCCTGATGACGTGTGTGGTTTCATGCTCAGCCAATTCCCTTTGCGCCATGCACCCCTAGGGTTTGTCCATGTGTGTTTGTGGGTTGTGCCCTTGCCATTGGTGGTTGCACATGACCCCATGACTTACCTGGGTTGGTTGAAGTGCTCCTCTGTGATGGTGTCCCAGTGCAGCTGTGACATCCGGATCAGTCGGGGGTCCCTTAGACCAAGGGGGGGCTGCCCATCACCATCTGCACCAGTGACCTCATTGTCCCCATCGCTGTCCCCCTCTTCAACCTCTACAGCTATCCCACAGTCATTGGCCATGTTGTGCAGGATGCAGCAGGCCAGGAATAGCCCACAGACCTTCGAGGGGCTGTACTGTAGGGCACCGCCAGATGTGTCCAGGCAACGAAAACGTGCCTTCAGCATCCCGAACACCCGCTCTATGACATTGCGTGTGGTGGCATGTGCCTTATTGTACCATTGCTGTGATGGGGTTGCGGGCCGCCGATATGGTGTGAGCAGCCAGGGACGGAGTGGATTGCCACTGTCACCTGTGTGTAGAGGGTGTACGTTAGTTTTGTGATCAGCATCGCCCTGCCATGGGCCATCTAGGCCAGTACCCATGTCACCTCTTACTATGCCCCTCCCAAGATCCATGTCTTTCTGCATGATTTGCATACTCACCCACTAGGTGGGTAGTGAGGATGTCCCCACTCTCGAACCTGTGGTACAGTGCAGACTGATGCCAGATGAAGGCATCATGTGCTCCCCAGGGTGCGTGGCACAGACATTGGTTACGCCCCTAGCATCGCACACCACCTGGCAGTTGATGCTGGCATAGCCCTTCCAGTTGATACGCAGCATCTTCCGGGCCAGGTGGCATGCAGATGGCCACATGGGTGCTGTCAATGGCCCTGAGCATGCCAGGCATACATGCTACCCTGTGGAACTCTTGTATGTGTGCAGTGTGCTCCGCTGGTGTGCTGGGGAAATGGATGTACTCTGCAGCATGTGGCAGCAGTGCGCTGAGGAATTGTGTGAGTAGGCATGACGCGGTCGACTGGGTTATGCCTGTTGTGTCCCCTGTTGGTCTCTGGAAGGTGCCCGTGGTGAGCAGGCACATGACAGCTGTTACCTTTGTCTCCACTGACAGAGCATGGCTCCGTCGTGTGGGTGCCTGCATCTCATCACTGCACAGCTCACAGAGCCACCTCAGGATCACCCGGTTCAGGCGGTACCGGCCCACAATCTCGGTGTCACTGTAGTGCTCGAAGCTGGTGCGGGATGGGTACCACCTACTGATGGGCCCTTCCACGGCCGTGCCCCCCTGCTGCCTGCCTTCTCACACCCCTCAGTACCGCCTCCATCTGAATGGTGGCACTGGCCATGTCCCTGGCTTGTGTTCCCCCCTGGCAGCTGTAATCCCATTCCTCCCACTGTCCTTGTGTTACTCCCCTGTACCGGAACACCTCCAAGCTTTGGCTGTCCTGCTCACTGCCACTGCCCTCGGTCCACTGTGACACAGGCTCCCCACTCCTGTCCTGTTGCCCTATGTTCCCAGGTGTGCCCTGTCCTGCTCTTTTCCAGTCCCACTCACTGCTTCCCTCTCTTCTGTGGCTGTCACCTTGTTCCCACCTCTGGCTTCCCTATAGCGTTCTTGCACCTCTCTCTTGTTCCTTTTTATTTTGGATAATTTCCATTATCACGCAACTTCTGCTTGCTCTCCTATTGCACATGGCGCATGCTGTTGAATATCGCACTGTGACATTTATTCATGGTTCCTCCCCCTTCAGTTGTGCATGCATTCATTACCATTGCGTTCTTGTGCATTGTGATTTGGGGCGCAGCTGCCTCCCGCTGAATATCGCAGAATGGCGCATTTTCAGACTTGCTCTGGCGCATCTCTGTTGCACATGGTGCAACCCTTTTGAATATCTGGGCCACAGTATTTCTTGTCATTGATTTATAACAGAAGTGAATATATAATAGATAATCCACTCCAGTCACGCTCTGATATACGCATGCCTTGGTGTGCGTTCAACCACCCAAGGCATGCGTATATCAGAGCATGACCGCACACCCCAGAGTGGATTGTCTATCTTATAAAATGGAAATAAATATTTGTGGGGGAGATAAAAAAAAGTAGTCCCTGTCTGGCATGAATAAATGAGTTGTTGTCAAAAGTTTAAAGTAAGACTGACTGTCTTGAAGAATTAAAAAGAGAGGTTTATATTTCTATTTATTTTCCTTTACTATTCTTAGAATAAAGTCGTCCTCTGTACAGGGAGGAAAACGAGTGGGGAGCACTTTCACTTTTATCAGTGATATGTACTGTAAACGAGCGTGGTCAATAATAGTAAGTAATATGCAGGCAGACACTGAAATCAATTCCCTTACTGTTAAAAAACCAAAGTAACTGTGTATTTTAGATTTTTTTTATGTAGAATACTCTAAAAGAAGAAGCCAGCTGAAGTGAGTGAAGAGCGAGTAGACAGCAGTTTCACTTTTATCAGTGACATGTAGTGTGACCGGCGTGGTCAAAAATGATAAATAATATGCAGCCAAACAGTGAAATGAAGTCACTCTCTGTACTAGAAAACGAAATAAACTGTGCACCTCAGGTTATTTTAATTTAAAATCCTGTAAAAAGCTGCTGTCTGAAGCAAGTGGAGAGCTAGCGCAGAGCAAGGGTGTTGGCAGCGTCAAAGAGGTAGCATGAGGGCAGAGTCATGTGATGCATTCTGTCCAATTATGTTAGTTGAATTTCTATGATTTTACCTACCCATTTTACTGTATATATATATATATATATATATATATATATATATATATATATGTGTATATATTTAGGGTCAGGCTAAAGTGACAAAAGCACCCTTAAACAGGCAAGCCAATGCAACAAAGCTTATAGCAAGGCCAACAAATTGCTGGGCTGTATGGGAGGGATTTGACAGCAGGAGGAAGGAGGTAATACTGCCATTCTACAGGTCCCTAATAAGGCACCATCTGGAGTACTGTGCCCAGTTTTGGAGTCCACATCTCAAAAAGGATATAAATAGGTTGGAGGCTGTTCAGAGAAGAGTGACCAAAATGATCTAGGGACTTGAAGGGCACTTGCAGGAGAGTGTCTGGAAGCATTAAATATGTTCTCACTGGAGACAAGTAAGGAGAGGGGAGATATGACTGAAACATACAAGTTCCTAAGAGGAATACATAAGGTGCCATCCTTGGATCTTTTTAACAGAGTCTCTGACTCTAACACTAGAGGGCACGAATGGAAGTTGAAAGGGGGGGGGCTTTAAGAAGAAGCTTAGGAAACACTATTTTACAGAAAGAGTCATGGAGCCATGGAATAAACTGTTAGGTGAGGTAATGGAAGAAAAGTCTGTAACATCATTCAAGCTGGGGTGGGACAAGGCTAAAGTGCGATCAAAAGCAACAAGAGCAGTAGGAGGTATTAGGCAGAAGGGGGTTTAGGTCCTGGGATATGAGAAGGTCCAATGAATACATGGGCACACTAGATTGACACTTGGTCTCCTTCTGCCATCTTTTTTTCTATATTTCTATGTTTTCTAAAAGTAGGGAAATGTGGCTTTGGGGTTTTCAACCCTAAAACCCCAATGCCACCCCTAAAGCAAATCAGGGTGGAGTCTTCCTAGGGGGTGTCAACCCTAAAGCTCACCCTATTAGGTGTGTATGTTTCTGGACTGTACAGAATGGGGGTGAGCTTTAGGGTTGACACCCTTAGGAAGACTCCGCCCCTGATTTGCTTTAGGGGTGGCACTGGGGTTTTAGAGTTGGAAACCCCAAAGCCACATTTCCCTACTTTTAGAAAACACAGAAATATAGAAAAAGATGGCATGAGACCAAGTGTCAATCTAGTGTGCCCATGTATTCAGTTGGAAACCCTAAAGCCACATTTCATACTTTTGCTGCTTTAGCCTGAATCCTAAATGTTGCATTAGAGCAGTTTTTTTGCAAAGAATGTCCTTACTTTTTGAGATTGTGTAATCGTATCTTTATTTTCCTGTTGGAGTGCAGTGCTGTATAGGTCCTGCACTCTCATGCATCCATACTATTTGAGATAGTGTAATCATATCCTTATTTGTCTGACTGAGTGCAGGGTTCTCTGGGTCCTGTGCTCCCATGCCTCCATAAATAAGTATATATATATTTATGCGGAAGCACAGGTCCATCTGGGCCTTGCGCTTCCATTTGTAGGACAACAGCAACCAAATTGTCAACATAGCCTTCCTATTACCCCACCTCATAAACACAGTATTAAAAATGATCAAATCCCACCAAAACATCATTCCATACCACCATAGCATCATTCGGCACCACAGGCACAAACATTTTAGTCAAGATTTGAAAAATGACAGCAGTTGTATGTATGAGGTGGTGTGAAGAAATGGCTATGTTCATAATTTGGAGTTAAAATATTAATAATTAAGAAACTTACAAGTGAGCATAGCGAAATGTCAACAGATGCACACAGGTTTGCCATTTTAGCATATTTTGGCCCCATTTTCAATATATTCTTCTTATGACCCCAACTCATGAACAAGTAAGGTGAACATTTTGAAATCCTGCCAAAAGTTGATTTTGCCAACTGACCATGAAATCACCTTTCATGCAGGATTTGCAAAATGACACTATCACTTGTTAATGAGGTGGGGTATCAAAAGGTATGTTGAACATTTGTGTTAAAATCTTGAAAAATGACAAAGTTATGCACCAACATTGAAAACCCCATTGAAATACACTTAACCACACTTCCAGTACCTTACTTTACAAAACAAGCAGGCGGCTAAAAGCAAAGACAGTGCCAAGTGCAAAAAGGTACTCACAGTAGCAAGAGGTGTCTCCTGTATCAGCGTGGATCTTCACTCTGGGGCCTGTTCAGTTGAACGAGGGTGTGTGGGGGTCTTGTGGGGTATAGGGTGGTGGCTGCTGAGTGGGAGGTCCGGGAGGGGGAGTATGCTCAACGAAGGACCGTTTTCTTTTCAGTTTTAAAAAAAAAAAAACATTGGGGACTGTTTTCTTTATGACAGACTCAGTTGTAAATCTGAGGGGGGGGGCACTGGACACCAGGGGTACATCAACCAGTGATGAGGCAGCCATCAGAGGGTATGGGGGTGCCACTAGACACCAGGAAAATGTATGTAATAAAATATAATAATTTATAAAATATGGAGGCAGATCAGAGAGTGGGTGGCACCACTAGACAGAGAAAAAATGTATAATACAGGAAGAATGGTCAGGGGAGCACCACTAGACACCAGGAACATTTTGAAAAATATAATCTAGTAAAGGGCAAAGCAGTTGGAGGGTGGAGGTACCACTAGACACCAGGAAAATTTAGAAAAATAACAGGAAGCAGTAAAAATATTTTCTTTTTTCATATTTTCTATTCTACACCTCTTTCTCACTCCACAACTAGCCCCTTTCTTTCAGGATCCTGATGCTGACCTAGCTCCACCCAGGTAACTCACAGAGGCACTGAGGGACTGACCTCTATCCAACTGCAGTCTGTCCCCGGGTGGGGAGGGAGGGGACCCTGGGTCATTCCTCCCAGTCCAATTGAGTATAGCTGATCAACCCTCCTAGGTGCCTGGTTATGGAGTCTGAGTGCCAGGTCTCTTCTGTAGGCACTAGTGTTGGGGGTATTTCCTTGTTCTGTGTCCCAACCCCAAGGCACTGGCACATGAGGAGATCCAAGGGGGTGAGGGCACATAGAGGCATGCTGCTGCTCGGAATCTCAGCCAGCATCCTCCCTTCCTGATCTCTCTGCAATCTCGCTGCACCACCACCCGTGGTCACCCAGGTGGTGGTAAAGCAGGGGACCCCACAGCCCACCCTCCCCAGAGGAGGAGAGCGGCTATCTGGGTGCTCCATCCTCCTTTCCCCAGCTGGCCCTCTTACAACCAAGCTCATTTCTGAACCTGGGCTTCTGGCGTTGCAAGCGGTAGCTCTACCAATGTGCCGGTCCCGACTTTTTCATTTTTTCTGATTCTTTTTTTTATGATACTTGATCCTGTTTTGTTTGAATGAAAAAGGATCTTAGCATCTGAGGAAAAAGGATTTAAAATAATAATAATAAAAAAAAAATCAGGGGGTAATGTTTCCAGCAAAAAACTGTGGAGTCCACCTAATAGAGTTCTGATGAGCAAGATACATGTTTTGTTGTCTGCAAGATGTCATTTTGGAAAGTTTAACATTTTTTAAAGAGAAAACAAGATGGTGGAAAATGAAAAAGGAATTCCCCTCACGAAAAAGGACTGGCCCCTAGTGAAAAAGGATCCTTTTTCATTTGACCAAATTCTTTTTTCATTCCAGGAAGCTATCCAGGAGACTGTTCTTCCCATTGATTAAAATGGGAACTATAAAATTGAATAACTTTTGAACAGATTAATATTTTTTACATCAAACCAGCAAAAGGCACTTCTGTGGACCAATCCCTTTCTACCCTGAGAATTTCAGACCGAAATTTAAAACCATCTGGGTGCAAGATGATGACAAAAACACAGCAAAAAAGGGCACATTTTACATTGTACTATCTGCATCACGAAATCCACACATCTGACCACAACAAAACATGGCATGTCAAGAGATCTACCTCACGAGACTGTGCCTGCAAATATTATGCAAATTCATTGAACAGTTGTGACGTTATTAAAGTGTGAAATCTGAGGTTTAACATAGAAACCTGCTCAACTGTAAATATAAGGGCAGTATATATATATATATATATATATATATATATATATATAGCATATTTATTTTGCCTATTAATTTAATCTTGCCTTACTCAATTTAATTTAGTTTAATGTTTAAAGGTGACCTGCAAACTTATGCCTGCAGTCCACTTCCATCCCACATACCTTTGTTAGCGGCAGCGGGAGTCCGGGGCTGCTTTCGGGAACATTTTCTAAATATTTCTCACGTTTTAAAATCCTGCCAAAACATTTCTGCAAATACGGAAGTGGTGGCTGTGTCCCGATCGAGCAGGCACAAGTTTACTTGGGTATTCCACCCAGTTTTGTGACATTTCAAACACCATAGGGCTCTATGGAACAGCAGGGGAGGGGGGCTTAAAATGCTTATTTTATTACTTTTGCTGGGGTCTTGATGTCTAAATTAATATCTACAGCAACACTATAACATGCCATTGCTGTAGATATTAATTTAAGCATCAAGACCCCAGCAAAAGTAATAAAATAAGCATTTCAAGCCCCCCTCCCCTGCTGCTCCATAGAGCCCTATGGTGTTTGAAACATCACTGAACTGGGTGGAATACCCAAGTAAACTTGCACCCGCTCAATCGAGACACAGCCACCACTTCCGTATTCACCGTAAAGTTTCGGCAGGATTTTAAAACATGAGAAATATTTAGAAAATGTTCCCGAAAGCAGCCCTGGACTCCACCACTGCTAACAAAGATATGTGGGATAGGAGTGGGCTGCTGGCATAAGTTTGCAGGTCACCTTTAAATACACAGTATAATATTTTATATTTTTGAACATTTTCTAGACAAATAACAGTTTTCCTGAGGAAGGAGAATATAGGTCACTGAAACATTGAAAGTGTATCTGATTTTGTTTCCTGTTACCACAATAAATACAACAGTGAATCCAAAATACGTGTTGAGAGGGCTGTTACTACAGTCTTTTCTTTGTTTCCCTTACTGGCATAACCACATGGTACTGGTCATGCTGCCACAACTCAGTCACCAGCACCACCAGAGCAGACAGGTACTGGGTCTAGTCACTGCAACAGACCAGAAACCATACAGCAGAGCAGTGTTTGTGTTCTCAGACCAGCAGCATTCAGCTGCAGAAGGTGAGCAGTTGCTTGTTTGCTGTCAGCAGGTTTGTCCCAGAGACTGACGAAGTTCTATTGAGAGAAGCGCTGGGGCAGGTGATCTAAATGTGAGGCTGTTCACTTTCATTACTGCATTGAAAATAAAGTAAGCAATGTTTTTGATACAAAAAAAAACTGAGTGCAGTTTGAATTCTTATCATAGTATTTATGGACAAAATATAGGCCAAGGCCCCTCAGGTTTGTCTGCATCCAACTCAGCTTGGAACAGATTACCGAGTGAGGTGGTAGATAGTAACTCCCTACACAGCTTTAAAAATAAGTTAGATCTATTTATCTATCTATCCATCCATCTGTTTATCTATCTATCTGTCTGTTTTCAAAAAGTAAGGAAATTCTCTGCAAAAAACTACATAAATGCACCATTAGGGTAAATGCAATAAAAGTAAGGAAATTATACTTTCTCAAAAAGTAAGGAAATTCTTTGCAAAAAAATGCATTAATGCACCATTAGGGTTAAAGCATCAAAAGTAGGGAAATGCAGTCTTAGGGTTCCCAAGCCTAAGACCCCACCCCCACCCTGTTGGCAGGAACTGGCTTAAGGGGTGTGCCTTGGGGTTGTGAACCCTTACACTCACCCCATTCTATGAGTAAGTAAGGTAAGACAGGTGCAGTATAGTAGAATGGGTAAGCATTATGTTCACAACACCCAAGACACACCCCTCAGGCCAGTTCCTGCATACAGGGAGGGGTGGGGTCTCAGGCTTGGGAACCCTAAGGTTGCATTTCTCATTTTATTGCATTAACACTAATGGTGCATTAATGTAATTTTTTGTAGAGAATTGTCTTACGTTTTGAGAAAGTATAACCATAAGCTTATTGCCTTCTGGGAGCGGAGGACCCTCCGGGCCCTGTGCTCCCGACCACCCATTATTCTTCAGAGATTGTAATGTATCTTTATCTGCCCATGGGAGCTAAAGTCCCTGTGATGCCATCACTCCATAATCCTCTACATAGTTGCTTGTGGGAACACAGGGCTCAGAGACTTCCATAAGTCCTTAAAGGTACTCATATTTGCATGTGGGGGTGCAGGACCCCATCCATGCATAATTTCTGATATAGTGTAGTGATAAAGATGTTTGCTTGTGAGAGTGGGCCCTGCATGGCCATCCCATAATGTGCACAACCAAACACCTGACATTTACATGTTATCCCATAGAAAACACAGGAAATCTGAGAGCTGTGTAACTCAACACCAAACTAATACATTTTAATGAAACCAGCAAAGGTACTGCAGTGGGTGAAGCCTTTGTACCGGAAATTTTCAACAAAATTCCAAATCATTTCTTCACAGCAGAGTGGCAAAGAAACATCTGGGTAAACCTACCATTACAATGTTATTCTATGGAAACAAAGGAAAATTGAGCCACGAAGAACTGCAAAGCCAAGATACATATTTTCACCAAACCACTAAAGGCACATCTGTGGGGCAGACATAGAAACACAGAAACATAGAAAGTGACAGCAGAAGGGACTCAAGGTCCATCTAGTCTCCAAAGAACCTACCTGGTGCTATTCCCCTCACCTCCTTTGCCTTTCTGTATGCTAACTTTATGTCTATCCCATACATTCTTGAACTCGCTTACCATTTTGGTCCCCCCTACCTCATTGGGTTGGCTATTTCATGGGTCCACCACCTTCTCTGTAATAGAAGAACTTCCTTGTATTACTCCTGAACCTCTCTCACTTCAGTTTCATGCCATGCCTTCTAGTTCTCCCGTTCTCTTTCAATTGGAAAAGCACCTGAACATTAACCTTATTTATACCCTTTATATATTTAAAAGTCTCAATCATGTCACCCATCCCCCTCCTCTGTTCCGGGAAGTACATGTTGAGTTCCCTCAGCCTGTCCTTGTATGCCACATGGTGTAGTCCTTGAATGATTTTTGTGGCCCTCCTCTGCACTGTCTTGATTCTGTCTATGTCCCTTTTGAGGTGCAGTCTCCAGTACTGTATGCAGTACTTCAAGGGGGGGGGGTGCACCAGCACCCTGTAGAATGGTAACACCACTTCCCTCCTGTGACTCGTGATTCTCCTCCTGATGCAGCTCCGCATGCCACTTGCCTTTAGTGCCATCTTTTTGCACTGTTTACCCACTTTCAAGTCTGATATAAAGACCCCTAGGTCCCACTCCTGGCTGGTGGAGGCTAGCTTCTCTCCTCCCAGGTAGTAATCCTCTTTCGGGATTGTTTCTGCCTAAGTGCATGACTTTGCACTTTTTGGCATTGAATTTCAGCTGTCATGTTTCCGACCACTCCTCCAGTTTCTTCAGGTCTGAAGTCATACTCCTCACAACCTCAGGGAGTCCACTCTGTTGCAAATCTTGGTGTTGTCAGCAAATAGACACACTTTACCTTCCAGCCCATTGGCAATGTCTGCTATGAACACATTGAAGAGTAGGGGACCCAGTATTGAACCCTGTGGTACCCCACTGGTCACCTCCCTCTCAGTTGAAAAAGCCCCGTTTATCTGAACACTCTGTGTTCTTCCTTTCAACCAGCTACTCACCCACTCAACCACCTCCTTGCCCACCCTCATGTGGTCCAGCTTCCTTATCAGCCTTCTATGTGGAACAGAGTCAAACGCTTTGCTAAAGTCCAGATATATGGCATCTACTGCTGCTCCCTAATCTACTATCTTTGTAACCCAGTTGAAGAAGTCAACCAGGTTAGTTTGGCAAGACCTACCTGCCATGAACCCATGTTGTTTTGGGTCTTGCTGCCCACTGGATTCCAGAAACATTATGATTCCCTGTCTGAGTAGTGTCTCCATCAGTTTCCCTACCATCAACACAAGGCTTACTGTACAGTAATTGTCAGCCTCCTCCCTGCTCCCTGCTTTGTGGGCGGGATCACTGTTGCCCTTTCCAGTCCTCTGGTATATTCCCACTTTCTAGTGATTTGGTGAATAGTTCTGCTAAGGTTGCTGCTAATACACTCCCCAGCTCCCTGAGAATACTAGGGTGAATCCCATCTGGTCCCATGTCCTTGTGCACCTTTAGTTCACTTAAAACATCCAAGACCTGAGCCTCTTGAAGGGGCTTGTGTCAACCTCAGCCCTGGGTGTTGCTACTATGCAGGCTTGGCCCATCCCCTGCGTTCTCTTTGGTGTAAACAGAACAGAAGTACTGGTTTAAGACTTCTGCTTTATCTAATCTTTTCTACCAGTTTCCTTCCAGTATCTGCTAGTCTAACTATCCACCCCCCCCCGTGTTCCTCTTTTCCCTTCTGTACCTAAAGAAGGCTTTATCTCCCTCCCACCTTTACCCCCTACACAATCCTCAGTTCAGTCAGGGCTTTAGCCTTCCTTATTGCCTTACCAGTTTCCCTCTGTGCTACATTATAGGTTTCCTTATCCTCATCTTTCATTGAAACCCTAAATTTTGTGTATGCCTTCTTTTTCTTCTTACTATTGCAGCCACCCCCCTGGAGAACCAGAGGAGTTTCCTTTTCTTATTTGTCTTACTCACCCTTCTGACACACTGTTCAGTTACCCCTGTGATAGCTCCTTTGAGATACTCCCACATTTTGTCTATTCCGTTCTCTTCCCTGTATCTAAGACTCTCTGCCAGGATATCTCTCATCTTCCAAAAGTCTGCTTTTCTGAAATCTAATACCTTGATCTTGGAATGACTAATGTCTTCACTAGTGTTTACTTTAAATCCCACCATGCGGTGGTCGCTATTTTCTAAGTGGCACCCCACCTCTCTACCTCTTTTACCCTGTCACTGTTAGTTAAAACCAAGTCCAGGACAGCTTCACCTCTGGTAGGAGTTTCCACAAGCTGCCTCAGCTGTGCACCATGCAGGGCCATTACAAAGTCCCTTCCTCTTGAAGAAGATTCTGTACAAGATTTCCACTTTATGTCTGGCAAGTTAAAATCCCCCTACTATTATTGTCTCACCCTTATCTGTCATTTTTCAGACTGTCTCCTTTATTTTCTTGTCCCCAATATCCCCTTG
Organism: Neoceratodus forsteri; assembly: GCA_016271365.2. Lineage (NCBI taxonomy): Eukaryota > Metazoa > Chordata > Ceratodontiformes > Ceratodontidae > Neoceratodus > Neoceratodus forsteri. The sequence continues at coordinate 1,052,142,950 of CM057449.1, forward strand.
CAATGGGGGCCTGTAGATGACTCCTATCCTAATAACTGCCCCATATCCTATCTCAGCTGTTACCCATAGTGTTTCTGACTCATCTGGGATCCCTTGAATCTCTGTAGCCTTGATTTTCTCCCAGACATATAGTACTACCCCACCCCCTTTCCTACACTTCCTGTCCCTTCTGTATGAGTGGTAGCCTGGGATAACCATGTCCCAACCAGGTTTCTCTGTGAACCAGGTTTCTATCATGGTCACTAAGTTGAGTTCTGCCTCTGCCATGATGGCCATGAGGTCAGGGATTTTGTTCATTAGGCTTCTAGCATTTATTGTCATTGCAATACATGTTCTACCCCCACTCTTAGCACAGGTGAGTTTTCTTTTGTTTTGCCACACTACTTTGGTACCCTTGATGGAGCTCTTTTGGTCTGCACCTGTGGTTTTGGATGAAAAGTTTTGTTGGAAAGGTTTTGACCTCTCATTTGTACCCCTGCCAGAACTCCTTGGATCTGTATCTATGGTTTTGGATGAAAAATTTTGTCGAAGAGTTTCATTGCAGGCATTGACAAGAGAGTTTTCCCTAATTTGCATGGTATTATTGCACTTTGGAGTAGTTATCCTATCATTTGCTGCTGTCAGTGAGGTGAGTTTCTTACCCTTTGCCTTGGTAGTGTCACCACCACCTCCTAGCCTTCAGTTCAAATGGACTGCATACACATCACATTTTTGACCAAGCGCCCTCACCCCTTCCTTTGTCAGGTGGAGGCTATCATACCGAAAGAAGCCCCTCTCCCAGAAGGACTGCCAATTGCCGATGAGATGGTAGCCATTTTGGCACCATTCCCTCAGCCATAAGTTATACTCCTGTATGTCCTCCTCTCTGACCCTCTTGGAGCTTTCACCCCACCCCCAGACTGGAAGCACCTCTAAGAATGCCAGGGTGGACGAAAGAGAAGATATTCTGTTAACAAGTTGTACAACGCAAGCCCTTTGTACCCTGGAACATTTCAGCCCACTATTCCAAACAGTTTCTTTGCCATTAAGTGATAAAAGAAACGACATAAAATCCTTTTTGCAAATTGCAAAAGAATCCTTTACTGATCTTCTTTTTCCACAGTTTGTGGTAAAGAAAAAAAAACATTTTGCAAATTGAGAAAAGGATCCTGTTTCATGGTAAAATAGAATCCTTTGTTGGAAATTGTGGAAAGGATCTGTTTCACGGTAAATGATTTCACGATTTGCAGTCAAAGATTTTCTACAGATAAACACATTTCTGTACCTTTTAAAAAACTGACCCCATTAGAGATCATGGTGGCAGTTTAATTCATAAGAGCAGATTGGCTGAGGACAATTTGTGGATCTACTACTAGAAACCAAACCCACTTCCCTGACACACTGTTGCCCAAGTCCATAATCGAGCATAAAATCCCGACAGTGGAATTTTGCTTGTTTCCGTGTTTGGGGCTTCGTCCCCTTGCACCCCCCAGAATTAATATAACAAACTCCTGGGGAAGGGGGGTGGGGGAGAGCAAAATCCCACTGTTGGGATTTTGTGGTTGGGGATTCTGGGCTCGGGCAACAGTGTGTTGGGGAAACGGGTTTCGGGTTCTTGTAGTGATCCTCAATTTGCATCCATCCGACCAGATCAACAGGATTACTGGTTTTGAAAAGCAGATCATCCGATATTAAAAAGCAGAGCTATTGAAAGATACCTTTTGTGCTGGCATCTTGAAACATCTGGGCACAAAAACAATGATCTAAAGGAAAACCCATGGAACTGAATCTGCCGCACTGAACCCTGCAGGTCACAGGATCGGACAGCTATCAAAATTTAAAGCCCTTCTGCGTTTTTTTTTTTGCCATTTACTGTATGCAATATGGACTTACAGAAAGACAGCAAGGACTTGGAAATGACACGTATCACTCAAATGTTGACTGGTGTTCTTCAGGATACAACCGAACTTAAAGTAACGGCAACCCAAACCAATAAAGACATAACGGACATTACCACACAGCTGACAGTCACTGGAAAACAAATACATCAACAACAAGAGACTGGCCAGCCTGGTGGCACAGATGGTTGAGGCGCTGGCACCTTACCTCACACCACACTGTCAACCCGGGTTCTGGAATGGACTCGGGCGCCAGAGTGTCGTCAGGGGAAGGAGTAGGACTGCTCTCCTCTCCTGGGGTGGGTTGGGGACCAGCGTCACTCTGTAGCAACCCCCAGTGGAGACCAGGGGAAGCTCAGATGCAGCGCAACTAGGGGAAATCGGAGGAAAAACTGAAAATGGCATCTTCTCCTACCAGATGATGGCCACCTGGACCAGTGTCCCCTCGAGCTCCGCAACAGTCGACATGGCCACAGCAGCACCCAGGACCAATGCCTAGGCTGACAGGCCACTTCTTCCTCGGAAGAGGAGGACCCACTTGGACACAAGGGTAACTTCGGGTTACCCTGAGGTGGCTGTGATGAGGTCGGAATCAATGGTGGAGACGAGCAGAGAGGTGAACGCCCCTGTGGCAAATTGGCCTGAAGGAGAGGTAGGAGAAGGTCGCAGGGGAGATACATACATAACACACACACAAAAAAAAAAACACAACAAGAGACAATGGATCTCCATCAAGGCACACTCTGTGACCACCACCATCAAATCCAGTACCTATTGGAAAAAGTAGATAACCTGGAGAATCATGTCAGGTGGAAAAACATTCACAAAATAGGAATACCGGAGGATGCTGAGGGCAGAGATATGATTGCATTCCCTCGTGCCACACTACCAGGTATACTACAGGCCAATAACTGTCCTCTCCTGACATTGAAAGAGCTCATTGCACTCTAGCCCCAAACCCATAAATGGGGAGAGGCTCGTCCCATACTGTGCAAGCTGTTAAGATACACCATGAAAGAAACTATTCTGCAGCTGTTCAGGGACGCGTCTCATTACAATGGAAGGGTCACAGGGTACAAAGATACCAAGATCTCTCCCCTGATCTATCTAGAAGAAGGCAAGCTTATGCTGGGATTAGACAGAGATCTTACTATCTGAACATTTAAACTTCACTGTGCTATCTTGCCATGCTCAGAATTTGTAGAAATGATGGCTACATTACATTCACTTCTCTGGCAGAGGCAGAACAGTACCTGCAGCACTTTTAATCTGAAAACACAAACCTGACCAGCCTCCATTAAAACCACACTACACAGAGGCCACTCCGATGGAATTCTCCCAGCCTGACTCTCTGGTAGTAGACACCCTAGAAAGCACTAAGAATGGGCTGATCGACTCATGGCAATCAGTCACCAGGGTAGGCAGAAGAAATGAGGAAAAGCACAATTGTACCGGAGAAACCACAAGTTCAATCGCTCCAGAAGCCACCAATGCCTGCGTAAAACTCCAGATGTGAGCAGTGGTCCACCTACAACACCTCCATAAAAATATCCAACAGATACACACCTCCTGTGGAGTTGACACCCACTGCACAGGCAATGCTGTCCATTGATCTTCACATGCAGAGCTCTCATGACCAATCCTCAGGGTTGGCACCTGACTGATCTCCAATCTGCACCAAGTGGGCTGAATGTGTTTTGGAAGACTCTTCTCTCCAACCCAGAAATGTGGCCTCGCTTGAAAGGAGGCTGAGAACTGACCGAAATCGCTGGCATGGAGAAAGACTGAAGATGAGGTTTGTAAGTGTCCAAATGGGACTTATGTGATGTCAGATCACCAAATTAGAGAGATACTAGGCAACTCGTGGGGGTGATCTGGGGTAGTTAGAACATCTGCCTCGCCCTCCAGTGCTCTGTGGTGTATTCTAGTGACAACTTTAATGCTTTCATATTTAGTTGATAAAATGTTTTAAAGATATAAAAGTGTTTCTTCTAAGTTGAGTTTATGTCTCAGCAGGCTGCAATACAGGCTGACTGACATCTTAGGACAAGTGTTTCTTTGTTTTCTTGCAGTTACTCCCACATGGACCAGTCAGCCTGTAGCGGCTAAAAGTTAATAGGAAAGCCTGTTTTGGGAATAATTATCTTGGGCTGTTAGAATAAGGGCAGATAGAAATCTCGAATAGGGGTTAAGATGTATTTCATATTCTCCATCCAACATTGTTTCCTTTTTCACACAGAAGCCACAACTGCAGGAACAATCAGCCAGTGTTGGATTAAAAGAGCATTTTACAGCCTGTAGACTGTCAGTGACTATAAAGCCTGCACCTATCTGACTCCTTGTGACTGCGACTTGGGGCCCTTCTAACCTGATTAATCCCTGAACGACTGTAAAATACAAACAATCAGCAAGGAGGGTGGCTCCCCCTTCCTCCAGCATCTGTATAATTATGATAAGCTGTGCAAATCATAGAGGGAAGGCATTACCACTGCAGCAGGCACGTGCATTTTATAAAACAACTGAGTGGCATGTAGTTGAACGCAGTTGAGGTGGGCATAGTGGTAAGCAAACGGGACCCTAAAGTTATCTCTCTCCTTGCTGTGGCAAATCACTCCTCCCACAGAAGGGACCTTACATCAGATCTCCCAGCATACAACAGGAATCTAATATTTACCACCCTCAAGTGTGCAATGTCACCTGATAGTGCCACGATTTCAAGTGGTGGCTTGCCCTCTTTAATGGAGGTTGAAGGTTGGGCAGGAGGGAAATTTTAGATACATGTAAGGGGAGAATATACTGGGATATTTCTGATCCCATTTGCTCCTCACCAGATCCATACTGTTGTTTGCCAGGCCCCAGGTAATATCGACTACAGAATAGCATATATAATACAGAGATGCTGCTAGTCACAGCTATAATCTTGGTTAATTTCCTATAAACCTATGATCATACCTATTTACTGTATTAATATCCCCAACTGTGTCTACCTAACCACTTAGAAGACTAATCAAGTTCCAAAGCTGTTTAGGTAACGTTAGCACTCCTCACTGCTCTGATCGCAGATTCCCTCATGATCTGGGATATGAGGATCATTGGTGGACTTAACCAGCTCACCTTAGATCTGTAAGTAGCCCAGTTCCAGAGGTATTCTGTATGGGGCTTATGAGCCCACAAAAGTAATTCTCTTACGTGTTTGACTTTGGTTATGTGTGTTGGTATTAGTAGATTCAAGATGTCATGCGATGTTGGATGTTTCTCCTTTGCAGGATGGTTTGACTATATATATATATATATATATATATACACACATATATATATATATATATATATATATATCTATATATATATATATACATATATATATATATATATATATCTATATCTATATCTATATATCTATATATATATATATATATATATATATATATATATATATATATATATATATATATTTATAAAATGGGTAAGGAAAATGAGTGAAAATCCATTATGCTCATTGGCTGAAACATGTCACATGACCGTGCATTGTTCCCCAATGACATACGCCTTTCAGTACTACCGCCGCCTAAACTACTTTCCAGCCCTCAAAACCTTCTCACCAGCAGTGAGATCACTCCACACCTAGTGCAGTTAGCAGCCACACACACACACATACATACACACACACACACACACACACACACACACACACACACACACACGCCTATGGCACCCACAGGCATAACTAATACACCACTAGTAGTCCCACAGTATACAAGCTGATGTGCTTGATCATGCCATTCATTTTAAATAAAATGTCATCTAAAATCAAATCCTGCCTGCCATTTTCACAGTCTTAGTGTAGAGCCACTAACTTTTATTACTGTACACAGTGTCGCTAAGCAGTCTAAATTCTACAAAAAATATGGTGGCAGGTGTTTAAAGAAACCTAACTCTGTACAAAAAGAAAAACAAAGTACATTTCTCTTACTTTCTGTGAAAAAATCTCCGTTTCTAGAAATTCGGACGATGGTGGAGCACTTTCACTTTTCTTTGCTGAACTATAGCATGACCGAGCCATGCGCATTGCGGAAAGTAACAACCTTTTATGAGTTCAAAGTAAGTCCTGTGTTTAAAAAAAGATGAAAAGTGTGTCCCTTCTGTTAGGTTGTGTTAGGTTTGAGTAACAGAAGCTGCAGACTGTATGCAGAAGGGAGCGACGACACGCTGAGTGAGTCGACAGCTTTAGGAACGTAGACAGAAGCCAGAGCGAGTGTTGCTGACAGCACTTGCTCTGGCTTCCATTCACCTTTCTAAGCTGCTACTCAGCTGTTTCCTCACTCCCTTCTGCATACAGTCTGCAGCTTCTGTTACTCAAACCTAACACAGCCTAACAGGAGGGACACACTTTTCATCTTTTTTAAACACAGAAGGACTTACTTTGAACTCGTAACAGGATATCACTTTCCGCAATGCGCACCGCTCGGTCACGCTATAGTTCAGCAAGGAAAAGTGAAAGTGCTCCACGATCACTCGACTCTCCCTACAAATGGAGATTTTTTTACAGAAATTAAGAGCAGACTACTTAAAAAAACTAAGTTCTCACTTTTTTGTACACAGACAAGATTAGTTAAATCCTCTGCCAGCATATCATTTACCCACTGCATTTTAGAAATTACAGTAAACTGCTCCCCAATCATGCTCAACTTCCTCTCCCTACAAACACCACCTTCTTTAACAGAAATCAAATACATACAAAAAAATTTAGTTCTCTTCGTTTTCAACTCAAGCTTATCTTAAACCTCTGCCAGCATATCATTTAGCAGCTAGAGAGAAGGATTACTTTTCACCCCCACCCCAAAAATGTATGGCCATTTTATAAGATAGATATAACACTCTACCAGGGTGTGCGATTACGCACTCTGATATCGCATGCCTTCGGTGGTTGAATGCACTCGGCCTGTGGCCTCATGCATCAAATCACATCAAGGCGTGATATCAGAGCACCACCGCACACCCTAGAATGGGTTATCTATTATATATATATATTTATAAAATGGTGTGGTAAAATCATAAAATTCCCACTTATACAATTGGACAAAACACGTCACATGACCGTGCATTATTTCCCAACGACCACACACCTAGCACTACGACCGCACGCCTAAACTACTTTCCATTCCTCAAAACCTTTTCACCAGCAGCAAGACCACTCCACACCTGCTGCAGCTAGACACCCACACTAACACACATATGCAACTGACACCCTGTAACCACTGTGACCAGTCTGATTAACATAAACCTAACTGTATATATAAAAGTACAACATACATTATTTTGTACTCTTCTTCTCATTTCAAGCCTTTACATACATTATTTTGTAGTCTTGTCTTCAATTCAAGCCTTTACATTGACAATACCGCGATCCTAAACACAGTACTTTCACTTTCAATACAGAAATGTAGCGTGACCGAGCGGTGCTCATTTTACAAAGTCAGAAGCTGTTAGCTGGTGAAAGTAAGACGTGCAGTGTTTAAAAAATTAGAAAAGTCAGTGCCTTTTCACTTTCAATACAGAAATGTAGCGTGACCGAGCGGTGCTCATTTTACAAAGTCAGAAGCTGTTAGCTGGTGAAAGTAAGACGTGCAGTGTTTAAAAAATTAGAAAAGTCAGTCCCTTTTACTAGTTTCTCTCCGTAATCCAAAATAGTAGCTCCATTTCCGATGCGAAACGAGTGACGACAGACCGAGTGAGTCGGTAATTTTAGAAACCTAGACGGAAGCGAGAGCGAGTGTTGCCATAGCAACACTCGCTCTCGCATCCTCCGCTTCTAAAATTACCACTCACCAATCTACCCTCGCTGCCTGCACAATGTGGAACTAGTACTAAAGAAAACGGACAGAAACTAATAAAAGGCACAGACTTTTCTAATTTTTAAACACACCACCTTTACTTTCACAACCTAACAGTTTCTCACTTTCTAAAATGAGCACCACCGGTCACGCCACATTTGGGCAATTAAAGTGACAGTACTATAAACACATACTTTTTGACACCACAAAGGACTACTAAAACTTAAATTCATTTAAAATACAGTTTTAACACCAAAAGTGTCACCTCTACAAACATAACATTTAATTACCAACTACACAGAAGGACTACTCCCAAAAAAAAATCTATAGCCATTTTATAAGATAGATATACCACTCTGAGGTGTGCGGTCATGTGCTCTGATATCGCATGCCTTGGCGGTTGGCGCACTCGGCCTGCGACCTGCGTGCGCACAATGCACGCAAAGGTGCGTATATCAGAGCACCACCGCACACCTCAGAGTGGTATATCTATTACATATATATATATATGGGAGGTATAGCGCAGTGGTTTAAAGCTCTGAGCTGCAAATCTGGTGACATCCAGCAGACCAGACCTGGGTTTGAATCCCACAGCTATCACTTGCATACTGTGTGATCCTGAGCAAGTCACTTAACCCCCTGTGCTCCCAGGTTGCTCCTGTAAAAAGCTTTCAGCTTAGTGTGCTACTCCTGGTTAAAACAACTAAACTAAAAAATATATATATATTTATATATATATTAGAGGCAAAAACTCCATTTAATGCATCAGTTAGGGTTGTTCCACAGTGACAAAAGCGAGAAATTTGATATTAGGTTGAAACCCCTTGCCCCTCCAGCCCACCCCTCAACCCGGCATCGGTGCGTGTTGGGTCATCGGCTAACTCTCACCCCATCACATGTGGAAAGAAGCTGAGGAATAGGAGAATGGGGTGAGAGTTAGGAGGCGATGACCCCAACATGCACCCGATGGCGGTTGGGGGGTGGGCTGGAGTGGCAAGGGGTTTCAACCTTAACATCAATTTCCTCGCTGTTCACTGTGGAACAACCCTAACTGATGCATTAAACTGAGTTTTTGTCTCTAATTTCCCTTCTTTTTGAGAATGATAATGAGAAATAGTGAATGTAATGCGGCGGCGGGGATGTCTTGTCACATAGTAACACAGTGCCCGCAAATGCAAATGGTAATGCGCATGGTGACGCAAAGTGAAACAGAAAGAGAAACAGTACTGTAGACACAAATGGTTAAAATAAGAGAAACTCAAAGCACAAATGAAAACGCGAAGGTTAATGCACATAGTGCCGTAGACGGGAACAGTAAGTGAAACGGTTACGGAACTGCAAGCAGAAGCGGTAATAGTAACAGTAATGTAAGTGCACAGGCTGGTTTTCCCCAAAAGCTGCATAGAGAAAGACAGTGATTACAAAGAATGCTTGCATAATTATGGGTCTCAGAGCAGAAAATGAGGAGTTGGAATACTAAAGATTTAAAAGTCATACAATTTATGACTTCCCTGGCTAGTTTTGTACTTAGCCCTCATTAGGGGACTAAGCATTTTTTTGATGAAAAGTCCGTATCTCGCACCGTTTCCGAGATACGGGCCCTGAAAGGCGTGACAAATGCCATAATGTTATAGTATGGGAAAAAAAGAGAAGTTTGGAGTGCCATAACGTTGGGTCCCTGTAATATTTTTTCACCAAACCACTAAAAGACACATCTGTGGGATGTTGGCTTTCTTCTATCCAAATTTCAGCCCAAAAGACAAAACCGTTATTTTGCAGTAGAGTGACAAAGGATTCCTGTAATGCGCGGATGCCGTAAGGTTATCCTAGGGAAAAAGTGTCAACTTTGAGTGCCATAACTTTGCCACCCTGTAATAGTTTTTCACTGAAACACTGAAAGGTGCATCTGTGAGATGTTGGCTGAGCTCCCTCCAAATTTCAGCCCAAAGGACCAAACTGTTCTTTTGCAGCAGGGTGGCAAAGAATTGCTGTCATTTTCCCACAGCCTGGAAAAGTACTGTCGAACTTTGTGAAAGCTTTCGCAAATTCATGCGACAGTGTCGCAAATACAAAAGTACTTTGCGAAAGTACTTTTTCCAGAAATTTGAAAACATATTTCTGGTGTGTTTTAACCCAAAATAAAGACATGCCTAGCATCCTCAGGGTCCGACTAGGTGAATACAAAAATAATTAGGTTACTAGAGGGTCCCAAATTTAAATGCCAAGCATTTTTCTGATGACCAACTGAAAACAAAATGGTGGATGTGTGACGTAAAAGGGCAATTTGCAAAAGTAAAAACTGCATTTGCGACACTGTTGAACTTTTTGTTAACTTTTCCCATTGACTTATAATGGGAAATTGTTTTTTGAATAACTTTCAAACCGTTTAATATTTTTTCATGAAATCTTCAAAAGGCACATCGGGGACCCCGGCTGCACATTCCCTGAAGATTTCGGACCCGTCGTGCAAACTGTGCGACCTGTAGAGACGAGCAAAGAATTCCAAAAAAGTGTAAACATGCACGCAGATCACGCTTAATAACTCTGCAGTCATATATCTGAACAGAACGAAAGTTGCCAGAACCCAAGATGTATGGTTCTTAATTGAGTATTCCAAATTTCAGGCAAATCCATTAAATGGTTGCAAAGTTATTAAGGTGCAAAATTTTAGGTTTAACATGTAAATGGCTCCTCAACCCTAACTATGGTAGCACTACTATGCTACCATAATACATATATATATCTTGTCAGAGAGTAGGAAAATGGTTGCAAGGAAAGAGTGTTCTACAAGGGAAAAGCCATTTTTCAGAAATGGCAAAACAGTTCAGATGAACAGACAGTCACTCTGTAGCCTTGAGAGGGGCTCAGGTTGAGCAGTGCACATCCTGAATTCAGCCTCTTCCATGGGAAAACTAGACTTCCATATAGGGCTACCCCAGCCCTTAAAAATCACTATTTATAATATACAAATATGGCTCTGCCAGAACCTTTAAACTTCACCATCTGGAATGTCAGATGACTTAATTCCCCTATAAAAAGGAAAAAAATTCTAACCAGGATAAAGAAAAGGAACACCCACATTGCCTTCCTCCAGGAGACCAAACTGAACAAGGCTGAGGTCCATAAATTGGTTAGAGAGTGGGTAGGATTGGGGGCTCATAGCTCTTTGGGTAAAACAAAACATGGGGTCTCCATCCTGCTGCTTAAAAGTGTTAAGTGGAATCCAGTTGTACAAAAAGAGGACAATGAAGGGAGATGGATCATTGTTAAGTTCAATATCCCCAGAGGCCCAGTTATTCTTGCCAATCTGTATGCCCCCAACTTAGATGCTCCTGAATTTTTCAATTCCATTTCCCAAGTCCTGCTTGACTTGGCATTTGACAATCCAGACATAATACTGGGTGGGGACTTCAGTCTTGTGAGAGATTTCTATCTAGACCACTCAAACAGCAAGCCAGAACCCCACATCAAAACTCTTCATACTCTTCAGGAACTGACAAGTCTCCACCAGCTCTCAGATGTTTGGTGGGTGATGCACCAGACAGAGAGGGACTACACATACTTTTCGGATTTCCACAATATGGCAAGCCATTTCGATTTTTAGCTCACATCCCCAAAAGTCACCCCGACAGTTATTAATGTCGCTATAGCTGCCCTCCACACATGTCAGATTATGCACCTGTGACACTAACGACAACTCTAGATCCATATACGAGCAAATCCCAGACATGGCGGCTGGATCTACTTCGGGGAATTTCTGGAATGGTTTAAAAAAGAAACCACTAACTATTTTGTGGACAGTCCCCCGGAACCGTTTTGGCCTCCGTGATATAGGAAGTATTCAAAGCTACCATACTTGGCAAAATAGTAGAGTACGCCACGCATAGATGGAAGGTGAGGGATGCAGAATATCATGAATTGGAAGGTAATCTAAAATCTATGGAAACACTTTACAAAAGAGATCCCCGTCAATTGAAAAATAAAACACTATTAGCTGAAATAACGTTGTTGCGTCTTCAACTTAACATTATGGCCACCAGGAAGGCGGAGCTGCAAATAACCAGGAACAAACATAGATATGGGGCACAAGGGGAAAAGGCAGGGAAATCTTTTAATTTAGCTTGTGTAAACAACAAGCCGAAAGATATATTCCAAAGTTGGTGGACACTAGAGGCCAAATATAAACCAACCCAAAAGCACTTAATGAAGTCATGAAACAGTATAAAATTGTATCAGTCACACACCTCTTGTGAGGAACAACTGTTCTCTCAGTTTAACGAACACCTTAGCTTACCCAAACTAAATAAACTTCCAAAGCTAAGCCTTGATGCACTGATTTCTGATAAGGAAATTGTCCAGGCTATAAATGACATGGCCCTGCACAAAGCAAAGCATGGGGGTGGGGGGGGGGCAAATTCCCAGTAGATGTTTACAAGGTCCTTCAGGAAGAGGTAGCACATCCCCTTTTGCAGATGATTTTGGACTCACAAGAAAATATTTCTCTCCCCCACACCTTACGGGAAGCCATTATGACTGTGCTACCTAAAGAGGGCAAGGACTGAACTTGATCTGCAAGTTACAGGCCCATTTCATTAATAAACATGGACACAAAGATCATTACAAAAATATTAGCTCATAGACTGGAAAGCATATTACCAGACATCATACACACCTCTCAAGTGGGTTTCATCAAAGGTAGGATTAGCTCAGAAAATCTTAGAGCCCTGGTCTCTTTAATACAGAATGCTGCAACCCTCTCTTCCCCAGCAGCAGCTATTGCAATTGATTTTGAAGAAGCATTCAATTCTGTGGAGTGGAGCTACCTATTAGCAGTCCTGCATCATATGCATTTTGGCAAGGGTTCACAGAATGGGTCCAAACTACATACCACCAGCCCACAGCCAGACTGCTCACTAATAACACCCTCGCCTTCCCATTTGACCTACACTGTGGCACGAGACGGGGTGCCCTCTTTCCCCCCTGCTATTCATGATCACCATAGCGCCACTAGCAGCAGCCATTAGACAACACCCTGATATACAAAATATATGGTAGGACATACACGGTTCAGTACCAAACTGTATGTGGATGATTATCTGGTGCTCACTGAGGATGTCACAGTAGGGATATCAAGTCTCTTGAACCTTCATGATTCCTTTGCAGCGCTCTCAGGGCTACAAATTAACCTAACTAAATCCGAAGTTCTACATCTAAACTCCCACACCACGATGGATAGAATAAAACATTTTTGCCTGGCCTGGGCACCGAAATGGATTAAACACTTGGGCATCTGGATTAACACAGATTTTAACAATATGATAGCCCCTGATCAGTAAGTAAGAAGCTGATGTCAACTTACATTTATCATTAGTAGGAAAATAAATGCAATCAAATTGTTTGTGGCCCACCCAAATTTTCCATCTTTTGGCGCATCTGCCCATCTTTATCTCAAGCAGTTGGTCCCAGAAAATCAATTTGATTATAGGTCACTATTTGTGTTATGAAGCCCCTCCAAAATATAGTAGAGAAAAATTTAGGGTTCATTGGTCTCAGGGTGGATGAGGACTGCCAAACTTTCAATATTACTTATATGCTTTTACAACAGCCAAGACCTGTCAGATGTTTAAGAGCCCAGATATAGCTCTACCTGCTTGGGTGCTTATAGAGAAAGTAATACTGGATAATGCACACCCTTATATCTGGGCTGAATATTATCACATAAGTACCGTAAGTGGTTGGCAATCAGTGCAGCCAACGATGCATGAACAGGGTTGGGTTAATTACTAAACAGTGCACCAGACTTGGCCCACAGACATCCATATGGTGCTGCATAGACTCCAAACCAATTGACTGGGCCAACTGGAAAGCCAAGAAAATATGATACTGGAAAGACCTCCTAATGCTAGACCAGAGAAGCATGGAGTCTTTCCAGTGTCCTACAGAATATAATTTATCTAAGGCAGAATTCTGAAAATACCTCAACCGATGAATCTATACACCCACAGTATGAAGGGACTTGTGCCTGGTCTGCCTATCACAAACACTTACATATGAAATTGGTGTGGGTGCCTATTCAGATATGGGCCAATAAGAACAGAGGTTTGCATGGACCACATATAGAACCCTTAGAGATACCACTTTGGACCCATCACATGGCCCTAATAAAGTGGCAAGTAGCTTTACAAGTCAATATTTCAGTTGAGGAGTGGCCCTCCTGTTGGTCACTCATACACAAAACATGCCTAGTTCAAAGCAGCTTGCTCATACAAAACAGAATAATGCATCTCTGGTATCGCACTCCTGTCCAATTTAAAACAATGGGCCTCATGGATCATGACGAGTGCTGGCGGTGCAAAAACTCAGGGACAGATTTGCTTCCCATCCTGTGGGGATGCTCTAAGGTGTTGGCCTACTGGCACGCTGTGCTAAAATGGTGCTCTGGCATTTTGAAAACCCCCATATCACTTTCCCCGGCACTGATATTGCTTGGCCTGGATGAGGTAGAGAGCCACTTTACCTACCCCAAGAAACAGTGACTAATGTTGGCTTCAGTTGAGGTCAAGAGACTGCTTCTCAGTCAATGGAAAATGGTGGAGGTACCCTCTCTGAATTAATGTGAGACTTCACTTAAATCTTCAACTGCCCTCTCTAGAATGGCCCACTATTCTAACAACTTGGCAAAGAGATTTGACGTAATATGGGCTTTTTACTTTCAGTACATTCAAGTGGCTACACAATCAAGGAATGACAAAGACCTCCTACACCCCCCATAAAGTACTTAATACTGAATGGTGGGCGCAGCTATACATGGTCTCTGTAATAACACTTTCTCCAGGTTTTTGGTACTTGACATTCTTATGAAGAATATAATAAACATATATCTGGTATTCAGTTGAATAATAAGATCATTTATACCATGGGGGTAAGAACTTTCTCAGTAGAATATCCTGCGTTTTTTCCACTGGAGTGAGGATAAATCCTGATGACATCGGCAGAGTGAGGATAAATGAGATTTATCCACACTTTGCTGATGTCACCAGAGTAAGGATATCTTCACTGCGGCTTGCATTCTAAATGAAACTGCTTCAGAAAACAGTTTATCTTTCTCACTGAAGCTGCAACTTACTCGATTAGCTTTGCAAAACACACTCACCTGTGTCCCATTGTGTTTCTAACACTTCTAGCCCATTACTGTGCTGATCTCAGCTTCAAAACAACCTGCATTCTAAATGGAACTCCTTCACAAAGCAGTTTCTCTTTCTCAGTGCTACCTGCAACAGTTTCTCTTTCTCACTGAAGCCTACAAGTTACTCAATTAGCTTTGCAAAACACACTCACCTGTGTCCCATTGTGTTTCTGACTTCCAGTCCATTCAGAACAACACACACACACACACACACACACACACATATCCTCACACCACACACAGAAAGAGCAGAAAACACACAGAAACAGAAATGATGTTCCTAAAGCTCTCACCTCCATGGTATAAATCACACACATGATATGCAGACTGTGGGATATGGAAAATATTCTTAGTCCTGCAGAGTGAGCTGTGCATTCTCAGTCATGCCTTTGGCACTCGGGAGAATACAGAGCTCTCTCTGCAGGAGTGAGAATATTTTCCATATCCCACTCTTACCCATCATGTATCCCCTATATATAAATGATGTCTGATCACGTGAAATATAATGTAGACCCAATCCGTGTTAAAAACAATGAATAAAATTCTGGAGCGCATCTGACTGTAATTGTAATATCTGTATGAATGGCTGTATGACCCCGGTTCAACAAGAAATTTGTCGGCGGCGTTACAGGGACAGATTTATGTCAACCGCAAATTGAGGTCAGCATAAATCAAATCTGAAACCTATCTGTTTTTCAGGGCTTAGCCATGCAAAATCCCCCATGCAGGATGGCTCTGCCCTGTACTTCTAACTTAAGGATTACCAACTATGAGTCGGAGCTGATTGGGGTAGGAGTGGGGGAAAGAGTGCCGGGTCCTAGGCAAATTTTACATCGATCTGTCAATGTTGTCGTCGTCGACACATTCGATGTAAAGGTTTCGCTGTGGGATCAGCATACATGTATGAATAATGCCTTGTTTTTCCTTGCTGAACACAACATTTTCTCCTTCTATGATGTATGTACTAAACTGACCCCAGAATCCTATTCCTCAGGCCCCGATTTGGTAAACACAACTATTGGTGCATGTATTATTTTTAAAATTTAAGTTTGTTTGCCTCGCTAAGCAAAAACAAAATGGCTGCAGCACGAATGAGGATTCCGCATTTGCGGAATAGGATTCTACATTTGTAAACTAGGATTCCGCATTTGTAATCAAGAGTCCTATTTAGAGCTTGACATCTAACTTTTCCTATAGGAAATAATGGGAAATTTTAAAACTGAATAACTTAGGAATGGTTTAATACTTTTTCTCCAAACCTTCAAAAGGCGCCACAGTGATGCAAGACCTATATACCCTAAAATTTCAGACCAACATTTCACACAGTTTTGTGTGTGGTGACAATGAATTTGACAAGCAGTAGTAATTTACACATTTTTGGCACTCCGTATATCTGCACCCCGCACATAGGACCATATCAGAACTTGCGGCGTCAAGAGATCTTTGGTCTCTGATGGCGTGTGCTAAATTTCATGTGAATCGCTTAAGCAGTTTGCAAAGTTATTAAAGTCTGAATTTTCAGTTTAACATAGAAGTGAAGATTTAATCCTAATATAGGGGTGCGACTTTGCCCCTAGGATATCTATCTATCTATCTATCTATCTATCTATCTATCTATCTATCTATCTATCTATCTATCTATCTCTCTCTCTATCTATCTATCTATCTATCTATCTATCTATCTATCTATCTATGCAATTGACGTGGACATAAATCCTGTGTGATAGATCAGTGATAATGTGTCTACTATGTGTATAAATATGAAATCTCACTTTTATACACATAGTAGACATGTAAATCACTGATTTATACACATACTGTAGTAGATACATCATCACCCCAGTTGCTTTTCACTTCCACCATTTTCAGTTTTATAAGCTACACATTCCAACAATGCTCTGCACTTTCCATCACACTCTAGCAGTTTTCACTTTACGACCCCCGCCCTATCGTCTGTCAACATTCTCACAACTGTTCAGTTACACAGTTTTAATACATAGTGTGTAACAACCCACTGTACCTCTAATTTTGAAGCAGGCCTCTCTCTTCTCTCTCTCTCTCTCTCTCTCTCTCCACATCCTGCTGCCGACAGTTCTCTTCTCACTCCATGTGGGGCTCCATGTCTCATGAAAAGGAAAAGAAAAACAAACAAGAAAGGAACACCCATTACCTACAGTGGTAACATTGTTCTTCCTCCATGCTGCTCATTATGCTCAGCTCTGTTTAAATGAAACAGGAATTCTACTTTTTAAACTAAACTCCCAAATGGTCAAAACAAACTCTTGAATCTCTCTAACAATGCCCACCATCTTGTTTGAAAATTTTCGGGCTTACCGCTTGATCCATCAATAAGCACTGATGTTGCAGTTCGCGGTCATCAAGGCAGTCAGTTCTTGGCAACAGCCATATAAGTAACAATGTTCAGAAAAAGGGTGCACGACCACTTATTAAAGAAATAGACCCACATGCAGTACTTTAATAAATATATTTAGTTTCAGAAATATTATTTAAAAAATAAATATACACACAAAGTCCAGGTGTATTGCATAAATGTAATATGCAGGGGGAACCTTGTGTGATACGTGATTTATGCATACTCATGCTGTTTGCCCTTGGTCACCTCACTCATGGCTTACACCACTCATGAGGCTACCCCAGGTCAAACAGCACTTGTGTGCATAAATCATGTATCACACAGGTCCCCTTGCATATCCCTTATAACTGCATTAGTGCAACATTTAGGGGTTCAGGATAAAGTGCCAAAAGTAGGAAAATGTGACTTTATGGTTTCTAACCCTAAAACCCCAACCCCACCCTTAAAGCAAATCAGGGGCAGAGTCTTCCTAGGGGTTGTCAACACTAAAGTTTACCCTATTAGGCGTGTATGTTTCTGGAGTATATGATTTGACAACTCTTCCTTGTACACCCTCCCCAGGTGTGAATATGCCATGTGATAGGGGAGTCCCTGCTCCATTTCCAAGTTGGGAGAGTAAGACTAGGTTTTCCGGCAAAGGCACTTAGCTTCACCTGAGCTCTTCTCTTCTAGGTTTGCTTGTAAGGATAGAGCAAGGAACAACATTATCAGAGCAAGAAAAAAATAAGGCTTCTTTTGGCTAGGCAGATTTACTGTGTGTAACTATTTTCTTTTGTGCTTACAGATTTTGTTACTGATTTTGCTTATATATTACTGCTTTATTGTTCTCTGATTCAAATTGCTTTTGCAGGGTATACTTTCTGCTGCATTGTTACAGGTGTGCTACAGGTCTGTCAATGTTTTGTGCTTACAGATTACTGCTGTAATCTTCACTGATTCAAATTGTTTCTTTGTGGAGTATATTTTCTGTGGAATTGTTCAAGGTTGTGCCTACAAATTTTTGTTACTGTGTTGTGCCTACAGGTGTTGCAGTTTTTTTGCAGGGCATATTTTCTGCTACATAGTTACAGGGTGTGAGTGCAGGTTGATACTGTGTTGTGTTTGCAGATTACTGCTTTATTTTTCTCTGTTTCAATGTTTTTTGCAAGGTATATCTTCTGTTAAATTGTTCTGCAGGTTGTTTTAACAGGTTTTGTTACTTTTTTACTGCTTTATTTTTCTCTATAGCAAACCCGGTACCACACCAGCCACAGCCGCCGACCAACCCCTGATGCCACGACGCAGCTTGGAAGCTCACCCCAGCGCCAGCCCCTACAGCTCCTACATCCCCTCCCAGTCCATGCTCAGCATGCTTGCTTCCCCCCCCGCATATACGTATAGCAATATCCTGTCATTATTTTTGCCGCCCCCCCCAATCTGGCCACCCTACCCTCCCATCGCTGTGAGGGATTTGCTGGGGAGCAGGTCATTGTTATGGATGGTGCCCTTCTCCAAGCACCCTCCTCATGGGATACCATCCTGGATCTAGTACTGTCTAATGGGGAAAGAATCAGAGATGTTCCAGGTAGAAAGTCACCTGGGGGCCAGTGACCATCACATGGTATGGTTCAATTTGGCCACTAGAACTAAATCATCCCATTCCAAGGCAAAAATATGGGACTTCAGAGGAGCTGACTTTGATAAGATGGCCAACAGAGTTAAGCTAGTCTTGGCAAGGAGAAATACAGGTGAGGGGGTACAGGCAAAGTGGGCAAGCATTAAGGATGCAATACTTGAAGTAACATCCCATTGTGTTAGGGAGAAAAGCAAGAGCAAAAGAAGGAGGAAACCACTTTGGTTCTCAAACACAGTAGCAGAAAAGGTCAGAGCCAAAAGGTTGGCCTTCAGGAAATACAAGAGAATGCAGCAGGATGAAGATAGGGAGGCATTCCAAACTTCCTTAAGGGAAGCAGGGAAGGCAGTAAGGCAGGCAAAGGCACAAACCGAGGAAACACTAGCATGAACAGTAAAAGAAGGAGATGAGACTTTCTATAGATACATTAGTGAAAGGATAAAGTCCAGAAGGGGTATTGCTAAGATCAAAGGGGATAAGGGGAGTGTGTGGAGGAGAATCAAGGAAAAGCATCTATCCTAAAAAGATACTTCTGCTCAGTATTTACAGGGCCCACAGCTCAGCACCATGGACACAGGGGGGAGGGAGGCGAGCACTACTCCCTTCACAAAAGAAAGGGTCCTACAAGAGCTCGCTAAGCTCAGGGTGGACAAGGCAATGGGACCTGATGGCATACATCCCAGGGTACTAAAGGAGCTAAGGGTGGAACTAGCAGAGCCATTAGCAGAACTGTTTAGTGAGTCTTTGAGCACAGGAGAGGTCCCAGAAGATTGGAGAAGGGCTAATGTGATCCTGCTCCACAAGAGTGGTATCAGGGAGGAGGCAGGGAACTACAGACCAGTCAGTCTTACCTCAGTAGTGGGCAAGATTATGAAGGCACTCCTTAAGGAAAGGACAGTGCAACACCTGGAATCCATAAGAGCACAGGTTCCAAGACATGGGTTTACAAAAGGAAGGTCCTGTCAAACTAATCTCATAGATTTCTTTGACTGGGTAACCAGAGTAGTGCACCAAGGGCTGCAGTTGATGTTGCCTACCTTAACTTCAGCAAAGCTTTTGATACTGTTTCACATAGAAGATTGATTAATAAGCTGGCTATGCTCGGGATGGGTCAGAAGTTGGTCAGCTGGGTGGCAAACTGGTTGGCGGGCAGAAAACAGAGAGTGGTGGTAAATGGTATACAGTCAGAAGAGATGCAAGTCACAAGAGGGGTACCTCAGGGATCAGTCCTGGGGCCAGTCCTCTTCAATATCTTAATCAGTGGCATTCCAGATGGACTGAGGTAAAGGCTTTCCTGTTTGCAGATGACACCAAGATCTGCAACAGAGTCGATGATCCAGATGGGGTGGGCAGAATGAGAAAAGAACTGGAAAAACTGTCAAAATAGTCTGAACAGTGGCAACTGGGGTTTAATGCAAAGATGTGCAAGATCATGCAAATAGGGAAGAGAAACCATGACGCTACCTATAGGTTGGGAGGGAGTTGCTGGCAATCACAGGGAAGAAACAGACTTGGTCATCATCATCATCATCATCATAATCCATCCCTTTGATGTCATAAATTATCCTGTTTGCCTTCTGCTGGACCCTCCTTTCTATACAGACACCAGAACTGCATCATACACCAAGTGGGGCCTTACCAAAGATATAAACAGTGGCACCATTACTTTCCTAGCCCTACTCACAAAGTTCCTTCTTATACAGGATAGTAATATATTTTCTGGACTGGGTGCTGCCCAACCTCACTGGACTACTCCCAGAGCTTGTGATGCTCTGAGGACTTGGAGTGGCATAGAGGGAGAGAGAGACAGGGGTCTGTCAAGGGGGTAACATTTTCCTCAAAAAATGTAAATGTTCCCTTTTAAAGCTCAGATTATAGACTAAAACAGCTACTGTTTTTTTGCACTTAAGGGACTAGTGAGTGTCACTTGACTAGATATTGTAGCTGGATCCACTAGTGAAGGCAAAGCTACTGCAGCAAAAGTGGTAGCAGAAATCTAAGGGCATGGAATTTCATGCTGAACATAACTAGAGATGATGAGAAAGGAAGGGGACTGCTATTTAAAGTAAAGACAGCAAGTGACATTGCAGAGGGACTGGAAGAAAAGTATGCCTCTTTGCAGATGACACAAAGATCTGCAACAGGGTTGATATACAAGGAGGTGTGGAAAGGAAGAGAAGGGACTTGGCAAGGTTGGAGGAATAGTCAGAAGTATGGCAGCTTGGATTCAATTGAAAGAAGTGCAAAGTAATGCACCTGGGAAACAGAAACCCAGGGGAAGATTACACAATGTGGGGGGAGGTAGTAACAACAACAAAAACGGAAAGGGACCTGGGGGTAATCATATTAGATGACCTTAAGGTTGGCAAGCAATGTGAGAAGGTGGTAGGGAGGGCTGGGGGGCTACTGGGATGTATAGGGAGAGGTATCACCAGCAGAAAACAGGAAGTTGTTATCCCCCTGTACAGACAGTGGGTGAGACCCCATCTGGAGTACTGCTTCCAGTTCTGGAGACCCCATCTCTACAAGGACATAGACAGGATGGAGGCAGTTCAGAGGAGGGCAACTAAAATGGTGCATGCTCTGCAAAGAAGCCATACTGAGGAGAGACTAAAGGAGCTTAATATGTATACCCTTAAGAAAGGAGGAGAGGGTGACATGATAGAAACGTTTAAGTACCTCAGTGGAATCAACAAAGTCCAAGAGGTAGCATCTTTCAGAAAAGAGATGTGCAAGAACAAGGGGACACAATTTGAAGATAGAGGGGGGACGTCTCAAGGGCAATGTGAGGAAGTATTTTTTCACAGAGAGGGTGGTGGACGCATGGAACAGCCTTCCTGAGGAGGCTGTGGGTCTAAAACTGTGGGAGAATTCAAGAATGCATGGGACAGACATAAGGCAATTTTTGTGGGGGGTAGGAAGAAATAGGCTGTTGGTTAAATAGGATCTGCAGCTTATCCTCAAGATAGGGAAATTGGCAGACTAGGTGGGCCAAGCAGTCCTTATCTGCCGTCAAAGTCTATGTTTCTATGTTTCTATGTAACTACAACAAAATTATCTTTTCTACAATATTCTGAGGTCCACTTCAAGTGTGTAAGCAAAAACACTAACATTTCTAAATCTGACTTGAACCTCCTGGCACCGGACATCAATGACAGCACCATTCTTGTTGCTTGATTTTGTCAATATTTGAAGTCCCTTGTATCTGATTGCTGTTCAAAATCATTGTTCCAGTCCTCTCCTGAGTGGCTACTTTTCCTTGCCTCACCTGCTGCCCCTGTCTGGGTCAAGAATCTCACTGTGGCCTGTCACCACAACACCAGTTTACACAGAAACACAGAATGCGATGGCAGAAAAGGGCGCTTGGCCCACCAGTCTGCCTATATTATAATGTTTTCCTACATTTTTGCTGTATACCTCACTGGATCTATGGCACCATCTCTTTCCCTACCTTCCTTACCCCTACAATTCCTTGTGCCTGTCCCAGGAATTTTTGAACCCCATTTTGAACAGCTTGGTTGTTACTGTCACTTGCTGGTTGAGCCCAAAGCTTGGCTTCCACTGCTCCACTAAGTCCTATTAGCAGGGCCATAACTACAGGGGCCATCAAGGGCACTGCCTCCCCTACCCTTCAGCACAGCCCTCTTTTAACACTTTAGCAGCCAGATAAAAAAAGCTATCTGTGCCCTCTCAAGCTGTTGCTGTATGTTCTCGCTCCCTTTCCAGTTACAGATGACTGATTCCCTCCCCAACCGCCATTGTCCTCAGCAACTTTTATAGTACTCAGACATTGCTCACAAGTGAGTTATCCTCCATTCATCCTTCCCATTAGCCGATGCATGATCCAATCAAATTTGAGCTGGCTGGAGGCCATCTACCAGCTCAGTCTGGAGCTCCAGTTTACATCACGCATCCCTAGAGGTTGGTCGTGATCCTAGACTGCTTCCAGACTTCCAGGTAATTTATGACAAAATATTTTGTTTTACCTCCTTTTCTTTTCACTAGCCCCATCCTTTGTTAGCACAACCATTGACTTACCTGCATCACACAGGCAATATGAGTATTTTCTTTTTGATTTTGCCACTTCTTTCCATCTCAAAGACATTATGCTCCAATAAGCTTCATTCAGTAATTTTTTGGGATCTATTTTTGGCCTAGAATGTCCTGCAGTTTCCAGTCCAGTGGCTCGTTATATTCCGTCAGTTAAGAGTCATCTTTTGCTGAAGCCCTACTAGGTCTGGACCCTTCTGCAGCTTCCTACCTTGCTAACAATAGGGGTGTACTATGGTTTGGACCCTCCTGCAGTGTCCCTATCAAGCAGCACTTAACTCGGTGCACCTGTGAAATGGATCATCCTGCAGCATCCTTTTCTATAGTCAGGTGTCTATTCAGCATGTAGCTTTGAATGTATATGGACCCTCCTGAAGTGTCTGCACCTCTTCCATGCGTAGAAACTATTTATTTATATTATGTACATTTGTTTCTGCCTGGCTTCATTTATTCAACTTTTCTGCATTTACTGCTGCTGCTTGGTTTTGGCTCTGTTTTTCACTTTGAGACTGCACTACATTTGACTATATTTTTCATGCCTTAAGTCAGGAATAATACTCCCCAGAGTTCCACTACTTCATTTTGCTAACATTTTCAGTAATGCTGCTTTCATAACCAGGCTGCTCACTTGCAGGTTGTCCCTATTTCCTGTTTATATTTTGAATCTCCCTTTTGAGTACCCTGTTGAGCTTGGAATGTCATCTTCTTCAGTGTCAGCACTCTAACGGCTCCCTGAGCAGATCTCAGTTCAGGGTTCCTCTTGGGCACAGACATTTCCTTCCTCTCCTTTTGCTGTGAATTCTCACAGTGGCAATTTTAGGTGGCTCCTTATGCATTCCTTCAGGGCTATATACTATTTAACAATCATCCTCCTCATGCAGACATCTTCCAGGCCAGGAGCAAGCTAGAAAGCCCTTGCATTCTGATTTGATGCAGACTGTAAAGCAACATTATTAGGCAGCACAAAAAAAGAGCATATTTTATTCAATTTTTCTTCTTGTTTCCCATAGGAATTCCTCTATTCTTTAACAGATGCATATCATGCTTGTTTGCAGTGAATGTGGCACCAAGCTACCAGATAGCCATGTCAAAGTGAACCTGTTTGCAGTCTATGTGGTCTCAGAAGTAAACAGATCTAAAACTGCTCATTCGGAGAGTTCACCTCCAGACAATGACCTGCTACTGCCTATAGCTCCACTGGCACTTAATGCCTCTCAGGCAGACCTCCTTTTCCAACTATTGGAAATGCTGCAATCAAAGTCACAGGACAACATTAATTAGAATAAGACAAAAAAAGAGGTCAGCAATCACACTTGGACAACAACCAGCTAAGAAACGGTGCCAGTCAGACAAGGAGAATGACCCACCACTGGGCACGGACTCAAGGAAGGAGCCAGAAAAGAATGCAGGCTGACTATACAAATAATAGTAACAATAATAATAATCAAAATAATAATAAAAAAACACAAATAATTTGATTTGATTATAATTAATTCAAATTGTTTGTGTTTTTTTATTCAGCCCTTATTAGTTCTGAACAAGAAACAGGATTATTTTGAAATGTTAACAGTTTGGTACTCTTAAGGGAACATACAAATTTTGTGAGAATCTATTGGAAATATAATACTTGGATTTACAATAAGGCATAAGAATTATTGGAAGTAATAGAAAATGTATTGAGTTGAGAGCTTCTTTCCTACAAATATTTGTACCTTCATAGTCCCATCTGCCACTGTTACTACAAATACCTCAGGTTCAAAGTAATGAACAGCATTCCCAATACACCTGTCTGCCATTCAGCCTCGCTTCTGTTCCTCAGGTATTTACAAAGACACTGGTGATACTTGCATCCACACAAGAAGGTGGTTCATGCAATATCCTCTAAATGATTGACTCATACAAGCGAGGTCACAGCTCCAGGCTCAGAAGGACATGGAGCTGGTAGTCCACTGCCTCCAACAACATGGATGGATGATAAACTGGAACAAGAGTTAAGCAATTCCATCTCTACAAATTGCACAGCTCGGAGCAGTGATCAGCACAAATCACAATACAGTGATGCCTTGGATGAGAAAGCATCTAATAACTTGACACATAAACACAACCGAGTGCCAGACAAACAAAGCAGTATGGTATTACCTATAAATATTAGGGCTAATAGCAGCAGTGATAGACACAGTACCTTGGGCCAGACTTCACATGCACCCACTCCAGTGTTATTTCACAGAATCAAAAGTTCGTAGCACTCCACGGTCCAAATAGATGCTGCAGGCAGATTCAGGCAATGCAACTGAGTTTATTTACTTCCACAAACTCATGGCTCCCTAGATCTTCAGCCCCACAATCGGGCATTTTTCACCTACTGACCCGTTGCCTGAATCTGTCTGCAGCATCTATTTTGACCTTGGAGTGCTATGAACTTCTGTTTCTGTGAAATTACGTGGGACAAGCCTCCCCTATTCAGGAAAGCACCATGGTATTTATCTGTGATGCATCTGCTTTCCTTTTGTACAGCCCACTCCAGCATTACATCCTGGACTCCTGGGATCAGTCAACACAGGACTTTGGTACAAAAGTCTTCCCACCTCAGCAATCCTGGAAAGCTTACTTTGGTGGACAAACAAATCCAACCTGACAAGGGGCATGTCACTACTGCACCTACCCTATACAATAACAATCACAGTGGATGCAAGCCTGCAAGGCTGAGGAGCAATGCTGGAACAACATGTCACTCAGGGAAGGTGGTCACCTTCCGGGTAATGTCTACCTATCAATATATTAGAAATGAGAGCAGTGTACCACACACTTCTGTTTTTCACCCCATCCATCACAGGACAAGCAGTCCTAGCAGGGGTGTAGCCAGGAATTTCAAAATTGTACACAGAGTTATCCACACTGCTCCCCTCCCACCACTGTGCCTCCTGTCCCCTGCCCATCACCCCCTCTTGCCCATTGTCCCCCCAACACTCCAGCATTAATGGCTTATACTCAGAATGAAAATATGTAAAACACATATATTCAAACAGTTAGAAAACTGTTCCATCACCAGCGATGTCGGACTAACAGACTGGCTTTTACTTACAGTGTTACATTGTGATGAGCCTCTGTACCACATCAAGGTAGCCAGCCCCACAGAGGTCCATTAACGCCAGTACTTGTGCTCACACTCTTCCAGGGCACACTATACCCCATCCTAAAATCCCATTTGTAATAGCTCCTCCATATTCCCACAAGTTCTGTTTTCTGTAAGGATTGCACTGGATGTGGGGCTTCAGAGCCTATCTGTACTTGGGAGAGGAGACACACAGCATGCAAATGCTGCAGCTGCACCACGGACCCCCTTGCTGTGCCTGCAAGAGAAGGCCAAAAGTACTACCTATTTTAGAAACTGTTGACACAGAAAATTTAGAAAACCTGTATAATAGTGCTTTACTTGTTTTACCCAAGCTAACCTATCTGAGATTAAATATCTCATTCACAGTGTGTTTCTGTTTCTGCTGTTTTACAGCTATTGTAAAAGGAGTCTGGCATGGGATTGGTGCTCTCCGGATTTGCTCAAGGTCACAAATCAAGTCAATACCAGAATCCCTTCTACCTCAGAATGAGTGGTGCATGTCCAACACTACATGCTGTACACAGTACAGTACATAGTACCTCTTAACTGTCCCTCATTAGGCTGAATGTTCTGTTTTTGCCATCCAATGATCTTCATGTCTCTCTCTGTACCAAATCCCCTGAACTTCATGTCATATAGCTCTCACAACTATCTGTACCTTTGCCACCCCCCTTCACCAGCAACCTTCAGATCTCAGTAGGTTATTACCACTCAGACTGTCTCAGTCCCAGTAGTGTTACACAGCTCTTTAACCCCACCCGAGAGACCAGCAGTGATATGCACAAATATATCCCTTACCTTTCAGAAAAACTACCCCCACACCAGTGATCTTCAGGTCTCAATTAAGCAGCTGCAAACAAAACAGCAAAAGCAAATTGCAATTTTCTTTGCACATCCCCCCCCCCAGAAAGCTAACAGTGAATGCAATATGCACAAAATACCTGTATCTTTCAGAAAAACCCGACTGTAGTGTCTCGATTGAGCTGAGCCATGTTTTGCCCTCTGCAGCTCTGGATTTAAAACTAAATAGTAGTCATAGGAAGAGGCCAGGATGCCTGCCCTGACTGATCAAACAGATTATCTGGATTTCCACTCAGGGAATCCGGCCCAGATCCACTTCCCTCACTCTAACTAGTCTGCCACTCGCTCTCTCCTCTGGTAGCTGATGCCGTCACCTCCATTGGCTGTCCTGCTACTCCAAAATCAACAACCACAGGACCACCAACAAAACGCT
The DNA here is from genome assembly GCA_016271365.2 of Neoceratodus forsteri. Taxonomy (NCBI): domain Eukaryota; kingdom Metazoa; phylum Chordata; order Ceratodontiformes; family Ceratodontidae; genus Neoceratodus; species Neoceratodus forsteri. The sequence goes on from CM057449.1 coordinate 1,052,170,229, forward strand.
GTGAGAGCAAGCCAGGGGAAATCACTCAGGAAGTTGTTAACTTTAATTTGTTTGAAAAGTCCACTGTTCTGTTGTTCCACTCCCCCACCAATGACCAATACCATTGATCACAGGTACTTGGGCATGCCTCTTAGCCTGGCACAGCTACCAATCAAGCTTGCTACTGGCACTGTAAAACAGACCTCCAGTACATCATTGCATGCCTCCTGCACCTCACCTGTTCTCCAGTTGTGTAAATTTACACCCCATGCAGCCAACAGAATCTAAACAGATAAGGTAAAACAAAGACAGAGGAGGGTGGTGACTTGCAAAAAATGCCCCATGTGAGAATTTTTACATGCAGTAACTTACGTTGCTCTTGACAGTGCTGTTGAAGATATCGCTTTTGTAACCTAATGCCTTCTTGATCATCCTCCATGCTGTCCCCCCTTCCCTCTTTAAATGTACAGTCCCTCACTTTGTCTTCCTTTTTTACTAACATACCTAAAAAATGCATTATCCCCTTTTGATACTCTCTGAGCTCTTCTTTCCTTGGATTGTGCTTTTGCTCTTACTTACTACTTTGCTTGCTTCTCTCTGTTTTTCCTGACACTCTTCCCTATCATTAGTTCTCTGGATCTCCTTGTACCTTCTGAATGCTGCTCTTTTAACTTTTACCTCTTAACTTTCCAAGAGCAAGGTCATTCTCGATGCCCTGCAGGGGGCATACCTCAGACAGCTGGTGTTGGAACCCACTCAGGAGGGAGCAATCTTAGACCTGGTACTCTCAAATGGAGATGGAGAGAGGATCTCAGATTTAGAAGTGGGTAGCCATCTGGGAATAAGCGACCAACAAACAGTGTGGTGCATGATAAACACAGCCAGAGTCAAGCCATACAAAAGCAAGAATATTGGACTTTAGGAGGGGTGACTTTGGGAAAATGGGAGAGTGACTCAGAAAAGCACTAGCAAATGGGCAAGAAGGAGGGGTGGAGGAACAATGGGGAAAAATCAAAACAGCCAACACAAAGGCAACAAGCCTTTGTGTGAAGCAAATCAACAAAACAAAACAAAGGAAAACATGCTATAGTTCTCAAAAGAGGTGGCGGGGAAGGCTAGGGAGAAAAGGTAGCATTCAGGAAGTATAAGGAAACACAGAAGGAGCAGGACAGAGAACTGTACCAGTTAAAGCAGAAGGAAGCGGGGAAGGCAGTCAGAATAGCAAAGGCCCAAACTGAGGAAAAGATAGTCAACTCAGTTAAGAAGGGGGATAAAACCTTTTATAGGTATATTAGGGAGCAAAGAAAGACCAAGGAAGGGATAGTGAGGCTTAATAAAGGGAAGTGGGGTGGGCAGAGGGTGACAGTGAAAAAGCAGGGATACTGAATGAATACTTCTGCTGAGTATTGACAAAAGAAGAGGAGGGGGAGGTACCTAAACCAAAGAATAGAAGCACTCTGGATAGGGGTGTCGATACCAGTCCATTCACAGAAGAAAGGTTTCTTAATGAAATCCTAAAACTAAAACTGAAGGTGGAAAAAGCAATGGGGCCCAAAAGGATTCACTCCAGAATTCTAAAATAACTAAGGGGAGAACTAGTGACACCACTGACTACCCTTTTTACAAATCATGGGAGGATGATGTGGTACCTGGGGACTGGAGAAGGGTGGATGTGATTCCCTTTCACAAAAGAGGGAGCAAGACAGAGGCAGGAAACTACAGACCTGTTAGTTTGACCTCAGTGGTAGGAGAAATGATGGAATCACTTCTGAAAGAAAGAATTGTTGCGTTCCTAGAGTCCAGTGGGGCACAGGACCCAAGGCAGCATGGATTCACAGTGGGAAGGTTATGTCAGATGAATCTAATTGATTTCTTTGACTGAGTGACCAAAGTATTAGACCAGGGAGGGCTGTGGACATGGCCTACCTAGACATTAGTAAGGCATTTAACACAGTCCACACATAAGATTAATAAACAAGTCAGCCAGCCTTGGAGTGGGTCCCAGGGTTGTAGCCTGGGTAAAACACTGGCTGGACAACAGGATGCAGAGGGTAATAGTAAATGGAATCCACTCCAAAAAGAGGGGGACTATTATTGGGGTTCTGCAGAGTTCAGTACTTGGACTGGTCCCCTTTAATGTCTTTATAGGTGACATTGTAGTGGGACTAGAAGGGGAAAGTATGTCTCTTTGCAGACGACACAAGGATCTGCAACAGGGTTGATACACAAGGGAGGGTGGAAAGGATGAGAAGGGACTTGGCAAGGTTGGAGGAATGGTCAAAAGTATGGCAGCATAGATTCAATGCAAATAAATGCAAAGTAATGCACCCGGGAAGCAAAAACCCAGGGGAAGAGTACACAATATGGGGGAGGTACTAACACAACAAAAATGGAAAGGAACATGGGGTAGTCATATGAGATGACTTAAAGGTAGGCAAGCAATGTGAGAGGGCAGTAAGGAGGGCTGGGTGGATACTGGGATGCATAGGGAGAGGCATCACCAGTAGAAAACAGGAAGTTGTTATCTCTCTGTATAGACAGTTGGTGAGACCCCATCTGGAATACTGTGTGCCATTCCTGAGACCTCATCTCTGCAAGGACATAGACAGGATGGTGGCAGTCCAGAGGAGGGCAACTAAAATGGTGCATGGTCTGCACCAGAAGCCATACGTAGAGAGACTAAAGGATCTTAATATGTATACCCTCGAGGAAAGGCGGGAGAGGGGGGACATGATTGAAACATTTAAGTACCTCAAGGGAATCAGTAAAGACCAAGAGAGTAGCAGCTTTCAGAAAAGAGATTTGCAAGAACAAGGGGGCACAATTTGAAGATGGGGGACAGCTCAGGGGCAATGTAAGGAAGTATTTTTTTCACTGGAGGTAGTGGATGCATGGGACGGCCTTCCTGTGGAGGTTGTGGGGTCAAAAACAGTGGGGGAATTCAAGAATGCATGGGACAGACATAAAGCAGTTCTTGTGGGGGGTAGGAGGAAGTAGGCTGTTGGTTAACTAGGATCTGTAGCTTATCCAATAGGTAGGAAAATAGGCAGACTAGGTGGGCCAAGTGGTTCTTATCTGCCATCAAAGTCTATGTTTTTATGTTTCTATGTTCTGTGTTACTGTATGCCTTCTGACACCCGTAAGTCCTAGTAAGAAGGACAACCATAGCATCATGGCCTACCTAAACAAACAAGGAGGAACTTGCAGCTGCACCATGATCAGGGAGTCCTTAAAAGTTCTATGATAGGAGGAATTACACCTACTTGCAATAATAGCAACTTACTTGGCAGAGAAGATGAACACCAAAGCTGGCTTGCTCTGTGGAGTCACTGTCAATCAGGTGGAATAGCAGTTACCCTCCTGCATCCTCTGCAAGATCAGTGAGTGGTGGGAACAACTACAGGTGGACCTAATGGTCTCCCAGTACAATTGCTCAACTCCCACACTATCATTTATGATTTGATGACCCTAGGGCCCAGGGTGGATGAGACCAACACTCTATCAGCTCCCTGGAACTTCAACAAGGTTGATTAATCCCCAATAACTGCATACCCTGAAGTGTGTTATTGCACTTATAACATGGGGTCTTTGCTAAACAAGGAAAAAACAACATAAAGGGTGTTTCTCCCTGTTTAAATACCAAAAAAGTGACTGTATCCTGCCACCTGGAAAAATAGTCCCCAACAAATACTCTATATGACACTGTTTTTATGCACATAAAAATGTCAGAAATCCAGTACTGACAGGGTTTCTGGGGGAATTTCTGGGATAGATCACTCTTCAAACTGGACGGACTTCACCTCACATAAGAGGGAACAAGAGTACTGGCCCAGAAGATGGAAATATACTTGGACCATTTAAACTAATTGGAGGGAGGCTAAGGCATGGAAACAAGTAGTAATGCCCTTGCAAACCCCTCCCCCAACAGGAAGAACTAAACAGCATAACGAGTGCACCAATCACATTGAAACAAACAAAGCACATACAACAAAAGGCAACATCAAAAAAACACAAAACAACCAAAAAATAAATACACACAAACAAAAATAACTCACTCAAAAATACCCTCAATACTGCAAACACAAACACAAAATCCAATAACATCAAAACTCTAATAGAAACACAAAAAGCAATCTGGCCACTTACAAAAACCATAGAACAACAACAAACCAAAACCTAGCCACTCCCAAACTTTACACATTATTTAGAAAGACAAACAAGAAAATTTACCTACTTATGCCAAGAAAAATACCAACAACAGAAGATAAACACAAAAGCTAAATAGAAAACTTAAAATCCCACAAATCCCACAACCAAGAAAAAAAGTACATAAATGCATACCAAACCCACAAAAGCCCAGAAAAACAAACAATGCTTTAAAAGAAACTACAAAAAAACTCCTAAAAAATAACATAGCAAATTAGAACCTTAACCTACAAATATGGCAAAACCATCAACACCACTCAAAATCAACTTTACTAGAACATTCCAGAACTACCTACTATCTCAACAAGAAGAAATGAAAATACCATCTTGGAATCAATCCTACAACATGAAAAGTAAATCTAACTATAGGTATTTGGAAATCATACACTGGATGCTCATCTTAGATTTAAACCTCATATCTCAAGTATATCATTCAAGTAAAATGGTTACTTTTAGTTTCTCTTTAAGAAAACTTTTAGTTAACTCCCTGTTTATGTCCATGATTGATTATGGAGATAGTGTGTATAGAAACACAACTAAAACAGTGTTAGATGTTCTTGATCCCCTTTATCATTGTGCACTAAAATTTATCTCTGGTTTGCTGCGGAATACTCATCGTTGCCATCTTTATTCTGCTGTGGGATAGAGGTTAATTAACAAAAAGGAGATAACACTAGTATTTGTTTGTATATAACTTGTACTAGGTAAACTCCCCTTTTTCCTGTTAAACACATCAGGCCCTATGCACCAATGGAGCAGAGTGGCTAAGCATGCATATCTGGGGCATGTACCCACTCAGCACCCATTGCACTGCCCTTGCATGGGATGCGCAAAGGGGGGGTGCACAGACAGGAGGTGCCCAATACCCCAGGTCTGTTGTCCACACCGGGTGGGGACATGCCAGCACTATGTGCCATGCACAAAGGTGCATAGTGCTGGCCATGGGGGTGCATAGGGGCACAGGGTATATCAGGAAAAACCCTGCCATAAACACCCTACATGCCCTGTACACACCCTGGGACACACTGCAAGAAAGGGTGAACAGCCCACGAACCCTCCGGGACCACAGCAGTGGTCACCCTTTGCCACCCACCCACCCCAGCACACAGCAGTGTGTGAGGCTACCCCTCAACCCAAACCCCTCACAGAGGCACCAGCACATGAATGCTGCCCCCCAATGGCACTGCATTCCCACTCCCCCACTGCAAGTGGTACTGTTCTGCCATCCGACATACCCCCCATTCTTCTGCACTGCTTCGGTGCCATTGAAGGGCCAGAGGCATTGCCCTCCTTCCACCTGCCCCGCTGCATTAGGGATTCACTGTTGTACCCATGCTGGGCATCCAATTGGATGCCAGGCTGGGTCCATGATGCCACCTGCACCCACCCTGCATGGAACTGTATGCTGGGGGGGGCGAGCCATAGACAGGTGGCTGGCAGTCATGAATGCTGCCAGTGTACACCTGTCCACAGGTGTGGAGCTGCATGGGTGAGTAACATGCCTCGTACATGTCTTACCCACTCATTGGTGCATAGGGGCCATTATTTGTTAAACAGACATACAGGTATAAGTAGAGGTCATGCACGTTACCAAAGTTTGCTATTCCAAGAACTCATTTAAAAATCTGTGATTATGTCTTATCTGTATCAGTTTCTCAAACTTGGAAACAAAAAAATTAAACTCAGTGTCTTGATCACCTATTTCTTGATTTAAATTTATTAATACAGCATCTTTACAGAATCAATGTTAATGTTATGGCTGAATATAAGTGTTCTTTTATCAGATTGTTATTTATAATAGTATATTATGTAACATGTTTATCCCCATTATTGCCTTGTTTTTTGTATTGTAACGTTTTGTAATTTTTTATGGATGCAATTGTAAATAAGAGTTACTCTCAATTTGCCTTCCAGTAAAGCAATGAAGATGATGATGTGGTCTCCAGAACTGAACACAGTACTCTAGGTGAGGTCTCACCAGTGATTTATACAGTGGTATCACTGTTTCCTTCTTTTTGCTGGTGATACCCCTCCCTATGAACCCTAGCATTCCACTGGCTCTCCCTACTGCTTTGTCACACTGTTTGGCCACCTTTAGGTCATCAAATATGATTATCCCCAGGTTTCTTTCCTGTTTGGTGGTCACCAGTACCATTCCCCTCATTTTGTACTCTACCCCTGGGTTTTTGTGTCCCAAGTGCATGATTTTGCACTTTGTCACATTGAAACTTCTTTGCCACACTCTTGACCACTCTTGATTCTTGCCACACTCTTAACTACTTCTATTGGGTCCTATGCTCTAATGGGCAGGTAATAAGCACCTGAGGCACATACCCCACCCGTGTACCTACATGGCCATGGACAGGCACAGGGTAAGCAGTATACACTACTGCTAGCACCCCATGGGGTGCCTGTCTGTGGCCATGCCCCAAGACGCGCATAGTCGCATGGACGGTTGGGGCGGAGTCATGGACCCAGGTGGGCATCCAATCAGATGCCCATACTGGGTCTCTGAGTGGATCCCTTGCACCCTTGTGGAGGGTTCAGGGTGTAGGAGAACAGCTGTGTATAGCGGCATTGCTGCACACCAACAGGCAGGTGCCCACGCCACTGCCCCAGCCATCCCCTACAGCATAGTGGGCTGGGGCAGCACAGAGGTCCAATTTGTGGTGCTGCCACACCAAGCCACTGGAGAACATGAGGGCATGTACTGGGTTATGCCTGGTATCAGCAGGCATACCCGGTGCCCCCTGAGCCTGGCACTATGCAGCTTTGTGAATGCCACGTAGTGCAGACATGCCCCCAACACACCCCCTGCATGGACATCCCTGAGGGGTTTTGGAGGTGGGTGCATATGCCCTTGTGCTGCACTTACGCACCCCGAGAACGTCACCGGGGTCCACAGGACCCCCGGCCGCATGGCATTACACTATGAGGTTGCCTATGTGCCTCTGGGATTCGTGGCACGAGGGCAACACATTTGTTTGCATAGGGGCCAACGTAAGTAAAAGAAAGATTTTCTCCGGTATTTCTGCATGTAATGCCACATTTCTGTTTTTTTGCTCAGTACAAGATGGTAATCTTAGCACTTAACATTCACAAAATAAACAGTGGGTTTCCATGCTTATTTCTGAGTTACATAGTGAAATTTATTATATTTCACTTTTGTTAACCAGGTAAGCACATTAGACAAATACTTACCAATTTTCAGGTATGACCCGGGAGATTACAGCAGAATAACATAAGAAAACAAAGTTACAGAAAGGATTAAATCATGAAAAAGGGGAAATCTAGCCTACTATCTGAGAAATATTTATATAACAACCAGGAGAGCCAGAAAATGCATATATCCAGTAGCAGTGAAACACCAAGTATGCTTCAGCGTTAAAGTAAATAAATAAGCAAGTGACACATTACATCATCAGCAAAGTTTCAATAATCAGTTAAAGTATTTACATAGTAATAACCTTATACAGAAAAGTGTGTGGCAAGGACATTGCAATGATGAATGACTCTTAATGGGAAATGAATCAGTAAGGGGTCCTATTATTTTTTATTAGTAACAACATAATTGCTTTAGAAGTCAACATAAGTGCAATAAGAAAATAAAAGAAGCATTTGTCAACATATTTGATTGTTTTTTTTCCACTAATGTAAAAATAAAGTGTAAATTACCGATACCATGACACCCCACTTGTACTACAATGTCAAAATGTGTACGTTTGCATGCCTTTTATACATAAAACCCTGTATTGTAAATCCTATGTAATCTTTATAAAACATTTTGTTAGCTGCAGAACGTGGTTGCAAATATAGCGAAAGAAAGGCATATACAGGAGTTGCAGTTTTGTCTTTTGATGACTATTTTCATAGTGGCAGGTTCAGACTCTATTGGCTCAGGGTAAATGTAACTTAAAAACTAATAAAATAACAAAAGTCTAAAAAAATCCATACATAATGACAAAGACTCTAATATAAAAGAAATAAAGCAACTTGGGACTGAGAGATATATAGACGGAGCATCTTGAAGATCCTAGAGGCTATAATTCTGGGAGATTATTCCGTCATTTTCATCCTATTTTTACTGGTTGGAAATGAAACAGCAGAGGATTGTGGTTAACGGAGTAAAATTAGATGATGGGAAGTTCATCAGTGGGGTGCCACAAGGTCTGATCTTGGGTCCAGTCCATTTCAATATGTTCAGTAACATAGTGGAATGAATCCAGGTCAAGATATGTCTCTTTGTAGAGGACAGTAAACTCTGTGGCAGGGTAGACAGCAAGAAGAGAGTTAAGGAGATGCAGAGAGACCTGGAAAGGCTAGTAAGTTTAGTCAAATGTTTGGCATTTGAAATTCATACCAGTAAGTGCAAGGTGATACACACAGGGAACAAGAACATGAGGACAGAGTACTGGATGGGAGGGGGAAACTGAGCATGACCTTTGAGGAAAGGGACATAGGGATCATCATTAGTGACCCCTAAAACAATTACATCACAGTAACAATGCCTACAGTAAGGCAAACAGAATGCTGGGGTGTATAAGGAGGGGTATTGATAGCAGAAGGAAAGAGATATTACTACCTCTCTGTAGATCACTGGTGAAGCCTCATGTGGAGTACTGTGCCCAGTTCTGGAGTTCTCACCTAAGAAAAGATAAGGACAGGCTAGGAACAGTGTATTGTAGGGTGATCAGAATGTTTTAGCGTTAACAGGGCAGATCGTACAAGGATTGGTTCAAGGCACTGAACATGTACTTGCTGGAGGCCAGATAAGAGAGGGGAGATACAATAGAGACCTTCAAGTTCCTGAAAGGAATGAACAAGGTAAACTGTGAGGAATTATTTAGCATAGGTAGCAGACCAAGAACATGGGGGCATGATTGGAAATTTATGGGGGGAGCTTCAAGAGTGAAGTGAGAAAGTTTTATTTTACAGAAAGGGTGGTGAAGCATTGGCACTGCCTTAAGGGGCTGATGTGGTGGGTGCCAAAACCATCAGTGGTTTCAAACATGGCAGAGACAGAGTGAAGGGCTTAGTGGTTGCTCAGGGTGGTAGTGATAGAGCAGGGAGCATGAGGGTGGATAGTGTGGGTTAGTACCCATTCTGGACAATAGGTCTCAGGTTTGTTATGGTTTATGGGCTGACTGGATGAACCAATGGTCTTTTTCTGCTGTCGTTGTCTATGTTTCTATGTTTCTATTTATACCCTTAAAGGGGACAGGAAATTTGCACTAATTGGCAGCTGTTTATAAAATTCTTATTCTCAGAAATGATGTGCATTCTTCTAAAGTATCCATATTTAACCGTATTCGAATAAAAAGTGATAGGTAAAACTGTAGTTTGCATTGTTGTGTTTTTATGGGCAGCTTTCTGTTACAGTTTACTTCATGGAATCACTTATGTGGGGTTTTTACTTTGTCACAATTTGTGTACAGAATGCTAACTATGAGCTGCTGACCTATCATGCTGATTTCTAATTGGCAGTGTTTATAGTGTTTGCATTTAGAGAAAGTGTATCCATAAGCCTAAATGATCCATATGTAACTGTACCTGAATAAAAAGTGATGCAGAAAACTGTATTTTGCATTGTTTTGTTTTCATGGGCAGCATTCTGTTATAGTTCTCTTCGTAGAACCAGTGATCTGGAATGTTATCTATGTCACAGTATGTTCACAGACCTCTGAGCATGGTTCTGATAGGACAATAGCTCATGCTCAGCATTCTGTAAACAAACTGTGACTAGGGGTGGGCGAAAGTTGTGAATTCTGCTTTAGCGGAACTGCTGCAAAATGTCACAACTTTCGCTGAAGTTTCCAAGCTTCTGCCTTTGGTGAAATCGGAAATCTTCCGACCTGCTAAGGTACAACTTTCACCCAGCTCTATGACATGTGACTCCTCACAACCGCCACTGTTTAACTTGTTCCATATAGCAAAGACATGCATGGGTTGTTTGAAAAAGGAAAAAAACAACAGAGGGACTAAATGCTTCCATTGCAACAAAGCTCACACTAATTATTTGTGTGCTCCGCATCCACTAAATGGCAAATGGAGCTACAAGAGGAGTTGAAAATCCTCAGGGAAAAACACAGAATCGGGATTCTCCCTCCCTCACTGAGCGTATCATATATCCTGCAAGTGCCAAAATACCTTTTGAAACAGAGCACCAGGATGTTTGTGGTGACTTAAATGACACAAGTCTAACTAGTTACGTGGAGAAGAAAAGGAGCATTACTGGAAAGGAACTCCTTTTGTGTTATTCCCTCTTGATGTCAGGTCATGGGCAGAATGAGCCACAACTCCCCCAACTGAAGCTTCATGTTACAGTATCCCCATGACTCACAGCCAGGGCCAGCCCCCAAAAAGCAGCACTTTTCACAAAGACAAGCATTTGTCAATGCCGAATGTTTGCTTGCTGGCATTGGCATTGGTAGTGTAGAAGTTACAGAGCTGCATAATAGAAATGGCAGTGAAGTATTGAACTGAAGCCAACCCCACCACCACCCTGCAGAGAGTGATAGGCATTGGGGTGTGCCTTTGGGTTGCCAGGCATAATGGCCACGCCATTTCGCTACACCCCACCTTGCAGACACTGACTAGTGTAACGGTGTGCCTTGGGGTCTTTGGCCCTTATGCACACCCCATTCCATCAGGAAATATGGTGAGATGGGAGCGGTATAGAAGAATGGGGTGAACTTTGGGGCCGAAGAGTCCAAGGTATACCTCGATGCCTCTCACTGGCTGCAGGATGTGGAATGGTATGAGCATCACAGGCAAGAATCCCAAGTCACACCCCTGATGCCTGTCATTCTCTACAGGGTGGGGCGTTATGGTTGGAAATCCTAACACCTCAGGCATTCATTGGTATTTTCACTCCAAATTTTCAACATGGTTTTTTTTGTGACCCCCACCTCATGAACAGTGGCAATATCGGTTTGTTAACCGAAAGCTGCTTATGCACAGCGACTACGGCATTTAGCACCAAAGGTGCAAAAAAACACATTCTGAACAGAATGTGAAAAATGACAGCTGTACTGTTCACAGGGAGGTGTAAAAAATGTTGCAAATCTGCAGTCAAAATATTAAAAAAACTGGTGAAGTCAGGAGCATGCATAGAAACTGTGCAACGCACACCCGTAATGTAATTAGGTTGGGGATTTCTTTTACAGCAGATTGTCAACACAGGCATTTTGGGACCTCCGATCATGAACATTGTCACTGTGATTTTCTTTATCTGTCCCAAACAATGTTTTCCCACAGCGACCACGCATCTCTGCGCTGAAAGTGTGAAAACATATTTCGGCCATGTTGTGAAAAATGACAGCTGTACTGTTCATAAGGAAGTGTGGAAAAATGCCACTGGTGAAAATCTGGACTGAAAATATTACAAAGTCATGAACTTACGAGGGTGCGTGGAAACTGCACGATGCTCGCTCATAACACAGTCATTTTATGGACTTTTGTCACCAAATTTTCAACATAGCCATTTTAAGACCTCTGCTTATGAACAGTGTAACTGTGATTTCCTTAATCTGTCCGAAACATTGCTTTTGCACACCGACTGCTACATGTGCAGAAACACATTTGGGGCAACATGTGAAAAATGGCAGCTGTACTGTTCAAAAAGAAGTGTAATAACATGGCAATGTGGGAAATCTGGAGTGAAAATATAGAAAATTCGCAAACTTACGAGCGTGCGTAGGAGCTCAGCAACGCACGCTCATAAAACAGTCATTTTTAGGAATTTTTTCACCAAATTTTCAACATTGTCATTTTAAGACCTCTGCTCATGAACAGTGTCACTGTGATTTTCTTAATGTGTCCCATACATTGATTTCGCTCACTGACTGCGCCATTATGTGCTACATGGGCGGAAACATGTTTTGGACAAAATGTGAAAAATGATAGCTATACTGCTCATAAGGAGGTGTGGTAAAATGGCAATGTTGAAAATCTGGAGTGGAAATGTTGAAAATTTGCGAACTTATGAGCGTGTGTAGGAATTGTGCAATGCACACTCGTAAAACAGTCATTTTTAGGAATTTTTGCACCAAATTTTAAACATAGGCTTTTCGAGAGCCCAGCTTATGAACAGTGGCAGTGTCATTTCATTACTCAGTCCCAAAAGGTGATTTCACGTAGTGAATGCGAAATCACCCTTCAGGCCCGATGAACGCCATGACAGTGAGATCATTCATGAGAAGGAGTCCCAAAAACCCCATATTGAAAATTTGGTGCAAAAATTCCAAAAAAAAGGCTGAGATATGCACCAAAGTTGAAAAAACCCTATTCATTACATTATACAGCTTACCAGCATTTCCTCAGTTCGCGGTCAGTTTTGAAGAGTGCAGACGTGTTCCCGGTCCACTGAAGATCGTGCCAGAGTTCAGAGGTAAGTATGGGGTGAGGGGGTGGGGAGGCAGGTGCGCAGTGGGTGGTGCGGGTTGTGGGAGGGGCAGGAAGAAGCGCCAAGGGACAGTTTTTGATTTGCAGGCTTTTTTTATGTGATGACATGGGACGTTTGCCACACTGGGGTGGCCTCCGCGTGGCACAAGGATGGCTGGTGGGGGTGGGGAGGCGTGAGCTGATGGGGATTGGGCACTTCTCATCGGCAATAGCATTTATTGCCATGCTCACCTGTACTTGGGGACAGTGGAGCCGATGGGGATTGGGCACCATGTCAGCTATATAATGTGTGGCCACACTGGGGTGGACACCCAGCGTGGCATATATAACTCTGCTGGGGGTGCAGCACAGTCGACGGGGATTGGGCACCCCGTCAACTCACAGTGTGTGCGTGGGGGGCCGAGCATGCATGCCTGCGTGCGTGTGTGTGTGTGTGTGTGTGTGGGGGGCGCACATGGGCAGGTGATATCTGGCGCTGCTCACTGAAGCATAGCTCCCCTTTCAACTGTACTCCACTGCATTTTGGAGCTGTCATAGACAGCTCCAGCAGGCATTGGAGAACTGCGGCCGCACCAGCAAAAACACTGACTAAATTGGAAGAGGGCTGCCACACCTCCGAAAACTCTAATGATGGCACTATGTTTCTTGCACATGCATTCAAGCAAACATAAAAATGGCATGACATTTTCTGATTCTACTGAATATTTCTAAGTACTACTACAGTATCTTAATGTGACTTTCTACAGTCCCACCTGCTCTTACTCTCAATGCTTGCAACTGGTAAAGATTTACTCTGGACTAGCCCAAAAGTGCAAGGGATCTCTTACTAAACAGAATACACACCAGCAGGACCCCGGAAAAAAACTCTGATCGGTTTCGCAAAAGTATTTACATGACACCTTAGTGAAACCAGTCGGAGGGTTTTTTGGGGTCCTGCTGGTGTTTTCCCTATTTGGTGACCACGCTGAACTTTTGTAAATCCTGTTTGCCCTACCCAGACTCCAGAAATCCTATCTATCCTGTTCACACTAACACCCCCGCAAAGAAAAACTCCTTTTCTTTTTCTGAACCCATGCAGATCCCACATGAATATCACCATGCCGTGTGCATACACAGTACAGAACGTCATACTAGACCAAACACACATGGGGAACACAAAATAAAAACAATAAAAAAAAAGAAAAAGAAAACAAATTGGTACCAAAATGCTCCATCTACATATTACAGACATTCCATTGGGGCTCGAGCTCTGTAGCATACGCCTTTAAGCAAGTGATGATCCTAACATAATGGACTCTGTATGCCTTTTCAAGCCCATGCATGTGGCAGTCTTGTGCCAGGAAAGGAGAGCACTATCGAGGTGGAAAGCTTCTTCACTGTCAGAGCAAGACGGGAGAGGAATACAATCCCCTTAAACTTGCAGATCTGATTCAGCTTCTGTAGCCATGTGACAGAGTTGTTGGCCATTCAGGGACAAATAAGGAGTTTGACATTTTAACTAATGCTCCTGAAGTGCTTCCAATAGCAGATTGTACTGTATTCTCTTCACTGAGCCTGGTGCCGTCCAATGAAAATTTTTGCAAAAGTGGCTCATTTGCTTTCCGCACTTTCGCAGAAGCGAAAGTCTGACTTTCATAGAAATTCTGTCGTCGGAAGTTTTTTTCTCATTTCTAACTGTGGCATAGTAAAAATTCCAAATTACTGATTATGTGAAAAGCACTGTGCAGAAGGTTGTCAATGAAATAAAACAATTGAAAAGATAGTTTTTCATATCACTGCTTATTCAGGTACAGTTAAATGAGACTCATTTGGCGGCAAGTTTTTCAGTTCTGTTACTAGAAACATTACTAACTGCTGCCAGTTAGCATACATTTCCTGACCACTTTAAGGAATTTGGCAACTGGTCAACATTCTTTTTTGGAAAAAGAACTTGATGTATGAATTTCATTAGCAATTGCTGTTTACAAATGTGGATCTTTGTATTCTTTGAAAAAACAGATGTCCTATTTTCAGGTCAATTAGATTTGTAATTGTAAATAAGTTATTGTGATATCTGTGTATATGTCTATGATGTATATTGAATGCATACTGATTTGGGCACCTTTGAAAAAGGACTTTCTATGCTTTAAAGTCTTTCAAATGAGTTAAACTGAACTAAATTTAAAAAAGACAAACACAAAACCTAAAAAGAAATAGAAGTAAACAAGCATTTGTCAGTGCTGTATGTTGCTTGCTTGTATGTGCTGTTTAGGTATTTGGAAGTGACAGTTTCATGCCTTCCTCCCAAGACATCCACTGTGTCTTTCCATTCAGTATTTACAGAAGAGTGGGAGGGGCAAGGACCACAGCAGTACAGCAGTTGCCAAGGGGGTAGAGAGGTGGACAATAGTCCATTCAAAGGCAAAAGAGTCCTGATGGAGCTCACTAAATTGAAGGTTGACAAAGCGATGGAACCAGATGGCATACGCCCAAGGATATTAACAGAACTGCGAAGGGAGATAGCAGTACCTCTGGCAGTCATGTTCACTGAGTCATTCAACATGAGTGAATTGGAGGAGGGCACATGTGGTCCCTCTACACAAGTCCGGCAGCAGGGAGGAGGCAGGGAACAATAGGCCATTCAGCCTCACCTCAGTAGTGGGGAAGATCATGGAAACATTGCTTAAAGAAAGGATAGTGGGGCATCTAGATGCCATCGAACCCAGGACCATAGACAACATGGATTCACAGTGGGAACATCATGTCAGATAAATCTGGTTGATTTATTTGACTGGGTGACAAAGGAAGTGAATCAGGGTGGGGCAGTGGACAACGCTACCATGATTTCAGCAAAGCCTTTGACACCATCCCATATAGGAGGCTGATAAACTAGCTGGGTAGGCTGGACATGGGGAAAGGGTGGTAAACTGGGTTAGAAACTGGCTAACAGACAGGAGGCAGAGAGTGGTGGTAAATGGTATGCAGTCTAGGGAGAGGGGGCGACCAGTGGGGTGCTGCAGGGATCGGTCCTGGGCCCAGTTCTGTTCAATGTCTTCATTAGTAATATAGCAGAACATCTGAAGGGAATTTTTTCACCAAATTTTCAACATAGCCATTTTAAGACCTCTGCTCATGAACAGTGTCACTGTGATTTTCTTAATTTGTCCCGTACATTGATTTCGCACACTGACTGCGCCATTGTGCGCTACATGGGTGGAATCACATTTTGGGTGAGATGTGAAAAATGACAGCTGTACTACTCATAAGAAGGTGTGGTAAAATGGCAATATTGAAAATCTGGAGTGAAAATATTGAAAATTCCGAACTTACGAGCGTGCGTAGGAACTGTACACGCGCTCGTAAAACAGTCATTTTTTGGAATTTTTTCACCAAATTTTCAACATAGTCATTTTAAGACCTTTGCTCATGAACAGTGTCACTGTGATTTTCTTAATTTATCCATACATGATTTACTTTTCGACTGTGCATTGTCTTCATGGCGGAAACATGTTTTGAGTAAGATGTGAAAATGACAGCTGTACTATTTATAGAAGGTGTGGCAAAATGGCAATGTTGGAAATCTGGAGTGAAAATATTGAAAATTAGCGAACTTACGGCGTGCATAGGAACTGTCTGCATGCAGCTCATAAAACAGTCATTTTTTGGAATTTTTTCACCAAATTTTTAACATAGCCATTTTAACACCTGAGCTCATGAACAGTGTCACTGTGATTTTCTTAATTTGTCCCATACATTGATCTCATACACCGACTGTGCCATTGTGTGTGCTACATGGCTGAAACACATTTTGGGTGAGATGTGAAAATGGCAGCTGTACTATTCATAGAAGGTGTGATAAAATGGCAATGTTGGAAATCTGGAGTGAAAATATTGAAAATTGCGACCTTCTGGCGTGCGTAGGAACTGCTGCATACGCTACGTAAAACAGTCATTTTAGGAATTTTTCACTAAATTTTCAACATAGCCATTTTAAAACCTCTGCTCATGAACAGTGTCACTGTGATTTTCTTAATTTGTCCCATACATTGATTTCACACACCGACTCGCCATTGTACGCTACATGGAGCAGAAACACATTTTGGGTGAGATGTGAAAAATGACAGCTGTACTACTCATAAGAAGGTGTGGTAAAATGGCAATGTTGAAAATCTGGAGTGAAAATATTGAAATTTCGCGAACTTACGAGCCTCTGCGTAGGAACTTCTAGCTACGCACTCTCGTAAAACAGTCATTTTAGAATTTTAGCACCAAATTTTCAACATGGGGTTTTTGGAACCCCTTCTCATGAATGATGTCACTGTCATGGTGTTATTCAGGCCCAAAAGGTGATTTTGCACAGTGACTGTGCAGTGACTGCGAAATCACCCTTCGGGCCCGAATAAAGCCATGATAGTGACATCATTCATGAGAAGGGGTCCCAAAAACCCCATGTTGAAAATTTGGTGCAAAAATTCCTAAAAATGCCCAGATATGCAATAGTTGAACCCCCCATCTAGCCCATTATACAGCTTACCGGCATTTCCTCAGTTCGCGGTTGGCTTTGAAGAATTATGAGCGTGTTCCCGGTCCACTGAAAATCGTGGTGCCAGAGTCCGGAGGTAAGTATGGGGTGAGGGAGGGTGTGGGGGCTAGAGTGCGCAGTGTATGGGTGCGGGTAGTGGGAGGGGTTGGGAGGCAGCATGGCCGGACCGTTTTGTTTACAGTTTTTTTTAAAATGACTCGTGGGATGTTTGCCATGCTGGGGTGGGCTCCCAGCATGTACAAAAATGTGGGGGTGTTCAGCTGGCGGGGTTGGGCAGCCCGTCGGCTATGGCATTTGTTGCCACGCTGGGTGGGCTCCCAGCATGGCACAAGGACAGGGGCATTCAGCTGACGGGGATTGGGTACCCCGTCGGCCAAGAGATCGCTTGCCATGCTGGGATGGGCTCCCAGGCGTGAGCACTACTACTGGGGGGACGCAGCTCAGCCCGACAGGGATTGGGCACCCCGTCGGCTATACAGTGCGTGGGCGGAGCGGGGGCACGCACGCCTGCGGGTGTCTGTGCGGGGGGAGCTGCGTGTAAGCAGCTGATATCTTATCAGTGCTCACTGAAGCATAGCTCCCCCTTTCAACTGTATGCCACTGCATTTTGGAGCATGTCATAGACAGCTCCAAAATGCATTAGCTTACAGGCGCCGCGCCTGCCTACACACTGACTGAATTGGAGAAGGAGGTGACACACCTCCGAAATCTCCAATGATGGCACTATGTTTCTTGCACATGTGTGCAAACAACATAAAAATGAGACAAAAAAGAGATGCAAAAGGAACTGCATGAAATAAGAATAAAACCATTAACAACAGGCACATTTGCCTCTGTAAGCACTAGAAACATTATAGACCTACACTGATGAGTGTAACAGTTGTAAAAAAACATAATAGCTATTTTAACCTAAGGATTGTTGGCTTGCCTTTAAAGAGCAGCTGACGTCTTTGGTAAAACTTTGGAAAACATAATATTTAGACACAATCCAACTTGTATTTCATATATCTTCTATATATTTCTCCTCTCCTTTATTTATTACTGAAGAAATTACCACAAAAGCAAGATCTTTATCTATTAGCGTTCATCTGCCTCTATAGCATATTCCCTACTTGAAATTATAATGCTCTGTTGTGACATCACAGTATATTGCCAGGGGAATAACTGTGATGTCACAATCAGAGTATTATGACATAAGGTTGGGGAGAAGAACAAGCATTTGTCAATGCCAAATGTTTGCTTGCTGGCATTGGCATTGGTAGTGTAGGCGTTAGAGAGCTGCATAATATCAATGGCAGTGAAGTATTGAACTGAAGCCAACCCCACCACCACCCTGCAGAGACTGACAGGCATTGGGGTGTGCCTTTGGGTTGTCAGGCATAATGGCCATGCCATTTCACCACACCCTATCCTGCAGACATGACAAGTGTCATGGTGTGCCTTGGGGTCTTTGGCCCTTATGCTCACCCCATTCCATCAGGAAATACGGTGAGATGGGTCCTGTATAGGAGAGTGGGGTGAACCTTGGGGCCGAAGAGTCCAAGGCACACTTCGATGCCTCTCACTGGCTGCAGCTTATGGAATGGTATGAGCATTACAGGCAAGAATCCCAAGTCATACCCCTGAAGCCTCTCAATCTCTACAGGCTGGGGCATTATGGTTGAAAATCCTAACGCCTCAGGTGTTCGTTGGCATTTTCACTCCATATTTTCAACATGGTTTTTTTGTGACCCCCACCTTATGAACAGTGGCAATATCAGTTTGTTAACCAAAAGCTGATTTTACACAGCGACTATGCCATTTGCACCACAGGTGTGAAAACACATTTCAAACAGGATGTGAAAAATGACAGATGTACTGTTCATGGGGAGGTGCAAAAAATGGCAATGTTGAAATTCTGCAGTGAAAATATTTTAAAAAACTGGTGAAGTCATGAGCATGCATAGAAAATGCACAACGCACACCTGTAATGCAATTAGTTTGGGGATTTTTTACAGCAGATTGTCAACGCAGGGATTTTGTAACCTATGCTCATGAACAGTGTCACTGTGATTTTCTTAATCTGTCCCAAACATTGATTTCACACACCAACTGCGCCATTGTATTCTACATGGGCAGAAACACATTTTGGCCGAGATGTGAAAAATGACAGCTGTACTGTTCATAAGGAAGTGTGGCAAAATGGCAATGTTAAAAATCTGGAGTGAAAATATTGAAAATTCGCGAACGTACGAGCGTGCATAGAAACAGCATAACGCGTGCTCGTAAAACAGTAATTTTGGGGAATTTTTTCACCAAATTTTTAACATAGCCATTTTAACACCTCTGCTCATGAACAGTATCACTGTAATTTTCTTAATCTGTCCTGAACATTGATTTCGCTCACCGACTGCGCCTGGTCAGTTGACATTCATCTGTATTCCCCTCCCCCGGGAAGTGCCTGAAAATAGGCAGGATTTGTCTAGTGCACTTACCCGGTCAACAAAAGCTAAATAAAATAAAATAAAATAAATAAAATAAAAAAATGTGCGCTACATGCACGGAAACACATTTTGGGTCAGATGTGAGAAATGACAGCTGTACTGCTCACAAGGAGGTATGGTAAAATGGCAACGTTGAAAATCTAGGGTGAACATATTGAAAATTCGCGAACTTTCGAGCTTGCGTAGGAACAGCACAACGCATGCTCATAAAACAGTCATTTTTGGGAATTTTTTCACAAAATTTTCCATGTAGGGTTTTTGGGGGCCTACCTCATGAACTTTGTTTGTTTATTGTTCTAGGAATTAATACCTTTGAGCCAAGGCTCTTTTACAAAGGTTCCACATCATTAAGTACAAAAACATAGCAGACAGTGTTACAAACAGTGTTACAACCTTTCAGGGCTGATTAACGCCATGACAGTGACAGAATTTATGAGGTGGGATCCCAAAAACCCCATGTTGAAAATTTGGTGAAAAAATTCCCCAAAATGCCTGGGATATGCACTAAAGTTGAAAAAACCCTATTTATTACATTATACAGCTTACCAGCATTTCCTCAGTTTGCGGTCGACTTTGAAGAGTGCAGACATGTTCCTAGTCACAAAGATTGTCGCCCAAGCTCGGAGGTAAGTATGGGGTGAAGTGGGGGTGTGGGGAGGCAGGGTGTGCAGAGGGTGGGTGCAGGTGGGGGGAGATTGGGTCAGGACAGTCAGCGAGGAAGGTTTTTTCTTTCAGGTTTTTTTTGTTTTTTTTTAACTTAGACAGAGTGGGACTTGTGCCATGCTGGGGTGGGCTCCCAGCATGGCAGCTGGAAGGCTGTTTGGGTGGGCCGTGGAGCCGACGGGGGATTGGGCACCCTCATCGGCCATACGCTCTGTTGCCATGCTGGGGTGTGCTCCCAGCGTGGCACCCTGTAGTCTCTTGGGGGGACAGTGGAGCTGACGGGGGATTGGGCACCCCATTGGCCAAATGATCTGTTGCCACGCTGGGGTAGACTCCTGGTGGCATCTGGAACTCTGTTGGGGGGGAGCGCAGCACAACTGATGTAGGATTGGGCACCTCCGTCAGCTATACAGTGTGTGCGTGGGGGGGGGAAGCATGAGCACAAAGTATGCATGCATGTGTGTGTGTGGAGGAGCATGCATGAGCACATGATATCTTATTGCTGCTCACGGAAGCGTAGCTCTCCCTTTCAACTGTACAGCCACTGCGTTTTTGACTGCTGTCATAGACAGCTGCAGCGTTCATTGGAGAACTGCGGCCGTGCCTGCAAACACACTGACTGAATTGAAGACGGGTGCCACACCTCCAAAAACTCAGATGATGGCACTATGTTTCTTGCACATGCATGCAAGCAAACATAAAAAGGGAGCTGATGAACCCTCAGGGAACAAGTATCCTGTTTTCAAGCATATGATTGCAGTAATAAGTAATGGGGAAGAGAACTACAGAGCTACTGAGAAATATAAGACACTTTGTTTCCAAATATTGTGTTTACCAAAGTTCTCTTTGAGGCGTCAGTGGCTCTTTAAAACTGGATGGTACTTATAGATCTTAGAGGACTTTGTTAAAACCATTTTTGTTGAAACACTACTGCTCATGGAGGAAATCCTTTATTTATTACACAAGCTTTTAGATTATCTGCTAAAACTAATGAAAAGAAAACTAAACCTACAACTGCTCTGTCTGTAACTAAATCTGGAGAAAATAATCAACAGTTAATCAAATCCAGTATATTATTGTTTTCACATTCAATACCAACAGAGAGATTGCCATCAAGTCAGCAAGATCAAAGTGGCACCCCTTTTTGGGATATTTAAATTCCACATCTTCCCTGATATAGCTCCCATTTCACAGGCAAAAGGGAAGACATTTTTATCTTTCAGGGAAGATCTTATTAAATTACAGTAGCAGCATCTTTCACAGTTCCATAGTCCTCAAAATGCCTTATAATTTATTAGGATATTAAATATATGTTTTACATCCAGGATCAAATCTCTTCATTTTTCACTGCACAGAAAAAAACATTTGATAGAACAGCATAGACCTCTAAATCAGAGAATATGAACACAGACTCTGAAGACTTACATTTACTGGAGCAGTAATGTAGAAACATAGAAATATTAAATGTGGATTGTCCTGTATTAGTCCCCTTTATACAAAGCCTTCAGCAGGCCTTAAGGACAATCATAGATCCCAATTTGGAAATATCCCCCCTCTGCTATTTTTTTCTAGATCTGCCCAAGGAACTTCGAGACCCACTGACGATTAAGTTCCTGAAAATCTCATTTCTGGTGGCCCAAAAAGTAATCACAAGTAACTGGCTGTCCTCCAAAGTTATCACCCTAAATGTGTGGCTAGACTGCATGATAAATGTGTACAGACTGGAGTCACTAACAGCCACGGTTAATAAAAGGGTCCCATGTTTTGAGATTCTGTGGAGGCGTTGGGTCCTATACATGGCAGGGGAGAGGCCTGACTTCTTGCCTTGACTAAGTCCGAGTGAAATCTCTTCTGGGGAATGAATGAGAAGAACTTGGTAGAGTCCTACAACCCATAAATAAATAAAGCAATGGGTTTGTGTTTTTTTTTCCCTCCCTCCCTGTCCCCCTGCTTATATTGAAAGGGGCATCTTCAAAAGGTACATGCTGGAAATCAACTTAGATGGCTCTTACAGATTGCAATCTACTTAGAAACTTTGAATATCTTATACCACCCCCTGTATAATCTATTGTATACTTCTCCTACTGTTCTATCAAGAGAATTGAAATGCCTGTGAAAACATCAGAAATGAGTTAATTTGTATAAATGTATTTGTGTATGTTGTGTGTGTATGATGTATGGGCTTTATGTCCAAATAATTGACATTAAATAAAGTTTTAAAAAAAGAAATATAAAATGTGACAGCAGATAAGGACCACTGACCTCACCCAGCATGCCCCTTTTCTCTAATCTTTGTCTTTTGCTGTAGATCTACTGCTGTTCTACAGTGCCATTTTTTCCCCTCCCATCCTTCCCGCTACCCTCCCTTGTGTCTGTCCCAAGTAATTTTGCCGCCACCCACCCCCACTGTTTTGGCCCCCACTACCGCTGCTGGCAGGCTGCTCTAGGCATCCACAAACCATTCTGTGAAGAAATACTTTCTCACATCCCTCCTGAATTTATACCCCTCCAGCTTCATAGCATGCCCCTCTGTTCTAGAGCACCTTTTTCTCTGAAACATACTCCCCACCTGTATCTTATTGCCCCCTGTGAGGTGTTTAAAGGTCTATATCATATCACCCCCTCCCTCCTCTCCTCCAAGGTGTACATGTTGAGCTCATACGGAATTGCCAACAGATACAGGCCTTACAGACTATCCAATCTGCTCAAGTGTGCAGCACTTCAGCCTTTTTAGATTGCAGCTGCCCTCCACTTGCCCCCACCATTTCTGCACATGTTTCTTCACACCCACACCCTCCCACTTAAGGTTTGAACCCTCCCTATGAACCTGTCCCATCCCTCTTGAAGCTGCCCACTGTCTGCAATGATACCACCTCCTCTAGTAGCACATTACACCCTGTAACCACTCTTTTGGTGAAATAGTGCCTCCTCATTTCCCTCCTGAATCTGCCTCCTTCCAATTTCAGGCTGTGTTCCCTGGTTTTCCTTCCACCTTTTAGTTTGAAAATACTCCCAGTGCTTACTGTCTTTATACCCTTCAGGTACTTGAAGGTCTCAATCATATCCCCTCTCTCCCTTCTGTCTTCCAGGGAATACATATTTAGCTCTCTCAGTCTCTCCTTATAAGGTTTGTCTCCCAATACTAGGATCATTTTTGTTGCCCTGCACTGTATACCCTCTCCAGTAGCTTGATGTCCTTTTTCAAGCAGGGGCACAGTACTGTACACAGTACTCCAAGTGTGGCTTCACCAGGGACCTGTACAGGGGGCAGGATGACTTCGCCTCATCTAGAAGTAATTACACTTGCAATGTACCCCAGCATGCTGTTGGCCTTTGCCCCTGCCTTCCTGCACTGGGCTGACTGGTTCATTTGCCCAATTACCAGTATACCCAGATCCATTCTCCTCTGTTGACATGGATAACTGCACACCCCCAACCAGTAACTGTATTCGGGGTTCCTGGCTCCCAAGAGCATCACTTTGCTCTTCTTGGCTTTGAACCCATGTTGCCATTTGTTAAACTATTCTTTCAGTTTTGCCAGCTCCTCCTGGATGACTTTACCGCTCCCCCCCCCATCAACCCCTGCACGGATCTTGGTGTCATCAGTGAAGACTGATCTTACTCTTTATCCCATCTGTGATGTCAGCAACAAAAATGTTAAAAAGCACTGGTCCCAGCACTGATCCATGTGGGACCCCACTTGTTACCGACCTGGGCTCTGATTCCTCACCCCCCACTACTACCTTTTGCTGTCTATCCTGTAACCAGTTACTGAACCATCCAACCAGTTTCCTCCCCACTCCCAGACTGCTCAACTTGTTGGTCAGCCTACTGTGAGGCACTGAATCAAGGGCCTTGCTGAAGTCCTGGTACAGGATGTCCACAGCATGACCCTTGTCCAGTGCCCACTTCAGCCAATCGAAAAAGTCAGCCAGATTCTTCTGGCAGGATTGACCAAAGACAAACCCATGCTGTCTGCCATCCTGAAATGCTCCAGAAATGCTACCAGCCTTTCCTTGAGGATAGTCTCCATTAGCTTTCCTACAGCTGAGGTTAGGCTCACAGGTCTATAGTTCCCCAGTTCATCCTTGGCCCACACTTAGGGAGGGGCACCACATACGCCACCCTCCAAACCCTGGGCATGCACCCCATTTCCAAAGAGGTGTGAACAGGTCTGCCAACAGCCCCACTAGGACTTCTGCCAACTCTCTCAGTACTCTAGGATGAACTCTGCCTGGCCCAGTTGCCTTATCTACCCTCAGGGACTTAAGACCACTCCAACACCCTTCCCTCTGTGATTTCCCAATCTGCGATCTCCCCCTCACACTTCCACCCCATCCTTCCCTTCCTCCAGGTATGGGCCCATCCCTCTCCCTGGTGAATACTGAACAGAAATACTCATTGAGTACTTCAGTTAGCTCTGCCCCTTTTCTGGCCAACCTGTAAGTCATCAGATGAAATGTTCTAGTAGCACAAACTCTATAATTTGCTCAGCAGAGGATGTGAGTGGTGGCCCTTCTAGCCGCATTCTGGGCAAATTGGCTAGCTGCACCCACATTTCAATGAAACTCTCCTTTTGGATTTTCTTACATTTATGAAATGTCAGTCTGTATGCATCATCGGTAGGTTCATATAATTTTAAGTACACATCTTTAACTTTATTATAGTCCTCACTGTCTACTTCATCCATTTTGGAGAAAGTATTGAGGGTCTTTCCAGACAATAACAAAGTGAAATTTAGGGCCATATCTCTCGTCCAATTAGGAGTATATAGATTTGGTTTGGAATCATGTGCTTACCTCCATTCTTATCCTCAGTTACCACACCGGATGGCTGCCAATGTTATCAGGTTCATGCTTGTGCTGGACCTCTCTCTGTCTGTCTCTCTCTCTGTCTCTCTCTCTCTCTCTCTCTGCTTTCTCTGCCTTGCTTTCAGCTATTTCCATCCATATACTTTCTAGCTGAGATTCTGCTTCTCTCCTCATCTTTTCAGCTTGAACTGCAGCCTCATCTTTTCCAGGTCGAGATTAGCTTCTTGACCTGAAGTAGCTGTTCTTGTTCTGTCCTATGCTGTTTCTGCTGCTGCTCTGGCCGTGGCTGCTGCTACCTCTGCTATGGTTCCTCTAGATCCTTATTCTTGCTCTGTCCCCCCACCTTATGAAAGTCATCTGTTGGTTGGGGAGACTCACCACTGACCTCTGTTTGTGACCAACCTCTCTGCTGCTTCTCGTGCTCATTTTTCACCAGGGCTTCTATGAGCTGTCTCTTATCTAGCGACACATAGAGAATGTCTCTGTTGCTGTACTGGACATGCAGATGTTCCTGTTTCAGCTTGCTGTAATCCACCAGTGGTTTTGCCTACACTAAACTGAACACTCACTTCACCCAAAAATAAAGGTAAAAGGAAACAAAAGAAAACATTTTTCCTTGGGCACCTTATTCTGTGACTGGGTAGGTATTTTGTGCAATGTCTGAAGATTTTCTTCAGTTGTCTGTTTACTCTGTAGAAGCAACTTTTGAGTAACCATCACCTATATACCTGCCATTGGTTTGTAATCATACACTTCCCGCAGATCCCATATGCGGCGACCAGATGTCACAAAACACGTGCCTGCAACAGTACCAGCACTCCTCTTGCACTAGCTTGCCACAGACCGCTCCTACTTCTCCCTGTTCCATAGCCTGTGATCACACTCACCCCTTCACATACTTAGTATGCCACGGATACCTGGAACCACCATGAGCCCAGTCACCATTCCCCATAGATCAGTCCACGGCCAACTGCCTGATCGTCATGTCGAGTGCGGTCTTGTTTTCTACTCTTTATCTTATTGCCTTCTAGTATAAGAAGGATAACTTACATAAAATCAGCTATGATAGTGTATCTCTTTGGATGGATATCCCAAAGAACTAAAAGTGATATTTTCACAATGCAGAACCAGTCAACTAAGTCTTTATAGTTGATATTTCTTCACGAGATATAAACCACAGAAGGTTAAACAGTGCAATCAGGAAGACATCAAAAATTTAAGCTTTTGAGCAGTAAATGACGGTACTTAAATCTAAACTGATTGGGGCTAACATTTGTATGTAGAAATGTTGCATTAGCTAAGCTGGCCCATTGGTGCAGCAGTTGGATTTCCGCTTCTGACGCTGGTGACCCAGGTTTGGGAATGGACCCAGATCATCAGAAGGCCAGCCAGGGGAGAAGAATGGAGCATCCCGTGCACTGCTCTCCTTCTCCGGGGGGAGGTTGGGGCATACGTCCAGTGCTCGACGGACCCCTGGCAGAGGCCAGGTGTACTGCGGCAAGCTGGTGTCATGACGTCTTCGGGGGTGGGGCAGTCACTGGATGTCATTGCACATCCCTGTCCTCCTGAACAATAGGGGTCAAAACACCTGCAGCTAGCGCCTCTATGATGCCCCGCTGTGCCGCTCCTTCATTGCTCCCAGTCTGGCTCCCCCAACCTGACCTATGTCCGTGACATCTTGGCTAGTGCTGTGGCCCTGCCTTGGGGGGTAAGCCAAGGGGGCCACTGGGGAGTGCAGCTGATTTGGGAGTGAGGGGCGGCAAGGTCTGTGACCAGGTTGAAGTCCCGATGCTGGCTTGCGGGACAAAAAGCATAATAAATAGCAAAAAAAAAAAAAGAAATGTTGCATTAGCAAACAGAAATATGAGATCCATTATTACAAGGTCAGACTGGGGTGCTCGGGGCCCACCTGGAAATTTGGACTGTGGGTCCACCTGGAAAACAAAATATGAGGCTCAGGGGTCATATTCATTTCAGCTTTACACTTTAATTTGATACAAAGTCTCTATTTTTGCACATTATATTTTTCTGCAGTGATCAGAATACCCGATTTAAGGAAGGAGAGACTGGTATCCCTTCTGTAAGCCAATGGGCTGCAGGACAGTAGACAGCATGGCTTTGTCACTGGCAGATCCTGCCAGACCAACCTGGTGGATTTCTGTGATTGGTAACTAGACAACTAGACAAGGGACACACAGTGGATGTCCTGTACCTGGACTTAAGTAAGGATTCGACTCGGTGCTGCATGGGAGACTATGAAGTAAGCTACAAGGTACAGGGGTGGATGTGAAGATGGTGGGCTGGGTAGTGAACTGGCTACAAGGAAGACAGCAGAGAGTGGTGGTGGGTGGGGAGCTATCATCCCCAAGGGTGGTGTCCAGTGGAGTTCTGTAGTGCTCAGTGTTGAGACCAGTGTTGTTTGGGATATTCATTACAGACATTTCTGTGGGCATTAAGAGTAAAATCAGTCTGTTTTTTGATGACACCAAGATGGGAGCTGTGGTGAATGACCTAGGAAGTTGGCAAGGGTTACAGGAGGGTCTGTCAAAGCTGGAGACCTGGTCGGACACTTGGTAGCTGGGGTTCAATGCCAAAATGCAAGGTGCTGCATTTTGAGGCTAAAACCCCAAGAGGTGCTACCAACTGGGGGGTGAGCAGTTAGCTGTGACTGAGGAGGAGAAGGATCTGGGGGTGCTCATTATGGGAGCAATGAACAACTCAGCACAATGTAGAAAGGTGGCTGCAAAGGCAAACAGGATGCTGGGTTGTATTGCTAGGGGTATATCCTCAAAGAGGAGGGAGGTGATTCTGCTATTGTACAGATCTCTGGTTAGGCCACACTTGGAGTACCGTGTGCAGTTCTGGTGCCTGTTCCTGAAGAGGGACATTAGGTTACTGAAGGGGGTGCAGCGCAGGGCAACAAAGATGATCAATGGTCTAGGGGACTTATCTTACGAGAGTAGGCTGATGGAATTGAACATGTACTCATTGGAAGAGAGGAGGGAGATAGTGGGGAGATATGATTGAAATCTTCAAGTACATGAAAGGAATATATAAGTCTTGTACAGAGGGGCTTTTCATACTAAGGGAGGGGAGGGGAGGGACACTCAAGGCCATGATATGAGACTGGAGGGAGGAAGGTTTAGGAGGGAGATGAGAAGACACTTTTTTACAGAGAGGGTGTTGGCTGAGTGGAACACATTACTGGCAGAGGTGGTATCCAGTAGAATAGTGGGTGGCTTCAAAAGGGGATGGGACAGGGCAAGAGGGAGAGTCAAGAGAGTGGGGGCAAGGGAGGGAAGGGCAGGTGCAGAATAAGGGCTGCTAGCTGCACAATTGAGCTGACTCGGTAGACTGTAAGGCCTTTTTCTTCTGGAACGTCACAGCAATAAACCGCACCACTCGAAGATCCAAAAAAGGCAATATTTAATAATAAAAAAATGCAATTAACAATGCATGCAGGTAAATGAGTAGTACAACCTCTACCGGTTTCGCATGATTTGCGTCATCAGGAGGATGGCCATTCATCTACACAGACCCCTTTTATAGTGAATCAGCGTCCTAAATTTAAAGTGCCAATACGACAATTCAACAAAAAATATATATACAACATAAGATCCATGTATGTAATAGTTCTGTTTTGTATGTATAAACAATTAAAAATAATAATAAACAATATTACTTAGAGGGAGCAGAGAAACTAGAACGCTATATACAGTTATCACTATGCAGCACATATAGTGTATTCATCTCTGTTATTATAGCATTCATACGTAACTTAGAGACAACTATTTATATATCAGTAAGAAAGACATGAACTATGTCAAGGTATTACATATGGAGCAAAGAACAATAATATTATAATATTGAGTGCATTTAACATTATCACCAAAGGATCAGCATGAATTTTATATCTGTAATAGTATTTAGAAGTGAGGGATGCAGAAACGAAGAAACGCATATATTCACTGTAACCTGAAAAATAAGCATAAAAATATGTCAAAGAAATATATATCCAGGAAATTATTAACAATATAATACACAGTTCAGTATATGAAGAACAGGGAATATATCAATACGTAAGTAGTACAGGTTCTAATTCCACCAGGGGACGTCAGTACATTTCTACCAAGGAAAACAATTATTTTCTCTTAATGCATGATAATAGATCAATCCTGTCATTTAGACCAGGAGGTTTCAAGGCTCCCAAAGTATAAATCCAAAAGGATTCACGATAAAGCAGTTTTTCATCCAGGTTCTCACCACATGGTCCTAATGTTACCCTTTCAAAAGCACAAAACTTAAAACAATGCTTGCCATCTCTTGTAGTATTGACTTGAACTGCTAATGCATTCTTTACATCCTTATTTGCAATAGACCGAAGATGTTCACCTACCCTTATTTTGAATTGTCTGCTGGTCTTGCCCACATAGAAAGACCCACACTCACATATAGCCAAATATATAACATTATTACTAATGCAATTAAAAAATTCCCTAATCTGGAATTCCTTTAAATTATTGTGAGTAGTAAATATATCGGTTCTCAAGATGTAAGGGCAACACTTACAAATCCCACAGCTGAAATTTCCAGCAGGTAAGGGTGGCAACCAAGTTTTAAACGCAGATTCTGTTTTATCGATAAGGTGACTATGTACTAGTCTATCTTTAATGTTTCTACCCCTGCAAAAGACAAAACAAGGTTTTTCCTTCACATCTTCATACAAGAGAGGCTCATGTTCCAAGATATGCCAATTATTAGAAGCAATCTTCTGTATCTTATGAGTGTGTCTAGTATAGTTGGTAACAAAATTCATCTTAGGAGACTCCACTGGTTTTAATTTCCCCAACAATAATGTTTCCCTTTTAACGTCCAAAGTGTCTTTAAAGGTTTGATCTACATGCTTAGCTGAATAACCTCTTGCAATAAATCTATTGCACATTTCACTTCCTTGGACAAAAAAATCACTGTCTACAGTCTACAGTTTCTCCTTGCCCGATAAAGCTGGGCCTTGGGAATGTTGTTGATCATATGGTATGAGTAGTGAGTAATGAGGTTGTACTACTCATTTACCTGCATGTATTGTTAATTGCGTTTTTTTTATTTTTAAATATTGCCTTTTTTGGATCTCCGAGTGGTGCGGTTTATTGCTGTGACGTTATGTATCTTTATATACACTCACACACTCTGTTCACTGTTGGAGCTGTCTTGTAGTTCTCTTACTATGTGTTTTTCACTTGCTCACAGTGGGAGTTTCCTTTTTGGCTGGCTATTAAGTTGTTTTACATACCGCATACGAAATTCGGGCGGCTAGTGTGGTGTTGCTGGCTCCTGCTTGTGGATTTTTTACAAGCTTTAATCATCAGTTAGGTTGGAGTATTGAGTTTTGTCCACCACAAATTTCCTCCCGATGAAGGAATGTCTGATGTGTATTTTACAGACACATTCCTTGGAGCTACTGCAGGTACGTGTGCTGACAGTGTCTTTTTACTTACGGGAAAGGAGGAATTATTTCGTGATTTGGATGATAATGTGAACATTCAAACAGAGCCAAATTCAATTAACTCTGCCACTATTACGGAGACTGTAGATATGAAAACAGCATTTATCTCACTAGAAAGAGCGATTATTAGAGGGAGATGCCACTATTGGGGCAAGATCACTTTGGAAGCATATTTAAAAGTGGGACGCTTGCCAAGGGGACTGAGGGTAATTAAGTATCTGGGCTATGGTTTGGAGAAAGAGCCACTTATGCTAGATTGGAGAAAAGCTCAACAATTAGCCACTGATGAGTTCATGCGTGTGCTCATACGTGATTATGAGGCTCAACAACCGGAGGTAACAGCTGATATCACCACTAAAGAGACTCTGGTTCTACAATTCAAGGACCATACTGATTTTGCTGTGTTTCAAGAAAAACTTAAAGAAAAAGTAAAAAGGGAAGATAATAAATTGAAACAAACAAAATTACATAAATTTGAATGTGATAGAGCAGACTGTCTTCATGATCGGGTCTTTGATTGGAGCCGAAATAAAAACCGCTCATTTAATACCAGAAAAGGTAGTAACACTAAGGAAAGTGGTAATTTGAAGCAATCTACTACACCAAACCCTAAGTCTATCCTCAGAAACAGGAATAATTCCCATACTTATACTACAGATAATAGTGGCTCAGAAGTGGAGGATACTTTTTTAGAACTGGATCAGACAGAGAAGTTCGATCCACAGCGGACGGTTCAGTTTCAATTACCCAAAACCAACAAGAGCAACAGATCAAGAGGCCGTGGATATTATCGGGACATCAGGAATATCAAGGACCAAGGAAGAAAACACGACGTGGTGGGAGAAAACATTGGCTGTCGCATCAGAGGGAGATGTTTTGTATAACACCTGTAGAACTATAGCCAGAGGAAAACATTGTTATTAATATCTCTGGACGAGAACTTTCACTGGATCAGCTTAAAATCTTGCAGAAGGGACTATCCTTTGTTCCAACTCAGGATTCTCAACCTTTTGACCTATATGTGGATTTACATCGGTTCACAAGATTATTGAATTTGAGAGCATTCTTTCATAAAACAGAAATGTGTCATGGCAATTTTTCTACATCATCGGGGGGAGTATTCCTCAGAAAAGGGTGAGTCCTTTTCAGATTCCATCTAACTTTATGCCACCATGTAATGAAACATTGTGTGTTTTTGAGAGAGCCTGTGAAGGTGAATTTGAAGCTATGCTTGCCTCAGATACAGCAGCCAGATGCATAAACATTTCTGGGACAGAAGCTGCTGCTTTAAAAGAACTTGAACAGAACTATGACATAATTATTAAGCCAGCTGACAAAGGAGGCTCAATAGTGATTCTGTCTAGAGATGTGTATGTAGGGGAAATCACTAGACAGCTTAATGATATGGATTTTTATACCCTTCTTAAAAGTGACCCCACATATAAATTTAAACAAGAAAAAGATATGTTTATTAATGATGCTTGACTTACTGGGGTTATTTCTACAAGTGAAGCCAACTTTCTCACTGTATCCAAACCAGTTAGAGCTAGCATTTACATCTTGCCTAAGATCCATAAGAACTACTATAATCCGTCAGGAAGGCCAATAGTAGCGGGGATAGGTTCACTCACTGAACCATTGTCTAGATATGTTGATACACATATTAAACCCTATGTTGTGACCTTACCCTCATTTATTAGAGACCCTACTCAGATGCTAGGTATACTGGGAGAAATGCAGATTGAAAAAGAATGGTTTCTTGTTTCGATGGACATAACCTCCCTTTATACTAACATTCCCCACTCGGGTGGTATAGAGGCACTTGACTACTGGCTATCCTTGGATCCAAATGTCACAGACTCTAAAAAACAGTTCCTATTGACCTGTAGTGAACATGTATTGACCAAGAATGTATTTCTTTTTGGAAAAGATATGTATAGACAAATCAAAGGTACGGCTATGGGTGCAACGTTTGCCCCTAATTATGCCAACCTTTACTTAGGCAGATGGGAAAAGATGTATGTCTACGATGAACAGAATAATCCTTTTCATGATAAAATTGATATCTGGCGTTGTTTTATTGACAACATTTTTATGGTATGGACTAGCACACAGGCAGAATTAGGTAATTTTGTTGAATTCCTTGAAACAACTAATTCTAATTTAAAATTTACTGTGCAGAGTGACATTGATAGTGTCTCTTTTTTGGATCTAAAGATTTCAAAAAATGTAGATGGCACTCCAAAAACTGCTTTGTTCCATAAAGATACTGATCGGAATTCACTTTTATTAGCATCTAGCTGCCATCCATACCATATGATCAACAACATTCCCAAGGCCCAGCTTTATCGGGCACGGAGAAACTGTTCTGAAGACAGTGATTTTTCTGTCCAAGGAAGTGAAATGTGCAATAGATTTATTGCAAGAGGTTATTCAGCTAAGCATGTAGATCAAACCTTTAAAGACACTTTGGATGTTAAAAAGGAAACATTATTGTTGAGGAAATTAAAACCAGTGGAGTCTCCTAAGATGAATTTTGTTACCAACTATACTAGACACACTCATAAAATACAGAAGATTGCTTCTAATAATTGGCATATCTTGGAACATGAGCCTCTCTTGTATGAAGATGTGAAGGAAAAACCTTGTTTTGTCTTTCGCAGGGGTAGAAACATTAAAGATAGACTAGTACATAGTCACCTTATCGATAAAATAGAACCTGCATTTAAAACTTGGTTGCCACCCTTACCTGCTGGAAATTTCAGCTGTGGGAATTGTAAGTGTTGCCCTTACATCTTGAGAACTGATATATTTACTACTCACAATAATTTAAAGGAATTCCAGATTAGGGAATTATTTAATTGCATTAGTAATAATGTTATATATTTGGCGATATATGTGAGTGTGGGTCTTTCTATGTGGGCAAGACCAGCAGACAATTCAAAATAAGGGTAGGTGAACATCTTTGGTCTATTGCGAATAAGGATGTAAAGAATGCATTAGCAGTTCAAGTCAATACTACAAGAGATAGCAGCATTGTTTCAAGTTTTGTGCTTTTGAAAGGGTAACATTAGGACCATGTGGTGGGAACCTGGATGAAAAACTGCTTTATCGTGAATCCTTTTGGATTTATACTTTGGGAGCCTTGAAACCTCCTGGTCTAAATGACAGGATTGATCTATTATCATGCATTAAGAGAAAATAATTGTTTTCCTTGGTGGAAATGTACTGACGTTCCCTGGTGGGATTAGAACCTGTACTACTTATGTATTGATATATTCCCTGTTCTTCATACACTAAACTGTGTATTATATTGTTAATAGTTTCCTGGATATATATTTCTTTGACATATTTTTATGCTTATTTTTCAGGTTACTGTGAATATATGCATTTCTTCATTTCTGCATCCCTCACTTCTAAATGCTATTACAGATATAAAATTCATGGTGATCCTTTGGTGGTAATGTTAAATGCACTCAATATTATAATATTGTTGTTGTTTGCTCCATATATAATACCTTGACATAGTTCACGTCTTTCTTACTGATATAAAATAGTTGTCTCTAAGTTACGTATGAATGCTATAATAACAGAGATGAATACACTATATGTGCTGCTTAATGGTAACTGTATATAGCGTTCTAGTTTCTCTGCTCCCCTCTAAGTAATATTGTTTATTATTATTTTTTAATTGTTTATACATACAAAGACAGAACTATTACATACATGGATCTTATGTTGTATATATAATTTTTGTTGAATTGTCGTATTGGCACTTTAAATTTAGGATGCTGATTCACTATAAAAGGGGTCTGTGTAGATGAATGGCCATCCTCCTGATGACGCAAATCGTGCAAAACCGGTAGAGGTTGTACTACTCATTTACCTGCATGTATTGTTAATTGCATTTTTTTATTATTAAATATTGCCTTTTTTGGATTTCCGAGTGGTGCGGTTTATTGCTGTGACGTTATGTATCTTTCTATACACTCGCACACTCTGTTCACTGTTTGAGCTGTCTTGTAGTTCTCTTTTTCTTATGGCAATTTTCTTATGTTCGTATGTTCATAAAATAATTGATTAATGTGAGGGTTTAAAGAGTTTGGAAGCTGAGTAAGAGCCCAAGTGGGGGGGGGGGGGGCACCTGGAGATTTTGAGGTATACAGATGGGCCTGTCCAACATTGCATTCTTGCCACTGGCGTGTAAGAAAAATATTCTTTTCTGCCTAACAGTACACACTGAGATAGCTTAACTGGTGTGAATGCTGCTTCCCTACTGTTCCATTCTGACAGACTGAAAGACACATACTCCCTAGAAAAATACCTTTTTTATTACCGGTTATCAAAAGAGTCCTTCAGTAAGAGATACAACTGCCTTTAAAGCTAGTATAGGTCTAAAGGAGCTTCCATTCACAGTGCCTCCAGTCAAGATGGCAACACCTTCTGAGCATAATACCCCCATCACCTTTCAGGACATGTTTACTTCAGAGCTGATATCTTCATTCTGGGAACAGGAAGACCTCTCAGCTTCCCTGTTCACAGATATTTACATTATGAAATGTAATAGCTTGGAAGTCTGCAATTGAGCAATACAGCTGTGCACACACACACGCTATTGTTTGAGACCTGTTTATCTAGATTTACACAGAAGTCTTTTTTTTTTTCTCACAGCCAAATGTTCGAAACAGTTGCATGCTTAGTTCAGTGAAGGGTGTGAGTCAGTAACTGGATGGATTATTTGGAAGGAGTTGTATGAAAACATTAGTGTACTGTATATAGTATTATAATGTGGATCTGGCAAGCAAAGTTTCAGACTTAAGCAGCTAGTAAACTGACAGAAATTAATATTACTTTTAAAAGTAGTCAACTGTTACTTTTTTATATCTTAAGTAGTGTACTACCACCCCACCAAACATTGCTAATTAGAAGATTTTATGACAATACTAGGTGTGATATGTGTAACAGTAATTTGCCTGCAGGCTGACATCGCAAGTTTTATTCCCCTTCATACCTGTTCAGCATTCTGACCTCACTGTCAAGAGACATCACAACTGGCCAAAAGGAGCCAGTCTCCTCCCACCTTCTGTCAGATTGCTTATATGTGATGTCACAAGGAGGGAGACCATAATGTTGATGAGGTATGAACGGGGAATTAAACCATATATTTTGGCCAGCAAGGAAAATACTTCATTTTACTGTATATCACACCTTTTTTTAGTCCCATCAAAACCTTTAAATGAGCTGAAGGAAAAAGAACAATACTTCTAGCAAAAACATTTGATAACTAGCCACTTTTAAAAATTGAAGACATTTTCTGCCTGCTATGTTTGGTACTTCTAGCTCTTTAAAGAGCAACAGACCAATTGGAACAAGTGAGTCTCATTAGGGTGCTACTCTACATAACTCAGAGTCAATATAAGCAGTTTGAAAAATATTTTTCATAGTGTACTTAAGCTAAAAGACATTCTAGGGCTATTTTGAATTTAGTAAGCTTTGCGGTGTCAAGCTATAGCTCCACCCTAAGACAGCATTTTGGTGATGGTGTAAGGGACAGGGTTACATCATGTTCAATGTAAAGTATTGCAGAAGAGGAAGGG
Source organism: Neoceratodus forsteri (assembly GCA_016271365.2). Classification (NCBI taxonomy): domain Eukaryota; kingdom Metazoa; phylum Chordata; order Ceratodontiformes; family Ceratodontidae; genus Neoceratodus; species Neoceratodus forsteri. The sequence goes on from CM057449.1 coordinate 1,052,206,396, forward strand.
GGATGTTTACAGTACCATTATGCAATTTATCAGGCACCTTTTATTTTTGGTATAGTATATTAAACAGGGCACTATCCCAGCAATCAAAAGTGCCGGCTATCTTGATTAAAATGATATAAACAACCACTCCTATCAGTTCTACCACACTTAACTTTTATTTCCATGTATATTTATTCCTCCCTGCCTCCAGAGGAGTGGCTCTTCAGTCCAGTCCCTGACCCCCTGCACTGGCTTCTTTACCACCCCAGCCACCTTCTTGGCCATATGGTTTCCTCACAAGCTTCCCCCTTGTGGCAGGGCCGAGCAGGGAAGGCTGTCCCCCCCATTCAGCATATCCAAGGTGGACCAGCATGGTGACCAGGTGGCAATGCGGGCATGGAGCAGCCACACTGGGATTCATTGAGCCCCTCCAACACCAGTTCCAAGTTTTTCTCCCACTGTTCTACAGAGCACTGTACTCATGTGTGACAGCGCACCCGTTTGGCGTGTCCCTGTAGTTCCCTCCCTCATGTGCCTCACTAACACTGCTTTACCCCAAGGCTTCCACCTGGAGGCAGCCTAGGCCAGGCTAACATACCATCCCTTCTCGGGAGATGAGAGCAGTCCCTCAGATTCTCAATCCTCTCCCACCCTAGCCAACCCCCAGTGATCTGAGTCCATTCCTGAACCCAGGTTGCTGGCATGGGAAGTGGCAAGACATTAGGTGCCTCAGCCCTCTGCACCACCATGCTGGCCTCTACACTTTACCTTTGGCATGCTGTAGCCCTGTCCCTCACTTAGTTTTATCAAAATGCATTACTAAGAGAAAGCAAGAGGGGTTAGAGCTGGCCAGAAGTTCCTGAAAGCCACGGAATTCACTTCAGCTAAGGTTGTTTTATTTATTTATTTTATTTATTTATGTTTTTGGTAACCAGGTGAGCAAACTGATTCAAAGGACCATTTTCAGTTGTGACCCAGACCGTTATGGCACAGACAATAGGTACAAGTTATAATACAGTAGGTACATATAATTCAGTGAGTACAGTGGTATCAGAAACAGTGATACATAAACATCATATCTTAAAAATAGGGGTTAAGGATGTAAAAAACAAGTTCATGACAAATAAAGTGACACTTCTCTGCTTGCAAAGAACTAGAACATATACTTACTGTACAGCAAATCAAGACACTTTTCAGTCAGTCCTAGGTTTACAATAAAGTACATAAGGGATTGTATTATAGCAATCAACATTTTCACAAAGGAATCAAAAATGTGTCTGTTGTATATGTTGTAGCCAGTACTTGGGAAGTAAGGCAAATGGTACACGGTCCCTAAGGCAGATTTCTGGCAAGGGCATTTCCAAGGGAGCAGGCACAGGTGGCCTGAGACATGAACCAATCTCTTAGCTTCAATTTGAAGGTCTGATGAGAGGATAACATACGGTTGTACTGCTTATTGTCAGAAATCAGTTTGATAGACTGCGTAAAGCCAATTTCCAGTTTACTGACTTAACTTTTTAACTTTAATTCAGAAGCGCAAAAGGTTGCAGAGTGGCTTGATAAGCTCTGAAATCTGAATTAAAGTACAGCAACAAAGGGTTAATCTATAACTTGCTTAAGTGACATCAACAGTGCGGTGGGGGAAGGAGCCTATCCACTATGAGGGGAAAGCCTGGAATTGCATAAATGTTCCAGCCTATCCCAGCATCCCTTCACATGGTGTCCAATCAAATGAGTGGCACAGAGAAGGAGAAGGTTGTCACGCCATGAGGCATCTGCAGAGGCCTCTGGAGTTGAGACAACGGACAAAGTAGGAGGTGATATCTTAAAGGGGAACAGGCAGCACTAAGAGCCCCACAACTAGTTATGGGACTGGCCCCAGTTTTCATTTTGTGTGCTAAATCATTTTTTTTACTAAAAGTATAAGGTTGATTTTGTTGACTTCCATGCTGACATTTTCTTTAACCAGATAGCTCAGAAACCCTTGTAGCTGATATCAGAGGAGGGCTGCACCAGTGGAATATTCAATAGCATGCAGTGCATGTTAGAGTTTTTATACAATCTGATCTTTTGTTTGCTGGTCCTGCTATCCTTCCAGGGCTATGTACAATTATAGAGGACTGTACTTATGCCTGGGAGACCAGCAGGGCTGACAAACATCTGATCAGAGCTTATAAAAAATCTAACATGCACTGTAGGCTACAGAATCTAGTCTGTCAGTGTTGTCAGCTTGGAAGTCAACACATTCAGCCTGCTACAGTCTGATATACTACAGTAAACAGTAAGTAAAAAATGTTTTTACACATAAAGTGCGGATTGTCACCAGCTCCACACTTAGGTGTGAGGCACTTAGTACTGATTGTCCCCCTTTAAAACTATCTACTGATACACAATGACATCCACCAACTAGGCAGTTAAATCTATGCAGCAGAATTAAAAGGATGAAATTGGTAGTGAACTCCCAGGAAGAAGTCATAACAGGAAAGAATGCTAGGACAGGGAAAGCAGGGTACACCCTGGGTGGAATAGGTATATACAGCAGAGCTAGCCACAATGCAGTGCAATAAGTTGTAGTAAATGACATGTCAGGAAATACTGCAGTAAAAAATGGTTTAATTGCCACTGAATTACACTGTTCCCTGCAGCATACTGCAGCATTTTGTGATATACCGCTGCATTACTGTATAGCATCTTGGCTGGCACTGCTGTAAGTAAGGCCAGGGGAAGGCAGAACAAAAGTACTAAACTATGAAGGGTTAAGTAAGAGCAGGAAAGGGAAAGCAGGGTAAACCTTTCACCAGATGGACTAGCTGCACCTCAAAGCATCTCGTCCACAGGTCTTAAGTAAAAGTGATTAAAATCATTTTTAAGATAGCTCACATACCATAAAATAATGTATTCAGATGGTAGCCAAACATAAACTGGACGAATTTGCTGACAAAAGCCCCAAGACTCAGCAAACACTACGCAAAAACAGCCTTTCCTGGTCCTGTGCAGATCATTGGATCACTGAGGAGACTCAGATGTGGAAGATGAAAATATACTCGGGTTAAAAAAGCTCTTCTTGAAGCTCTGGCAATTCAGCAACATCCTACCTTAAAACTTATTATGTAGTGGCCCAGATCTCTCATTGTATTACCTGGGTGAGGCAGGATGTACAATCAGGATGGTACACATTAGAAACAAATCTTCACGACCGGCTCCTTTGCTTGCCCTGCCATTTGTAAGGATTGCCCTGACCCTAAAGGACAAATTGTTAGCCCTTGGACAAAACACACTCTGAGAACCATAGAGCAATTCGGCACTAGGACAACCACTCCCAGTAGTATTAGCCCTTTGATTATTATTATAGGGAACCCAGATTTCCCAAATGGCATTCAGGACTCAGGGTTCCAGACCTGGAATACCCTGCAGCTTACAAGACACAGCCAGCTCCTTAAAAAGGGGATACGCCTGCCATTTGACTACCTGAGAAATACCTTTACCCTCCCAGCAAGAGATATGTTCTGATTCTTCCAGGTGCATCACTACCTACAAAGGGAATACAGAGTAAGAAAATGGCCAGAGACCACAAAAAAATGGAAGAATTTTTACACTGGGTAGTGTGATTTACCATTAGGGGCAAGTATATATCCCAAGGCTATAGTTTATTGCTCTGCTCCTCAGACCTTCCCACTGTTATGCTAAAGACAAAATGGGAAGAAGAAGCTCAAATCATAAACCCGGAAGAGCAGTGGGTAAAGACATGGGAGAGAGGATGAAAACCACTTTCTCAACCAAATGGAGACAGTTCAGATGGCACATTCTGTTTCTTCCACACCCTATCAATCACCTGGCACTTCAGCCTACAAGTTCAGAACACTGATGAAGAAGATCTACAGCCCTGACCAACCACTTCTATATAGTTTTGGAACTCAGACAAACTAATACTCGAATGGGCATGTATAAGGAGTGAAATGGGCAAGGTACTGGGAAAAATGCATCCGGCAACATTCCAGATACAGATACTAGGGTCTCCACCACCAGTGTTGAGGTGTAATAAGGCCAGAGAACTATGCAGAATTATGAACCTAGTAGCCCTAAATGGTATTATGGCCAACCGGCTACCCCCACAATAGAGGAATGGCAAGAGTGCATGCCCACTGTACAAAAAATAGAACAAATCACTGCAGATCTCCAGCTCTCCAAGGAAATACATCTGCAATAGTGGATGGGCTGGGAGGTCTATAGATCACTCCTTCCCCCATAACAGAGGAGAAGATTGATAACAGATATCCACCAAGAGACAGTGGAAGAAGTTAGGGGTGTCCATTTAGTATTTATAAGGGCATGGTAATAACAACCCCAATGTCTAAGGACTCTAATGATCATATGGTATACATGTCTTGTAAATGATACTATGACTTTAGCCAAATGAAATTTATGGACGCTATCGACGAATGACCACTTTATTAACTTTCTGGTTTTCATTAGTTCACAGTTGTATAAACAGAAACATTATATTATGGTTTAAAGTCGTAGTTATATACAGCTGATCAACTTCAACTGATGGATCATATTTTAGTGTAAACCAGCATTGCTTTAAGCAACACTATTATGTATGTGACTGTGTTTAAAAACTCACAATAAATATGAAATAAGCAAGCTGAAGGAATGATTGGATTAATACTGTAAACCCTGAAAGGTATTGCCATTGATGCTTGATGTCTTCAATAAACTTGACAGAGTTGAAAAAAAAACACTAAATGAGGGAGACAGCAATTGCCCCCCCCCCATAGTAAAATGTACTCAGCTCTACTCATTATGTACTCTGCTTGTACCTGTATCTTCATTGTACTCTCCTGGGTCGTTCCTGAAAATAGGCATATAACTTGTCTAGTGTACCTACCTGGTCAACAAAAGCTAAATAAATAAATAAATAAAATGATAGGGAGAGAGGGCTTGAGGGGCAAAACATCCCAAGTACAGGGGCACAGGGCAGGGACTTGGAAAAGTTTAAAGAAAAGGGGGCTATAACTTGGGTAGAGGAGGAAAGTGGCTAGAAGGGGAACAGAAGGGAAAAATAAAATGGGAATAGTGGAGTCAAAGGGGTCTTCAGATAAAAACATAGACAAGAAAGGGATGAAGACAAAGTGTATCAGGCATGGAGTGAGATGGTATGGAGAGCCATGTGTGTCAATGCCTGGAGTCTTGGAAACAAAATCCCAGACTGGTGGAGGCTAATCTGGATCTAGTGGTCATTACAGAATGACAGTTCACTGAGCATCACAACTGGGATATGGCCATACCAGGCTACTTTCTGTTTAGGAGAGACAGGGTGGGGGAAGGGGTGGCATTTTATGTATGGGAGGTAAAGATTGCACCAAGGTGAGGAGGGTTTGGAGATGTTGTGGGTCATTCTGGAGACAGGCTCTGGGACCACTCTCTGCACCAAGGTTGTGTACAGACCCCCAGCACAAGGGGAGGAGAGGGACAAGGCACTAGGAGAGGCCATCATCAGGATGCCAAGTAAAAGGGAGGGGCTGCTAGTTGGAAATTTCAATCTGCCAGATGTGGAGTGGAACCTTTCAACTGCAGCTTTGGCAAGCAGCAGGGCCATCCTTGACTCCTTACAAGGGCTTTTCTCAGTTAATGAGTTAAATAACCTACTAGAGATGGGGCAGTGTTGGACCTGGTGCTAATGAACAAGGACAGCATTGCAGACATCACTGTGGGTAGTCCCCTAGTTACTGGTGATCACTATAAAGTATGGTTTAATATAAGAAAAGGAGCAGAGGTGAGCTACATGAAGACAAGGGTCCTGGACTTCAGGAGGGTGGATTTTAAAGAAATGGGAGACTGCATTGGAAAATGCCTTGGGAGGGAGAGGTTGCCAGAGAAGAGGAGTAGAGGCACAATGGGGATGAATAAGAAAGGGTATACTAGGGTAACAAATATCTGTGTAAAAGGAATAAGCAAAATCAGAAGGAAAAGGAAACTGTTAGGGTTCTCCAAACAAGTATCAAGGGTGGTAAAAGAGAAAAATGTGGTGTTTAAGAGATATAAAGGAACACAGAGGGAGGAAGACAGGGAGGTGTACCTAGCAAGGCAGAAGTAAGCAGATAAGACAGTTAAGGGAATGAAGGTGCAGACAGAAGAAAGGATTGCTAGAGGGGTAACAAAAGAGGATAGGACTTTTTTCATATCTGTAAGGGAGAGGAGAAAAGCAAGGGGAGAGATAGTAAGGATTAGAAGGGAGGTAAGGGGAGACTGTGCCGAAGGAAACCAAAGAAAAACAGACATTTTAAACAAGCACTTTTGGTCAGGCTCCACAAAAGAGGGGGGCAAGGATGAACCACCAGGAAAAAGCAAGACTACAGGAGAGGTAGACACAAGTCCATTTTCACAGGCAAGAGTTATGGAACCGGATAGTATACAACCAGGGTACTTAAAGAACACAGGAAATGGTCTGCTGACTGACGTGTTTAACAGCTCCCTGGAAACAGGTTTTGTTCCAGAGGACTAGAGAAGGGCTGACATGGTCCCTCTACATAAGAGTGGTAGTAGAGAGGAGGCTAGCTAATATAGGCCAGTCAGTCTAACTTCAGTTTTGGGAAAATTAATGGAAACCCTACTAAAGAAGGGCTGGCTGAGCATATAGAAGCCAGTGGATGGCAGGACTGCAGGCAGCACAGATTCATGGTGGAAGGCCATGCCAAATTAATCTGATAGATTTCTTTGACTGTGTGACTAGAAAAATAGATCAGGGATGGGCAGTGGACATTGCCAATCTGGATTTCAGCAATGCCTTCGATGCTGTGCTGCACAGATGCTGATTAGGAAGTTGACCAGCTTAGGATGGGGTCCAAACTGTAAGATGGGTTTGGAGCAGGTTTCCAGATCAGAGACAGAGGATAGTGGTTAATGGCACTCACTCTAAGGACTGGAGGGTGACCAACGGTGTGCCACAGGTTTCAGCACTGGAGCCAGTCCTTTTCAATGTCTTCATAGGGGACATTGCAGAAGAGCTGAAGGAGAAGGTATGCCTTTTCGCAGATGACACCAAAATTTGCAATAGAGTGGACAATCAGCAGGGGGTGTAGAGAATGCATAAAGATCTACGGAAACTTGAGGAGTGGTCAAAGACATGGCAGTGGGGGTTTAATGCCCAAAAAAGTGCAAAATCATGTACCTAGGGCATAAAAGACCTGGTAATGAATACAGGATGGGGGGACTGACAGTCACTAGAAAATAATGGGACCTTGAGGTTATTACAGCAAGGGATCTCAAAGTGGCAGCACAGTGTGACAAGACCCTGGGCAGAGGCAGTGTGATGCTGGGTTGCATAGGGAGGGGTATCTCCAGCAGGAGGTCAGAGGTGATGGTGTAACTGTATTGTTCCCTGGTATACCTCCACCTGGAGTACTGTGTCCAGTTTTGGAGGCTGCACCTCAAAATATGATATAGACTGGATGAAGGCAGTTCAGAAGAGGGCAGCTAAAATGTTGCAGCGTTACAGGAAAGCCCATAAGCAGAGATTGCAGGATCTCAACATGTACACCCTGGAAGAGAGGGGGGAGAGGAGAGGGAGGGAGGAGGAGAGAGAGAGAGAGAAATGAGAATGATCGAGGCCTACAAGTAATTCACAGGGTGCAGGAGGAAGCCTCTTCCATAAGAAGACAAACATCAGGATCTGGGGTATGTAATGAAGCAGGAGAAAGATGAGGAAATATTTCTATATTTCTTCACTGAAAGAGCAGTAGATGCCGGAACAGACTGCCAGCCTAAGTGGTGGAGTTAAAATGGTGGGGGACTTCAAGCATGCATGGGATTTATTACAAGGGGTTTATTACAGCAGAGGTGGGGGGGGGGTAGGGTCACTGGAGACAAAATAGGGCCTGCAGACATAGAATAGGCAGGGAACACATGGAGACTGGATGGACCAAGTTGTCATTTTCTGCTGACAAATTCTCTGTTTCTGTTTTGGGGAAAAGCTACAGTGTGAGACTTTAACGTTTATTGAATTCAAGTTGGCCTTCAAAGGCTTTTATTTAATGAATTGCTCTGAACATTTATTTAGTGTGCCTTTTTATGTTGGCTTTTGCTTGCTCAACAGCCAACATATTGCATTAGTAGCAGATTTGGAGGCGCGGTCACTGTTGGGCAAATGCAGGGCACACATCAGTAGGTGTGTCCCTCATTCCCCAATAAGCCAGCATGCAGGTGCCACACCAGGAATGCATAATGTGGTGAGCACATCTAAGGAAAGGTCCACTGCAATGAGAGCCAAGCTCCTCATGCAGCAGCACCAAAACACACCCTCCCAACGTGCCTTTCCTGGTGAAGCCCTTCACATAAACATGGTGGCACTGACTGCCACCATGCAGAGAGCTGACTTCAGGGGTGCACAATCCCGCTGTCGGCATGCCTCAACCCACTTCATTTATCAACTGGGAGCCTACTCCCCATCGGCATAATGCACTCCCTTCATGTAAAGTGTGCACTGAGGGGGTGGCAAATCACCCACGGCATCATGTCCACCCTTCCCAGTTTAATTTGCCAACGGTGGAGCCCAATCCCCGTTAGCATAATGTCTGCCCCCCATTTGTTGTGTGCCAATGGGGGTGGCCAATCCCCCGTTGGCTACAGAACTCCACCCCAAAAACAAACATTCAGGTGGCATGCTGGGAGCCCACCCCAATGTGCCAAATGCCCCTGTAAAACAAAAACGGTCCCGTAATGTTTTTTTTTACAACCTGTAAACCAGAAAATGGTCCCTCATTGAGTACAGTGGCCTCCCCAACCAGTGCCCACCATCTGTGCACCCTGCCTCCCCACACCCCTCACCCCCATACTTACCTCCGAGCATGGCGCGACGATCTTCGGTGGTCCGAGAACACGTCTGCACTCTTCAAAGCCAACTGCGAACTGAAGAAATGCTGGTAAGCTGTATAATGGCATAAAAAGGGTTTTTTCAACTTTGGTGCATATCTCGGGCATTTTGGGGGATTTTGGCACCAAATTTTTAACATGGGGTTATTGGAACCCCTCCTCATGAATTCAGTCACTATCATGGCATTATTCAGTCACAAAAGGTGATTTTTCAGTCACTGCATGGAATCACCTTTTGGGACTGATTAACAAATGGCAGTGCCACTTTTCATGAGGGGGGCTCTCAAATAGCCTGTGTTGCAAATTTGGTGAAAAAAATCCAAAAAATGGCTGTTTATGAGTGTGCATTCCACAATTTCCATGCACACTCATAAGTTCATGAATTTGTAATATTTTCACTCCAGATTTTCAAAATTGACATTTTTCCACACCTCCTTATGAACAGTACAGCTGTCATTTTACATATTTTTCACAGCCTGCCCAAAATGTGTTTCCTCACCTGTGGTGCACAATGGCGTGGTCGCTGTGGGAAATCAACTTTTGGGACAGATTAACAAAATCACAGCACCACTGTTCATGACGGGAGGTCCCAAAATGCCTATGTTGAAAATGTGGCTAAAAAAATCCCCAAATAATTGGGTTACGGATGTGTGTTGCACAGTTTCTATGCATGCTCATGACTTCACCAATTTTTCATATTTTCACTCCAGATTTTCAATGTTGCCATTTTTTTACAGCTCCTCATAAACAATACAGTTGTAATTTTTCACATCCTGCCCAAAATATGTTTTTGTCCCAGTGTTGCCAAATGGCATAGACACTGTGCAAAACCACCTTTCAGCTAACAAACTGATTGTGCCGCTCTTCATGAGGTGGGGTCACAAAAACCCTATGTTGAAAATCTGGAGTGAAAATACCAACACATGGCTATGACATTAGGGTTTCCAACTGTAACACCCCACCCTGTATTGACTGACAGACATCAGGGGTGTGACTTGGGATCATTGGCTGTAATGCTCATGCCATTCCACCCCCACCTCCACCTTTCAGCTAGTGACAGGCATCAAGGTGTGCCTTGGAGTGTTCGGCCCTAAAGTTAACAACATTCTCCTATACTGCACCCATGTCAGTGTATTTCCTTATGTAATGGGGTAAGTATAAGGCCCAAAGACCCCAAAGCACACCACGACACTTGTCAGTGTCTACAGGGTAGGTTGAGGTAAAATGCCATGAGCGTTATAGATGACGACCCAAAGGCGCACCCCAACACCGGTCAGTCTCTGCAGGATGGGTGTGGGGTTGGCATCAGTTCAATACTTCACTGCCATTCCTATTATGCATCTCTAACTCCTGCACTACCAGTGCCAATGCCAATGCCAGCAAGACAACAGTCAGCATTCACAAATGCTTGTTAGACCTTAAGGCCGGTAACACCCAGGTGTGACTTTCTTGAACCAGGTTAAATAAGGCATCAGCAGCTCTTTAAAGACTGCTGGTCTACAGCAAGTTTGATAATTAGTTTTTTTGACCGGGTAGAAGGCACTAGGCAGATAGCTGCCTGTTTTCAGGCATGACCTGGAAGGTTACAAAGCAGAAGAGTACAAGACAGGAAGTTGTTATCCCTCTGTACAGACAGCTGGTGAGACCCCATCTGGAGTACTGCGTGCAGTTCTGGAGACCCAATCTCCACAAGGACATAGACAGGATGGAAGCTGTCCAGAGGAGGGCAACTAAAATGGTGCAGGGTCTGCCACGGAAGACATATGAAGAGAGACTAAAGGAGATTAATATGTATAGCCTCGAGAAGAGGGGGGACATGATAAAACTTTCAAGTACCTCAGGGAATCAACAAAGTCCAAGAGGGTAGCATCTTTCAAAAAAAGAGGTGTGCAAGAACAAGGGGGCACAATTTGAAGATGGGGGGGCGGTTCAGAGGTAATGTAAGGAAGTATTTTTTCACAGAGAGGGTTGTGTATGCATGAAACTGCCTTCCGGAGGAGGTTGTGGAGTCAAAAACAGTGGTGGGATTCAAGCATGCATGGGACTGTTATAAGGCAATTCTAGGGGGTGGGGGTAGAAAGAAGTAGGCTGCTGGTTAACTAGGATCTGCAGCTTATCCATTAGGTAGGGAAATGGACAGACTGGGTGGGCCAAGCGGTCCTTATCTGCTGTCAAATTCTATGTTGCTGTGTTAAGATCAGTAAGAGACAGGTAAACAGTTCAATGGAATAGGAAAATACATAACTACCACTGTATAAGTGGCTGTCAAGCAGGAGACATAAATCTGCAGATCTAAATCAGAACTCATGCATAATTTTTGGTCCCTGCTGTACATCTACATTAGTTAGTTCGCATTAAACACAATGATTTTATTCTTTTCCTAAGCCAGAAGAAACTGCTTACCCTAACTGTTTACAGATGAGTGCAATTTTAAATCATAGTTAAGTATCTGGAACAATAAAACTGTCACCAGCACACTGAATGGCACACAGAGACAATAGCCAACATCCTGCTTGTTAGCAGAATAGCGTTAGCTGGAAACAAAACACTTTCTCCATTTCTGTTATTAACGCCTGTAAAGAAAAGTCCCTGGCAAACCTCCTTAGGCCTCAGACCTTTCCTCATTTAAAAGAAAACAACAGATTATATAAGTCCTCACATACAGAATTTGCCGATACAGCTGGTTGCTCTGTTATCTGCTTTGTTTTTATGACTGCATAGCAAGAGCTATGCAGACATATTGTCCATGGAGGAGAGGAGAATATCGGGGTCTGGAAAGGGGTGACTGGATACTGAATGCATTATAAAGTGTTTGCTCAGTGCAGTGGGATTGAAACACATAATGAAAATACTTGAATCAGTGCACTTTCTCCCTCTTTCTCTCTGTATCTCACTAACCCCACACACACTTTTTCTGTTGTCTTTGTAAGTTCCACCAGAGTCTCTTCCTCCCAATCCCACTGAGTGTCCTGAGGCCCAGAAGCAAGTAATGACAGCATTGATTCTTCTCCACTACCTATCCTGCTGCCTCCCCTGGGGTCAGGGAGTTATCTAGCTATACAAATCCCTCCAGCTCCCTCCCTCTGAGTGGTCTCCCACCACCATTCTCTAACCCTGTCACCCAAAACAGACCAAATCCCTCTCAATATCTCCCTCAATGTGGTGTCCCCCACTCTGTAACCCCATACCATGAAACAAGTGCTCTGGGGAGCTATGTACAGTAGCTATGCAAATCCCTCCCGCTACCTCCCTTTGCATTGTCTCCCACCCCATCTTCTAACCTTATCCCCTGAAACAGGCCAAATCCCTCCTGCTCCCTCTCTCTGCATGGTCTCCCACCCCCCCTCTAGCCCCATCCCCAAAACAGACCAAATCCATCCTGCTCCCTCCTCAACATGGTGTCCTGCCCCACCCACAAACCCCATCCCTCAAAACAGACTAAATCCTTCTGCTCCCTCCCTCTGTGTGGTCTCCACCCTCACCATCTAACCCCAACCCCCACATCACCTGTAAAAAGAGGTCCCTTGACATTTTTTGCCACTACACCCTCTGCCGCCAGACCCCAACGCTTCTCTCAGCACTCACCACCCAAGCCCCCCACGCCCCTCACTTACCTAGCCAATGAACTCCTTCAGTGATTGGAATGTCCTGCTGCTTCCAGCACTGATCGTGAATTGACTGAAAACAAAGTAAGTTTGGCCAATGGCTTTTTAATCTGTTATCAACTTTTAATCATAAGTTTGTCATTTTTTACATGTCCTTTTCTTTTTATCCCACCTCATGAACCAGGTAGGTGAAATTTTGAAATCCCCCCACCCCCCACTGAAACTTGTTTTCACAATTGCTCTGCAAAAATCACATTTCAGATGTGATTTCAAAACTTTCACCTTCCTGGTTCAGAAGGTGGCGTCACCAGAAGGTTATGTTCAAAATCTGAAACCAGAATCCCAAAAAACAACAATGTAAGGAGGAAATGTTGAATTTTTTTCGTAGTTTACACATAACTTTGTGATTTTTGCAGATCTTAGGCCCAAAATTTCAACATAGCCCTCTTGTTATTCTACATGGCAGGTGTAATTTAAAAATCTCCTCCAAAACATGATTTCACAGTCCCCTCACGAAATCACCTTTCAGACCGGATTGGAAAAATTTCCCATCTTAAAGATACGGTGAGGTCACAAAAAGACTGTGTTGAAAATCTGGGGTTAAAATACCAAAAACCCAACAATGTTATGAGGAAACATTACATTTCTCTTTCACTTTTTACTCACTGCTTTGTGATTTTTGCAGATTTGGGGTCCAAATGGACATCACAGCTAATTTCTTACCCTACCTGATAAACATGACAGGTGTCATTTTCAAATCATGTTCCAAAACATGTTTTCTCAGTCACTGTACAAAATCACCTTTCGGATGGGATTTGAAAAAATTCCATCTGTCATGCTCATAAGGTGGAGTCATAAAAAGACTATAGCCCCTATATTCAGAGCCAGCCAAGTGTGATCGGCTGGCTTACCAATATTACGATAGTTAACGCTCTCTGGCCAGAATGCACTCCCTGTCTGAATATGGGGCTGTAGCAGTGCATTATGATTATACACTGTGCTGTGACTACCTCAGAGTGAACATGCAGTGCTAACCCAATCAGCCTTGTGCTAAATGTTTGAATATGGGGAGCTTTTTTATTTTTGTACATTTAAGCAAAAAAATCACCCGTTCCACTGTGTACCATCCTGCCCCCACCATCCATTAGTGTCCCCCAACTATCCTGACTAAATACATTATAAAATTGTGAAAAAGCAGCAGACCCCCACTGGACATGACATATTGCATCTCTACTGTGCTATGATAGTGAAATGTAGTATAAAATGTGTAAAAGCAAGACCCCAGTGAAAATGTAATATTGCATCTCAGCTGGGCTACCTGGGTAAATACACTGTAAAAATGGGGTAAAAGCATACATTACTGAAAACAAGGTATTTCATCTTACTTGATTATCCTGTGTAAATACAGTGTAAAAATGGATAAAATCAGGACCCTACTGAAAACAGGATATTGCATCTCAGCTGGGCTATCCTGGGTAAATACTGTACATTGTAAAACTGGGTAAATGCTGAGTAAATACAAAGTGAAAATGTGCAAAAGCGAGACCCCAGTGAAAATTAAATATTGCATCTCCCCTGAGCTATTCTGGGTACCTGTAAGCCTGGAAAGCCTATAAGACTCCCAACTAAGTTAATGCCTTTTGAAATGTATGCAGCAGGGCCACCAGATACATCAAACCTGAATATTTCTCCCGCTCCATCAACACCAACATAACCCAACCATCAAATTTTGGAAAGTTGTCCAATCCCTCTTCTCAACTACTTCCCAACCCCCATGCCACTTCTTAAGGAAGGTAATTCCATCCTGAGTGACCCACCCTGCATTGCAGCATCCTTCAACAACTTTTTCACCTCCTGCACCTCGTCCATACTTGCCACCCTCCTCCATAACACTACCACACCCAACCCTCCTGCGCCCACACCCTCAAACCCCATCCAGCCCCCCTTTCTCCTTCTCACCCATCTCCCCAGATGAAGCCATTAATGCCCTATTAGCCCTAAATCCTTGCAAAGGCAACAGCCCAGACAAACTAGACTCCAAGCTACTTTATCTATCAGCCCCCTCTATTTCCTCCACCCTGGTTACACTCCTAAATCTATTGTTCTCTCATGCTTCTGTATCTTCTAAATGGAAACTTTCAACTGTCAACCCACTTCCTAAAGGTGGCAATCCTACCAATCCCGGCAGCTATCGCACTATCTCCCTTCTCCCCATCCTTGCCAAACTACAGGAACACATTGCCCTTTCCCTGCTCAACCCATCTCAATTCCTCTTCCTTTTTCACCCCTTTCCAGTCTGTTTTCCATAAGTCCCAGTCTACCACCACCTCCCTCCTTTGGCTTACAGACTGTATTCTCACAAGTGTGGATTAGGGATAGATCACATCAGCAATATTTGTCAACCTGGCTAAGGTCTTCAATACAGTATCACACACCCTCCTCCTCCACAAACTAACAGACGCTGATCTACCCATCTCAGCTACTGCCTGGTTCTGCTCCTAACTGCAAGGTAGATTGCAATCAGTCTAGGTTGGCACATTCCTCTCCTTCCTCTCGCCATCAGTACTGGAGTCCCATAGGGCTTGGGTTTAGGCCAAGTTCTATTTTCTATCTTTTTAAATGACCTACCTGCTGTCTGCTTTGTGACACAAATACACATACACAGACAACACCATACTATACACCTCTGGCACTTCTCAATCAGAAGTCCCAACCACACTGCAGCAGGAGTTAAACAGGGTTCAGCAGTAGTTCCTATCCAACCAGCTGTTCCTAAATGCCAAAAAGGCCATATCCATGACCTTCGGCACAAGGCAGAGACTCTCTAGAACCCTCCCCAACACTATTTCCCACACCTTGAATGGTACACCCTTAGATAATGTCACCACCTTTAGGTATCTTGGTATCTGGCTAGACCAGCACCTGGACTTTTCAGTACATGTGAATGCAATCCGAAAGACACTGCACCCAAAACTCAGTGCTCTATACAGAAACCATGACTACATTCCTCTATCAGCCTGCCGTGCTATTTACAGAAAATAATCCTCACCACTTTTGACTATGCTGATATAGTCTATAGTGCCACTCCAATGTCCACCCTCACCAGACTGGACTCTGTCTTTCACTCCTTCTGTTGTTTTGCCCTATCTCCCCCCCCCACACCTCTCTAACCCATCACTGTGATCTCTACAAAGCTCTCTTCCTCCACTCCCTTGATTCCAGATGTCTCATCCACTCTGCTACCTTTATGGCTAAATGGTTAAGGTCACTACCCTCTTAGCTCACCTCTGCACTCAACTCCCCTTCCCCCATCTCCTCCTATTCTTCCTGCACTACCACATACAGAGTCCTGGCTTTTCCTCTTACAGCAATCTCAGCTGGTCAATCTGTGTTCTCATATTGGTGCCCCAAAATGTGGAACACTCTCCCCCCTCACTATTCTGGTTAAATATATAACATATATTGCTTCTCAGCTGGCATATCCCAGGTAAATAAATAGTAAAAATGTGTAAAA
This sequence comes from Neoceratodus forsteri, assembly GCA_016271365.2. NCBI lineage: Eukaryota > Metazoa > Chordata > Ceratodontiformes > Ceratodontidae > Neoceratodus > Neoceratodus forsteri. Next base: position 1,052,222,365 of record CM057449.1, read on the forward strand.
GCAGGATCCCACGGCAAACAAGATATTGCACCTCAGCCTGGCCATCCTGACTAAGTACATGGAAAACATGAGTAAAATCTGGATCCCACTGAAAATGAGATCTGGCATCTCTGCTGTGCTATCCTGGATAACCACAGTGCAAAAAATGCGTAAAAGCAAGACCCAGTGAAACTAAGATTGCATCTCAGCTGGGCTACCGAGGATGAAAACATTGTAAAAATGGGTAAAAGCAGTATCCCACTGAAAATAAGATATTGCATCTCAGCTGGGCAATCCTGGGTAACTACACTGTAAAAATGAGTGAAAGCAAACCTTACTGAAAATGAGATTTTTTTTTTATTCTTCGGTAATCAGGTAAGGCCCACTAGGCACAAATGCCTGTTTTCATGGGTGACCTGGGAGCACTGAGAAGGTTAAGTGACTTGGTCAGAGTCACACAGTATGCAAGTAGAGGTTGGAATCAAACCCAGGTCTGCTGGATGTACTGAGCTCATTCACAGCTCATTACTCTAACCTCTAGGCTATAGTGCCAGCCCCAGCATCTATACTGTACCCTACTGAAAATGAGGTATTTCATCTCACGTGTCCTATCTGTGTAAATACAATACAAAATTGGCTAAAAGCAGGACCCCACTGAAAACAAGATATTACATCTCAGCCTGGCTATCCTGGCTACAACAGTGCAAAACAAAGGCATTGCTAGACCTGAGCCTCAGGGGCTTGAGCCCTGGATGTTTTCACATCAGTCCCGGACCTCTTATCAATAGAACTGCTGAAATTAATGCCTTCATAAAAATATCTGTGGTCTACTCCCAGACTTGAAGGGCTTGAGCCCAGGATGTTTTTTTACTGTAACAACACCTCTAGTGTAAAAATGGGTAAAAGCAAGACCTTACTAAAAATGAGATATATAGCCTAAGAGTTGTATGATCCTAGCTAAATATAATAACAGAAATATATTACTTCTCACAGGTGTATCATGGGTAATTACATTGTAAAAATGTATAAAAACAGGACCCCAGAGAAAACAAGGTATTTTATCTCAGCTGGGCTATCCTGGCTAAAACAGTGTAAAAAATGGGTGAAAGCAAGACCTCACTGAAAATGAGATATTGCTTATCAGTTGTATGATCCTGGCTCAATATATAGCAAAAAGATATTGCTTCTCAGCTGCCCTGTCCTGGGCAAATACTGTACACTGTAAAAATGTGTAAAAGCAGGATCCCACTGAAAACAAGATATTACATCTCAGCTGGTCTATACAAGGTAAAAATGGGTAAAATCTGGACCCCACTGAAAATCAGATGTAGCATGTCTGCTGTGCTATCCTGAATAAATACAGTGTTAAAATGTTTAAAATAAAAACTTCAAAGAGATATTACCTGTCAGCTGGCCTATCCTGGGTAAATACATTGTAAAAATGTCTAAAAGCAGGACCCCACTGAAAATTAGATATTGCATCTCAGTTGCTCTATCCTGAAAAAATACACTGAAACACTGGATAAGCACTGAACCCAACTGAAAATGACATGGGTCAAGTGTTGCTCAGGAGTGCACAGGTAGCAACGGAGGTATGGCGGACTTACTGAAAAAAGTTGGATGTTGGATGTTTCCTACCACTTGCAATTGCTCTGTGACTTTGGTTATGTTTTACCTGGCTACCAGAGCACAGTTACCTGCTTGACTTCTGGGTTATTCCCCTAAATAAAGTAAAGCTGCTAAATAAATATTTAAGTCTGCTTGCCCATCTTTGACATATATTGGATTACTGGAATATTGACTGGGCTATTGGAGTGCTGACCACCCTGACTACTACAGTAGTATTGTGTCTTCAATTAGTAAACAAATTGTGGCCAGAGCTGATAGGGCTGCATCTGAGGAATCTGGGTGGGAAATATTGAAGATTACCAAAGTTATGAGCCTGCATTTGCAAAATTAGAAATCCAGTTGTAAAAATGAAAGGAAAAGTGTGAGTCTCAGTGGGATTTGAATTCCAGACCTCAGCAATCTGTGCTTTAGCTGTTAACCAACTGAGCTATGAGAGTTCAGCCAATTAAGGCCCCCGAGTTTTCCCATGTGAATCACACATACATTCCTTTCTAGTGTTGCACTGAGCAACCAGGAAGCCTTTTTACAGACTCAAATAACTCTTCCTCAATCTCTCCCAAGTGTAGTATATGCCACTGTGAGTAAATTTAGAAATCCAATTGTAGAAATTAAAAGAAAAGTGAGACTCTCAGTGGGATTTGAACCCAGGACCACAGCAATCTGTGTTTTAGCTATTAATCAACTGAGCTATGAGAGTTCAGCCAATTAAGGCTCCTGAGTTTTCCCATGAGAATCACATATACATTCCTTTCTGGTGTTGCAATGAGCAACCAGGAAGTCTTTTTACAGACTCAAATAACTCTTCCTCAGTCTCTCCCAAGTGTAGTATATGCCACTGTGAGGCAAATTTAGACATCCAATTGTAGAAATGAAAGGAAAAGTGTGACTCTCACTGGGATTTGAAGCCAGGACCTCAGCAATCCATACTTTTGCATTTGCAAAATGTAATGTAGACACATATATTTGGTGTTTTGTAATATTTTTACTCCAGATTTTCAACATAGCCGTGTTAGGACCCTGCCTCATGAAGTCAGGCAGAGAAAATGTTCAACCCCGGTTTAAAGGTGATTTTGCACAGGGACTGCAAAATCAACTTTCCGGATGTAAAAGCACATTTTGAGCAAGAGCTGAAAAATGACAGCTGTCATATTCATGAGGTGCTGTGAAGATATAGCTATGTTGAAAGTTTGGAGTAAAAATATTGACTATTACCAAAATTACGAGCCTGTGTTTACAAAATTTAGCACAGGTTCATAACTTTGTTGTTTTTTTAATATTTTTGCACCAAATTTTCAACACAGCCTTCTTATGACCCCACCTCATGAGCAAAGCAGAGAACATTTTTAACTTCTGTCTCAGAGGTGATTTCATGCAGGGACCATAAAATCACCTTTCGGGGTGTAAAAAAAAACATTTTGGCCAGGATTTTGAAAAATGACAGCTATCACAAACATGTGGTACTGTAAAGATATGGTTATGTTGTAAATCTGAGGTTAAAATATTGAGAATTACCAAAATTACAAGCCTGTGTTTGCAAAATTCAATGTTGACTCATAACTTTGTTGTTTTTTAATATTTTTACACCAAATTTTCAACATAACCTTCTTATGACCCCATCTCAACTCCTGTCAAAAAGGCGATTTCGTGCAGAGACTGCAAAATCACCTTTTGGGATAGATCTGCCTAATGACAGTGCCACTGTTCATGAGGTGGGGTCCCAAAGAAGGCATGTTTAAAAGTTGGGGCAAAAATTTGCAAAAATGGCCAAATTATAGCACTAAGTTCAAAACCCCACTGAAATACATTGAACCGCATACTTATTTCTTCAGTTCGTGGTCCGGCTTTGAAAAGTGAAGACATGTCTGTTGACCACAGAAGGTTACAACGCTGGACCCCCGGTAGGTAAGTAAGGGCTTGGAAGGTGTGGGGTGGTGGGTGCTGAGTGGGAAGATTGGGTGAGGGTCACCAATGGCTGCAAAAGGCATTGACGGTTTTCTCTTTTTCAGGTTCAAGAATACAGAAAAAAGAACGAGGACTCCTGATTGCGATGCTGGAGGATTGGGCACCTCCAGTGTCATTCTTATGTTTTGGGGGGGTGCTGAGAGGGAGAGTCGGGTGGTGGGGTATTGACAATGTAAAAAAAATTGTCAGACACAGCAGAACACAGCACACTCCACTGTGTCCAAGATCACCACCCATTGTACTGCGCATGTGCTAGTAGTCGCGCATGCACAATACAGTTTGTGGCCATCTTGGACACAGCGGAGTGTGCTATGTTCAGCCATGACTGCTGATACTAAAAATAGTGCAGTGCTACTTCCAATCCAGACAATGAGTGGAGGGCTTCACGGTCACGGAGGTAACCGTGATGGAACTCCAACATGTTGTGCAGTCTGAAGGAATGCATGGAGTCCTTTTTCTCATAGCAAGAGGTCTGCAGAGCTCTGCCCACTGCAGCCCGAAAAAGCAATACCACACTGAGAATGACATATTGCATCTCGGCTGGCCTATCCTGGGTAAAAACACTGTAAAAATGGCTAAAAGCAGGAAGGACCACACTGAAAAGGAGTTACAATATTGCAACTCACATGCCGTATCCTAGAGAAAAGACAATATAAAAATGTGTAATTGCAGAACTGCACTGAAAATGAAATATTGCATTTCAGCATGTCTGTACTGGGAAACATACACTAGAACTAAATAAAAACCAGACAGGAAATAAGATTTTACATCTTAATTGTGGTATTCTGGGTCAATGCAGTGTCAAAATGTGTAAACCCAGCACTCTCACTGAAAAGAGATACTTCATCTCAGTTCAGCTATACTGGGTAAAGATAAGGAAAAGATGGGTAAAAGCAGGATCCCACAGAAAACCAGATATTGCATCTCAGCTGGGCTATTGTGCATACATACATACATACATACGTACTTACATTGTACAAACTAGAAAACAAGCAAGACGTCACTGAAATCAAGATACTGCACCTGAGCTGGACTATCCTAGAATCAGCTGCTCTATCCTGATTAATCTCCCAGTGATTTCCCTGCCTCAAGTACTACCCTCTCGCTCCCTGATCCTCCAATAACATTACCCTGCTGTCTAATGACTCATCGCCCCATCTATCCTGCTCCCAGTATCTGTAGTATCCAGTGGTACCCACAACACTCACTACTTGCTAAACCCACCCCACTCCCAGTAATACCACTGGCACATATTCTGTACTGACCTCCACAGCCAGGCACCATCTGCTGCATAGAAGTCCAGTACTGCTATACAAGCAACTACAGTAATACATGACTTGCCCTTTGCGTATGCACAACAGTTGTAACAATTCTGTGTGTGTGTGTCTGTTTCTTTGTCTATGTGTGCTCACGCTCACGTGTCTGTGTGTGTCTTTGTGTACACATGTGGCTGTGTCAGGCTGGGGGTGTATTGTATTTCGAGAGCCAAAGCACATGTTTTTACATTATCTTGACCTTTAAGGTGTTTTTTTTCTATTATTGTGATGTAAGTCTGGAATTTTAATATCACAATAATATTACAAATAAATTAAAGCTCAGCCCGCACTTTAATTCTATATTGCTTACCAGGTTAATGCATCAGCAGCCATTACAGCTCTGACAAGAGTTTGTTATTTCAGAAACTATCACGTTACATAGTCAAGAACAAAAGGAAGCAGTGCCTATCTTGTCTTTACTCCTGCTGTCTCAGTAATGATAGGTATGCATCTAACTTACTGTTTAACATAGGTAAGATACAATAGGTGGCTCTACCAGTATCCTAGTAGTACATTCCACAAATGAACCACTCTGTCTGTAAAGAAGTTCTTGTATATATCAAGCCTGAATTCATCTGTCCCCATGTTATTCATTGATGTCCCCTAGTTTGCCATTCCACTGTTCATTTCATGCATTGCCCACAATCCAGCCCACTGTGAACTTGCACAGTGTTATAAATTGTTATCTTGGCACCTCTAATTCCAGGAGAATTCTAATGAGTATATGTCCAGCACCTCAGTTGTTCAGCATAGCTCAGTTAACTGGCCTCTGCAACCTGGCAAGTTGCCATCCATTGTACCTTCACCAAATCATCCACATCCCTTGTTAAAGGCAATGACTTTGCATATAGTGTTCATGCAGTATTCTAAGTAAGGCCTTATTTATGTTGTATTAGGGAAAATAGAGTGCTGAGCTGCAAATCTGGAGAACTGGGTTTGAATTCCATAGCCACCACTTGTGTAATGTGTGACCATGAACAAATCATTTAACTTCCCTGTACTCCCAGGATCCACCTGGAAACAACCCTCAGCATAATGTGTCTTTCCTGGTTAAAAAATTGTAAAATAAATTTGTAAAAGTATGTATTACCTCTTTGGATCTATTAACAAAGCGTTTTAATGTTTCCAAGGACCATGTTAAAAGATTTGCTAGAATTATTAAATGAAATACTTTCTAGTTCCTTAGTACTCATCACCTCCAGATCTGTTATTTCACCAGCTGCTTGTAGCTCTATGCCCCCAGATTGTAAATGTGTTGATTTTTGCTATTTCTTTACAAAATGGGTAGGGAAAATATTGCATCCTGATTGGTTGACACTTATTTCTTGGATCTAATGCACAGGGAAAAAAGTAATCAGGACCCTTCGCACTAACAATATAAATGCTTTTTTTTTAATTCCTGATTGCCATTTGCAAACATGGTTGTCACATTTACTCACTAAAAGATCATCTAGGCCTTAAGAATAAAATTCCCTCAAAACAAATAGAAGAGGACAATTCTAGAACAGTTATAGCCTATCGGACTTCAGTAAGGCCTTCAACACCATCCTGCACAGAAGGCTAGTAAATAAACTGGAGAGCTTAGGGGTGGGCCAGACGGTACCTAGGTGGGTGGAAAACCGGTTGACAGGAAGGAGCCAAACAGTGGTGGTAAATGGGGTACATTCCAGGGTAAAGGGGGTAACGAGTGGGGTGCCTCAGGGGTCAGTACTGGGACCCCTACTTTTTAACATTTGTATCAGTGATCTAGCAGAAGGACTAGAGGGTAGGGTGTGCCTTTTTGCATACGATACAAAGGTTTGCAATAGGATGGACGCCCAAGGTGGAGTGGAGACCATGAGGCAAGACCTAGAGAAGCCTGAGAGGTGGTCAGAAACCTGGTAAATAAAATGCAATGCAAAAAAGTGTGTGGTGATGCACCTGGGGTGGAAAAACATTTTGAGCAACTTATACCCTGGGAGGGGGAGGAAATCAAGGAAACAGAGCAGGAGAGGGATCTGGGGATTATTATATTGAGCAATCTTAAGATGGGGAACCAGTGCAGAAAGGCAGTTGGAAAGGCAAACGGCATGTTGGCCTGCATTGGAAGGGGCATAACTAGCAGAAGGAGGGAGGTGCGAATGCCGCTGTACAAAACGATGGTGAGGCCGCACATGGAGTACGGGGTACAGTTCTGGAGACCACACCTATGTAGGGACATTGTGGGGATGGAGAGGGTTCAGAGATGAGCAACCAGGATGGTGCATGGGATGCAGAGAAAAACATATGAACAGAGGTGGAGGGAGCTGAATCTATACCCACTACATCTAGAAGAGAGAGGGGGGACAGGATTGAAACGTTTCAGTATCTGAAGGGGATCAATAAGATGAAGGAGGGGAGCTTGTTCAGAAGGTAGGAGGGCGCTATAACAAGGGGGCATAGCCTCAGATAGGAAGGATGGAAATACAGAGGCAATGTGAGGGGGAGGTTCTTCACAGAGAGGGTGGTGGAGGCCTGGAACAGGCTACCAAAGGAGGTGGTGGGATCCAAAATGGGGGTGGGATTCAAGAGGGCATGGGACAAACATATGGGGTTGGGAGGAGGGGGCAAAGTTCTGAGCCAGTAAAAGGAGGAGGGGGGAAGGGGTGTGAATAAGGGCAGACTAGATGGGCCGGTGTGGTCCTTTTCTGCTGTCAAATTTCTGTGACTCTGTGAAAAAACTCATTGACAACATGTTTTTATATTCCCCTCATAACACAATATTATTGATATTTTCATAAAAAAACATTTTACAATTACAAGATCAACAAAGTGAAACAGAAATGTTGGTAATAGCAAATGAAAGCTACAGTAACTGTCTATTTAACCTATATATTAAAAGTATGTTTTTAACATCTACACATACTTACCTTAAAACCACTTAGGTAATGGAAACAAATATTCCAATGCTAGATGGGTGGTTCATTTCATGTTCTTATTCACATTAACTGTCTTATAATGAAACATGTAACCTTTGTTGGTAAGACAGACAGTAGTACCTTCATATAATTTGACTAGATTTATAAATTGACTCAAGTTTCTCCATATAGGATCTCAATAACTTTGCACCATCTTTTATCATAGAACACTTTGTGATTATTGCTGTTACACAGAATTTTCTCTAATTCTGAGGCTTGTAAAATATTATATTTACTGGTTAGTGCCAATTAACAACTGCTGGCACAACCTCACAAACTCTGTAATTCACACATGTGAATTACGGAGTTCCGTAAACCACAATTCCAAAAATAGCCATGAGTGCACCTGAGCACCTATGCGAGAAACTGTCCTCGCGCTGCCATTCACTGGCACTGCTTACAGAAGATTGTCAATGTGAAAGACAGCATTCTCGCACAAGAAACAAAAATGAAAATCGGGCACACTCTTTAAGTAAAACTCTAACAGAAATTTATTTTAAATGGCAAACTCTTCCCATTTCATGCCTCTGAATAGGGACAGATGTGAGACAGGTCCACTCTTTCAGTTTCTGTTGATCCCCCTCATTTTTTTTTTCATATTTACCTTCTTTATTGGATAGGTGCTCCAGTGTACAAGTAAAACACAAAGATAATAAAGATAATCATACCATAGATCATATAACCAAGGATCGTTCCTCCTCATTGTGGCACTCACGATCGACAGCATTGCCATGAGAGTGGCAGAGACAGAGAGTCTCGGTCTTTCAGTATCCCTCGCTGCCGCAATCTCTTGGAGCAACATGAAATACTCTATGTGTGGATCCTCCTCATACCAGCAAATAGAAAAAAATAAAACATGGTGAAGTGTGTACAAACTTGGATTTTATGCACACCCTCAGTGTGCGATGCCCAGATAAACCTCTCAGGCTTTGCCTTTGGGTTTATGGGGCATCACACACCTCAGGTGTGCATGAAATCCTCATTTACCACACTTCCAAATGCATTATGCAAGCATTAAGCCCCAACAAAGAAGGCTTCTACTAGGGCATTAAAGCATGGTTGTGGGGGTTGTGGCACGGGGCCGAAGGCCAAATGCTTACAATCACCTGACCAAGCATTAATTCCCCAGTAGAAGCCTCCTTAGGGAGTGGCTTAATGTGCTTGTAACATGGCAAGTACTATTTTTGAGGTACTATTAGAAATAGTTGAATTTATCAAAAACGATAAGAAATGCACGCAACTAACCATTTACCATGTTCACCTTTTTCAGCATAGCACGTTACGACTATGATATTTATTTATATTATGGTGGAACAAAACAATGATATTACTGTGTAACACTTTGTCACTAGTATAACGCATTGCTGAAGTCTTTTAAGATTTTGATGTGGTACATATTTCTGTGCAAGACTAGCAATTATATCATTGAAGTTTTTGCTGCGCTACTCATTCATGCTGCCTTTAATGCTGGGATTGATTTATATAGATTCCATCATATTCATTACTCCTCTGCTAACTGCTTGGCTACAAGCTCTATGCTGTACTTCTCATGATTTCTTTATATATTTATAAAAAAAACTTCTGGGGGACTCTTGCATGCAGCCACTGCTTACCTATGCATTCCGGAGTCGGCAACGGTTCCTTGCTCTTCACATGCTCTTCACTGGGACTATATCTAAACAGGAGCTTTCCAACACTCAGTCACAGGAGCGTGAATGGGGACACAAGGTATAATTTAATAATGTGCACAATCTTCAGAAATGGCGATGAATTTCACTGCCTCGTTAGAAACTGAGATTTTGACTGAGTGGATGGTTGAGTGGTACAAAACGGGCATGCCATTTTTGGTTTTATTTCACGACGTGCGTGGTGCTTTACTTGTGGTCATACCTTTCTTTTCCCCCATGCCAATCTAGTGCTTTTAGTGTGGTTAGATGTGGTACTACAGTTTGGAGTGGGGATTATATTACTGTTTGGAGCGGGCATTATCAGTGATTAATGCCGTGTCCAGCTTTGGTCAGCTGTTGTATTTTTACCAATCGTCTTGCTGTATTTCAGTACACTAGAAATTGTCATATTACAATTTGTATTTTATGCCATTTGTTATATGTGGGCATATGACTATCAGCCCAGTTCTTATTACAACACTTTTAAAGTCATGATTGCCAAGATGGATAATTGGTATTTTTGGTTATTTGTTAAATTATCATGTAATACTCTTAAGATGCATACCTCTGGAATAAAGCATCCATGCAATCACAGGGAATCTTAAAATGTTCTTGTCACTGTTACATAAGCTTGTAATCAAAGGACAGTCCCCTAGTTAATTGCCCCACTCTCCATCACCCTAATCTTCCTTTCTTCACACTTCCATCTACTGATGGTCTCTCCCAACCCTACTCTCTCCACCTCCCCCCATATAAGTCCACCCAACCCCCACTTTGCCTTGGCCCAATTTTAACTATTATTAATATCCTGTGTGCCTGATACTCCTGCAATCCTTAGTGCATTTATGCGCTGTTAATATTCATTCCTTGTGACCTTAAATCTTATTTGTAAAAGATGTATTATTATTTTACTATTGTAAAATGCTGTACAGCTACTATTTTATTGTTTATTGTATATGCAAGTTAATCTCTGTACTTATCCCTCTCCCCCCAGGATGCATCTGGAAACAAGTTATTTCAAAGCTCAGTATATCTTTCCTGATGAAACTCTTTAAATAAATAAATAATAAATAAACTAGAGATGCTCTGCTGTTCTTAAATATAAAACAATGATGATTTGCATTGCTGCTAAATGCTCCTTGTTTTGCAGTTAATATTTTATTGGCATGTTTTTTTTTAAAGTACCATGGTTACAAAAGCAGTGTCCTGAAGATACACAAGACTGAGTTACTGCAGTAATGCTACATAGAAAAGAAACAGTACAACCATATCATAACCTATATCTGGTCCTGTATAGTTTGCAGGACCCTGACCAAGGGGCAACGGCCCCTTGTGAACAGCAGTAACTAAAGACTAAGTCATACAACAAATCCTCATAAAAAAACTCTACTCTAAGGTGACGAGGGAGTGATGCTTTCATATCTTTTGTGCTCTTTCAACCCAGACCGCAGCATATGAACATACAAAATTGCCAGCAGATAAAGGCCTAATGGTCTATCAGGTCTTCTCGATTGTGCAGCTAGCAGCCCTTATTCTGCAGCTGCCCTTCCCTCCCTTTCCCCCATGACCCTCCACCCTACCCTGTCCCATTCCCTTATGAGGCAGCCCACTGTTCTACAGGATCTGGCAATGTGTTCCACCCAGACACTAACCTCTCCATAAAAAAGTGTCTCCTCATCTCAGGGGAAGAACTGGACAAGGAAATGATAGAAGACATCCTTAGGATGGAAGAGAAAGGGGAGCTATTGCTGATGGGGGACCTGAATATGCCAGACATTAACTGGAGCACCTTTGCTGCAGCCACATCCAAAAGCATGGCCATTCTCAATGCCCTACAGGGGGCATGCCTCAGACAGCTAGTGTTGGAACCACTCGGGAGGGAGCAATCTTAGACCTGGTACTTTCAAATGGGGATGGAGAGAGGATCTCAGATCTAGAAGTGAGTAGCCATCTGGGAACAAGTGACCACCAAACAGTGTGCTTCACAATAAACTCAGCTGTAGAGTCAAGCCATACAAAACTGAAGGTACTGGAATTCAGGAGGGTCGATTTTGTCAAAATTGGAGAGCACCTCAGAAAAGCACTAGCAAACAGGCAAGAAGGTGGGGTGGAGCAACAATGGGGAAACATCAAAACTGCCACCATAGAGGCAACAAGCCTTTGTGTGAAGCAAATAAATCAAAATGAAAGAAGAAAACCACTATGGTTCTCAAAAGAGGTGCCGGGGAAGGTTAGGCAGAAAAAGATAGCATTCAGGAAGTATAAGGAAACACAGAAGGAGCAGGACAGAGAACTGTACCAGCTGAAGCAGAAGGAAGTAGGGAAGACAGTCAGAATAGCAAAGGCCCAAACTGAGGAAAAGATAGCCAACTCAGTTAAGAAGGGGGATAAAACCTTTTATAGGTACATTAGAGAGTGAAGAAAGACAAAGGGAGGGATACTGAGGCTGAATAAAGAGGATGGTGAGTGGGTAGAGAGGGACAGTGAAAAAGCAGGGCTACTGAATGAATACTTCTGCTCAGTATTCACAAAGGAAGAGGAGGGGGAGGTACCTAATCCAGTCAATAGAAGCACTCTGAATAGGGGAGGTCGATATCAGTCCTTTCACCGAAGAAAGGGTTCTGAAAGAACTCCTAAAACTGAAGGTGGACAAAGCAATAGGGCCTGATGGGATTCAACCCAGAATTCTAAAAGAACTAAGGGGAAAACTAGTAACACCATTGACTAGCCTTTTTAACAGATCATGGGAGGATGGTGTGGTACCTGAGGACTGGAAGAAGGCGGATGTGATTCCCCTTCACAAAAGTGGAAGGAAGCCAGAGACAGGAAACTACAGACCTGTCAGTTTGACCTCAGTGGTAGCAAAAATGATAGAATCACTTCTGAAGGAAAGAATTGTTGAGTACCTAGACGCCAGTGGGGCACAGAACCCAAGGCAGCATGGATTCACAGAGGGAAGGTCATGTCAGACGAATCTAATCAATTTCTTTGACTGGGTGACCAAAGTAGTAGACAAGGGAGGGGCCATGGACATGGCCTACTTAGACTTCAGCAAGGCATTTGACACAGTCCAGCACAAAAGATTAATAAACAAATTAGCCAGCCTGGGAGTGGGTCCCAGAGTGGTAGCCTGTGTAAAACATTGGCTGGACAACAGGATGCAGAGGGTAATAGTAGATGAAGTCCACAGTGAAGAAAGGGGGGTTATTAGTGGGGTGCTGCTGGGTTCAATAATGGGTCCGGTACTTTTCAATGTATTTATAAGTGACATTGCAGAGGGACTGGAAGGAAAAGTATGTCCCTTTGCAGATGACACAAAGATCTGCAACAGGGTTGATACACAAGGTGGGGTGGAAAGGATGAGAAGGGACTTGGCAAGGTTGGAGGAATGGTCAAATGTATGGCGGCTTAGTTTCAATGCAAAGAAGTGCAAAGTAATGCACCTGGGAAACAAAAAACAACAAAAATGGAAAGGGACCTGGGGGTAGTTATGTCAGATGACCTAAAGGTGGGCAAGCAATGTGTGAAGGCATAAGAAGGACTGGGGGAATACTGGGATGCATAGGAAGAGGCATCACCAGTAGAAAATAGGAAGTTGTTATCCCTCTGTACACACAGTTGATGAGACCCCATCTGGAGTACTGCATGCAGTTCTGGAGACTCCATCTCTGCAAAGACATAGACAGGGTGGAGGCTGTCCAGAGGAGGGCAACCAAAATGGTGCAGGGTCTGCACCAGAAGACAAACGAAGACAGACTAAAGGAGCTTAATATGTATACTCTAGAGGAAAGGAGGGAGAGGAGGGACATGATAGAAACTTTCAAGTACCTCAAGGGAATCAGCAAAGTCCAAGAGGGTAGCATCTTTCAGAAAAAGAGATGTGCAAGAACAAGTGGACACAATTTAAAGATAGAGGGGGGAAGGCTCAGAGGTAATGTGAGGAAGTATTTTTTCATGGAGAGGGTTGTTGATGTCTGGAACAGCCTTCCTGAGGAGGTCGTGGAGTCAAAAACAGTGGGGGAATTCAAGAATGCTTGGGACAGACATAAGGTAATTCTATGGGGGGTAGGAGGAAGTAGGCTGTTGGTTAACTAGGCTCTGCAGCTTATCCATTAGGTAGGGAAATGGGCAGACTAGGTGGGCCAAACGGTCCTTCTCTGCCATCAAATTCTATGTTTCTATGTTTCCTTATTTCCCTCCTGAACCTTCCCTCTTCCAATATCAGATAATGCCCTTGAGAGCCCCCCTCCAATTTGAAAAGTCCTACTGTGCCCGTCTTAATTATTCCCTTCATGTACTTGATGGTTTCAATCATGTCCCCCATCCCTCCTTTCCTCCAGGGAGTACATGTTCAACTCCCTCAGCCTGCTCCTGTAGGGTATGTCCTCTAGCCCTGGTTCATCTTCATTGCCCTGTGCTGTACCCCTCCAGTAACCTAATGTCCTTCTTCAGGGACAGTCGCCAGAACTGCACACAGTACTTCAGGTGTGGTCTAACTAGTGACCTATATAGGCAAAATCACCTCCCCCCTCCTGTAGGATATGCCCTTGGCAATACAACCCAGCATCCTGTTGGCCTTTGCAGCTGCCTTTCTACACTATGCTGAGTTGTTCATTGCTCCCGTCATGATTACCTCCAGATCCTTCTCCTCTTCCATCTTGGCTAGTTGACCTCCCCCCCCCCAACATGGTAGCTCCTCCTCGTGTTTTTTGCACCGAAATGTAGCACCTTGCATCTTCAATTCTTAGCATTGAACCCCAGCAGCCAAGTGTCCGACCAAGCCTTCAAATTTGCCAGATCATCTTGCAACCCTTGCCATCCTCCTAAGTCATCCACTACTGCTCCCATCTTGGTATCATCTGCAAACAGACTGATCTTGCTCTTGATGCATATTGAGATGTCTTATATGAAGATCCCAAACAACACCAGCCCCAGTACAGAGCCCTGTGACACACTGCTTGTCCCCACCCTTGGAGGTGAGAGCTTCCCTCGCACCACCACTCTCTGCTGTCTCCCCTGCAGCCAGTTCAGTACCCATTTCACCATTTTGGCCCCCTCCCCTGTACCTTCCAGCTTTCTTCCTAGCCTCCCATGCAGCACAGAATCAAATGCCTTACTGAAGTCCAGATACAGGACATCCACTGCATGTTTCATGTCTAATTGCCTGGTTACCCAGTCATAGTACCCCACCAGGTTGGTCTGACAGGATCTGCTTGAGACGAACTCATGCTGCCTACTGTCCTGCAGCCCATTAACCTCTAGGGGGGGAAACCAGCCTCTCCTTCAGGATTGTCTCCATCAGCTTTCCCACAATGGATGTGAGGCTTACTGGTCTATTGTTCCCTGGCTCATCCTTGGGGCTGCTCTTGTGGAGGGGTACCATGTGTGCCATCCTCCAGTCCTGAGGTACACTCCCCAAGTCCAAGGAGGCATTGAACAGGTCTGCCAAGGGTTCTGCCAGGACTTTTGCTAGCTCCTTCAGCACCCTGGGGTACATGCCATCTGGCCCCAGCACCTTGTCCACTCTCCATGCCCTCAAGCCCTCCAGTACTCTACCCAATGTGATTTCCCCACCTGTCACCTCCCTCCCCACGTGCCTACCCCCCTTTGGGTACAGCCTCCCCTTTCTCTTTAGTAAAAACTAAGCCGAAGTATTCGTTTAATGCTTCTGCCTGTTCTGCCTCTGTTTCCACCCCATCCCTCTTAATCCTTACTATTATGTCCTTACAACTTCTTTTCTTCCTGATGTACCTGTGGAAGACTTTCTCCTCCTCCTTACTGCCCTGTGCCAGTCTGATTTCCCTGTATGCCTTGTCTTTCCTGACTGCCCTTGTCACCTCCCTCAACTTCTTTGGGTATTCCACTCTACCCTCCCTGCTCCTGTTTTCTGTACCTCCTAAAGGTGTCTCTTTTCCTCCTTACTTTTTCCATGACCCTCCCGCTCATCCAGCTAGGTTTCTGGGCAATAGCCCTTTTACTCTGGACCCTTGTACATGTTTTGGTTGCCTCCACAATTCCCAGTTTAATGACCGCCCACTTCTAGTTAGTGTCCATATTTGGATGGATTCTGGCCAGATACCCTTGTACTATTTCCCCCATCTGCCTGAAGTAAGCCCTCCTGAAGTCTAACACCATTGTGCCTGTTCCTACTCCCACTTCTCCCATGTTTATCATAAACCACACTGAGTGGTGGTCACTCCACACCAGTGGTTTCTTCACCCCCAGCTCCCTCACAAACTCTCTATTTGTCAGCACGAGGTCTAGGGTGTTCCCTAACCTGGTTGGCTCATTGACCATTTGTAATAGGAAGCTGTCCTGGAAGGCATCCAGGAGTACCTGCTCCTTCCTATTTGTGGTGGCTGGGGTACCCCAATCCACTCCCCGGAGATTGAAGTCCCCCACAATCACCATGCTGCCCTTCCCACAGGTCTTTCTGATCTGTCCCACCGGTTCCCTGTCTAACTCCTCAGTCTGATAGGGTGGCCTGTACACCACTCCCATCCTGAGAGTCCTATTTTTGGAGTCCTGGAGCTGCATCAATAACGACTCCATAATGCCCTCCTTCGCTTCCTCTCTGACACACTTCAGTCCTTCCCTTACATACAGCACCACCCCCCTCCTTTCCCTTTTACCCTGTCCCTCTGAAATATCCTATACCCTGGTACTGCCAGGTCCCAGTCATGGTAATGGGTGGCCCATGTTTCAGTGATGGCCACCATGTCCACCTCCCCATCTGCCATGAGAGTCTGTAACTCTGCTGTTTTGTTCCCTAGACTCCTAGCATTCAAGGTTACCACCCTCCATGCTGCTGCTTCCTACCCCCCTCTCCCTACTTGCTCTCCTTTTCTAAAATCCCCTCCTGCACTCTCCATAAGTCCCTTGCTGCTGATATGTGGGGTAAGCTCATTTGGCTTTTCTTCTTGTGGATCCTGCATGACTACTGCCCATGTACCATCTCCCCTCTTCTAGTTTAAATTCTCATTGTTTGATATGTATTTCCCCAGTCTCTGTTTCGATACACTCCTTCCCTCTTCACTTAAGTGTAAACTGTCCTTAGCATGGTGCTGTGGTTGTGCTAACATAGCACTCACCTGGTGTCCACCATGGGGTGCTAATAAGAGAGAAAAGGGTGTCAGCAGTGAGTAAATTTCTGGAGGATGCCAGCCACGATATGTGAAAGGTGACCCAGAGAAGCCGTCTAAGCTAATCTTGAAAGAAGTTCCTGGTAGGGGGTATCTCCAAGGGTATTGAGGGAGCCCAGAAAGGTACTGGCTGCACCTCTGATGGTATTATTTAACAGTTCATTAGAAAAAGGAGTGTTCCTGGAGGATTGGAGGAGGGCAGATGTAGTTGCATTTCACAAAAGTGCTAGCTGAGAAGAGGCTGGCAATTATAGGCCAGTCAGCCTGACTTCAGTGGTGGGAAAGTTAATGGAATCAATGCTGAAATAAAGAATTGTGGAATATCTTGAATACAGTAGGTTACAAAACCTAAGACAGCATGGATTCATGGGGAAGGTTATGTCAAGTGAACCTGGCAGAGCACTTTGACTGGGTGATCATGGAACTAGATCAGGGTGGAGCAGTGGCCCTAGCCTACCTAGATTCCCGTAAAGCTTTCAATACTGTTCCACATCAGAGACTGGTAAGCAAGCTGGGTAGCTCAGGAGTAGCTCCAAAGGTGGTAAGCTGGGTAAGAAATTGGTTAAGAGATAGGCGGCAGAGGGTGGTGGTAAATGGAGTTCATGCAGAGGAAGGGAAGTTAACCACCTAGGTGCTTCAGGGATCAGTGGTGGGACCGGTCCTCTATTTTTTCTTGCTTTATTTCTTTATACTTACCCTGTCCCCATGGCTGGTTAGTCCTTTGGGTCACCTAGGACTTCCCAAGCCCACCTAATGCCCCTGTCACCATTCTCGCCATCTCCCAGTACTGTGTGCCCCTGCTGACCTGACATACCCCTTTATAGGGGTGGAGTATCAGTAGGGGAGATTCTGCCTGGCAACATTCCCTTCGACACTGGTTGCGCATATCCAGGGATTGGCTCGGACACTTTTGGGCTGCATGACAAGTGGAGGGACTGGCCACTATCATCCAGTCAGCTGTGCATAGATTTTCCATTTTTTTCCCCCAATCCACCTACCTCCCACGTACTGGTCCGGCCACATCAGTGCCCTGGAGTCGTGGGCATTCCGCTGTGTGTTGAGGCCACACACTGCCAAGAACACCAACCACAAACCACCAGCAGGAGCTGCCCAACAGTGATCTAGTACCGTCCCCCCCCCCCGAGACCCATCTCTTGGTGCCAAGGAGCCAGCTGGGATCGGACCTCTTTAATGTCTTTTTAAGTGACATTGTAGAGGAGCTGGATGGGAAGATCTGCTTCTTTGCTGATGACACTAAACTCTGCAATAGGGTGGTCACTCTAGGGTAAATGCAGTGCACAAATGTGTAAAAGCAAGAGCTCAGTGAAAATGAGATTGCATCTCAGATGGGCTATCCTGGATAAATACATTGCAAAAATGGGTAAAAGCAGAACCCCACTGAAAAAGAGATATTGCATCTTCACTGGTCAATCCGGGGTGACTACATTGTAAAAATGGATAAAAGCAGACCTCACTGAAAATGAGATCTAGCATCTCCATTGCACCCTGCTGAAAAGGAGTTATTTCATCTTCCCTGGCCTACCCTGTGTAAATACAGTGTACAAATGTCTTAAAGCAGAACCCTACTGAAAACAAGATATCACATCTCAACTGTGCTATCCTGGCTAAAACAGTATAAAAATGGGTAAAAGCAAGACCTGACTGAAAATGAGATATTGACTATCAGTTGTAAGACCCTGGCTAAACATATAGGAAAAAAATATTTCATTTAATTTCATTTTTATTTTGTTAATCAGGTAAGTGCACTGGAACTAGTCCATTTTCAGGCCCTACCTGATAATGAACAGGATTCACTAAAAAAGCAAAAAAGCGCAATGTAAAAGTTTGCATTGTGCCTTGTGATTGCCCAGATGTTAAAAAATGCTATTCATAGATGGATAGTGCATGGCACTATCCCACTGTGAATAGGTTTAGGTAGAGGCAGCAGTAACACCAATACCACTACCTCTAACCCTACCAGTGCAGCCCAAACCCCCAGCCATGGGAATACCCCCACAAGTAATAGCATGGGTGCACTAACTCTGTATTCACAAAGACAGCCATGCAAATGAGACTATTGGGCATGCATGGTGCCAGTGGGACATTTGCATGCTCATTATGGGCCTATTTGCATGGGCTGCAGCAAGTGTAGTGCACCCATCTGAATGCTCTGATCACCGTCCTGTAAGAAATAAAGTGTAATCCTAGCAGTTTAGTGTGCCTTCCCCCTCCCAATGCTCCAATCACCATCCTGTATGAAATAAAGTGCAACCCTGGTGGCTAGTTTGCCCTCCTCCCTCCCAATACTCCAGTTGCCATCCTATAAGAAATAAAGTGCACACAAGCCTCCCAGAGTTGCACTTTATTTCTTATGGGATGGTAATCAGAGCATTGGGAGGTGGGAAGGCACACTAGACTGCTAGGGTTGCACTTTATTTCATACGGGATGGCAATTGAAAAACAGGGAGGCATGTGGGGGGTGACCACAGTACCTCTGCCAACCACTAGGGTTGCACAGAATACCACCAGGTCTCAGACGGTAGCATTTTCTCCACACAAGTGCCTTCACAAAAGGATCTTGCGTGGGGAAAAATCTTTGGAAATGGGATTGCAGGGATATGAAGGTCCCTTCCCCCATATTTACACTGTGGCTCCCCTCATGACTTTGCCCCAGTGCAAACCCAGTTTGTGGGTGAAAACCGGGCTTTGTTAATACCACTATGGTACAGAGCCCAGTTTGCATGGCACAAACTGGGTTTGTGCTGGGGCAAAGTTTTGTGAATCTGGCCCCTTGCTTCTTACAGGTGTATCCTGGGTAACTACATTGTAAAAAACATATAAAAGCAGGACCCCACTGAAGACAAGATATTACATCTCAGCTCTGGCTATCCTGACTAATTACATGGTAAAAATTGTTAAAATCTGGACCATACTGAAAATGAGATGAAACATCTATGCTGTGCTGTCCTGGATAAATACAGTGTAAAAATGTGTAAAAGAAGGACCCCAATGAGATATTGCTTGACAGCTGGCCTGTCCTGAATGAATACAGTGTAAACATTGATAAAATCAGGATCCCACTGACAGTGAAATACTGTATAATTACTGGGCAACAATTTTTAACATAGGATCAAGCAGTTGATATTCCCTGTAACAACCGACTTGTTGTTAGGAGATTCACGTGCTGTGATTGTCCTATCCATGCCGCAAGCATAGATAGAGCAGACACAGAAATTCGTTGACAGCGAGTTAAAAAAAATGGCATCATCATTTCGATCTCAATCTGCTCTTACTTGGCAAGTGCTGCAAGGCTGTTCTGTGTCTCTCTGTTTCATGTATTACTTGAAATGTTCTTCTACTTGGTTCACCCAGTAAAATCTGTATTAATATTTAAAAAAATTTAAAAAATTGTATAGCATTGTTTTTTTCACTGACTGATAAATCAGTAGATTGAACTCGGTCCCTTTCTTTCCGCAGGAACCCCCAGACCATGTGCACATGTTTCCTAGATGACCAACCGACGAAGAAAAGAGAAGGGTGTGTGATTTTTTTTTGTAACATTTCAAGGACTCTTAATTATACATTAGTAGACATCTGTAGATGTTTAACTGTTTTTTTGCTTATCTATTCTGAATTCCAGGAAAGGATTTTGCTGAATCAGAGTTCTTCACAGGCTGTTGTGGACTCTTATATAAGGTCAGAAATGGTATTCTATAAATTGTTTGGGTTGTTAAAGTAAAATCTGCAGCTCAAAAAAATCAATTGTCGGTTCTTTTTAAAATTCAGCAATGCACTTTGCGCATGTTGAGCCTTTGTTTTAAGGTTTCCTGGTCTAACTCCACATTGTAAAAAATTGCTGCCAAGCAATTATACAAATTAAATTATGAGGATGTGGACTGTCTCGAATTGAACTCACACCCTCATCGAGAGATTCTTCAATAAACCCATTGAGCTTAATGTAGCATCGCTCGACTCAGGTGTGACTTCAGTTCTCATATCAACCACCTCCTCATTCATTATTCTCTATATCTCAGTTGATATTCTGAGAAAATACACTGAAAAAATGAGTAAACACAGGACCCAACTAAAAACGAGATTTTGCATCTCCACCGGGCTATTGTAGATAAATACATTGTGACAATTAGAAAAAGAGCAAGACCATACTGAGAATGACATATTGCATCTCAGCTGGCCTACCCTGGGTAAAAATACTAAAATGGCTAAAAGCAGGAAGGACTACATTGAAAATGAGATACAGTATTGCATCTCATATGCCCTATGCTACAGAAAAGATATGTATAAAAATGTGTAACTGCAGAACTGCACTGAAAACAAAATATTGCATCTCAGCATGTCTTCTTGGGGAAAAAACTCTAAAACTAGATAAAAAAACAGACTGGAAATAACATTTTGCATCTTAATTGTGGTATCCTGGGTCAATGCAGTGTCAAAATGTGTAAACCCAGCACTCTCACTGAAAAGAGATACTTCATCTCAGTTCAATTATACTGGGTAAAATCAAGGATAGATGGGTAAAAGCAGGATCCCACAGAAAACCAGATATTGCATCTCAGTTGGGCTATTGTACATACATACATACATACATACATATATACATACATTGTATGAACTGGAAAACAAGCAAGACTTAACTGAAAACAAGATACTGCAATTGAGTTGGACTATCCTGAATCAGCTGCTGTATCCTGATTAATCTCCCTGTAATTTCCCTGCCTCAAGTACTACCTTCTCCCTCCCTGATCCTCCAGTAACATCATCCTTCATGTCTACTGACACATCACTTCCTATGTACCCCACTCTCAATAAGATTGATTCACTATTGTAATGATACATAGAGAACAAATAGTACCACAGTGTCATAATCTATATCTGGTCCTGGACAGTCTACAGGACAATGACCGTTGGGCAATGACCCTTTAGAACAACAACAACTAAAGACTAAGTCATACAATAAACCCTGATAAAAAATCTTTACTCATAGGTGACGCAGGAGTGATGTTCTTATATCTTCTGGGCTCCTCCAACCTGGGCTGCTGCATGGTGCTGTGGTTGTGCTAACATGGCACACACCTGGGGCCCAAATCTCAAAACCCCTTTGACTGGTGCAAGGGGCGTGCACCACAAGGAATGGTGCAAGGTGTGGTTTGCACCAAAAGATGCAGCGGGAGCAATTCTCAAAAGCAGCCTGTATCAACCACAGGCTACAGGCACCAAAGGGGGCTTGCACCATCCTTGCAGCACAAAGTGGACTGCAGCATGGAACTGGGGGATTGCAGCAGATATAGGCTGCATATCCCCTAATTCAGGATTCTTTAAACCCTCTCAGAGGGCAAAACTCTAAGTACCGTTAGGCCAGCCAGGGCTGGTCTAAGGGTACTTAGGTGTCCTCTGGGAGGGTTTAGATCCTATTGCCACCTGCAGAGCCTTCTCTGGGCAGGCGGGAACATGTGCCACAGACTCCTCTTCCTATTCTCGACCTTCCCCATACTCAAACATATACCTGTCCCTGGTGATCGAGTGGTCTCCCTCTTCCTATCCCTGATCTACCTGTATAATATAGTATATATCATTACCTGGTGGGATAATGGACCCTCCACCCTAGCAGGCAGTGTTCTAACCCCCTGCTCTTTCCCATCCCGTTCTGTAGCCAGCAGTACTGATGAACGGAGGGCTGTGCTGGTCGCCAGCTCAGGGACAGGACGAGGGAGTGGAGTGCTGGGGCAGTGCCTGCTGAGGCTGGACACTGCAGCTTTCTCCCCCCCACCGGCCGTCCCTCCGATGACACAGGCTCACTCCCAAACCCGGGTCACCAGCATCGGAGGTGGAAATCCAACCACTATGCTGGCGGGCCAGCATATTGTTCTCTTTTAGAATCCAGAGGAATGCTAGAAGTCTTGGATTTGACTTTCTGGATGCTCTGTTGCAGAAGAATTAGGACTCTGTAATTGAAATACTGGAAGTACATGTAAGAGAGATTATTCAAGTATTAATGCTTGATTTAGATTTCTAAATTGTTCAAGAGAATGAGGTTGAACATGCTGCTTAGGGCTGACTATATGTGATGTTGATAGGATATGTTGGATGACAAGTTTTTTTAACAAATATGTAGTTTGCACTGTAAATATATTCAGTATGGAATGTTACTACAGTATGCTTTTTTTAAATATATGTCACTGTCACTTTAAACTACAGCCTTTAAACATGATGGACACTAGGGGACAATCCTTCTAATGATGAACTAGGAAGTTCAAACCGGTTGGGGTGGAGAACCCGAGCTGCAGCGGGTTGTTTTGATTTGCACAAAATAAAGCTTTTTCACATTTTGTACTGAGCTGGTGCTGTTGCTTGCTTTTGGACAGATTTATGAATATTTAATGGAGGAGACTGGAGATAGAGAGGGTCTGCTAGACCACAGGGACAGATTATGAATATTTATAGGGAGACTGGGGATAGGGGAAAGGGAAAGGGGAAGGAAATTGTTTAGACAGGAAAGGTACACTAAGTCAGAGCTTGTTTCCAGGTGTGACCTAGGAGCACAAAGAAGTTCAGTGACTTGCTCAGGTCACACAGTATGCAAGTGGGCACTGATGGGATTCAAACTCTGGTCTCAGATTTGCAGCTCAGTGCCCTTAACCACTATGCTATACTACGATAGGGAGTGGGGTCTGCTGACCACCAGGGACAGATTTATTAATGTTTCATGGGGGAGAGTGGGGATAGGGTGGGGGTCTGCTGGACCACCAGGGAGTTCTGTTCTGTTGGCATACAGGGGATATCGGGGATTGGGAGTGGCCACTAGACACTAGTTGCTGTCCTTGGGAGCAGTTGCCACCTGACTGCTTGCAGCTTATGGCAAACCTCACAGATGCACTGACTGATGTACAGCAACAGTTGCCACAAGCTGTAGAACTTTTCTGCCAGGACCCTATTCGATAGAGAACTGGGCACAGGGTCCCTGGCACTCTGACAGTCAGTACAAGCTTCCATTGGTGCAGCTTGTGCCGACCTTTGAAAATCGAGCCCCTGGTGTCCACCATGGGGTGCTAATAAGAGAGAAAGGGATGTCAGCAGTGAGTGAATTTTTGGAGGATGCCAGCTGCTTTATGTGAAAAGCAGTCCAGGGAAGCTGTCTGAGCTAGTACCGAAAGAAGGTCCTGGTAGGAGTTTGTCTCCAGGGGTATTGAGGGAGTTCTGTGAGGTACTGGTTACACCTCTGATGGTCCCATTTAACAGCTCATTGGAAAGTGGAGTGGTTGCAGAGGACTGGAGCAGGGCAGATGTATTCCCAGTGCACAAAAGTGGTAGTTGGGAAGAGGCTGACAATTATAGGTCAGTCAGCTTGACTTCAGTGGTGGGAAGGTTAATGGAATCACTGCTGAAGGAAAGGATTGTGGAATATCTTGAATCCAGTGGGTTACAAGATCTGAGGCAACATGGATTCACAGGGGATGGTCATGTCAAATGAGTCTGATAGAGTTCTTTAACTGGGTGACCAAGGAACTAGATCAGGGTGGAGTGGTGGAGGTACAGTACAAGTCACATTAAACTGTTCCATCAACTCACTGGTGTAGCATTTGTTTTTTGTGATTCTATTGTAGTGGCAACTTGAATTGTTGAAGCTTTCAATTCTTTTCCAACCATTCTTCACTGCCTTTTAAACTCACTTGTACCTGTTAGTGATATGTAGTAGCTGTTTTGCAGTGTTTATGCAATGCATTTTCATGGCATTGCTTATAAATATCACAGCATTCCTTAAGAGTTGTTTAGTCTGCCTTCTGAAATGAAACTCATAAGCACTCAGCTGAAAATAAAGCTTATAGTCCTAACAGCTGGTTGCAAACCAATACTAAGTTTTTACTAATTCATTGAATTAAACACTGCACAGATTAGGAAACTCATTAAACAATGCTACACCAGTGAGTTGAGGGAACAGTTTAATGTGACTTGTACTGTAGCTTACCTAGATTTCAGTAAAGCATTCAACACTGTTCCACATTGGAGACTATTAAGCAAACTGGGTAGCTTAGGAGTGGGACCAAAGGAGGTAAACTTGGTAAGAAGTTGGTTAATAAATAGGCAGCGGAGGGTGGTGAGAAACAGAGTTTACTCAGAGGAAGGGAGGGTGACCAGCATGGTGCCTCAGGGATCAGTGGTGGGACCAGTCCTCTTTAACGTCTTTATTAGTGACATTACGGAGGAGCTGAAAGGAAGGTCTGCCTCTTTCTTGATTACACCAAACTCTGCATTAGGGTGGACACTCAGGAAGGGGAGTGGAAAGGATGAGAAGCAGCCTGAGAAAACTCAAGGAGTGGTCAAGGGTATGTTAGCTGGGTTTCAATGCAAAAACATGTTAAACAATGCACTTGGACTCAGAAACCCAGAGGTGGATTACAAAATGGGAAGGGTAGTACTGATGACCACCAAGCAGGAAAAATACCTGATGGTGATCATATTGGATGACCTAATGGTGACAAGGCAGTGTGATAAGGAATTGGGAGGGCAAATGTAATGCTGGGGTGCATAGGGTGGGTTATCACCAGCAGAAAGAGGGAGGTGGTGTTGCTTCTGTATAGATTGCTGGTAGGACCCCACTTTCGGTATTGTGTCCTGTTCTGAAGACCAACCACATCTTAGATAGGACATAGACTGAGTGGAAGTGGTCTAGAAGAGGATAACTAAAATGGTGTAGGGTCTGCATCAGAAGCCCTATGAGGAGAAATTAAAGGACCTAAACATGTACATCCTGGAAGAGAGGAGACAGAGAGATGGGGGATATGATAGAGAGCTTTAAATACCCCATGGGAGTAAACAAGATACAAGAGGAAGTATTTTTCAGAAAAGAAGGTGCTCAAGGAAAGGGACATGAAAAGAAGCTGGAGGGAAGATACAGGACAGATGTGTGGAAGTACTTCCTCACAGAAAGAGTGGTGGATTCCTGGAACAGTCTTCCAGTGGAAGTGGTGGGGCAAAAATTCAAGAATGCTTGAGATAGACATAAGGGAATCTCAGGGAAGGGAAGGGAGGGTGAATGGGCCAGAGGTCAAGTATGATCTACAGTGATACTCTAGGCAGGGAAAAATAGGCAGACTACAGTAGGTGGGCCAAGTGATCCTTATCTGCCAGCAGATTCTACATTTTATGTTTCTCTAGCAAGCACCAGTGGCATAGAATAAGGCACTTGGCCTGCATACTTAGCTGTGTCAGCCATCTATGTCCTTCTGGTGGGATATGGGGTGCTTTTGTGATCAGACCTAGCAGGAAAAGGGCAGGGGACCATGGAATTGGGCAGCATAATACTGCTGATCCTTGTTGGCAGAGATTAATGAGTGGGTATGCCCATGAACTATGTAGAAGATCCCCACCTTGTACAGAGCGTTTCAAGCACTGGTTGTTAGGGAGTAAATGTAACTTATACAGGAGAGTTAGTGCCCTGTACCAGGAGTAAATAATTTTTCTTCTGGATCAAGCAACTATAGGTGTCCTTAAAAGCTCTATGAATACTGCCAGTTTTAATTGTGTCCTGTACAAATTGTTCACAATGCGTAGTTGTGTAAATTTGTTGCAATACAGTTTTTGGAATTTTTAATATTCTCCTAAATGTTGGATGAGCTCCTATCAGATAATTCAATTATTCCTTTCAGCAAAAATGTGGTATGTCTGCTTGTTTTTTTTTCAACTATTGTCATTTGAGTCATTGTATATCTCAGTTTTTATGCCACCCTCCCTGGTCCAAAAAAATGGGTCTCTTTTTTGAAACTTTGCCAAACTTGGCCCAGCAATCTCATTCGATTTCTAATCTTCATAAGGCTATTGGTCAGCTCTTTTAGAATAAAAACTCTCCTACAGCTTTCCATTGGGCAAATACCTTGGGTATAGATCGTCCAGAGAATTATTGACATAGAATTTGGTCAGACATTTATAAATATGTCAAACAGAATTGCCTGAGATTGTTACAGTTTAATATTCTTCATAACTTACATGACTCCCCTATGAAACTTTACCAGATTGGTAAAACATATTCTCCAATTTACCCAAGATGCAATGGTGAAGATGGCACCTTATTTCATATGCTCTGGCAGTGCCCTTAAATAAACCCTTTTTGGGACTCAGTACATTCTGGCTTAGATCCTCTTCTTGGCCTTCAGGAGGCTTTTACACCAAAGATTTGTGTGCTTGGAGACTATGGTCTACCTCTTCAGGTGCCCAGAAAGACATATATGGCTTTAATTTTCTGTTGTAGCTAAGTTGTGTATTCTTCTCCATTGGTTAGACACTTCACCTCTGACATAGACTGAATGGTTTACAGAAATGTTACATGCTCTCACTGCAGAGAAGTCCATAGCTTGTTTCTTTTCTACCTTTCACACTTGTAAAATATGTTGAGAACCCTTCATGCACTATTGCTTGTTCAAAGATAGCTGGGTCACCTTTGAGTTTCAGGCTTTATATGATATTTTTTGTGCTATCCTCTATATTATGCTTTTCTGGATTATGTTTTTGGACCCAATTTGTCTTTTAGGTGGGTTGAATAGTCCTGCATAGCCATTGGGGTGTATGGGGGATTATTTTTGTGTAAAAGGGTATTTATAGTTGTGTTTTTTGTTGTTATTAGTAGTGTTCTGTTTTTTTTCAAAAATTAATGAAGTTTACTTAATTGCAGAACATTTTTAACCAGATTTCATCCCAGTTCCATTGGTTTCTTGAGACATATTAAATTTTTTCCACAAGTTTTGAATTTAGTTAATTTTTCTTTAGTGTTCTTCAAGAGTAGCATATATATATATATACATATACATATATATATATATATATATATATATGTGTGTATCTCCAACCCAGTGTCGTTTAACAAAGATTTTTAATATTGGGTCATCCATGTTAGTTCTTAAATCATTCAGAAAAGAATTTAAGAGAATTTGAGATAAGCGCAAATGCAATCAATTCTGGTTGTATGCACAAGGTGGGAGAACACAGAATTTGTGCACACATCCAAAAATGCATGCAACCGAAATTGACTGAAATTAATAAGTAATAACATTCATATCTTGGCAGAAGACACCAGGAGAAAGGACTGCTGTGTGACTGGACTTCACTGCTGGGACTATATTGCCCTCCTTCCCCCACTCCCCCACCCAAAGCTAGTTCTATTTTTATAGGCACAGGATTTGACTGACAACAGGAACTTCCTGTTTGGGAGCAGGAAGTGAGTGATCACAGAACCACCAAAGACCCACCATCCTAGAAGGGCAGGAGTAGCTCTCTGGCCCCCTCTAGCTGCTGGAGGTCTGCCTCTGAGCAAGTAAGTGGTCCACTGAGAAATATAGGATATTCTTGTCTCAGAACAGGACAATCAGGAGCTTAAAGGGCACACAGGCAGAAAGTAAGGAGAGAGAGAAAAAAAAGCAGAGGAAAGAGTAAGGATTGAAAACAGTTAAGGGGCCAGAAATAAGACATGATTGGAGTGGTGCAGTGCAGTGGCTGTGGAGCAGCAGTCTTCTGGGAGACGTTCTGGAGGATGCGGTGTTGTCCCATCTGCAGGCACCTCTCTGGGCTGAGGGATGAGGTTGCTCATCTCCAGGCTGAGTTGACCAGGATTTGTGGGACCTCCTCTTCCATCCAGGGACCACCAGTGCCACTGCCGTTGCCTCAGAGGTTGCCAAGAAAGAGGAGTGGTTGGACCACAGTGGGCTCAGGGAGGGTGAGGGTGGTGGAACAGGCGCATCCCACCAGTTGTATCTCTCCACAATTCCTATGCCATTCTGGCAAAGTGTGGTTCCTCTATGGAGGCACCAGCAGTGGAGACCAAGGAGGATGCTGGGAACCTCCACAAAGGAGACCCACAGGAGGGTGGCAGGGGACCCTGCAGGAAGAAACAACTCCTGGTGGGGACTCTATTGTTAGGAAGGTAGAACTGGGGAGGAAGGGAGGGGTAAGGTGCCTGCCTGGCGCCATGGCTTGGAGGGACAGGGAGCGAATCCTCAGGATTGCTGAGCAGCTGCAAAGGGAGGGAGCTGGATGTCATTGTCCACCTAGGGACAAATGACCTGGCTAAGAAAGGGATTAGAGAAGTGCAGGAAGAGTTTGTGGAATTGAGGAGGGCCTTAGTCAAGTAGCACTGACGGTAACCTTCAGAGGTGCTGCCCATCTATGGCATAGAGAGGATTAGGGTGTTCCGCACCATGGGATTCAATCAGTGGTTGAAAACTGGTGTGGAGCTCAGGATTTGGCTTCATTGGGGACTGGGGTCCACCTGGAGTGATGCAAGCCTATACTGGCATGATGGGCTGCATCTGTCTGGGAGGGAACCAGGATCCTAGGTGATAGGTTTAAATGCTTCATTGGCAAGCTTTTAAACTAGCCAGGGAGAGGCACTGGAAAGGAGCAGGAAATCCTAGCCCCAAAATAATCATGGTAGTAAGTGCGCAAACACCAACATAGAGGTGTCAATAGGGAGAAGGGCAGGGGTAAATGGAGAAAGTGACAAAGGCAAGAAGGACAGGGATGGGGCAAAAAGGAGTAAGGCCACCAGGAAATGGAGGGTAATGAGTACCAATGCCCGTAGTCTGGGCAACAAGCTCCCTGAGCTGGTGGCCTTGATGGAAGAGGGATGCCTGGATATCGTAGCAGTCACAGAAACATGGTACACAGAGAACCATGACTGGGATGTTAACATACCAGGGTACATAACCTACAGGAGAGACAGGCAGGGGAGAAGAGGGGGAGGAGTAGCTCTCTCATGTAAAGGAAGGGATAAAAGCAACTGAACAAAAGAAAACAGGAGGAGAGGAGGCACTGTGGGTCACCTTGGAGACTGGAAAGGCACCACAATCCGCACGGGGTTGTGTAGAGCCCACGTCAGGGGAGGGAATGGACAAGGATATGATAGAAGCATTCTTAGAATGGCAGAGAAAGGGAGATACTATTGATGGGAGACCTGAATATGCCAGATGTTAACTGGAGCACATTTGCTGCGCCACATCCAAGAGCAGGGCCATTCTTGATGCCCTACAGGTGGCAGGCATTAGACAGCTAGTTTCAGAACCCACTCATGAGAGCAATCTTAGACCTCGTACTCTCAAAGCGGGGACAGTGAGAGGATCTCAGATCTAGAAGTGGGTGCCATCTGGGGACAAGTGACCATCAAACAGTGTGGTTCACGTTAAACTCAGCTACAGAGTCAAGCCATACAAAAGTGAGGGTACTGGACTTTAGGAGAGCTGACTTTGGCAAGATGGGAGAGTGTCTCAGAAAACACTAGCAAACAGGCTAGAAAGAGGTGTGGAGCAACAATGGGAATCATCAAAACTGCCATCACAGAGGCAACAAGCCTTTGTGTGAAGCAAATAAACAAATCAAAATGAAAGAAAAAGCCACTATGGTTCTCAAAAGAGGTGGCTGTGAAAGTCAGGAAGAAAAAGATAGCATTCCGGAAGTATAAGGAAACACAGAAGAAGCAGGACAGAGAGCTGTACCAGTTAAGGCAGAAGGAAGCAGGGAGGTAAGTCAGAATAGCAAAGGCCCAAACTGAGGAAAAGATAGCAAACTCAGTTAAGAAGGGGGATAAAACCTTTTATAGGTACATCAGTGAGCGTAGAAAGACAAAGGGAGGGATAGTGAGGCTGAATAGAATGAACGGTGGGTGGGCAGAGGGGACAGTGAAAAAGCAGGGATACTGAATGAATATTTCTGCTCAGTATTCACAAAAGAGGAGGGGGAAGTGCCTAATCCAGTTAACAGAAGCACTCTTGATGGGGGTCGATCCCAGTCCTTTCACAGAAGAAAGGGTTCT
Organism: Neoceratodus forsteri; assembly: GCA_016271365.2. NCBI lineage: Eukaryota > Metazoa > Chordata > Ceratodontiformes > Ceratodontidae > Neoceratodus > Neoceratodus forsteri. The sequence continues at coordinate 1,052,252,806 of CM057449.1, forward strand.
GCAAGAACTCCTAAAACTGAAGGTGGACAAAGCAATGGGTCCTGATGGAATTCACCCAGAATTCTAAAAAGAATTAAGGGGGAACTAGTGGAACCACTGGCTACTCTCTTTTAATAAATCATGGGAGGATGGTGTGGTACCCGAGGACTGGAGGAAGCGGATGTGATTCCCTTCACAAAAGTGGGACCAAGACAGAGGCAGGAAACTATAGACCTGTCAGTTTGACCTCTGTGGTAGGGAAAGTGATGGAGTCACTTCTGAAGGAAAGAATAGTTGAGTACCTAGAGGCCAGTGGAGCACAGGACCCAAGGCAGCATGGATTCACAGCGGGAAGGTCATGCCAGATGAATCTAATAGATTTCTTTGACTGGGTAACCAAAGTAGTAGACCAGGGAGGGGCTGTGGACATGGCCCTAGACTTTAGCAAGGCATTTGACACAGTCCCACACAAAAGATTAATAGTCAAATTAACCAGCCTGGGAGTGGGTCCCAGGGTGGTAGCCTGGGTAAAACATTGGCTGCACAACAGGACACAGAAGGTAATTGTAAATGGAGTCCACTCTGAAGAAAGAGAGGTTACTAGTGGGGTACCGCAGGGTTCAGTATTGGGTCCAGTCCTTTTTAATGTCTTCATCAGTGACATTGCAGAGGGACTGGAAGGAAAAGTATGCCTTTTTGCAGATGACACAAAGATCTGCAACAGGGCTGATACACAAGGAAGCGTGGAAAGGATGAAAAGGGACTTGGCAAGGTTGGAGGAATGGTCAGAAGCATGGCAGCTAGGATTCAATGCAAAGAAGTGCAAAATAATGCACCTGGGAAACAAGAACCTAGGGGAAGAATACACAACGGGTGGGGAGGTAGTAACAACAACAAAAAAGGAAAGGGACCTGGGGGTAATCATATCAGATGACCTTAAGGTTAGCAAGCAATGTGAGAAGGCAGTAGGGAGGGCTGGGGGTATACTGGGATGTATAGGGAGAGGCATCAGCAGCAGTAAACAGGAAGTTGTTATCCCTCTGTACAGACAGTTGGTGAGACCCCATCTGGAGTACTGTGTCCAGTTCTGGAGACCCCATCTCCGCAAGGACATAGACAGGATAGAGGTAGTCCAGAGGAGGGCAACTAAAATGGTGCAGGGTCTGCAGGAGAAGCCGTATGAGGAGAGACTAAGGGAGCTTAATATGTATACCCTTGAGGAAAGAAGGGAGAGGGGGGACATGATAGAAACTTTTAAGTACCTCAGTGGAATCAACAAAGTCCAAGAGGGTAGCATCTTTCAGAAAAAGAGACTTGCAAGAACAAGGGGACACAATTTAAAGATAGAGGGAGGGCAGTTCAGGGACAATGTGAGTATTTTTCACAGAGAGGTAGTGGATGCATGGAACAGCCTTCCTGAGGAGGTTGTGGGGTCTAAAACTGTGGGAGAATTCAAGAATGCATGGGACAGACATAAGGCAATTCTTGTGGGGGTAGGAAGAAATAGGCTGTTGGTTAACTAGGATCTATGGCCTATCCTGTAGGTAGGGAAATGGGCAGACTAGATGGGCCAAGCGGTCCTTATCTGCCATCAAAGTCTATGTTTCTATGTTTCTATGTTTCATGGTAGTATTGCACTGTAGATTTATTAAAGCACTAAAATGCTGCAACGTTTAATTAAAAAGTTGCATTAAAACATTAAAAACTAAAACAATAACAGCATTTGTTTATTTACTCTTGTCTTATAAAGTCCAACATCTGTGTTCGCCATTTGCTGGTGGACGCCAGTCTCTTGAGCTGGCATTCAGATGCTTAGAATCAGCTATAGTATGCCCTCACATCTCAATATAGCATCTCACCTTTTGCATCATCTGCCACATTTCTCCGGCCACAGGGGAAGACTAATTTTTCTCATCATCGTCATCCTACAGTGTCTCAACCCACAAGTATTGAGGTGCAGATCTCTACCTCTGTGACTTCACCTAAAGTTGGCTTGAGACCTTCTATTGTAGTGTATATCATGAAATTGCAGCCTGCATCCCAATTGGTGGGGACTGTCTTACGCTCTTCTTCATCAGCTCCAACTGGCTGATTGCACAGGCTGCATAAGCTGGCCTTTTTAAAACAGTTCTTTACTGTGTCCTGTTTAACATCACTCCATGACTAAATTTACTGTATAACATCAAAAAAGTAAGGTTTTGGCTCTGGCATTGAAGGATTGGCTGTCCCTGTAGATGTCAGTAATATGTTCTGACACAGTTCTGCACCTGTAATGTTGTTTTAGGCTGTAAGTAACCCCCCGTCCACAGGTTGCATGATGGCTGTGCAACTTGGAGGTAAAAAAAGGCAACAACTTGGCATTTCATAGGGTGAGTAGCTTGTGAGCTGGACAGATGTCTACAAGCTTTGTTATCTGTCTCCTTTATAGTCTCATTTTTTTACCTAACCTTTTCTGCCAGTCATGGAAGATTTCATGTCATCCATGTATTTGAGTTCCTTGTGTACTCAACTAAAAGGGTTTCAACATTAATGTCTTTAAAGCGCAACAGCTTTATTGACTTTCCCACCAGTAGCAGTTTAAGCTTTTTAGAACTGTCACTGTCTGCATAAGCCATTATAGAGATGCTTTCCTTTGCTTCCTTGTGGCCAGACAAACTTTCTGTTTTGAATGAATGTGTGTTATCCAGTGTTACTTTGAAGAATAATGCAGTCTCATCTCTGTTAAAGATTGTTTTTTCTTCATAGTCCACCAACAGAGTTGGGAGCACAGTCCACGTCCACTCATCGGACGCCAGTTGATCTGCTTTGAACTTTGCACTGTGAACCCTCTGGTATCTGATGGCATGTCATTCTTTCGACCTGGAAAATCACCCAGAGGTGGGGTCAAAGTCCATCCCCATCCTGACAGACAGGCTCTTAACCTTTTCGAAATAGAGGCCCTGATAGTGAGCTCCCATTGTCAACAGGCATGATTGCCATCCCATTTTCTTGACTTTGGGCACTTGCTCCCCCAGACTGCCAGTATCACTTCGCTGCTGCAGATTATGTGGCCAACACAAGAGATGCCAACTCCAATATTTGCCAGTTATTTTCGGCTCATGGTGGCTGACCTTTCTGCTAGCTTGACTTTCTGATCGAGAGACAGGACCTTCCTCATTAGTTTTTCCATGTTGAGTGACAGACTTAGGTGTGTGACTTGCTGGTGAGTACTGCCTGAGCTGGCTAGCTGGCTAAAAAAAATATTTTAATGGGCTACCAATCACAATTATTAACACCTGCCTGAGGGGATTAGATGAGCAGCTGTCAGCTAAAAACATGAACGCAAGAGAAAAACAATGTGCACACAACCAAATGAGTTAGTATTGCAGAGACAGGCAGAGAATCGTGACCAACACTTTTTGTGCAAACAACCAAAATATGCTTTCATCTGAAAGGCGCACATGTGGAACTGATTTTATTGAAATGCATCTTTTTTGTTCAAGCTTAAACTAATTCATTAATAAATTGAATGGCACCATTCTTTGTTTATTTTGCACTTGACCAAGCAATCAAATGCTTTTATCAGACCATCTTGTGAAATACAAAACATGTTTTGCTATTCTAATTTGTGGATTTTTCAAATAGATTGTTTTCTATGGGTAGTTCAGTTCTTTTTGAGTATACCTAAGGATTTCGTTTTTCAGTGTTTATTTTTTTCCAGATTACAGTGTTTATTTTTCACCTGATTTAACAAATTTGCAATCTGACAAAACATGCATTTTACCAGTATTTAAAATAGATTTTTTCATTTGCATACATGTATACTCTTTTTATTAGACGTGGCTTTTTTGCAGCTTTGTCTGTTTTTGTTTTTTTTAATAAAAATGTGTTTGCAGTGTCTGTGTCCCTTGATTTCACTTATTCTGTTTGTTTCAGTTTTGTTCAAAGAGACATTGTTTTTAAAAATAATAGAGCTCATGCACGTTAATACAATTCTCTTGCTGTATTTATTAATTTTATGTAGTGCAGCAAAAAGCATTTAACTTACAGCAGGGTAGCTAAGATTTGAGCATTTGAGGGTTTCTTTTATTTAGTGTAAGGGGATATATGGGGCCGATTTCTAAAGCAAGTTCTGCTAAAATGTAATGTTAACACACAGACACTTGCAACTTGTTTGATTTAGCTTTTGTCAGTCACACAGAAACAGAGCAAATGCTGTAAATGCTCCTAGTCTCACTGATACAGAACAAATGCTGTAAATGCCGATTTGAAAAATGCATGTTTAACTTATATGCAGATTCTCTCGCTTAGCTAAGGCATGCAAGATGCTTGCGCCCACTAAGCCACCCAGCTCCCAAACGTGCTGTCTCTCTTTTCCTCCCAAGTGCTCTCTTTCTCTCTCCTCAGTGTCCAAGAAATGCTGGCAAATGCTAGCAATGGCAGGTGACAGATTTTTTAATTTTTGTTTTTTAGTTAGCAGTTCAGTTCAGATGGGGAGCTGAGGAGACTGGGAAATGTGGAACAGGTGCCAGTACTAGTGTTTGTCATGCTCACTTGTTGGAAAACAGCCACATGCACAGTAGTTCCGGTTGCTGAACAATCCGGAGCCAGTGTAGGTGTGTTTCTGGAAGTCAGATTAATGCATGATGAGAGGCGAGCAGGCAGACAGATCTCACAAAACTAGTCCGAGCAGCATTGTTTTTTGGTGTTCCTCAGTTTTTACTGACAGCCCCCAAAAATGATTGCTGATGTTTTGGGGGGCATTTTCAGTTATAACTGAAAACCAGAAAGCATAAGCATACCTTGTATGGACTTGTACATACGTATAGAACATGGTACAGGCATACCTTTTAATATGCTCAAGAATATCTTTTTTTTACATAGAAACATAAAATCATAGAATTTGATGGCAGATAAGGACCGCTTGGCCCACCTAGTCTGCCCATTTCCCTACCTGATGGGTAGCTGCAGATCCTAGTTAACCAATAACCTACTTCCTCCTACCCCCACTAGAATTACTTTATCTCTATCCCATGCATTCTTGAATTCCCCACTGTTTTTGACTCCACAATCTCAGGCAGGCTGATCCGTGCATCCACAACCACCTCCATGAAAAATACTTCCTCAGATTACCTCTGAGCCACCCCTCTATCTTCAAATTGTGCCGCCTTGTTGTGCACATCTCTTTTCTGAAAGATGCTACCCTCTTGGACTTTGTTGATTCCTTGAGGTACTTGAAAGTTTCTATCAGGTCCCCTCCCTCCTTTCCTCGAGGGTATACATATTAAGTCTCTCTTTGTATGTCTTCTGGTACAGACCCTGCACCATTTTGGTTGCCCTCCTCTGGACAGCCTCTATCCTGTCTACGTCTTTGCGGAGATAGGGTCTCCAAAACTGCACACAGTACTCCAGATGGGGTCTGACCAACTGTCTGTACAGAGGGATAACAACTTCTTGTTTTCTACTGGTGAAGCCTCTCCCTATGCATCCCAGTATCCCGCAGCCCTCCTTACTGCCTTCTCACATTGCTTGCCCACCTTTAGGTCATCTGATATAACTACCCCCAGGTCCCTTGCCATTTTTGTTGTTGTCAGCATCTTACCCCCCATTGTGTACTCTTCCCTTGGGTTTTTGTTTCCCAGGTGCATTACTTTGCACTTCTTTGCGCTGAATCCTAGCTGCCATACATTTGACCATTCCTCCAACCTTACCAAGTCCCTTCTCATCCTTTCCACCCCACCTTGTGTATCAACCCTGTTCCAGGTCTTTGTGTCATCTGCAAGGAGACATACTTTTCCTTCAGTCCCTCTGTAATGTCGCCTATAAAGACATTAAAAGGACCAGACCCAGTACTGAACCCTGCAGTACCCCACTAGTAACCTCTTTATTCACTGTAGACCTCGTTTACTATTACCCTCTGGGTTCTGTTGTTTAGCCAATGTTTTACCCAGGCTATCACCCTGAACCCACTCCCAGACTGACTAATTTGTTTATTAATCTTTGTGCGGGACTGTGTCAAATGCCTTGCTAAAGTCTAGGTAGGTCATGTCCACAGGCCCTTCCTGGTCTACTACTTTGGTTACCCAGTCAAAGAAATCTATTAGTTTCATCTGACATGACCTTCCCGCTGTGAATCGATGCTGCCTTGAGTTCTGTGCCCCACTGGCCTGTAGGTACTCAACAATTCTTTCCCATTTTCCCTACCACTGAGATCAAACTGACAGGTCTGTAATTTCTTGCCTATGTCTTGCTCCCACTTTTATGAAAGGGAATGACATCTGCCTTCCTCCACTCATCAGGTACCACACCATCCTCCCATGGTTTGTTAAAAAGGGTAGTCAATGGTGTTATTAGTTCTCCCCTTAGTTCTTTTAGAATTCTGGGGTGAATCCCATCAGGCCCCATTTCTTTGTCCACCCTCAATTTTAGGAGTTCTTTCAGAACCCTTTCTTCTGTGAAAGAACTGATGTTGACCCTCCTATCCAGAGTGCTTCTATTGACTGGAATATGTACCTCCCTCTCCTCTTCTTTTGTGAATACTGAGCAGAAGTATTCGTTCAGTATCCCTACTTTTTCACTGTCCCTCTCTGCCCACCCACCCTCCTCTTTATTCAACCTCAGTATCCCTCCCTTTGTCTTTCTTCACACCCTAATGTACCTACAAAAGGTTTCATCCCCTTCTTAACCGAGTTGGCTATCTCTTCATCAGTTTGGGCCTTTGCTATTCTGACTGCCTTCCCCACCTCCTTCTGCTTTAACTGGTACAGTTCTCTGTCCTGCTCCTTCTGTGTATCCTTATACTTCCTGAATGCTATGTTTTTCTCCTTAACCTTCCCCGCCACCTCTTTTGAGAACTATAGTGGGTTTTTCCTTTCATTTTGATTTGTTTATTTGCTTCACACAAAGGCTTGTTGCCTCTGTGATGGCAGTTTTGATGTTTCCCCATTGTTGCTCCACCCCTTCTTCTTGCCTGTTTGCTAGTGCTTTTCTGAGGCACTCCCATTTTGACAAAATCAGCCCTCCTGAAGTCCAATACCTTCACTTTTGTATGGCTTGACTCTACAGCTGAGTTTATCTTGAACCACACTGTTTGGTGGTCACTTGTTCCCAGATGGCTACCCAATTCTAGATCTGAGATCCTCTCTCCATCCCCATTTGAGAGTACCAGGTCTAAGATCGCTCCCTCCCGAGTGGGTTCCAGCACTAGCTGTCTGAGGCATACCCTCTGTAGGGCATCAAGAATGGCCCTGCTCTTGGATGTGGCTGCAGCAAAGGTGTTCCAGTTAATATCTGGCATATTCAGGTCCCCCATCAGCAATATCTCCCCTTTCTCTGCCACCCTAAGGATGCCTTCTATTATTTCCTTGTCCATTTCCTCCCACTGAGATGGGAGTCTGTATACAAGCCCTGTGAAGACTGTGGTGCCATTCCCAGTCTCCAGGGTGACCCACAGTGCCTCCTCTCCTCCCTGTTTACCCTTTAGTTCCATTGCTTTGATCCCTTCCCTTACATAGAGAGCTACCCCTCCTCCTCTTCTACCCTCCCTGTCCCTCCTGTAGATTGTGTACCCTGGTATGTTGACATCTCAGTCATGGTTCTCTGTGTACTATATTTCTGTGACTGCCATGATATCCAGACATCCCTCTTCCATCAAGGCCACCAGATCAGGGAGCTTGTTACCTAGACTATGGGCATTGGTACTCATTACCCTCCATTTCTTTATATCCTTACCCCTTTTTTGCCCCATACCTGTCCTTACTGCCTTTGTCTTTTTCTCCATTTATCCCTGCCCTTCTCCCTATTGACTACTTCATCTTGGTGTTTACCTCACTAACTACCCTGATTTTTTTTTTGGGTGGGGGGCTAGGATTTCCCTTCTTCTTTTCAGTGCCTCCCCCCCCTTGACTAGTTTAAATACTTGCCAATGAAGCATTTAAACCTATCACCTAGGATCCTGGCTCCCCTCCTGGACAGATGCAGACCATCACACCCACCAGTATAGGCCTGCATCCCTCCAGGTGGACCCCCCAGTCCCCAATGAAGACAAAACCCTGAGTTCTGTACCAGTTTTTCAACCACTGATTGAATCCCATGGTGCAGAGCACCCTAGCCACACCCATACCATAGACAGGCAGCACCTCCAAGAAGGTTAACATGCATGCTACTTGACTAAGGCCCCTCCCCAACTCCACAAACACCTCCTGCACTGGTCTGATCCCTTTCCCAGCCAGGTCATTTGTCCCTAGGTGGACAATGACATCCAGCTCTCTCCCCGTGCAGCTGCTCCCTTTGATCCTGAGGATTCGCTCCCTGTCCCTCAAGCCATGGTGCCAGGCAGGCACCTACTCCTCTCCTCCCTCCCAGTTCTACCCTCCAACAATGGAGGCCCTCCAGGAGTTGTTTCCTTCCTGTGGGGTCCCATGCTACCTTCCTGTGGGTCTCGTTTGTGGAGGTTCCCAGCATCCTCCTTGGTCTCCACTGTGGGTGCCTCCATAGAGGAACCACACTCTGCCAGAATGGCATATGAATTGTGGAGACGTACAACTGGAGGAATGCACCTCTTTTCCACAACTCTCACCCTCTCTGAGCCCACTGTGGTCCAACCACTCCTCTTTCTTGGCAACCTCTGAGGCAGCGGCGGTGGCCCTGGTGGTCCCTCGGTGGGAAAGGCAGTCCCCCAAATCCTGGCCAACTCAGCCTGGAGATGAGCAATCTCCTCCCTCAGCCCAGAAAGGTGCCTGCAGATGGGACAATTCCACATCCTCCAGAACATCTCCCTAAGACTGCTTGCTCCACAGCCACTGCACTGCTACCACTCCAATCATGTCTTATTTGTGGCCACTTAACTGTTGTTTTGTATACTTACTCTTTCCTCTCTATCTTTATTTATTTATTTTTATATATAATTTTTTTCTCTCTACTTTCCTACTGCCTTGATGCCCTTAAAGCTCCTGATCTTCATGTTCTGGGACAGTAAGTTCCTATATTCCTCAGTAGTCTCCTTCTTACTTGCTCAGAGTCAGACCTCCAGCAGCTGGGGGGGGGGGGTGGAGAGCTACTCTTTTCCTTCTAGGTTGGTGAGTCTTTTGTGCCTCTGTGATCACTCCCTTCTTGCTCCCACAACTAGAACTGGCTAAGGGTGGGGGGTGGAAGAGAGGGATGAAGGGCAATATAGACCCAGTAAAGTTCTAACAGCAGTTCCTTCCTCTTGCTGTTCTTTACCATAAGCTATCTAGGTCAGTTTTTAATTGCAAACACCTGACTTCCTTTTTGCAAAGCCACTCCCCCTAATTCACAGTTTCTTTTTCACCTAGCTAACTATACTGATAACAATTCCTTCACCCAGCTCAGATAAACACACTCTTTTTCTCTTTGGTTTTTTTGTTTGTTTTTACCCTAAATTGAAGTTCCCAGTAGTAGAGTTCTAGTTATTTAGTCCAGTAGAGTAGTAAAGTTCTAACAGCAGCTCCTTCCTCTTGCTGTTCTATCTATTCCATTTAATTCACAGAGATCCTTTTTGATGATTAACCAGTCTGGTCTGTATTTTATGTTTTTACCTGTTTCTTTATTAAGCATCCACTTTAAGTATTGTACTGCTGTAAAGACATGTGCATATAGAAATAGATCAGGGCTTTTTTATTCCTTCAAGATTATGAGAGGCAGACAGTCTGTTGTAAGATATTCTTGCAGTTTTCCAAATAAAATGTGAGTTTCCTTGTGTTTTCTTGTAATAACTTTTAGCAGATAGATAGATAGATAGACAGATAGATAGATAGATAGATAGATAGATAGATAGATAGATATAGCTATAGATATAGATACAGTATATTCAGTTTTGGTAGAACATTAATTTTGTCATGCTTATTTTTATTTATTTAGCTTTTGTTAACCAGGTAAGCACACTTGATAGAACAGATGCCTATTTTCAGGTGCAACATGGGAGGTTACAAAGAAATCTGAGGCAATTACAGACAGGATAAGGATGAACAGAATTTCAGGTAAACCATATAAGGACATTGCAAAGCTGTAACCAGAAGACAAATGAAAAATACATAAAAAACATACCGTATGTTTAGGTGGGCAACCAACTCAGAGCTCAGGAAAGTGCCCAGCAAGAAGGTCCAAAGAAGAATCAAGTGTGATACTTGCAGGAAGGCCTGCTAGCATCCTAAGTGCAATTGCATGCCGAGGAGAGAAGCAAATGATCCCAAAGGGAATTTTGGAAACAGGTGTGGGAGGGGGTAGTACGAACATGAGCAGGAAGGGAATTCAATAGTTTAGGTGCACATACAGAAAATGCTCTGTCACTCATTTCTGTTCGGGTATGGGAACCTGAAATACTGCTGAACCATGTAACTGTAGGGAATATGAAGAGTAGGCAGGTTTAAGGAGCTCCGCCAGGACAAGAGAGGTGGCTGCTCTGATGACATTGTCAGTGAAACACCCCAGGACAAAGTTCTGATGATAGCCTGGGAGAGTGAAGTAAGTTTTATTGTAAAGGTCACAATGGTGGGTGAGACGAGGGCCTGCAAGGGCAAAGTGCCACATGTTACTATAAGCCATCTCCCATTTGGAGAGTGAGTTTTACTGGCTTGTGCAAATGTGATGAGTCCATAGCAGAGCATGGGAGGAACACACCTCTTTCCAGGGCAAGGTGAGCAGCAAGTGTGAGATTGTTTTTAGCTCTGTATGCCAGGCCCAAATTATTATTAACTACCATACATATGGTATGGATATTCTGAGCAAGGTCAAGTTGAGGGTCAAAGGTAACTCCCAGATATTTGATGGAGTCAACAACCTTCACGGGGGAATTATTGGTGCCGGTAATACTCATGGGTAGAGGGGACACTTTTATTTTTGCTTTGAATCCAAAAAGCATGGCCTCAGCTGGCCCGGTGGTGCTGAGGGTTGAGGTGCTGGACACCACACCTCATGCCAAGCTGGAGACCTGTGTTCGGGAATGAGCACAGGCCACAGGGGGTCAGCAGGGGAGAAGAAGGAGTGAGCATCCCAGGGACTGCTCTCCTCCTCCGGGGAGGGGGGGTGCCAGTGGTTGGCATATGACTGGCCCCTACCAGAGGCTGGGGGCAGCACGCCAACACTGTTGATGTGGGCAGAGATGTGGCAGATGCCTGGAGGAGCACATATGGGAGCGTGCACGCTGCCACTACTGGCATCACTGCATGCTCCATCTCCAAATGGGAGAAAACAAAGAAATGGACACTGTGGAGCATGACAGAGGGTGCCTCGCAGGTCATGCTCCCAGCTAGCCATAGTGCTGGCTTCACTGGATCCGGTCTTCAGTAGGGGACACAAGTGCCCCACTAGCCCCACTGGTGGGAGGGGGAATGCCCTGGGGGTAAGGGTCAGTACTGGCTGCTGGAAGCCAGGGTACAGGGCTGGGGGCTCCCTCCTGAGGTAAGTGGCCACAGCAACAGAGGAGAATAAAAATGAATAACAAAAACCAAAAAGCATAGCCTGGGTTCTTTTGAAATTGAGGGAAAATCTGTTTTCCTTTGTCCAGGATTATATATTACTAAAATCAATATTTAGTTGTTGGTTAATGACACTAATGTCACGGGAGTGTGTAAGGATGTCCAGGTTGTCTGCGTATAAGGTGGCTCTGCTATGAGATGGTACAGTGAGGAGATTATTTACAAATAAAGAGAAAAGGATGGGCCCTAGGACAGACCCCTGAGGGACTCCAGATTTAATCAGGTAAGCCCAGAGATAGCTTTGTTGAATTTAATGATTTGCTGCCTTCCTTGAAAGTAGCTGGAAAACCTTCCAAGGACAGGAGCAGACATGCCAAGGGACTGGAGTTACGAGCACAGGAGCACATGATCAACCAGGTTGAAGGCCTTGGGGAAAGATCAATGAAGATAGCATCAGTGAGTTTACCTTGATCCATGGCAACCCTGATCTCTGAGGTAACCTTAGCAGGGCAGAGGAGGTGCTGTACCCCTTGCAGAAACCATGTTGTGCTGGTGACAGCAGCTCACGAGTCTGGATGTATTCAGTAAGCTGGGAAGCAACAACTTTTTCAAGAAGTTTGCTAAAAGCTGATAAGATGGCTATATGCCAGTAGTTTTCAAGGTTTTTAGGAATACCTTGTTTGAAAACTGGGACAACCCTAGCCACCCTTCAGAGGTCAGGGATAAGTCCGGAGGTGAACAACAAGTTGAAGATGTGGGAGATGGTTAAGGCAATGAAAGGGGCACCATGGTGGAGGAGTTTGGGCTCCTATCCATTTCCCAAATAGAGAGTGGTAGCAGTATCCATCTCTAGATCTACCTTATGTGATTCCAAGTATCTTCAAAATTAGCTCTTCTTATTTCTAGGTGACTGAAAGGAACATGCCTAAGTATTTTATTTTGCTTGTTTGTTTGTTTTTCCCCAAGAAAATGGAAATTCTTCAAATTATTTATAGAATGTTGAATTATATAAGGAAGAATGTAAGATGCATCATAGAGTAGTTGAGTTTATATCCTGCAACTAGACTATGCTGATTCATAATTTCTGTGAGTTTTGGTAAGATAAGGATGACTTGGGTTTTTTAAAGTGTAACAATATATCCTCAACATAAAGGGTTGGTTATCTTATATTGTTTCTAAGTTACTTCAATTTCTTGAATTTCTTCCTCCTCTCTTACATTAGATGCAAGCTAAGGGTTCTATGTGTAAGTTTTAAAGAAAGGGTAACAGAGGGCATCCTTGTCTTGTTCCACATAAAATTTGGAAACTTTCTGATACAAGGCCATTACATACTGTAGGATGAAGGTTGTAGGCGCATTATACAAAAGTTTAATAAGCTCAATAAATTCTTGTGGAAAATCACATTTTTGTAATAAACAAGTATTTCCAATGTATTCTATCAAACACTTTCTCTCCATCTAGTGCAAGGAGTATAGCTGGTTCATTACTTTTCTTTTCACTATTTATAAATTGCAATACTTTCCTAATGTTGTCTGATGACATGTGCCTGTTCCATTAGTTGGGATGAAGTTTGGCATTACTGGTTTTAGTCTGGCTGTAATTATTTTAGCAAGTATCTTTGCATCTATGTTGATCAGAGATATAGGTCTAAAGTTTTTAGGGTCAAATATATCTTTATCTTATTTTGCAAAAAGGGTGATCCTGGTCTCTAACACATTAGGGTGCAGCTTTTATGCAAATAATGCTTTATTATAAACCATTAACAATTCTTTAGGTAATATGGGTGCAAGAGCTTTATAGAAGTTAAATGAACAAGCATTTGTCAATGCCGAATGTTTGCTTGCTGGCATTGGCATTGGTAGTGCAGAAGTTACAGAGCTGCATAATAGGAATGGCAGTGAAGTATTAAACTGAAGCCAACCCCACCACCACCCTGCAGAGAGTGACAGGCATTGGGGTGTGCCTTTGGGTCGTCAGGCATAACGGCCATGCCATTTCACCACACCCTACCCTGCAGACACTGACAAGTGTCACGGTGTGCCTTGGGGTCTTTGGCCCTTATGCGCACCCCATTCCATCAGGAAATATGGTGAGATGGGTGTGGTATAGGAGAATGGGGTGAACACTGGGGCCGAAGAGTCCAAGGCATACCTCGATGCCTCTCACTGGTTGCAGGGTGTGGAATGGTATGAGCATTACAGGCAAGAATCCCAAGCCACACCCCTGATGCCTGTTATTCTCTACAGGGTGGGGCGTTATGGTTGGAAACCGTAACAGCTCAGGCATTCGTTGGTATTTTCACTCCAAATTTTCAACATGTTTATTTTGAGACCCCCACCTCATGAACAGTGGCAATATCAGTTTATTAGCCAAAAGCTGCTTATGCACAGCGACTATAGCATTTAGCACCACAGGTGCAAAAACACATTCTGAACAGGATGTGAAAAATGACAGTTGTACTGTTCATGGGGAGGTGTAAAAAATGGCAATGTTGCAAATCTGCAGTAAAAATATAAAAAAAACTGGTGAAGTCACGAGCATGCATAGAAACTGTGCAACACACACCCGTAATGTAATTAGTTTGGGGATTTTTTACAGCAGATTGTCAATTCAGGCATTTGGGACCTCAATCATGAACAGTGTCACTGTGATTTTCTTTATCTGTCCGAACAATGATTTCCCACAGCGACCACGCATCTCTGCTGAAAGTGTGAAAACACATTTCAGGCATGTTGTGAAAAATGACAGCTGTCTGTTCATAAGGAAGTGTGGAAAAATGCCACTGGTGAAAATCTGGACTGAAAATATTACAAAGTCATGAACTACGAGGTGCATGGAAACTGCACAATGCTGACTCGTAACTCGGTCATTTTATGGACTTTTGTCACCAAATTTTCAACATAGCCATTTTAAGACCTCTGCTCATGAACAGTGTAACTGTGATTTTCCTAATCTGTCCCAAACATTGCTTTCGCACACCGACTGCACCATTGTGCGTTACATGTGCGGACACACATTTTGGGCAACATGTGAAAAATGGCAGCTGTACTGTTCATAAGGAAGTGTAATAAAATGGCAATGTGGAAAATCTGGAGTGAAAATATAGAAAATTCACAAACTTAGGAGCGTGCATAGGAACTGCGCAACCCATGCTCGTAAAACAGTCATTTTTAGGAATATTTTCACCAAATTTTCAACATAGCCATTTTAAGACCTCTGCTCATTAAAAGTGTCACTGTGATTTTCTTAATGTGTCCCATACATTGTTCGCACCGACTGCGCCATTGTGCGCTACATGGGCGGAAACACGTTTTGGGCAGGATGTGAAAAATGACAGCTGTACTGTTCATAAGGAGGTGTGGTAAAATGGCAATGTTGAAAATCTGGAAGTAAAAATATTGAAAATTCGTGAACTTCTGGCGTGCATAGGAACTGTACAGCGCTGCGCTAAATAAAATAATAGTCATTTTAGAATTTTCCACCAAAATTTCAACATAGGCTTTTTGAGAGCCCACCTTATGAACACTGGCAGTGTCATTTCATTACTCAGTCCCAAAGGTGATTTTTGCAGTGACTGCGAAATCACCCTTTGGGCCCAAATAACGCCATGACAGTGCAATAATTCATGAGGAGGGGTCCCAAAAACCCCATGTTGAAAATTTGGGCCCAAAATTCCCAAAAATGCCTGAGATATGCAAAAAAGTTGAAAAAACCCTATCATTATACATTATACAGCTTACCAGCATTTCCTCAGTTCGCGGTTGGCTTTGAAGAGTGCAGACGTGTTCCCAGTCCACCGAGGTCATCGCTGGAGTCGGTGGTATGGGGTGAGGGGTGGGAGGCAGGGTGTGCAGTGGGTGGGTGTGGGTAGGTGCAGACACAGCGAGGACTGTTTTGATTTTAAGTTTTTTTTTTAGTAATCAGCGGGACGTTTGCCACACTGGGTGGGCTCCCAGCATGGCAGAAGGATGGCTGGTTGGGGGGCATGGAGCCAGCGGAGATTGGGCACCCCGTGGCCATAACATTTGTTGCCAGCTGGGGTGGGCTCCCAGCGTGGCACCCTGGGGGGGAGACAGTGGAACCCGTGAGAGTTGGGCACCCCGTCGGCTGACTCTGGCAGCCATGCTGGGGTGGGCACCCAGCGTGGCATATGGACCTGTGTTTCAGGGGTGCACAGCCAATGGGGATTGGGTACCCCTGTCGGCTATACAGTGTGTGTGTGGAGGGGAGGGCAGCACGCAGCATATATGTGTGTGTGTGTGTGTGTGTGTGTGTGTGTGTGTGTAGGGGGAGTGCACATGAGCAGGCGATATCTGATCGCTGCTCACTGGAGCGTAGCTCCCCCTTTCAACTGTACGCCACTGCATTTTGGCGCTGTCTTAGACAGCTCCAGCAGGCATTGGAGAACTGCGGTGGCGCCTGCAAACACACTGACTGAATTGGAAGAGGGCTGACACACCTCCGAAAACTCGGATGATGGCACTATGTTTCTTGCACATGCGTGCAAGCAAACATAAAAATGGTTGGGCCCTGGAGCTTTGTTACTTCTAATGGCTGAAATACTCAGTAACTCCTCATATTTCATTAATGTTAATAGGTTCTTTTAACTTCTCATTCTGTTCCTTATTTAACTTTCAGATGTTTTATTCTTTTAAGAAGTTTGGTCAACAGATTTACATTACCTGCATATATGTTTGTGTAGTATTCTTTAAAAATGTTCAGAACTTCTTTAGGTAGTACTTTAATTTTTTTATTTATCACACATCTAAATGAATATATTATCATCTTGATTTCTATCTTTTTTAGTTTAGGGACCAGCAGTTTCCCCACATTCTCTTCATGTTCCTAATATCTATATTTTGTTTTAGAGATTTCCAATAATTCCACCTTTTCTCTGTTTTGTATTATTTAAAACATCCATTGTTTCATTTTTGATGCTTTTCTCCTATATCTTTACCAGCTTCTTCAAATTCTAATGTTCTTACTTTAGTAGCAGTAGCAGTTGGTTTGCTACTTTCACACATTTCTTTATTTTATTTTATTTATTTATTTTAATTAGTAAACTCTAGGATTACAAGTACTCTGAGCAGGGACTGCTCATTTACAAAGATTCCACATTAAAGGATGTAGGGGAACAACAATACAAAGGAAGCAATTGAATATATATATATATATATATATATATATATATATATACATATACATATACATACACACACATATATAACATTGATACATATATTACATTTCAAAGTTGAATTAAGCATGGCATGTTCAGTGGTTTGCAGAGAGAAACAGCAATAGCCAGTATGAGTAAGTTTTGATGGTGAACTGCATTTGAAGTGGAGAGTTGTAGAAAAGAAAGAGCAGGTAATGCCAATGCCAGGTAAAAGTGACGGGTGGCATGGATTGGTCATGGTGGCCAAGACCTAGCATTAGCTGAGAGGGAGGGTGGGTAAGGGAGGAGTGCAGGGGGTGTCAAAAGAGGCACAAGATGCAGGAACCCAGAGCACCACTGTCACCGATACTATGTGAAGACCATGCTTTAGGAGAGGCAGTCACACTGCGTGGTTGAGAGCAATGGAGCATTGTAGTTCCCTTTTAAAGAGACCAAGAGTCATAGTTGTAAGTGCTTCTTTGTTAAGGGTATTGCAGTACTGAGGTGCCCTGTGTGAGAATGATCTCTGCCCCATGGTGGTCCAGCACCTGGGGACCTGAAACATCTGTTGCAGAACTCTTCATGGAGATTGGGCTGCTGTGGGCAGTGAGGAGTTTGCAATTCCAGGTGGCATGTGCCCAAGGAGAATTTTTTTTTGAGTAGACAGGTCTGGTACTGTATTCAGCTCTGGAGAGGTAACCATCCAGCCTGGGCATATAGGTCACAGGTGTGTGTTTGAGGTTGGGCACCTGTAAGGAGACTACAGGCTTTGTTGAGAGTCACAGATATCCTCTGGAGAGCCATATGGGAGGCAGAGCCATAGATGGCAAGACCATAGTCAATGATGGAGGTGACAGAGCTATAGATAGCCACCTAAGGGCTTCAGGGGTCAGGCAATGCTTGTGCTTGTGGAGCAGGCCAATCCGTATATTGGCAGCTCTTGCTGCATTACCTCTATGATGTGAGTATGAAAGTGAGCAGTCCAGGGTGATGCCAAAGTATTTGAACTGAGGAACATGCTCAAGTGAAGCCCCTGCATGGTTCTTGATGTTGAGGAGCTGAGTTTTGTACTTGCTCCGTGGGTTGTAGAATGTCATAGTCTTAGTTTTGCTAAAGTTCAGAACCAATTTATGTGAGCGGAACCAATCTTTGATACACCTGAAGTTGCTTTGAAGATGACTGTCTAGCAGGCTAGTATCACAGTTCCTTGAAAATAGTGCTGCGTCATCCACATAAAGTAATATTCTGTTGGAAGATGCTAGGAGACCATTAAGAAAGATAGAAAAGAGTAGTGGTCCTAATATTGACCCTTGGGGACATCTGAGAGGACTGGCTTTTCATCTGAGATGACTCCAGCAAACCTGACATGTTGGGCCCTGCCCCAAGGTAACTAGCAAACCAGCTCACTGCATGTTTGGAGAGGCCAAGGGCGGACAGTTGATCAAGAAGTAGTGGGTGGTTAACAGTGTCAAAGGCCTTTGTTAGATCAATGAATACCACCCCACCACACATGCCTTGGTTGATGGTGTCATGGAAAACTGATGAACTCCAGCAGTGCCATGGTGGTACTGTGCCCTTTCCAGAAATCATGTTGTTCAGGGCAATGGATTTCATACTTATCCAGGAACTCCACAAGTTGATCAGAAGCTATCGTTCAAGCACTTTTGATAAGGGGAGGATGGAGATGGGCCTGTAGTTTGTGTGAGCATCTTGTCTCCATTTTTGAACACTGGAGTTATAGTTGCTTGTTTCCAGAGAGATGGGAATTGACCCAATCTTAGAGAAAGATTAAAGATCTTAGTCAGGGGTTCAAGGAGTTCATCTAGAACTAATGCGAGTAGCTTCAGATCAAGGGAGTCACCACTGTATCCGGTTTTGCTGATGGCCTTGCGAATATAGGTTCTGGCTAGGTGCATAGGGATCTCTTGGAAGAAGAACTGTGGGGTGGTGTGTGCTTTGGACGACGTTGTTGAGGTGGACTTGGTGGTGGGGACATTGAAGAAGTCAGGTGGTAGTACGCTGCTCGGGTTAGAGAACACATTGTTGAATGTGTTAGAGATCGTATTAAGGTCAAGTGTAGGTGTGCCATCAATGTTAAGCATAGTTGGTGGTGTCTTTATTATGTTTTGAGTGCATGCTTATTAGTTTCTCTCTTATAGCATATTGTAGGCTTCCCAAACCATATGGAGAGATGAGACTGAGTTTCTATTATCCTCAAGTTATTTGTTCATAAAATTTGCCAGTTTGGAATAGAGTCTTAAGATTTAAGTAGTTAATTATTAATTCAACACGCTTATCCCTTTCAACAAACTGATGGGTTCATATGCAAGTAGTACATTGGCAAGATCTGATATTTCTGTGACTTTATCATCCACATCTGTTACAGTGTGTAAATATTTTGTCAGAAATAGATATTAATCCAGATGTGGAAGGACTTCCTGCACTTAAAGAAGAAAGTATACTCTCTGTCATTTGGATGTGGACTTCTCCTGGGTCTTGCAAGCATAGTGAATCAATAATATTTCTAATAGTTAGTTTAGATTTCAAGTCCTTAATTCTTTTATTTTCTGATTTATTGAAGATATTATCTAGAACTGTCTCTCTCATTCTGTCTCTCTCTCTCTCTCTCTCTCTCTCTCTCTCTCTGCATACATAGGCATCAACCATATTCCATTTGGGCTACAGCTGGTGAAATGACCGGCATTCAGAATGGAACGGGACTGCTTTTTAGCTGGGTGACAATTACACTTATTATATTTACTATAATTATCCTTCAAGCATCTGCAGGACTTATTAAGCTTATATTAAAAAGATATAGCTGAAATCAAGGAAGAGGTGAAAACTAATTTTTGTAGAGAATGAGAGACAAGTTCACAATCTGCCACACATACAGAACATAAAAGATACAGAAAACAACTCAAGCAAACCATTAAAGCAACAGATGCCAGGATAAAAAAAAGGCTGAAGAGGAAATCTGAGTGTGACAGAGCAGACTTGTTCAAAAAAAAAAACTTCAATCCAAAATAAATTTTGAAGAAAACATCTACTCCTGAGAGAGAGGCGATATACACCAATGGATCCAAATCAGACAGAGCAGCTATAAGTGTAAACAATGGGTTGCCTTTTTTTAGAGATCAGCCAAGAGGTCGAGACCTCCAAATCAACAAGCAGCAGTGGAAATCCTGAAGGAGCAAACTAAGAGGAGACATTGCTACTGCAACTACTCAGTGTGCACTCCAGTGGAGCCAGAGGTGACACACTTTACAAATGAAAGGTCAAACTCAGGCAAGAAAAAAGGGGTATAAAGAGGAAATTTATATTAGAAAGACAGATATCAGAGGAACCAGCAAGGGCTAGACATAATGGAGACAAGAACTACAACAGGAGACACCCAAGAAACAGGAAGTAAAACAGACTTTGGTTATTAATATTTCTTGCTATGATTTCACTCTGACTGAAATTCAAGTTCTTGAGAGAGGACTCTCATTTGTCCCTACTAATATAGCATGTGAATTTGATTTAATGGTTGATCCCCATAAATTAATATGGAATTTTAACTTAAAAGTTCTCTGCAATGACAACTTCACTGATGATACCTCTCTATTTATTTATTTTATTTATTTGCGTTTGTTAACCGGGTGAGTGCACTAGGCATAAGGATGCCTATTTTCATGCATGACCCAGGAGGATACAAGTTGAATACAATTAACAGCAACAATGTGACACAGCACAAAATATAGGTGAATACAAAGTGAAGGAGTCAGAAATACAATAGTGATTCAGTGAAGTACATAAGGAGTCAGAAATGCAATAGTGATTCAGTGAAGTACATAGTTGGAACAGGTCTATATTTAAACATTAACATTAGGATTTTAGTGAAAACCGAGTGCAGGAAATACAGAGTTGTAAAGTACTGCTTGACTGTAAGTGCTGTTGCAAGGACTATACACCTAGAGAGAGTAGACAGTAGGAGGAGGAGGAGGAAGGGGAGAGGGAGGGGAGAGGGTGAGAGGTTACAAGATGGGAGGGGGGAGGATGAGAGCAGGAGGAGGAAGGGTAGAAGGTGGAGAGTAGTATAGCCAGGATAAGAGCTAGGAGATATAAAAACTAAAGTGGCTGGAGGCATACGCAGGGATTTGATGCTTGTATGTGTTTATGGTGGAGGTTCTTAAAACCCACATGGGTAGAAGCTGGTATGAAGCTGGCGATAGAATTCCAATATCTGGGGTGGCATAAAAGAAAGCACATGCACCCACAGCAGTTTTACATCGAGGGATATAGAGAGGAGCTTGTTTATTTGATCTGAGTCCATAAGAGGACTCTATAGAATAATATATCACTATCTGTGGAGCATACAAAATTGGACACTCAACTCTCCAACCATGAATATGCAGGATTATGAACAGTGAACTTAGAAAGAGATCAACATTTATGCCAATATATAAACCTGCAGTATCCATTTTTGAACAACAGTGTGAACAAGATATTAAAAGCGATGATGCAAAATCTACCATCTCCTTGATTTAACAACTGCTCCAAGGAAGAGAGAGAAGCATTCAAAATGTAGGCAGCAACAAGAATATCATGATTAAAGCTGTGGACAAAGGGGAGTCATCATAATTATGGATGCAGTTAAGTATGAGCAATAAATGCTGAGACAACTAGCAGATAGAAATTCTATATACCATTTTGTATTATCCTACTAAAAATTTCAAGAAATAGACATATATCTACACAAAATGTATGTGAATACTATTATTGGTGAACAAATGTATGAATTCCTTACTGTACCCCACCCTATCAGGTAGTTATTTATGGACTTCCCAGTGTTAGTAAAAATCTGATGACCTCCCCGGTATGTCCCACTGCAGCCCGTATAAGGCTCCTTAACAGAACCACTGGCACAATATGTAGATGAGCAAATAAAACATATGGCTTGCAGAGCTCAAAGCTATATCTGGGACATGACTCCCATTTTGCAAAGATTGGATGAAATTCATGTAGAACAAGACTGGTTGCTGGTCACATTGGATGTGATTGCCCAATACACAAGCATCACCCACTAGAGGGAGTAGAGCACTTAAGGATGCTCTGTTAGATCAAACTAATTATACTGTCCCTCATATAGAATTCATCGTGACTTTAACAGAAAAAGTTTTAGCAAGCAAAAAGGAGAATGGTGCTGTGACTGGCTATCTCTATAAATCTGACAGGTACAGTTCAAAAGGGTGACCTACCTTCACATATAACTGATATCACAATGAATAGACTGTTACGGACCACATTGAAAATCAAGCTCAGCCAAAGGAAATTCATTTGGTGGATTTTATTTCACAACTTTTCAAGCGGTCATGGTAAAGGCAAACAAAGCTCCCAGTGCTTTGATTCCAAAAGATCTTCCTCAGGGGTGAGGAAGATTCTTTTGAATAAACCACTGGAGCTATGTTTGCTTACTATAATACGCTGTCAAATAAAATCCGCAAACGACTGCTGAGCTGATCCTCTCTATGTCCGGTGCGATATTCATTGTGATCGAAAACACAACACATTCATGTTTGAAGATCAGTTCTATTTACAAACAAATGATCTGCTATGGGCACAATGTTTGTGCCTACATATACAACATTATAGTTGGTCCTCTGGGAAAACAGATTTATGCTGCTGAATGAAACCACTTCTTTCAAAACGTTGACACATGCAGAAGATATATAGATGATTTACTGTTAATTTGGAAGGGGAAAAGAAAGGAACTAACAGAGTTTATGAGCTATTTAGACTCTACTAACACAAACTTGAAATTTTCAGTCACAGCCAGCAAACAGTCATTGACATTTTAGATCTAATTATTGTAAAGGAGAAAATAATGGAGGTTATGTGAACACATGTTTACATTGGAAAACTAGAGCTAGAATTTGATGCTAAGGTCTGAGAGCTGCCAACTGAGGCTTGTGATACAAAATATTCCAGTGGGTCAATATATTAGGCTGAAAAGAAATTGCAGTTCTGACCTTGAATGTAAGCAAAATGTATGTGCCATGAGAGAGAAGTTTAAAATAATGGTTCCAGAGTTGATTGCATAGAAAAGCAATCAGAAGAGTGGAGGGGATGCAAATGAGAGATTTATTGATGTGTAGAACAGATGGTAAAAGAAGACAGAATCAGAAAAACAATTAAATGTTACTACATTTACCCCAGGAATATCTGGTAGAGAAAATCAGTAGAAAAAAATTGAACTGTGCTGAGAGCTAAACCAAGGTTGTAGCAATGGACTGTGGAAATGGCCCAAATGGTTTACAAATGGGGAAATAATATTGCCAATAGCATAACAAGGAGTCAGTACATACCGGCACAATAAACAAACAATAATAGATCACTTCCGCTAGGTAATCACAGATGTGGAAGATGCTCCTTCTGTAAGTACATTATCATGGGAGATACGTTTGAAGACTCAAAA
Organism: Neoceratodus forsteri; assembly: GCA_016271365.2. Classification (NCBI taxonomy): domain Eukaryota; kingdom Metazoa; phylum Chordata; order Ceratodontiformes; family Ceratodontidae; genus Neoceratodus; species Neoceratodus forsteri. The sequence continues at coordinate 1,052,275,811 of CM057449.1, forward strand.
CAGTATAAAACAAATGTCTATATTAACTGTAATACACAGAGGATTATGTAAAAAGCAACGTGACAGTGATAACTTTACGTGGGAAAAACTAGTAGAAAATTGCATAATGGTGTACATTACAGGGCTATTGAAAGACTAGAACAGACAGACCAATGCCCTATCAATGCATATCATGCTAAAAGGACCTGGACATGATTTTATGTTTAAATGTCTAGAGAAATTACCATATCCAGCAGAAGTGGGAATCTGGATAGAAGACTGTTGCAATGGGAGAGCTCTTGGCAATATACTTTAAGGGTAGCACAGGGACTTGGACCCAAGGCCTCCACCTGATCAGAAAAGAACTCAAGCACTTTCAATATTAATTGATATGGATACATAGTGATTAGTTGAATTCATGCGGCTAGGCAAAGGAAAATATTGTAAATGTGTACATATTTAATATAACATAGAGCATTCATGGTAGACTTTAATTTTAAAGTAGATATGCATTAACCCTTACTGTGCCATGGACTGATATATCAGTCGAATCCTATAAGTTCAAATTCTGTCGGCAGTCTAAGGGTTAAAAAGGTGTTGAGGATCTCGTAACCGTAACTATAACAAGTATATAAATCGGTTGGTAAAAACATTACATTTTATGTTCTATGTGGTATTGCTTGATATAAAATAGAGAGTAAACTGTGGTGTGTTGTCTGTGCTGTTACATGTGATCTATGGTGCACTTTAATATTTAAGGTACTTACCATTTTTCTTTCTCTATTATGTCCTATCTTCCTCATTTCCTTCCACTCCCTTTCCTCCACCTTTTTTAGAGTTTGGTGTTTTGAGTATTTATATGGAGTGGCTGGTTACCACCAGGAATGTTGCACCATGTGATCTTAATTTAAATACACATATTATATATCATTTTTATTAGAGTGTCTCAGTCACCCATCATGCCTTGACAAAGAGCATGTGATTGCTTGAAATGTTGGCATGAATGGGTGAGTGCTGCCTCCATTAATTTTAAAACATATAAATGTTATAGTTGAATCAGACAACCAAGATTGTGGTTTAGTGTGCGGTAGCCTTATCACGGTCTTTTTCTTTCTTTTTTTGGAGGGGGGTCCTCAAAGTTAACGTCTGGAGCTTGGCTAGTCCATCGGGTGGCTGCCTTCAGTACAATGGCCTTCCAGTCATCTCCTATTATGATGGTGGTGTCAGAAAGCAGTTAATTTGGATAGTGGGTTTGTTAAAATATTGTATCAGATTTATTAAGGCCAGATACACTAATGATTGTAGCTGGTGCCATGTTTAAAATATCTGTCATGATAATGTATCTTTCATCTGGATCTGCTTCTGTGTTTTGTGTCATCTAGTTAACTATTTTGTTTATCAAAATTGTGATGACAGCTCTCCTAGAATTATCCAGCACCATATACTTCACCTGCCTATTCTCTTTGGAATCATTTAGTGTCACTTGGTCTTGAATAGTACTATATGTCAGCAATCAATCTTTTATGGTGGTCCAGGACTTTACATCTTTTGACTTGTTAATTGGCGCCCTGAATGTTCTATGTTGTTATTTTAATACTAAGTCTAGCCATAGTCATTGGACAGGTACATTATTTTAAGCTTGTCAAGACTACTGCAAAATATTAGTGCATACTTACTACATCTAAATCTATAAAGTACACTTACCCTACTACTACTAAGCTAAACCTCTTAATACGCAAATTGTCTGACCTCCCTTCCTTAGTTAAACTGATGAAGATGATTTATTTAGTATTCACTGTATACAAGTGACTTTTTAAGACTGAGTCACCACTTTACCATCAGAACTACTGATGGCAACTGACATCAGACTAGTCAGGTGCCCCCTCACCCAACATTTGAATACTGTACTAGCATAAAGTGCCTAATATCAAATAGTAAACTCCAAACAGTTTGTATATATTTGAATTAATACAATAATACATTTAAAGAGGTTATGAACTCAGTTATTAATATTCAGTTTTCTGCAACTTGCTTATAGGCAAGATGTTTCTTCCATCCAGTCCACTAATGGATGAGTATTGTTGTACTCTGAACAGTTTTTCTACATTTTTACTATGCCATTAACCATAACAAAAAGGTGCTTAATCTACCATACTGTAATTATTTACTTTAAAAAGACAGTTGCTAAAGTTTTTATAGATGATATTTATAGTGCATTCAACCTTGTATATTGCTGACACTGTAATGAGAAAATAAATCTGTACTGTCAATCAAGTACCTAAATAATGTTGTCACAAACAATACCATACATGGTAAAAATGTGACTCTCTTGTGCCGGGCAAATAAATTAAACGTTACTTTATAGCTACCCAGATAGCTAATCGATAGGTGTAATCATGAATTAATAAATATTGAGTATGTTCACATTGTCTCCATCATGTTATATGTATGTAAGAGACAACAGTAGTTGGCTAATAAAAGAAAAAATAGCATACATGAATGTGATGCACCAGTTACTGTTATGCTTCTTTTGTTCAATGATTTGTTATAATGTACTGCAATCAAACTTAGATTTGACTTAATTCGATTATTTATTTTGTAGTTCAGTTATTATAACATATTTGTAATACTATCACATCCCCTCACTGGACTGCTTTTGCCAATAAAAGCTAAACTGTTTCCATTAATCTCACTGCATACTATCCATGAGGGCAGCCTGCAGTGTATACACTGTAAGATAGGATACCAAATATACCACTGAACAACCAGACCACTCCAGCTACTAATATTTATTCATTCATCCATTGCACATGGCAAATTCCAATGAAAGTAGTACTCTATATTGTTTTTAAATATACATCACTGATGCCTACTGTATGAGTACAGTTTTTTGTTGTAGTGAAGGCTTGGCCTAGATTTCTCTAGGTCTGTTTTTATTTGTTGCCCCGGTCTGTACCACTCCCCCAACATGCACATAATTACCTCCAGCACATGACAACTTAGGCACTGTGCACACTGCTCCTCTTTTAAAACATTTAAAAAATGTTTTGTGTTCCTATTTAGACCACGGTTGTTGGTGTCTTCACATTGCAGTCCGACATTGTGCTTGCTGGTATCCAGTGACAATAGCGACTGTAAATGAAAGACTGTTAAAAGAGCAACTCATTTACAGTGCTACCCTGTTGAACTACCATGTAAGGGTGGTGAAGGAATGCAAAGGTGAAGGTAAAGTTGAGGGAGGGTTATGTGGGTGACCAGAAGGGCAGGTATAGGGAGGAGGGTTTGTGTGGGGTAGTGTGGCCTGCTGCCACCAAGCTACCCATGTGGTGTGGTAATGAGGGTGGCTAGCTTTGGTGCAGCAGGTGCTGGGTTTGGGGATGGGGACCAGGAAACATTTTGTTGCTTGTGCTGTGATTTTTTTTTCAGACTGTCTCCCTCTCCCCAACATGCACCCTCCTGGAGTTGATTATATTAAATCGGGGGATGCGGTGGGTGAAGCCCCCCATGAGGGTTGGTGCAAAATCATATTTTCAGTTACTGGATGTAGTGTTGCCCACTAGTGTATATCACTGTTGTGCTTTTCAGTGATGTACATTCACTGTAATGATCGTTCTTTTTCGATCGCCATTATAACATTGAACTGTGCTTGCCTGCTTCAGTTCCCAATAGAGATGGGCAAAATGCCCCCAATTAGCTCCGTGAAGTAACTCATGGAGTAGGTGAATTTGCAGAGTGCTCCGCAATGCGAAGCAGAGTACTTCGCGTTATAATGGGTAACGTGAAGTCCATTGAAAACAATGACTTCACATTTCTCCGCCTTCCCAAACCACTATTCCACTAATTCTTAAGGCAAAGTACATTGAAAACAATGTACTTCGCCTCACTTCATCTTGTTTTTAAGCTTCAAAGGCGAATTTTGCAGTGATTCATGGGATTTCAGGTCACATGGGCTCTAGATTGTTCTGCACAGCCTCAGTTTGGGGTAGTGTGTGTATGAAGCTGTAGGACAATCTGCCCTGAGAGCTCTCTGCAATTCAAACCTTCTAAAAGCTGTCAAAAATACTTTTTGAGTCATTTTTTTTGCTGAAACTTTAGTTCATCAATTATAGGAAACCCTCCTGTGCTCATATCATTGAGCGTTTATTGTTTGTGTGTGGATTTTGAATGTTAATGTACAACATTCAGTCTGTGTACTGACAGACAGTGGAAGTGTGCTTTGGGGGAGGGGTGTATCTGTGGTGTAGGTAGATTAACTTGGAGAAAAAGACAGTGCTTTCTGTTTTGGTGATATTTTTTCTTGTATAACCGTGCTAATGTACACACAGTAATATTTTCAATAATTTCTTGCCATTTTTTTGCTGATTGTTGTGGTGCAGCAGTGCATAATTTTAGTTTGTTTAAAATATGTGGTTATATTACTGAAGTTTTCAGTTTGCTACACGTTACTTAGTGTGCGTGTGTGTGAGTATATGTGTGTGACGTGTGTCATCAAATCAGACACCTTTATTGTGCCACATAATTTCAGCAATGTGAACCTGCTATCCACTGCAGCTGTGTAATTTTTGTACTTCTCTGTGATATCTTTACTGGTAGTAGTACTAGTGACTTGCAGTACATTGCCCCCCCCCCCCCGTGGCCCACCACAGCCGGCAAAGGTATTCTTTTCCAGATTTGAATTTCTGATGGTGAGCACTGGTTAGGTGTTGTGCCTTTGCATCTGCGTCTCTTCAGTGCTCAGTGCAATCTTAATCTGTCTGTGCATTTGCATCTCTTTAGGGCCCAATCTCCATCTCTAACTTAAGTCACAGTTGTTTCTTTGGCTTCCCTTCAGAGCACTGGACAGGTGTGGTGCATAATTCTGCATGAACATTGTACTTATTAATATGTGTTTTTAAGTCAGGACCATCATCATGAGTCACTCGTGATACAAATCACGTTCTTCATCATCACGGTCACAAATGCAGTGACAAATCACGATTTTCGATCACGTCATGAATCACAACATTAATGTTTTTACTAGTTACTTGGATGTATTGTAAGCCTGTTTTGTAGTATCTCTCCAGGCTTCACCATCCCACCATTGTACTTATTAATAAATGTTTTTAAGTCAGGGAGTTGAACAGTGTCTGCAGTACATACACAGACTGGAAAGAAGACTGACTGCACACATGCATTTAGCACAGTATACTTGCACTGCTCAGAATACAAAGTGTCACGCATATGGAAGACAACAAAAAGGGCATAATTACATACAAGGGTCAGGGATTGTGGAAGAATACATTTTATAACACAGCAAGGAAGGTGTGGGGGGGCACATGGTATGAGGAAAAAAAAACTAATGTGAGATCCCATGGTGATCCAGCAGCAGTTCCAGCATGGACATAATTTGCAACTGATGTCCCTCTGTGTGATCCAGCCACTGCTCCACAGCATTCACCCTCTCGTTGTTCTTCTTGACAGCACTCCAGAGAACTGCCAAGTCAGCCTGTGTTACACGCAGTTCTCTGGGGTCCACATGTTCTACAGGCTGACCTGCTAGTGGTGGTGGGGATGGGTGGTTGGGGTTGCTGGTGAAGCAGCAAGTGCTGCTGTGGCCCCCTCTTCCTAGGGATGCTGCAATGTACAGCTGCACCGTCTGCCACAGAATGGTCAGCAGGTGCAGACATGGTCCATTTGTGGCAGCCTGTCACTCCAACTGCTGGTGATTGAGCACATGGGCGTGCAGGCCCTAGCCCCAAGTGAGTCCCGAGGTCTGGCCACACCTCCACCTCACATAGGCACACTTGACCACACTGTTGTCCCCCTGACCGACACAGTCAAAACTGCCAAACAAAAGAGGTGGGGAGGACCAGGCACAGGCAGGGGATGGCCAGATGAACTGGCAGCTGGCTGGTCACAGTGCTGAACAGGGATGGGATCACATCTGGGCCTGGGGAACAGGCACATCCTGCTCAGAGGACCTGGTGTTGGACTTGGTGGTGGTGGTTCAACTGCCTCAGAGTCAGGACAGGAGGCGGTGCTGGTCCCTGCTTTAGGGGGCACTCACAAGTTTGAGCGGTCCAATGAGGCGCCCATGTACTCCACACATGTATACGGTATGGCGCTTACCACCACCACACTCTCCCAGAGCTGTCCCCACCCCAGACATTTCCTCACCCTGGTTCATCTCTCCTACTGAGCTCCTTCAGTCCGAGCAATCACTACTCACGCTGTCACACAACACACACACATAGTCACACAGACACAGACAAACAACTAACTACTTATAAAGGTAAAAAAATAAAATTTACAGAAAGAACAAATTAAGTAAAAAAGAGTACAGAAAAGACAAAAAAATGTAGCTTTTAAAAAAGCTGTTGGGTCTAAATCAAAGTTTAAATCTCCTTCTCGCTCTGATCTCAAAGTATCAGCAGTCACAAAACACACTACTCTCTCTCTGTCTGCACAGGAGAAAGTAAAAGTGTCTGCTTGTATGACTCACTTTCTTCCTGCCTAGCTAACGAGCATGTGACTTACAGTACTGTAAGCCATGTGATGTGTGGAGGGGCTGCCAAATCTGAAACACCAAGTGGATCACTTAGAATCATAATTAGGAATGCGAAGTCCATTAAAAACAATTACTTCACCTTACTTCGCATTGCCATTCCACCTTAACGTGAAGTGGTAATGACAAGGTGGAGTGAGGACTTTGCATTGCCCACTCTGCGCAGTGGAGTGGCAACGTGAATTGCCCACTTTGCATTCACTTCTCCAGCGGAATTTAAATTTGCTGCATCTCTAGTTCCCAGACTTGCTTACAGCAATACCAGGCACTGCAATGCCTACCGGGATACTTGCGAATGGGCATGGTAACTGATCAGGATATAAATTATATAATTGGAATCAGGAGCTCATTGTGAGATCAGGGATGTAAGTAAATTAGCCTCTTTTGTTTTGGGCAGCAATATAAAAAGCCACAGAAGTCAGTGGCGGTGCAGCGAACCGTGTTACAACGCAGTTTGCATCCACATACTGTTAACAAGGTTTAAGGCAACCATTTTGGTCTGAAACTGTGCTTGAAACCTGCTCCAGTTAGGTTTCGAGTACGACTTTGTGGAGGCGAACCGTGTTTGCCATTCTTGTAATGTTACTGACTAACGGTAATGTTACAAGAACTCCAGTGTGGACAGGGCCTTAGATGTAAGCTCAGTAATTCCAATTTGTGATTTACCCAACAAAGAAGCAATTGTTCCACTTATACAAGGTGGGGTGGAAAGGATTATAAGGGACTTGCCAAGGTTGGAGGAATGGTCAAATGTATGGCAGCTTAGAGTCAATGCAATGAAGTGCAAAGTAATGCACCTGGGATACAAAAACCCTAGGGAAGAGTATACAATGGGGGATGAGATACTGACAACAACGAAAATGGGAAGGGGCCTGGGGGTAGTCATATCAGATGACCTAAAGGTGGGCTAGCAATGTGAGAAGGCAGTAAGGAGGGCTGGGGGGATACTGGGATGCATAGGGAGAGGCATCACCAGTAGAAAACAGGAAGTTGTTATCCCTCTGTACACAGTTGGTAAGACCACATCTGGAGTACTGTGTACAGTTCTGGAGACCCCATCTCCGCAAAGACATAGACAGGGCGGAGGCTGTCCAGAGGAGGGCAACCAAAATGATGCAGGGTCTGCATCAGAAGGCATATGAAGAAAGACTAAAAGAATTAAAGATGTATAGCCTTGAGGAAAGGAGGGAGAGAGGAGACATGATAGAAACTTTCAAATACCTCAAGGGAATCAACAAAGTCCAAGAGGATAGCATTTTTCAAAAAAAGAGATGGGCAAAAACAAGGGGGCACAATTTGAAGACAGAGGGGGGATGGCTCAGAGGTAATGTGAGGAAGTATTTCTTCACAGAGAGGGTTGTGGATACATGCAGCAGCCTTCCTGAGGAGGTCGTAGAGTCAAAAACAGTGGGGGAATTTAAGAATGCATGGGACAGACATAAGGCAATTCTAGTGGGAGATAGGAGGAAGTAGGCTGTTGGTTAACTAGGATCTGCAGATTATCCGTTAGGTAGGGAAATGGGAAGACTAGGTGGGCCAAGCAGTCCTTATCTGCTGTCAAATTCTATGTTTCTTTGTTTCTATATTTTGATTATAAAATAAAGTTAAATAATAAGTTGTACTATAAATGATATTTCTTCACCCTTAGCTGTCTCATCTGTGTTGTCCCCTCCTGCATCTGGTCTCATACATTACCATTCACTAAAATACCACCAACAGCTTAATCTGGTTCAAAGTCAGTTGGCATTCATCTATATCCCCTCCCTCCCCCAGGTCATGCCTGAAAATAGGGCACAATTTGTCTAATGCACTTACCGGTCAACAAAACTAAATAAAATAAATAAATCACGGATCCTGTAAGCAATTTGTCTAACACGTACACCTGAGACAGTCTTGCCCTCATGCTGTGCCAGTCTAGTCTACCCTGGCTTGGAAGTGAACAAAGCCTGAAAGGTCTGCAGCACCACAGCAATGTCCACCCTCTGATCCAGGTTCAACTGTGCGCAAAGCTGGACTGCATCCACTGAAGTCTCACCCCTGTTACCTTCAAGCAGTTCAATTTTAGGACCCTTGTCCTCAGCTGGCAAACACACTACTGCCAAAACCAGCTTCTCTCGGTCATGGCATGGTTTGAGCATATTTACATTAAAAGTTCAGCATTTGCGAGTATGGCCTGGCAGTTAAAACACATAATTTACATCATTCAGTTTCTTTGTCACAACAAAAGGACCCTCCCATGCAGCCTGTAATTTGTTGTACTTTGTTGGAATGAATGCCATTACTATCTGCTCATACTGATATGCTACATAGAAACATAGAATTTGATGGTAGATAAGAACTGCTTGGCCCACCTACTCTACCCTTTTTTCTCTACCTACTGTATCACCAAAGACCCAAATTGATCTCTGGCTTACCCCTTTGTCTTATCACTAAGGTTTCCTTTATGCCTACCCCATGCTTTCTTGAATCCTGTTATAGTTTTGCCCCAACCACCTCTGGTGAGGCTGTTCCAAGCATCCACCATCCTCTCTGTGAAGAGGTGCTTCCTTACATCTCCCCTTCTTGCCTCCTCCAGCTTCACAGCGTGACCCTCTACCTCCATTCCTCCAGGGTATACATATTAAGGTCCTTGGTCTTTCCTTATAGGGCTTTTGATGCAGACCCTGCACCATTTTGGTTGCCCTCCTCTGAACTGCCTCCACTCTTTCAATGTCCTTCCAGAGATGAGGTCTCCAGAACTGGATACGGTACTCCAGGTGAGGTCTCACCAGTGATCTATACATGGGGTAATGCCACCTCCCTCTTTCTGCTGGTGATGCCCCTCCATATGCACCCCAGCATCCTGCTAGCTCTCCTGACTGCCTTGACATACTGCCTAGCCACCTTTTGGTCATCACATATGATAACTCCCAGATCTCTTTCCTGTTTGGTGGTCATCAATACCTCTCCTCCCATTTTGTACTCCTCTCCTGGGTTTCTGTGCCACAAATGCATCATTTTGCACCTTTTTGCATCAAAGCTCAGTTGCCATACCCTTGACCACTCCTCTAACCTTTTCAGATCCCATCTCATCTCCTCCACCCCGAATGTCTTCCCTGTTGCAGATTTTAGTGTCATCTGGGAACAGGCAGATCTTTCCCTCCAGCCCCTCTGCAATGTCATTAATAAAGACATTAAAGACGACCCATCCCAGTACAGATCCCTGAGGTATCCCACTGGTCACCATCCCTTCCTCGAAGTGAACTCTGTTTACCACCATCCTCTGTCTCCTATCATGTAGCCAATTTCTTACCCAGTTTACCACCTTTGGTCACACTCATAGGCAGAGTAGCTTGCTTACTGATCTTCTATGTGGGACGATGTTGAAGGCCCTGCTGAAATCTAGGTAGGCCACATCCACTGCTCCTCCCTGATCCAGTTCCCTGGTTACCCAGTCAAAGAAATCTATCAGATTCATTTGACAAGACCTCCCTCCATGAATCTGCTGTCTTGTGTTCTGTAAGTCACTGGATTCAAGATATTCTACCATCCTTTCTTTCAGTAGTGATTCCAGTAATTTCTCCACCACTGAAGTCAGGCTGACTGGCCTGTAGTTGCTGGCGTACTCCCTACTATCACTTTTCGAAGTGGGACTACATATGCCCTCCTCCAGTCCCCCAGAACCTCTCCCATCTCCAGTAGAAGGTTGAACAGAACTGTTAGAGGTGCAGCTGGCACCTCCCTGAGTTTCCTCAGTATCCTTGGATGGACCCCATCTGGCCACATTGACTTGTCCACTTTCAGATTTGCAAGTTCCTTCAGGACTCTGTCCTCTGTAAATGGACTAGTGGCTATCTCCCTTCCTTCAATGCTCCTGTCACTTTTCTGTAGCCCTTCGTTCTCCTTCTTCTGTGAACACTGAACAAAAGTATTTGTTTAAGATGTCTGCTTTCTTGATCCCCTCACACAATCCCCCTTTCCATCTTAGTCTTACAATTCCTCCCTGGTCTTTCTCTTTTTGCTTACATACCTAAAACATGTCTTGTCCCTTTCTTTACTTCCTGGACTATTTTCTCCTCTGTACTGTTGCACTCAATTTGAGTTTCCCTGCCTCCTCTTTTCCTCCAGATACAGCTCCCTATCCTCCTCTTTCTGTGTCTTCTTATACCTCCTGAATGCTAACTTGTTTACCCTTACCTTCTCAGCCACCTCCTTGAGAGCACCATAGCAGTCACTTTTCCTCTTGGCACAGCTTACTAGCCTGATGCAGAGGTTTGTTGCCTTCTGTATGCCCCATCTTAGTTTCGCCAAAGGCTGTCCACTCCACCAAGTCCCCCAACCAGGGCATCCCTGAGGCATTCCCCATCTTTTAAAATTGGCCCTCCTGAAGTCCAGGACCCTTGTCCTTGTGTGGCTAGATTCTTACCCAGTACTTATATTGAACCACACAGTATGGTGATCACTGTTTCTGTTAGTTAGTACAAGGTCAGTGTGCCCCTTCATGAGTGAGCTCCTAACTAGTTGCCTGAGGAATGCTCCTGCTCCTGCTCCTGCAGGAGTCCAGGATGTCCCTGCTCTAGCTGTGGCTGCAGCGGGATGCTCAATCTACATCTGGTAGATTGAAGTCTCCCACCAGCAGCACTTCCCCTAGTAACCATCTTTTGGATGGCTTCCTAGAATCATATCCAACTCCCCACTGTGCTGGAGGTCTGTAGATCATGCCAGTTCAAATAGTGGCTTCATCCCCATCTCTAGGGTGACCCACAGTAGCTCCCTCCTAGAGCTCTCACACCCAATCCTACCATATTTTCTGCTTGTTTTGGTCTTGCAGGAGTTTCTCCTGTGCAAAGTCCTTGAACTCTGTTAACCTCTTCCAGAATTCAGTACACAATCCACAATGCTCCCCTCACTTGTAGTGGACTTCCCAGCCAATTCCTCTCTTACCACTCAGTAGGCTTCTCTCCTGTGTGCATAGGGTGGTTCCATGTCAAAACAGTGACTGTGGAATGGTGACCTGTGATAAGGGTGCCCAACACACAATGAGAACACTTTGGAAAAATTTTTTCTTGTGGAGGTTTGCCCCCATCCCCCTTCTGGAGGCTTTGCCCCACATACCCTCCTTATTTTATATTCCAGCTCCGGGGGCACTGCTCAGGGATTAGGGGTGCAATGCAGGTCACCAAAAGTATCGGTGCTGTGATTCTGTCACAGTTGTCACTGACTGCCATTCACTTGATAGCTGTTTTGGCGGGCCTACGGCATAGGGTAGCTAATAGGGTGAGAAGTAAATGAAACAAGCATTTGTCAATGCCGAATGTTATCTTGCTGGCATTGGCATTGGTAGTGCCAGAGTTAGAGATGCATAATAGGAATGGCAGTGAAGTATTGAAGTGATGCAAACCCCAACCCCACCCTGTAGAGACCAACAGGCATTGGGGTGTGCCTTTGGGTCATGCGCTATAACGCTCATGCCATTGTACCTCACCCTACCCTATAGACACTGACAAGTGCCGTGGTGTGCTTTCGGGTCTTTGGGCATTATACTTACCCCATTCCATAAGGAAATATGCTGAGGTGGGTGCAGCATAGGAAAATGGGGTGAACTTTGTGGCCGAACAGTGCAAGGCACACCACGATGCCTGTCACTGGCTGCAGAGTGGGGGTGGGGATGGAATGGCATGAGCAGTACAGCTGATGATCCCAAGTTACACCCCTGACACCTGTCAGTCTCTACAGGGTGGGGTGCTACAGTTGGAAACCCTAACACCATAGGCGTGTGTTGGTGTTTTCACTCCATATTTTCAACATGGGCTTTTTGTGAGCCCACCTCATGAAAAGTGGCACAATCAGTTTGTTAGCTGAAAGGTGGTTTTGCACAGCGGCTATGCCATTTGGCGACACAGGGATGAAAATACATTTTGGGCAGGATGTGGAAAATGACAACTGTATTGTTCATGAGGAGGTGTAAAAAAATGGTAACGTTGAAAATCTGGAGAGAAAATATGAAAAATTGGTAAAGTCATGAGCATGCATAGAAACTACGCAACACACGTCCGTAACCCAATTATTTTTGGCAGTTTTTTAGCACATTTTAACATAGGCATTTTGAGACCTCCCTCATGAACAGTGGTGCTGTGATTTTGTTAATCTGTCCCAAAGTTGATTTCCCACAGCGACCACGCCATTGAGTACCACAGATGTGGAAACACATTTTGGGCAGGATGTGAAAAATGACAGCTGTACTGTTCATAAGGAGGTGTGAAAAAATGCCAGTGTTGAAAATCTGGCATGGAAATATTACAAATTTGCAAAGTTACAAGGGTGTGTGGAAACAGTGCAATGCACGCGTGTAACACAGTCATTTTATGGACCAAATTTTCAACATAGGCATTTTAGGACTTCTGCTCATGAACAGTGTCACCGTCATTTCCTCAAACTGTCTGAAACTGATTTTGCACATGCGACAACGTTATTCTCGCCGGACGTGCAACAACACATTTGGCCAGGATATATGGAAAATGGCAGCTGTGTTGTTCATCAAGAGGTATGGAAAATGGCAATTTTGAAAATCTGGAGTGAAAATATTACAGATTCACAAAGTTATGAGCATGCGTGGTAACAGCGTAATGCATGCTTGTAAAACAGCCATTTTGGGGATTTTTTCCACCAAATTTGCAACATTGGCTTTTTGAAGGCCCCCCTCATGAACAGTGGCACTGTCTTTGCATTACTCAGTCCCGAAAGGTGATTCCGTGCAGTGACCGCGAAATCACCTTTTGGGACTGAATAATGCCATGTCAGTGACTGAATTCATGAGGAGGGTTCCCAATAACCCATGTTGAAAATTTGGTGCAACAATCAAAAATACCGAGATATGCAACAAAGTTGAAAAAACATAGTTATGCCATTATACAGCTTACGAGATTTCTTCAGTTCGGTGGTCAGCTTTGAAGAGTCTGAACATGTTCCCAGTCCACGAAGATCATCGAGCCAGACTCCGGAGGTAAGTATGGGGGGGGGGTGTGGGGAGGCAGGGTGTACAGAGGGTGAGCATGGGTTGCAGGAGTGGAGCAGGGAGACGGTGAGGGACCATTTTCTTTTTTCACAGGGTTAAAAGAAAAAAACAACATTGCGGGATGGTTTTTATTTTCCAGGGGATTTGGCATGCTGGGGTGGGCTCCCAGCATGCCACCTAAGTGTTTTGGGGGGGATGCTATAGCTGACGAGGGATTGGGCACCCTCGTCGGCACACAAGGAAAGCAGGGGGGCAAGAGTCAAGGGGGATTGGCCAGCCCCCTCGGCACAGAAAAAAAGTGGGGAGGTAGATATTATGCTGATGCAGAGTGGGCTCTCCTGTTGGCAAAATAAACGGGATGTGGGGACAAATGCTGACGGGGACTGGGCCCCCCATTGGCAAAGAAAAACTGTTGGGGGCGCATGATGCCGAGGGGGATTGGGCACCCCTCGGCATACATTTTAAATGGGGGGTCATTATGCCAAAGGGGAGTGGGCTCCCCCATCGGCATTGTGACAGGAGGCGGTGGCAGTCACTGCTGCCATGTATTGTGCTCATCGGGAGGCATGTTGTGGTCACGCTGCATGAGAGCTTCACTCTCATTGCAGCGGACCTTTTGTTAGATGTGGTGGCCAAATTAGGATTCATGATGTCAGTGCCTGCTGCTGGCTAATTGGGAAATGAGGGACGCACCCACTGATGCATGCCCTGCATTTGCCCAACAGTGACCGTGCCTCCAAATCTGCACTACCAATATGTTGGCTGCGCATGCGTGAGCCAGCATAAAAGGGGAAAACAAGCAAAGTGGAAACAGAATCTGGAATGCCATGTGTCAAATGCTGGAAGTCTAGGAAATAATATTCCAGATCTAGAAGCGATCATGGTAGAGGCCAACCTTGGATATTGTGGCCATTACCGAGTTAAGGTACACTGAAAACAATGACTGGAACATGGCAATACCAGGCTATGCTTTGTTCAGGAAGGACCGGGTGAGAAGGAAATGGGGGTTGGGGGTGCCTTCTGTGAGGGAAATCATAAAAGTGATGAAGATACAGGGAATACAGGGGGAGGCAGGGTACTGTGGATCACCCTGGTGATGGAGAATGGAGCCACTATTCACACTAGAGTGATATAAATCTCCAGTACCGGAGGAGAAATTAGATAAGGTACTGGCGGGAGCCACTGGCAAGATGGCAGACAAGGGGGAGGTGCTGCTGGTGGGGTACTTCAACCTGCCAGATGTATATTGGAACCTCCAGCAGCAGCTTTAGCTAGAAGCAGGGACATCCTGGGCTATCTTCAGGGGAATTCCTCATTCAACTAGTCAGTGAACCCACTCATGATGGGGCAATACTGGATCTGGCACTCACTAACATGGACGGTGTTGCAGACATCGGTGAGGGAGGCCACTTGAGGACCAGTGATCACCGTATAGTGTGGTTCAGTATAAAGATGGCTATTGAATTGAACCATACAAGGGTGAGGGTCCTGGACTTCAGGAGGGCAGATTTTAAAAAGATGGGTAAATGCCTCAGTGATGACCAGGCTGGGGGGGATGGCCTTGGTGGGGTTGAGGAACAGTGGGCAAAGCTAAGAGGGAGCATTGTAAAGGCAACAAACCTCTGCATCAAAAGAGTGAACAAAAGCAAAAGGACAAAGAGAGGTGGATGAATAGGTAAAGGCTAGGCTGGCGAATCGGCACAGTGGTAGTGCTACCACTCGCAATGCCAGCGACCTGAGTTCAGAAAAGAGCTTGGATCATTAAGGGCTAGCTGGGTGCAGGAGGATTGAGCATCCCAATAGATGCTGTCATCCTCCACTGAGGGAGGACAGCCAACTACGCTGTATTACTGCCACCTGGGTAACCACAGGTGGCAGTGCAGTCGGGAGCAGCTTGTGGGTGGGAGGACATCGGCTGGTGTCACAGTGCACATGCTCACATGAACGTGTGTTTGTGCACCTTTGCTGCTGACATCCTAGGGGATGGGGTACCAGGTCAAAATAGTGCACTATGAAGAGTGCTACAGGAAACATGCTGTGTGAAGCATGAAATGATTTAGAGCAACAGGGATAGAATAGCGGTAGGGAATTACCACTATCCCTGTCACTCTGCACGTCACCAGGAAGGGATCAACTAGCCATGTGCTGAGATGCCTGGCTGGACCACTCCCATGGTGGAGTGGCTAGGGCACTAGCATACAGTGAAGCAGGAGACATGGGACTGTGGTTCGGGTCCAGCTAGGTCTCCTGCTGCTGAAACTTTTTTTTATTAAAAGAACTTTTACCACCTCCCGATTTTCTCCCCATCCTGAAGTCCATGACCAATGGAGGTTGATTATTTTAAGTCAAGGGGGTGTGGGGTGCAACGCCCCCCATGTCAGGGGGTGCAGGGGTGGAGCCCCTGGATAAAACAAAGAAGTCCCATTGTATTCAATGGGGCTACCCCTTTTCTGTTGGGCCACTGTTGTACCCAACGTTGTTTGGGATGCCACTGTTTTCTGTGCAGCATTTATTGCTGTGCAGTTATTGTTTGCAGTGACATGACCCCTTGCCAGTGATGGGCAGTAAAAAGGAAAAAAAAACCCTACCTGGCAGGATGATGCCAGTTGCTCACAGGCCCTGCACCTGGCTACCTGGGCACCACCTCCACAAAGACTGAAACCATTCTGCAGCAGAGTTTGGTTCAGTTTCTTCCACCCACACTAGAGGGGGCAAGTCGTGAGTGAACTTCAGCGGTAAGGGTTAGTCCTGGGGGATGACAGGATGATAGGGCTGGGCAGTCAAGTAAAAAGGGGCTGACCAGAGCCATAGGTGGCATAAATAACAGTAGCTGCAAAAAAATAAAGGTAAAGGCTAAAAGGGTGGCAGTCAGAAGGTTTAAGAAGATGCAGAGGGAGAAGGATAGGAAGATGTATTGTGGAACAGAGGGAAGCAGGGAAAACAGTAAGGAGCACAAAGGTGCAAACTGAAGAGGGACTAGCCCAGGAGCTAATGAACAGGGACAAAGCATTTTTTAGGTACGCAAGTGAACAGAGGAAGACCAGGAGTGGGATTGTAAGGTTAAAAAGAGAAGGGGGGAGGACTGTGCAGAGGTAGACCAGGAAAAGGCAGTGACTGTGCAGATGGAGACCAGGAAAAGGCAGACATTGTGTGCAAATAGTTTTACCCAGTGTTCACAGTGGAAGGAGAAGGGGAAGGTCCACAAAAAAGTAACAATGCTTTGGAGGGAGGTGGATGGACACTAGTCCTTTTTTGGAGGAGAGAGTCCTGAAGGGACTCACTAATCTGAAGGTGGTAAAAGCAATGAGGTCAGATATGGTGCATCCAAGGGTGCTGAGGGAACTCAGAGAAATACTTGCTGCACCTCTAGCAGTTCTACTGTATTTAACAGCTCACTAGAAACAGGAATGGTTCTGGAGGACTGGAGAAGGGTGGATGTAGTCCCTCTACAGAAAAGTGGCAGTAGGGAGGAGGCTGGCAATTACAGGCCAGTCAGCCTGGCATCACTGGTTGAAAAGTTAATGGAATCACTGCTGAAGGAAAGAATTGTGGAATATCTTGAATCAAGTGTGTTATAAGCCCTGATGCAGCATGAATATACAAGGGGTAGGTCATGCCAAATGAATCTGATAGATTTCTTTGACTGGGTGAAAAGGATTTAGATCAGGGTGAGCAGTGGATGTGGGCTACCTACAGTACATTTCAGTAAGGTTTTCAACCCTGTTCCATGTAGGAGTCTAGTAAGCAAGTTGGGTAGCTTAGAAGTGGGGCCAAAGGTGGTAAACCAGATAATAAATTGGTTGGGGAATAGGCAACAGAGGGTGGTGTTAAATGGAGTTTCCTCTGAGGAAGGGAGGGTCACCAGTGGGGTGCCTCAGGGATCAGTGCTAGGACTGATCCTCTTTAACATCTTTATAAGTGACATTGTAGAGGAGCTGGAAGGGAAGGACTTTCTCTTTGTGGATGACATCAAATTCTGCACTAGGGTGGACCCTCTGGGGTATGTGGAAAGGATGAGCAGGGATCTGAGAAATCTCAAGGAATTGTCAAGGGTATGGCTGCTGGACTTCAATATGAAAAAGTGCAAAATAATGCACTTAGGGCACAGAAACCCAGAGCAGAGTGCAAAATATGTGGAGTGGTATTGACAACCACCAAACAGGAATGAGACCTGTGGGTAATCATATCAGATGACCTACAGGTGGCCAGACAGTGTGACAAGGCAGTTTGGAGAGCTAGTGGGATGCTGGGGTGCATAGGGAGGGCTATTACCAGCAGAAAGATGGAGGTGGTGTTGCCTCTGTATAGATAATTGACAAGACCCCACCTAGAGTACTTAGTCCTGTTCTAGAGACCATGTCTCCAGAAGGACATAGACAGAGTGGAGGTGGTCCAGAGGAGGGTAACTAAAATGCTACAGGGTCTGCATCAAAACCCCTTTGAGGAGACACTAAAGGACCTCAATATGTACACCCTGGAACAGAGAGGAGGAGGGAGAGGGATAGAATAGAAACCTTTAAGTGCCTGAAGGGGGTAAATAAGGTACAGGAGGGATTTTTCAGAAGAAAAGGTGATCAAGAACAAGGGGACATTCTATGAGGCTGGAAGGTGATAGATTTAGGAGAGATGTAAGGAAGTACTTCTTCAAGAAAGAGTGGTGGATTCCTGGAACAGCCTTTCAGCAAAGGTGGTAGGGTGAAAACAGTGGTGGAATTCAAGAATGCATGGGATAAGCACAAGGGAATCATAGTGGAAAGGAAGGGGATGGAAAGAGCTGTAGATTGGTGCAGTCTGTGGTAATAGTACAATTAGGAGGAATGGGCAGACTGGATGAGCCAAGCAGTCCTTATCTGCTATCAGATTCTATGTTTTTATGTTTCTGTGTTACTACCAGTGGTTAAAAAAAAGTGTGGGCAATCAGGACACAGCACATTTATGTATCAATGCCTTTTGTAAAAAAATTCCTGACTGACATTACAAATATGGCCACCACCTTTATTCTCACAAAAAAGTCATCTAGGTTCTAAATATAAAACTTGCTCAAAATATTACAAAATATAATAATTAAGTGTTCTTTCCCTTTATAATCCCCTTTTCACACACACACACACACACACACACACACACACACGCAATTAAAAATAAAGTACTAGTTTATGGCTTTACCTTTTCAGCTTCTTTCTTGACCATCAAGAAATCCTTTCTAGTCTTACCTGCCTACCAGGGAAATCTTTGCTGCTTACCCTATCGAGATAAAATTGAAACTTCAGCTGCTTTACTGAGGCCTTCTGTCATGTGTGTTTGTGTGAGACAATGTGAATATTCTACCAGCAGATGTCTGCAGAAGTTTGAACCCCTGCATTCCATGACAAATAAACATTCCATCTGCTGAATGCATGGCAAAACAGATGACAGGTGAGGATGGGTTACTTAAGCAATAAGCCACAAGGGGGTGTGGGTTATCAGGGGATTTACCACGACTGGAGTGGTTTGCCACTTTTTTGGTTTTTTGGTCCACTTTTTTTTGGGAGGTGAGAAAAAAAAACAGAAAATTGGTTTTATTTTAAATATTTTAAATAAATAATTATTATTATATTTTATTACTGCACCACAAAAAAATAGTTCCTTGTTGGTAGGAAGACTGCAACTACTGCTGTGGTCTAGTCATAAGTTAACAAAAAAAAATACAGTCACGATGGATTAGACTGTACAGATGAGCAATTATCTGACAAAATGTTTTATTTTACATTTCCCCACTTTTTGGCCATTTTGAGATGCATACAGACCGGTAGAGCACAAAGTCTTTCGTTTGTTAATGAAATACGAGGGCAGGGCAGTGATGAGCGGTAAGAGTGAAGTGCTCGTAACAGTGAGGGAGTGCGGACGATGTGAAACTGAGCTGCTATTCATTGCAGTTTTCAAGGGAGAGAGAGAGACCTTCTCTCCCCATAGGCAGAAAGTGAAAAAACTGACATTCAGATGAATGATTAAATGGATACTGTGAGAAGCTGCGAAGGGCTGCCCCGTGCTTCCGGGTTTAATGTCACATCAGCGGTTCAGTTTACAGTGCCTATTGTGGTAGGAAGAAACTGTTTTATGCTTGGTGATTTTTGCGATTAGGACATTTGGGTAGGTGTACTGATTTTGACTGTTGTGATTGAGCTGATTTAAACTGCAGTGGTTGTTTGAATCTCCCGCTTTTGCATCACGCTTTAGCAGGAAACAAGATGGCGGTCGGAGTTCCGCGATTTTGCCGTCGGATTGCTTTTTTCCAAGATGTGGCTGGCTGGCACCTTTTGCGGTGATTATCAGAGGATTTACAACCGTGGTAAGGTGCCAGTCAGTCGTTTTCATTGGTTGTTGTGTAAGGTCCATGGTATAATTTTTACTAGTCACTTTTAACATAAGAAAATATCTGCTTTTAAATTTAAAATAGTTTTTTATGTTTGCTTGCACGCATGTGCAAGAAACATAGTGCCATCATCGGAAATTTTGGAGGTGTGTCACCTCCTCCTCCAATTCAGGCAGCGAGCTGGCAGGCGCGGCACCTGTAAGCCAATGCATTTTGGAGCTGTCTATGACACGCTCAAAATGCAGTGTCTCCAATTAAAGGGGAGCTACGCTTGAGTGAGCAGCGATAAGCATGCTCACACGCAGCTTCCCCTAGCCGCAGAAGGCGCATGCGCGCCCCGCACGCAGCGCGTGAGTAAAGGCCGAGGGTGCCCAATCCCGTCGGCTCGCGGGCATTGTCTCCTCCCCTTCCAGTATTTGGTGCCACGCTGGGAGCCCAACCCAGCGTGGCAATCAATGATTTTGCTGACGGGGGTGCCCAATCCCCCATCGGCTGAACGCCCCTCCCCCAAGTCCTTGTGCCACGCTGGGAGCCCACCCCAGCGTGGCAAATGTCCCAATAGGTTTTGCCAACGGGTGCCCAACTCTCGCCGGCTGAATGCCCTCAAAGTCGTTGTGCCATGCTGGGAGCCCACCCCAGCGTGGCAAGCGTCCCGGACGCTCTTTTTTTTTTTTCCTGTAAAACAAAAACTGTCCCACGAGGCGCGTCTCTGAGCCCCTCCCACATCCCGCACCCACCCACTGCGCACCCAGCCTCACCCCCCTCACCCCATACTTACCTCCGGACTCTGCGGACGATCTTAGGTGGACCGGGAACACGCCTGCACTCTTCAAAGGCGACGCACGAACTGAGGAAATGCCGGTAAGCTGTATAATGGGCTAGATAGGAGGGTTCAACTTTATTGCATATCTCAGGCATTTTTGGAATTTTGCGCAAATTTTCAACATGGGGTTTTGGGACACCTTCTCATGAATGATGTCATTGTCATGGCGGAGCCTGGAAGAAGGTGGATTTCGGCGAGTGACTGCGCGTGACTGCGAAATCACCTCTCGGGACCGAATACCATCATGACAGTGACAGCATTCATGAGAAGGGGGCCCAAAACCCCATGTTGAAAATTTGCTGCCGAAATTCAAAAAAATGACTGTTTGATGAGCGTGTGTTGCGCAGTTCCTACGCAGGCTCGTAAGTTCGCGAAATTTCAATATTTTCACTCCAGATTTTCAACATTGCCATTTCACCACACCACACCATCTTATGAGTAGTACAGCTGTCATTTTCACATCTCACCCAAAATGTGTTTCCACCTTGTAGCACAGAATGGCAGTCGGTGTCTGTGAAATCAATGTCTGGGACAAATTAAGAAAATCACAGTGACACTGTTCATGAGCAGAGGTCTTGAAATGGCTATGTTGAAAATTTGGTGAAAAAATCCTAAAATGACTGTTTTATGTAGTGCATGCTATGCAGTTCCTACGCACGCTCATAGGTTTGCGAATTTTCAATATTTCCACTCCAGATTTTCAACATTGCCATTTTTCCACACCTTCTTATGAGTAGTACAGCTGTCATTTTTCACATCTCATCCAAAACGTGTTTCTGCCCATGTAGCGCACAATGGCACAGTCGTGCGAACTCAGCGTATGGGACACATTAAGGAAATCACAGTGTCACTGTTCATGAACAGAGATCTTAAAATGGCAATGTTGAAAATTTGGTGACAGAATTCCTAAAATTACTGTTTTACAGTGTGCGTTGCACAGTTCCCACTGCCTTCGTGGGTTTGCAATTTTCAATATTTCCACTCCAGATTTCCAACATTGTCATTTTCCACCTCCTTATGAGCAGTACAGCTGTCATTTTCACATCCTGCCCAAAGCGTGTTTCCGTCCATGTGGCGCACAATGGCGCAGTCGGTGTGCAAGCTCAATGTATGGGACACATTAACAAAACCACAGTGACACTGTTCATGAGCAGAGGTCTTAAAATGGCTATGTTGAAAACTTGGTGGAAAAATGCCTAAAAAATGACTTTGAAGCTGTCGTTGTACAGTTCCTATGCATGCTCGTAAGTTTGCAAATTTAATATTTTCACTCTAGATTTTCAACATGTCCATTTTATTAAACTTCCTTATGAACAGTACAGCTGCAATTTTTCATATGTCACCCAAAATGTGTTATCGCACATGTGGCGCACAATGGTGCTGTTGGTGCTGGAAAGCAATGTTTAGGACAGATTAAGAAAATCACAGTTACACTGTTCATAAGCAGAGGTCTTAAAATGGCTATGTTGAAAATTTGGTGACAAAGTCCATAAAATGACTGTGTTACGAGTGAGCATTGTGCAGTTTCCACGCATCCTCGTTAGTTCATGACTTTGTAATATTTTCAGTCCAGATTTTCACTAGTGGCATTTTTCAACACTTCCTTATGAACAGTACAGCTGCCATTTTTCACAACATGGTCGAAGTGTGTTTTCACACTTTCAGTGCAGAGATGCGTGGTCGCTGTCGGAAATCATTGTTCGGCACAGATAAAGAAAATCACAGTGACACTGTTCATGATTGGAGGCACCAAAATGCCTGAGTTGACAATCTGCTATAAAATATCCTCAACCTACTTATATAACGGGTGCTGTGCACAGTTTCTATGTACGCATGACTTCACCATTTTTTAAATATTTTACTACACATTTGCAACATAGCCATTTTTACACCTCCCCATGACAGAGTACAGCTGTCATTTTACAACCTGTTCGAATATTTTGCACCTGTAGTGCTAAATCCGTAGTCACTGTGCATAAGCAGCTTTCGGCTACCAAACTGGTATTCCCCTGTTCATGAGGGTGGGGTCACAAAACAAACATGTTGAAAATTTGGAGTTAAAATACCAACGAATGCCTGAGGTATTAGGCTTTTCAACTAAATCGCCCAACCCTATAGAGAATGACAGGAATCAGGGTGTAACTTGGGATTCTTGCCTGTGATGCTCATACCATTCCACACCCTGCAGTCACTGAGGGCATCGAGGTATGCCTTAGACTCTTCGGCCCCAAACTTCACCCCATTCTCTTTGCACCCATCTCACCGTATTTCCTAATGAAATGGGATGCGCATAAGGGCCAAAGACCCCAAGGAACACGTGACACTTGTCAGTCTCTGCAGAGTGGGGTGTGGTGAAATGGCATGGCCGTTATGCCTGACGACCCAAATGCACACCCCAATGCCTGTCACTCTCTGCAGGGTGGTGGTGGGGTTGGCTTCAGTTCAATACTTCACTGCCATTCCTATTACGCAGCTCTGTAACTTCTACACTACCACTGCCAATGCCGGTAAGCAAACATTCGGCATTGACAAATGCTTGTTTTCTTTGTTAAGACTTCCCAGTTTTCCCATTTTATGAACACAGTAAGACATGTCATGCTGTAGGCAGTGATGTGATAAACACACTTTCGGGTGCTCAATGCACTCAGCATAAAAACCTCTTGTCTCTCAACACACATGAGCATGCATGAATCACATAACTACCCACACTCTGTTGTGTCTTACAGCACACTTGTTTTGGTTGCATTTGAGACTTTGGATAGATCTATTAGACATTTTGTCTGTCTTTCTCATTGCTGTTGAACTGCTGCTGTGAGTGCGCAGGGGAGGTGCTATTGTTAAGCACTGCTGCTTCTCTTTCACAGTGCTTTGCTAGGTGACTATAGATCACAGAGAGACAGTTATGTTCCCTAGCTATTCTCAATTATTAAGCAATAAGGTATGTCTGAAGGGTATGTTAATGGACTGTTAATCACACCCTAGGGGTGTGATGTGGCACGAGGTGAAGTCGAGTGCTACATGCCCCCATGGTGTGATTAACTGGTCATTAACATAACCTTCAGATATACCTTATTGCTATTATAGTAATAGAACACTATTTTATAACTTACTTCTTGTTATGGTGATTATTTTACCCTTTTTTGGTTGAAAAGTAGTGAAATAGTTCCTCCGCTGTTCAGACGTGGTTGGTGCAGCATGTGAGTAAATGGTTACCATAGAAACGGTAACCTGGTTTTGGCATGAGGGGGGAGTACCATTTGTTTGCATGTTGGGGGGGACCTTGAATCAGTTTTTCTTTGTGTATCTTAATGGTTAATTTCTGCTTGTCGTATCATAGTTTCTTGTGCAAAAGTTCATTTTTTGTATGCTTATTGACTGCATCGGATGCAAGACAAGATGCCATTGCCTAGCAACTGCGAGGCACTACTACATGTGTCTCAAAGGCAGGGGTTGAGAATCCGAGTCATGGTGCTGGTGCTGAAACTCCCCACTGATTTTTTTTTTTAGGGGGGGGTTATGTTGTTTGAGACCTAATTTGCATTAAACATTTCCATTTTTGTGCCAGTCACTGTTACAGTATGGAGCTGCATATGTTAAGATAAGGAGCATTCCAATTTTTTTTTTTATTTTATTTTATTACAACTA
This sequence comes from Neoceratodus forsteri, assembly GCA_016271365.2. Classification (NCBI taxonomy): domain Eukaryota; kingdom Metazoa; phylum Chordata; order Ceratodontiformes; family Ceratodontidae; genus Neoceratodus; species Neoceratodus forsteri. Next base: position 1,052,300,148 of record CM057449.1, read on the forward strand.
GGATTACAAGTACCCTTGAGTCAGGCTCTTTTACAAAGGTTCCGCGTCAGAGAACAAATACAACACAAGTTACAAAACAATAAATAGGTCGGCATATTAGGTTACTATGGTAGATCAATACAATAGCTAGAATAAGTAGAATGTATACATGGGAAAACAGAGTAACAGAGGGATAAGTAGGAGGGAGGGTGGAAGATGAAGATAAAGGTGAGGAGCGGTTGTAGAGGGCAGGAATTGCAGCCAAAGGGCATGGTCATCAACTGAGAGCAGGCTGAAACTAGTAAACAAAAAGGGAAAGATCATTGAGGGCTCAGAAGAGGTGGGGGGTGGAGGGGGGAGAGTCAGGAGTGGTGAAAAAATAAAAAATAAAAAAGTAACATACAGGAAAAGGAGGGGGTGGAGATGTGGTAGGTAATAGTTGGAGGGAACAAAAATGAGAGGGCTGAGAAAATTATAGGTAGCAGTCACAGGAGTTAGAGTTAGTAAGGTGGAGGTGGAGTTTATGTTTGAATGAGCCAAGGGTGGTAGTGGAGGAAATGTCAGGATTGAGCGCATTTAACCAGCTAGGTGCTCTGAAGGCAAAGGATCTTTGGCCCTGAGAGGTGTGATGGCGGGGAACCTGAAGGAGCTGGTATTACGTGGCTTTAGTCTAGAATTAAGCAGTGCTTGGACTCCCAGAGGAGCGAGGCCCATAGTTACTTTCTTTGCCATAATGCAGGTTTGGTATTTTATGCGATTTGAAAGTTGAAGCCAGCCAGATCGGGCATACAGGTCACATGTATGAGTGAGATGATGAGCACCAGAGATAAGCCTGCAGGCCTTGTTAAGTGATGTTGAAATTGCTCCAGGGCAGTGGTAGAGGCACAGCCACAGATTATAAGACCATAATCAATGATGGAGACCACCGAGCTTTGGATGGCAATCTTCAGTGCATCTGTAGTAGAGGTGTTGTCTATGTCGGTAAAGTAGGCCTAGGCGCATATTTGCTGATTTGGCAACATTGTCTATGTGTGCCACATAGGAGAGATTTAAGTCCAGGGATAACCCTAGATATTTGAATGACTGCACTTGCTCAAGGGTGTTGCCATTGCTGGTAGAGATAGCTAGGGGGTGAGATCTATGCCTGTTTTGAGAGCTGTTAAAGAGCATTACTTTGTTTTTTTTATGATTGAGGACAAGCTTAAGATGAATGAACCAGTTTTCCACTGCGGCAAAGCCTTGCTGAAGATTGGTCTGCTGGAGCACAGGGTCCTTGTGGGAGGAGAAGATATCAACATCATCAGCATAGAGGATAATCTGTTCAGTGCAAGATTTTGGGAGTGTGTTAAGAAAAAGGCTGAAGAGTAACGGACCCAGGATGAACCCTGAGGGACTCCAGATCGGACCGGTCTGAGGTCCAAGAGTGTCCCAGCAATTTTGACTCATTGAGATCTGTTTTGCAGATAGCTGCTGAACCATGAGAGAGTGTCAGGAGAGTCCTAAATGCTGGAGTTGTTGGATCAGCAGACGATGGTGGACTGTGTTGAAGGCCTTGGTCAGATCTACAAATACTGCCCTGGTTAAGTGACCCATATCCAATGTGCCGTGCAGTGTTCCCGTGAACTCCAGTAATGCAGAAGAGGTGCTATGACCTTTTCTGAAGCCATGTTGTTGTGTGCATAAGAGATTGTGTTTGTCCAGGTAGTCTGTGAGTTGGTTGGATACTATGCGTTCGAGTGCCTTGGAGAGAGGTGGTAGTATCGAAGTTGGTCGATAGTTCGCATGGCAGGTCTTATCCCTGCTTTTGGACTGGAGTAACTGTAGCAGCCTTCCATTTGTCAGGGACTGACTAGTGCTAAGGAGAGATTGAGAATGTGTGTTAATGGGACTAGAACCTTATCCATAGTGAGGGTTAGGAGTTTTAGATCCAGCGAGTCTCCACTTGATCTTGACTTTAAATTGCTTTGGTGATGTGTCTGGACATCATGCAGGTTAATTTCTTTGAAGTGGAAGGGCAGGAGAGTGGTAGGAGGATCATCGGGAGAAGCGTGGGTAGTGTCAAGGAAAAATCTGGGAAAGGACACTGCTGAGATCTGTAAATGCATCATTAAAGGTGTTCGCAATGATCAGAGGATCCAGGGTGATGGCCTCATCAACCTTTAGCATGGTTGGGGAGGATTTAGTTATTTTCCCTGTAACTTCTTTGATATTCTTTCAGAAATCTGACCCCTTTCCCCAGGAGTTTGAGACAGCTTCTTTGTAGTAGGCATTTTTCAGTAGCTGTATGGATTTAGTGCAGTTATTGCGGGCACATTTTTAGTTCTATATGTCATGCTGGGCACCTGAGTCTCTAGCCGGGGCCCATAGGTGGTCCCGAGCCTTTAGCTGGGCAAGTAGCTCTCCAGTTAGCCACGGGTTGCACAGTGCTTTGACTTTTCATTTTTTAAGCGGGGCGTAGGTGTCACAGGCCATGTAGAAGGAGGAGATAAAGAGGTCAAGAGCTGTGTTAACATCTGTTGAGAGGAAAATGGGAGACCAATCAAACCGAATGAGGTAGGATTTAAGGTGTCTTAGCTGTCCATGTGGAGCACTCTGCTAGTGATGACTTTGGGTAGGGGCTTGGAATTTATTTGACCATTCACATTTAATGGGTGAGGGTCACTTAGTGAGTCAGGAAGGACAGAGGTGCTGGCGATATGAGAGGGATGACTGGTAAGGACCCAGTCCAGTAAGGTACTAGTGCCTGTTTTATAGTTCTTTCTGGTGGTGGAAGAACCATTTGTGAGAGGTTTGCTGATGATATGGCATCCCGAGATATAGTAGCATCTGATGAGAGCCAATTGATATTGAAATCACCTAGTGTAATTATCTCTACACCTACTGGTCGGATTTGATGAAGTCCAGAACAGTTGTGAGGCTCTTCCCTTGGTCTTTGGGGGATGTAGACTGTGATCACTGTGAGGGTTTTGTTGTGTGCTCCTAAAGTAGCTTAATAGGTAAGATATGAGCAGTGGAGTCATGGAGAGGAGTAGAGATGGGGCAACCTATGAGATAGTCTTTAGTGTAGATTGCACAACCTCCACCTCTTTTGGACACTGCGTCCAGTCTGTAGACGTTATATCCTGGCAGTGCAATTGCTGAGTCTGGGATTTTTGGTGATAGCCATGTTTCAACAATTGCTAGAATATCAGGTCTGTGCTGGTTTACAAAGTCTTGGATGGCTTCAAGCTTAGGGATCAGGCTACATATGTTAATAGTGGCGATGGTCCGCCCCAGTAGATTTTTACAGCCAGCATTGGTGGTAGTAGAAGGGCCTGGTTTAGGGTGCTCATCTCCTGATATCAGAAGGAGAAGAAGGAGGAGGAGGATCTTCAGGATGCACAGACGGAGTTTCTTGCAGTTGAGATTACGTATTAGCGGTTTGTTTGGCATCACAGGTGCTTGCCCTAGAGCAACATCATATGTGATGAGGGATATAGGACTGACCATTGCCTGTATCTGTGGGAAATACGGTGCAGCCAATTAAAGGTGTCAGATGTCCTTGAGGAGAGTGGTGCTCACAGTGTGAGGTACCTAGGTGGCGATATTGGGTGTCTAACTAGTAGATGGGGGAGGGGTGGCAGGCTCAGGGAGGTAGGAAAGGTGAAGTAGTGAGGCGAGGATAGTAAGAGAAAACAGCGTATTGATGGAGAATAGACATGATTAGAGAGAGATTAAGTGTGGCTGTGCAAAGCCCAGAATGCAAGAGAAAGTGTTGAAAAGGCAGGAGGGGGAGTTATAGAGAGAAAAGAGGGCAGTCAGGATGCCTGCAACCTAGGAGGGACCAATGGGATAGAGGCAGGGAGGGAACAGAGAGGGAGAGGTGGAGCTAGGGTCTATTTAATAAGGCAGAAGGTGGGGGAGGGGCGGGTGAACATTTGGCAGCAGACAGATGAGCACCAGGGAACTGTGCCAAGCAGTTCAAATCTCCAGGAGCTGAAGCCAGTCAGGGAGGCGGGTGCTGAATCTGCCTATAATTTCAGGCACCATCCACCAGCTGGGTTCATGGCTAGCAAACTGGACTGGAGCTGCTTTCCTGAAGCGTACCTGGAATCTTGCTCTTGAGGGCAGGCCAGGGTGCACCCTGTGGCTGGCTACGCTCAGCACCAGACCACTAGTACAAAAGATGGAGTCCCCCTCAGGAATCCTGTAGAGAAAAGAAGAGGAGAAATCAGCTTATATGTACCAACAAAACAAAGGCTTCAGGGTTTGGGAGGAAGGCTAAGGAAGGAGACAAAAGAATTCTATAACAAGGTGAGAAATTAAGGGTGCTAAGTTAGCCGGAGAGGGAGAGGAGAGAATGATATGGGAGGGCTGGTATTAAGCACCAGCAGCGCCACCAGTATACAGAGGAAAAGGCTAGTGGGGTTGAGGTGTAGATGGGAGAAACAGCAATTCAGCAGTTCGACAAAGCGGTTTTTAACTTCAAACTTTGTTAATACTTAAATAGCTTGAGGCAGTTGGAACACTCCAAAAATGCTATAGGTAGTTGGTAGTTCGGAGCTCCAGTTGCAATTGTTGCAATGGTATCAGATATCAGTTGTATTTCCATGGCAACCAGAGCCTCGGCAGGCAGGAAGCATTATGCAGTGAGCTATTGTCTTTGTATGAGTACCATGAAAAACTGGGGCCTTTTTCTTGACCATTGAAATAAAACAATTTCTTGTTGTACACTGAAACAGAATCAGATTTTTGAGTGCCGTGGCTGTGGTTGGATTTGGCAATGCTGCAGGTATGAAACTTTACTGAATTGCGTGTTGGTTTTGACAAGTCACTACTACTGCCTTTTGAGTTTTTGACATTGAACTAGCAGCAGGTCATGCTGCAATTACACTGTGACTGAGTTTGTAACATTGTCTGACCAACTGTCAAAGTCAATGGAGTCACTGTCACTTGCGTTGATATTTTCTAAAAAAGCGTTAGTTGCGAGGGGCAGTATATTGAATGACAGATCCATTTATTTAAAACACTTGTCATTGAAACAGAGTTTTTTTTTTCCAGGGGTCAGTTACAGTCGTTACTTTTCTTTGCAAACTGGTACTGTGGTCCAGTGGAAACAAATTGTGATCGCAATCACAAAGGTTTCAATGGTGGGCAGGTATTCCATTTTAGAATTCCATTTAGAATTCCAGTTCAAAATCTGGATAGCAATGCTCAGGTGAAGGGTCTATGGAAGTACATTAATAAAAGATTAACGTAAGCCTACTGCTGCTACAGTGGCCAATCAGAACAAAGAGATTAAAACACCATGGCCTGGATATTCAAACATCATTCACATATTTGGGACTGTCTAGTACAGTATGCCCTGTGAGCCCACTGGTCCACACTGTGGACCAATGGGCTTACAGCCCATACTGTACCTGTCAGTCGGCAGGCTGACAGGCGGTATGCGGTGGATTGCAGCCGCCGCTGACGGTGGGGAGGCAGGGTGGGAAAGGGGTCCTGGGTGGGTGGGAGGGTGGGGTGTAACTGTATCACCAGAGTCTGATGTTACAGTGCTTTACCAGCAATCAGGGAATCGGGAGCGAGTGGGGGTCCACTAGACTACCAGGGAATTAATATTTTTACATTTACCAGAGATCAGGCGATCAGGAGGAAGGGGGTCCACTAGACCACCAGGGAATGATGTATTCCACATTTGCCGGTGATCGGGAGGGTGGGGGTACCACTCAGCCACCAGGGAGATGTGGGTGCTTCTGGATGGTGTTCTGGGTGGGCGGGTGGCCACCCATCGGGCGGCTGCTGTGTTGTGCCCTGCATGTGGCAGCCCACCTGTGGGTGGCCAGGAGTTGTTCCAACATTTCACGGGCTCAACTTTGAGCCCCTATGTGGTGCACTGCAGGGGTTGTGCCAGAATATGCGCCACATATCCTGGGCTAAATATCAGGATGTTCGATATGCATGGGCACACCCTGCATCTGTGCTGCATACATTATCATTACGCCCGGTGCATCAGGATTTGCACTGCACCAGGCAGCCTTCTCAATATTCACTGGGTGCAATGTGGGTTGCGCCTGAAGAACTCTGTTGCGCCATGCGCAACCCCTTTGAATATCCAGGCCAATGGAGATTGAGACATGTGAATTGCAGCTTAAAATTAAATACAAGGCAGCGATCTATAAAAAGATGTGCAAACTTAAGGGTGAATTAAATAACTTATTGGATTATCAGGTAGAACAAAAGGCCATGCTCCTTAAACAAAAATTTTATGAGGGTAGCCCAAGGGCTGTTCGACTACTGGCGGCCCGTTTGTGATCCCAGAGAGTGAAAGCAGTGATACCAACTCTAATACACCCTATCACCAGGTGTAAAACACTCCAAACTTCGGAAATAGTAGAGGTCTTTAGAGACTTCTACACTTCTCTGTATGCCCTCCACCCCCACGGGAGAATAAAATATTAGAATATCTTGAATGGATCTCCCTCCCTTCTCTGTCTAGGCAGGCTAAAGCAAGTCTGATAGCCCCTATCTCGGAGCTGGAACTACACTGAAGTCTCTAGACTGAAGGCTTCGAAGTGCCCAGGCACAGATGGACTTCCTGGGGAGTTTTATAAGCATTTTAAGGGTCAGGTGGTATCTCTACTTCACAAAGTATACAATACGATAATACAGACGGATGAAGCCCCCTAGCCTCTTGGGAGCAGGCCATCATATCAGTAATTCTCAAGTCAGGGAAAATCCCGACACTTTGCCCTCATATTGTCCTATTTTGATCCTAAACACCAATTATAAAATTTACATGTCAATCCTTGCTCAGCGTATGCAGGAATTTATAACTCAGCTGATCAATCTAGATCAGACGGGTTTTATCCCTAACTGACAGGTGCAAGATAATCTGCGTAGGGCTGCCCATTTAATTGACCACGTGAACCTCGCCCAAACCCCCTCCATTTTCTTAAGCCTCGATGCCGAAAAGGCTTTTGGTAAAGTCTCTTGGCCCTTTTTGAGGGCAGTATTGGATAAATTTGGGTTTCCCAAACTATTCATTAAGGCCATTTCTAAAATATATACACACCAAGGGCTATATTAGGGCTAATGATCACATTTCTACCTCCTTTACATTGTGTAGGGGTACACATCAGGGTTGCCCCATGTCACCTATTCTCTTAGCCTTATATTTGGAACCTCTAGGAGAGCATTAGAGAGACTAGGATATAAAAGGATTACTATAGGAGGGAAAAGCATAAACTCGCTTTATATGCAGATGATATTCTGTTATATTTTACGGAGCTGGAGTCCTCTATCCCCCACTTGTTTCGACATCTAAACAAATTCTCAGAACTCTCTGGTTGCACCCTAAATACCCATAAAACGGAGGCCATTGCCCATAATTATGACCCATCCCAAGCTCTTAGAGAGGGCTACCCCCTGAAGTGGGTTCTTCTCACTATGAAATACCTGGGGATAAACTTGTCTTTCAACAATTCCCAACTTTATGAGTTGAACTTCCCCCCCTTACTATGGCAAATGCAAGCAGACATAGAAAGGTGGTCTGTGCTCCCTCTTTCATTCCATTCAAGAATACAGACAGTTAAGATGAACCTGCTCCCCAGATTCTTATTTTTATTTCAATGTGTACCTTGTAATGTTACAAAGGAAAGACTGGATGTTTGGCAGAGGATTTTGCTAAAGTGATATGGTGAGGTAAATGCCCCAGAATAAAAAACAAACTTTTTCTCCCTAAGGAGGAGGGGCTACAGGTTTACCTTGTCTGGAGGGTATTGGGTAGCAGTCCAGATGAGATTGCCCTTTACTGTTACACCCCACTTACCAATCCAGTTGGAAGACAATGGATTTGGCGGCTGCCTGCTCCCCACCTTTGTTACCCCAGATATTTGCTCAAACAACAATAGCGAATAACTCGCCCTCACTGTTTTGTGGTACTGCCACGGCTCTGGAGGGATGCAGGTGGGGATGTGGGTGGGGAGCCACAAGGGCTTACCTCTGGAAATACCAGTGCTGGTCGCAAAGCACACCTCATACATTGGCCCGTAGGGATCCCTGGTACAGGCACCAAGAGAAACGTGGGTGCAGGGCCCCCCTGGCAATTTTTAAAAGGGAATCAAATTCTAACCTTTGAAGAGACTGTGGAGAAGTTTAGTTGGACACAAGGAGACCTTCTCTTCTACTACCAGATTAGAGATTATATAATGAAACACTACGTGGTCCTCCAAGACTTCAGGAGATCTCACAACCAGTTGTGTTTGAGAGAATTTGGGGGCAGGGGAGAAAAAGGCAATCTCTTTACTTTATAGGAATTATACTGCTGACTTAAATCATTCAACAAAGTATATTAAGGTGAAGTGGGAGAAGGAATTTGAAATAAGATTAAACGAGGAGAGAGGTGGCTGCAGTCCATTAAAAATACTGGCGCTCTTTCTCGTCTCCGGGATGGGCGATAAGTTTTATGGAAGCTTAGAAGCAGGTACTTTCGTGTACCTGAACAGGTGGCTAGATGGAACCATGAGATTCCTCTCTCTTGCTGGCGAGAATGTGGCACCTCCCCCGCAACACAGGCCCATATTTTCTGGCAGTGCCCTGTAATCAATCAGTATTGGAGCAACATACTTAGGCGACTTCAGGAAATATTTAATATTATGACCCCATTGGGCCCACAGCATGTTATTTTGGGCCTATACTGTACCCTTTGGAGATAAGACGCCAGGAAGCTAAATATTTGTGGAACATTTTGGTTGCAGCTGCCTGTAAGGTAATTTCTAGGAGATGGCTTTCCCCCCTGCCGCCCACTAAGTTGGAATGGAAGGAATTGGTAAACAATGTGAAAACATTTGAGAGAATAACTTTCTCCTTAGCTCTGAGGACCCCACAATTCGTAAATAGGTGGACTAGGTGGGAGCTACTTGGTTAGAGGACCTCTGATAAAGGAGGAGCTGAGGTGATTGCTGTTCCTCCCTCCTCTGGCCCTGCCCTCCCTCTGCACCCCCCACCTCTGCCTTGGGTGAAATATATTGGTAAAGTGCAATGGTTAGTGATTATTATTCAATGCAGTGTGAATTTATTACACCTGTGTATACACAGAATTAAGTCATCATATATAATAAAGTCCTTACTGAGAGATCCAAATCTTGGGGGCTCCCACCCGCTTGCTGTTCTTATCCCCCATTACTCAATTTCCCGCTCAGAGTGCGGTTTATTACTCTAGGTATAGATCTCTAGTTTGGTTATATTTTTTGTTTTTCCTTTCTCCCCTTTTTTTCTTCTCTTCTTCCTTTTTCCCTCTATCCTCCCCTTTTTTATCCCTCCTGGGGTGTATGTCGAGTTTTTATCATTTGATGGGAAGCAGTAGACTACACTATGTGTTTTCTCTTCATTATCCTGGATAAAGCAGTAAAAGTATTGATGAATATTTGTTATTGTAACTCATTAATCTGAATAACAAGGTTAATAGATTTCAAGATCCATTGAGAGTGGCCCGTGATGGTAGTGGGCCTCCCTCAGGTAATGTCTCTGTTTCATTATGATGGATACTATATTGATATAGGTTCTATTCTGTGGATCTGTATGGAATATGCTTTTATCAATAAAGATGAAGTATATATAAAAAAAAAGAATATCAGGCCCATTACTATAACTGCCATTAATTTATACTTCTGTAGTTTATTCTTTAACTGCTGGGAGAAATGTAGTATTATGTTCTTTGCAAAACATTGTTAATACACCAGTGAGGTAACTTAATGCCACAAAACTAGGGAAATGTGACGTTTGGGTTTCCAACCCTAACTCCCCCCCAATCAGCAAAGGAAAAAAAACACTGGGATTTGAGTCTCCAGAGTCTTTGCGAATCAGTGGTGGGACCTTCCTTTTGGTTGTCAACCCTAATGGTCCCCACTCCCCCCAGCCCATAGCCTGTAGTTGATAGCACGTGGAACAGCTCCAAGCCAGTGCCTCATAGTGATACACTCTTCAAAGGCAAAGAATTATGTCTCACTGCATATTGCAAACACAATTTTTTGTAACTTTCTTTATGCAGTGCCCTGTGGGCCCTGCCTGAAGAAAGGAGATCATGTGTGATGTTTGTTTGGGGAATGGCGTGGGCATTTGGGTTGAAAATCCCAAGGAAGACCCCACCAGTGACTCATGAGACCCAAAACCCTAATGTTTTCCCTTTGCTGCTTAGGGATGGGGGTGGGACTTAGGTTTGGAAACCCTAACACCACATTTCCCTACTTTTGTGGTATTGAGTTATTGTTACATAGAAACATAGAAGTTGACGTCAGATAAAGACCGCAAGGCCCATCCAGTTACTGGTGCATTAATGACATTTTTGCAAAGAATTTCCTTTCTTTTTGACATAGGGGAATTGTGTCCTTATTCAAGCAAGTCCCTTTGGGACCTGTGTAAAAAGATGCAGATACTCTGGGTGAAGAGAAGACTCCATCCACCTACAGAAGTGCAGGGTCCACGATGCAGCTTGATGCAATGGCAGGTGTGAAAAATTCATTGGACTGTCTTGTGGGCTGTGGAAGTCCAGGGCCCTATGGACCTTGCACATGTGTGTGGCCACAGCTACAGATGCACTAGGCAAAGAGTGCATCTGTCAGCCAATGCACAGGGCCACCCAAGTGGGGGAGAGGTGGCCATATGCCAAGAGGACAGTTGTCTTCACTCTATGGTAGCCATGCCTATGCAGACAACCCTGCACCTTTCATTCTCTGGCTGGAGGGGTGTCACATAACAGTGCCATCCTCCACCCTCACCCCATCCAGCTGGGTCACAGATCTCACCACTGAAATCAGCTCACAAGCATGGGATCACAAAGCACACCCACTGGGGTCAAGACTGGCACCACACACAAAGTTTAACAATTATTATTTTTTTTTATTTTGACCCAAAATGTTAATGATGCTTGTTTTATGATTCACCTTATAAGCATGACATGTACCATTTATAGCATATTTGGACATGTTGAAAGTTTGGAGTCAAAATAAAATGAGTGAAGATATGAGTGAACGTTGAAATATTGCAACATGCACTCATAACCTGGTCAGTTTATCATATTCATACACCAAATTTTCAGCATAGCCTTTTTATTACCCCACCTCATGAACCTGGTAGGTAAAAAGTTTTACATCCCTGCCGAAACGTGTTTCCACACCACCAAGACATCATTCCGCGCCTCAGGTGTGAAAATGCATTTTGGCCAGGATTTAAAAAATGACAGCTGTCAGGTTCATGAGGTGGTGTACAAATATGTCTATGTTGAAAAATTGGGGTCAAAATATTTAAAATTACTAAAGTTATGAGTGAGCGTAGTACAATTTCAATGTATGCACATAACTTTGCCATTTTTACATATTTTGACCATAAATTTTCAACATAGCCTTCTTATGACCCCACTTAATGAACAAGGGTGGTGAAAATGTTCAAATTTTGCCGAAATGGTGATTTTACCAAGAAACCACAAAGTCACCTTTCTGGCTTGATTTGTATAATTCCATCACCATTGGTCATGAGGTGGGGTTCCAAAAAAGACCATGTTGAAAATTTGGTGTCAAAATATGCAAAATGACAAAATTATCCATCAAAGTTAAAAATCCCTTTGAAATACATTGAACCACACTTACCTTAGTTTCTCATATTGCAGCCAGTGGTTCCAGCAGCAAGACATGTCTTCGATCAGAGAATGGCTCTTTGCCCTTGGATCTGTTCAGGTGAGTGAGGGTATGTGGGTGGTGTGGGGGTGTGTGGGATAGTGGCTGCTCAGTGGGAGGTCAGGGTGGGGGTCAGATCGAAAAGGGACTGTTTTCTTTTTTACATGTGTAAAAAAAAAAACATTGAAGGATGGTTTTCTATATTGCAGGTTACTTGAATGTGGGGATGGCAATCAGAGGGTGGAGAGGTGCCACTAAACACCAGGAAAAATAAACCATACAAAAGAGACAGTGATCAGAGGATATGTGTGTGTGTGTGGGGTGAAATTAGATACCAGGGGAAAAAACAACATACATTAAAGGGTGATGATCAGAGGTTGTGGGTGCCACAAGATTCCAGGGAAATATACCATGCATAAGGGACAGTGATCAGAGGGTTGAGTGCCACTAGACACCAGGGAAACATACCATACAGAAAGGGGGTGGTGATCAGAGGGTGGGGAGGTGCAACTAGACAATAGGGAAACAGTACATAAATACGGGGCCAGTGGTTGGTGGGTGAGGGGAGTGACTAGACACAAGGGAAATATTAGATAAATAGGGAGCCAGTAATCAGAGAATGGAGGGGGGGCCACTAGACACCTAGGAAACCTAACATACATAATGGGACAGCAATCAGAGGGTGGGTGGCACCACTTGACACCAGGGAAACAGCATCTCACTGCTCTCAGACTAGCCCATAGCACGAGTTCCAGCTGCGGCTGCAGAACTCAAGAAAGTCCTGCTATTCTCATACAGAGAATGTGGGTGAGCAGCTCCTTTTGCTAAGCTGGGTGGGCACCCTGGATTTTGACTACCCAGTAAATGTATTTCTGGCAACTTTTTAAAACTAAATGAACACCAGAATCTAACTAAATGGATCTTGTTTAGCTAGGTTCAGGTGTTCATCTTTTCAAAAATACATTGTTATGAGGTACTTCTAATGTATATAAGTTTAAGCAGTAAAAAGAAAATGGTGGCCATCTTGACTGCTTTTTCCCCCTCGACAAGTAAATCATGCAAATAACCCCTCGTGATATGTTTCTTTACCTTTTGCAATAGTTTTTTTTTACCTGTCACGATAATTTTGTTTTACCAGTCGCACTGGAACAGTAACTCAAAAATCATCATAACTTTAAAACGGTATAATATTTTTTCACCAAACCTTTCAAAGGCACACCCTTGGCATGATCCCCTTCAACCCTGAAAATTTCATGAAAAAAATTCCACACAGTCTAGGTTGTAGATTAGAACAAAAAATACCCAATGTTAAGTATAGGGAAACAAAACATGTTTTTTGCTATTTTTTGGCACTCCATATCTTGAAAACCATGCAAGATGTCATCATGAAATCCATACCTTGAGACGCAAACATCTTGACCACACATGATAACTTTTGTGCTATTCAGTCAAACAACTCCGAAGTTATTAAAGTGCAAAATTTGGGGTTTAACATTAAACAGCCTACTCAACTCTAATTACAGGGGTGCTACAGCACCTATTATATTATATATACTGAATATTAGAAACATAGAAACATAGACTTTGACGGCAGATAAGGACCACTTGGCCCATCTAGTCTGCCCATTTCCCTACCTACAGGATAGGCTGCAGATCCTAGTTAACCAACAGCCTATTTCTTCCTACCCCCCACAAGAATTGCCTTATGTCTGTCCCATGCATTCTTGAATTCTCTCACAGTTTTAGACCCCACAACCTCCTCAGGAAGGCTGTTCCATGCATCCACTACCCTCTCTGTGAAATAATACTTCCTCACATTGCCCCTGAACTGCCCTACCTCTATCTTTAAATTGTGTCCCCTTGTTCTTGCAAGTCTCTTTTTCTGAAAGATGCTACCCTCTTGGACTTTGTTGATTCCACTGAGGTACTTAAAAGTTTCTGTCATGTCCCCCCTCTCCCTTCTTTCCTCAAGGGTATACATATTAAGCTCCTTTAGTCTCTACTCATACAGTTTCTCTTGTAGACCCTGCACCATTTTAGTTGCCCTCCTCTGGACTACCTCTATCCTGTCTATGTCCTTGCGGAGATGAGGTCTCCAGAACTGGACACAGTACTCCAGATGGGGTCTCACCAACTGTCTGTACAGAGGATAACAACTTCCTGTTTTCTGCTGCTTATGCCTCTCCCTATACATCCCAGTATACCCCCAGCCCTCCCTACTGCCTTCTCACATTGCTTGCTAACCTTAAGGTCATCTGATATGATTACCCCCAGGTCCCTTTCCTTTTTGTTGTTGTTACTACCTCCCCCCATTGTGTATTCTTCCCCTGGGTTCTTGTTTCCCAGGTGCATTATTTTGCACTTCTTTGCATTGAATCCTAGCTGCCATACTTCTGACCATTCCTCCAACCTTGCCAAGTCCCTTTTCATCCTTTCCACGCCTCCTTGTGTATCAACCCTGTTGCAGATCTTTGTGTCATCTGCAAAAAGGCATACTTTTCCTTCCAGTCCCTCTGCAATGTCACTGATGAAGACACTAAAAAGGATTGGACCCAATACTGAACCCTGCAGTACCCCACTAGTAACCCCTCTTTCTTCAGAGTGGACTCCATTTACAATTACCTTCTGTGTCCTGTTGTGCAGCCAATGTTTTACCAGGCTACCACCCTGGGACCCTCCCAGGCTGGTTAATTTGACTATTAATCTTTTGTGTGGGACTTGTCAAATGCCTTGCTAAAGTCTAGGTAGGCCATGTCCACAGCCCCTCCCTGGTCTACTACTTTGGTCACCCAGTCAAAGAAATCTATTAGATTCATCTGACATGACCTTCTCGCTGTGAACCCATGCTGCCTTGGGCCCTGTGCCCCACTGGCCTCTAGGTACTCAACTATTCTTTCCTTCAGAAGTGACTCCATCACTTTCCCTACCACAAAGGTCAGACTGACAGGTCTGTAGTGTCCTGCCTCTGTCTTGGTCCCACTTTTGTGAAGGGAAATCACATCCGTCTTCCTCCAGTCCTCGGGTACCACACCATCCTCCCATGATTTATTGATGTGGTTTTCTATTATTTGCAGTAGTATTATTTACATTTTATTTTTTTGTCTTAATAAATCATTCCACATTAAAAACAAGCATTTGTCAATGCCGAATGTTTGCTTGCTGGCATTGGCAGTGGTAGTGTAGAAGTTACAGAGCTGCGTAATAGGAATGGCAGTGAAGTATTGAACTGAAGCCAACCCCACCACCACCCTGCAGAGAGTGACAGGCATTGGGGTGTGCATTTGGGTCGTCAGGCATAATGGCCACGCCATTTCACCACACCCCACTCTGCAGAGACTGACAAGTGTCACGTGTTCCTTGAGGTCTTTGGCCTTTATGAGCACCCCATTTCATTAGGAAATATGGTGAGATGGGTGCATAGAGGAGGAGAATGGGGTGAAGTTTGGGGCTGAAGAGTCCAAGGCATACCTCGATGCCTCTCAGTGACTGCAGGTGTGGAATGGTATGAGCATCACAGGCAAGAATCCCAAGTCACACCCCTGATTCCTGTCATTCTCTATAGGGTTGGGCGATTTAGTTGAAAAGCCTAATACCTCAGGCATTCATGTGGTAAGTTAACTCAAATTTTCTAACATGTTTGTTTTGTGACCCCACCTCATGAACAGGGGGAATATCAGTTTGGTAGCCAAAAGCTGCTTATGCACAGTGACTACGGCATTTAGCACCACAGGTGCAAAATATTCGAACAGGATGTAAAAATGACAGCTGTACTCTTTCATGGGGAGGTGTAAAATGGCTATGTTGCAAATGTGTAGTAAAATATTTAAAAATGGTGAAGTCACGGCACATAGAACCGTACAACGACACCGTTATATAATTAGGTTGGGGATTTTATAGCAGATTGTCAACTCAGGCATTTTGGTGCCTCCAAACATGAACAGTGTCACTGTGATTTTCTTTTATTTGTGCCGAACAATGATTTCCCACAGCGACACGCATCTCTGCACTGAAAGTGTGAAAAACACACTTTGGCCATGTTGTGAAAAATGGCAGCTGTACTGTTCATAAGGAAGTGTTGAAAAATGCCACTAGTGAAAATCTGGACTGAAAATATTACGAAGTCATGAACTAACGAGGATGCGTGGAAACTGCACAATGTTCACTCGTACCACAGTCATTTTATGGACTTTTGTCACCAAATTTTCAACATAGCCATTTTAAGACCTCTGTCTCATGAACAGTGTAACTGTGATTTTCTTAATCTAGTCCTAAACATTGCTGGCACACCAACAGCACCATCGTCGCTTCATGAAGCGGAAACACGTTTTTGGGCAGGATGTGAAAAATACAGCTGTACTGCTCATAAGGAGGTGTGCAAAAATGGCAATGTTAGAAATCTGGAGTGAAATATTGAAAATTCTGAAACCTCACGGTCGTGGGAACACCAATGCAAACCGTTTCGTCAAAACAGTCATTTTTAGGAATTCTGTCACAAATTTTCAACATTGCCATTTTAAGATCTCTGCTCATGAACAGTGACACTGTGATTTTCTTAATGTGTCCCGTACATTGATTTCGCACAATGACTGTGCCATTGTGCGCTACATGGGCGGAAACACATTTTGGGTGAGATGTGAAAAATGACAGCTGTACTGCTCATAAGACGGTGTGGTGAAATGGCAATGTTGAAAATCTGGAGTGAAAATATTGAAAGTTCGCGAACTTACGAGCCTGCGTAGGAACTGCGCAAAGCACGCTCGTTAAACAGTCATTTTTTGGAATTTTGGCACCAAATTTTCAACATGGGGGTTTTGGGTCCCCTTCTCATGAATGATTTCACTGTCATGGTGGAATTCAGGCCAGAAGGGTGATTTCGCAGTTACTGCGCAGTCACTGCGTGAAATCACCCTTTGGGCCAGAATAATGCCATGACAGTAACATCATTCATGAGAAGGTGTCAAAAACCCCATGTTGAAAACTTGCAAAATCAAAAATGGCTGAATATAATAAAGTTGAAACCCCTATCTAGCCCATTATACAGCTTACCGGCATTTCCTCAGTTCGCGGTCGGCTTTGAAGAGTGCAGGCGTGTTCCCAGTCCACGCAAGATCATCGCGGGTCCAGAGGTAAGGTATGGGGTGGGGTGTGGGGAAACTGGAGTGCGCCAGTGGGTGGAGTGCGGGTTGTGGGAGGGGTCGGAGGCGCACCCGCTGGACCGTTTTCTTACAGTTAAAAAAAGACGTTGTGAGGACGTTTGCCACGCCTGGGTGGGCTCCCAGCGTGGCACAAGGACTTTAGTAGGGCGTTCAGCCGGTGAGGATGGGGCACCCGTCGGCAAAAAACAAAAAAGCATGGGACCGTTTGCCATGCTGGGGTGGGCTCCCAGCGTGGCACAAGGAGCTTTTGGGAAGGGTGCGTTCAGCCCGACGGGGATTGGGCACCCCATCAGCAACATGATGGATTGCCACGCTGGGGTGAGCCCCAGCGTGGCATCAACAGTGGGAGGGAGAGGAGACAGGCGCAGTTCAGCCGGCGGGGATTGGGCACCCGTCGGCTACTACACTGCGGTGCAGGAGGCGCCGCGCCTGCGGCTGGGGGAGCTGCAAGTGAGCAGCTTCTTATAAGCTGCTCACTCAAGCGTAGCTCCCCTTTCAACTGCTTATGCCACTGCATTTTGGAGCTGTCATAGAGCAGCTCCAAATACGATACTACAGAACAGCGCCTGCAAGCCACACCTGAATGGAGGAGGAGGTGACACACCTCCGAAATCTCCGATGATGGCACTATGTTTCTTGCACATGCGTGCAAGCAAACATAATGAGTGGGATTATTAGGCAGAAAGGTGGATGTAGGGATTCTTTAGGAAAGGGGCTGATGGTACAGGTGAAGCCTCTGGAAGGACAATTGCATTACAACTCCCTTGCAAACCTACTCAATGTGATACGTATAGTGAAAGTGTCCATGTGAAAATGTTCAGCCCCAGATACAAAGCATTACCCTCTGGAGCCTGTGACTATGCTTCACATCATGTAAAGCCCAGGGTTTCAAATTATTAACTGGGACATCTATAAATTAGACCCAGAGGATGGACAGTGGCCATGTGCCAGCTTTGCTAGGCCAGGTTGAGCTGGGTTGAAAGGGGAGTCATATTGACACAAGTGCTGATAATACATAGAGGATAATGAAAGGACATTAATTAACAACAAAGCTATGCTGCCATCGAGTGATTACCTTGGCAACGTATGTAAACCTCGAGAGCGTGGCTTGAGAGGTTTACAAAGGTTGCCAAGGTAACTACGAGATGGCAGCTCAACTTTGTTGTTCAGTGATGCCTATTCGTTGTCTTTTATAGTGTTTGGGCATCGCTATCACCTTACTTCAGTTAAAAGCCTTTCCATCATTACAAGCAGACATATGTTACATTCTTTCTTACCTTCCATGATGGGCTGGACTGAATATGACACAGGACAGAATCAGATACACTGCGGGTACGAATAAAAATGAACCGTTTATTTTACAGAGTATCAGAGCTACATGGTGGGTAGTGCTGCCATTATTGTTTATGAGTGGGTGATTTTCACGGCTGACTCGACTTGGATTTAGCTATCAGTTGCCATTGCCAGTCACTCAGCTTTGAACTTAGTTCTGCCAGCTCAATCATTTGAGGCGCTCGCTGGGTCACTACGTGAACAGATTCCATCTTGTTGTACCATCAATGCAACGTCCATCAATGGTATAACAACATCTGCCATCACATCGGTGGTACAACAACACTGGTGAATGATAGATTTCCTGTGAATATAGCATTCTACTATACACTATAAAATAATTAGGGCTATATTTTCAATAAAGATGATGCAGCTGCAATTCCTGACTTTGGGCTACACCTACGTCATCTGAAATATACCAAAACATTGAAATACTATGTTCAAATATGTTGATGCATTTGGGACTGTTTACCACTTTATGGCACAAAAATGACACATGCATCACTTTTTTTTCCACCTGCATCATTTTTTGTGCACAAATTGCCAAAATAGCTTCACAAATTTAGAAGTGGGATGACCTGTCTAATCCAGGCATTGTCCTCACTCACTGCCTGCATAACATGCTCAAATGACTTGAGGATCTTTATCAAGCCACCCATGAGTCACCACTGGTCTGTTGTTAGAGACACGGATGCCCCATCACTGAATCTGCAGCTGTCACATGTGATTCTGGACCTTTCCTGATTAAGCAAAGTGTGACAAATTCACCAGCACTCAGTAACCAATGCCTTCAGGTTTTGTTGCAAAGGAATTTTTGTACAACCAGGTTAAGATTTTTTTTAAACTTCTTTATTAACATAGTCAGATTCGTACCAAATACATAAAATAGACTGTGACATTCCATTAACATTATGAAACAATACACAATGGATGTCCAGTTGCTTATTACGTAAAGAACCCTAGTAAAAGTGACCTACTGGATATGCTCATGGTGAGCAAACCCCATCTTTTTTCTCATGTTGATGCCTTCTTCTCAGACGTCAATGACCATTGCTTTTTTGCAGGAGTAAGATCAACCAATAACTCATCACCCATGACTACGTTTTCTATGAAGAGATCTAGACACAACTTCAATGAATTTGCCTATCTATACGAGCTCAAGCACTCCCCGCATCGGCAGGATTTCTACCTGGCCGAAACGGTTACATCGGCTTACAATATCTTCCATGGCATCCTGTCGGGGGCCCTTAATAAGTATGTTCCCTTAATTAAAGTTCAGGCTAGGAACAAAACCTGTAAATATTTCTCCTCAAATCAAGTCTCTGCTCTTAGAAAGGGATAAGCTTTGGAAAAAGCACGAGACTGAACACCCTAAGGACTGGAATCAGTTCAGGAGGTTATGAAATGTATGCACTAAATCAATCAGAGAATCAAGACTACTTTCTTCAGCTCTGAGCTTGACTCTGCCACAAAGAGTCCAATTAAGTTCTGGAACACTATTAACGACCTGCTGGGCCACTCTCCAGGAAACTCCCTCCTAACCAAGATTATCTCTGGCAACTCAGCTATCACCAAAAAGATGGATATACTTGACTCATTTAATAACCATTTTGCTACTGCAGGCCTGGCATTTGATAACTCCCCAGCGAACATACTTCGCTCCCAGATTGCCAACCACCTTCCTGAAGAATCGACCGCTCCCTCACTATTTACGCTTCAACCTACCTCATTGAAAGAGGTTGAGGACCTCTTGCTACAGCTGGACATTAGAAAAAGTGCTGGGGATGACACCTTAGACCCTTACTTCCTAAAGATTGCCTACCACGTCCTAGCAGTACCTATTACCCACCTATTTAATTTATCCCTGTCCCAGGGCATCTTGCCACCTGTATGGAAGACAGCACATGTCATCCCTCTGTTCAAATCAGGTGACCCCTGCGATCTCAACAACTATAAGCCAGTTTCTCTCCTTCCAGTATTGTCCAAACTTCTGGAAAATTGTAAATGCACAGCTGAAAGCTTACCTTGAATCAATGAAACCAGTTAAATCCTATGCAGTCCGATTCAGAGCAAACATAGCACTATTATGGCCCCCGCTAAAGTAAACTGATAATTGGCAGCGTGATCTTGAAAACAGAAACTTTATTTGTGCTGTTTTCCTGGGTCTAAACAAGGCATTCAACACCGTCGACCATAGCCTGCTCCTCTCCTCCCTACAAAACATAGGTGTGGACCCCTCCTCTCTGCATTGGCTCATAGACTATCTTACAGGGGCGCTTTCAGAAAGTTAAAGCTGAAGGAGGTCTATCTCCTCTAAAAACTCTTCAAAGAGGGGTACCCCAGGGATTTATATTAGATCCCCTACTATTTGCAATCTACATTAATAATATCGACGACTGTATTAAAAATTCCAGCATTCATCTGTTTGCAGATGATACAGTCCTCTATGTGAGTCGCCCAATGTCCAAAGCTGTCTGCAATGATCTCCAGTCTGAATTCAACTTTCTACAAAGCCATCTTCTCCAAAAAAAGTTACTTCTCAACGCCAAAAAAAACCAAAAGCGATGCTCTTTTCTCCATTCATCCATACAGCAAACCCTGTGTCTAGTGGGACAGTTCCCCAGATTACCACAGTTCTAGGAGAAAAAATTAGAATTTGTTACAAAATTCAAGTATTTGGGAGTATGGATAGACCACTGACTCTTTTTCATTGAACACATCGAGGATTTGCTAAAATGACTCTGACAAAGGCTAGGTCTTTTCTTTAGATAAACAGATTTCTCACCAGAGATGCCAAGCTATGGTTGGTCCAATCAACTTTTCTATCGCTGGTTGATTACGCTGATTTCCTGTACAGCTAGTGCCCCAGCTCATACACAGCAAAAGCTGAGCATGCTCTACCATTGAGCAATGAGGTTTATTATGGGACTTCCTTTGTCAGGCATCACTGTGCCCTATATGGGCTGTGGGGTGGACCTCCCTCAAGCTCAGGCATCACAGAAATGTCGACTCTGGACTTATAGAGCTATCTCTAATAAACTGCCTCATTATATCTCCTGCTGTCTACCCTAAGTGTAGTTGGGAAATACGCACTAAGAAGCTACTCATTTACACCACTTAAAGTGGCCAAGGCAAAATCTTGATTTGGCAGGGCAGCTATAAGCTTTGTGCTGCCTACCTTATGGAACAATCTGAAAAAAACTCTCAAATTAAGTACTTTGGTCTGTCTAAATGCTTTCAAGACACTATATTCCTGCACAATCAAAGAAGCGTGTAACTGCTTCCCACATCCAGGTCCAGTACCTGTGCCTGCACTGGTAACCATCCCCACTCAGACCCAACTATAAGCATTGACACCTTGCCTACCTCCCTCCTAAGCCTAAATGTCTTACCTTCCAGATCTCCCTGACTTATTGACTCTATATCCCTACCTCTTCCTAGTCTCCCTACTTCGGGTAGGAGCATCATTACCCTCTGGTCGAGACAACCTCCCTGCCCCTCACTCTTATACCCTACATCACCAGTGCCCCCACCCTTTTCCCTTCCCCTATCCCTACATCCCTACCTTTCTCTGCTCTGTTTTGTACCTTACGCCTTCCTAGCCTTTCTCCTCCCTCCTTCCCTCCTCTTCTATCACCGCTACTGTTTCGTGTATTCTTCCAACTGTCTTATGTAACCATGCCCCTAAAGCTGATTGTAGATACTATTGTGTATGTAGATGCCTTTACACCCTGTACATTGTCTGAATTGTTCCATGCATATACGAACTATCTGAGTATCTTATTTATACTTGTAACTATTGTTCTTTTCTTTTTTACCAGATTGTTAAATATCTGTGTTGCCTTGTAAACATCTGTGTTGCCTTGTATAAACATTTGTCTATGCTCCACTCAGGTCCATCTTGCAAATGAGCTTTGCTCAATGATGACCGCCTGGTTAAATAAAGACTTGATTGATTGATTACTAAAATAGTCAATAATCAAGTCCACTTCTCCCTGTAGAGAAGTCTAAGTTGAAATCAAAGTGATATCATCTCACTTGTGATAGGAAAAATTAAAGTCCAATAATACCTGAGAACTCTTATTTTGTCAATATCTGCTTTTCGCTGTACAGAGATGATCTCGTTTATTACAATGGTATTACTTAAAGCATCTATACCTACATTAAAGGACAATGAGTATTGTGACTGCAGTCATTTGGTTGCCAGCCAAAGCCACCATAACTCAACAAAAAGAAGAATGCACCAGGGCACCATTCCAAAAAAAAAACTGATTGTTTAGGTGTTTGGATATGACTACCTGTACATCAACAAACCACATCAACAAGATAATAAAAATAAAGAACAGCATATAACTGATGTAACAGAACTTAGAAGTGACAGTTTAATGCAAATAAGGAGATACTACAGGATATTCAAAACAATGGGTGATGATACAGAGCTGGGGTGAATCCACTAACTAATTTTATTTATTTTCTTTTTATCATCTTTCTATTTTTTCTCCTGCAGCCACTGACCTGCCTTGCATCTCCAGCCACTGCTCCACTTCCCCGACAACCCACGGAGGCGCATCCGCCCCTGGTCAGCTGGCATATGCAGCTGTACCTGCGAGAGGATCCCCCTCGTCCCTCGCACCAGGCCAGGATCCATACCGCCCTGGTGTCTGTGCCAACGCCCCTGCTGGCTCAGGAAGTGTGGCCATCAAGCTGCCACAGACAGTGCTGCCATTTTTCCTCTGATTTTAGCCCCAGGAGTGCAGATGTGCAATGATGTCTAGCACTAATGTGCTGACGTCCGCTGCACTCTTCCCTCAGTTGCACTGTCTCTGGCAGTGCCTCCAGGAGTCCCCAGGGCTGCTGCAGAGTGGTGAAGACCCACATCCCTCCCCAGGATGGGAGAGCAGTCCTCCTAATGCTTTATCCTACCCTCCCCTGCCAATCCCAGACAACCCGGACTTGCGTCCGGAGCCGGGTTGCCAGTGTGACACGAGGTGTGGCATCCAGCGCCTCAACCCTCAGTGCCACTGGGCCGGTCTCACCAACTCATTTTAATGTTTTAGTAACACTGTGCCTGTTGGGATAGCACAGACCTTCCCTTCAGGTCTTTGATCAAGTTGCGTGAAGGGTAACCAAACTCCCAGACACTTATCCACAACGAGGTTAAGATGATATGCCACACATAGCACCTGGAAAAAATACCCCATCACTAAGGCATATTGACCATATGTTGACCATATTTTGTCCATTATCACTGGCTAGTGAATACTGCTTTGGAAGAATGTACAGTAGGTGTAGCTAGTTGCAAACTGTGTTCAAAAGGGTTGCTATGTTTGTTTTCCACTTTGTGAAGCAAACAAGTTTTGTAGCTAGTGTGCAGTGCTGTTGAATGCTGGCTCAGGTGCTGTCAGTGCAGCTGATTTGACCTCACTTTCCCCCTGAGTCCCATATTACCCTATGAAGTTGGGCCAGTGTGCTGTGACACAAATATAAGAACTGCCACAATTTGCCTACTCATCCACATATCTGCACTTGTATATAGGCAAAAGCTGAATTCTGCAAGGCATGGCTTACAGCCGTGCAACTCTGTCATAAGGTCAGGAACTTCACAATTGACAAAGTAAGTCAGACTCGGCACCTGCCATATTGGTAAGCCCTGAACATGGCAACACATCAATGGCCAGCATTTTGGCTTTTGCAGCATTCAGTTCAGGGGTTGCAGCATGGTTTGGGGGGGTATTTGGTGTGGTGGGAAAGGAAGAGGTGCAGGAAAGGTGGAGGAAGTGGGCCTTTTGGGGGTGGCTGATGGTAGTACAGGTGGAGCCCCTGGAAGAAAAATTATGGTAAATCTCCCTGGCAAATCTACTCAACCTGGTGCATCTAGTGAAAGTGTTCATGTGAAAATTTCAGTAATGGCCGGCCCGGTGGTGCTGAGGGTTGAGGCGCTGGACACCACACCTCGTGCTGTGCCAGCGACCTGGGTTCGGGAACGAGCCTGGCTCGGTCGGCCAGGGTCGGCGGGGTGGCTGAAGGATCGAGCATCTGCCAGACTGCTCTCCTTCCCTGGGAGGGGGGTTTGCTGCCCCCAGTGCTCTGGTGGCCTCTAGCTGGGGCTGGGGGTGATGCAGTAGCACAGGCAGTTGGGGGGGACGTGCTGGGGCCGACACTGGGAAGGTATGTGTGCAGTAGCATGCATGCGCCTATCACTTGGTGTCATTGCACACCTCACACATCATAGGAAACCAGAAAAATGGGAAATTGGGCACTGGTTGTGGCGGCATGATGGGCGTCTCAGATGGGGAGCATACGGCTCCCAGGATATGCAGCGACACACTGGATCCAGTCTCGGCGTAGGGGGGCCTGCCACCGCCCAGCCATGGGGGATAAGTCACAGGGTACTAGCTGCAGGACCCGAACAGGAGCCGGAGGTCCTTGAAGATGGTGGACAGAAGACCTGAGGGGATGCCAGGACATGACAGAAGTAGGCTGACCAGGGCTGAGGGGAGAAAAATGATCAACCAAAAAAAAAAGAAAATTTCAGGATTGCCCCAAACACAAAACATTGCTCCTCTGGAACCCCAACCGTACCTTCACATAATGTTGTCTAGGGCTTCAAAATCTTTAGTGTGGGATTTCTAAATATTAGACCCAGAGGATGAGACAGTGGCCCATATGCACAACTGGAAAAGTGGGTCTGACTCGGCACTTGCCATGTTTGGCAGGTCTTGGACATCAGTTTGCAGAAACCTTCATTCTCAATGAATGGGTATGACAACATATCTATGGCCAGCATTTTGTCTGTTGCAACATTCAGTTCCCAGGCCACAGTATGGTTTGGGGTTTGGTGCTCCAAGAATTTTGTGACTGTGGTTGCACGTGTTTTGGGGTTGTGGTGGTGGGGCTTTTCTCAAACAGCTGGACTTAGGGACATAAGGTAATACGTGACATGGATCTGGGCTCAGAAAACCAGTGGTCTTTGCTCTTAGTCTTAGTCTTAATGATGGGGACTTCAGTAAGGGTGCTGCTTACTGATTTTCTGCTGCTTCTGGTGTATTCACTAATAGGCAGCTCAATTTCCTCCTCCTCCTCCTCAACAACTTTCTTAGCCTTCTCTTCTGTACTGTTCTCCTCCTTCTCATGTAGCACCTTTTAATTAGGGTAGCTCAGATTCTCTGGAATTCATTCTGACAGTATGGAGTTGGAATTTTAGATATTCTGATTACAGATCTCTTCTGTTCCACCTCTGATTAAGGCATTAGAAGCAGAATCTGAGACAGATTCAGGAGTTCTGAATCAGCATCAGACTCCCAACTCCCATGCCAGTTCAGATCTCTCACGAGGCAGGCTGCGGCTGTGCTCATCAGTGGCTGAGTGGTGGCGATTTTTCAAAATAATTCCATTAGATTCTATTGTAATAAGAATAAACTGCTGACCTCCTCCCTGACTGCATCCCTCCTCAGCAAGCCTCCATGAGTGAAGAAGAAGCAAGCAGGCACAACCTGAGTATCCCCCGGTATAGCCTGAGTACTCCCCAGTCCACCTAGTTTGATTTCCCCCAGCCCCTAGTTTGGCTCTGGCCCCCTTTCCAGCACATTAAGTACACTTGTGTAAGGGCAACAGAGCAGACTGTTGCAGTCCATGCTGCAGCATTCTTCAAACTGAGTTCTTTACATTGTGTCCCAGAAGTCTTCAGTTCTCAGTGACTGGGGGAGGAGGTAGCTGATCTAAAGAAAGCCCTGGGTGTAGACTGCTCAACCAAATGCCTTAGCTTACTTGTGACAAGTGGCATTGGCATAACACTGCTGGGGATTAGTGTGTTTGGTAGTGCGACAAAGTCTGCAACCCAGTTAGACCACAGCAGCCCAGTGCTGAACTACAAAAATAATATTTATTGATGATCTCAAGGCTTTTACCCCCTTTAGTCTACGCTGTACCTCCATGACAATTATGTCTTTCTCCCTGGCCCCACAGATTTTTAAATAATATATAGAGAGACTGGAATTACAAACCTTTGAGTCAGGGACTCCTTTGCAAAGGCTCCACATCAGATACAACATACTTAGAACAAACACAGAATAGCATCTAGTGCATACAGGTGGTTGACAAGGTTAGGGTGTAATGACAAACCCAGAGTCAAGTTAGGCTACCAAACAGTACATAATACAATTGTAAGGTAGAAGGCCAGTACCAAAGGCCAATGTAGACAACAAGTTAGGTGTCATTGTAGGTGACGGGGGGTAGGTTAGGTCCAATCACAGGCACCGAGGGGAGAAGTTCAGAGCACAGGAGGATTTAAAGGGGCCATCTCACCTCAGAGGTAACAGCTGGGGATAGTTCATTCATCCATAGTGGGGCTATATAGTAAAAGGACCATTGGCCCAAGGAGATCCTGCAGCCCAGGGCTTGAAAGGAGGCCAATGTGGTGCTTCTGGTAATCCTAGAGTGAGGGGCTGGTTGTAGCAGATGTCGGAGGCTGGGAGGGGAGATGCTGAGAAAGAGCTTTCTGGCAATGAGACAAGTGTGCTATCTAAGCCTGCCATCAAAGTTTAGCCATTTGGTGTGCCTGTAGAGTTCACAGGTACGTGTCCACCTGTCACACACAGTGACAAGGCAGGCAGGCTTTATTAAGGGAAACCTTAAGACAGCAGAGGGCGGAGTTGTCATCAGCACCATAGAATATGATCCCATAATCAATTAGGGAAAGGACCAACAATCCCACCACAAGAAATTATGCATAACATCACATAAAAAAGGAAAGATTAAATTGAATGTGTTACATTGCCCTTCACAACGTTTGACAATCCATGGATGGATATTTGTGCATTTTTGCTTGTTTTTTTTGTTTCTTGTTTTTTTCTTTTTTCATTGTTATATATTTTTTTAAGTTCATTGCCTTCTTTAAACTTTGAATGCAATTGTTGTGCTCTGCTGGCGGTAAATAGTGGTTAGCGTTTGATTACAGGAATTGGCAGCAAGGTTAGAAGGTGGAAGGAGGTCCTGTCAAGGTTACCAGGTGAGGAAAAAGTAGACCCCCCTAAATAAACAATCCTTTAATAGAGGAACAATTGTGTATACAGAGGACGCAGCGATTCAGTTTACAGTTGAATGCCTGACTGTATCTGCTATCTGGTACATCTAAATGCTTTGGATTAAATACCTTTTGCACTTTTCTTGTACCTTTCTTAAGGTTACCTGCACTTGGAGTTTGATTGCTCCTATTTCTAGGTGATAGTGGTTCAGAGTCTGACACAGTGATTGAACCCACAGAATCAGAGTGGTATCAGACTGGACTGTGTGGACCGACGGAGGAGCAGCGTCAGGCTGGGTTGCCCTGTGTGGTCAAGTGTGACTGATTTGTGAGCCTCTATAGATGTTATGGATGTTGTGAAACCCACCCAGATAAAGTTTAGTGCCACAAGAAACATGGAAACATAGACTTTGACGGCTGATAAGGATCACTTGGCCCACCTAGTCTGCCCATTTCGCTACCTACGGGATAAGCTGCAGATCCTAGTTAACCAACAGCCTACTTCTTCCTACCCCCCACAAGAATTGCCTTATGTCTTTCCCTGCATTCTTGAATTTCTCCACTGTTTTTGACCCCACGACCACCTCAGGAGGCCGTTCTATGCATCCACAACCCTCTCTGTGAAAACATACTTCCTCACATTGCCCTGAGCCATCCCCCTCTATCTTCAAATTGTGTCCCCTTGTTCTTACATATTTCTTTTTCTGAAAGAAGCTACCCTCTTGGACTTTGCTGATTCCTTGAGGTACTTAAAAGTTTCTATCATGTCCCCCTCCTCCTTTCCTCAAGGGTATACATATTAAGCTCCTTTAGTCTATCTTCATATGGCTTCTGTTGCAGACTCTGTACCATTGTATTTGCCCTCCTCTGGACTGCCTCCATTCTGTCTATGTCCTTGTGGAGATGGGGTCTCCAGAACTGTATGCGGTACTCCAGATGGGGTCTCACCAACTGTCTGTACAGAGGGATAACAACTTCTTGTTTTCTACTGGTGCTGCCTCTCTGTATACATCCCAATATCCCCCAGCCATCCCTACTGCCTTCTCACATTGCTTGCTAACCTTTAGGTCATCTGATATGACTACACCCAGGTCCCTTTCCATTTTTGTTGTTGTTACTACCTCCCCACCCATTGTGTACTCTTCCCCTGGGTTTTTGTTTCCCAGGTGCATTACTTTGCACTTCTTTGAATTGACTCTAAGCTGCCATACTTCTGACCATTCCTCCAACCTTGCCAAGTCCCTTCTTATCCTTTCCACCCCCCCTTGTGTATCAACCCTGTTGCAGAGCTTTGTGTCATCTGCAAAGCCCAATGAGTATAAGAAGCTTGGGGGAGTGAGTGTGCTATCTGAATCACTCTGTGACTTCCTCTAAAATACCCTGAAGCATTACCCCTGAAGCTAGGAGAAGCTAGGGGAAAATAGCATTAGAAACAGGCCTGGTGTTTGTTTGCTTGTATCATTTTGGAGCACTTTAGTAAGGAGCTATGGGGTGTTTACAGCATAGAGAATCTGTGAACCCATTGAGCATAATTAAAAGAATGAGGGCCCCATATTCAGAGCTGGTCGGCTGCAAGCGCACAGAGTTGCGACACATGAAAAAATAGGGCTGTCCGGCTCTGGCACCATATTCAAACAGGTAACATGATCTGAACTGAACATGCTATCTGTTTGAATATTAGATCTTTGTAGCGTGGCACACAGCAAGTGGTCATCATGTTTGACACAGCACTACCAAGGTGTGGGGCCGAAGATTGTCCATAGGGGTATAAAGCGGCTCACATAGGTTAGCCCCGCAGCCCCCATGGGTGATATTCAGCCCAAACATGCAGATGAGCCCATTGGGCATGCCTGGTGCTATGGGGCAATTTGTATGCCCATTATGGACTCATCTGCATGTGAGCACCATGGTCGAGTGCGTGTCCCTTCCCCAGCCCCAATCAGTGTGTTAATAAAAAAATCCACCTCTCTCTCGGTAGTCTAGTGATCCCCTCCCCAGCCCTAGTCACTGTACTGATAAAAAATCCACTTTTCCTTGGTAATCTAGTGGTCCCCACTCCCCCGCCACAATCTTTGTAAATACTAATAAAATAACCCATTTCATTGGTAGTACAGTGGTCCCCCCCTCTCTGGCACCGATCCATGTATTGATAAAAAATTCCACTTCTCCCTTCTTGCCTAGTGGTTCCTGCTCCCCCACCCTGATCTTTGTAATATTATTAAAACAACTTGTTTCATTGGTAGTATAGTGGTCCCCCCTCCCCAAGCCCCACTCCGTGTTGTAATAAAAAGATCCACTTCTCCCCAATAGTCTAGTGGTCCCCCCTCCTGGTCCAGATCAGTCTATTGATAATAAAACCACTTCTCCCTGGTTGTCTAGTGGTCCCCTTCCCTGGCCCTGTTCTTTGTAATACTAATAAAGCAACCCATTTCATTTGTAGTATAGTGGTCCCTCCCGAGGCCCTGTTATAATAAAAAAATCCACTTCTGCCAAGTATTCTAGTGATCCACCCTCCAGGCCCGATCCAATTCAGTCAAAATAAATTCCCAACATCCCTGGTGGGTTAGTGGCTTCACTGGTAGTCAGTGACCCACTACTTCACTTCTTCCTCAACCCAACCAGATCTGCGATGAGACTGTTCTCCTTCACATCTCCACAGTCAGCCACTGACTGAACTGTACTGATCACGTATAGTATACAGTACATGCTCATTAGTTAACTGGTCAACCAAT
This sequence comes from Neoceratodus forsteri, assembly GCA_016271365.2. NCBI lineage: Eukaryota > Metazoa > Chordata > Ceratodontiformes > Ceratodontidae > Neoceratodus > Neoceratodus forsteri. The sequence goes on from CM057449.1 coordinate 1,052,330,020, forward strand.
GAGCATATACTGTATGCACTCTGGTACAGTTCAGTCGGTGACTGGCTGTGGAGGTGTGAGGAGGGCTGTGCCAGTTGCTGGATCAGGTTGGGTTAGGAGCGGGGTGGTGGGTCCCTGACTACCGGTTGTGGGGGAGGGCAGGGCCACTGGCCCACCAAGGATATTAGGAATTTATTTTTGCTGAATAGGATTGGGGCTCAGGAAGGGAGGACCACTAGACTATCAGGGACATGGGGATCCATTTTATTATAACAGGGCTTGGGGCTCGGGGAGGGGGGACCACTGGACTGAATCTCTATCCCCAGGGTCCCCACCAGACCAAGTGGGCAGGTAGCCAGAGGGGCTGCAGTGTCTACCAGTCCCCTGTGGGCAGTGCTGTGCAATGCCAGATTGATGAAGAACAAGACTGTAATTATGGCAGACTTGATTTCCCTCGATCGATCTGGCTTGCATGACAGAGACCTGGTTGGGTGACGATGCTGGGCTGGTTTTGAAGGCATCTGTCCACGCTGGGTACACTGTGGTACACTGCCCATGGAGGTAACACAGGGATGGGGGAGTGGCCATTTGTTTTAGATCTGACCTGGGATTCACCGTGCACCCTGTGGGGACAACCAGGTCCTTTCAGTGTGTGGCGATGTGTGGGAGTCCGGGCACAGATTGCAGGATTCTCCTTATTTGCCACCCACCAGGGGTGGGGGGAGATTTCCTGCAGGAGGTTGTGCACTTCATTGTCAATGCAGTGTTGGGGTCCCCCCAGATGTTTAGTACTAGGGGACATCAATGCCTGTGTCAATGGCAAAGCCTCACAATTTGGCTCTCACTTTCTCCAGTTGATGTCATCACTGGGCCTGTCGCAAGTAGTTACTTCTGTGATTCATCACCGTGGCAACACACTGGACCTGGTGTTCTCACTGAGGCTTGAGGTAACCAACCTTGGGATTGGTCAGGTTGTATGGTCTGATCATTGCATGGTGAAATTCTCAGTCGAGGCCCCTCGGAGTCCCTCCCTGTTGAGATGGTCAGTTATCGCCTGTTAAGGGGATTGTCCCTGGAGGGACTACTAGTGGTAGCTGATCTATCTAGCTTAGATGCTGCACATGCAGTGGGTTCGAGTGAAGCAGTGGCCACATATAACAGGGTGGTTTCCGATGCACTTGATATCATCGCACTGGTTCATGTATGACCCAGATCCTCTCACTTGAGTCTCTGTGGTTTGATGGAAAGCTCAAGGCAGTGAAGATCAGTGATCAGAAGTTGGAGCATTGTTAGCGAAGGACCCGGTCAGAGGTGGACGAGATGGCCCTGCATGCCTAACATTCTGAGTACCAGGGGCAAGCAACTGTAAGAAGGCAGAGTTACTGTGCAGGGAGATTGCTGCTGAGAAGAACCAACCAGCTCAGCTTATTTGAACTGTTGAAAGACTTCTCCATCCAGTCTGTCTGCAGCTGAAAAAAGCCTTTTCAATCACTTTATGTGATAAGTTTGCTCAGTTCTTTTTGGACAGGGTGTCTGCTATCCAACAGGGGATCCCACCAGCAAGCTGCTTTGTGACTCACAGTGATCAGCCTGAAAGGAACAGAGGTGCTCCACCTGTCTGAAAAGAGTTTAAACTGATGGAGGTGGCCAAGGTCACTGAGGTTATCCTGAAGCTGAAGCACACGTACTGTGAAATGGACCCGGCTCCAACTCATTTCTTGATGAGATGTGTTGACTCTATTGGCCCGGTGTTCGCCAAGATTGTCCCATGTTTGCTGTCAGAGGGGGTCTTTCCAGAAGTCTTAAAAGAGGCCCTGGTGAGGCCCCTTCTGAAGAAGTCATCTCTCGACCCTGATATCCTGACAAACTACCATCCTGTCTCCTACCTTCCCTTTTTGGGTAAGGTTGTTGAGAAAATCATGGTGCAGCAGCTCGAGGAGCACCTCATGTCCTTTGATATCTATGAGCCATTCCAATCAGGTTTCAGAGCCAGGTATAGCACTGAAACAGTGTTAGTCAGAGTGCGTAATGACCTCCTCAGGTCTGGAAATAAAGGAGACAGGTCAGTTCTTGTTCTCCTGGATCTCTCTTCGGCTTTCAACGCCGTAGATCACATTGTGCTTCTTGATTGCCTCAGAGAATATTGTGGACTCACTGGCACTGACATCAGTTGGTTTGAGTCCTATCTCACTGGCAGAAAGCAGCGGGTGGTGATGGGGAATTTCTCATCCTCCATGAAACTCCTGCCATGCGGAGTGCCTCAGGGATCGATCTTGTCACCGATGCTATTTGCAGTGCATATGCTGCCCTTGGGTGAGCTCATTAGGTGGCACAGTGTGGTTTTTCACTGCTATGCAGATGATACCCAACTGTACCTGTCTTTTGCCCCTGGAACATCGGAAGCCGTGAAGTGCTTAACAGCTGCCTGGCTGAGATCAGTGATTGGATGTCCTCCAGTTGGTTGCAACTGAACCCAGATAAGATGGAGGTCCTAGTGATTGGGTCGGGATGAGAGACTGGTGGGAGTACCTCCGATATGGTCACTGGTTTATTCCTGGGATCAACGTCACTGATGGCCTTCCCTAGTGTGCAACATCTTAGTATGATCATTGATAACAGACACTTGAAGCACAGGTGTCAGCTGTTGTCAAAAGTGTTTTTTACCACTTAAGGAACATTGCCAGGATCAAACCTCTAGTTCTGCCCAAGGACCTGCTCATGCTGGTGCATGTCTTTGTGACATCCAGACTCAAATACTGTAATGCTCTTTACTTCATGGTCTCTGGAGGTACCATTCACCGGCTGAAGTCAGTGCAGAACGCAGCTGCCAGATTGCTGACTGGCCTATCTAGGTCTAGCCATGTGACCATGGTGCTGTGTGTTCTGCACTGGCTGCCAGTGAGGTGGAGGGTTATCTTCAAGGTGAGTTTACTCACTTAAAAGGCCCTACATGGACTAGGCCCTGGCTACCTGGCTGATCTTCTGACAACCACCACTTCCTCAGTCCACTCCCTCAGCTCCTTGACCAAGGGCCTTGTTGAAGTTCCCAGGACCAGATTAAACAACCTGGTTAAACAACTAAAAAAAAAAAAAAAATGATTAAGAACTTCTGGCGAAAGGGCCTTTAGTGTCACCAGTCCCGTGGAACTCCCTTCCAGCTGATGTCAGGAAGGCCCCGTTGGTTGAGAGATTCAAGACTGGCCTGAAAACTTTCTTATTTTATCCGTCTTCCATGATTTACTGATCTGACCAGCCAAAAAAACTGTTGATTTTAAGTGCTGTATCTGATGTTTCATTGTTTTGTCACTTTGTATTTATTTATATCTGATTTTTTATTTGATAACTTGCCTGCTGTATGTTTTATGTAAGGTACCCAGATCCTCCGGGAAATAAACTTTGCCTTGCCTTGTCTAGACTACCGGGGAGAAGTGGATTTCTTTATTATAACAGGGCTTGGGGCTTGGGAAGGGAACCACTAGACTACCAGGGAGAAGTGAATATTTTATTATAACATGGATCGGGCTGGGAGAGGGGACCACTATGCTATCAGTGAAATGGGTTGTTTTATTAGTATTACAAAGATTGGGTCTGGGGAGGGGGGACCACTAGACTACTGGGGATAAGTGGATTATTTTATTATAACAGGGATCAGAGCTTGGGGCGGGGGGACCACTAGACTACAGGGGAGAAGTGGATTTTTTCATTATGACAGGGATCAGGGTTCGGAGATGGAAGGATCACTAGACTACCAGGGGGACAGGGGGTTTTAATTAGTACACATCGGGGCTAGGGAAGGACTGCTGAGCCACTAGGGTACCCAGTCCTTGACAGTGGGCTGACGGGTCTGCACACAGTTAAGGGCTGAGTTTCAGAAGTATTAAACTGTGCTGCTGCTTGTGACTGTTTAACGCTTCTGAACACTTTCAATATTGTGCTGTGCTGCATATGTATTGGGGAACCTTCATTTGCATAGGCGCAGTACAATATCATGTGCCATGGCACTGTCGGGGGTGCGCCACGCATATGTGCCCATTGAATATGGGCACGCCTCCGACAACTGGTGCTATTCTCGGTTAGCACAGCACAAAACCAGTTTGTGTCACACTAACCTTTTGAAAAAGGGGCCCTGAGAAAAAAAGACAGGGACTTGAACAAGGTTTGCTTAAGTGACTTCAAATAACTTGGTGTTTTAGATGTGTTTTTTTTCTCTGTCTGCCCCAATAGTGTTTTACTTACATAACAAATTCCCTATGCATGACTTCGCTACTGGAGCTCTTATGTAAGTTCACTTGTAATCTTAGATTTTCTTGTTAAATAGCTGTGTCATTTTTAATACCTTTTCTAAAACACTTCATTTTTTTTTAATTTTATACAAAAGTTAAAAAGTGACTTTCATGCCCTTTTTTTTGTTTTTGAAGTACATGCCATTTTATGTGCTGCGTCATAAAAGCGCCATTATCCTCCATAGCCTAGATTTGCATGGGATGCCAAGGAGGAAGAAACATAGAAACACAGAAACATAGAACTTGACGGCAGATAAGGACAGCCTGGCCTACCTAGTCTGTCTATTTCCCTACCTACTGTATAAACTCCGGATCCTATTTGATCTGCGGACTACCTCCACGTTCCTACCCCTAATTTTGCCTTCTGCCTGTTCCATGCATTTTTGAAATTGACAACTGTTTTTGCCCCCCACAACCTCCTCCAGGAAGCTGTTCCATGCATCCACCACTCTTTCTGTGAAAAAATTCTTCCTCACATTGCCCCTGAGTCGTCCCGCTCCTGCCTCACATTGTGGCCCTTCGTTCTTGCACATCTCCTTTTCTGAAAGATACTTCCCTCTTGAACTCTGCTGATCCCCTTGAGGTATTTGAATGTCTGTATCATATCCCTCCTCTCCCTCTTGTCCTCCAGAGTGTACATATTGAGTTCTCTCAATCTCTCCTCATATACTGCCCCTGCACAATTTTTGTTGCCCTTCTCTGGACTGCCTCTACCCTGCCAATTTCCTTTTGGAGATGAGGTCTCCAGAACTGCATGCAGTACTCTAGATGAGGCCTCATCAACTGCCTGTATACGGCATCACCACTTTCTGTTTTCAACTGGTGATACCTCTCCCTATTCACCCCAGCATTCCGCCAGCTTTCCTCACTGCCTTCTCACATTGTTTGGCTACTTTTAGATCATCTATTATGACTACCCCCAAATCCCTTTCCATTTTGGTTGTTGTTAGTACCTGCCCCACCATTGTGTATTTCTCCCCTGGGTTTTTGTTCCCAATTGCATTATTTTGCACTTATTAGTGCTGAATCCAAGTTGCTACACTCTTGACCACTCATCCAACTTGCCTAAGGCTCTTCTCATTTGCTCCACCACCCCTGGAGAGTCAACCCCTATTGCAGATCTTGGTGTCATCTGCAAAGAGGCATACTTTCCTTTGAGTCCATCTGTAATGTTACTTATAAAGACATTAAAGACGGCCGGCCCCAGCACAAAACCCTGTGGCACCCACTGGCTGCTCCCCCTTTCTTCAGATTGAGCCCGCTTCACCACTCACCTCTGTGAGTCCTGTTGCTAAGTCAATTTTTCATTCCGGCTACCACCTTGGCACCTACTCCTAGATAGCCCAACTTGTTTACTAACTCTTGTGTGGGCTCGTCAAATGCCTTATAAAATCTAGATAGGCCATGTACTCCACCCCTCCCTGATATACTACCCTTCACCCATTTCAGAGTATACATATTGAGTTCTCTCAATCTCTCCTCATATACTGCCCCTGCATAATTTTTGTTGCCCTTCTCTGGACTGCCTCCACCCTGCCGATTTCCTTTTGCAGATGAGGTCTACAGATCTGCATGCAGTACTCTAGATGAGGCCCATTTCACCCAGTCAGAGAAATCTGTCAGATTTGTTTGACACAACATTCTTGTTGTGAATCCATGTTGCCTTGGGTCCTGTGCCCTGCTGGCTTCTAGATATTCTATAGTCCTTTCCTTTAACAGTGATTCCATGATCTTTCCCACCACTGAGGTCAAACTGACCAGTCTATAGTTACCTGCTTCTACCTTGCTCCCACTCTTGTGAAGGGATATCACATTTGCCCTGTTCCAGTCCTCTGGTACTACTCCCTCTTCCAATGATTTGTTGAATAGGGCTGTCAGTGGTGACAGTATCACCTCTCTGAGCTCTTTTAATATTCTGAGATGCACCCCATCTGGCTGCATTGCCTTATCCACCTTCAGTTTCAAGAGTTCTTTTAGGACTGTCTCCTCTGTGAATGGTCTGGTGTACATTCCTCTTTCCTGTGTGTGTCTACTTGCAATTGGTCCATCCCCTTCCCCCTTTATTTTGTGAATTCTGAGCAAAAGTATTCATTCAGTATCTCAGTGTTCTCCAAGTCCCCCTCCGCCCACTCCCCCTTTACTAAGCTTCACTATCCCTCCCTTGGCCTTTCTTCTTTCCCTTATATACCTGGAGAAGATTTTGTCCCCCTCCTTCATTGTCTGGGCAATCTTTTCCTCTTTTTTTGCCTTTGCACTTCTGACTGCATTACCCACCTCCTTCTGCTTTGCCTGATACAGTTCCTTATGTTCCTCCCTTTGCATTTCCTTGTATTTTCTGAATGCCCGTTTTTTCTCTTGAACCTTCAGTGCCACTTCTTTTGAAAATCATAATGGTTTTCTTTTTCTACTGGTTTTGTTTACTAACTTCACCCAAAGGCTTGTTGCCTCTGTTATGGCTGTCTTGAGGTTCTTTCACTGCACCTCTACTCCTCGTTCCTCACCCTGTGCCAGTGTTTTCTTGAGGCATTCACCCATTTCAGTAAAGTCAGCCCACTTGAAGTCAAGGACTCTGGTTTTAGTATGGCTTGATTCTTCACTGTCTTTACCCTGAACCATACTGTATGGTGGTCATTGGATCCCAGATGGCTGCATTTGTCTCCATTTGTGAGCACCAGGTCCAATATCACCCCTCACAAGTGGGTTCTCCCACAAATTATGTGAGGCATGCCTCTTGCAGGGCATCTAGAATAACTTTGCTCCTGGATGTGGCTACAGCATAGGTGTTCCAGTTAATATTAGGCATATTTAGGTCCCCTACCAACAACTCTTTCTTTGCCATTTTAAGGATGTTATCAAGCATTACCCTATGTGTTTCTTCCCCTTGTGCATGTGTGAGGGGGTCTGTAGATAACCACTATGCAGATAGTGGTGCAATTTCCTGACTCCAGTGTGACCCACAGTGCCTCCTCTCCTCCTTGCTTTCCCTTTATCTCAGTCACCTTGATCCCTTCCTTGTTGTAGATTGCTACCCCTCCTCCCTTTTTCTGCCCCCCTTTCCTGTAGACTGTGTACCCAAGTATATTAACATCCCAGTCATGACTTTCTGTATACAGTACTATGTTTCAGTGACTGCCACAATACCTAGTTCTCCTTCTGTCATCAATGGCACTAGGTCAGGAATCTTGTTACCCAGGCTGCAGGCATTGCTGTCATTTTCCACTGAAGCTAAAGCTAAATTGTTAAAATTGCCATAATATAAGAGCTCTTAGGAGCTAATTTGTGCATGAGTTATAGCTCCTGAAGATACAGACTGCTTTTTAGATTGAGCGGTTAATCTACAGGTTCCACTGACTGCCCTTCTAGAAAGCTAAGAAAGCTGAGCCATTTTTATGTTGGCGCGCGTGCGCAGCCAACATCTTGTGAGTAGTGCAGCTTTGGAGGCTCGGTCGCTGTTGGGTGAATGCAGGGCACGCACCAGTAGGTGCGTCCCTCATTCCCAATCAACCTGCATGCCGGTGCCATACATACGTATTAATGTATGCACATTCAAGAAAGGTCCACTGCACTGGAGCAAAGGTCACAGATGCAGCTGGACCTTCCCTGATGTGCTCGCCGACATTGTGTGCATGTGGCAGCCAACTGCTGACTTCGGGGTGCCCAATCCCACTGCCGGCTTCCCGTGCCCCAATGGGGAGCAAAGGACGGGGGAGCCCACCCCTTCGGCACAAAGCACTCTCCCCCATTTGTTATATGCCGAGGGGTGCCTAATCCCCTCGCTCTCCCCGCCTCTTTCCTTGTGTGCCGACGGGGGTGCCCAATCTCCATCGGCATAAATTACCCCCCCTTGTGTTGTGTGCCAACAAGGGTGCCCAATCTCCTGTCGGCTGCAGCAACCCTCTCAAAACAGTTAGGTGGCATGCTGGGAGCCCACCCCAGTGTGCCAAATACCCTGTAAAAAAAAAAAAACTGTCCCGCGATGTTTTTTTTTTCTTTCACCCAGTAACACAAAAACAGTCCCTCGCAGTCTCTGTACCCACCACCTGCACCCACCCACTGTGCACCCAGCCTCCCCACACCCCCCTCACCCGATACTTACTTCCAGAGTCCAGCACGATGATCTTCGGTGGACCAGGAACACATCTGCACTCTTCAAAGCCGACTGCGAACTGAGGAAATGCCGGTAAGCTGTATAATGTAATAAATAGTTTTTTTTCAACTTTGATGCATATCTCGGGCATTTTTTGAAATTTTTGCACCAGATTTTCAACATGGGGTTTTTGGGACCCCTCCTCATGAATTCTGTCACTGTTATGATGTTAATCAGCTCCAAAAGGTGATTTTGCAGTCACTGCGCAGAATCACCTTTCAGGACTGATTAACGCAAGGACAGTGGCAGTGTTCATGAGGTGGGCTCTCAAAAAGCCTATGTTGCAAATCTGTTGGAAGAAATCCAAATGCAACCCCCAGACCCCTGCCTTTTTGCTAAACGACAGGTAGCATGCTGTTGAAGCTGACAGCAGTACCTGGTGGGGACTGGGTTCTGGGAGGACTAGGTTACTCGGCACAGGGGGCCTAGGTTTGGCTACTCTGCACAGGGGCACCCAACTAAATCCAAACACAGGAAGCAATAACTGTAATGTCCAAAACCAGGAATGGGATTCTACAGTGTGGCTTTTATTCACATCCATACTGAACAAACAAAGCATAGATGGACCCCCACAGGGCTACATTCCTGGTAATGCAGATTAGAGATAACCGAACACTTCTTCACATTTCCAGCCCTCAGGCTCTGCACCCACCAGGCACACAGCCCGGACTTGCACGCAGCTTTGGGTACACAGCCCGACTTGTACACTACTTGCGTTTTCCCCACTGGCCCGGCTCCCCCACTGGCCACTTGATCCGTGGTCCATTATGGGAATGAACCAGTTTTCCAATTGGTGGCTCCCCAAACCACCTTAGAGCCTTCGACTCCTAGAGGGAATTTTCCTTCCATCCCACATCTGGGTACTTCCCTCATCACTGGCCAAGTGCATGAGGCAAAGTAGAAATCCACAGAGCAAATCCGTAGAGGTGGACCTGGTTACTAAAGATGGGGGTCTCCCACCTCCAGCTCCCACAATCCATACCGGCCATTTCTCTGGAAACTAAACAACTCTTTTCTGAAAGCTTGGCAATGTAGATTACTGGGTAGATGTATGTCACATCTCTCATGTCTTGACTTCCTATGTGCTGGACTTGAACATACTTTTACTTTTGCTAAGCCTATTACTCTAGGCCTCCCACTACTTCAGTAGTCCAATCCCCACTATCAAACAAGTCCAGGGTGAAACATGGGCCCTTTAGAAAGAGCAGAAACTCACCCTCCGGTTGCAGGTGTCCCACAGGCGAATCACGAAATCTTCTTGTTTCCCATACTCTTGGACAAAATAAGGCAGCTTCTCCACTAGCAGAAACCAGGGGGTTGCCCCTGGAAATACAGGCAAAACCTTCCTGCCCCATCCCCGCAGGGATGGGGCACTGAGACATGATTCAGCGGTCTCTACCACTTTAAAATTGCTCACTGTGTCTCTCTTTAGGTAGAAACACACACCTTTTCCCTGAAGGTAGCCCTATGTCAGGGCTGAGGCTCCAAGAGCCTAACACAGAGCTGCCATGCTCCTCTCACAACAAGCTCCAAACTCCAACTAACCACAGACTGCTGTTCAAACCTCCCAACATTCTACTCCAACTCCCTGCTGCAGATTCCATTGTGGCTCATGCAGCTGTGATAGTTCTATGCTGATGTCATCCCTCAGTCTCAGCTGAGACTGAGAACAGAGTGAGACAGTGTGAAATCCATTTAACTGGAGTTTCACAAGCTGCCTTCCCTGCCTACCACTAGATCTTACTGGGATTCTAGTAACCCCGGGTAACAAGGGGGTTACACAAAAATTGGCTGTTTTAGGAGCGTGCATTGCGCAGTTGTTACTCATGCTCATAACTTCATGAATTCTCAATATTTTCATGCCAGATTTTCAACATTGTCATTTTTCTACACCTCCTTGTGAACAGTACAGCTGTCATTTTTCACATCCTGGCCGAAATGTGTTTCCGCACTTCCGACGCACAATAGTGCAGTCGCTGTGGGGAATCAGTGTTCGGGGCAGATTACAAAAATTACAGTGACACTGTTCATGAGCAGAGGTCCTAAAATGTCTATGTTGAAAATTTGGTGATGATACTCCATAAAATGACTGTGTTACAAGTGTGCGTTGCGCAGTTGCTACACACGCTCATAACTTTATGAATTCACAATATTTTCACGCCAGATTTTCAACATTGTCATTTTTCTACACCTCCTTGTGAACAGTACAGCTATCATTTTTCATCCTGCCCAAAATGTGTTTCTGCACTGCACTACCAAAGCCAATGCCAGCGACAACATTCGGCATTGACAAATGCTTGTTATTATAGTATGTTTCTTTGCCCACATATTACATTGCATGATGTAAGTATTTCCTACCTTTATTCAATCACAGCTATATTTAAATGTTATTTGGGCATTTCTTATTCTTTTATTCTTTCTTACTCTGGGAAGTGTTAAAAATAGTGTTTTTAAGCTGGTAGTTTTATGGACATTTATTGTCTATTAAAGATATATATACAGTATATATATATATATATATATATATATATATGTGTGTGTGTGTGTGTGTGTATATCTATAAGGGATATACAATGGTCAGCTGTCAGATAAATGATTTATCTACACAAGTGCTGTTTGACCTTGGGTAACCTCATGAGTGTAAGCCACGAGTGAGGTGTCCGAGGTCAAACAGCCCAAGTGTAGATAAATCATTTATCTGACAGCTCACCATTGTATATTTCATTTATGCAATAGGGATGTTTTCTATCAGTGCAGGAACATTTGGTTTTGACTGTTTATCTTTATTTTAAATGTTAATTTCTGGGAGTTTTGGTTAACTTTCCTAGAGTATGTCTTCCTAGCATAGTGGTTGCTATTAAATGAAACACCACTCATTTTGCAGAAAAACTTCTTGCTGAACAAATGTCATGCTCACAGTACTATGCTACCTTTTTCATTTTAAAGTTATTCACATTTGTTTGTTAAAAAAGGGAAAAGAAAATTGAATTTTATGCTGTTTTTTGCTAATTATAAAAAAAAACTAAAAGGTATCTATAAATGAAACACCACTCATTTGTAGATATTTTTGTGCTGAACATTTTTCGTGCTCACAGTACCTTGCTATCATTTTTTTTTTAAAGTTATTCACATTTATTTGTCAAAAAAATGAACAAAAAATTACATTTTCTTCTGCTTTTTTTGCTAATTATAAAACATCTCGTATCTAAACATGAAACACCACTCATTTCGTAGATAATTGTGTGCTGAGCAATTTTTGTGCTCACAGTACCATGCTATCTTTTTTTATATTAAAGTTATTCCCATTTAAATATGGTTAGTACTGCTTCTGAGGCCGAACATTCTGAATGAATTCTAAAGAGATTTGTGACATAGTAATTGTGTGTATAAATGGTCACTGTATGTATAAATTTATTTATACATACAGTGACTCAGATAAACACATTTATTACACTGAACATATGTCCACCCCATTGCATAAATATATATATATATATACATACACTGGCTATTGTTTTGATGTTCAGTTGCTCTTGTGGTAGAAACTGTTTGGACATACTTTTATTTCATGTTGCACTGTTTAAATTTTAGGTTCCACTGGATTCTCCCAGAATGTCCATACTGTGCTATGCTGATTTGGAAGACAATGTTTTTCTATGTTACATGTGTTAAAAATGGTGGCTGAGCCTGAAGTTTTATTTATTTATGACTTTGTTAACTGGGTAGGGTGCACTGGTCCAATAGACCATTTTCAGGCACGACCCAGGCCAAAAGGTACAGACAGGGTAAATAGTTACAGCAGTAGATAACATAAGTAGTAGATAAATACACACATGATAGTTACAAATAGTACAACTACAGCTCAAGTGGGAAAATACCAGAAAAGTTGCAGAAGCAAACATTACAGCAGACAAGAAACTGTGAGCTTTTATCAGTTATTTAAATATAACCTACCTCCCTTTTCTGGAGAAGTTATACTAAAGAATGTTTTTTTATACCTTTGTGCATTTGTTCAAGCTGACATTTTGCGTGAACCCAAAAAAAATATACTTATTATAACCGGAAAGAAAAAAACAGTACGTATTCATGTGTCCATAAACTGAATATAGTTTACACTGTATAGTGGGCTAAGCTAGCACGCTACTTTAAGCAAACTTGCTCAGATGGTCCAACACAAAAAAGGGCTAATAAGCCTAATGAGAGTAAATTTAAAAAACTGGACCAGGTTTTGAGAAATGTTCTCTAGTACCAGGGGCAAATAAAGTTGCCAAATATTTTCCATTGCCAAATAATCATTGGGAGTTAAGGGGTAATAAGAAAATAAAGGTACCCTCACTGCATGAATGACCTCATAACCTATTCCTGTTAACCATGGGTCTTGCACTCCCTTATTCAAGCAATTACCTGACTTGGAAGAATGAAATCTAAATGCAAAAGGTATTAATAAACTATTAAGCCATATAAATAGAAGAGATTGTCTCAATGTAGCTTTCAGATAAAGTTGATCCTGTGCAGTGTCGCTCAGAGCTCACAGGGCCTGAGTTATGTATGGCTATCAAAGGACATGAAAAAAATGCCTTCTGGTAATCTATTGCATAATAATCAGTTAATTGATCTAGAAAGTGAAATTAATCCTGGCATCCCAATTGATATCACCCCAAAAAATGATGAAGGAAAAAGGGGGTGAACATAAGGACATAAGAAAAGTGTTGGCAGATGGAGACCGTGCGATCCATCTAGTCTGCCCTAGAAACTGCCCCCTCCCTATGCAGCCTTTGTCCTAACTTGTCCTTTGTGTCTGTCCCATGTGAGTTTGAACTCCCTGATTGTCTTTGATGCTACCACCTCCTGGGGAAGGCTCTTTATGGGTCTATCACTCTCTCTGTGAAGAAGTACTTCCTCAGGTTGCTTTTGAACCTTCCCCCTACCAGTCTCATATCATGCCCTCTCATGGGTGCTGCTGTGTTATGTTGAAAATAGACTGCCTGTCTGAGCTGCATTAACTCCCCTCATATACTTAAATGTTTCAATCATGTCCCCTCTGTTTCCCCACTGTTTCTTCTGTGCTCAAGTGAGTATAGGTTCAGCTCCCCAAGTCTTGCTTCATATGACCTGTGATGCAGTCCATGCACCTTCTTAGTAGCCCTTCTCTGCACCATTTCCAAATGGTCAATGTGCTTCTTGAGGTGAGGTCTCCAGAACTGAAGGCAGTACTCCAAGGGTGTCCTCACCAAGGACCTGTAGAGGAGCATGATAACCTCCCTCTTTCTCCTAGAAATAGAATAAACACCCAGAATTGAGCTGATTTACAAAAATCTTTTCTGAGAGATTTTGACATATTGACACATTCTGAATTGCTGCTAGTTGGAGTTTTTGCGCACCTCTGATGAGAGGTATTGAATGAAACACTTATTGTATTAGTAATCTCTGTGTAACTTGACTACCATAGGCAACTGGTGCAAGATCGAGGTAAGGGGTACCTTCCTGAATAGTGAGACACTCAGTGTTTATGTACTGTGGAATTGTGGGACACTAGAGGACTCTCAGTTTCTGTCCTCTCTCAGGCATTGTAGCCATTATTAGAAGCTGCCTTAACATAGAAACGTAGACTTTGATGGCAGATAAGGACCGCTTGGCCAATCTAGTCTGCCCATTTCCCTACCTACAGGATAGGCCGCAGATCCTGGTTAACCAACATCCTATTTCTTCCTACCCCCCACAAGAATTGCCTTACGTCTGTCCCATGCATTCTTGAATTCTCCCACAGTTTTAGACCCCACAACCTCTTCAGGAAGGCTGTTCCATGCATCCACTACCCTCTCAGTGAAATAATACTTCCTCACATTGCACCTGAAACTCCCCATCTTTAAATTGTGTCCCTTGTTCTTGCATCTCTTTTTCTGAAAGATGCTACCTTCTTGGACTTTGTTGATTTCACTGCGGTGACTTAAACATTTCTATCACGTCCCCCCTTCTTTCCTCAAGGGTATACATATTAGCTGCTTTAGTCTCATCATACGGCTTCTCTTGCAGACCCTGTGCCATTTTAGTTGCCCTCCTCTGGACTGTCTCTATCCTGCCTATGTCCTTGCAGAGATGGGGTCTCCAGAACTGACGCAGTACTCCAGATGGGGTCTCACCAACTGTCTGTACAGTGGGATAACAACTTCCTGTTTTCTTCTGCTGATGCCTCTCCCTATGCATCCCAGTATACCCCCAGCCCTCCCTACTGCCTTCTCACATTGCTTGCTAACCTTAAGGTCATCTGATATGATTACCCCCAGGTCCCTTTCCTTTTTTGTTGTTGTTACTACCTCCCCCCATTGTGTATTCTTCCCCTGGGTTCTTGTTTCCCAGGTGCATTATTTTGCACTTCTTTGCATTGAATCCTAGCTGCCATACTTCTGACCATTCCTCCAACCTTGCCAAGTCCCTTTTCATCCTTTCCACGCCTCCTTGTGTATCAACCCTGTTGCAGATCTTTGTGTCATCTGCAAAGAGGCATACTTTTCCTTCCAGTCTCTCTGCAATGTCACTGATGAAGACATTACAAAGGACTGGATCCAGTACTGAACCCTGCGGTACTCCACTAGTAACCCCTCTTTCTTCAGAGTGGACTCCATTTACAATTACCTTCTGTGTCCTGTTGTCCAGCCAATGTTTTACCCAGGTTACACCCTGGGACCCACTCCCAGGCTAGTTAATTTGACTATTAATCTTTTGTGTGGGACTGTGTCAAATGCCTTGCTAAAGTCTAGGTAGGCCATGTCCACAGCCCCTCCCTGGTCTACTACTTTGGTCACCCAGTCAAAGAAATCTATTAGATTCGTCTGACATGACCTTCCCACTGTGAACCCATGCTGCCTTGGGTCCTGTGCCCCACTGGCCTCTAGGTACTCAACTATTCTTTCCTTCAGAAGTGACTCCATCACTTTCCCTACCACAGAGGTCAAACTGACAGGTCTGTAGTTTCCTGCCTCTGTCTTGGTCCCACTTTTGTGAAGGGGAATCACATCCGCCTTCCTCCA
The DNA here is from genome assembly GCA_016271365.2 of Neoceratodus forsteri. Taxonomy (NCBI): domain Eukaryota; kingdom Metazoa; phylum Chordata; order Ceratodontiformes; family Ceratodontidae; genus Neoceratodus; species Neoceratodus forsteri. The sequence continues at coordinate 1,052,345,457 of CM057449.1, forward strand.
GTCCTCGGGTACCACACCATCCTCCCATGATTTATTAAAAAAGTGTAGCCAGTGGTTTCACTAGTTTCCCCCTTAATTCTTTTAGAATTCTGGGGTGAATTCCAACAGGCCCCATTGCTTTGTTCACCTTCAGTTTTAGGAGTTCTTGCAGAACTCTTTCTTCTGTGAAAGGACTAGGATCGACCCCCCTATCAAGAGTGCTTCTGTTAATTGGATTAGGCACTTCCCCCTCCTATTTTGTGAATACTGAGCAGAAATATTCATTCAGTATCCCTGCTTTTTCACTGTCCCCCTCTGCCCACCCACTGTTCATTCTATTCAGCCTCACTATCCCTCCCTTTGTCTTTCTGCACTTGCTGATGTACCTATAAAAGGTTTTATCCCCCTTCTTAACTGAGTTGGCTGTCTTTTCCTCAGTTTGGGCCTTTGCTATTCTGACTTCCTTCCCTGCTTCCTTCTGCCTTAACTGGTACAGCTCTCTGTCCTGCTCCTTCTGTGTTTCCTTATACTCCGGAATGCTATCTTTTCTTCCTGACTTTCACAGCCACCCTTTTGAGAACCATAGGCTTTTTCTTTCATTTTGATTTGTTTATTTGCTTCACACAAAGGCTTGTTGCCTCTGTGATGGCAGTTTTGATGATTTCCCATTGTTGCTCCACACCTCCTTCTAGCCTGTTTGCTAGTGCTTTTCTGAGACACTCTCCCATCTTGCCAAAGTCAGCCCTCCTGAAGTCCAGTACCCTCACTTTTGTATGGCTTGACTCTGTAGCTGAGTTTAACATGAACCACACTGTGTGACGGTCACTTGTTCCCAGATGGCAACCCACTTCTAGATCTGAGATCCTCTCACTGCCCCCATTTGAGAGTATGAGGTCTAAGATTGCTCCCTCATGAGTGGGGTCCAAAACTAGCTGTCTGAGGCCTGCCACCTGTAGGGCATCAAGAATGGCCCTGCTCTTGGATGTGGCTGCAGCAAATGTGCTCCAGTTAACATCTGGCATATTCAGATCTCCCATCAACAGTATATCCCCTTTCTCTGCCATTCTAAGAATGCCTTCTATCATATCCTTGTCCATTCCCTCCCCATGACATGGGAGTCTGTACACAACCCCTGTGCAGATTGTGGTGCCCTTTTCAGTCTCCAAGGTGACCCACAGTGCCTCCTCTCCTCCCTGTTTACTCTTTTGTTCAGTTGCTTTTATCCCTTCCTTTACATAGAGAGCTACTCCTTCCACTCTTCTCCCTGCCTGTCTCTTCTGTAGGTTATGTACCCTGGTATGTTAATATCCCAGTCATGGTTCTCTGATTTGTGAATGAACATTCATTCACAAATCTGACCGTCATGTCACGGTATGGGCCGCACGCCCATTGGCTCTGATCTGCACCACCGGGTATGCAGCACTACCGGCAGTCAGTGGGCGGGCGGGCGGCAGGCGGTGGATGCTGCCGGGGAGCGTGGTGGTGGGGCTCTGCGGGTGGGTGGGGGGGGACACTAGCCACCAGGGCTATGTTCGGGGGTGGTTTTATTGATGCATCACCGCGATCGGCATTTTGGTCCACTGACCACCAGGGATATGTAATGAGGGGGTGGGGTTTTATTATACATACCGCCTGGGCGATCGGGCATTTCGGTCCACTGGACCACCAGGGATATGTTTGGGGGCTACATTGCTGCCCGCGACCGGCTGGTGGGGAGTACTCATACCCGCGATCGGGCCATGGGGGGCACAGGGACTGGTTAGCCAGCCACAGGTGGCAGCTGCTGTGTGGCTCAAAGTCCCGCAGGCGCAGGTTGGGGTTGCATCAGACAACTCTGCACAGCCCGCTGAATATCAGGCTGCAGTTTATGCATGGTTCCTCCCTTTCAGTTGAGCATGCATTCATTTGCGTTGCGCTGTTGCTCAGCCTGTTTTCAGTGGCGCAACTGCCTCCTGCTGAACATCGCAGAATGGTGCAATTTCGGACTTGAGCATGCGCAACCCTATTGCGCATGGCGCAACCCTTTTGAATATCCCACCCCTTGTATATAACTACCGTACTTATATGTATATATTGTATATAACTGCTGTGTTTATCATGTGTTAATTTTGTGTCTCCTACTTCACTATATTCTGATCAATTATGTGTTTATCTCCTCAATTATGTACCTTATCCCATTGTTATACTGTTTATATGTACTATGTCCAGGTCCACCTTGTGACTGAGTTCTCCTCAATGGTGTTTCATCTGGTAAAATAAAGACTGGTGGATTGAAATTAGATGATGACAAACTGTAGCCTGTTTGTTAGGTAATTATGGTACCAAGTTACCATTTCAGTAGAGAAGCCAAGTGAGAACATTTTTGATGAGAGGAGAGAGTGATCAACTAGATCAAAGGCCTTGGTAAGGTCAATAAAGATCACACCCATAAGAAGACCATCATCCATAGCAATCTTAGCATCGTTAATGAATTTGAGAAGGGCGGTGGTAGTACTGTGACCCTTTCTAAAACCATGCTGGACATCAGAGAGGAGCTTCCTATTATGAACATACAAACATACAAAATTGCCAGCAGATACAGGCCTTATGGTCTATCTAGTTGCTCGAGTGTGCAGCAGCACATCGGTCTGTTAAACTGCAGCTGTCCCTTCCCCCAATTTCCTTCCCCCCCCACTCCCTGGCCCCTCCCAGTTTGTACTCTCCCTCTGAATCTGTCCCACCCCCTCTTGAAGCTCCCCACTGTCTGCAATGATACAACTTCCTCTGGAAGTGCATTCCACCCTGCTACCACCCTTTCAGTGAAATAGTGCCTCCTCATATCCCTCCTGAATCTGCCCCCTTCTGACTTGAGAGAGTGCCCTCTGGTTTCCCTTCCACCTTTTAGATTGAATAAACACCTTCAGCCCACTCTGTTAATCCCCTTCAGGAACTTGAAGGTCTCAGTTATATCCCTCTCCCTTCTATCCTCCAGGATATACATATTGAGGTCGCTCAGTCTCTCCTTGTAAGGTTTATTCCCCAACCCCAGGATCATCTTTGTTGCTCCGCACTGCGCTGCCTCCAGTAGTTTGATATCCCCTTTTAAGTAGGGGCACCAGAACTGCATGCAGTACTCCAAGTGCGGCCTTGCCAGAGACCTGTACAGGAGCAATATGACCTCACTACTCCTAAAGGTAATCACCCTTGCTATGCACCCCAGCATCCTGTTTGCCTTTGCCGCTGCCTTCCTGCACTGTGCTGAGTAGTTTATTTCCCCAGTCACAAGCACCCCCAAATCCTTCTCCTCCTTGGACGTGCATAACAGGACACCCTCCAACCAGTAACTGTATCCTGGGTTCCTGGCTCCCAAATGCATCACTTTGCACTTTCTTGGCATTGAACCCAAGCTGCCAGGTGTGAGACCATTCCTCCAGTTTTGCCAAATCCTCCTGAAGTACTTTGCCCCCCTCCCCCCCATCCACCTTAGCAAAGATCATCATCTATGAAGAGGCTGATCTTGCTCTTGATCCCTCATGTGATGTCTGCAATGAAAATGTTAAACAGAATTGGTCCCAGCACCGAGTCCTGTGGGACACTTGTCACTGCCCTGGGCTCTGATGCCTCACTCTCCTCCACCTAGTACCTTCCTCTGTCTATCCTGCAGCCAGTTTTCAACCCGTCTGACTAGTTTCCTTCCTACTTCCAGACCTTTCAACTTGCTGATCATCCTTCCATGTGGAACTGAATCAAAGGCCTTGCTGAAATCCAGGTAGAGTACATCCACTGCATGACCCCTGTCCAGTGCCCTCATAGCCCAGTCGCAAAACTCAACTAAGTTTGTCTAGCAGGATCTGCCAGAAACAAACCCATACTGCCTGTCATCAGGTAGATCATTATCCTCAAGAAACTGCTACAGCCTTTCTTTGAGGACAGCCTCCATCAGTTTTCCTACAGTTGTGGTAAGGCTCACTCTGTAGTTCCCTGGCTTGTCCTTGGGCCCACTCTTATGGAGTGGTACCACATGCGCCTCCCTCCAATCCCTGGGCATGCATCCCGTATTCAGAGAGGTGTTGAACAGGTCCACCAATGGCTCCACCAGAACCTCTGCCATCTCCCTCAGCACCCTGGGATGAACTCGGTCTGGCCCAGGTGCCTTGTCCACCCTCAGGGACCTAAGGCCCTCCAACACCCATTCCACCATGTTTACCCCATCTGTGGATGCCTCTCCCACCCCTCCTTTCCTTCAGGTATGGGCCCATCTCTTTCCTTGGTGAATACTGAACATAAGTACTTGTTGAGAACTTCTGCCTTGTCAGTTCCCTTTTCTACCCACCCACTGCCTTTCCTGATCCTAACAATTTCATTCTTGCTCTTCCACTTCTCCCTGATATAGCTGAAGAAATCATTTTTCTCTTATTTTATCCCCTGCGCTAATCTCCATTCCCTAGCTGCCTTTGCAGCCCTTACTGTTCTACTCACTTCCTTGGATTTTCTCACATATTCCTCCCTGTCCTCTGCCCTGTTGGTCCTCTTGTAGGTTTGGAATGCTTTTCTCTTATCTCTCACCTTCTCCGCTGCCTCCCTACTCATCCAGCTTGGTTTCTTGGTTCTGGATTTCTTGCACTGGCTCTTGACACAGGCTTTGGTGGTTTCAATCAGACCTAGCTTGATGATTGCCAATTTTTGTTCAGTGTGTGATGGACCCTGGACAAGGAGAGTCTCTGGCCCATGGGCGCGGGCAGAGGAGAGGAGTGCGCACACATGGAGGTGGTCGGGTGTTACTGGTCTGCTCCCGACTGTTGGATGTTGCTTCCCCCCATGGAAGCAGCAGCAGCAGCACAAGTGCCACTGGTGGCTGCTATGCATCCACCTGCTCTGCCACTACCACCACCACCGGTAGCAGCTACAGGGGCTCCAGCAGCATCCCCTCTGCCACCTCCACAGCCACAGGTGGAGCACCAGGAAAATATAGGTGGTCCAAAGATTGTATCTGATCCTTCCCACAGTTCCCCAGTGTGGGAGTTTTTTAACTGTGTGGGGGGAGACAGCACAATCATAGTTTGCCATCTGTGTGGTGTGCTGGTGCACTTGGCCCCCGGGGTCACATTTGGGGACCGGTGGCCAGCACACTCACATGGTGAACCACCACAAGGTGGAGTGGCAGGCTGCTACTGAAGGTGCCAGGCATACACTTTCTGGCCCTTCTGTGGTAGTGGCCAAGGGCGCTGGGGGTGAAGTTGTGCCTTGCCACCACTGCAGGAGGAGGGCAACTGCAGCAGCTGCTCCACCACCACCACTGCCACCACAGCCACCAGCACTACCCTCACCACCACCACCACTACCTGGGTTTCCACCTGCAGTGGACCCCACCACAGTGCCTGCAACACAGGCCAACATTGCTCTGATGTGGGTAGCCCTCGAGGAGAACAATGAGAGGGTAGGTGCTGTACAGCATCAGGTAGATCAAATCCATCAACAGCAGCTGCAGATAGTCACAATGCTGCACCTGCTGCTCAAACACCACAGCATTGCCCATTAAGGGATTTTTTCTGAACCTCCCCCCCCCACTGCTGTGCTGTCCTATTTTTGTGTGTTTTTTTTTGTTGTTTAATAATAGACATTTTCCCTTCTGTTATTGCAGTGCCTCAGTAATGTTGACTTTTTGTTTTGGAGTGCTTGTGGACAAGCTGTTGTGAGCAGTGCAAGTATGATGTATAAAATTGCATGTGTGCAGTCAGTGTTGTTTCTTGTGTGTGTGTGTGTGTGTGACATCAGACATTGTGCAGCATGTTGCAAACATATATTGCTGTTGCTGACTTGTTGCAGTGTTTATGCAATAAAGAATAGCGAGCAAATACGGTATATTTTATTGTCACTATCATCATCATCAGTGGACTAAGTGATACAATACTTTTTCAGAGGTGTCTGGCCAGAGTGCACTTTAGTCACATTATATACTATACTGTACACATAACTTTTAGGAGAGCATGTGTTTTTTGTGCTATGATCTCCGCAAAGTCATGTGTGCACTGTGAGTGACTGAGGTGCACAGTGATCCAATACCTCTGGAAAAATATCATATCACTTAGTCCACTGGGGCTGATGGTACCAATAAAATATACATCAGGTATTCTTTGTTATCTTTATTCTTGATAATGCAACAAGTCTTACCATATATATGTTTGCATGAAGCTGGACAATGTATACACACACAGGAAAGAACAGTGACAGCACACATGCAGTTTAGCACAACATACTCACATTGCTCAGTCTTCATGCTGTTTACTAAACACTTAAAATCCGATTCTTGAGTCCCGACACAAAATAAACATTACTGAGGCTCTATAACTATTTTGCATGTGAAATATACATAAAAGAGATTCACCAAGTTACAGCATTGCACCCAGGGGAATCTTTCTTGCTCCACATGTCCTTACATAGTGCAATACATTTCTGTGAAAACTGCCCATCATTTCATTACAGTGTGTCACGTCACAGAGGAATTCCCATTCATAAAAGCTGCCCAAATTCTGCCCCCCTTTTCTCAGCAACGTTAGGACGTAATGCCAGGAAGAGCGCAGGTGTGCTCCATTATAGTGAATGTCTGATTGTCCTGCAGCTTTCCGAATGTTTCTTTACGCTATAATGGTCAGTTTGTGGTGAAACGTATGGGCACGTTTTCAGTAAGAAGAGCCTTGTTAGTGGAAACGTGTCCACATTTCACCACAAAGTGAACCTTATAACATAAAGAAACATTCGGATAGCTGCCGGACATTCACTATGGTGGAGCACGCACCTGCGCTCCCCCTGGCATCACGTCCTAATGTTGCTGAGAAAGTGGGGCAGAATGTGGGTGGCTTTTCTGAACGGGAATTCCTCCGTGATGTGACACACTGTAATGAAATTATGGTTGGTTTTCACAGAAATGTATTGCACTTTGTGGAGCAAGAAAGATTTTTGGTTTTTATTTTATTTTCATCTTTGGTAACTGGTTAAGGTCCACTAGGCACAAGTGCCTGTTTTCAGGGACAACCTGGGAGTACTGGGTGGTTAAGTAACTTGCTCAGAGTCACACAGTATGCAAGTAGAGATTGTGAGAATCAAACTCGGGTCTGGTCTGTGGAATGTATCAAGCTCCTTCACACCTCATTCCTCTAACCTCTAGGCTACACTGCCATTCCCCTGGAAGTAAGGCACCCACATATCAGGTAATGTGCAACACCATAACTATGTAATGTAGTGAATCTCTGTAAAGCAGCAGTGCAACAATCTGTTGAGAACTCTGACCTATATTTTTAATGCTATGTTACAACTTCCTTTACTTACATCCTGACTGGAATGATACTATAATTTCCAGTATTTGAGTCTGCTATACTATGTTTTTTTCATGTGTGAAATAATGAAAGAAGCATTCCTTTTTAATTAGTGCTGACCAGGTCTTTGTCAGTGTTTTCTGCTGATTTTTCTCCATCACATCAGTTAGTTGTTATATATCACTTCTGTTGTAAATTAACAGTTATGCAGCAGGCAGTGTTTTGTGACCCCACAGAACAATATTTATTGAAAAGCAGCTGCAAATAAATACAAACCTGGTCAGAACAATATTGAATGGTGTGCTCATGTTTTTTTCATACATGGAAAAAAGTAGTCAACTAAGTAAAGCAGACAGAAATTGTGAAAAGAAGTGTATCAGTCAAGTCACGACTCGTATTTAACTAGTGACTGGCAATGTAAAGTAGCATAAAAAAGTACAGTTCAAAATTGTCACGACATTCTTACAATGCTGCTTTAATTGATAATGTCAGTATGACATAATGAGCTCACAATCACACACTACACAAAATGCATCCACCTTGTGTCCAGAAAATTGGTAAGTGGTAAACTGAAATGGGATTGTTTCAGCACATACAAAGTCCCCCAGAATTAATGGCACACTCAGTCATGCATGCAGTGGTGACACAGAGTCCCCAGATTTTTTCTGCATGCCCAAAATGCATCCTCCTTGTATCCAGAAAATTGACAAGTGGTAACAAAGTGAAATGGGATTGTTTCAGCACATACAAAGTCCCCCAGAATTAATGGCACACTCAGTCATGCGCGCAGTGGTGGCACAGAGTCCCCAGATTTTTTCTGCATGCCCAAAATGCATCCTTCTTGTGTGCAGAAAATTGACAAGTGGTAATGAAGTGAAATGGGATTGTTTCAGCACATACAAAGTCCCCCAGAATTAATGTCACACTCAGTCATGCATGCAGTGGTGGCACAGAGTCCCCAGATTTTTTTCTGCATGCCCAAAATGCATCCTCCTTGTGTGCATAAAATTGACAAGTGGTACTACAGTGAAATGGGAGTGTTTCAGCACATACAAAGTCCCCCAGAATAAAATGACGACCATGAGTGAATTGTTGCTGGTCCAATGTGTGCTGCGATTCGAGCAAATGCAATGTGATCATCTCAACTGGCTGGAAGGGTGCCCTTTGTCTGTACCCTAAAAGTAGCCTTGGTGAGTTGATATATATAGATATATATTCCTGTAGTTTGTAGATGAGGGGGTTGACATGGACATGTACTCATGGTATTGTTCTGCATCACAGGTCACAGAAACTGTTGGTGTGCACATTCCAGTGCTCGATCAGAACTTTTTGCGTATACATTTGAAATGGATAACTCTCAAGCACATGAAGGTAAGTATTCTTTTGGAGGGTGGGGAAAGCATATTTGCAGGTTTGTCTGTAATGGTTTCTTATTTTGTTACTTCTTCACAGATTTCATCTGCATCCTTCTCGAGTCTGGTTGTTAATGATGGTCATAGTCATCTAATGAAATGACTTCAGCGTGTTGCATGTGTGCCCAGTCCCTGGGGAGGTGGGGTGCCTGATGATGTTGAAGAACTTTTTTAGATAAGGCCACTTTGACAGAACAACAAAACATCTGGATATTTCCTAAAAATAGAAATGAATGACTTCTTACGACTTAATTGCAATTTGTCCCTAGTTCTCAATCTCAAGTCAAGTTACATTTCAAAACCACATCTTGTCAAGTAACACAACCTGCGTGCAACTTTTTCAACACTGTCATGGTCAGGGCTTCACAGCTGCAATTCAGAATACAGTGTATGAATTACATCTTGCATAAATAATTTTGGTGACGTACATGTTACCTAGTTTATGAAACGTACTCAGTCGCATTTGCTGCAGTCTTTCCAAAACAATGAAACTGATGAAATAAAATCTTCATACTTACCAGAATGGATTTCAAATGGATATTCCATAGGTTCCTCTGTACAGTACAGCTGCAGTACCATTCCCACCGAGTTTCAGCCAAGGAGAGTTTTTTTGTTAACCTGTAAAAAAAAAAAAAATAAATAAATAAGTGTACTGTATGTGTTTGACCATTGTGGCTATGAAAAGCTACAGAAAATAAAACATACAACTAAAGGAAGTGAAACAGCATAACAAACATTAGTACGCATACTCAATTTATGGTTTAAATATTAAGAAGCTTTGTGTCTGTGGCTGATGGATGTGGTGGCCCGGGTTGGGGGAGGACAGACTCATGTTCAGTGGTAGCGAGCATCAGTCCCGGTGGTGGTCTGGGGGGCAGAAAGACTCATGCTCAGTGGCAGCAGTGGCTAACATCAGTCCCAGTGATGGTAGTCCAGGGGGTAGACAGACTTATGCTCAGTGGTGGCAGTGACTAACATCAGTCCCAGTGGTGGTGGTCTGGGGGGGCAGACAGACTCATGCTCAGTGGTGGCAGTGGCTAACATCAGTCCCAGTGGTGGTGTTCCAGGGGGTGGACAGACTCATGCTCAGTGGTGGCAGTGGCTAACATCAGTCCTGGTGGTGGTGTTGGTGGTCTGGGGTGGCACACCACCTTTTAACAACTTCAGTTAAAACCTGCTAACATTAACCACATCATCATCCTCATAAAGAAAGCTGTCCTCACAGTCATCTATGTCTGAAGTCTGACCACTGGCAAATTCTTTCTCCACTGTGCCATCATCTATGTCAGTGGTGGGCTGTTTCAGGCAGCCACTGCCAGTGCTACCAGGATGGTCCGTTTCCACATCACCAAACCACCATGACTAGGCCAGGGTACGAACACTGAGGTTGCAGTCTGTGCTGGTATGTGCCTCTCATTCATTTTAATGAATGTTAGCAAACTAACATTTGCAGGAGACAGGTTTTGTCTGGCGATCCCTGACTATTGCACCTGCTGAGCTGAATATCCTCTCAACACTTACACTGGAGGGTGGGCATGTGAGGTACTTCAGTGCCACTGCAGTCAGCTCTGGCCATTCACTGACCTTTCCACTCCAGTACAAAAGAGGATCCTCATTTATTGTCAGATGCCTATTTTCAGGCAAATATGACTCAACCATTCTCTGTGCTGCACTAAGTCCAGTTGTTGATGCATCATCCTGTCCTCCCGAATCATTTATTTCATGAATACCCACTTGGGACAAAGCCTCCCAAAGTGGGTTGACACCAGCCACTTTGGCTAACAGACCACCTGGAGCTGCAGTCCCCTTCCCCTTGCTGGATTATGCTGCTGAGGTCTGCTGACCTTGGCACGTGACTTCTGTGCCCCATGAACCAAGTGCACCAGTTGACCACTGATATTTTTTACCTGTTCAGTCCCTCCCACCAGTACTGATGCAATTCCATATTTGTCTCGTGGGTCCAACATTGTTGCCATGGAAAAGTTGTCACTACACTGAATGCTCACAATGTGACAATTCTGGTCGAATACTGTTAGCATATGTTGCAGCAACATACTGCTACCACTGTCTCTGGCAACATCAAGGCCATGCTGTACATTCGCAATGTTTGCATCAGCACCTGCAGCAGTGGAATTGATTGGCCAATGGAGGCAGACTCGTCACTCACTGCCTGTGTGGCATGTTCAAAAAACCGCAGAATTGTTATTATAGAGTCCATGAGGTGCCACTGTTCAGTCGTCATGGACATGGAGGCCCCAGAACTGTCACGGCTAGTGTGCATCACAAGATATTCTGAGATGGCTTTGTATTGTTCATACAACCTCTCTGCCATGTATAAAGTGGAGTTCCATCGGGTGACAACTTCCAGCTTCAAGCGGTGCTGAGGCAGGCTGTTTTGTATCTGCAACTGCCGCAGTTGGTCACGGGCCTTTCCAGATCATGAAAAGTGAGAGCAGATATGTTGTGCAACAGTCAGCATTTCCTTTACATCACGGTGCTGCAGAAGCTCCTGCACCACAAGATTTAAACAATGGGCCATGCATAGAACATGAAAAAAGCCACCATTCATGGTGAATTTCACCACATTTGACCCATTGTCACTTACTATGAACCCAGCTCTCAGGAACAGGGAGTTTAGCCACTTGTCAGTTTCAGTCAGTACTACGTCCAACATGTTCTCACCAGTGTGAGAACAGATCACATTGCGCATAGCAATAGTTGCATGTTGTCGAATTCCTGGAAGATTGCTACCGTGACAATCCACCCTACTGCACTGATTATTCACACTACCAACATCACAAACAACCCCCGGCACCTACGCCCAGTGTGCAGTTATACACAAATATGAACTCCCCATTGTTCTGCCACTTGTCCACATATCCATACTTAAATGGATGAATGGAGAAGAAGAATGTTGAAGGGCATGTCTTACTGAGTCAGACACAGTACGGAATAACTCGGGAACAGCATGGGTAGAAAAGTATGTCCTGGATGGGACTTTCCATTTTGGACAGGCACATGCAGCAAACCACTGGAACCTAGAATACTCCACAAAGGAGAAGGGCAAAAGATCAATTACCAGCATTTCCGCTACAGCAGAATTAAGTTCATGTGATACTGTATAATTGGGGGGTACTTCAGCTTATGCGCAAAAACACTCTGTAACATGGGCTGACTTAAACGTTTTACATGGGGTGTGATCACAAATGTTTGTGCTCTGTGATGAATGGCATTGGCAGGGGGTGGAGTGTGGACGGTTGATGGAGACGGTTGCACAGTTAAGGGTGACAAACCTAGAAATGCAGTTATTTTGCCAGATTTGCCAACCAGGGTTGATGTACCACTTGCACTAGACATACTGCATTCACCACCACCACCACCATCAAAACTGCTACTCTCACCAGCACAGGACAACATTTCAAAGTCATTATGCTCCTCCACCTCATCATGCCTGTAGTAATCCTCTGCTCTTTATTACCTCACTCCTGCACACGTTTAATTTACTACTGGACTTAACAGTCATGGAAGGGGATAACATACTCATTATGGTTGTTGGTGATGAGGGTGAATGCCCCACTGTGGTATTAGCTGCCAGCTTGTGCTGGGTCCACAGTGCCATGTGCCTATTCTTAAGATGTGTACTCTGTCCTCCTGTGCCCAGATGGCTCCCCTTTTTACCTCAACTCACACACACATGGCAAACCTGGCAGATTGCAACTGACTCATTATTTGCATCTTGAACAAAAAAATCCCAAACAAGGGATTGTGATGCTCTACTTTTAACAAGTCCATGATGCTGCTTATTGAACTCTGTTCTTTTAATCACTGAAGTGGGGGACATGTGATGTTTCGGGTACTGCACACCTGGACTGCAACTGACCACCACGACTACCTATCATTATTACTGGGTCATCATCATCAACTAAAACCGGTAAATCACAAGTTTTTATGGGGGGGAGGGGTGAATTCCTGCAAACAGACTCAGACACAGCCACTTTGAATTTCTTTTTCTCCGGTTCCCAACTGGGGTCATTTACATTATCATTATATTCATCAATGTCACACACATCCACATCTTCTGCTTGGATGCTAGCATGTGGACTGCATATTGCAACATCAGCAACATTATCGCCATCATCACATTCATCATCATCATCTACACCACCATCTTCTGATATTTTTTCACCATACTGTGAATCACTGCATAGAAAATAAGTGACATTAACCGCCATGGTGGACGGAATATCACATTGTATGCTATCATTGATATGATCATTAGAATCCTCAGGTTCAGTTACTGGGATGTTACTGGGAAGTATGACATCATCTACACTGCCACTCACTTGCACTGCTTTACACTCCACTATATTTTTGGATATGGTACACTAGTCAAAATTCAAACTTGAGGCACCAATACTAATACTACCACCACCACTAACATCACTAACACTAACACCGCCAGCTGGGAAAACACCGTCTTCTCCAACTATGAGTGAAGCTCCTAATTGGGCTGTAAAAGACATTGCAGGAGAAATACCTTTCCTCACATCAGCAATGCACTTCTGCGTCTGTGTACTACCACACTCACAGACTATCTTACTGGCAGCAGTGTCATGGCGAGAACCAGCTTTGCTTGCACGTCTCTTTGTGGGCATCTTGGGGGATCAATAACAATACTATAAACAAATTCAGATTTTGTTACATTGACTCTCTGATTGGGGACACACTGGATTTGAAGCCAAAAAAACAACTGTGGCTTCAGCAACAGATAGAGACTGTCACGCAATGAAAATAACTACAGTAACCAGTGGTGCTGATGAGGTCACAAACAATCCAATCTGGTAAAATATTACTTTTGCTGGTGAGGGAGCACTGACTGCAGATTTTTACGGCAGTACAAGCAGCAAAACAAAGAACAGATACCACAATCGCAGTACAAAATCAGGCAGCTGCAGTGGACAGCAGGTTCACACTGCTGCGCCTGCAATTACACTAATCCGTGGCACAATAAAAGGTGTATTATTTGATGTCACTCAACACCACTCACACACACACACACACACACACACACACCAGTTTGTCTACAATGGTGAACGAGTAATGTGTAGCAAATTGAAAACTTCAGTAATATGCCACGTATTGTAATGTAAACAACCGGAAATTAGGAACTGCTGCACCAGATCCACACAACACGCAATCAGCAAGAAAAAGTCAACAATTACAGACAATATTACTGTGTGTACATTAACACAGTCAGTTATGTAACAAAAATATAACCAAAAAACAAAGAAATCACTATTTCTCCAACTTAAATCTTCCTACACCACAGATACGCCCCTCCCCAAAGCACATTGTCACTGTCTTTCACTACACACACTCAGTGTTGTACACTGACATTCAAAATCCACACTAAAACAAAAACGCTCGATGATATGAGCACAGGAGGGTTTCCTGCAATCGATGAACTAAAGGTGGAGCCCACAAATAAGTATCAAAAATGCTTTTTTAACAGCTTTTAGAAGGTTTTAATCACAGACAGCTCTCAGAGCACACTGTAACCTACTGCTCCCTACACACACTACCCCGAACTGTGGCTATGCAGATCAATATAGAGCCAATGTGACCTGAAATCCCATGAATCACTGCAAAATTCACCTTCGGAGTGCAAAAACAAGGTGAAGTGAGGTGTAGTGTGTTGTTTTCATTGCACTTCGCTTAAGATTTTGGTGGACTAGTGGTCTGGGAAGGCGGAGTAATGCAAGGTCATTGTTTTCAATGGATCTTGCGTTACTCATTATAACGCAAATTACTCCGCTTTGCATTGCGGAGCACTCCTCAAATCCACCTTTACTCCGTGATTTCCTTTGCGGAGCGGATTGAGCACATTTCATCCACCACTAATTCTAACCCATGAGGGAACACAATGGTGTCCAGTGTCTCTGAAATCCATTTCTCAAAAAATGCAATAGTGTCTGTCCCTTCAGCACCCTCCTTTAGTCATACGGTTCAATGTTTTGTCTACATGCTCCAATTCTTTTTCCATATTCTGCCCCCTTTGCTCCACTATAGCTATTTTATCCTCCAGAGAGCTTACTCTGGACTCTGCTTCATTAGGTCTCTTTAGCAAGGATGTCATGTTCCCTGATAATTGATCAACGTAATCATGGAACCCCAGAAATCGAGTTTCCATGGATCTGAAGCCATTACAAAACTCTCACCACGTCTTTCAATGTACAGTTTGCCTTCTCCACATCTGAGCCCTTTGGTGAGCTGGGTTGTGTCTGGGTTGCTGGTACAGCCCTCATGGCACATTTACTGGTCTCAGCAGAGAATGAGAGTGTTGACTGTGCTTTATTCAATTTAGCAGTCTGCTAATCATCTCTGGGTTACCCATATTTGCTTGCTGCCACATCACTCCTTTAAAAACTGTCGGTAGATTCAAGGCTCGTTAACACCCCACCAACTCACCTGTCTCTTTCCGTTTCCTGTTCTACTACTTTCTCTTCACATTTCCTGCTCTTGTTGGATATGTAGGTCTCTCTGGTGAACCTTCAAATGAAGTGGGGGTCCTCCTTACTGGTTGACCTGAGGACATTGCATCCCTGAAACTATGTCTACCTGTAATTGCCTTGTGTTGTATATATCACTATTATTCCCTTGTCTAGAATTTTTCTTTTTATTGCTGCTGCCTTATTACCCACCAATGTGCAATCATGTTATGTACTAAATCAAATGTAACCTTGTAATATAGTTTTCCACAGTAAGTTCTTTCTTGTGCCTTGTGGTCCGAGTCATGCCTGTAAACCGTTCACTGGACGAGTGCATCTACCCGGTTACCAAAGTCATAAATAATAAATAAATACATAGGTAAAAAGCTATAAAATGTGTTTTTATAAAATAATTCAGAGTCAAATGCTGAACCCCTCCTTGATGCAACTGCTCAGCTCCTGCTCATCACCAGAAGTTGCATTATTATCCTTAATACTTTTGTTGTCCCTCAGGGTTAGTCACAAGAAACAGGGTGCTCAGACTTGAATGTATGCATCAAACGGAAACAGCACAGATTTCAGCGGGATACTGTATTTAGTACAGTACTGATTTTATGTCACAGGTACCCTCATGCCATTAATCATATGCCTTTTGGCCCTTAATTTAGTCCAGTAATCTTTGCCTCAAATCAGATAGAAGAACCCTGCCCTTCGGGGAGTATAGACCAAAAATGCACCAATAACCATGAACATGAAGTTAATGCTGGGATTCAGACATGTGACACAAAAAGGGTGTAATCTGTAATCTTGAGTTACACGTAACGACACCTGACTAGGTACTTGTACAGTAGTTGACACTTCTGCATACAGTTCTGTCTCATCCCTGAGGTATTCAATGGTGCAGGAATCCTGAACTCTTGAATATCTGAGGACCCCTACCTGGTAACAATGTCACCATGAACCTCTTGACTGTTTTCCCCTGCTGCCTCTCTCTTTCCCCTAGGTAAGTCCTGAACACGACATCAGAATATCCTGAAAGAATGTGCACTGAATCATTGTCAGGGGACATACCCAGTTCTGACTTGGCAACACACAAAAATGGAAGGGGGGGGAGTGGTGTACATACAACTTCTAAAGCAAAGCACATAGGCAGCATTAGCAAGCAGATGTAGTCTTTATTAAGCAGACAAGCACAGAAAAATACTTAAAAAAACACCCAATACTAAGGAAGGAGAGACACCCTTGGTGGTTGTGTGCACCCCAATTTTTTGTGTTCCCCACCTCCAGAACATGGGCTGCTCTGAGTAGTTTACAAGGCAGGCAGACTAGTAGTCAGTAGACAGTTTCTATGCGGACTGGCTCATTTGTAGCTGAAATATTGACTCCTGAGCTAGGTGGAGAGTACTTATGCCTTTATTCTGTCCAAGTAATTTGCAGTGACTGCTTTTACAATGTCTGCAAAAGCAGTAGTGGGACACATGGTGGATACCGTCCAGATGAACACCTTCAGAGAGAAGCCCCTACAGGGCCCACTCATCCCAATGATGTCTTTTGGCCCAGAATACAGGATGGCTGTCCATGTACCTGTCCAACTAGAACTTGTGCCACAACCGAGGCTCTGCTCAGGACCCATTGTGCCACCCCCCTGAAAGCTGTAAGTCCCTCCAGGACTAGTCATTGCTGGAGCCATGGCAGAGTTGAACCCCAAAGGGCTCTATGAGGAGCTCTCCACTTTCCCATATCTCTCAGTTTTTGGACTATGAGCCCCACTCCTGCATTTAGGCTCCTGTAGTTATGTCCCCAGTTCCTTGCAACCCAGTCACTATGGAGCCTCTTGTTTATGGATTTGAAAAGCACAGGATGCTATGAAATTACAGTAACATTTACAGGCTGCAAAAGGCTCAAGACTGCATCAGGTTAGAAGCTCTACACCTTAACCTCTTATTTATTGAAACAGTAAATGGGCGCGGTGATCCTTGAGTCACTCCAGATTCATCTCTTGTAGTTTAGAGTTACAACCAGTGAGAGAGACTGCATGTGAATCTTAATCTGTTGGGTTAGTGAGTAGGAGAAAATCATACCCAGTGGCGCTGCTACTATAAGACCAATGTCCCTAGGCTTGACCAGTAGAAGTTTATAACTGACTAAGTTAAATACTTTTGACAAATTAATGAGAATTGCACCTTTGTAGTGAACTTTGTCTATGGCAAGAAGTATATCATTTGTGACTTTGAATAGTGCAGATGAGGTAGAGTCTCTGGTGCCAACATTTTATCATGGCAGCTGAACAAAATATCCTATTCATCCAGGTCTACGGGTTCCTTTTGTCCAGGGAGGGAAACAATGAAATAGTAAAAACTATGCAGCATGGAACTGACAACAGTGTATAGAAGGTATGCGTATCCAGAGGGACAGACTATTGTGCAGGAAACAAAGAAAAAGTGTAATAGCGCACCACAGTAAGGTGTCATGAAATATGCTCATTTAGCAGATTGTGAATGCTGGCATTGCTACTGGGCACAAGGACAGGGAGGGACTGTGATCTTATCTATTGAAAGAATTTAAAGGCAGTCCTATTGAGGGGACTCCTGAGTGAATGATGCTTACGGCACTGTTAAAAACTGTTGATACACCACATTTTGTAACTGAGCTGTAACCTTTTGGACAAAAATAAAATTGTTGAATAATATAGGGGATATGTCAAGGATGCTGTGAGAATACTGTGTTTATTTGGAGGAGCTGATTTCAGAACTCAGTGACCTCATGAGTGGCAGGGTACACTGGAGCCACAAATATGTTCACCAAATTCTGAAATCCGTGAGTTTGAGGTAATATCAAATCGTGCTATATGATCTTACCTTTAGTTGGTTTCAGCCCATTCCTCTGCAGTTGCCCCCTCCAGTGGCTCTGGGAGGGCTTCTGACACTGGTGTAGTTCTGCTGGCATTTTGCAGCTATAGCCACCAACTCCCCATGTCCTTGGTCCATGTCCAGATAGGGGCCGAGGTCTGATGGTGTTTTAAGAGCCTCTGGGCACTTCAGGAGGAAGAAACTGGTCCTGGGAGCTGCTGAGAAAACTGGACCTACAGGAACATAAACAAATATGATGGTGCACACCCCCATGCATACATGCGGCTGTGGAGGTCTAAAACTCAAAGGAGCCATGGCTCCAAAAGAAGATTTTGGCTGTGGTCAGTAGTTAAGAGTATCCCTGGCTCCATGGCCAGCTGGATGGGATGACTGTCAGAACTCCTCAGGGTGCTGATCATGGGTGTTGCATCCCTTTTAAGGGTATAATGATATAATAAGAGGGGTAGTAATGTTTGGGGCTGAAGTACATAACTACGGCAGCCCCCAAAGTACTGTGAGGCAAGGGGGCTGCTGGGTAAAGGCTAAAGGGCACAGAAAATGCCCAGGCAAAGTGCAGCCAATGAGAAGGGGCAGTGCAAAAACTATGAATGCTTCTGCTCATCTTGCCAAAGGGGGAATCAGTTTTGAACTGTCAGAGAAGAGAGGTGCAGGAGAGACTGCTGGAGGGCTATCCAGCCCAATACCTGCCCTCCAACACCAACGGGCAGCTCTGCCCCAGCCTGGCACAAGTGGCAGGAGAGCCTGTAATGCCTGAGGAGAACAGAGCAAGGGAGAGACTAGATTTGGGCTACTGGCAAAGAGAACTGTGGAGTTTGCAGCCGGTAAGAGAGAAATAGAGAGTGAGAGTTTGCTGCTGAGAGAAGAGTCTTGCAGCCTGCTTGGAGTTCTGCACCAGTGAGAAAAGACAGTGTGAGCAGCAGTGTCCCCCTAGGTGGAGTGAGTTGGACTACTGTTTGCTGCAAGCCTGAGAGACAGTGGGGGCTGAGGCTAGCGACTGAGCCAGAGCCAAGCACGTTGTGCATTGAGGTACGAAGTGTGATTGCTGGGGCCTGAGCCAAGCTCAGCTGATGTTCTGTTGGGAAAAGAGGGCTGTGCTGCAAGTCTGGGGACTGTGCCTGCTCCATCCCCAGACCAACTAAGAAGATGACCCATGAAGATGAAGACCTACAGAGAAGACATTGAGGGGCATCCTTGGTGAATACTGTCTACAAGGCCTCAGAGGCAAAGACTGGAAAGGTCAGGAAGGTGAAGACCAATGTTCGTCAATCTCTTCAATCAGTCCTGTGACTGCTGTGGTGCACCACCACCAACATGATACCCCTTGGTACAGTCAAAGCCAGTTTGCTGATACCCCCTTGAACTGCTGAACTGTGGGTACCCCAAGCTGTGGCTTTTGGGAGCCTTTATTTAGCTTGCTAGCTAGCTAGTTAGGTTGAAATTAGGGGCTTAGATCCCTGGCAGGACTTTGTTAGAAAACTACACTCAAACCTGAAAGTTAAAGCAAAGTTGTGTTTAAAAGGTTGGACTCCAATGAGTGATCCCTGGGTCGACATCAGCACAGTGGTAAGGTACCCACCAAAAAGCCTGTATAGACTTTCTGGGCAGCTGCCAAGGGAAAGATGGGAGTACCCGCAGGTGGGAAGTGGGGATTGTTTTTTGGGCAGAATTGTTAGTTATGTTGCTGTTGCTGTTTTAGTTCCCCTTTTTCCCTACTCCCAAAATAAAATACTGTTATTGTTTATGTTAACTGCTGTTATAGTGGATTATTGCAGAAAAAGGGAGGGTTGTCATTGTATGTGGGGAATTGCTTTGGGGGGCAATGTATGTATTTTCCCAAAGGATGGTACCCTGCTATTTGTCTACAGGTATTCTCTGCCATTTCCCTGGTTGGAGGCACCATATACCCTTCCATCAAACCCCCGAACCCAGACCAGCCCACTCAGAGGCATTTGCTGTGTGAACCTTGAGAGCCCCAGAGCAGCCAAGGTGAGTCAAAGGGCTGTTACAATGCTGCTGCTCAGGATTTCCTACCCAGTAGCATAATCTGATAGCATGGTAAAATAAATGTTTCTGCTCTGTAGCATAATCTGATAGATTAGTACACTGATGTAAAAGACACTGGCAGTTGTTCCAGGTATGGATTTTGAACTGTAAAAAGCTTTCAAACGTAGTATACACTGACAAACAATTGAAATAATATGATTTCATTTAATTAATATGCAAAATATATGTAAATGAGCAACATCTCTTAATGAAAAATGATCTCACAGTGGAATGTTCCTGATTGTCGGTGTCATCCTCCTTTTCTGTTTCTTCAGTGTCTGTTCTTTGGGCCACTGGGGCTATCAGTGTCATTGCCAGAGAGAGGCATGCATGGCCATACCAACTAGTACAACCTTAGGAGTATATCATAGTCTTGTGTAATGAACCAAAGTGTAACTGCCACTGTCTGGCCATAGTCTGGCACATAACTAAGTAGAGACTTGTTTGTCCCCATAATAATGCTCATCCTGCCTTGGAAGATGTCACCATTCACTGGTTTTTGGAACACCAGGGATCCAGGGACCCTGTACATGGGAGACTGGGAAGATAAAAAAATAGAATGTAAATGTTAATGGGAGTGAAAGTGACTTGTGATAATAGCAGCAGCAGATATGCACTTTGGACCAAAGGGAGGGAATCCTGAAACAACCATGGATACAGTGAAATGTACCAAGTAGAGGAAGTGTAAGCCTAGTGCAGAGTGAGGGTACAGTGAAGCGTACCGGGCATAGGAAATTTCAGCCTACTGAACTGAAGGAAGGGTAATGACATGTGGAAATGTGATGACAGCACAGAAGAAATTAAACAGCAAGGGTGATTTCCTTAAATGTATGTTAACACTGGAGAGTTGGAGCCATCAGCCCAGCAGGAGAGTCACATTTCCCCAAGTTTCTGAGTACTAGGCCAAATTAAGCTATAAATATTTGTGTTTTTGTGCTGGCCTGGTGGTGCTGAGGGTTGAGGAGCTGGACGCCACACCTCGCACCTTGCCATCGACCCGTAATCGGGAATGAGCAGGGGCCACTGGGAGTCGGCAGGGGAGGTAGAGGATCGAACGTCCAGAGGACAGCTCTCCTCTCCCAGGGGAGGGAGGCTTGGTTGCTCCACTGCATGACTTCCCCCAGGTGGAGGCCTGATGGTGGGTTGGGACGAGGGTGCCAACGGAAAGGTGGGTGCTGCGGGACTTCACAATGTGTGTACACCTTCACATATGTGCATTAATGTGCTGCACCCCAGCAATGGGGAGAAAAGAAAATGGAAAATTCCTTGCGGTGGCAGGATGAAGACCGACCCTCTGCAAGGTCCACACCGGTGGCTGGGTGACCGTTCTACAGCCAGGATGACCTAAGGTAAGACCCCCGGAGAAGCTGGGTGACGGGGCTTGGGGGTCGGTCAGATGGGGGCTGCCGAGGGGAGAACGGGAGCATAAACTACAAAAAGAATAAAATTAAATTAAAATATTTGTGTTTTTCAGGTACTGTGATGGTAAAAATGCTTTTACTGGATAGCAAAAGACTTTTTTTACCACTTATATGTTTTTCTGCATGATGGATCATCGATAGAACACTGCAGGCCTGGATTCATCCCAAGTGGGGCCTTCCAAACCACTGACCACATTGTAACCACCGGCCTCCACAGAATTGACAGCCATGTTCGAATTGGTTCATGGGCTGTCAATCTACTCATACGACCCATCCTGAAAATTGATAAGAAACCTGACTTCTACACACAGCACCTGGTCACTGTTGAAGCAAGTGTGGCGGGGATCACAGTTAAGGCAGATGACTTGGCTCACCCAGCAGATAAGGCATTGGTGGCATCAGCAGCCTCCATTAGGGAATAAGGGATTATTAAATCCCATCAGCTAACATGAGGGTGTTGGGCATCCTGGAGATAGCAGAGGGAGATGACCCAGCCACCTTTATGGAGTGCTGGCTATCTGAAGCCATCAGCTGGGGATTGCACCTAACATGGTACATGCATACATAATTACTTCCAGGCAGGCCTGCTCACAAATCGAGGGTCCACAAACTATTCTACTTGTGACTGCCTCTTCAACAATGCAAATCAAATCAAAATCAAATCAAATTCTTTTATTTTATTCTGTATGCATAAAAAGTTCACATTATCACATACCATACATTTACATAACCACACAATGATGACAGTATGTTATTAAAAAACATTAGATGTAATAAAAATAAATAAGAGTGATTAGTAAAATTAGATCTGTTGCAGGTATTTCTATTAGACCCAACCTCCAATAATTTTATAAAGTGTTAGTTTAGTGAAGTTTCCTATGGCAAAAATATGGCTTGTCTTACCACAATACATCATACAGTTGATATAATTTTCCTCTGGCATAATTCTTAGGTTCCCCCAAATTGGGTGTAGCCTTGTTCCCCTTATTTTGGCCAGCAATGGACATTCAAAAATCAAATGTCTAGCTGTGACAGAAGACCTTGAGTCACAAATACAGGTACCATTCAACAACTCAAAAATTGATTCTCTTCCGTATCCAAACTTCAACAAGCCTACCCTAAATATACACAGATAATTTCTTTGTGTACAATCTTCACAGAAAATCAGACAGTTTCCTCCTTGGCATACTAGTTTGTTCTCTACATAGAGTTTACAAAATGACAATTCTCTAAGTTTGCTCATCCCACCCTGCAAAGAGTTATTTATTAATCTTTGTTTAACTGTCTCAACATACCATTTTATTTTATCTGAGACTTGTTTATCCCAAATCTGAACAAGGCCTACCCTGACCACATTGTTGTTCAGTCTACAAAACCAACCATTAGAACAAGGCTTTCCTTTACTGTCTGTCCAACATTTAGCCAATTGGCTGTCCTGAGGTGCCTGTACAATTTTATGAAATAGGCTCACAGCTCTGATTTGAGCCTTAAGTGCTACAGACTTCATATTTAATTCAGTTCTTAATAAGGTTGTGGGAGTACACTGGTGTAAATCCAAAACCTGTTTAAAGAACATATTTTATACCACTTCCGACTCCTTCGGATGTTAAACAAAAGCCCAGACTTCTGTCCCATACAGTAAGGTGGTAGGGAGGCAGTATAGCGCAGTGGTTTAAGGCTCTGAGCTGCAAATCTGGTGACATCCAACAGACCAGACCTGGGTTTGAATCCCCACAGCTTCCACTTACATACTGTGTGACCCTGAGCAAGTCACTTAACTTCCTTGTGCTCCCAGGTCGCACCTGTAAAAAAGCTTTCAGCTTAGTGTGCTAATTCTGGTTAAACACAACTAAAAAAAAAAAAATAATTACTTTTGCTTCAAATGCTCTTTTAAGTGCAGTATAGGAGTTATCCGCAAATCTTTTGCTAAATCTTTTGATAGCTTTAGAGGCACTTAATCCTTGCTTCCTTACCTTGGAGAACTGCTGCGTCCAAGACATATTAGTGTTGAGAACCACCCCAAAATAATTATATTCCCTTTTAATCTTAAATTACATATTCTCAATCACCCAATTATGACAATCCTTATTCTGTACTGTTTTAGCAAACATCAATATTGCTGATTTTGGTGAATTTATTCTATTTCCAGTGTATTCAATGTATGTATACAACAACTGATTACCTGTTTTAATCCGACCTGAGTTAATAAACACAAGACTATATAATCGGCATACATTAATATATGCACTTTTTTCCCATGAATACAGGGAGCAGCATACCGCAAAGCATTTACCTCTCTAATAAGCTGTTCCATATACAGGTTAAACAAAATTGGTGCCAAAAGGCAACCTTGTTTAACACCATTTTCAATACGAACTGCCTCAGAGATGAGTCCGTCTCTATAAATTCTAATATGGGCTTTGTTACAGTATTATTGTGTAAGCATCTCAGAGCATCAAGGAGTTGTGAGTTTATACCATATTCCTGGAGAATTTCCCAAAGGATGGCTCTATTAACATTATCAAAAGCAGATTTCAACTCTAAAAATGCCATAAATATAATTCCCTTATTAATTGAACAATATTTTTCAATTAAATAATTAACTTTTCAGATGTTATCCATTGTCCCTCTCTTTTTTCAAAAACCTGCTTGTTCTTCTGAAATTAGCTTATGCAGACTAACCCAATTTTCAATTTTTTCCAAGATAAGTCTTGTAAAAACTTTCCCTGCGATACATAAAAGGCTAATCGGCCTGTAATTACTGGGATCATTTATTGCACCTTTTTTATATACGGGGACAATTAAGCTCACAAGCCATTCTTTTGATACAAACTTCTTTTTTAAAATAAAGTTATATAAAAGGCACAATTTACCAACAGCTTAATCTGGTTCAAGATCAGTTGGCATTCATCTGTATCCCCCTCCCCCGGGTCGTGCCTGAAAATAGGCAGGATTTGTCTAGTGCACTTACCCGGTCAACAAAAGCTAAATAAAATAAATAAATATTAGTCCACCAATCTAGGCAGGCCTGGAAAATCTCTGCACCTAATCCATTGATTCCCGCTGCTTTATTTTTCTTCTGTGCCAAAATAGCCTGTTTGACCTCTAATTCTGTTATTGTAAGTACTTCGTTATTTTGACAAGCATGATATACTTTCTCCTGATTTATCCTGTTGAATTCTTTTAAGTCTTCATACTTTTGCTGAAAAAACCTAAACCAAACAAGTGATGTAATAACTGATTGTGTGTTGAACTCCATGTTCTTTGTCTCTAAGGCAACCAATTCCCCAAAACTCTTGGTATCTTTATTTGCTATACTTTCCTGAAGTTCCTGTCATAAATCCTTCTTGTATTTCTTTTTTTTTATCCTTTATGAGTATTTTATACTCCTTTTTTAACCATTTCAGGGTAATATTTGCTGTCCATTCTACTGTTTTTTAGAGTATCTACCAACTTTACTTACTAATTTCCTTTTCTGTTCGCATTCTCTATCAAACCAGGCTTCTTGTTTTCTCCATACCTTCTTTTTGATAACATTATCTTTCTTATTATTTCCCCTCAGGCGCTCTACATTATAAGCCATTACCTTTTCATATTACAAAATTGGGTTGGACTTAATCATTCCATCTTCCTTAAAGCTTTCTTCCTTTATTTCCCAGTTAGCAATAATCTCTTTAATCTAAAGTGCAGAATATGGTGTCCATTTTATTAGCTTGTTATTCCTTATGATTAAATTTTCTCACATACGTACATTCAAACATACGGACATATGAAAGTGCCAGCAGAAACAGACCACCTGCTCTATTTAAGTCTGCTCGAGTGTGCAGCTAGCACCCCTGGCTTACAACTGCCCCATCCCCTCCCCTTTGTCATCCCACTGCCACCCCTACCTCTCCCACCCTCGCTCTCCCCTGTTCCCTGTCTGATGCCCTTTTGAAGCTGTTCACAGATTTACATTATACCACCCATTCTGGTAGGGTGTTCCATTTTGCTACCACCCTCTCTGTGAAATAATGTCTCCTAATTTCCTTCCTAGATCTTCCCCCCTCTACTCTTAGCCCATGCCCCCCGGTGACCCTCCCCCTCCTTAACATAAAGACCCAATCTTCTCCATCCTTATTGATTCCCCTCAGATACTTGAATATCTCTATCATGTCCCCCCATCCATTCTATCCTCCAGGGTGTACATTTTTTTATTTTTATTTTAGTTTTTGTTGACTGGGTAAATGCACTAGACAAATCCTGCCTATTTTCAGGCACGACCCAGGGGAAGGGGATACAGATGAATGCCAACTGATCTTGAACCAGATTAAGCTGTTGGTGGTATTTTTAGTGAATGAGGGAAATTTGGCCAGGACACCGGGGAAATTCCCCTACTCTTTTTGATAAGTACCACGGGATCTTTAACATCCACCTGAACTACCACCAATCCAGGCAGATGGGACCTTGGTTTTAACATCTCATCTGAAAGACGGCACCTCATATTCAGTTCTCCCAGCCTGCTGTCATCGTCTTTCCCCTCCATTCCACATATCATCTTTGTTGCCCTTGTCAGGAGGTCTAAACCTCACTCTCAGGTTCTTGGCAATAATGGGCATGCAGGGAATCACAGACATGTTGCATAAGGGTAATAAACTTGTTTATTACCACCAAAAGGATAATCACAGTTGCCCTAAGTAGTTCTTACCAATACAAACTGGGAGACAATGCTAAGAGTTCCCTATACCCTGAGGATTCTCTGTGTCTCTTGGGGTCTCTGAGGTAGAAGACGTAATGTCTTACATTATATACCTATGATAATACCATGGTTACTATAAGATAGAAACATTTCTAGTTACAGAGATGAGCCCTATTGGCTAACCTAGAGGTAGCTCATCAGTCCAAGATAACATTATACAATTTTATAGTAGTCATCACTTTGTAAAGACAAAGGAGTACAGTTTGCATATAACAGTGTAATAATACAGATCATCAGAAGATGGCAATGCTGACTCATATATCATAATCTTTACAAGGACACAGGTGTCCTAACATCTTGCAAGCAAGAAATACATATGTGTATTAGAAAGTAAAGTGTACAACAATAATGTAGCATATATATCCTGACATCTACTCTTATACGGTAGATGCCCTTGGCCCTATATGTTAGTATAACATTACCTAAATGCTAGCTGCCTACCGTGTACCTGTGGGGGTACCAATTAGGGTGTAGAGACCTTGTGTAATATTCCCCCCCCTTGTTGCCTCACAAGGGGCAACACAGCAAGAATAAGGAAATGGACAGAGAGCAGGTGCCATTTACAGACCCGATGCATGAGCCTTGTAAAGGAACTCCAGCTGCTCACAATGTTGGTGTAATGTATGACGTTGGCAGCAAAGCATACAAAGAAGGAAAATATCAAAAATGCTTGCATAATAACAAAACCTTTAAAGGTAATTTCTAACCAAGTGTTAGTAAGTGCACTATTTATATCACCATCATTAATAATTGCAAGCACAGCTTTATTGACTTTGGAGATATTATTGCTGATGTGGATGAGATGGGTATCTTTTCTGTCTAAAAGTGATTTCAATGTCAAAGTTAAAGGATCAATGTGTACATTAAAATAAGGTAAATACTCAGAAAGTGTAAACAGATAATCAGGGTTAACATCAATAATGTCAGCGTCCATAATAGGGACGGGTGTACTAACAGAGTGCCCGATAACTGACTTCTGATGGGGCACAAAGAGAAAATTTGGATTATCAATAGTACATGTTTTCATGCTGTAAGTGTAACTCTTATAGTCTGTGACAACGCAGTACTCACCATCTGAATTATATTGCATTTTAACAGTAGGCAGTCTCCATTTTTGCAACTGTACTGGGCAAGTAAAAGTCTGTTTGGAAATCCATGTTGACAAGCGGTGATCCTCCTCTTGGTAAGACTGGTAGAGCTTGAAAGCATCTGGAGCCAATGTTGAGTCTTGGGAGTCTGTGCCATTAGTGGTGATGTCATCATCCATGGAAAAGGACCAATCGATACTGTCTGGGGAATAGCCACATACAGGTTTAATAACATCAAATACGTCACATTGACACAAATAAATACACCCTTTCTTCGCACAACAGTCAGTGTGTGGAGGAACCCAGGTGTCTAGAAGAGGATGAAAAGCCAGTAGAGGAGATACGTCGAGGCGTTCTCTGTAGATGTCTTCATCAAGGTGCCCAATGGAGTGTACAGTTGCGAGCTTGTCAAACAAAGCTGTGGTAGGATCAAAGCAGGGAAAAGGGACAGTAATGGAAACAAACATAGTATCCTGAATAGAACATTTCTTGGAAGTAAAACAGGGACCAGTGTTAGGATGTCTGGTCACAAAACCCAAATTCCTAGCTGTGGAAAGTGGAATAGTTAAAGGCTGCAACATACACATAGGAATATAGCTAGAGGATTTACATTGAGGGCAGTACCATTTTGAAATACATCTGTCATGTATAATATCAGGAATTCTTCCGGATTCAAGATCACGGAAAGATTATTGATGGTAGTAATATAAGAGCCATAGGCTGAGCATAGTATCTCTCAGGCAATGTATTGCTTATCTGCTTCTTTATTGTTCTGTGTAATAAGTGCATTAATCTTATCTTTAGAATCTGAAAATGCCTTAGCAATATTGTTTATATTGTATACAGTATATCTTTCTTCCTGACTAAGGCCATCCACACCATGCAATAAAGGGAGAATAATATAATTTACCAAATCAGTCTGGAATTTCTATGAATGTGATTTGATAGCAGCAATGTTGGCTTTATTCCAAATAGACATGGCTGTACCAAAAAGACGTGTAACAGTGCCTATGGCACCAGTGACATCAGAGCTGTCAATTTCATGTCTATTACGTTTATGACTTTGATCATCAGGATTAGGTTTTCTTCTAAAATTGCCTCTATGCTCGGTGGTGTGTACCCTGGCAACAGGGTCTTGAGTATGAATTTGAAAAGCAGCTAAGCTATCAAGTAATAAAGTACTATAAAACAGTGAAGTGTTAGTAGTATGACACATATCAAATTCTTTCATATTCCAGTAAGTCAAATTAAACAAAATAGGTATATGCATAAATTGCAAGTTGTTAATAAGTGTACCAGGTAAAGCAATGGCTGTGAAACCATTACGAGGACCAAGGGTGTGTTTTGGACATTCCAAAAGCTGTTTGTCTGTAGGGGGTAACACAGAAAGAAACATGGCAGCAGAGGCCATGTTGTGTACAGCACAACATTTCCTGGCAGAGTCTTTAGACAAGGAATTACAACATGAAGGATCAATTACAGCTATAATATTGTATAAACCAGAATGTCTAAGAGAAGTTTGGAGCAAAGACAGAGAACCATTTGGGGATAATTTTGCGTTGGCCCAACCATGGAAAGTTACATAGAAACATAGAATTTGACGGCAGATAAGGACCGCTTGGCCCACCCAGTCTGCCCATTTCCCTACCTACTAGATAAGCTGCAGATCCTAGTTAACCAGCAGCCTACTTCTTCCTACCCCAACCCCCCAGAATTGCCTTATGACTATCCCATGCATGCTTGAATTCCACCACTGATTTTGACTCCACAACCTCCTCCGGAAGGCCATTCCATGCATCCACAACCCTCTCTGTGAAAAATACTTCCTTAAATTACCTCTGAGCTCCCCCCTCTATTTTCAAATTGTGCCCCCTTGTTCTTGCACACCTCTTTTTTTGAAAGATGCTACCCTCTTGGACTTTGTTGATTCCCTTGAGGTTTTTGAATGTTTCTATCATGTCCCCCCTCTCCCTCCTTTCCTCGAGGCTATACATATTAAGCTCCTAAGTCTCTCTTCATATGTCCTCCAGTGCAGACCCTGCACCATTTAGTTGCCCTCCTCTGGACAGCTTCCATCCTGTCTATGTCTTCATGGAGATTGGGTCTCAGAACTGCACACAGTACTCCAGATGGGGTCTCACCAGCTGTCTGTACAGAGGATAATAACTTCCTGTTTTCACTGGTGATGCCTCTCCTATGCATCCCAGTATCCCCCAGCCCTCCTTGCTGCCTTCTCACATTGCTTGCCCACCTTTAGGTCATCTGATATGACTACCCCCAGGTCCCTTTCCATTTTTGTTGTTGTTAGTATCTCACCCCCCATTGTGTACTCTTCCCCTGGGTTTTTGTTTCCCAGGTGCATTACCTTGCACTTCTTAGCATTGAATCTAAGCTGCCATACAATTGACCATTCCTCTAACCTTGCCAAGTCCCTTCTCATCCTTTCCACCCACCCTGTGCATCAACTCTGTTGCAGATCTTAGTGTCATCTGCAAAGAGACATACTTTCCTTCCAGTCCTTCTGCAATGTCGCTATAAAGACATTGAAGAGGACTGGTCCTATTCTGAACCCTGCGGTACCCCGCTAGTAACCCTCCTTTCTTCTGAGTGGACTCCATTTACTATTACTCTCTGTGTCCTATTCTCCAGCCAATTCTTTACCCAGGCTGTCATCTTGGGACCCACTCCCAGGCTGGCTAACTTATATATTAATCTTTGTGTGGGACTGTGTCAAATGCCTTGCTAAAGTCTAGGTAGGCCATGTCCACAGCCCCTCCTGACCTCTACACTTTGGTCACCCAGTCAAAGAAATCTATCAGATTCGTCTGGCATGACCTTCCGCTGTGAATCCATGCTGCCTAGGGTCCTGTGCCCTTCTGGCCTCTAGATACATAACAATTCTTTCCTTTAGAAGTGATTCCATCATTTTCCTATCACTGAGGTTAAACTAACAGGTCTATAGTTTCCTGCTTCTGCCTTGCTCCCACTTTTGTGAAGGAATCACATCTGCCCTCCTCCAGTCCTCGGGTACCACCCCATCCTCCGTGATTTGTTAAAAGGGTAGTCAGTGGTGTCACTAGTTCTACCCTTAGTTCTTTAGAATTCTGGATGAATCCATCAGGTCCCATTGCTTTGTCCACCTTCAGTTTTAAGAGTTCTTTCAGAACCCTTTCTTCTGTAAATGGGCTGGTATCAACTTCTGTATCCAGAGTGTTACTACTGTTTGTTTTATGTACCTCCCTCTTCCTTTGTAAATACTGAGCAAAAATATTTGTTTAGTATCTCTGCCTTTTCACATTCTCCTCTGCCCACCCTCCCTCCCCTTGATTAAGCCTCACTATCCCTCCCTTGGTCTTCCTTTGCTCCTGATGTACCTATAAAGGTTTTATTCCCTTCTTAACTGAGTTGGCTATCTTTTCCTCAGTTTGGGCCTTTGCTGTTCTGACTGCCTTCCCAGCCTCCTTTTGCTTTTAACTGATACAGTTCTCTGTCCTGCTCTGCTACGATTCCTTGTACTTCCTGAATGCTTTCTTTTTCTCTGAACCTTCACTGCCACTTCCTTTGAGAACCATAGTGGTTTCTTACATCGCTCTTGTTTTGTTTATTTGCTTCCACAAAGGCTCATTACCTCTGTGATGGCAGTTTTATTATTCCCATTGTTCTTCACCCTCCTTCCGTCCATTTGCTAGTGCATTCTTAGGCACTCACCCATTTTAGCAAAGTCAGCCCTCCTAAAGTCCAGTACTTTTGTCTTTTGTATGGCTTGACTCTATTGCTGTGTTTTTGTGAACCATATTGTTTGATGGTCGCTAGTTCCCAGATGGCTACCACTTCTACATCTGTGATCCTCTCTCATCTCCATTTGAGAGTATCAAGTCTAATATTGCTCCCTCTCGAGTGGGCTCCAGTACTAGTTGTCTAAGGCATGCCCCCTGTAGGGCATCTAGAATAACTGCACTCTTCGAAGTGGCAGCTGCAACTGCGCCCCAGTTAACATCTGGCATATTCAGATCACCCATCAGCAATATCTCCCCTTTTTCTGCCATTCTAAGTATACTTTCTATCATTTCCTTGTCCACTTCCTCCCCCTGAGAAGGGGGTCTGTATACAACCCCTGTGCGGATTGTGGTGCCATTGCCTGTCTCCAAATTTACCCACAGTGCTTCTTCTCCTCCCTGTTTACCCTTTTGTTCTGTTACTTTTATTCCTTCCCTTATGTAAAGATACTCCTCCCTCTTTTACCCTCCCTGTCCCTCCTGTAGATAGTGTATCCTGGTATGTTTACGTCCCAGTCATGGTTTTGTGTGTACCATGTTTCTGTGACTGCCACGATATCCAGATGTTCCTCCTCCATCAAGGCCACTAATTCAGGAAGCTTGTTACCTAGACTACGGGCATTGGTACTCATTGCTCTCCATTTTTTGATGGCCTTACCTTCTGTTGCAGCACCCCCACTGACCGTTCTACCTTGGTCTTTTTCTCATTTAGTACCCTGTTTTGTAGGGAGAGGCTGGGATTTTTCTGCTGCTTGTCAGTGCCTCCCCATTGACTAGTTTAAAAGCTTGCCAATGAAGCATTTAAACCGATTGCTCAAAAGACTTGTTCCTTCCTGGACAGATGCAGACCATCCTGCCAGTATAGGCTAGTGTCCCTCAGGTGGAACCCCAGTCCCAATGAAGCCAAACCCTGTGTCCGCACCATTTTTCAACCATTCATTAAACTGCATGGTGCCAATTACCTCGCCTCCCGCATGCCTTTGACAGGCAGCACCTCTGAGAAGGATACTGTGTTTGCTACTTGTCTTAGGCCCTCCCCAACTCTGCAATGTCCTCCTGCACTGCTCTAACCTCATGATGAGCCAAGTCATTTGTCCCTAGGTGGACAATTACGTCCAGCTCAGAATCCCTTGCAGCTGTTGTTGTGATCCTGAGGATGCGCTCCTGTCCCTCCAAGCCATGGCACCAGGCAGGCACTTACTTCAGATTTCCCAGCTCCTCCCAGTTCTATCCCCTAATAGTGAGTCCCCCACCAGGAGCTGCTTCCTTTCCTTGTGGTGTCCTCTGCCTCCTTCCTGTGGGCCTCCTTGTGACAGTTGTCCTCAGCCTCCTTAGTCTCCTCCGGGTGTATCTCTAGAGGAGCTATGTCCCAGAATGTATGGATTGTGGCGTGTAACATCTGACTGGTGTGTCTCTGTTTCACCATCCTCATCCTCCCTGAGCCCACTGTGGTCCAACTGCTGTGCTTTCTTTGCAACCTCTGAGGTAGTGGTGGTGGTTCTGGTGCTCCCTGGATGGGGGAGGTTCCCTTCCTACTGTCCATTGTGGCCTGGGGGAAGGTCCCCGTACTACTGTCCAGTGTGGCCTGAAGACGGGCAACTTCCTCCCTCAGGGCAGACAGTTGTCTGCAAATAGGGCAGCATCTCAGCCTCCAGAAAGACTCCCGAAGACTGCTGCCCCACAGCCATTACATTGCACTACTCCCCCATTTTTTTTTTTTGTGTGATTGGTTTGTAATGTAGAAATATATATTTATATTATACAATGTTTATGCTATATTGTCAGTGCAGTGTGCTAGAGAGGATATGACAGTGACATGCACCTTGCACTCTTGAGAAATGATGTCAGAACCCCAGGTATAAAGGAACTATTTCCAGGGGTGGGTGGGGTGAGGGGTGGGAAGGGGTTGGGCCTAAACTGTGCCCTCGCAAAACAATCAGCTAGAAGCTCTGACCCACTGCTGCAATGAGTGCCTTCCTGTCAGGAAGATGCCCTACACAACAATTTGATAGAGAAATACCCTGCTAATCAATCAGAGAAAAATCCACACATCCAGGTCAGACACAGGTAAACCTTCCCAGCCCCAAAACAGGCCTGGTGGTTTGTGCTCTGAGAGCTGTCCACCCCAAAATAAGTCAGCTGTGCTTTAAACTCTTCCTGCACTGAAAATCTTAAGAATTGTAACAAACAAACGTAAACCTTAATCCACCACCCTCTGTTGCTTGAAAGACTGTCTTTTCCTGTTTCACACTGCAGGTTTTTCTGTGACCACTCCTTAACCCCAGTAACTCTGTTTAAAAGAGTTTAACTATCACAAACTCCTACGCACCAGTAAATTATTTAAAAATAGTTTCAGTCCCAAAAGTCTAGTAGTCAATCCAGCTACCCCCAAGGGACAACCAGAATGAAGTATTTAAACACTTATGAGGTTACTTCCAAGATAAGCAGAGTTTGCAAGTTTCTTTTTCAACTCCTCAGCCACCTGAAATTTAAAAATAGTTTAACTGTCAGCAAATCCTAGTAGACAATCTAGCTACCTCCAAGGACCTACCCAAATGCAGTATTTAAATCCTTCTGAAGTTACTAACAAGATAAACAGAGTTTACAAGCCCCTTCTTGGTTAAACCCTAAATAAATATGTGAATAAAAAGCAATTACCAAGGGTAGTTAGTTTCACCTCCCACAGAATTAAGCAAAAGTGCACGTTTGTTGCAGAAATCAAGTGCAATATAGAATTTCTCACACAGCTCGCAGTTGAAGAAAGCAGTATCCTTCCAGCTCCAGCAAATGTGCTTTGTGTCCCTTGGAAAGCTTGGCCACAGAGAGAATTTGTCCTTGTGACGTGGTTTGTCACTCAATTTGTAGGATAGATTTATCAGGAGCAACAGCCAAGGCAGTGAGGTAGGCATCTGAACCTTCCTGGACAGTAATCAAATTGTTGGGTATATTGATAGAGAGTCCCTCCGGGGTAGTTGTAGGTGGATCAAGTTGAGGAAGGTGGTGCTTTACTGTGCCTTGGATGCAGGGGATAACTCCTGAGATGAGGAGAATGTGGAAGAGACAGCCATCTTGTCAGTCTTGGAAAAGGAAAATCAAAGATTAGAAAATCAGTACGATTCTGCCCAATGCGGTGAGGAAAAGTAGTTATCCTCCTTTATTCAGTTTCAGCTGCTTTGTATGTAACCTTTTGTCAGTCAATTTGTTGTTTTGCATGAGTCTAACCTGATAGACTGCTGGACTGAGTTTGTTGACAATTGGGTAGGATTCTTCCCACTTATTGAAGGAGTGTGTGGGATGTGCAAATCTGAGAACCATTACCTGATCCCCAACTTGCCAATCCACTTCCTGTGCATGTTTGTCAAACTGTATTTTGGACTGTTGCTGGGCTTTGATCAAGCAGTTGGCAGCATACAAATGAGTGTGCATGAGGTCTTGTCTGAGTTTTTCCACATACTGATCTACAGACATGCGGTCTGCAGTGGGGGTATGCAGGTCAAACAACAGGTGCTCTGGTAATCTCATATTTCTATCAGTCATCACCTCAAAGGGTGTCAGCTGGGTGGTGGCTGCGGGTGTACCCCTAATTACCATAAGGAGGAAGGGCAATAGGGAATACCAATCCTTGGGATTGTCCTCAATGAATTTAGAAAGCATTTGCTTAATCCATCTGTTGGCTGTCTCTACTTGACCTGAAGATTGTGGGTTATAAGGTATGTGGAACTTCTGGTGAACTCCAAGGAGTTCAAGTGCTTCTTTCATCAACTCACCTGTAAAACTGGTTCCTTTGTCTGAGTCTACCTTGAGCTGTAACCCCCACCAGGAGAAAATCTGTTTCACCAGGATTTTGGCAGTGGTTTTAGCAGTGCATGTTTTAGTGGGGAAAGCTTCAACCCACTTGGAGAAAAGATCAGTTACCACAATGGTGTATTTGTTGTTTCTGCTAGTATTGGTCAAAGGACCAATGAAGTCAATCTGAATGGCACGCCAAGGTAGAAGCACCAAGGGAGGTCGACAGTGAAATTGCCGACCTCTCCCACAACGACGGCACAATACCAATGTCAGTATTGTGACTCCCATGTAGCGAGTGTTTTCTGCCCTCCTCAGCCCCCGGACTTTAGGATTCTCAGCTCCAGGTCAGAGTTGGTCTGGGTGGGGTGGAACACTGGCAGAAAGCAAAGCACCAAAAAAGGATCATTACAGCGATTGTCGTCGTAATGGTCTTTTTTGTGTTTCGCTGTCAGGGTGTCATCCTGAAGCGGTGCACCGTGCCAAGGGCCAGAGTGCCTTTGTGGTAGCAGCTTGGCATTTTGTTTGGTAGGGATAGGATTATTTTGCACATAAACAAGATGATTGTCTATGTACTATTTGACATCCTTTGTGACACCAGGCCACCAGGCGGTGGTCTGAAGTCTTTGGAGTGTGTTCTCCATTCTCTGGTGTCCACCAGTGGGGGTTTCATGCACTTGATGCAGAAATTCAGGCCTAAGATGGCGTGGAACCACCCACAATTTGATGGGGGTGCCATCTGGTTGGTACCAGATGAGCTTGTCATCAGGGGATGGGTGTAACTTACCTTCATGTTTTCGGTAAGGGTTGTGGGTAGGTAGATTCTTCTCAGTACCTTTGTCAAGGAATCTGAACACATCTTTGAGTTCAGAGTCAGTATGCTGGGCTTCTGGCAAGTCCAAGGGGGAAAAGGGTTCAGGTTTCTTCCTGACTGCTGCAATGTGTATGGCCGCTGTGGCCTCTGGATAGTCCATCATCTAGGTGCCCCCCCGGCCCTTCCTTTGTAAGGGAGTCAGTAATGTCATTGAAGGCATGATAGGGGTCATGGATGGAGTGAGCATTAACTTTGTGTACATAGAGCTTGTGTGCAACCTTCTGTGTCAGTGAATGAGTGTATATTACCAGTTCCTTGTGTTTCACTGGGCTGCCATCAGAGGAGAGGAAGGAGTTCTTCTGCCAGAAAGGAAGAAATTCTGTAAGGGAACAACAAACCCAGTTAGAGTCTGTAAAATTGATGGTATCCTTGGTTCCCTGCTGGATGAACTCAAGGGCACAGGCCACCACTGCCATCTGAACATACTGTGATGATGCTACACTGCAATGCTTAGAAATTTTCACAGTATTACCGTAAGGGTAGATGACTAATATGCCCATCCCTGCAATATGTTCTCCCTGATAGTAAGAGGCTGAACCATCATTAAAGACACAACATAGTGAGGTGTTTTCCAGTATTTGTGGAGTAGCTGGGTGGAAAGGACCTGGGTCTGGTAGATCAGGTGGCTACAGCGTACAGTCATGGGGTTCACCTTGAAAAAGGAGGCCATGCACCAGCATGGATAGCATTTTGGTTGGGTGGACCTTGATATCACTATCCTGGAGAAGGAGAGACCAGTGTGTCAGTCTGGTGTTGGAGGCTGACCCATCCTTCACTCTGTCTGATAGCAAAAAGGTTGTATGGGTGTGGTTTGTGTTGATAATCAGTGGGGAGTACCCAATGATATACAGAAAGAGCTTGACGGGCCAGTAGGTGGCCAGAAGGTTCCTTTCGCAAAGGCTATACTTCTGTTCCACTAGGGTCAAGAACTGTGATGCATATGCAATGGGTCTCAGGGTGCCATGGACGTTTTGGGATAATACAGCAAACATGGCAATGTCAGAGGTGACATATTCCAGATGGAATGGCAGGGCTGGATTGGGGTTCACCAAAGCTGGAGCTGAGGCCAAGGCCTGTTTCAGTGATGTCACAGCTTGGGTGTGAACAGGGCCCCAGTTCCAGAGCACATCCTTTTTCAGTAATTCATAAAGAGGGGCAGCCTTCTGAGCAAAATCACAAATAAAATCTCTGGAATAGTTTACCATACCTAGAAACCTTTGAAGAGTAGCCACACTGGTGAGTAGTAGCAAATCTTGCAACCCTTATATCTTCTTCCAGGCAAGGCTTCGGCCTTGATCTGTGATCCTCAGGTCCAGAAAGAGTACCTCTTTTGGACATAGTTGTGCTTTTTCTGGGTTACATTTGAGGCCT
This sequence comes from Neoceratodus forsteri, assembly GCA_016271365.2. Classification (NCBI taxonomy): domain Eukaryota; kingdom Metazoa; phylum Chordata; order Ceratodontiformes; family Ceratodontidae; genus Neoceratodus; species Neoceratodus forsteri. The sequence continues at coordinate 1,052,382,595 of CM057449.1, forward strand.
GCCCTCTGAATGAGGGTCAGTAGTTCGTCCAAGAGATCCAGGTGTTGTTCCTGTGTGGCTGTTGCCAACAACAAGTCATCCACGTACTGCAAGAGACACTGGGGTGTAGAGAAACTCTCAAGGGCACCCATCATGTGTAAATGGAGCAGGGAGGGGCTAAACATAGAAACATAGAAACATAGAATTTGACGGCAGATGAGGACCACTTGGCCCACCCAGTCTGCCCATTTCCCTACCTACTGGATAAGCTGCAGATCCTAGTTAACCAGCAGCCTACTTCATCCTACCTCCACCCCCTAGAATTGTCTTATGACTGTCCCATGCATGCTTGAATTCCACCACTGTTTGTGACTCCACAACCTCCTCTGGAAGGCCGTTCCATACATCCACCACCCTCTCTGTGAAAAAATGCTTCTTTAAATTACCTCTGAGCCGCCCCCCTTCTATCTTCAAATTGTGCCGCTGTTCACACACCTCTGTTTTTGAAAGATGCTACCCTCTTGGACTTTGTTGATTCCTTGAGGTACTTGAAAGTTTCTATCATGTCCCTCTCTCCTCCTTTCCTCGAGGCTATACATATTAAGCTCCTTAAGTCTCTCTTCATATGTCTTCCGGTGCAGACCCTGCACCATTTTAGTTGCCCTCCTCTGGACAGCTTCCATCCTGTCTATGTCTTTGTGGAATTGGGTCTCCAGAACTGCCATGATACTCAGATGGGGTCTCACCAGCTGTCTGTACAGAGGATAATAACTTCCTGTTTCTACTGGTGATGCCTCTCCCTGCATCCCAGAATCCCCCAGCCCTCCTTGCTGCCCTCTCACATTGCTTGCCCACCTTTAGGTCATCTGATGTATGACTACCCCCAGGTCCCTTTCCATTTCGTTGTTGTTAGTATCTCACCCCATTGTGTACTCTTCCCTGGGTTTTGTTTCCCGTGCATTACCTTGCACTTCTTAGGATTGAATCTAAGCTGCCATACATTTGACCATTCCTCTAACTTGCCAAGTCCCTTCTCATCCTTTCCACTCCACCTTGTGCATCAACTCTGTTGCAGATCTTTGTGTCATCTGCAAAGAGACATACTTTTCCTTCCAGTCCCTCTGCAATGTAACTATAAAGACATTGAAGAGGACTAGTCCTACACTGAACCCTGTGGTACCCACCACTAACCCCCTTTTTCAGAGTAGACTCCATTCTACTATTACTCTGTGTCCTATTCTCCAGCCAACTCTTACCCAGGCTGTCATCTTGGGACCCACTCCCAGGCTGGCTAACTTGTATATTAATCTTTTGTGTGGGACTGTGTCAAATGCCTTGCTAAAGTCTAGGTAGGCCATGTCCACAGCCCCTCCCTGATCAACTACTTTGGTCACCCAGTCAAAGAAATCTATCAGATTTGTCTGGCATGACCTTCCCTCTGTGAATCCATGCTGCCTTGGGTCCTGTGCCCCTCTGGCCTCTAGATATTTAACAATTCTTTCCTTCAGAAGTGATTCCATCATTTTCCCTACCACTGAGGTTAAACTAACAGGTCTGTAGTTTCCTGCTTCTGCCTTGCTCCCACTTTTGTGAAGGGGAATCACATCTGCCCTCCTTCAGTCCTCAGGTACCACCCCATCCTCCCATGATACTAATACTGAACCCTGCGGTACCCCACTACTAACCCCCCTTTTTTCAGAGTGGACTCCATTTACTATTACTCTCTGTGTCCTATTCTCCATCCAATTCTTTACCCAGGCTGTCATCTTGGGACCCACTCCCAGGCTGGCTAACTTGTATATTAATCTTTTGTGTGGGACTGTGTCAAATGACTTGCTAAAGTCTAGGTAGGCCATGTCCACAGCCCCTCCTGATCAACTACTTTGGTCACCCAGTCAAAGAAATCTATCAGATTTGTCTGGCATGACCTTCCCACTGTGAATCCATGCTGCCTTGGGTCCTGTGCCCCTCTGGCCTCTAGATATTTAACAATTCTTTCCTTCAGAAGTGATTCCATCATTTTCCCTACCGCTGAGGTTAAACTAACAGGTCTGTAGTTTCCTTCTTCTGCCTTGCTCCCACTTTTGTGAAGGGGAATCACATCTGCCCTCCTTCAGTCCTCAGGTACCACCCCATCCTCCCATGATTTGTTAAAGAGGGTAGTCAGTGGTGTCACTAGTTCTACCCTTAGTTCTTTTAGAATTCTGGGATGAATCCCATCAGGCCCCATTGCTTTGTCCACCTTCAGATTTAAGAGTTCTTTCAGAACCCTTTCTTCTGTAAATGGGCTGGTATCAACTTCAGTATCCAGAGTGTTTCTACTGTTTGTTTTAGGTACTCCCCTCATCCTTTGTAAATACTGAGCAAAATATTTGTTTAGTATCTCTGCCTTTTCACAGTCACCCTCTGCCCACCCTCCTCCCTTTATTAAGCCTCACTATCCCTCCTTGGTCTTCCTTCACTCCCTGATGTACCTATAAAGGTTTTATCTCCTTCTTAACTGAGTTGGCTATCTTTTCCTCGGTTTGGGCCTTTGCTGTTCTGACTGCCTTCCCAGCTTCCTTTTGCTTTAACTGATACAGTTCTCTGTCCTGTTCCTTCTGTGATTCCTTGTACTTCCTGAATGCTTTCTTTTCTCTTGAACCTTCACTCCACTTCCTTTGAGAACCATAGTGGTTTCTTACCTTGTTTCATTTTGTTTATTTGCTTTACACAAAGGCTTGATACCTCTGTGATGGCAGTTTTATTATTCCCATTGTTCTTCCACCCTCCTTCCTGCCCATTTGCTAGTGCATTCCTTAGGCACTCACCCATTTTGACAAAGTCAGCCCTCCTAAAATCCAGTACCTTTGTCTTTGTATGGCTTGACTCTATTGCTGTGTTTATTGTGAACCATACTGTTTGATGGTCGCTAGTTCCCAGATGGCTACCCACTTCTACATCTGTGATCCTCTCTTCATCTCAATTTGAGAGAACCAGGTCTAAGATTGCTCCCTCTCGAGTGGGCTCCAATACTAGTGTCTAAGGCATGCCCCCTGTAGGGCATCTAGAATAACCCCACTCTTAGAAGTGGCTGCTGCAACTGCACTCCAGTTAACATCTGGCATATTCAGATCACCCATCAGCAATATCTCCCCTTTTTCTGCCATTCTAAGTATACTTTCTATCATTTCCTTGTCCATTTTCTCCCCCTGAGAAGGAGGTCTGTATACAACCCCTGTGCGTATTGTGGTGCCATTGCCGGTCTCCAAATTTACCCACAGTGCTTCTTCTCCTCCTCCCTGTTTACCCTTTATGGGCTGTTATGGAATCCCTGTGGTAAGCAGGTCCATGTGTACTGCCTACCATCAAAGCTGAAGGCAAACTTATATTGACTCTTGGAGACCAGTGGCAATGACCAGAAACCATTGGAGAGGTCCAGGGCACTGTTCCAGGGCACTGAACCATTTTTGGTCAGGGGTCAGAAGTTGCAGCACATCAGGTGCTGATGCCACAGTTGGGGCACAACTGTGGGTGACCTGGTTCAGTCTTCTGTAGTCAATAGTAAATCTCCAGGCACCTGTGGGTTTATTCACAGGCCACACTGAGGAGTTGGCAGTGGAAACACATGTCCTGATCACACCTTGCTTGAGGAGTGATTTTATTGTTTCCCTAAGAGAAGAAAAGGCCTCAGATGGAAAGGGGTATTGCCGTTGCCTCTCATGTGTTGGGCCTGTCACTTCAATGACAGTGTGCATCCTGCCACAAGCATGCTTGTTGGTGGCAAATGCCTCCAAATGCCTTTGTAGAATGGGGAGGAGCTTTTGGAAAAGCTCATGATTCTTGAACAAATCTATGATGTCATACTCTTTATTGTTTGCAGAAATTGTCACCAACACGTGTGAATCAGGGATCATGATGGTGTGGTATTGTCCCTGAATCTGTATCAGTAACATGTTGACTAGGTCTACCACACAGCCGTGTGGTGCTAGGAAGTCAATTCCAATTATACTAGGGTGATCATCCAGTACCATCAGCTGAAAGGTGTGATAGGCCTTCAGGTGTCCCAGTTCCACAGGTAGTGGCAGGGAATGGTATGCAGGTAGCCTAGTTCTGTCTACCCCTTACATATTGGCCCTCCATCTGGTGGACTAAGGGGATGTATCTGGATGATCATCATGTAATACAGACACAGCTGTGCCTGTGTTCAGTAGTACTGTCAGTAGGTGGCCCCTGACCTCGGCCTCAGTGCAGGACCTTCCATTTGTTTCCAAGACCAGCTTGTTTACAATATGGACTGGGGCCTGTAATTGTCAATCTGTACCAGTGGAGGCATGGGGAAGCTCATGGAGCATCTGGGCCTGGTTTCTGTGAACCACTTCACCATGCTGCACTGATGCTATATAGGGAGCTGCTTCCGGGTTCAGGCCTGTGTGGGTCAGGGAGCTTTGACTTCTGATATCCCCGTGGCCTGTTGAGGCCTGCTCTCCCAGTTGTATGGCAGCAAGGGCCCAAGCAGGAACAGCATCCGCTACAGAGCACACTTGCCCAAGAAGTTTTCAGAATTTCCAGTTCTCATCAGCTATTTCCCTATATGAAGGGCCTGATCTTCGTGGTTTGCCCTTATTCCTCTTATGGTGTTTCTTGTTTTTGTGGTAGTTCCGGTTCCCACCCCAGGATTGTTGTTGTTATTGTTTGGCCTGCTGGGGGTGTTGGTTGTCTATAGGGAGGGGCTGTTTCTCTTGGACCTGCCCTTCCACCGTGTGGTGCATCGTGACCTCCAGAGTAGTCTCCACGGCAGCTATTTTCTTGGAACTGGAGCCCAGATCACGGATGTAGAATTGATAAACTCTCTCGGTTTTCTGAAGAATGTCGGCAAACCTCTCTGTGGTGGGATAGGTGGTTGGCTTTACCTTCTCTCTTACTGCAGGGATCATGTTCCTAAGGAACAAGGTTTTATATTTGATAAGGTCCACATCTGCGGCTTCTTGTGCAAGATGCTTCCCTGTTCGGTAGGCCATCCAGAGCCTTTGGTGGAAAGTTGCTGGACTTTCTTTCGCATTCTGTTTTACAGGATATGCGAGCATCACTCCTACTACACCTGGGCTGTGTGCAGAAATGAGTTCAGCTGCTACTTCATCAAAAGGTGGCAGTACCGCCTTGGCGGATGGTATCGGGGGGTTTTGCCCACAGTCCAGGATCAATGGTCTGGTGTAGGATCTGGACCTGGTAGTCTGCAGCGAGACTAAGCATTTCATATTTAGCATGCACCTTTTCCAAATGGCAGCTGAGGTTGTTGGATGGGCTCATCTGACTGATGCTGACAGCTATTTGCTGAATAGAGTAGGCCATTTGTAGGGGATTATTGGGTCGATCAGGCAGAGATAGGTTTCCTCAGGCACCATCCAGGGCTGCCTGGGCCTTGGCTGTTGCCACTGATGGAACCATTCCATCCTGCATCTCAGCCTTGTGTAGAAGCTGCCTAATTTGGGTTTTGAGAACCCATTTATTTCTTTCAGAGATGGGCACTTTGCTTACTGCAGCTTTGATCATCATCTCTATCACCTGCCTGTCTTCCGCATGAATAACGGCTACCAGTGGTGCCATCGGGATTAGGCCTGGTCTTGCTCCCACCTATCATGGGGGTCGCCATGTTGGCTTCGCCCATGATGTGCATCATGACGTCGATGTCGTATGACATGAGTTACATGTGACAGGTTCTGCCAAGTTGTGGATGGCGGGGTGGGATGTCTGGGCCATAGTAGGGGTGTGACTGGGCATTATACTGTGAGATGCCATCATCTGATACCTCCCCCTCAGATGACGTTGTCAAGGCAGGGCTATGCCTCCCATTGCATCGACATGTTCAGCCAACACCTCTCGCTGATGGTGCAGTTTCGTCATCTTGGATTCACATTCTGCATGATTCACATTTGCAACATTCACTTCCACTCATCCTGCATCTGTTTCTGTAACACTCTATACCCGGTGCTCAATTCACGATTGTCCTTAGTAGCCACTTCTAAGCCATTACGTACCTGGTTTATCTCATCCTGTATCTCTCCCAACTCCTCACTCAATTGTTCATTCATTCTACGTAACAAGTCATTCATTTGCAAAGCCTGACCCTTATCCTGTCTCAAACTTTCACACTCCTGCTTCAACATAAAAAGTTCCTGCTCGCCTGCCTGTGCAGAATGATGCAAAAGGGAATCCTTTTCATTTTGTAGTGTTTGGAGCTCTAACTCCAAATCCTGCTCACATCTTACACATTCAGTGATGAGATTTGCAGTTCAAGGGTTCAAAACCTTGCTTTGGAGGCTTCTAAAGCAGCACAAAGAGCTGCGACTAACAGCCCTTTAGCTTCTCGCTTTCTGGTTGTTTGTCTCATCTGTGAGTACTGGGCTGAAATTCCCAGCACAGGGTTTTTGGATTGACTTGCATCCCATGTGAAATCAGCCCATCCTCCATGGGTGGCAAGGAAGTTTGAGACATCGAGTCTCAGTGCTGCGCAGATATTTGATATGGTGGCCATTGTTTGGGAGGGAACAGAAAATCAAACAATGAAAAGGCGCTGTGCTAAGTATCAATCCACAACAGGTGCACTTGTTCACAGTTGGGCTACTGTGGACTTGTAAGCTTGCAATTCAAAACTGCTGTGGGGTAAGTCGGAGTCGGCATCGACCACACCCAGAAAGCAGCCAGACTTTGTAAGTTATTACAAAGTGGTCATAAAACTGGAGAGGTGATGTGGAAATGCACACCTACAGTCCCTGCTGGGAAGAGAAAAGTTGTAAGCAACAAGTGAAACTTCGCAAACACCATGTTTTGCATGCATGTGGTCGCCAATTGTCAGGAGGTCTAAACCTCACTCTCAGGTTCTTGGCAATAATGGGCATGCAAGAAATCACAGACATGTTGCATAAGAGTAATAAACTTGTTTATTACCACCAAAAGGATAATCACAGTTGCCTTAAGCAGTTCTTATTAATATGAACTGGGTGCCAATGCAAAGCGCTCCCCTATACCTTGAAGATTCTCCATGTCTCTTGGGGTCTCCAAGGTAGAAGACGTAATGTCTTACATTATATACCTATGATAATTATCATGGTAACTGTAAGACAGAAACATTTCTGGTTACAGAGATGAGCCCTATTGGCTAAATTAGAAGTGGCTCCTCAGTCCAAGATAACATTATACAATTGTGTAGTAGTCATCACTTTGTAAAGACAAAGGATTACCGTTTGCATATTGCAATGTAATAAAAATTGTAATATGGCAAAAAAAATTGTCTGAAACTCACCTCTGCGACTGGTGTAAAATGAACAGGTGACCAATATCTAATATCTAGTGGGTATTAATCCAGCAGTGGAACCCACTGTTGCAGTACCTCTCTAAGCCACCTGTACATTCCTAGGGCTGAAATCAAAGAGAAGATGGGTAGCGCACCGGCAAACGCCATCAGAGAGACAGACACAGTTTGTGTCAGGATCTATCCCTACCTGTAGATGGCACAGGTGATGGAGCAGTGAAAGAGTGATTGTCAATACCCTGTGGATTACCGTACTAGCTAGGTGCATATGACAGACAAGCGTGCCAAGTCGGACAAGTAAATCACTGACAAAAATGGCTCAACTAGCAAGAGGTGCGTTTAAGTGAGTATGAGCCATGACCCTTAGTCAAATGAAGCGGGCACCAGCAAATCACTGTCAGAGAAGACAATGATGAATACAAAAAAGAAATACATATGTCCGACAATGTATCATTGTGAAATATGTTGCCGCTGTAACAACGAAGGTAAATACATAGAAACTGTCGCTTAGAATGGGGAAAAAAGGAACGTTCTGCCTGTGTCACACTGCAATGTGAGCTACACATTTCTGTACAATTACTCGACACTACATAAATATATGTAAACCGTAGAATGTGCATGTGCATGGTGATACATCTTGAGCGGATCAAAAGCAGTACAGTCCAGCATAGTCAGTCCACTAGAATTACTGATGCTGTGAATCTGTATGTGCTTGTAACTAACACTGTTTTATTAACAATACTTCCATTGCACTTGCCATGTTACAAGTGCATTAATCCTCTCCAGAGTTGGGCTCTGCCAGTGGATTAATGCCCGGTGAGTGGTTGGAGGCACTCGGCCTCCAGCCTCGTGCACCAACTCCTCCCCCCGGGCATTAATCCACCGGTAGAGCCCCACTCTGGAGGGGATTAATGCTTACTCATCAGAAGATGGCAATGCCGACTTATATATCATAATCATTACAAGAACACAGGTGTCCTAACATCTTATAAGCAAAAAATACATATCTGTATTAGAAAGTAAAGTGTACAACAATAATGTGTATACATATCCTGACATCTACTCTTGTACAGTAGATGCCCTTAGCCCTATACATTAGTATAACATATACCTAAATGCTAGCTGTCTACGGTGTACCTGTGGGGTACCAATCTGGGTGTAGGCACCTCATGTAACACCCTTCTCTGCACCCCCTCCAGTAGCCTGATATCATGCTTTAGGTATGGGCTCCAAAACTGCACACAATACTCTAAGTGCGGCCTTACCAGTGACCTGTAGAGGGGCAAGATCAGCCCTCTTCACCTGGATGAAAACCCCTCGCTATGCACCCCAGCATTTTGTTTGCTTTTACAGCTGCTGTCCTGCACTAGGCAGTGTTGTTCATGATCCCTGTTATCATTACCCCAGGTCCTTCTCCTCCTCAGTGATCCCCAGCTGAACCCCTCCCAGCCAGTATTCTCTCCTTGGGTTCTTCACCCCACAGTGCATAACCTTACACTTCTTTGCATTGAACCCCAGCTTCCACCTCTCTGACCACTCCTCTAGCTTGCTTAGGTCCCCCTGCAGCTGCTTCCATCCCTCCTCTCCATCCACCACTGCTCCAATTTTGGTGTCATCAGTGAACAGACTTATCTTGCTCATCACCCTGTGTGCAATGTTTGATATGAAGAGTGGCTCCAACACAAAGCCCTGTGGCACCCCACTCATCACCGGCCTTGGAGTTGAGAGCTCCCCTCTAATCCAGTTCATCATTTTTGCCCCTACCCCTACACGAGTTAGCTTCCCCCCAAGCCATCCATGAAGCACAGAATTGAAGGCCTTGCTGAAGTCCAAGTAAAGGACATCCACTGCATGACCCTTATCCAACTCACCTGTCACCCAGTCATAATGTTGTATCAGGTTGGTTTGACAAGACTTCTCTGAAATGAACCCATGCTGCCTCATATCCTGGAGGCCGTTGTCCTCCAGGTACAACACCAGTCTTTTCTTTAGTATCATTTCCATAAGTTTGCACACTATGGAGGTGAGACTTACTGAGCGACAATTACCCGGTTCATCCCTTGGTCTGCTCTTGTGTAATGGTACTACATGTGCCATCCTCCAGTCCAGTGGCATACATCCCGACTCCAGTGAGGTGCTGTATGGATCCACCAGTGGCTCTGCCAACACCTCCGCCATCTCCCTCAGCACTCTGGGGTGGATACCATCTGGCCCTGGTGCCTTGTTTACCTTCAATGCCCTCAGTCCCTCTAGGACTCTACTTGCCTCAATTCTTTCATCTGTTGCCTCTTCTACCACTGTCCCACCCTCCCAGCCCATGGTGGTAGTGGTCCCCCCTTTTCTTCCATGACCACTGAGCAAAAGTATTCATTCAGTGCTTCTGCCTGCTTCTCACCCTTTTCCATCCATCCACTCCCCACCTCTTTTATTCCTCACTGTTGTCTCCTTGCACTTACTTTTCTCCCTGATATATCTGAAAAAGTCTTTCTCCCCTCCCCCCGTTAATTCCCTGCACTAATCTGAGCTCCCTCTGGGCTTTGGCTTCTCTCACTTTTCTGGTCACCTCCCTGGACAATCTTGCGTACTCCTCCCTGTCCACTTCCTTCCCTGTCCTCGTATACCTCTGGTGCACCTCTCATTTTCCTCTCACCACCTCCACTACCTCGCTGTTCAGCCAGCATGGTTTTCTTGCTCTGCTCCTCTTACTCGACTCGTGGGGGCTAGGATCACCTATGGGAACTCACAGCTGCACGCTCTGCATCCCTTTGTCCCTCTCCCTGTGTCTGATATTATTATCAGGCATTGCAGGGAAGTGGGGATTGTAAGGGATTGCTCTGCCTGTGGGCTGTGGGATGACCAGGAGTGGGTTGATGGAAGGATAGAGGTGGTTAGGTCCAGGAGATGCCCTGGATTATTTAGGGCATCTAGGAGAAGTCAGTCGTGGTTGGTGCCCATTTCCAGGGAGACCACCAGACCGAGTGGTCAGGTAACCCGAGGGGCTGCACCACCCTCTACATCTCTGACGGCAGTGCTGTGCAATGCCAGATAAATCATAAACAAGACGGCAATTATTGCTGCCTTGATTTCATCAGTCGACCTGGCTTGCATCATGGAGACCTGGGTGGGAGATGATGCTGGCCCTGTTTTTGAGGCTGCTGTCCCCCCAGGGTATACCGTGGTGCCCTGCCCCAGAGAAAATCACAGGGGTGGCAGTGTAGCCATTTGCTTTAGATCTAGCCTGACCTTCACCGTGCACCCTGTGGGAACCCCAGGTTCATTTGAGTGTGTGGTCATTCGTGGAGGACTTGGCATTGGCTGCAGGATCCTCCTCATCTATAACCCTCCTGGCCTGATGGGGGGTTTTCTGCAGGAATTTGCCGAGTTTGTTGCCGGTGAAACATTGGATTCCCCCAGATGTGTTTTTCTGGGGGATTTCAATGTTTGGGCCAATGATAAAGTTCAAAAGTGCACCAGCGAATTTCTGCAGAGTATGTCCTTGTTGGGGCTGATGCAGTTTGTTGATGCACCGACTCATCGGGATGGCCACACACTGGACCTGGTGTTCTCACTGGGGCTTGAGATTGTAGATCTTGCCATTGATCAGGTATTTTGGTCTGATCATTGCACAGTGAAGTTCATGCTTGGGGCTCCTGCCATAAGTTCTTCCCCTGCTGAGATGATTCACTGCCGCTCTTTACGTGATCTTACCCCTGAGGGTTTTGTGGTGGCAGTTGATTTATCTAGTATAGGTGATGTATGCGTCGGAGCTGTTGATGTCGGGGTGGACACCTATGATAAAGTGTTATCTGACAGCATCAACTCCCTCGCACCTATCCATGTATGACCCAGAACTTCGTACCTGAGGTCTCCTTGGTATGATGGGGATCTTAGGGAAATGAAGAGGATGGGTCGGAGATTAGAGCGCCGCTGGAGGAAGTCCCATCTGGAGATGGACAAACTGGTCCTGCGTGCGCATTATTGCGCATATCGGAGGCAATCAACCGAAAAGAGGCAGTATTTTGTCTCGGGAGATTGCTGCTGGGAGAAACCGACCAGCCTCACTCTTCCAGATGGTTGATAGACTTCTCCATCCTGTCTGTCTCCAGCCCAGAAGAGTTTCCTCAAATGAGGATTGCGAGGATTTTGCTCGGTTTTTCTCGGAGAGGGTGTCTTTGATCTGGCGGGAGGTTTCTTCAGCCAGCAATACCATTGCTGACAGTGGTCGCCAGTTGTGTTCTGGATGCACTCCGCCTAGTTGGGGAGAGTTTAGGCCAGTGGAGGTTCATGAGGTTACTGAGGTGGCAGTCAATCTGAAGCATACCTTTTGTGAACTGGACCCAGTGCCAACTCGTTTCTTAATGAGATGCATTGACTCTGTTGGCCCGGTGTTTGCCCTGATTGTCCGGTGCTCCTTGGGTCAGGGTGTCTTTCCAGATGCCTTGAAGGAGACTGTGGTAAGACCCCTTTTAAAGAAATCTTCTTTGGACCTGGAGATCAGGGCAAATTACCATCCCATCTCCAGTCTCCCATTTTTGGGGAAGCTTGTTGAGAAGGTGGTATCGCTTCAGTTGGAGGAACATCTCATGACTCATGAGTTGTACGATCCCTTCCGGTCGGCTTTTCAGGCCAGACATAGCACTGAAACTGCGTTAGTTTGGGTGCAGAATGACCTCCTCAGGGCTAGAGACCGAGGGGACAGGACAATTCTTGTTCTCCTTGATCTCTCTTCAGCATTTGATACTGTGGACCATTGTGTGATGCTTCTCTGCCTGAGGGAGCTATGTGGACTCACCGGTATTGTCATCAAGTGGTTTGAGTCCTTTCTCACCAATAGGAGGCAATGGGTTGTGATGGGAAATTTCTCATCTACACCCTGCTTCCTTTTGTGTGGAGTCCCTCAGGGTTCGGTATTGGCCCCAATGTTGTTCGCAGTATATATGCTGCCCCTGGGGGGGATCATTATGAAGTATGGTATGAGTTTTCATTGCTATGCTGATGACACTCAGCTATACTTATCCTTTGCCTCAGGAACATCAAACACAGTGGATGTGTTAAATATCTGTCTGGCTGAGATTAGTGACTGGATGACCTCGAGCTGGTTATGACTGAATCCTGACAAAACTGAGGTATTGGTAGTGGAGTCGAACAGAGTTCGTGATGGGATGGCCTCTGACTCTGCAACTGGACTTGTGCTAGGAGTTGCGTCATTGATGACCTCCCCTTGGGTGCGAAATCTTGGTGTGATTCTTGACAGGAACCTATCCATGGAGGTTCAAATATCTTCCGTGGTTTGTTCCTGTTTTTTCCATCTTAGAAATATTTCCAGGATTAAGCCCCTTGTTCCGTCTCTGGACCTCCCTACCCTGATACATGCCTTAGTCATTTCTAGGCTTGACTACTGTAATGCCCTCTATCTCGGGGTCTCTGGGGGTTCTCTTCATAGACTGCAGGTAGTGCAAAATGCTGCTGCCCGGCTTTTGACCGGGCAAATTAAATTTTGTCATATTACACCTGTATTGCGCGAATTGCACTGGCTGCCTGTCAGATGGAGAGTACTCTTCAAGGTGGGTTTTCTCACCTATAAGGCCCTACATGGGCAGAGCCCTGGTTACTTGTCAGTTCTCCTGATACCTTCTTCCTCTACCCGTAATCTCCACTCTTCTAGTGGCGGCCTCCAAACTGTTCCAAGAGCGAGATTAAAATCTGCAGGCGACCGAGCTTTTAGTGTTGCCACTCCCACTCTTTGGAACTCCTTACCAACTGTAGTTAGGGAGGCCCCCACTATAACTGTCTTTAAGGCTCGCCTGAAGACTTTCCTATTTTTGTAAGCTTTCGGGGTGTAATTTTGATTATCTGTATGTATTAATTTTAATCTATATCTATATATTTATGCGGTATGAAATGCTGTAAAGTTTGGTGTGGCACCCAGAGCCTCTGGGATTGGGCGTCTTTTTAAATAAACTTGCCTTTGCCTTTACTCTGTGTCTTGATGCAGGCTTGTGTTGCCTCTGTGATCCCCTATTTAATAGTATCCCATTTCTGCTCTGCATCTATCTCCTGACTTATCCCTTGGATCCATTATATAATATAGTGGGGTTTTACCCAAGTAGCACACTTCTGTAACTACTGGAACGTGATCACTTTCCCATAAAGGGATAATAACAAAATTTCTTGACTCTTGTAAATGAAAATGTAACCAGGGTGTGGGTTTAGCATTTGTTGTTATTAGCACCTGGCGTCTCCATTTTTGTAACCAACTACCTGGCTAGCCTGGGTTCAGGGAGAAAACATTCACTTGGCATCAGGGCTAGGTTTGTTTTCTGGACAGGGGCACCCAAGTAATTCCGGACGCAGGAAGCAAGAACTGTGAATGTCCAAACCAGAAGTGGGATTCCAAAGTGGGGCTTTTTTTCACTTACACACAGGAATACAAAGCAAGATGGACCCCCACCGGGCTACACTCACTGGTTACGCAGAACTATAGAGGTCAGAACACATCTTCTTCATCATCGCAACAACTTTTATCCTCAGGTTCTGAACACACTGGGCTCTTGCCCAAACTGATACTCTCTCTATCCTGGATTCCCTGGCATGGCCCTCGGCCAGCTCTGGTACTCTCTTCCATATGGCATAGACATTTTTGTTGGTGGCTCCCTCAGTCACCCATGAGCACTTCCTAGCTCTAAGAGAAAAACACACATCCTTAATCCCATGTCTGGGTACTTTCTGCAGACACTGGCCAAGTGCCTGGGAGAAAGCTATAGGTGCCCAAAGTGAATCTGTGGAGGTAAATCTGGTTATTCCAGATGGGGGGTCTCCCACCTCTTGTCCCCAAATCCATACCCGGCCATTCATTTGGAAGTCAACACCTTTCCTTTGAAACTGTCTGTTTGTAGAATGCTATCTCAAAATGCATATCACATTTAACAATCTACTGTCTTTAGTAACTGGTGTCCTGACTTGCAGCGTTCTCTAAGTGGCTATGTCCATCCCTGTAGAACCCCACTGATTAGATGCATTTTGGGCCATACACAACTTTAAGTACTGTACTTGGCTGTCCTTTCCTGATCCACAGTAGCAGATACTTTACACAACTGTCTACGGTGAAAACATAGGCTATCTGGAAGAGCAGACTCACCATGGTCTCCCTCATCTCATCTTCTCCTATGAGACTTGGGCTAGACCCCTCTCTCCAAGGATCTGCTTATGCTCCCTCCACTATATCTCTCTGTGACTCAGACTTGGATACATCAGTACTTTGTTCTGCCTGTAGATCTGTACCCTCTTGCTACGTACCACACTCTACTGAGCCTCCACCAACAGGGTCTACCTGGTGCTGTGTGCTGCCAACTGCAGGTTCTTGAATTTTTGCCCATGTGGAAGCCAAATGAATCTTGGGTGCTTTGGTTAGGCCATGTCTCTCTAGGCAACCAGTACAGTGAGGAACCATGAAGACGTCTCTTGCAGCCTTTAAGCACATTATGCACACTCTTACTGGATATCCAGGAATCACCACATGAGGAGGCAAATGTCCCACATAGTAACATATCTCAATGTCTTTCAATCTGTTAACTTCTTCTACTATCATAGCTCGGGCATGATCCGGGTAGCGGGCTATCCCAAAGCCATGACTGCAGAGAAAAAAAAAAGCTCACTGTTATTTCAAGTCCTACCCTGTTGGAAAAACTTCTACAAAATGGCTCCCCTGCTGCTGGGTTTACTTTACTACCCCATCCTGTAATGGAAACGGCAGCAGTCCTAGCTCATCAGTGTTCTGTTTCTGACTCAAGCCACTGCGCCTCTGATTTACACACTCTACTGATAAAGTTCAATCAAACTGTTTAAACTGCACTGTCTGCTCTCTTAGCACATTTATATGATTTTTACTGGATTTTTTACTTGCTGTAACTCACTGTTCTTGCTTAGAAGTCCCTAAAGCCACAGTATTTCATCGCACAGGATTGCCTGTACTTCTTGTTGCATCTTTCATACAACCCACAGTCTCTCACATGGCTTTGAAAATTATACTGTTGCTGAACCCACAATTATGACACAGTCCTTCTTTGCAAAATGATCGCACTGCTACACAGAGGTTCAGCTGGCTTAAGTTAAAATCACACACAGTTTGAGTTGCTTTTAGGTTGGTACTCACTTAATAAGTAGCTGGTTATTGCGAAGGAAAATATTCGGCCTACAGCCGGTCTTGGAGGCCTCTGGAATGAAGCTGGCTGGCAGTCCCACCGATTGTCCCTCCAAACACCTCGCTCTCTTCCCAGATGAATCGAAATGTGGGTTGAGCCCAATTTTAAATGGAAAAGTCAGATTTTACCACTTTTATAACATTTTCAGTCACCACGACACTCCTCCTTGCAATCCACTTCACAGACTACTCCTTCTCTCTCTCTCTCTCTCTCTCTCTCTCTCACCCTCTCGAACACTGTGCAGTCGCTCTAGAGCTGGCTTGGGGATGGGACTGATTGTAGTCTCACCAATCACTCAATGCCATGCAGATGAGCCTCTTTCTTCTCAAGCTCTTCTCCTACATGGCGATCGTTGAGCAGGCAAAATTTAAACTGCAAACCACACTTTTTTTTTCAATTGTAACTCCTCAGCAGGAGCACCATTTCGACCATTTTTCATGCATTTCACTCAGCGACTCTCTCTGTCCATACAACAAGTACTTCCAAAATCTAGGGCACAAATATTTGTTTGTTTCCCACACTTTTCCACACTTTTCTTCTCACACATTACTTTAAAAAGCTGGCAAACATTATAACTTTAATGCAGACAGGGGCATACACTTGCGGGCTTTACTGCTCCTCGGTAAACTGGTGGCACAATTACAGCAGCACATGAACAGCAGCACACAGCAGGACATTTGGGTGGCAATGCTTCTACTTTTTGGGCAGCCTACTGCCAGACAATCAAAATGGTAGCCCTAATCCGAGCAAATCTTTCTTGTTCTCTCCCTACATTCCAAACCCAAATCCCAGTGGTGCCTCCAATTTGTAACTAAGGTGTGGGTTTAGGGTTTGTTGTTATTAGGTGCCCGGTGCCTCCAATTTTGTAACCCACTACCTGGCTAGCCTGGGTTCAGGGAGAAAACATTTGCTTGGCATCAGGGCTAAGTTTGTACTTCTGGATGGGGCACCCAAGTAATTCTGGACGCAGGAAGCAAGAACTGTGAATGTTCAAACCAGGAGTAGAATTCTAAAGTGGGGCTTTTATTCACTTGCACACAGGAATACAAAGCAAGATGGACCCCCACGAGGCTATACTCACTGGTTATGCAGAACTATAGAGGTCAGAACACATCTTCTTCATCATCACAACAACTTTTACCCTCAGGTTCTGAACACACTGGACTCGCACCCAAACTGGTACTCTCTCTCTATCCTGGATTCCCTGGCATGGCCCTTGGCCAGCTCTGGAACATTCTTCCATATGGCATAGACATTTCTGTTGGTGGCTCCATCAACCACCCATAAGCACTTCCTAGCTCTAAGTGAAAAACACACATCCTTAATCCCACATCTGGATACTTTCTGCAGACACTGACCAAGTGCCTGGGAGAAAGCTATAGGTGCCCAAAGTGAATCTGTGGAGATAAACCTAGTTACTCCAGATGGGAGGGTCTCCCACCTCTTGTCCCCTAATCCATACCTGGCCATTCATTTGGAGTCAACACCTTTCCTTTGAAACTCTCTGTTTGTAGCATGCTATCTTGAAATGTATATCAAATGTAACAATCTATTGTCTTTAGTAACTAGTGTCCTGACTTGCAGTGTTCTCTAAGTGGCTATCTCCATCCCTGTAGAACCCCACTGATTAGATGCATTTTGAGTCATACACATAACTTTAAGTACTCTACTTGGCTGTCCTTTCCTGACCCACAGTAGCAGATATTTTACACAACTGTCTATGGTGAAAACATAGGCTCTCTGGCAGAGCAGACTCACCATGGTTCACAGGAAAAAACATTCATACTTCTGGTGCCTCAGCACAAATCTTCTCAACAGGCAGCTTTTCTTCCTCCAGCAGGGCCAGGGGATTGCCCCTGAAGAGCTGGTCTGGTTCCCTTCCATCACTCTCAGGGATGGGGCACTGGAACAAACCCAGGACAGTCTCAACCACTTCAGCAAGTATTCTTCTGTGTCCTTCTCTAGGGTGAGAACACACACACTCTTCTGTGGTAGCTCAGTTATAGAGCTGGGCTCTGAGGGACTACCAACTGCAGTGTACCTCCTCCCTCCACTGAGTCTCCCACTAAACTACTCAAGACTGCCTTTGAAAACCCCAATGTTCTAACCTAACTCCCTGCTGCAACATTGCACTGTGGCTTATGCTGCTGTGAGAATTCTATATGATGTCATCCCTCCAGCTCAGCTGAGACTGAGGACAGAGTGAGACAGTGTGAAAACCATTTAACTGGTGTCTCACAAGCTGACTTTCCCTGCCTGCCACTAGATTTAAATGGGATTCTAGTAACCCCGGGTGATAATAGGGTTACAAAAAAAATATCAATTAACACCAAGTCCAAGATGTTCCCACCCCAATGGTCAGAAATGTATAATTCCCCCAACCTGTCACCCCTAGATCTTCTATTCAATAGTTGTATGTTATTCTCTGCTGCAATATTTAATATTTTTTTTCCCTTTGGGATTTGTTATCTTATCTTTTGAATTTCTTAGTGGTACCCTGAATATGTCATCCAAATGCCAACCTTGTTCGTAAGTTTCTATGGATGTGCCAACACAGGCGTTAAAGTCCCCCATTATTAGGACAGTTGACTCTGGGTAATTATTCTGGATGTACTGTACATAAGTGATTCTTGGAGATTGTCGAACATCTCTTTACTTTCTGCAAATGAAATGGGAGGAATATAAGTGTTGATAATTATAACAGTAATTTTAACAGTATCATCTTCTGTTAGTGTGACTTTGACTGCCAAGCATACTGGGCATTCCAGCTTTATTACGAAGCAATCTATGACCTTATTAGTTGCTACCATAGTAATTAAGCCCCCTCTGGCCTCCCAAATTTATATATTTTGATAGCTCCCCTAGTCCAGCAAGTATAACCTGTCATAAAAAAGTAATTTCATTTCATCCAAGTTTCTTGCAAGAGAATTATGTCATACTCTTTACATTTCTGTACCCATCAATAATCTGTGGCTTTGTCTGCCAAACCAACAATGCCTCTTCAACAATGCAGGATAAGATCCTTTGAGCTGCCAGGGAGCATAGCCAACTCACTATGGAAAATAACCTGGTTCTTTTTCCCGCAAGACTATTCATTTGCCAAAGGGGCTTGCAAAAAGGCCTTTGATGGGGTAACATAGAGGTTGTACAAAGCAGACTTACTATAACACCTCAGTGTCTTTTTATGCCTGCAATTCACACTTAATGAGAAAATGTACTCATTCACAGATCCGAGAGCTGCAGGGGTGTGCACTGAAAAACGTTTAACCATCCTGCAAGCATCAGTGCCCGATGATGATAAATCAGTTACTGATGATGAGAGCCTGCTGTTCAAGAGGATAATGAAGACAGTGAGTATGATGTGTCTTTAAAAAGCTGATGCCAATGATCAATGACTGGGCCATGATACAGAGATCTGCTTGCTGTTTGTTAAACACTGAAAGTAATGACTCCAGTAATGTCCTTTTAATTAATGCATATTGGCTTACCCAAGTTTAGAAATATGATGATTACTATATCATCTTGAGTTCAGCTGCATAGCAGCACCGTTCATCATGTCTAACTGAATGATCCATATTGCTGATCGTTGTTTAAGTGTTTGCCCTGTTTGTGTTCTAATCATTTTATGAATCTTGGAACTATGAGCCGCACATGTAATGTTGGCATGTTACTTAATCTCGGCTGTAGGAATACGAAATGTGATGGTAAATAAACCAAGGGCGGCAGCTCCTGGTGCATGGCATGGAGGTTTTTCCTCTGCTCAAGCATGATTTTGGTGCACGTGTCCTCCATTCGGAATTGGAGGTACTATTATGCTGGTGGACAAGGGAGTATGTCCCTACATCTCTTTCTATTACAACAATGGAACAGCCTGTATAGAATGTTTGTCTACAGCCCCCCATCATATGAAAAAATTCACCAGCTAAATGTTCCTTAGAATAGCAGCTGATTCCCATCCTTTGGCTATTATCTATGCTTCCACACAAGTCATAATGTAAGTACGTTATGTTATTTTAGTTATGACCTACATGTTGTTAATCTATTAACAACACATTGTGTTCCTCCACAGTACCAGTCAAAGCTTGGTGAAAAGCCTATAATGTGCTCATTATTCTGCAATTCATCAGACAGTCAGAGGGTGAAGCTGAAATATGTAGATGAGTATAGATATTCTAATATCCTCAATGAACTGGCTGCACTCTGATTTCCCAGCTTTAAAGAATTTAGGAAAACCTTTTGAAATAATGTTGGGTAGCCCTGTAAGTTGCACCATGAGGATATGTGCATCAAATCTCCTGCAGTAATTGTATGTGAATTTATCTGTATTAACTGTATGCCATCTCTTGGAAACAGTGAGCACTGTGTTGTATTATAACAAAATGCAATAAAACTAAAGTTTAAAAATAAATGACTGACACTGTGAATAGGGCAATAAATACATTCTGCTTGACCACTGCTCCCAGTGTTGAGCTCAGTTTGTGAGTTGTCTTTTGACAGTTGTATCCTAGCCTTCTATAAATAAAAAAATACTTGAAATGTGTGCACTGGTTGCCATGGGTCCCCAGCTGCCCTGACCCGAGGTGGCAAAGTAAAAGGGAGGCATAGGATCTCATGACGTAAAGTGAGTGCTTCTCTGGATGTGAGATGCCATCAGGTACCCCTAGACACAAGGGGTGCCTTGTCCTTACACATGCTTAAAGCATCCTACCCCCTGAGTCTTTGAACATGCATGATGGAAATACACATACGAAGTTGATGAAGGTAGGAAAATCTGAAGAGAAGGGTGATTTCGTGGTATATCAGCAGAGGCATTAAACTGGCTTGCCCCCTGTCTCACCGCATGGCTGCACACTAAACAAGTATAGAGACTGAGGATATCATCCAGCGCTGACAGGCATCAGAGGACGAAGTGCCAGGAACTGAATACACTCACGTCATCTGTACTCTGGATATCTTTATTGTTCAGCCCCTAAGTGAGAATCCCATTTTAGGAATAAATACCGATCCAGACCCAAATGCAAACAGCAGGTATATGTAAAACCTCTCATTCAGAGCAGCAGGTAGTATTAACTCCGAAGCAAGTCAGTTTACAAACCCACCCTGTCAGGGAACACCCTACTACACAAATAGAACTGAGACACTTGTCCAGTAAATGAAAGCAGGTGCACATGTGGTTGTAGAACACACTTGAGCAGAAGTTGATAACCAGCTGAATGAGATTAGAAATGCACCAGCTACAAAGAACATTGCAGATACAGATCTGGGCAAAGGGGGGGGCAACCAAGATACCCTCTACTTTCCCATACTCTGACCCACCCTTACTCCTCCCCTCCCCTCCCCATCCCTCCCTCTCCTCTAGAAAAAAGTTAATAATGCTGAGGTGCTCTTCAGTGACTGTAGTAATGGAAAGGATAATAACTGAAATTCTACTCCTTACATTTCTAAATATAAAGATGTTTTATTCATCCAACATGCTCTGAAAATAGGCTCAGGCCCATGTTTGAGGCCCATGCTACTTCCACCTGGGTGTGCAGTGTTCCTGTGCTCCTCTTACATATTTATTGTGCTCACAGCTTGTATTTATATATTTCTAGTTATATTTATTTATTTCAAACATTTCACCAGGAAGGACATACTGAGCTAATAACTACTTGTTTTACAATGCATCCTGGGAGTGAGGGGTAAGGGAGATACAGCAGTTCAACAGGAGAAAAAAATAAACCATATTAACAGCATTACAAAACAGAAGACATACAGCAATACAGAATATCAAAGGAGCATAATCATAACCATTGTAACATTATAGATCAAATCAGTACAACAGGTACATGAAGTAGACAAAAAAATTAACTTTGAGAGGCAGAGAGAAATTACTCACACAGGTATAGTGGACAGAGGAGAGGAATAAAGGTCAGGGCAATTTGAGCTGGGGGGGAGGGAGGAAGTCCACGGGTAGAGAGTCAAGGACTGTTGCAGGTGGGAGTAGAAAAGTCATGAAGAGGAGGCTTGAGAGAGAAAGCAGAAGAAGCAGAGCAGACTGACAGGGGAAGGGTAGACCAGAGCTTAGGAAAGAGATACAAGATGGCAGCTTGACCAGTCGTAGATTTCCTAGACACAATAGAAAGGAAATATGAAACATTGTTATGAAGCGGTAAGAAGAAGAAGGGAGAGAGGATAATATGGAGGCAAGGCAGAAGGGAAGGGAACCAAACCAGAATTTGGGTATAAAGAAGGTACTATGAGAAAGGCACCTGGCACCAAGAGAGGGGAGTGAATGGGAAGAGCAGAGTGAGAAGCGATGGGTATGGGGGGGGGGGTATTCTAAGGCAAAATGACAAAGAGTGAAAGGAGGGGGATCCAGTCTGGCAAGGGAGGATTTGGGGGCTCCGCTGTAAACTATGTCACAATAGTCAAAAAATAAGAAGAACAATCTTTAAAGCAATCTCTTGGTGGGAAGGAAGTGGGATACTCGATTTACTTCTGTACAGTGCGCCAATCTTGTGGTGGGATTTATGGTGTATGGCATCAATATGCACTGAGAAATCAAGATGTCAGTCCAGCCAGATCACGAGTTATGTAAAGAAGGATACATCTTCAACTGAAGCACCATCAAATGTGTGGAATAAAGGAGGAAGATTAGTCTGGGAAGCCTCTGTTGGGTACCAAAACTGTTTTTTCAGCATTGAAGGCCAGGTGGTTAGATGTGATCCAACACTGAATATTATCAAAGGAGGAGCCAGATGCAAAAAGTGTTGTATCATCAATGTATATATGATTGACTGCAGAAGAACAAAGGGGAGGTTATTAAAGAATGTGGAAAAGAGAATAGGGTCAAAGACAGACCCATAAGGGATGCCTGAACAGATATGGAGTAGGGAGAAAATGCAGCTTCTGATCCAGATAGCTTAAGAACTTCCCTCAAGGTAGGAGTGAAACAACTGACTGAGGAGTCATAAAGACCCACTGCTTTAATCTTGACCAGAAGTATGGGATGTGCTACAGAGTCAAAAGCTTTAGCGAGATCAAAAAATATGGTTGAGATGATCAGTCCTTGATCCATACCTGAGATGTATATTTTGGTAACATATTAGGGCCATAGAGGGAGAGAGATGACCCCACATATGCCATGGCGCTGCACATCCTAGAATCCACTGACCCAAAGTAACACATTTTCAAGTTTAAGGGAATAAAGATAGTTTTCCTTAACCCGTGGGGAGGCAATCCTAATAATAAGGTCCTAAAAAAGGAAACGGAGTGAATCTTATGTTTGTAAGTGTAACCCCCCTACAAATGGGGGTTTCTAAAAGTCTTCCTTGGGTGTGCCTAAATGTCCACTGCCAGGCTGGTGTCCTGTGTCCTAGCAGGTTTAAAAGTATTTGCAAGTGAGCGCCCAGTTAGCCTCCATGCATGTCTCTTTAAGAGCTGCCTATCTCATAGTTTGTAGTTGATCTGGGTGAGGGACAAGTGTTTCTAGGCTTGAGTCCGGCACAAGCTGCAGTACAGCCGCTTCATTCTGCCATCGCCAGTTGCACAGAGGGAGCCCTACTAGACTCTATGATTGTTTGCTGATTATCTGTTTTAACAATAATGATAATGTAGTTTGTCTAACCTGCCTTCCTTTGCAGCATGGACATTTCTGTTATATACCACTATCTTGGTTCTGGACTGCTAATCTGCACCAATCAGTACCTTTGGGGGCTCTAAAATGGAGCCTGCCCCCAAGGGGTCTTGTGGGAGTAAATTTCTGTAGGAATTGTAGTTTTCACCCTTTGGCACCTAAATGGGCCTGGAGGGGGAGCCCAAGCTGAAACAGAGAGATGGATCAATGAACCAAATCTTTTGGATCACTGGGAAGCCCTGGTGCTGCCTACAGCAGAAGTCAGAGTGATGTAAGAGTTGAGAAAGTGAGGAGCTCGAGGAATTCGAGTAGTGACTCCTGCATGGTGCACAGGGAAAATCGGCAGGAAGGCTGTGTCTGGTCTGTGTGCTACCATCTTTCTACAGTGAAGAGACTTAATCTGACCATTGGACTTTATCCAAATTTGTGACCTTCATTCCGAATTGTGACTAATTTCACCTGAAGAGGACCGAAGACTTGCTTTTGTGTGATTGGCCTATCAGGACTTTCACCACTACCGCAGAGCATACAGTTTGCACAGGGACTGTCATCCAAACTGCGGTATTTGTCTGTCTTTACTATAGGTGTGCTGAATGTGGACAGTGGATCGCCTTTGATTCCCCACTTTGCTGAATGTGTCACACTTGCTGGAAGCTGCGTCCAGTAACCTTACCGGACTGCATCTGAACTGTTGTCCCAGTCTGGGCCCTGTAATCCTAGCCCAGACACCCACTCATGCTGCAGAGAAACATCTGACGAGAGATCCGCCTGGAGATTCGGCTCCCTGATCAACACCAAACAGGATCGAGCGCCACATCGCATCATGTGGGCCCTACTTCTCCTGGCCATCCAGCTCTTCAACTTGAGGTTTCCATTTCATCCATCCTGCATCCAATTTTGGGTAGCATGAGTAAAACCAGGCTAGCTCCCTGCAACCCAGCTAACAATCACAGTGTGTCATCTGATTTAATTGTTGTTAAGCTTTTGTGGACTGAGCCATCCGGCTCCGGATTACAAAATGTGGGTTACAGTGCATGCATGTTTCTTTCCATCACAAGGCCCCAACCAGCTGCAACACTGACCTACCCTCGGCAACGCTTCAGGCTAGCCTGTAGTTCCAACTGGGTACCCAGAGTGTGTGTGACTGTGTTCCAGGCACCTTTGAGTACATGCCTTATAGCTTGAATCAATCAGATCTAAAATCAGCCATCAGATTACTGCCCCTCCCTTGTTCACATCCCCCAATAAATCAGATCCGGATCTTTTTGTAGTTAAACTGGGTGTGGTGTACCTCTGCATAAAAAGTACTGCTTCAATGTTGTTTAATTGTTATAGGTCTTGTTTTCCAGGGGGTCATCCAGGGCGTTCCAGTGGATCATAGCCCTGGTGGTAAGTGATTATAAGGAGGGATTCACTGTGTGTTGCAAAAGTGTGTTGGTGTGGGATACAGTAGCTGCAAGCTTAGCCAGGCCACTAGGGGTAAAGAGGGGGGTACCAGTGTCCCAGAGGACTGTTCCCAGAGCAGTCACATTGCCAACAACCCTGTCCTCCGGGTGGAGGCACCCGTTTCGAGACCCCAGGCCCCTCAACCTCCAGGCTACTGTGCAGGCAGGGGTAGTAACCCTCGGAGTAGTGCCACCTAGGGGTTACATAAGCTAATAAAGTACCTGGCATAAATGCTGGATTTGAGCTAAGACCTTACCTTGAGAATGCTGAATGAGATGAAATTTGTATATGGGTTGCACTTTGTTTGATGCACTTTATGATTGCTTGTGTCTTGCTTTTTTTTTATGCTCTGCGTGGTTGCTTTTGTTGCACTCAGCACTTTTTGGTTGCTAGGAGAACTGACTAATTACTGATAACTAATTACAGATGGCGTAATATTTACTGAACCAATGATTTTAAAGCAGTAATTAATGACACTACGATGATGTCATGAGTTGTTATGTATTTAAATGTTGTGTGGTATCCTAAACTTTAGCCTTTGAGAAAGGATTAATTTCTGAAACGCCTCAGGCATTTATATGTAATAAATTAATTTATCAAAGGAGTTAAAGCCTTGGTGGTAATTCATAGTATGGGTGTTCATGCCACAATTAAATGAACTCTAGACATGTTTTGGTAACTGCCAGACCATCCCATATTTGCCTTCTGCCCTTCAAGGCTGCTTGAAAGATGTGCACAGAGAAAGATGTCTCCATCGCCAAAATCTGGGACCAGTCAGCGAGTTACAAGTAAGCAAAGCTTACACTGACGTAGAAAGTGAAACTGCAGGACAGAGAACTAAAGAAAGTATTGAAACAGAGGAAGGGAGAGCTGTGGGGATTAGAAGAGGAAACTGTTGAACCAGAGAGACATAAGGCCCTGTCCAAAGCTTCACAGCTGATCCGTGCATGCAGAGGGCTGAGAAAATCATGGAATGCCTCCTATGCACAGGATGTGCACCACAGGGCACTGAGCAGCATCCACAGTACTGATGCATTTGTGCCTCCGCTGCAGGCATCAATATTTTGGGATGCGTGTGTGCCCCCTCTGCACCCAATCCATGACCAGCTCAACTTGCTACACAAGTGTGTGTGTGATAGAGTGGGCTAAACAGCATGGGTGGCTATCTACCCAACTCTGGACAAAAACTCCACATTGCATAGGGTCTCTTGGTACACCTGCCTAGGTGCATCAGAAGCAGCAATGTGCCACCTTCTGCCCAGAAAAATTCAAGAATTTTGGGCCCATTCTTTACTTTCTTCTCCAGTTCCCAGTCATGCCATAACAGGCACCAGTCTGTATCTATAACAGTATATATTTTTTTTTCAGTAGAGATATGGCAGTCTTGGAGGAGTGAAGAAGCAACAAATGAAACAGACAGCCACACCAAAAGTCCTATTCACGAGTGTTTTATTTGATGATATTTCTTAAAATAAGATCCTGAAAGTGGAGCCCAATGTTTTGCCCATATGGGATTCATCAGGAATGAGGACCTATGGGTAATAATATAGCATAATATCAGAAATAATTAAATCCAATGTAAATGTATGTAGACCAATATAAATAGTGCCAACATTTCAGAGGAGTGCCATATCCCAGAATGCCCCACTCCCTGCACTGGAAGGAGATCCGGTCACAGACTGGCACAGATATTTGATTTAATGCTTGTGATGCAGACTGCTCCGCCTTCCCCTGATTCACTGTGCAGTTTGGAAGAAGTGAAAATGGAGGCTGTGGACTAAGGGTGTAGTCTGATGCACATAGGTATTGGGCAGCACAGTATTACAGGTGGGATGGGCTGGATTTGAATCTATCCTGGACACATTTGTGAATCAGCCCTATTGTAAGCTGGCACTGGTATAGAAAGCACAAAACTGCCATGTACAGAGACCTACACAAAAGCATTTGAACAGAAAGGGGGTGGGGTGGGTTGCAGGGATTATAACAACCAAATGTTGAACCAGTGTAAGACAGAAAATAGCAGACAGCTATAAATAATAACAAGCATTTGTCAATGCCGAATGTTGTTGTGCTGGTATTGACTTTGGTAGTGCGGTGCTGGAAAACATTTTGGGCAGGATGTGAAAAATGACAGCTGTACAGTTCATAAGGAGCTGTAAAAAAATGTCAGTGCTGAAATGTGGCATGTAAATATTGCAAATTTACGAAGTTACAAGGGTGTGTGGGAAATGCACAACACACGCTTGTAACAGTCATTTTATGGACGTTTGGCACCAAATTTCCAACATAGGCATTTTAGCACCTCTGCTCATGTACAGTGTCACTGTTATTTCCTCGAACTGTCCCAAAAAGTGATTTCGCATAGCGACCATGCTATTCTGTGCCGGACATACAAAAAAACATTTTGGGCAGGATATGTGAAATGACAGCTGTACTGTTCATCAAGAGGAGTGGCAAAATGCAAATGGTGAAAATCCAGAATGAAAATATTATAAATGCATGATGTTACGTGCGTGCATGCAATTTGCCAACGCACGCTCGTAACACAGTCATTTTATGGAGTAACGTCACCAAATTTTCAACATAGGCATTATAGGACATCTGCTCATGAACAGTGTCACTGTCATTTTCATAATCTGGCCTGAACACTGATTTCCCACAGTTACTGTGCTATTGTGTGCCGGAAGTGCGGAAACACATTTCGGTCAGGATGTGAAAAATGACAGCTGTACTGTTCACAATGAGGTGTACAAAAATGACAATGTTGAAAATCTGGCGTGAAAATATTGCAAATTCCTGAAGTTACGAGCCTGCTTAGCAGCTGCGCAACATATGCTCATAAAACAGCCATTTTTCGGATTTTTCCCACTAAATTTGCAACATAGGCTTTTTGAGAGCCCACCTCATGAACAGTAGTACTGTTATCTCATTAATCAGTTCTGAAAGGTGATTCCACGCAGTGACTGCGAAATCACCTTCCGGGACTGATTAACGATAGGACAGTGCCAGAATTCATGAAGAGGGGCCCCAAAAACCCCATGTTGAATATTTGGTGTACAAATTCCCAAAAATGCCCGAGATATGCATTAAAGTTGAAAACCCCCTATTTATTCTATTATACAGCTTACCAGCATTTCTACAGATCGTGGTCGGCTTTGAAGAGTGCAGACGTGTTCCCGGTCCACTGAAGATCATCGTACCAGACTCCGGAGGTAAGTATGGGGTGGGGGAGTGTGGAGGCAGGGTGCGCAGTGGGTGGGTGCGGGTTGTGGTAGGGGGGTTGGAAGAGTACGAGGGACCGTTTTTTCTTTACAGGTAAAAAAAAAATTAAAAGACATTGGGGGACCGTTTTCATTTTAATAGGTGCTTTGGCACACTGGGGTGGGCTCCCAGCATGCCACCTGAGTGTGTGGGTGCTTTAGCCGACGGGGGATTGGGCACCCCCATCAGCAAACAAGGAAAGGGGAGCCGTAGGAGCTGAGGGGGATTGGGCACCCCTGGCAAGCAAAAACAGGGGAGACACATGCGGATGGGGAGGGCCTCCCATCATCAAAATTCAAGGAGGAGGATACATGCCGACGGGATTGAACCCCCATCGGCAAAGAAAAACTGTTGGGGGCGCATGATGCTGAGGGGATTGGGCACCCGGCCATCAAAAAAGGGGGGGGTTAAATGATGCCGATGGGGATTGAGCACCTCCGTCAGCACACAATAAATGGGGGTGTTGACAGGCAACAGCAGCAGTCACTGCTGCCATGTTGCCTGTACATAGGGGGAGGTGTGCTGTGGTCACGCTGCATGAGAGCTTGGCTCTCATTGCAGCAGACCTTTTCTCTCATATCTTCACCTCATTAGCTAGGCAGGGTGTCTACCCCTACTTCTGGCTGACTGGGGAATGCGGGATGCACCTACTGGTATGCACCCTGCATTTGCCCACCAGTGACCATGCCTCCAAATCCGCATTACTGCAAGATATTGGCTGCGCAAGTGCACCAATGTAAAAAAAATATATTTTATCAGATTCTGCTGTCAGATAGTTGCTTTGCCTTAAATAAATACATGTAGACAAGGAGATCAGCCTTAAAAACAAAATTAGACACCAACACAATATTTGAAGCCTGAAAGGCACACGCATACTTTCTCAAGGGCTGAGGGTCTAATCTAGTTATTCTAATTCTTTTTTGGGGGTCACTAAATAAATCTAGGCAGCACGATTTCATTTAAGTCAGAAGTTAAGCAGCATATAAATGAACGAGACAGAGACATGGCTAATAGGGAGAAAGAGCTATAGTACCCAGGTACTGTGTCAACTGCAGAGGGAGGGAGGGAGCTGAACGTTTTTATGGCTGCATAGTGAGAGCTATGCTGAGGTACTGTGAATGGAGGAGGAGAGGGAGCAGGGTTTTAATGTATATCAATGGGTCCAACAGATATTGTCTTGTACCTGTGCAAGTGGAATCGCAGCACAGTATTGCCAATGCATGAAATCACAGTGCTTCCTCCCTATCTTTCTTTCATTGTCCCCACTCACCTTCTCGGGCACTTTTTCCTACCTCTGCAGCTCACCCATGCACCAGCCTGCCATATCCAGTTCCATTCTCCATGCCCCCCAACTCCATTTTCCACACTCCCCCCACCTCCATTCCCATGCCCCAACTCCCAACTCTATTCACTTTGCCGGTCCCAAACTATGAGAGAGTGTTGTGCATGTGAGGTGACTGTTGATGCCAGGAGAGAGAGAGAGAGAGAGAGAGAGGGAGAGGCCTGACAGAGCAAGTGGTTCAGCCAGCTGCTTCCATTCAAACTACCCCAGCACTCACCTTGTTGGTCCTGTATGCCGAGAGAGCCCTGTGTATGTGAGATGGGTATTATCACCCGTGAGAGAGCAATAAAGCAAAGCCTGGCAGAGCAAGTGGACTGGCCTGTTGCTAAAGGGGCACTAATCAGGCCTAGGATGCCTCTAAGGTGTTTCTGCAAAATGTGAGTGTTCAGTTTCTCACCAGTATATGCTCAGCTCCCCCAGAACCAATACTAATGAGCACTTGCTTAATTTAAACTATCCAGAAAGGATGTAATGGTGGTATATTCGTCATTACCACTGTGACAAGGTGCTTTATACCTAATAACAAACAGGAGTAGTGAGAAAGGGGAGGGGAGGGAGTGAGAGGTTAGCAGAACTCCTATTTCCCAAATAACTGACCCAATGCCATACATTTCACTCACATCCCTGATCGCTTCCCTGGTTTGCCCACAGTCCCACAACTGCCATATATCCAACCCACTTCCCCAAGCGCTTCCCAGAACCGGCCTCACAGACTCACCCCTACCATACATCCCCACCAGCTCCATAATCACACCCTCCCCTGTGCCCACACAGTGCCACGCCTGGCATATATCTCCCATTTCTCCAGTCTCTTTACCGATGTGCTCTCATTGCTTACCTCCTGCCATAACCCAATCACTTCCCCAATCACTTCCCTGACGTGCCAGCACAGTCCCACCCATGCCGTAAATCTCACCCACCTCCCCAATTGCTTCCTCAGTCTGCCCGCACTGTCCTACCCCTCCCATGTATCCTACCTACCTTCCCAATGTGCCTGCACAGTCCCACCTCATCATACAACCTACCCACCTCCCTGATCACTTCCTTTGATGTGCCAGTACATCAGACCCCTGCCATATATCCCACCCACCTCCACAATCACTTTCTCGGTCTGTTCACACAATTTCACCCCTGCCATATAGCCCACCCTCCCCAAAGAAATATAGAATTTTATGGCAGATAAGGACTGATTGGCTCACCCAATCTGCCCACCTTCCCTACCTGTTTCATATACCGCAGATCCTAAATGATCTGCAGCTTACCCTCTCTTTCTTATCACTAGAGTTCCTTTATGTCTGTCTCATGAGTTTTTGAATTCCCGTACTGTTTTGGCCCCTACAACCTCTGCTGGGAGGCTGTTCCATAGATCCACCACCCTTTCCATCTCATGTTACCCCTAAGTCTACCCCCCTCTATCTTCATATTGTGGATCCTTGTTCTTAAACATCTTTTTTTTGTTAAAGATGCTACCCTCTTGTACCTTATTTACACCCTTGAGATATTTGAAAATCTCTATCATATCCTCCCTCTCTCTTTCCTCTCCTCCAGGGACTACATATTGAGATCCTCCAGTCTCCCTTCATATGACTTTTAGTGCAGCCCCTGCACTATTTTTGTTGCCCCTTTTCTGAACCACTTCTACTCTGTCTATGTCTTTCGGAGATGCACCCTCCAGAACTGGACACAGTACTCTAGAAGAAAACTCATCAATGTTCTATACAGTGACATCACTACCTCCTTGCTTCTGCTGGAGATACCGCTCCCTATGCACCCCAGCATTCCATTGGCTCTCTCACAGCCTTCTCACATTCTTGATCTCCTTGATCACTTCCCCACTGTTCCCACACAGTCCCACGCCTGCCATACATTCCCCCAGCTCCGCAATCACTTCTCCAATGTGCCCGCACTGTCCCACTCTGCCAGACATCCATCCCATCTACCTCCCTTATTGCTTCAATGTTGTGCCCCCATGACCACATCCATGCCATACATCACCCCCACCCCGGTCTGCGCGCACAGTCCCACCCCTGTCATATATCTTACCCACCTCCCAAATGCTTTTCTGATCTGCCCGTACAATCCCCCCCTCACAATATATCCTACTCACCTCCCCATCACTTCCCTGGTGTGCCCATACAATCCCACCACTGCCATATGTGCTGACACCTCCCCGATCCTTTCCATGGTGTGTCAGAATACTTCTATCCCTACCACATATCCTGTTCACTCCCCAATCCCTTCAACGGTGTGCTCGCACAGTGCCACCCTTGCAATATTTCCTCTCAGAGTTCAATCACTTGCCATGTTTCCTAACCACCTTCCTGATCAGTTCTAGTGTGCCTGTACAGACCCACTCCTACTATTCATCCTCTCATCTTCCTGATTGCTTCCTTGGTGTGCCAGTACAGCCCTGCCATACTTTTTTATTTTTTATTTATTGAAATGTTTTACCAGGAGGGCACACTGAACAACAAGTTGCTCATCTCATGATGTGACCCGGGGGAAGAGGGTTACATAGGGTTGTAAAGGATGATCAGTTACAATAGTATGTGGGGTAGTGTCACAACCCCACTCAGCAGGTCAGGCCCCGTACTCCCACTGCTCCCACAGTGTCAACCTCCGAGCGCAGTCTTGTGAACAGTTAACAGAACAGAGTAACCCTCCCATCTGTTTTGTGGGTTCGATTCAACCTTTGGTCTCAAGTCTTGGAGGGATTCAAACTGTGAACCTCTTGTTAGCATACCCAATGTACAGGCTCAGATAATTCTGCTCTTGTGGGGGGCAGATATCTTTCACCTATGGGCACCTAACCAGGTGTACAAAATGAAACCCTTAAAAACTCTATGAAAGACCTAAGAATAAACTCTTACCTTTTCCCAATTTGGTATTATCAATAGCTTTGTACAGTGTCAACTTTAACCATATATGCTTCCCTTGTCAAAGAAAGAATTTCAAAGGCACACCAGGTAGTCTCTAAAAATAGAGGTTTACTTAAAATAGATAAACATGTAAGATGTTAAACACAGAACCATATATCACAAAACATGCAATCTTTTAAAACAATAAGGTTTTAAAAGTGCAATTTCCTACCAATAATACACTTAGACCTGTCTACCTAATGTATTCTTATCTTCTTACAGTGCTCTAGATGTTTCTTTTTCCAGAGTCCAAACATGTGTATCTCTAAAGGTCTGTTACAGCATAATTAAAACACTGTCTTGAACCTGCCTTCTCCATGATGTCACCCAACTCCTCCTCTGTTTATTAAAAATTCTACAATCAGGATGTCTTATGTCAGGAGGTAAATTCATAGGAGACATCAGCAGAAAAAACTTGTTTCCCCATATGACTTTCCAAATAAGTCTGTAATTTCCCAAGTCCTTTCTTTCATCCGTGAGCAGCATCAGTGTCAGTGGTTCAGTAGAAAGCACACTCGCCTCTGAGGCTGGGCGATCGGAGGGCTGTGGGTTCAGTTCCCACATCCGGCACTTGGGTTAATATCCCAGTACTGACACTGTAGTGCAGCATGAGAGGGGTGCTGCACTTCTGAGGTTCCGTCTTTCGGATGAGATGTTAAACCAAGTCCCATCTACCTGGATTGGTGGTAGTTCAGGTGGATGTTAAAGATCCCATGGCACTTATCAAAAGTAGAGGAATTTCCTCGGTGTCCTGGCCAAATTTCCCTCATTCACTAAAAATACCACCAACAGCTTAATCTGGTTCAAGATCAGTTGGCATTCATCTGTATCCCCTCCCCCAGGTCGTGCCTGAAAATAGGCAGGATTTGTCTAGTGCACTTACCCGATCAACAAAAACGAACTAAATAAATAAATAAAAATCCTCTCTCAGGGACATTAAAGGACCTTTTATGACTTCGCACCACAGTGACATAACCTGTGTTCTTTTTCTAAACGTCATGAAAATTTATGATTTTCCAGTCTAGCAGCTGGCAGCTAAGCTAGATAAACAGGAGATCCTTACTTTAAGTCTCTTCTAGCCCATAATTATCTCCTGGCTTTTATATTTTAGCAGAAACAGCATGTCTCATGAGAGACACTCAATAACACATTTTTATATTACAAAAAACATAGATTAAGCAGAACCAATTGTACAAGCATCACAATCCTCCCTACCTAGACTGAATTGGGGGGCTCTATCCCCTGCATGGGATAAGCCTCCCAAATCAGTTCACTCCTCATAGATGCAAGACAACCCATCCGAGTTCTGAATTTTTGCTCCAGCCCTATGTAGAATTGTTATGTCATACCCTTGTAAAGCAAGACTCCATCTTAGCAATCTACCATTGCTTTTTC
This sequence comes from Neoceratodus forsteri, assembly GCA_016271365.2. Classification (NCBI taxonomy): domain Eukaryota; kingdom Metazoa; phylum Chordata; order Ceratodontiformes; family Ceratodontidae; genus Neoceratodus; species Neoceratodus forsteri. The sequence goes on from CM057449.1 coordinate 1,052,416,046, forward strand.
CCATCTGCATCAGCCAAACCAGGGGGTTGTGGTCAGTCTGTACCACAAAATGCTGCCCATGCAAGTATGGCTCCAATTTCTTTAGGGCCCACACTATGGCAAGACACTCCTTTTCCACAGTGGAGTATGCCTGCTCCCTGGGAAGTAACTTTTTACCCAGATGTGCTACAGGGTGATCTTTCCCTTGGCTGGATGTCTGACTTAGTACTGCCCCAATACCCACATCTGAGGCATCAGTCTGAACTATAAAGGGTCTGCTATAGCCAGGACTAGTCAAAACAGGAGCACTGCACAGTGCCTCCTTCAATCTGGTAAAGATTCTTCACAGGCTGGTCCCCAGGTAATTTTCTTTGGCATCCTTTTCTTTACCAGGTCAGAGAGGAGAGCAGCCAGGGCACTTTAATTGGGCACAAATTTTCTATAGTACTGTGCTGTCCTGAGGAAAATCCTGACCTGCTTCTGCATTTCTGGTCTGGGCCATGCCCAGATTACCTCTATATTTATTTGATTAGGACAGAGCTGTCCTCGGCCTACCACATGCCTGAGGTATGCCACCTCTCCCATGGCCACCTGGCACTTCTCTGCTTTGACAGTGAGCCCGGCCTTCTGTATCCTGCCCAGTACTTCTCTAAGGTGAGATAGGTGTTCCTCTCAGCTGGTACTAAAGATGGCAATGTCATCCAGGTATGCCACGGTGTACTCCTCAGCACCATTTAACACCTGGTACACCAACCTTAGGAAAGTGGTTGGGGCATTCTTCATTCCGAAAGTCCTTACTTTAAATTCAAATAAGCCTATCGGAGTGATGAAGGCCAACCTCTCCCTAGCTCTGTCCATCAACTCTACCTGTCAATACCCCTTGGTCAGGTCAATGGTCGTAAGGTAGGTCGCCCCCCCCAACTTGTCTAGGAATTTGTCTGTCCGGGACATTGGGTGAGTGTCTGATTTCATGACTGCATTCAGTCCACAATAGTCCACACAGAAACGAGGAGAGCCATCTGGCTTGGGCACAAGGACTATGGGTGAGGCCCAGGAACTGTGTGATCTCTGGATTACCCCTAAATCCAGCATCTCTTCCACTTCCCTCCTAAAGTTCTTTTGGACAACCTTGGACACCTGATATGCTGTCCACTGTATGGGCATCTGTGTCCCTGTCTCCACATCATGAGTCGCTAAGGGGCTTAGTCCAGGCTTGGCATTAAGCAATGGGGCAAAGTCTGCTGAAACCTCCCTTACTTCCTGGATCTGGTCCGGGGCCAGTTGGGGAGACAATTTTACTGCCTCTACAGAGGACTCCCACTTACTTTAATCCAGCAAGTCCAGAAGGGGGTCTCCTTCATACGTCCCCTCCCCAGGACTACACACTGCAAACACCATGTCAGCCCCATTTGCATATGGCTTCATCATATTGACATGGTACATCCTTTCTGTCTGTCTTCTGCCAGGTAACTCTACAATATAGTTCATGTCATTTACCTTCCTAACCACTTTGTGTGGCCCTGCCCACTCAGCCTGCAGCTTGTCTTTCTGGACTGGAATAAGAACCATGGCTTCCTGACCCACCATGTATGAGTGAGCTCTGGCTCTGTGGTTGTACCACACTTTTTGTTTCTGTTGAGCAGCTGCCAGGTTGCTCTGGGCTGTCCCCATAAGCTCCTTCAGCTTTTCCCTAAACCTAAAGATGAAATCCACAATGGGAGTTCCCTGGGTGGTGTGCTTGCCTTCCCAGTCCTCCCAGATCAAGTCTAGGGGCCCACATACCTAGCGTCCATGTAAGAGTTCGAAGGGGGAAAATCCTGTTGACTCTTGGGGCACCTCCCTGTAATTAACAGGTGGGGGAGGTATTTCTCCCAGTCCCTCCCATGCTGTTCAGCAAAAGCCCAGAGCATTGACTTCAGGGTACCATTGAATCTTTCCACAAGCCCATTGGCTTGTGGGTGATATGGTGCCGTGCATCTCTGCACCACCCACACTTCTCCCATAAACATTTTATCAGGTCCGACATGAGGGAACCCCCTCAATCGGTGATAATCTCCTGCGGAAACCCAGCACGGGAGAAAATCCCAAGTAAGACATCTGCCACTTTGTCTGTCCTCAGTGAGGATAGGGCAACTGCCTCTTGGCACCAGGTGGCATAATCCACCACAGTCAGGATGAATCTCTTCCCTGAGGAGCTGGGGGTATTTAAAGGCCCCATAATATCCATTCCTACCCTCTGGAATGGCTCCTCCACTATGGACAATGGAATCAGGGTGGCTTGGGTTATCTTGCTCAGCTTCCCTATTTCTTGGCACCGGTGGCAAGACCTGCAGTACTCCTTCACCTGCTGGGTGAAGTTAAGTCAATAGAAATTCTGGGCTAACTACTGCATAGTACGCGTGATTGCCAGATGACCAGACAGGGGAATATCATGTGCAATCTTGAGCAACTGCTCAAGATACCCCTGGAGAACTACAAGCTGCCTGCCTAGCACACCTCCCTCTATCTGCACAGCCTGAGTACACATCAGTCCATTTTCCCAATAAACCTTATGTCTGCCGTCAGCTCTCGGTACCCTGTTGGAGTCTGCCCAAGCCCTCAGCTTCTCTAGACTAGGGTCACTTTTCTGAGCAGCTGCAAACCCCTCACACATTCCCAAGGCATGGGACAGGTCCCCTTCAGTTGCTAAACTAGGGTCCCTAGCACTAGCGTCAGGACACTCAGGATCACTGTCAACCCCAACCCTCTGACAATGGGTCACCTCTTCCTCTTCAGAGTAACCCTCTGTAGCTGTGTGGTTACTTGCTACTGGGGAAATTTCTACTCCCTTTTCATTAGTCTCCCCATCTGGAGACACAGGCTGGGAAATCATCCTCCCAGTGGTTTTCACAATGGCTTCTGTGGGGTCCAGGGAACTACAGTGTTCCCTTGCTGCTTGGCTATGGGTAACTGCACACAGTATTCCTTGTTTGAGATTGTTGCCCAGGATCACATCCACTGCTAAGGTTTTGGCTATAGCCACCTGTTGCACAGTTCCCCCTGTTTCACCCCAGTCCAGGAGAACACTGGCCAGTGGCAATGTTTTCTCTTCACCAGTAAAGTCCTGTACAGTGACATATTTATTGGGTATAAGCTGACCAGGCTGTACTAGATCCCCTTTCACCAATGTCAGGGATGCCCCTGTGTCCCTTACCCCTTGTGTCTGTACACCATTCACCATGACTGGATGCATGTGTTCCCTCATGTTCACAGGTATGCTTCCAGGGACACACAAACAACCCACTTCCTTCTTAGCCCCCTGTTGTGTATTGCTCGCCTTTTTGGGACACTGTCTGGCAATAAGCCCAGTTTCTTTTCGAAACCAATATTCATTTCTTTTCTCAGAGAAATCTTTTCTCTGGAACCTGGGGCTAACTGGTTTTGGTGGAGGCAGTGAGGGTTTTAGCTGCCCCAAAGGTGCACTTTTCCCTTTCTGTGCTGCCATGCCCGCCCCATTCACTCTTAGAGCAGGTCTGCTCTTGGCATAGTGGTCTGAGAGTTCAGCAGCCTCTTGCACTGTTTTGAGATCTCAGTTCTCCAGCCAGGTTTTCAGCTCTGCTGGGCATACCCAGAAAAACTGTTCTAACAAAATCACATTTTCAAATTTATCGACAGAGTTTCCTTCAATTCCTTCCCACCAATGTTTTAAAAACTGATGTTTTATGGCTAGCTCCTTGTAGCTCATGTCAGGGCTTCTCCTGAGCTTACGGAATTTAGCTCTGTATGATTCAGCAGTTATTTCAAATTTCTTTAACAATGCAGCTTTAAGTTTGCTGTAATCATCACTGTCCTCATTGTCCATTTGACCCAATGCATCCCGAGCTTTTCTGGTAAGTAGCGGGGATAGCTGGAAGCACCAGGACTCCCTAGGAATTTTAGCCTGAATACAAACTTTTTCAAAAGAATTTAAAAAGGCATCCATATCCTCCTCCTCTTTAAATTTGGCTATCAATTTGGAATTCAATTTGTAACTCAGTGCTGTAGTCCCAGTTAAACCCAAGCCACTTACCTGCTCTGGTGCCACTGGTTAGAGTCGTAGCTTCTCCAGTTTGTGTTGCCTCTGGCACTCCTGCTCCTCATGGTCAGTGTCTCTCTGTTCTCACTCTGCCTCTCGGCGTTCTCGCTCTGCCTCTCGGCATTCTTGCTTCCTCTTCTTTGCAGCTCCATTCTGCGCAACTCAATTTGCAGCCTGAGTACTTCTGGATCCAGGATACTGGTGACCTTCCCATGTTGCTGTGGATCTTCGCTGACAGTGGCGCTGTTGCCCTCCTCATCAGATCTGGACACTGCACTGGCCACTAGCCCTGCCACACTCAAGGCTTGGTCCTTTTCAGTCAATGTCTGTGACTCGATGCTCTGGGTATCTGCTACCATCAGGGCATCCACGAGGTTCTGTTTGGTGGCTTTCACCTAGAACAGGACTCCTGTGTCCCCGCACAACTGCCTTAAGTAGTGTACAGTGTGCCTGCTGTAGCTGGAAGCCATCTTCTTCCCTAATTACGATTACTCTGACTTGCACTTTAGAAAAAAAATAAAATGGGTTGGAACTTGACTGTGCGCCAAGCGATATAGTTCTGCCTCCTTTTTTAAAAAAAATATATCACTGCCTTTATCTTTCTTTGTAAGTGAGCTGATGGTCTCAAGCTGACACACTGAACAATAAAAGTTTGCAATACCAAAATTATTGCACTGCTGCCAACCAATCTGTCACAACCCCACTCAGCAGGTCAGGCCCCCTGCTCCCACAGTGCCAACCTCCGAAAGCAGTCTTGTGAACAGTTAACAGAACAGTGTAACCCTTCTGTCTGTTTTGTGGGTGTGAATCAACCTTTGGCCTCAAGTCTTGGAGGGATTCAAACTGTGAACCTCTTGTTAGTGTACCCAAAGTACAGGCTCAGATAATTCTGCTCTTCGGGGGGGGGCAGATATCTTTCACCTACGGGCACCTAAATGAACCCTTATAAACTCTATGAAAGACCTAAGAATAAACTCTTATACCTTTTCCCAGTTTGGTATTACCAATAGCTTTGTACAGTGTCAACTTTAACCATATATGCTTGCCTTGTCAAAGAAAGAATTTCAAAGGCACACCAGGTAGTCTCTAAAAACAGAGGTTTACTTAAAATAGGTAAACATGTAAAATGTAAAACACAGAACCATATATCACAAAACATACAATCTTTTAAAACAACAAGGTTTAAAAAGTGCAAATTCCTACGAATAATACACTTAAACCTGTCTACCTAATGTATTCTTATCTTCTTATAGTGCTGTAGATGTTTCTTTTTCCAGAGTCAAAACATGTGTATCTCTAAAGGTCTGTTACAGCATAATTAAAACACTGTCTTGACCCTGCTTTCTCCATGATGTCACCCAGCTCCTCCTCTGTTTATTAAAAATTCTGCAATCAGGATGTCTTGTGTCAGGAGGTAAATTAATAGGTAACATCAGCAGAAAAAACTTGTTTCCCCATATGACTTTCCAATTAAGTCTGTAATTTTCCAAGTCCTTTCTTTCATCCATGAGCAGCATCCTCTCTCAGGGACATCAAAGGACCTTTTTTGACTTCGCACCACAGTGACATAACCTGTATTCTTTTTCTAAACATCATAAAAGTTTATGATTTTCCAGCCTAGCAGCTGTCGGCTACAATTAAGCTGGATAAATAGGAGATCCTTACTTTAAGTCTTTTCTAGCCTGTAATTATCTCCTGGTTTTTATCTTTTAGCTGAAACAGCATGTCTCATGAGAGACACTCAATAACACATTTTTATATTACAAAAAGCATAGATTAATCAGAATCAGCTGTACAAGCGTCACAGGTAGTACAAACAATACAACATTGTAAGAGTGTGCAACAGTTGGAACACAAGGTATTGTAAAATAAACAGTAGTGAAACATTGTGTAAATTACAATACATGTCAAAAATAATCCAAAAGAACATATAAAAGCACAAAACAGTAATAACGAGAGAGAACCATTTATAGTGCATGGGGTGTACCAGGAGCAGGCTCGAGGTAACATATGTCATGAATAAAGAATGGAGAAGCAAAGCATAGATTCATATCCCGCTCACCTCCCCTAATCACTTTCCTGATCTGTTTGCACAATCCTAACCATACAATATGTCCCCTTTTCCTCTCCAATTGCTTTGCTGCTGTTCCCACACAGTCCCACCCCTGCCATGCACCCTCTCACCTCCCTGATCTCTCTTTTTTTTTAACCAGGAGAGACACACTAAGCTGAAAGCTTTTCCAGGTGTGACCTGGGAGCACAAGGAATTTAAGTGACAGCTCTGGGTCACACCTTATGCAAGTGGGGGCCGTGGGATTCAAACCCAGGTCTCTAGGTTTGCAGCTCAGAGCCTTAAACCACTGTGATATACTGCCTCCTCTCAAGGTCAGAGGGAATCAGAACCCCTCCATGGCAAAGCACAGCAGTTGTGCATAGTTGCCCATCCAGTAGTCTCTATATTCTTACAGCATCCATGACATATTCTGTGTATGCCATGGGAGTATGTTTCTAACAAATGTTCTGTATTACTGTGATTATTACTGGAGCAGCTGCCACTACTGATGTTTCTACTGCAGTTGGTCTCGGCTGAGCATTTGTTTCTAATGCACTCAGTATGAAACAACTTTCAATTTCACTACATGCAAAAGAGTAGTGCTGGCCATAAATGATGACTGCAATACCCAAGATGAGAATAAACATGGAATGGTGAGAATAACGGGCAGGATTTTTAAAGCCCCAGGCATGATGCAAGCAGTCTGCACCAAACAAAAGTGGCACAAGACAGCCTTGTGTCAAACACTGCGCCAGACCCAAATTTGAAAGGCGCCCTACATCAAAGCCAGACAACCCTGCACCAAAGGTGACTGTGTCAGCCCTATGCCAAAAGAATGGCAGTGCCATGACGCAAGACAGCCTGTGCCACTGAAATGGTGCAAGATCGCACCCTCGGGAATTTCAAACATGCAACCCTGACAACTAACAGGTCAAAATCCTGTCAGCCGCTAGACCAGCCAGAGCTGCGACTGTCATGGATAATGTCTATGCAACTCTGCTCCACTACCACTCTTCCTATATCTAGCTCCTTACATAACGCACTTGCCCTAGTTTGGCCTCTGTCTCACATGCTCTACAGCACCTGACAATGCCACCTTCCTGGCTGCTTCACCCACCCCCCCTCCTTATCCATACCTACCCCCCACCTCTCCTCTCTTCTCATTTTCTTACCTTCCGCCTTGCCCCACCCATTTCTTTCTACCACCCCCTCCCTCTATTGTCCTCTTCCTTTCCACTTTACCCTCTCCCTGTCTGTTCAAAATTAATTTGATATCCTTTACCCTTATTTGTGTAACAATTTTGTCTATTGTCATGTGATACCTATGTCTTGATGTGGAACCTTTGTAAAAGAGCCCTGGGCTCAAAGGTAATTGTAATTCTAGAATAGAAATAAATAAAATAAATAAATAAATAAATAAATAAATAAATAAATAAATAAATAAAGCAGCCCTAGATCATAGAGAAAGGCACACAGCACAACAGACAATGCTGAAAGCTGGGCATGGCTGAGGCTCTGAGAGAGAAAGAGGTGGAAGACAACCGAGAACAATACCAGGAGCCACTGCAATACTCCTCCACATGGCAGCAAGGGCAGTAAGGAGATGACGACATGCCAGGCAGCAGCGACAGGAGGCTGTCAAGAGACAAGCACTGGCCAGACAACAGCAGCAACACCCAGCATGGCGGCCATATAAGCCAAGGGAACACCGCAAAAGAATCATGTACACAGACATGACAAATGAACAGTGCCTTTCACGGTACAGGCTGAACAAGGACAGCATCACACAGCTCTGCAATGAGCTAAGAGAAGACCTACAAAGCAGGACAGGCAGAGGCGACCCTCTACCGGTGGAGATAAAGGTCACAGCTGCACTTGGGGTCCTTGCAACGGGCACCTTTCAGATGCCCACAGGAGACACGCTGGGAATCTCTCACAGTCAGCAGTCTCAACAAGCCTACGGCAGTTCCTGGAGGCACTACTGCACAGGACAGCACAGTACATCAGATTCCCACGGGATGCCCATGAGCAGCAGGCCATCCAGCAGGGCTTCTACAGTGTTGCCCAACTACTGTGGGCACTGGGCACAATAGACTGCACCCACATTGCTATAAAGGCACCATCAGTGGAAAGAGATGCATATGTGAACAGAAAGGGATACCATTCAATGAACATCCAGGTCATATGCGACAGTCGCTATAGGATCCTGGACATAGTGGCACGGTACCCAGGGTCAAGCCATAATGCCTACATCTATAGGCACAGTGGCCTGTATGATGGATTTGAGTGTGGAGTAATACAGGATGGCTGGCTAATAGGTAGGTGCATGTGCAACAGTATGCAGAGTGACACACAGGTAATGCTGAACATAGCCAACACTGAACCCAGGACATGTATGGTGTCCCATGAGATGGGGAAAACACTGTCAACACACAAACATACACAGCAGGTGCACATGACAATGTGCATGCACCGGAGGACTGGCCATGCACAGAACCCCCCCATGACAGGTACACGCATGCATACATGACACAGTGACAGGTGACATAGGAATGGCACTGGGGTGCCCCTGGAAGTCACGGCGCCATGGGGAGCACAGCACAACATGGTACCATGACCAAGACCAGGATGGCAGTGCCCATGGAAACGCAACCCTGGGCCCAAGTGCACAAACACAGACATGCGTGGCACATAGGACATTCCCTCCACCCCCATACTCACACCCTGACACACCACCACACAGCAACACAGCCATGGTTTGGGTTATAACACAGCTGGCAGCTATTGGGAGGCATACTGGCCACACACACATGCAGGTGACAGCAACACAGTAGACATAGGGAACACACATGGTACAGATGTGGACATGCACAAAGGGGCAGACAGTGCAAGATGGGTGCAACAGCCATCGTGGTAACTGCAGCACACAGCATGCATGGTGAGTGGAGGACAAAGTGGGATGCCAGAAGAGATGCACACAATACCAACAATGCAGGCACAACAACTAACCATTGCCGACATGTTCACAGGTGACAGTGGATAACCCCTACTGCCGTGGCTAATGACACTAATCAGAAGACCACAGAGCACAGCCGAAGCATGATACAATGATGCATATGCAGCCACAAGGGCTGTGATCGAGCAAACATTCGGACTCCTGAAAATGAAGTTCAGGTGCCTGGACCGCTCTGGAGGTGCATGTAACAGGTAGGGGTTTCAGGATAATAACTTTAGGCAGACCACAGCTCAAGTGCATAAACAATGCCAGGAGGCATTTATCATTTTATTTTGCTTGCATAAAACGTTCAGCAGTTGCACAGAAATCAAGAAAATATTAGTTAGTTCAGCAGTTTAAGTCAGAAGTCACTGTTGTGCCCAATGGCACACATACAGCTCCATTAAGTGCAAACACATGTTCTTGCAGCAGAGTTGTTAACACAGTCACTTCTCCACTGACCCCCATCTAAATTCCACCCCCAGTGGTAGGCTTTCATACAGTCATACTAGTGACATCACTTCCATGGGAAACACCCACATTATGTCTTTTAACTAAATAATTATCCCTCAGTGGCTCATAATCCGTCCTATACAAAAAAAAGAGGGCTATTTCTAAGCCAAGACAATGAGGGTTCACAACTGTAACATAACACCTTTATACTGATGTTAAACAGATTAATTATTCTTTGGAGCTTTAATTGCCACTAGTTCCTCCTCCTCTAGGTAGTGACCTCACTAGGTAGAGTTCTTATGAAATCAGACAATCTGCGGGCTGCCAGTTCCATAGCAGCACCACATACAGCAAACAAAGGGGCTCCCCACAGGTAAAGAACGACTGTTTCATAAAAGTTATCCTTAGAGCTTTATCTAGCTTTGTTGTGTTCTGACTTCCAGACTGGCACTCCTCCTGGACTAAACTGAGGTAAGCACCTTGTACATTCCCTTTGGTAAACAAGACCCAAACATGTATTTTATTTGCTTCTGCTTAAAGCAATGTGTACCTTACTAACTGTTCAGCTAAACACCACTGATAATCTTAATGGGGTCCCAGAGTCTTACTGTGATTGCAACTGTGTTTTTATTGTTGAGGTATTTGTCTGCTCTTTTTAAACTTTCATTAGAGCAGATGCAAACCCCATACTACACAGTATGGTGTACTTTTTAAAGTAATAAAGCAGCTACAAGCTGCTTAATTAGCTGCTTTTATTTAGAGCCGTCGAAAACAGTTCTTGACTTTTGCCTACAGCTGCAAAGTGCAGCTGTCAGCTATTTTTCATTTTGGCCCTTTGCCAAGGGCAGTTTCTAGCAAACACAGGGACCAGAAATTAAGGGGAATTGCTGTTCCTGTCCTGCACTTTTACTTTTTATTTGTTTCTGTGCTTCCTAAACATTTTAGTGTGTCTGTGGCGGGGTCTGGAACAAACTCAGGTCACCCTTCCATGACAGGGGTCACACTGTCACAGCTCACTGCAGTACACACCAAGCATGGCATGCAAGATCGCCGTGGCCTGCTGCATCCTCACAACATTGCCATCGACAACAGAGTGAACATGCTGGATGAGGAGGACATGGATGACTGTGGCGATGAAGTGGATGACAATGAAGAAGCCAGTGCAGCACAGGACAATAACCAAGGCCAACACCCAAGAGGAACAGCAGCAAACGGATATAGGGCCAGGGAACAGCTGGTACGGAATCACTATGCATAACACCACACCACAGTAAACAGCACCATGAACAAGACACAACAACCAATGACAAAAACCGGAGCACACGTCACACAATGAGCACACTCCACCTGTGCATCACCACACCATGGTGCCATACGAACATGCTGAACAAACCAGGCCAAACACCCATGGAACACAGATGCCGGAACAACATCCCTGGACATGCAAGCTGTGCCATAGGGTGCCTGTCAGACAGAGACTAGTGATGATACACAGACACTGTCTGCTGAATGACCGACAGCCCATGGCAGCAGTACACAGCAACAACCAGAGAAGGACCTTGGCAACAGGGAAGGCACGCACACCATGGTACCAGGCTTTGTGCACCGCACAGAGTGGATGTGTGCATGGCGGAGTACATGCCCGGAAACCCATGCTAGGCACATGCCGAGGTGACTGTGGCATGGCCAATGTGAGGACAGGCATGGGTGCTATTGAAGCACACCATGTCAACAGGCATGTCCAAACACAGACGTACATAAACACACCGCTACTAATGGGTGTAGGCTCCACGGGTACAAGTGTGATGGCATGGCACTGAACAGTAACTGGGTGGGCGATGAGTGCTGCCACATGACCACACAGGTGCACTGATGGATGCACCAGTACAATGGCACACCACCACAAGGCCCAAGTGCCTCGCTGACCAAGGACGACACTACCGTCATGTAGAATGGATACCACACATGACAGACAGACAGCCAGGCAGTGCACAGATGTGGCCTGGGTCCCTGGACCGTGTGCACCAATCGGATGTTGTAACAGGACACACATGGCCAACATGGAGGATGGGCACCAGCAACCTTGCAGCACCACACTCTGGGTGGCACATGCAGTGGTGGCTGGCCACACCCCCCCAGAATCACACCCATGGGAAAGGGGCACCAAACACCACCACCACAATGAAATCTCATGTAACATGGATTTAGGGAGTGCAGGTTACAGACATGCCAGATGTGGGGTGCAATGCAATGACAACACTGCACCATCACTGGCATGGCACGTGGCTGCGGACACCATGATAGGTCCTAACCCCCCACCCATGAGGCATGGCATATGGACACCTCTGTGTGACGTGGCAGTGCTGGTAATACATGCATGGGAATGCACGGCCAACAGCCATGCAACCTCATGCACCACAACATCCACACACAGTGCTCCACTATCCCTGGCGTGTGCCACCGACAGGTACAGGCTACTGCGCCCCCACAGCCAGCAACAGACCCACCGCCAACTGAGGGCCACCACAGAAATGTGTCGCAGCATGCCACATGATGTAGTAGTCACAGTGTGAAGCAGAATGATGGCATAGGACAGAGTCCACGCTGTGCAATGCCAAACCCTGTGACAGTGCGGTGACATGTGTGCAGCTGATGGCACTGGTGTCACAAACAAACATATGAACAGACAAAGTAGCCAGCAGAGGATGGCCAACTGAACTAACATGCCTGCTCGTATTGCAGGGTCCACAGCCTGAGCAAATGTCCCTGCCCTACCATCCTACCTCTCCCATCCCCTCTACCCAAGGGTGCCACCATCTCCCTCTGCCTATCCCAGCCTACCCTAATGTTGGCCACTGTCGACAATGGGATGTCCACACCCGGCAGTGCAGACAGGTGTCCACCACCCACGTAGTGAAGAGGGGCCTCCCGACCCCCACCCAAACCACCCACCCACTAGCTGATGTCTGTGCCCCATGTGATATGGGTGCCACTTGGCCTACGGTGACTCCCCCATGGACCACATGCATCCCTGGTGTACCTGTATATCCCACCCATGACCCCCACTCCCACCTGTCAACCAGGGAGTACATGAACTGTGCCCCCAACCTACCCATGTATGCCATTCCCTGCCAACCGGCTGTCAGCTATGTATCCCACCCCTGTACCATCACCAGAAGGATAACATCTTTGGTGAGGTGTGGGCACTGGTACTGAACACCGTACCCTAGATGTGGCCCTATCAGTGATCTGTACAAGGGCAGTACATCCACCCCACCCCTACTACCGCTCCTCCTAGCTACGCATCCCAGCGGCAGGTGTGCCTGTGCTGCTGCATACCTGCACAGTATGGTGTGCATCAGGTCCCTAGTGTGCATCACTCTCATGGCCCCCTCCCCCTCCAATGCAGGGTCTCGGTCCCCACCCAGGTAATAATCTGTCCTGGGTGTCCAGTCCCCCGGATGCATAAACCCGCAGTCCTTGGCATTGAAGCCAAGCAGCTAGACCCTGGACCACCTCCCCAGACATCCCAGAATGCCCTTTGTGTGCTCCACCCCATGTCCTGCACAGTGATGTTGTGGGTGGGTGTGTGCATGTGCGAAGCAGGCACCATAGTAGCATAGCCTCCATTGGCCCCCATGACCCTGTGCCACAGTGCGGCATGGCAGGTGATGCAGAAACCGATGCGGCAGAACCCCAACCCTGTGTCACAGTGAGACATGGCAGGTGACACAGAGCCACTGTGGCAGATCCCCATCCCTGTGTCACGGTGCATCATGGCAGGTGATGCAGAGACCAATGCGGCAGAACCCCATCCCTGCATCACGGTGCACCACGGCAGGTGACACAGTGACCATTGCGTGACAGCCCAATCGCTGCATCACAGTGCATCATGGCAGGTGATGCAGAGCAGTATGGCAGAATCCCATCCCTGCATCACGGCAGATGATGCAGAGATCATTGCATGAGAGCCCCATCGCTGCATCACGGTGCATCACGGCAGGTGATGCAATGACCAGTGCAGCAGAACCCGATTCCTGCAGCACAGCAGGTGACACAGAGACCATTGCATGAGAGCCCCAGCCCTGCATCACAGTGTGTCACATCAGGTAACGCAGCTACAGTGGCATCAATACCACAGCCCTGCGTATTGCTGCATTAGAGCATCTGATGCACATACAGCTGGAGTGCAGCATACTGCACAGAGGACAGCCAGTGGAGTCACACTGTGTCAGGAGCCTGCATGTGGACAACTGCCACAGTACATGCTGCCCACAACAGCACTCACAGGGGTGCAAGAGTACCTCCCCAGCCTACTGCACCACAATCCCTTGGGTAGGCACTGCAAGACCCTCCTACAGCTGGCTGCCTGTGCAGGCAGGTCTTGGGGGAACTGTAGGCTGCAAGCACAGTACACCCCTACAGGTGTGGTACACAGAGACACCTCATCCCCAGCAGGTGCAGTTGGTGTGGCTGACTCAGTACTGCACATCAAGGCAGGCCCAGGGCCCAGAAAACTGAACTTCACCAATGAGGAGACTGCCATGCTGGTCAGCTATGTGACAAAGTGGTCAAGGCTGCTGTTGCAACCAGGCTCAGCAAGACACCCCGTGAGGGACAGGGACAGGGTGTGGCGCAGCAGTCAGCAAACTGCAGACACTGATGCCTGTCAAGCGCACAGTCCAACAGCTGAAGCACTATGTCCCACAGGAAGCCAAGGATCCTGAAGGGCCTCACAGACCAGGCCAGAGAGGCAGACATATGGATGTGTGTTGGCCATCATAGACAGACAGGTGGGTGGCACACCACATGCACATAATGGCAGAGACACAGCCTCCAACAGGGTCTGTACCAACCACATGTCTAACCCATGTGATGTCACTGTCTTCACAGATCTACAGGCATGTGCAACTGTAGAGGAACATGGAGCCACACAGCAGGACACCGAGATGACTGGGCAGTGTGAGGGTGGCTCGAGTACAAGCGAGGAGGGTGACACATGCCATGTGTGTGATGTGTGTATGGGCAACACGATGGATGCACAGATGAGAGCTGGGGCAGCTAGCCATGGCTGTGCATAAGTGTACAGCCCACAGGGTAACAGGGACAGTAAGGCAAGAATGCAAGGTGTGTGGGGGGGGGGCACAGGGTACCTGTACAGATATGCACAGCATGTGTAGGCACTCTGTGCCCCACAGCATAGCACTCCAATGCAACCACAGCACAGTACTGTAGAAGGTGAAAGTGTCATCAGACCACCCCAACACAGCGAGCACATATCACCCCTGCAACATGCACTCTAGGGGGTGTGCCAGGGTACACATGGTGCTGTGTGAACAATGCAGACCCAGCATGTCGCATGACTGACAGGGGACAGATGCAACCCCACCATACCTCTGGCATGCAGGGCATGTATGCCTGCACACACATGCCTGGACAAGCATGACAGTACTGCTGCCTGCACAAGGTCATGCACATGGACAATGCCATGCCACAGTGTGACACTGGACAAGGTGTATGTAGACAGGGGCAGCCGACACCACAGGTAACATGGTACAGCTGCATAGGTGCAATGGACAACTGACAGCAGGCATCTGGAAACCAGTGCACACAGATGTCACGTCATGGACACAGCGAGGCACAGTAGGTGCCGACCCACACCGCCTCTGTGCTGGGCCATGACACCCTGCTGCTGGCAGCACTGTCCCCTGTGGGTATGGCACCCCTGGCTGTGTACAGTGCCTGCAGTCACATGGGGAAGGGGAATAGCACATGTAGGTGCACACCACCGGAACATTGGCGGATGTGTCACCCAGGATATGGTGGAGAGACAGTGGCGCTGGGGTGGCAACAGGGACGGCGGTCTGTGGTGTGTGCACACACCCTGCACCAACAGTTGGCAATTTGTACACAAACATGGTGGTGGTCAACTGACATGCACACCGCCTGCATTACCATGGGTATGTGGCCCAGGATGGGCACTCTATGCCTGCTACACATGGCGCCGGGTACATGCCACACTGTCCATGCAACACGGCTCCATGGCTATGGCCTACACTGTCAGGTATAGCCAATATACTTGACATGTGGGGTGTGTCCATAGACGGCATGGGTGTCATTGTGTGTGTGCATGTGCAGCTGGATGCTACTCATGGCCCACAACTATTGTCATTGCAGGAGACAGTGAGGATGATGAGGACAATGTGGATGAGGCAGATGAGGACATGCCAACACAACGTCTAAGAGGCCTCATGACGGCAATGAGGAACCTGAAGCGGCAGTAGGCACAGAGTTATGCAGAGCACACATGGCAGATGTGTGTCTGACAACAGGTACAGGACATGGTGGTGAGCAGTCATCAGTGACCCATTCCGGGTGCAGTACAGTTCAGGGCACACAGTCAGCTGCTGTGGAACGTATGCCCCAACAATGCACATGACAGTTGGCCACTGACCTTGCCACAGTGGTGGGAACAACTGCAACTGCAGGACTCACAGGACAGGACAATGTGGACAGTGGAACTCATGTGGACCAGGCCACACGGCCTGCTGTCCCTGCTGGTGATGGCCATGGACACGATGATGCTGGGGGGGCTATGGGCATTGCTCACCATGGTGCTTAAGTGCAGCATGTCATTACCTCTGTCAGGCAACAGCTACAGGATGTGATAAAGCTGTTGGGTAGCCTACTGGTGTCCATAAAGGAGGTCATGGACACACTTTAGTGTGGTGCCACCATGCATGCATGATGCCACCTCAGTGGTGCAGAACGGATCTGTGGTGTATCATGACACACAGTACTGCCAGTGTGGAATGTGTGTACCACATTGCTTGGGGGAATTGGGGTTTGTTAGACTGTTGTAGTGGATCGTCTTTTGTGTTGTAGCATAGCATGTGCCAAACAGCAGGAGTGGCACAGACACCACAGTGCTTGGGTTTGCATATGTGTGTGTTATGGGTCATGCTGGTGTGTACACAGCTGGGCTGTGGTACATGGCAGCACCATTGCAATGTTCACTGTTGCTGTACAGCCATGACAATGTTGATACGTAGTGCACTGATTGTACCACACCTGCAGCAGAGGGATTGTACAGTTGTTGTTACTGTTCTCACACAATATATGCGCTGTTGTGTTACCATACCCATTATTGCCTGTGTCATTCCTGCACTGTGGGGTGCCATGTATTGCATTGGGAGGTGGGCATGCTGACACAGGCATGTATTGTAGGGCATTGTGCGATGTACAGGTATGTGCCATCACATGCATGGCATGTCACAGACCGGGCACAGTCCATGTACACACACTGGGCAATGTCATTCAGTAGGGTCAGTGGGTTTGCTGTGGTGGCTGCCATGGGCAACAGTCCATGGCCATGTAGGGACTGTCATGACAGTGTGCACCACTGGCATGGATGGAGGACACTTCTGTGATGCTGTGATGGCTGGGAGTACCAAGAGTGCCATGCTGCTAGGGGATAGTAGACATCGTGGGTGACCAAGGTCATTCATCTGTCCTGTCACTCACCCACTGGTGATGGCTGCAATGGCATACGTCTGTGCGTGTCAGTACACTGACCTGGCATGCACTACCCTGGATACAGGGGATTGCTGGCAGGGCAGTGGGTATGCACATGTATCGGCCCACCACATGTGTGGCATGCATGCTGGCCCACCGACAGACAGACCAGTAGGCCACACGGCACATCCCATGGACAGTGTGTACAGTTGCTGAATGCACACCCTGCAGCAGCCACCCTTTGACCACTGGTTCACGGCCTCACACATGGCCATCCCCCAGTTGATGGTGTATCAGGGCATACTGCTACATCTCCATCCTATGCACAAGTGGTACACAGCTACATGGCAGTTGCAGACGTCTGTCATACTGTTGCACACCACTTTCCACATGGCCTGTGTTCTACTGTCATGTGTGATGGACAGCATACGTGCACAGTGTGACAGACACATAGTAGTGTATGCAACGGCAGGTGTGGCAGTGCATAGTGCTAGTGGTCTGGCACATCATATACAGGGCTGCACAAGATCCGGTACAGGAGACACACGTGTGTGGGGTGGGTATGCCTGGCCACACCATTTCCCGCACACGGTTTCTGACATCACCTGTCAGCAGACCCATCACAGTTGCATGCAGCCCTGTCTGGGTGCCTGCCTACTGGGTATGTTGTCCCTATGGGCCCTTCACAAGTGCCACATGGCGGACATGCCCGGATGGGTGGTTGGACTGGGTACTGCAAGTATGGTGTGTTGTCCATCCGATATCCATGCCACTGCTATGTGTGGGTGTGTGTGCACCATGATATGTCTGCAGGGGCCCAAGTGCAGAATAGGGGGGGTGCACCATCATGAGGCAGGAATGTTGCACTGCCACGTCACTGTGGCGAGGGGAGCTGGTGGTGGGTGAACACCCATCCAGCCATGTGTGGCATGGCCGGTAGCCACAGGGCTGCAGGCAACACCCTGTGCACACAGTGTCCACCATGATGGGTATGGACCATGGCAATAGGTGATGGGTAGGCATCTGTTTGACTGTGCCTGTGCTGGGACAGTGATGGCACACACACTGTCGACCGGTGGTGGAGGGCACACATGAGGGGTGGTCTGTGATGGTGTACAGGGGCTACACCACATGGCAGGGCACACATGCAGACCCCTGAGCATGGCACCAGGGGAGGGTCACCGGACTGCGCGTGGATTAAATAGTGGACAGCATGGTATGGACCATCTATGGGTGCCCACATCCAGTCACATGGGCCACACTGCAGGGTACATGTGGGTGGCACACTACACAGAGACGGTGTCTGTCTCATTTGCATGATGGGTCCCCGCAAGATGGGATAGGCACCCGCTCCTGTTCAGGTCTACACCCCCAGTACCATTGGGGTCTGTGTCAGTGGCATCTGGTGGCACACATGCCACAGGGTCCGGGTGGGTGGGATGCGCGTCAGATCTCACATCAGGCACACCGGTTGGTAGCCCAGTACTGCCACTGTGTTGCAGCATGGGCGTGGCGGCACCCATGGGCATCCACTATTCGGCAGTGATGTCTGATTGGGGCCCCAATGGCCAGTAATTCTGCCTGTCCCAGTGGCCGCTGGGGTCCACATGTCATGGAACGCTCACGGTACTGGCCTGTCCCCATTGGACTGAGCATATGTCCCCCAGTCATTGGCCCACACATGAACAGCCCCTTCTGGGTCACCGAGACCTGCCAGCCATCTGTGACAGTATGTGGAGGGGAGGGTGGGAGCCAGTATGTGTTGCTATCCACAGACAGGGATGCAGACATGCCCCATCTGTTGTAGCTGCTGGCTGTTACCCAAGTCAGTGCATACACCTGTCGTGCGGTGGTGGCCTGACCGTCACTGGCAGGCTATGAGTCGGCTGCTGATGTGCAGCGGGAGCAAACTGGGATGGGCCAAGTGCCAGGGGGGACTGACCACCATGGGCAACATGCCCAATGTCACTGTACACCCTGGTGGTGTTGTGCATTCACGGACATGTGAATGACACCTCTGTGTACAAGTAGGGCACTGTCAGACCAGGCACGTACAGTGGCGTGAAAAAGTATTTGCCCCCTTCCTGATTTTCTCTATTATTGCATATTTGTCACACTGGATGTTTTCAGGTCTTTAGACAAAATATAATATTAGATAAAGGGAACCTAAGTGAACAAATAACACTTTTTTTTTAACTTATTTCATTTATTTAATGAAAAAAGTTAACCAACACCAACTGGCACTGTGTGAAAAGTAATTGCCCCTAGTTAAATCAACCCAATTAAAGGGATAATTAGAGTCAGCTGATTGAACACAGCCAGGCTTGATTACAGCCGGCCCTGCTCAATATAAACCCTACTTATTTTGGCCCTTACCATCAGAGTCACATTGCCAGCACAAAGATTCAACGAGCACATTATGCCATGATCAAAGGAAGTTCCTGAAAAGATCAGAAAAAATTTGTTGCCCTCATCAGTCTGGAAAGGGTTACAAAGCTATTTCTAAGGCTCTGGGACTCCATTGAACCACAGTGAGAGCCATAATCTCCAAATGGAGAACACTTGGAACAGTAGTGAACCTTCCCAGAGTGGGCGGCCTGCCAAAATTACTCCAAGGGCGCAGTGTAAAATCATCCAAGAAGTCTCAAAGGATCCTAAAACAACATACAAAGAACTGCAGGCTTCTCTTGCCTCAGCTAAGGTCAGTGTTCATGACTCCACAATCAGAAAGAGACTGGGCAAAATGGGCTTCATGTGAGAATAGCAAGGCGAAACCACTGCTAACCAAGAAGAACACAAATGCTCGTCTCTCATTTGCCAAGAAGCACCTGGATGATCCACAAGCCTTTGGGGAAAATGTTCTATGGACAGATGAGTCCAAAGTGGAACTTTTGGACAACATGGATCCCATAATGTCTCAGTAAAGCAAAACACAGCATTCCACAGTAAGAACACCATACCAACAGTCAAACATGGTGGTGGTAGTGATGGTGTGGGATGCTTTGCTGCCTAAGGACCTGGATGACTTGCATAATTAAAGGAACCATGAATTCTGCTCTGTACCAGAAAATTCTAAGGAGAATGTCCAGTCATCCTTCCGCAGCTGAAACTGAAGCGTAGTTGGGTCATGCAGCAAGACAATGATCCAAAACACAAAAAGCAAGTCCACATCAGAATGGCTAAAAGAAGTAAAATTAAAGTTTTGGAGTGGCCTAGTCAAAGTCCAGACTTAAACCCAATAGAGATGCTGTGGCAGGACCTGAAATGAGCAGTTCATGCTCGAAAACCTACCAAAATGTTACTGAATTAAAGCAGTTCTATGAGGAAGAGGGTTAAAATTCTCCACAGCGATGTGAAAGACTGATATTGAATTATAGGAAGTGTTTGGTTGCAGTCATTGCAGCTAAATGTGGCATAACCAGTTATTAAGTGTAAGGGGCAATTACTTTTCACACAGTGCCAGTTTGTTGGTTAACTTTTTCATTAAATAAGTGAAATTAAAAAAAAAAACAAGTGTTATTTGTTCACTCAGGTTCCCTTTGTCTAGTATTACATTTTCTCTAAAGACCTGAAAACATTCAGTGTGACAAATATGCAATAATAGAGAAAATCAGGAAGGGGGCAAATACTTTTTCACGCCACTGTATGTGCTATTCCAGCCAGTGTAGTGGTGCAACACAGGGGCACATGAAGCCATGTTGTCGGTGGGACATTACTGGAGGTGCTGTTGGGGGGGTGCACTGCACAATGCGGGCTGTGGTTACAGTGGCCCATGCACCACCCAATGTGGCATACTCTGGGTGGGTGGGTGGCTGTGTCGGGGCATAGCACGTGGTGCACTGTGTGGCCAGAGCGGAGGCGTGTGGGTGGGTAGGTGCCGCTGTGCCGTGCAGGTGTGAACTGCACATACAGGCATGCTGGATGGACTCCAAGGGCTGTGTTGGCCACCTGACATGTGTGTCCTGTGCCCAGGCCATGTATACTGAGCATGTGCAATGTGTGCCATATATGGATGCGCATTGCATCTGCTAGCCAGGCAGGGCACGTGTGCCGTGTACCACTGGGCCAAACTACACGTGCAGGTGTCGCTATGTGTGGGTGGTGCCTCCAGGGGCATGGGATGGGTGACCAGTGGTGTACCATTGGCCTCTGTACAGGGGCAGTGCCAGTCACTGCCACCCTCAGTGTTCCTGGGGCTTGCACTGTGGTCAGTATGTGCCCGACGATGGCCCCATGATTGGTGGGAGTGTGCACACAGTGATTGGGCTATTGGACCCACAGGCCACACATGCATGGCTGGAGTGGTGCTCCAGCATCTCACAGCATGGCTCCACTTGCAGGCCATGCAGGGGTGTGCACAGTGGGACCTGTATCAGAGGACACAGGTCCATCTGTGTGTGGTGCCAGCAGCTGCATCAGTGGAGCTACCGGTCCTGGGGGTGATGCTCGCCGGTGGGCTAAGCCTAATGCACACCATGCAGTGCGAGACAGCAGTGCCAATGGCACACAGGCAGCTGTGATGCATAGCCAGGGGGCTCAGTAGTGGGTGTGGGGCTGTGCAGCCACCCTCTCGCCGGTCACGGCCAGGTCAGCGGCACATGTCAGGTGGTCAGCACCACTGCCCACAACATGGCACGGACTGTGCCCTACCATGGTGGGTCCACAGGGGTAATGCACTACAGATGGCTGGACCACGGAGTATGGCATCCGATGGGGCATGTGTGCACTGCACATGTGCACCCTGGATGTTGGGGGGGGCCATGTGTGGGCCCCACAGGTCCATGACGGGGATCATCATGGTGGATACAGCTGTCTTCATCCAGCTGTGTGGCAGCCTTAGCACGAGGGGGCACTGTCAGTGGCTAGCAGGTGGGAGGTGTTGGTGGGTGGCCAGGATCCAGGGCTACATGGTGTATTCGGTGGTGCCTGGTATGTGCGTCCTGGGGGATACACTCCTGCAGGACAGTGGGCAGGTCACGGTATGGCTGCGACAGGGCATGGGCGTGGGTGCATGCACCGTGCTCCCTGGATGGGTGGCCTGGGGGGGGCTAAGTCATCACCACATGCTGTGCTCCTTGCAATACAGGCATGCTTGATTGGCCACATGGCCATCGTCCATTGCTTGCAGGGCCATCTGTGTCACTGTCAATCGTCTGGGCAACGTTCTGTCTTGTGGTACATGCCCTTGTGCGGTCGCCACCCAGGTGCAAGCATTCCTGTGACAGGTCTGTTTGGGGCGACCTCAGTGACGGCTGCATTGTGCAGGGTCACCGCCAGGTGTGTTTTGCATGCATTGTCATTGCATGTTCGGCTGTGTACTGT
This sequence comes from Neoceratodus forsteri, assembly GCA_016271365.2. Classification (NCBI taxonomy): domain Eukaryota; kingdom Metazoa; phylum Chordata; order Ceratodontiformes; family Ceratodontidae; genus Neoceratodus; species Neoceratodus forsteri. The sequence goes on from CM057449.1 coordinate 1,052,438,417, forward strand.
ACTTTGTGCAGTCATGGCCACAGATGTGTGCATGTGTCATCAGCAGATGCATGTTCCCTAGAGCACTGGAGGGAGTGTGGTGTATTGATCAGCACACTCTGTCACCTGCAGGACAGTGCCACATTGGGAGGGCCTGATAGGTTACTTTACAGGCCACGTGGCAGGACAGGTGTACACTGCATGTGATTGGAGGGCAGGAGGATACAGGGTACTGTGAGGGTGTGTCTATCACAGCATAGGTGGTGGCTGCATGTATGTGCTACCTCAGGGAGTGGCCATCCTGCATACTGTGCAGGGCATCGCACAGGCATGGCACTGGCATGTGGGGGTGATACAGCTATGTGTGTGTGTGTGTGTGTGTGTTACTAGGCCGGTGACAGTGCAACAGCAGAGGGCACGTCCATCAGTAACACATAGACATGGGCAGATTGGATGGGTGATGTGGTACTTCTGTGCCACACCCTCTACGTTCCTATGTTTCCATCCCTTCAGTGGTGCATTGCGCACCTGTCATTATGGAAGGTGGTGCATCATAGGTTACCACCGGTGGTCCATGCGTGTATCCTATGTCATGTATGTGCATTCATGTGTGTGTGTCACCATGCAGTGCTAACCGTGCACAGGGTGTGTGGTGTCGTGTGTGGGCATGTGTTTTCAGAACCCTTGGTGATGTGTTTCTGGGGTTGTGGGATGCTATGTGCCATGTCCACCATCCCATCCACTGTTCATTGCTGTGTGTGACAGTCCCATCAGCTCAGCTGCCCCGTACCATGTGGTGTGTGTGTGCCATCCTAGCACTGTGCACGTGCAGTCTGGTGGGGCTTGTCATTCCATGTCTGTCTTTGGCATCTTCCCATGCTGTGCAGCAGTCACTTGTGTTTGCACTGCTGCTGCCACCCTTTTGGAGCATCGATTCCCTGATGCACCAGTCCTGCATCACTGAACATCCACTGTTCCACTCCCTGTGGTGTCTATGGTGCCAGTGGCTGCTGGACTAGATACCGCACATGCCTCCATAGCTGTCATCTGTGCTGTGCTCGCCCCCTTGCCCTGTTGACATCTGTGTGCCCATGTTGTCCTGCACTGGTTGCCTCCCATACTGCTGCTGTGTTCACCGCTGTAGTCCCACTGGGTATGACAGTTACCTTGCACGGCCTTCCCCTGCTGTGTATGGGCCATTGTGCTGACTCCTGTGCAGCCTTGCTGTGTTGCACACTGTGTGCTGTGGTGGACTTTGCACTGTCGGTGCTACCAATGGTGGGCAGTGCTGTATGCGGACCTATGGTGTGGTCCATGCTGCTGTGTCATGCCTGTGTTTGCCCTGTTGCTGTGTGTGGACATGTCACCCGACTGTGTGTCTGTCATGCTCTGTTGGCCAGTGCACTGTGCAGCGGCAGCTTGCATGTGATCCTCCATGCTGGCTGTGCTGTCATGCATGGCGGTTGCCTGTATGCACCCTGGCCACATGTTGTCTATGGTGCCGTTGCACTGTGGGACTGCTGTGCCATGTTGGGCTGGTCATGTTCCGCTGTGCTGCTGCAGGTCTCAGTGTGTCTGTGGACCATTGTCCCCTCTGTGGGTCTGCATATTCCCACTTGTGCTGTTGTCACCAGCCATGGTATAAGATGGCATGGAGGCAGCCTGTGTGTTGCCATACTCTCCGGTCTGTGGTGCTACTATTCCACCTGTGTGTTGCTCCTGCTGATGATGCACACCGGCCACAGGATACACATATGTCTGGCGGATGGTTTGCTAGTCTGCATTGCTGGGTGCTAATAAGTCTTGCATCTGTGGGTGACCTGCCTGTCACGTGGCATATCCACTGCTGTGCCGATGTCCACTGTTCATGTATGGTCCATGCAGTGTGCATTATACACCTCCATACACAAGTGGATGTCCATCCCCATGGACATGTGTAGCAGTATCTCCATATGGTGCCATGGATTGTGTCATGTATGGGCCAGCCTGCATTGGCACTGGGCATGAGTCAGTGTGTTGGGCATATGCAGTGGGATACACATCACTGTGGATGTTGCTGCTGTGTGGCCCATACCACTGGGCACTTCCCTCCATTGCTGTTGCCGACAGCACAATGCTGACGGGTGCCATATATGGGGTGGTGTATTGTGCATGTGGTGCATGTCCTGCTTGGCTCATGTTGTGGCACGTGTCCTGTGGCCCTGTGCCACATGCTGCATTGTGGCATTGGCTGCCCCACCATGCGTGGTATGGCCTTGTGTCTGACCACTGACCGTGACCTGGGCCATCACCTGCAATGCTGTGGCCAGCCTGTGATTGCTTCCACTGTAAATGCACCAGTTGCTGCAGTAATGCTGCCATCATCTCCTGGCTGTTTGCCGGCTGCTGGATGCTTGCCTGTATGCCCAGCAGTATGGCCTCCCTGTGTGCTTGTTGGGCCTGTGTATTGGTCACACTGGTCTGCACCGTTACATGCACCACAGCTATGGACCCCTTGATGCAGCCCAGGCTTGCTGTGGTGGCAATGGTATGTGCCCCAAGTGCTGCATGCACCCCACTCATGCTACTGGTCATGGACTCTTCGGCATGCACCACCTCCTGGAGGTACTGTCTCAGCCTATTGTCACTGGGTGTCTGCCCTCCATCACCGTCCTCTGTCCATTGTGGGGAGTCCATGTGCATGTCCACTGCTGACGTGCCATTACTGTCTGCCTCCCCTGCTTGGCCATGCGCACCCTGTGTGATGTCACCTTCCTCATCAACTTACACTGCAGGGTCCGCCACTGAATCCTCCACATCCCCTGTTGTGGTGGCTGTCACAGGGCTGTCTGTGTCTGGCAGATTGCCTGTGTACCACTCTTCCTCACCCTCACTGGCCCTTGCATTTGGCTCACTGTGGTGCTGCTGCACCTCCTCCTCCTCCACCTCCACCTCCTCCTTCTGTGCCACGGCATCTGTTTGTGTGCCTGAGCTGCTTGGTGGCATTATCATGTCACTGGTCTCGCTGCCTGTCATGGACCTTCTATCCTCCCTGGCATCATCTGTGGGTATAAAGCACATACATTATGTGGCTGGGTCCTCATCATGTGTTCCCCATTGGTGTCCCCATGTTGTGCTGTGTGGTTGCAGTTCTGCTTGTGTCTTGTTTACACCTGCCTGTGTGCAGTCCACAGTACATGTCTGTTGCATGGTGCCATTGGGTCTGGCCTGTCCACACCCCCTCACATTGCATTCCTGGATCAGTGTTGTTGCTGTTGTGTGGCTGCCAGCTGTCTGTGCAGTGTTAAACACATGATGTGGGGACAGCATGTTTGGTGCCATGGTGTGTGCCACTGGGGAATTGCATGTTTACACAGTGTTGGCTGGATGGGTGCAGGGAGCTGTGCTTGTGTCATACAGTGTCCCTTCTAGACATGGACTGTGGGGTACTATGTAGCCTGTGTACCTGTTCGCATTCACATGGCCATGACTGGGTACTGACAGGAGGTGGGTTCATGGGTACTGTGGGGGTGTAGTGCTGTACAGAGGGGGCATGGGCCTGTGCCCTGGTCTGTGTGCTGCATTGTTGTGTGCAGGTCTGGACTGTGTGTTCAGTGGACCCGGGTCTTGCTGGGAGGCATGGTGTGCACGGGGGGATACCAGTCATGCGTGCATGTTGGCGGTGTGTGGTGTGTGTTGGTGCCCTGGTGGCTTGCCTCATACTGTTGATTGTTGGGGCCTGGGCTGCCTGGTTGGGGCTGTGTTTTAATCCATCAGCACTGTCCACAGTACTGTCACGTGCACCCTGTTTGGTTGGTATCTGTCCCATTACCCCTGTGTGCCCATTCAGGTGTACACCTGCTGTACCTACTCCATTCTCCACTGTGGTAGGCATCACAGAGGGGGTGCGGGGTAGGGTGTTTCACCAGTGGCAGTGTTGTCCTCTCCAGAGTTCCCTTCACCTACATGCCTCCCTACCACATCCTGTGGTATTTTGGCTATGTACATGCACTACTCTGTTGCTATGTCTGTATCGGTCCTGCTACATGTGGTTATCCGGGGCTACAGCTTTACACGGTGTACTGTTTGTGGCAGTGCCTGGCATGGCTGCCACTGTCATGGGTTGCCCTGCATGTCACCTGCATGGGCCTGCTGTGCCGCCCTGTGTGGCATGTTTCATGGGGTGGCTGGATGGTTCCCATCCAGGCCCTTATGACCACTTCCATTGCCTTTTCACTGTGGTACCTAAGATGTGTGGCTTCTGGGTTGTTCATACTGGTGGCTGTCACATGTCACCCTTTCATTTCATATTGCAGGTGTGTCTGGTCTTTGGCTGTCTCACTGGCTCTCCCACAGACATGGCTTCCATGTTCAGTAACATGGCTTATCCCTTGTGCACAGTGTTGTGGGGATTCAGCTTTGGCATTTGCAGCGTGCGTGCTATCCATGCCGGTGTCTGCTGCTGGGTTGGTGTTCTGTGCATCTGTGTGGCTAACCTTGTGATGTTGGTCATGTGTTTGCACCCATGCTCCAGCTGACTCGATTGCTGCTTGCCAGTGTGCCTTGCGTGCAGCGGCCGTGCTGTTCTCCATTCCTGTTTGCATTGCTGGCATAGGCTGCACTTGGTCGGCCTGTTATGGGTGGCCAGTGCAGGGGCAGACCTGCATTGCAGATGTGCTGTTCCTACTGGCAGTGAGGGGGATACTATGCAGTGGTTGGTGTGTGCACTTGTGGTGTGGCAGTGCCTGACCTCATGTTATGTGCTTCAGCTCTCTGCAACACCTACTATCGGGTTCCCACTGCTGTCCTGCTCTTATGGCTGCTGGTGGTCGAGGGGTGTCTGGGGGGACTTTTGATGTCTGTACACCACCCATTACTTAGACTGTGTACCCTCTGCAGTGCCCTAGTATCCCACCAGTCGGTCTCCGGCCTGCTTGCTGCATGTGAGCATGGTTCCTATCACAACCCACTGCTGTTCCCTGTGCTTTGCTCCACACTTGTACCCACCACTGCTTCTGTCCCCTGGTCAGGACATGGTGCAGTGACAGGCTGTCTGAATCCACACATTGTGGTTGGGTAGGTCTCAGGGTTCCCTGTGTCTTGTATTGGTGCAGCACATGGTACCTTTGGGGCCAGGCATGTTGTTTGCCATCACATTTCCCTGTGTGCTGGCAGGAGTGTGGGCAGCTATTTGCACTTTGTACACAGCGTCCTACATTTGCCCCCCCATTGCTACATGTACACATCCCATCCACATTGTACCCCCTTCCAGACACATCGGTATGTTTACAGCTGATTCCTGTCATGACTACTGGGGTTAGCCATGTCCCTGTCTTCAAACCAGCAGAGGTTTCCAGTGACATACTGCTCAGTTGCCTACACTGATCCATTACTTACTGATTCGACTGGACATGTTAACATGCCAGCATATGCCTGGCAACGGGCACTCAGCAGTACTGTACACATCTGGGTACAGTGCATGCGCATGCCTACACCCTTGTGTGCAGGGGCTTTTGATGCATGTATTACGCCTCCCCCTAGTGCTGTCCTGCCTCTGCATGGTATGTGTACCATTAGCTGCTGTTGGCTTGTACCTTGTGTGGCAGTATGCTGCCTGAAGAGGTCGAGGTCACTGTCTCCTGCAATGGTGCAGCATCTCAGGTGGCTGGCAGCACTCTCCTCCTGTGGGGTGAGCACCTGGGCTTGTGATGGACCACCTCCTGTGGCTGTGGCACAGCGTGCATTATGTGCCATTTTAACTGGGTCACTACTGCACCTTTTCTCGCTAAACCCATATGCGGCCATAACTCTCCCCCTGGTGACCGAGTCCCCCTACTTTCCCTGCCGGCTTACAGTTCCATAAGCCTGGACGCCGACTGCAGCATTCTACTGCTAATGCCATATCTTCCCGCTTCCCTGATCCCTTCCTTTACGCCGGTTTTCAGCCTTCCTCCCTATATCGACCTCCTCGCGGGTCACCGTGCTCGTGAACAAACCTGTCTAGCTCTGGAGCCCCCTCGCTCATCCAGAATGCCAACCCTGCCCAGCTTGGGCTCCCTCCAGCAGGGCCCCTGCCTTTCATTCTGACCCAAGGTTCTCATGAGTGCGATTGCTATTCCATGTTTTCCCCACATCAGCCGTACTCACGCCTGCTCCTGCCATTCTCAGCACAATTCCCTATGTAACCCTACCCCTTCTCTGTCTCCAGCCCCTGTAGTCTATACACTTTCCTTCCTACCCATCGTTGGCCCCCCCCCCACCTGAGCCTCTCATACCGGGAATCGGTTCCATGAGACCAGTTATAGACTCTTGCCTCCTGCTGCAAAAGCCATAATCCTTTTCGCTGTCCCACCCTACACTCTCCTAAGATTCTTAGCCAAAACAGTTGGCAGAGTTCTCTTACCTTGGTTCCAGCCCCGCCACCTTCCAACTACCTTGAGCTGTGCACTCACCCTTCCCTGCCCACATCCCCATCAGTTTCCCCAAATCTAATCCAAAATCTGTCCTTCCTCCAGTACCTCTGCTTACTTATAAAAATTGTATGCTTGTATCTATGTACCTGTACTTGTACTGTATAAACTGCACCGTTCTACTTGTATTGTAATTGTACCTCCCGGGTCATGCCTGAAAATAGTCACTTGCTGGCTAGTGCACCTACCCGGTTAACAAAAACTAAATAAATAATAAAATAAATCCTTGGACCACCTCTTGAGGTCATGGTACCATTTCTGCAGTTCCCTGATGGTCTGCTTTGCTGGTGCAACGGGTTCACATTTGCTGCCACCTGTGTCTATGCCTGCTGCCTCTTGTCCTTTTGTTGCTTGTCCCCATCCCGGGATAGCAGCAGTTCATGCTGTTTGTGCACCTCCTCAATGAGGACATCTGTTTCTCTGTCCGTGAAGTTGTGTTTCTGGGTATGGCATGGATCCCCTCTCCATCTGGTAGCTTGCACCATTCTCCTTGCCGTAGGCCTTCTGGGTACCTTGCGTCATTCCATGCCATGCATCATATTTATGGGGCAGGCCAGCCCTTGCGTCATTCTCCTGGTCTTTGCAACTGTGCTTGCAAAATCTGGCACATGGGGTTTGACATAGCCTGTTTGATGCAGGGTGGCCCTTTGGCACACTGTGTGCCACTCTACGGCACGTTGGAAAATCCAGCCCTACATGTTTAGTCTCATTTTGGGTGTTGTGTTGGCGAAAATACAGCACAGATCTGTATATGTGGAAACACACTCCCATGGTATACAAAGAGCTAAAGAATGAACTGAGTTCTTATCTTTGTCTCCATGAAGCAGAAGTTTCATATGTCTTCAGAAGAAACACACACAGCAATCCAGTGACAGTATCCAGCTTACGGGAAATGGTGCTTCCTAGTATAAGCTCTTAACCAGCATGAGTGAGTGAGGGAGCTGTGTGGAGACACAAACAGAGGAAAAAAGACCGACTTGACTGTGGGTAAGTGATCACAAATTAGGTAAGATGTAGCCTCCTTATGAAACCTGTACATTGAATAAAAGGTTGATTAAAATAAAGTGGTCATAGAGTTTATTATGCAGATATTTTCAAGCACTTGGGCATGGCAGAGTGAATAAATATGGATCCACATTGACTAAAGTCCAAGTTAGATACCCTGTTATGGAAGGCTACTAGTTTGGGAGGTTCCACGTCATAACAATGAAAACATAATAGCGCCATACCTATGGGTGAGTGCACAATGCCAAAAACACAAAGGCCAACTGTGCAATACACTGAATACAAAATCAGCTCCCATACCGCCACATGTAATTCAACATTCTATGCGGGGGGGCTCTACCTCCCGTGCGCCCGGCCCCCCCTTATAAATATAATCAACTTCTAGGGGGGCCTGACAGTGGGGCAAGGAGCCAACATGGACCCCAAAAATTACAACACCCAACACATTCCCCACCCAAAAACAGTAGCACACCAACCCAGGATCAAACCCAGGTCCTTCCACACCAGAGGCATACACTGCCTCTAGAAACCCACATGGCCAGCTTGGCACTGCCTCCCTAGCCTACCTCCTATATTCTGCTTCCCATGACATCCCTCCTACCAGCATTGCATCCAACGGTCACTGTTTCAGCCTTTCTCCCTAGTCATTTCCGCAGTCACTCTCCCGCCACAATCGCTGTACAGACATTCGGTCAGATTGAGTCGCTCAAAGTGAGTCACTCAGTTTGACCAGCCCATATCACTGGATACCAGTTTGTGATGCTTCCATATTGCTGGGAGCATGTGTAGTGAGAGAAAGAATAAATAGTGCTACTAGTGGACCACTAATGTATTGTGCCACCAGGCACAGCAACTTTGGTTAAATGAGCGGTGATAGTTGACTACTTTTAAAAGTGAATATTAATTTCGGGCAGTATATTAGCTCCTTAACTACATAAAATTATGTACTGAGGGACCCATATTCAGAGTCAGGCAGATACGTGCCCCTAACAGTGCACTGCACAAGTAAGTTGGTCTGGCCGGGTCTGGCGCGATATTCAAATAGAATGGGTGAACAGACCACTCAATCTGTTTGAATGTCAGACCCTGTATGTCTGGTGCACAGCAAGCGGCCACCATGCATGGCACTGTGCATCCAGGGTGTGGGGCTGAAGACTGCCCATAGGGGAACGTGTGGTGCATACCAGTATGCACCGCAGCCCCCATGGCGATATTCACCCCAGACATGCAAATGAGTCCATTGGACATGCACAGTGCACAGGGAATATTTGCATGCCCATTATGGGCTCATTTGCATGGCTGCAATTGGCAGAATGTGCTGGGCAAGCCTTCCCCCTCCCCAGCTCCAATCACTGTAATAATGAAGACTTAACCCGATCCCAATTTCCATAGTGTAGGGACCCCACCTCCCCAGCCCCAATCACCGTAAAATACAATGTTTTCCCCAGCCCCTTTTCCATAGTGTAGTGTCCCTCCTCTCTGGCCCAGATCACTGTAATAAATAAATAAAATTCTGATCCTCTTTTCCATAGTGTAGGAACCCCCCTCCTGGGCCGCCATCACTGTGATAAATAAAAACATTTCTGAACCCCTTTTCCATAGTGTAGCCCCCCCCCAGCCCCGAGCACTGTAAGAAATAAGAAAATAAATGATACCCATTTCCACAGTGTAGAGACCTCCCCACCCCAGTAGGCAGTAACCTACCACCCCACATCCCCGCCATCCTGATCCATGCCGGCGACTGGCACAGCCGTCCTCGCCCTGCCATAGCCAGCCACCAGCTGATTGGTACCTGAGCACATACAGCAAATAGTATGCCCTCATTCATTGTTGAGACAACCAATGCATGCATACTATTTACTGTATACGCTCGGGTACCGATCAGTTGATGGCTGGCCATGACAAGGGAAGATGGCTGTGCCAGCTGCCGCACAGGTCGGGTCAGGGTGGGGGTGAGGGTGGTGGGTTACTGCCTATTGGGGTGGGGAGGGGGACACCACACTATGGAAATGGGTATCATTTTTTTTTTTCTTATTTATTGCAGTGCTCAGCACTGGGGGGGGGGCTACACTATGGAAAAGGGGTCTGGGAATTTATTTATTTATTACAGTATTCGGGGCTGGGAAAGGGGGTTTCTATGCTATGGAAAAGGAGCTACAGACGTGTGTGTATTTTACGTTCATCAGGGCTGGGGGGTCCTTGTACCAGCCCTAGACTGTGCGCAGGACACCAACCTGCCCCATGCATAAAGTAGGGTTTTGAAAGCATAACTATGTGCTGGCGCAAAAGGCCATAGTTAGTCTTCGGGGGGATTCAGTATTGTGATGTGAGGCTTACGCATGGGGGACCCATCATTTGCATAGGTGCATTGCAATATTGCACACAGCAGTGCAGTCGGGGGTGCGCGGCACATCGGTGGCATTAAATATGGACATGCCCCCAATGGCCCATGTAAGTCTGGAGATGCGCGGGTTAGCCAGGGATGCGGCGTGCATCTCCTTGAATATGTTGTCCTGAAAGTATATTCTGTGGGCCTAGTTTCAGTTCACTGTTAAGTCACATTTTGTCCTCTTTACAATTTATTTTTCAAATGCTTACCTTGGATAGACAGACCCTGGATGGACAGTAGGTCCCAGGGTTAGATAAGGAACTGGGGCAGACTGGATGGACCAGGATCATTGGTCTTTTTTGCGATCATTTTCTGTATTTCTATGAGTTTTACAAGGGGTTAATAGCCCTCCAATAACTAATTATTATTATCTGATCTGCATAAAATAACCTATTACATTACACTGCAGTGCAATGGACTCAGCCTCCTCCTATCTATACTAGCTTGCAAAAAGCAGATGTTGCTTCTCAAAAAACGTGCAAAGCAGGTGAACCTCTGGCATCCTCCCCTGATTTTTTTCTTATGTCACTGTGAAGAAGTGTGCACTGCAAACTGTATAAAAAGAATAGCAGAAAGTACTGACAGTGTTCGTACTAATGCTGGCTGTATCATCACTTTCCACTGCTATGACACTGATAACAAATTATTTGGTGTAAGCCAATTCTTGTTTTGCACTTTAGCATACTCATTATTATGGGGGAGTGAAGAACCTGGTTGTAATTCATTTTAACCCAGTTTTATTCTGGCCCGGGGTGAAAGGAATCAGGGAGGCAGAATCTGCCTTCCCCCACCACATGCTGAAGTAGAGAGCAGGAAGAACCCAATAGGATAGGGATCCCCTTTATTAATCTACACCAAGTGGATCCCTACACCAAGAGGATAGGGCTCCCCTGGGTATAGATTTATAAAGGAAGCAGGGTGGTAGAAATGAAGGGGAATTGTGAAGAGAACATTAAAAACAGAGAGGGAAGGAGGGCGGACAAAAATGAAAAAAGTGGGGTAACAAGCAGACTGCTAACAAAATCTGGAGGGTCATGTGTGTGAGTGATAGAAGTCTAGGAAATAAGATTCTGGACCTAGAGACTATCTTGGCAGAGTCCAACCTGGATATTGTGGCATTACCAAGTAATGGTGCTCTGAAAACCATGATTGGGACATGGCCATACCAAGTATACTCTGTTCAGGAAGGACACGGTGGGAAGGAAAGGAGGGGGTGTTGTGCTTTATGTGCAGGAAAGCATAAAAGCAACAAAGATACAGGGAATATGGAGGGACAAAGGTATTGTGGGTTACCCTGCAGATGGAAAACAGAGCCAATATTCGCACCGGTGTGATCTATAGATCTTCAGCACAGGGAAAGAAGTCAGATAAGGTACTGTGGGAGCCACTGGCAAGATGGCAGAAAAGGGGAAGATGCTGCTGGTGGGGGACTTCAGTTTACCAGATGTATTTTAGAGACTCCCAGCTGCAGCCTGAGCCAGAAGCAGGGACATCCTGCTCTGTATGCAGGGGGAATTCTTTAGACAACTAGTCAGCAAACCTACTTATGATGGAGCAATTCTAGACCTTGGTAATCATTAATGGGGACAGTGTTGCAGAGATCAGGGCGGGAGACCACCTGCAGACCAGTGATCACTGTACATTGTGGTTCAGTATAATGGCTGTGGAATCAAACCACCCAAGGGTGAGAGTCCTGGACTTCAGGAGGGCAGATTTTATAAAGATGGGTGAATGCCTCAGAGATGACCCCGTGGGGAAATGACCTGGGATTGGTGGAGGAACAGCAGGCAAAGCTAAAAGGGGTATAGTGAAGGCAACAAACCTCTACATAAAGTAAGTGAGCAAAATCAAGAGGAAACAGAATCAGCTAAGGTTCACAAAAGAGGTGGCTGAAAAGGTAAAGACTAAAAGGGTAGCATTCAGAAGGTATAAGGAAACACAGTGGGAGGATAACAGGGAGATGTATCAGGGAAAACAGAGGAAAGCAGGAAAAGCAATAAGGAACGTACAGGCATGAACTGAAGAGAGAACAGACCATGCAGCAGTGTTGTAATTACAGGGTGACTTGCTAGGGTGCAGCCCCAGTAGTTCTGAAGTGATCCCTGGTATCTCAGACATCACTGCCATTGACTTTTAATGGGAAGGGGGGCTCAGTTTAAATACATCACCCTTATGGGCCCCCTAGCTCCCAAAACGTATAAAATATAATTCTAACACTGCCTGGCAGTAACGAAAGGGGAAAATAATTTTTTTAGACATGAAAATGAAAAGAGGAAGACCAGAAAAGGGATTACAAGGGTAAAAAGAGAAGGGAAGACTGTGCTGAAGAGGACCAGGAAAAGGCAGGCATTCTGAATGAATACTTTTGTTTGGTGTTACAGAGGAAAGAGGAGGGGAAGGACAACAAAAAAGTAAATGGAGCTTTGGAGGGAGAGAAGTGGACACTAGCCTTTTTTTTGGAAGAGTCCTGAAGGGACTCGTTAATCTGAAAGTTGACAAAGCAACAGGGCCAAATGGGGTACATCCAAGGGTATTGAGGCAGCTCCAGGAGGTACTGGCTGCACCTCTGACAGTCTTATTTAACTGCTCACTGGAAGCTGGAGTGGTTCTGGGGGACTGGAGAAAAGCAGATGTAGTCCTACTTCACAAAAGTGGTATCAGTCAGGAGGCTAGTAATTATTGGCCCATCAGCCTGACATCGGTGGTGGGAAAGTTAATGGAATCACAGTTGAAGAAAAGGATTGCGGAATATCTTGAATCCAGTGAGTTACAATATCTGAAGCAGCATGAATTCATGGGGGGTCGTGTCAAACAAATCTGATAGACTTCTTTGACTGGGTGACCAAGGAATTAGATCAGGGTGGAGTAATGGATGTGGCATACCTAGATTTCAGTAGAGATTTAAACAGCATTCCACATTGGAGACTAGTAAGAAAGCTAGGTAATTCAGGAGTGGATTCAAAGGTGGCAAACTGGGAAAGAAATTGGTTAGGGGATAGAGGTAGATTGAGGATGGTAGCAAATGGAGTTCACTCAAAGGATGGGTGAGTTACCAGTACGGTGTGTCAGTGATCAGTATCGGGACTGGTCCTCTTTAATGTCTTTATAAGTGACATTGCAGAGAAGCTGGAAGAGAAAGTCTGCCTTTTTGTGGATGACACCAAAATCTACTATTGGGTGGACACTTGGGGTGCGGGGTGTTGGCATTGGAAAGGATGAGCAGAGACCTGAGAGAACTAAAGGAGTAGTCAAGGGCATAGCAGCTGGGTTTCAATATCAAAAAGTGCAAAATAATGCACTTGGTGCACAGAAACCCAGGGCCGGAGTACAAAATGGGTGGAGTGGTATTGATAATCACCAAGCAGGAAGGAGACCTGGGAGTAATCATATCTGATGACCTAAAGATGACCAGGCAGTGTGACAAAGCAGTTGTGAGGGCTAGTGGGATGCTGGAGTGCATAGGGAGGGGTATCACCAGCAGAAAGAGGGATGTTGTGTTGCCCCATATAGACTATTGGTAAAACCCCACCTAGAGTACTGTGTCAAGTTCTAAAGACCACACATCTCTGATAGGACATACAGTGAAGCCAGTCCAGAGGAGGACAACTAACATGGTGCAGGATCTGCATCAAAAGCACTATGAGGAGAGATTAAAGGACCTCAGTACATACACCCTGGAAGAGAAGAGGGAGGGGGGATGTAATATAGAGATCTTTAAATACTTCATGGAGGTAAATAAGTTACAGAAGAAAAAATAGTTTATAGAAAAAAAGGTGCCCAAGAACAAGGGGACATGCTATGAAGCTGGAGGAGGGTAGATTCAGGGAAGATGTGAGGAAGTACTTCTTCACAGAAAGAAGTGGATTCCTGGAACAGCCTTCTAGCTGAGGTGGTGGGGATTAAAATAATCATGGAGTTCAATAATGCATGAAATAGGCATAAGTGAATCTTACTGAAAAGGAAAGTGGGGAGAGGGAGAAAGATCTGGAGATCAAGTAGTATCTGCATTGATACTGTAGGTAGTGAGAAATGGAAGACTGGGTGGGACAAGTGGTCCTTATCTGCTGTCAGATTCTATGATTCTATGTTTCATTTAATTAGCATGTGGGGGCTTGAGCTTCTTTAAACCTCTGTGCAGAACTGTCCCATTAGAAGATGAATAAAGACATCCATGAGAGAGGCCAAGGAAGTGCAATGTCAGATTTAGATGTTTAGTATTTCATCAGTCTCAACATCTATAAGCTACTTTTCTACCACTACATAAATGAGAAAGCGAAGGCACAGAGTGATTATTTCCAAGGAGATTTGTTTTGATTTTTTTTGGCAGGGAATAAAAATAGTATAGGCTGTGCATTGAATTGTCTAGGAAATCTGCACATCTGCAAACCAAGCTGGGGTTATTTGGATCAGTTTTTTGGGAATCAGATTTTACTATCTCCCTAAACAGTTTGCAGGACATATGCATGTTCTCGAGGTAGCACCGTCATTTTCTCCAAGGATGGTGGTGGTGGTGGGGGGCGCTGAGTCCTTTCTGAGCTAATATATAACTGGGGGGATTAATGACAAGTGCCTCCATCTGAGGTGACATCTCATGGTCTAGGGAACCTACTGGGGCTGCCTCCAGAAATAGTTATAAATGTCATTAAGACCTGTCTCCCACACACTGACCCCGACAGCACATTAACTGTGACTCGATGCAAAGATTAGCAATGTACCAGGTTTAAAATGCAAATAAACAATGAATGTACTAACAAGGAAGGGGAAGGAAAAAGACAAGTGGTTAAATGAAAATGTGGAAGCATTAAAATCATAGCATTGGCCTTCAAAAATCATAGCAAATGGCCAGAATGTGTAGCATTTTCTTATTTTAAAAAATATGTGTACAGATAGTGGGCCTCATACAGTTAGTGATAAAGAATGTTTCTATCAGCTTAGTTTAATTATTTAATAGTTTGTGTCTTCAGAAATAGCTCTAACATTACGAGGAACATCAGTAAACCTATGTGGAGCAAGGGTATGTTTGAGTGTGAAAATCATAGTGCTATGCGAAATTCATAGCAGTTGAGAGGTATGGGAAGGGGAATTAAAAAAACAAGAGGTTAAAAGAGAAAATGGAAGCAAAGGGGTAGCAGTACAAATAAAATGTATACTCTAAGAATGATACAGCACCCTATCCTGTTGCACCCAACACTTGGTAGTCCCACAAACCTGTTGTGGGTGCACCTGACTTCTCTCTAAAGACCTACAGCTCTAAAGCACTAACAATGCGGTGTTGGTGGTAAATAAAAGTAATAGTAGAAAAGAAAACTGCATGCACTCACTCGTGCCCAAAAAGATCCAACTTGGCGCAAACACAGATTTCTGTGTCCAAATGTTATTCCACATTCAATTACAGCATGAAAAATAACTAACAGGAAAACTGCAAGCACAGGACGATCACCTCAATGTTCAAGGTTGCACACTTTTTCAAGAGGTTACTATGGTAACAAACATGATCCCCTTATATACAAGTAATTTCTTAAAGCTAGTGACAATATGCATACCACATGAAATGAGTTTATCAGTGCTTACTGTTTAGTGATCATAACAACAATAAAATCACAAAGCAACCCTCATATATAAATACATACAGATTAAAATATGCAGAAAATTATTAAGAACAATTTCAGACATGCACAATTGATACCAACATGAAAAAATGGGACATTATAATGCAATACATCACAGTATCAGGGTTTGACACACTTCCCTCAAAAACAGCACCAGTTACTGGACTTAGAGAAATGGTAATATTTCTGCTCTGTCATTTAGTTCCAATAGGCTGGTAGCACAGAGCTTAAATATCCAAAAAGGTTCTTTACATGCCAAATTTAAATCAACATCCCACCTTGAGCACTAACTTTAGCTTTTTTAATCACAACATAACTCCAAGTATGCTGGGCAGGAGTCTCAGACTGTAAGGTGTGTGCTGCTGTCATATATTTCAGGTAACCCGTGAGGTGGGCATGTGAGGAAGGGTGCCATCCATAATGGTGACACCTGCCCGGTGCAATCCCTCACGGTGATGGGAGAAGTAGAGGCGACGGATGGGGGTCAGGTGAACTGGTGACAGGATGTCGCTAGTGCCATGTCTGGGGAGAGTGAGCATGGCTTGCGGTCTGGGAGGCAGAGGGGTTGTAGGTGGTGGCACTGTGGTGGATGGCCGAGCTGCATCGTGGTGTCAGGGGTTAGCTAGTGGCTGGGGTGGGTGAGGAACCAAGTGCTAGTGTGATTTTATTGTGCCTGGCCTGAACCTTTATGTTTTTTAATGCTTCCAACCCCTCGACATGCACTCCCCTGGAGTTGAGAATCACTAATTACTGGGGTTGTGGGCGCAGCCCGCAAAAGCATTAAAAAGTCTCCTGGTGCCATTGTCCTGTGTGCCAGGGTTGTCAGAGTGTCAAAAGCTTCGCCACTCTGACTGTGGGATAACAGAGATCGCCTTTAGGCATTCGTCGTTATCACGTAGACCCCATATTCCGAGATTTTGATTTGCAGTCACCCTTATGTGACCCCCAATCTTTTCCTTCAATTTGCATTTTGTATGCCCTGCATGAAGGGCACCACAAGTGCAAGAACCAAGAAAAATAAAACGTAAAATCACAATTAAAAAATCTTTGAATTTGAAACAGTTCACTACTGCGAGGACCCACAAATACAGTAGTGCATCTAATCACAGAGCAGCACTTGCACCTTTGACATTTGTGGCAACCAGCTGCCAATGTAGGTATACACATTGATTGTACAGGAATGGGCTGTAGGCTATGGGTAACCTTATCAGCTGTATTTTGAGGGTGCAGATAGACTATGCGATGGAGTTCAGAAATACAAGGCTGCAGTTTTGGTTCAGTTCTCAAAATATGCCAATTTTTTGATAATGTTATTGCTGGCATTCCCTTGAACACTGTAAGTTGTTACACAATTTAACCTATTGCAGTAGAAACCTGGCATTGGTTTCCATCCAACAAAGACTCCCTCTGCATGTTTGCCACCCTCTGCCTAGCCCTATTAATCACTTAATGGCTGTAACCCCTTGCTTCAAATCTTTAGTTGAATAATCAGCATTAGAGGAAAAAACAGCTTGAGCACTGCAGTTACATTGCACTCTAATAAACTGCCTGTTGGAATTCCCCTAATGATATGACTGGGATGACATGAACTTGCCAAAAGGAATATATTACGATCTGTTTGGTCATGGCAGAGATCCATTTCAATTGAATTATCAGTACTCTTTATAATGCATATATCTAAAAATGAAATATGCATTTTACTGCTATTTATAGTACATTTAAGTGTAACCTCCCCTTCCCCCTCATCTAGGGGCATATTTTTATCATTGCAGATGTTCCAGGGGAGCAAGAGAAGCATTACCACAATGTGAAACAATTCTGAGCTAATGCACTTGAAATAAAGATAGGAAAGCAGTTGTCCTACCTCTCAATGGCTTAATCACTGTGTACTCTCACTCTACCTCCATAGCTGGATGCACCCCAAACCTCTGGCCACCAGAACAGGACCTCCAAACATGCAGCCTCCCGTCTCCTCTGAGCTCCTGAGCCCCTCGATCCTGGTGCAGCCTGATGGTCACTCTCTGGAATTACAACTTATGACACAAAATGAATACAGGGTTTTTTAATTTCATTTCCTGCCCATCTCTCAATTCAAATAAAGGAGAAATCACTACCAAGTTTCTTCCCAACAGCTTCTTTATTCAAGCACCTACATTCCAAGTGATTTCAGGAGTAGAAGGGTCCCATACTTCTCCAAATAAATTAAGTAGCTCAATGGTGCTAATTAAACTTTTTACATTTCACTCAATGCTGGACTCTTTGAGCAGACTATGTAAATATGCAGGCAGTACAAGCAGGATAACTTAATCTCTGAATCTTGGATGGTTTATTCAAGCAGATCTTTCCCTCAAACATCAACAGGCTCCTGGCCCTCTGGCGCTGGTAAGCCCATTTTCCTTTTCCTTTACTGGATTACCCATTTCACATCTCTCATTCTCTGGACTGTCTTGGCACTGGTTGACTGCCCTATCTCTGGTGTGGAGAAGCATGTGGCTTCCTTCCCCTGGCCCCCGGACCTTGGCACGAATCTTGAGGGGTACCAGGATTTTTCCTCTCCGACCCAATAACCCAAACACTCTCCTCCTTTATGGAATCCGAACCTGTCAGTGCACCAAACACTTCCTGCACCGTTCCCCTGACTATAGTCCTGTACTTTCTTTTGCTTCCCACTGGTGCTCTGTCCCTCAAACTCCACCCTGCTCCAGTGTCCAATCTGCTTCTCCTGAGCTGCCCTGCCATGAGAGGGTCCTGAGCCTTGACACAGCTCAGGCTTTCCGAGCAGTCCACTCCTCTGCCATGAAGCCCTTTCTCTTCACTGGGCTCCCAGAAGACCATACAAGAAATGGTCCTAGCCTTCGGCCCACATCCCTACCAACACATCCTGGGCTTGAACTAGGTTCCAACCAGGACCCCCCAAGGCCTATCTTAAGACTTGTGACCTGCCTGACCCTTAGAAGCCCTCTATGTGGGTGAGAGACAGCCCTGACTCCCTCCATGTCTGAGCTGCCCTGCCACCCTGGGTATGGGAGAGGACCCCTGTCACTGGTCCGTCCCCTGTAGGGACCCTGCCACCATTCCCACAGCCCTGGCAGTTCAGACACTCCTAACTGGGATCACACAGGCTCCTGCCTACCCTGGCATTCTCTTACCACCTAAGCCTTCCTATCCCGATGACATAGATACCTGGCTAGGCATCCTTCTAATGGAGCTCCCTTCCCAGTTCCTCAATGCCACATTGCTGCAGAGGCTGTCCCTGTCTGCCAACCTGGGGGGGGGGGTCTCCCTCATTCTGACGTGGACTGATGAGCTCCCTCCTTGCCTGCCTCTACTGCTTACCCAGCCGCTCCCTGCCAGCCGCAGGCCTAATGCCTGGGTGGAAAATGCCCTGAACTTCCTATTTCCACGCCTTATATATCCCTATTAACCTGCCCTCTGCTGCCACCTTGAGGCATCCAGAAGGAATTTACCCCCCAGAGCACTGCCAAATTTCCCTAGCTCGGGGGCAGAAGGCTGGGGGGATCCCTAATGGGAGCATAAGCCCCTCCAGTGAGAGAGGGTGCTTACATTTTCCCTCACCCAGGAAATCATTCCCTTCTGGGAATGATGTTAAAGGTCCAATGATGATTTCCTCCCATCAAACCAGATATGCACATTCCCCAGCCTTCAGAGCGTAAACTCACCATATCTGGCCACAAGCACCACCTAACCTGCCTCACTAACCTCAAGTTCACCCAACTAACTAAAACTTACCTGTGCCAGGAGACAATACTAAAAATAAAAAAAAACTACATTATTCTTTGTCAAAAGACAATCAGAAACATTGCTTTCTTTAAACTTTGCCATCAAACCTTTCAAAACAGTACTTTGGTAGTTTTAACAAAACCCCAATATACCTCTCATCAAATAGAAACAGGTAACTTTGTGTACAATCACCCAACTCACTCTCTGACTCACTCTCACATCCTCACACCACTCTCTACTTGCTTCCACATCAGTACTCATCCATGCTCTTTAATTTTTTTTTAACAACATACATATTCTTAAGTTTCATTTTGCTTCTTAAAAAGAAACTATACAGTCACCATGTCCTGCTCCATAGAGCAACTGTCCTGGCTCAGTTCATAAGTCTGTTTTCCAGGAGGCCTAAGTTGTGGGCCCCCTTCCTGGTGGAAAATAATTCTCTGGGTCTGGTTTGGTAGTTGCATCCCGGAAAGGGTCTAAGTCCAGAATGTAATACTTGGTCCTTGTGCCAGCCATGTCCCGGACAAAGCAAAGTTTTTATCAGGGTCAGACCATACCAAGTCCCTGTGTGGCACATTGTCTGGGCTTGCTGGATTAACTGTTGAGATGGGACTCCTCCTCCAGGGAAGTTCTTCAAATGTTCCATCTGTTCTTTAAAGATTCAGTCCTCCCTCATCTCCTCAATAATGTCCCATATCCTCTGGGTACATATGGATAGTTCATATGGAGATACTCAACGTGCAGTCTCCTGTGGACCCATCTCTCTGCCTGGCTCCATTCTGGCAGGTCTCTTTCAATGGCCCTCCTGGCTTGCCCAACTTACAACCATATCCTCCTCCTATACTTAATGTTCAGTGGGTCACTGGGGTTATACCCATCCATACGGGTCCGGAGGGGCTTGGCCTGGACAGGAAGCTGTGGGGTACAGTCCGCCACCATGATCACCGGATGATGATAAGGCTGGGGATTGCTCTACGCACTTGATAATCCTGGAACTGGAACCTTCTGCCAATTAATTTTTCCTTATCCATCTCGTCCAGCTCTTTTTGGTTGTCAGTGGTTTCCCTGGCCACTATCAGTGCAGCAACAGACCCGGAGCCAATCCCGCTTGACTTCATCTTTAGCTCAGTTCCAGATGCAAGCTCTGACTGAGATGACAGAGCCACTGTGCTGCTGCTGGGCAAGGGCCCAGGTAGGGGCTCCTCAGGCCCTAGGGAGTTTCCTGCTGGTATCCTGAGACCCCTGCCCTTCCCTCTGTCACTGAGATAGCTGGTAGCCGGCGGTGAGAAGCTGGGCAGATGGATGTGCTCCCCGTCACCTCCTTGCCTCAGTTTTCTTCCTGCACCCTCTTCTTTCCCGGCTTCCACTATGACATTTGGGGAAATGCCCCTGGCCCTAGCCACATGGACTTGAGCACTTTCCCCCAGGAAAAGTCTATCGAAGTCTCTTGAATCTCCACTAGCCAGTGACCACAACACATAGGAGCTCTCTGTGGTACTGGGAGGGAGTCCCTAATTTGCTACAGGTGGCATGCCTGTGCAGGTTCTGCACACAGGCAACATCTCCCTCCCCTCCCCCGATACCAGCACCTTATGCATCGGTCATTAGCTTGTCCTTTTCCCCCAGCCTTCCAAAATCAGGGGAGCAGTGAGACAGGAACCATGGCAAGTGGTTCCTATGGGGGGGGGGTTCCAGGGGACTTGCTGAAGACCAGAACCTGATGGTAAATGTGTGTCAACTACTGCAAAGGGTGGTCTCCTATTACAAGGTACTTGGTCAGTAGACAAGTTTGAGGGTGGTTATAGCTTCCCAGAGGGCTATACCAGATTAGGTAGATACCCCCACTATTATTACTCTGAGTGGAGGCACCAAAATATTGAACCCAGACCCCTCAACCTGTGGTCAGAAGTACAGGCTGGGGTTGTAACCCTAGAGATAGCACCGCCTATGGTTACATTTATTTATTTATTTATTTATTTATTCATTAATTTGGTAACCAGGTTGGTGCACTGATCCAAACACCTTTTTCAGGCATGACATGGGCCAAAAACTGGCACAAACAGTGTAAAATTCTGTAAGAGAATGGTGTGGATCATACAAGGACCATAACATGGAACCCAGTGAATATCAAGCTAACAGAGAAAAGATAAGGTAAACAGTACCAGATATATCAAAATTGAGCATACCAAGGTATATAACATTTAGGTAAACAGGGTAAGGATTTAACAGGGTTTCGATTCATTTCTTCACCACTTCCAAACTTTAATGGAACAATGTGGTATAGTGTTCAACCCTAGAAATAACAATCTCAGATCACACAAAAAACAGCTATGTGTGCCAAGAGTCAATACGGCAAAGAAAAAAAAACTTTTACACTGTTAGAACAATTAGAACATGGAATTCCTTACCATCTAACACAGTACAAGCTACTGATTTTGAAAGATTTAAAATTTCTCTGGATGAGTTATTGTTAACTGAAACGTTGAAAAAGTAAACCTACTAGTGTAGGAGACAATTACATGGGCATATGCCTTCTTTATCTATCTCAACCAAGTAACCAAGTGATGTGAGACTTACTGGCCTCCTCCTTGCTGTTGCTTGTATGGAGTGGGTCTGCATCTGCTCTGCTCCAGTCCTCTGGAACTACTCCTATTTCCAGTGAGTTGTTGAATAAGGTCATCAGTGGTGCTGCAAGTACCTCCCTGAGTTCCTTAAACGCCCTTGGGTGTATCCCATCTGGTCCCATGGGCTTGTCCACTTTCAGATTTGCTAGTCCCTTCAGGACCCTTTTTCTTCTGAAAATTGACTTGTGTCCACCTCTCCTCCAGTGTTCCTGCTGCTCCTTGGTGGTCCGCCCTCTCCCCTACTGTGGAGATTGAGCGGAAATACCTGTTTAGGATATCTGCTTTTTCTTGATTATCTTCTGCACAGTCTTCCTCTACCATCCTCCTCATTCTCACTATCCTTCCCCTTGCTTTCCTCTTCTCACTTGTGTACCTGAGGAAAATCTTGTCCCCATTTACTACCCCTTTGGCTGTCCTTTCCTATGTCTGCACCTTTGCTTCCCTCACTGCCTTACCTACTTCCCTGTGTTTGGACATGTACACATTAGAGTACAGGAGGATGAGGGGTGATCTGCGCTTTATCTATAGAGGATCTAAGCAATATACCATGACAGGGTGTGGGTTATACTAGGATTTACAATGCCTGGTGTGTTGTTTGTTTGGTTATGAGGCAGCAGGCCGAGTGAGCAAAACACACCAGGTGTTGTAAATCTAACGATAACTCGGCATCCTGGAGTGGTATATTGCAATAGTACTATGTCTCCCTAAAATAAAATAAAAAATTAAAAAAAATTAAATGTGTGGTTTCTTGTTTTAAGTATTTTAATTGATTTTTTTTTGTTTTTATATCCTTCCTCAGTGTTAAATAGTACCTTGTTGTAGGGCAGATTTAGATGAGCTGGTCTGTGTCCCATTCTCTCCCCAACCCCCATGATTTTGCAGAGATTCATGTTGCCAGAGACAGTGCTGGTGGCAGGTGTGTTTTTTTGTTATTTATTTTAAAAGTGAGAGCTTGATACATGGTGTTTATTTTAACAGCCCTTGTGGTGTGGGCGCTAACGCGGGGCTATGGATTCATGAGCCTGGGTTTACAGGTTCACTTCCTGCTCAGGAGAAAAACTGTATCACCGTGATGCAGGGGAATAACATGGTGATAGAAACAGAAAAATAAGCAGAGGCAGAGTTGCTCCATGCGAGATGAAAGCTTGTGATAGTTGAGCTTTCAGACTGACTGTCGGTCAAAGTTTTGAAGCTCCCCACTCTGGCACATTTTCCAAGGCAGTGCCTGTAGCAGTTACTGCCTTTGATGTCAGCTGAGGTGTGAGGGGAAGTTCTCAGGTTGCTTTTGCGTGAGCTTCGGTGATGACTTCTGGGCCTGGGATCACGCTGATTACTGGAGGATGACATAAGTTCGAATTGGGGTTGTTTGGTGGCATTTCTTTATGTTCTATGTCCAAGTCGTTAGTCGCTAATGAGAAAATTGTTTTGAGCTCGTCCAAGTGTATTAGGTGAAAACTGAAGTTGATTTTTTAAATCTGCCATGCTTACTGTGCATTTGCCAAATGGAGAGCAATGGTGGCATTTGAAATTTTGTGGGGGGCCCGGAGTAATTTCTCTGTGGGTGGCACCAAATTAGGTTAGGTGGCACCTTTTTCCATTGGTACCGTTCAGGATTTACAATGGGGTACAGGTGCCAGCTAACCAATCAGGAACAAGGATTTCTTTGTACCATTGATTGTATAATTTGGGATACAGACTTGAGAGTCACTACAATACTAGAACTTATGAGTGTCACTTAAGAGGGAAAATGTATTAAGAAGAAGAATGTGTATTAATTAGAGAGTGGTATCCACATGGAATAATCTCGCTAGAACCTTCATTGAAATCAAAAGCGTAGAAATCTTTAAGAGGGCTCTGGACAGTTTCTGCACTTGGAACAAAACATTAGGATATTACCATTAAAAATGGCAAGTCATAAATGAGTAAATTGCATTCAGGGCTTTTAAAATTCATATGAATCCTATACCCTTTTTATGTTCTCCATTTGCACAAGCACAAAGCGAACATCTTGCAGTAGTACTGCTTTTTGATGTGTGTGACACTGTTCGTCCAATGCAGAGCAGTGTTTTAGGGCCAATTCAGTGTCACACCACTCATCAGGGAGGCTTACTATGACAAGAGTTTTAGCTTAATGGGTGGAGATGGCACGAATGTGTAAAGGAATAGTCTATCCAATCAAGAATCAGCTATTCTCTTAGATCTGTGCTGCCCAGCAAGTCAAGCTGGTATGTCAAAGTCAGCCTGGAATGTGTAGAATGTCTGTCTTGCTGCTGCTTAGTTCTACTCATGCTCAGACCCTGTAAACACTTAATGATTTGCCAGTCTCAATTCTCTTCTTGGACTCTTTATGACATGTTCTTAATCATCACTAATTTCACTATTTTTACTGCATTAGTAGAAGCTGCTGTTCACATCCCAATGCTATCATGTAAAACAGTCCACATAAGGAACATCAATGATCTTGTACTAACAAAATACAAGATTCTGGTGCACAGTGAAGAAGAGTAATCCTCCCACTGAAGCACCACATGAGCTGAGCAGTCCGTGAAGCAGGCATACAGTAGCAAGGCAGTCTGCAAAGTTGTAGCCCAAGTTAAACTACAGATCACAAGTCTGAGAAAAGATTTTCCACAGTACAGACAGGAACACTTAACACAGTTTTGCTAAATGTCATTAAATTACGTCGCCTGCCAGCCAAGTTGCCTTTGATGCCTCATGGGGGACGTCCACAAACCAGCACTGCCTGGTGCTCTAAAGAGATAGCGAGAGATAGCGAGAGAGAGAGAGAGATAGCGAGAGAGAGAGAGAGAGAGAGAGAGATCACCTTTTGGGCAGGAGTTGAATATTTTCTCCACCTTTGTTCATGAGCTGAGCCATAAGAAGGCTGTATTGCAAATTTGGTGTCAAAATATTTAAAAACAAGAACGTTATCAGCCTGCATTGAAATTTGCCAATGGAGCTCCTAACTTTGGTCATTTTCAATATTTTGACCCCAAATTTTCAACATAGCCATTTCTTCACAGCACCTCATGAATGTGACAGCTGTCATTTTTCAGATCCTGGCCCAAATGTGTTTTCGCATCCTGAAAGGTGATTTTATAGGAAATCACCTTTCGGCCAGGAGTTGAACATTTTCTCTGTACTTGTTCATGAGGTGGGGTCATAAGAAGGGTATGTTGAAAATGTGGGCCACAAATATTAACAAACAAGAAAGTTGAACTGCCCAACATCATAACATCTACTTTGTATTCTTAAATGTTAATAAAATGATTTCTTTACTGAAGCAATTTTCAATGTAACTTTGAGCACCCCCCCATGACACCAGTGCGAATGGCAAACACTCAGCATTGACAAATGCTTGTTTTCCTCCTGCTTTTGCTCACTTCCTCATGCAGAGGCTGGTTGTTTTCAATATGCCTTCCCTCGCTTTTCTCCAAGGTCCATCTTCCCCTTCCTGGCAGTCTGTGTCTGCTAGGGAGCCTCTGAGTCATCCTCCCAGTTCTTTAAAATCAGCCCTCCTAAAGATGATGGACCTGTATGCCTTTTGGTGTGTGGAGTAACTACAGCACAAAGCGACTTTAAATACTTGATTCTTTACTAGATACACTGTTGTCACTGAAACTCATATCCTGTGTTTATGTATTCTTTCATGCTGTGTCTTCCATTCTTTTGTCCTGTATATATTAACCAATGTTTTATTTATAGTGTTGCATTACTGTAGCTTCCCTCTTACCACTTTTATATCTTTTGTAAATCTCTTGGTTAATTATGTTTATCTTCATTGTCTCCATTGTATGTAATTACCTCCGGGTCTCTCCTAAAAAAGGGACACTATGTCTTAGTGAGCCTATCTGGTTACCGAAATCCAATAAATAATTAAACAAACCCAGAGCATAATGTCATTGGCCTAAGTACAACAATTCTTCAGTTCATACACAGTTCGTTATGGTGGTAGTAGTAGTAGTATATTTCTATGTGGCACCCTTCCCCAGAGGCTCAGGGTGCCATTACAATATCAAGCAGTAGCAGCATCTTTAATAAAATATCTCAAAAGATGTAAAAAAAGTACCCAAGAAATAAAATTATTTAACATGTAATACTTCATTCTCAATAAATAAATGCATAAATAAATTGCTCAGTACTTGAAACTAGGATAACACTACTGTGGGGAAGGTTAAGCCCCCAAATGCCTGAATAAATAAAAAGGTTTTCAGACCCCGTCTAAAGGCCTCCACTGAGGGGGCCTCCCTCAAAGTTCTTAGCAAAGAATTTCAGAGGACTGGATCTGCTACTTCAAAGGCCCAGTCCCCTTGAGGTCTTCATCCTTGCCCTTGGAACTACCAAGAGCCCCCCAACCCGAGCAGAGCAGAGAGGGTGTGAGGGTATGTGAGGATGCAAGATCTCAGCCATATAGCCTGGGCCTAGTCCATGCAAGATGTTGTAAGTTAGATGTCCAACTTTAAAGGAGATAGCCACTTGACTAACAGCTAGTGCAGATCACAGAGCACTGGGGAGACACTATATGACCTCGAGAGGCCAGTCAGCAACTGAGCAGCTGTGTTCTGTGCCAGCTGCGGGCTTCATAGCATACTGCCACTGGCCCCAAGGTATAGAGTGTTGCAGTAGTCAAGTCTCTAAGTCACAAATGCATGCACAAGTGTGGCCAGATTGCCAGGTGGTAGAGATTTAATCTAGTTAATATTCCACGGATGGTAAAGGCTATTTCAGACTACTGCTGACACCTAAGCCCCTCATCCAGAATGACTCCCAGATTTTTCACCTTTGTGGTAGCCAAGAGACTAGAGGGGTCGAACCAAAGCTCAGTCTTCTCTTTGCAGCTGTCTCTCCCCATTAACTGCAACTTTCTCATGAACAGTATCACTTTCCTGACCTTTGACCTTGAGGCCTACTAGCCACATGGTTGCCTCCTGCTATAGCAAATCGACAATCCTTCCTCGCTTCAAGTGGTTTACACTTGGAACACAATACTATACCATCTCTGTTCCTACAATGTCATCAAAACTGTGCCTGAGGGTTTCCTTTCTTCTACGACGAGTAACTCCTGTCTCAGTACAGGTGCTGTTTCCTCAACTGCACATGTTATTTAAGTCTCAGTGCACTGGGATGGTGCCTGCCTCTCAGTGCTAACTGATGACTAAGCAAAACCTCAGGTTTAAATTCCGTACCAGCTCTGAGTGCTCCTTACATTCCGAGGAATGCAAGCAGACTTGCTGACCTTCACCCATATCATGCCTCCACTGCATTCTGCCCTCCCTGTAACTCACCCTCCCAGGATGCCAAGTCCATCTAGGCTGGAAAGGCCACCTGGACCCTTAAGGAGTTCTTTTCCCATCCTGGTCACAGACATGAAGTCTGCTACCTTATAGCCACTTTCTTTCGGCAATACCTGCTTTAAATGTTGCTGGGGTGTTGGATGATCTCTGCATGCAGCCTGTGGGGGTCACCATTACTTCCTGGATCACCCAGTGTGTTCTTCAGAAGAATCTACCACAGGCTTGAAGACCATTGAGAGATAACCTCTGAGGGTATATCTTCTGGAGTTCTTTCACCCTCCCAGTGGTCCCTCTATACTCATGATCTGTGGGTGAACTCCCAAAGTCTCTCAGCCCTAAAATGGATCGGGAAGCATCCCTGATGTCCATGGTTTCACCAGGCAGCTGATACAACGCCAAGAATGTTCCATGACACCCTCACTGTAGATGGTTGTGCTCAACCTCATGCTACCCTCTGATGGTGAAGCAGCATGGCACCTACATTTTCAGGTGAGAGCAAGAAATGGGATCCCCTGTGTCTCTGGCCCATTGTCCTGCAGCCAGTCACCTGGTGCAGCACTGCTTGTACTCACTCCTCAAGATAAATCAGGGCCCTTAGCACACAACTCCTAGCTGATGATGCCTTCTGCTTCCCTCACCCATGGCTGAGGCACCTGCCAGGTGATGGTAAGTAGTACAAGATTCCCCATTACCTTTACAGCTCACAAGAAGCAGATAACTGCTGACTACTGTGGAATCCAAACTAGACTAACTGGCACCAGAAGAACACCTTACCTAAGCTCCTTACACACCAACTCCTCCCCAAGAGGTTAGTGCCAAGGCACCATTCCCACTAGAGGCCACTTACAGTAGCAACATTCTCCCCTTCTTTTAGGAGGGGCTTGTTACATATCAAATAAATAGAGAGGGCAGGAACCCCGATGCTTATTCATGGTCAGTGAACAAGGTCTGGATATAGTCCATTACCACTCCCTTTACAGCATCTGCATTTGGGCTTGTCCTCAGTGGAGTTTCACCCCCAAAAGGGTCTTTCATCAAGCTTTGTCTCTCAGGCCTTTCAACACTCTGCTCACTTACCAGCTTTCCCCCCAGGGCCTTTTGTCATCTTTGCCTCTAAGGTCTTTTGTTGATTTTTTTTTTTTTTTTAGTCTTTGGTAACCGGGTAAGGCCCACTAGGCACAAGTGCCTGTTTTCAGGGGTGACCTGGGAGCACTGGGTGGTTAAGTGACTTGCTCAGAGTCAGACAGTATGCAAGTGGAGGTTGTGAGAATCAAATCCAGGTCTGGTCTGCTGGATGTAGCAAGCTCGTTCACAGCTCATTACTCTAACCTCTGTGCTATACTGCCAGCCCATGATCTTGCATGAATGATCTGAATGTTGATCAGTGTACCATCAGCACAGCGACAATATCACAGCAAACACCACCACAGCGCAGAATCTCAGCAGGTCGCTGTGGTGATGTGCTGTACAATGGCACCGCAACTCCCAGTATTCCGCCCTCATCCTCGAAACAACTCTGACTCAGAGTTGTATATTTAGAGATGGGGAGTGCGAGGGGCAAAGCCCCCGGCAGAAAAAGATTTTCTCCTGATGAGAGCAATGTTGATCTGTATACAGCTGCACAACAGTTGCCACAGCCATCAAACCCTGCACTGCAACACCACAGCCTGGCTGATCAGACAATGCTGACACTAGCACACTGTAACAGCTGTTGACAGTGTAAACAGCTGTTACAGTGTGCTCTGCTCCATCTGAGCTCTGTCTAAAATTCTTCCCTTCTCAAACAGTGGCCACAAGAGCTAACAGTCTGCTAGGTTAGAGGTATCCCTGCTGGGAAAATGACAGCAAACCTGCTCCATATTCCAATAATTGGTGAAACAAGTAAAATTTAAAACATTGCCTCTCTCTGTGCTTCACCTAGGTCACACTCTTTAGTAGTACTCAGTCTGACTGGTATACTTTCAGGGCTACCAGTCTTCACTTGAGCCCTGGGAGCACAGTCTCTTACTCTGGGACTTGCAGTCAGCCTCATGGCTCAACAGCCAGACAGAGCTAAGCCAATATGAGCCCAGATTAGTCTCTGAGATCATTTTACAGAGTTCCAGGGGTGAGTTCCGATTGGGCAGGGAGATCACAGGGAAACTATGCTTTAATATCCTGAGCCAGGTTTTGTTGTATGCATGGTTTGCAAACCAGAGTGAAGGACTGGTTCATCTGTCTCTGGGCAAAACACTGTGAGCCTCTGACTCTTCCCCAACCATCCTATGGTGTCAGAGGGTTTTCTGAGGCATGGCTACAACCATGTTAGTTTACATTTTGCTGTGGCTCATGTTGCAGCTCCTGCTGTTTTCTTATGTGTCACGTGGGGCTGTAATTTATGTTGCCTGACCCCTCTGCCTAACTTGGGGTCAGGATGCTGTCTGGTGGTGTGGTCAAACTGTCCACTGTGAAGGTGAGGAGAAGAGAGCTGAACTGGCAGTAGAGCAGCCCTCTCTCCCTCTTTCCACTCCCTTTGCTGCTGTTGTACATGTGCATGCTGTTGGAGATGGTGTGTGGCACCAACAATTCCTTTCTCCAATTCTGCTGCCTCTTCTGAGGTCAGGAGACTGCTGTGCAGTTTCCGATGCAGGTCTTCCATCCATCTTCACATCTTATCCTGGTTGGGATTGTCATTCTCAGCAGTGTGCAGCAGCATTGAAGATTGCAGGAGTCATGCTTAACTCCCACCATGGACTCCTGTTGAATGCTGCAGGTGCCCTACCACTCCCCTGTGGCTGCAGTAAATGGAAATTTCAGGCAGGAAGATGGCTGACAGGGGCATGTCTTGTTCCATGGTCCAGAGCCAGACTCTTATCACCCCTCTACAGAAAGGATATGAGTGGACACCACCTAGGCAGTTTATGTAGTACATCACTGAGATGTTGTCCCTACGGATCAACAGCTGATGACCCGGAAGGAGGGTAGCAAACAGCCATCCTCTCCAGAGTGTTGCTGGGAAGAACCATGTCTAAGGAGGACCACTGACCCTGAGTCCAAAAGGGGCTCAGATGGGCACCCCATCCAGAATACAAGGAGTCTGTCATCATCACTAGCAGAGGAGACAGATGGAGAAAGGGTAATCCCGTCTGGCCCAGTGATGCTGAGGTGCTGGAAACCTTACCTCTTGCTACACCAGCAACCTGGGTTCAGGGACAACCTCAGGCCATCGGGGTGCCAGCACGTGGGGGGGGGAGGGAGAATTGAGTAAACCGGTAGGCTGCTCTCCTCTTCCGGGGGTGATGGGGGTGGGTTTTCACCCCCCCCGTAGTTCTGCTTCCACCATGTGGCGGTCCGATGGGTAGCATAGGTGGGTGGGGGTGACAATGTTATGGGTAGGTGGAAGGGACTGAGCTGGTGCCATGGTGTGCATGCATGCCTCCACATGCACGCACGGTTGTGTGCTGGGGCCTTGGGCGGGGAAGCAGGAGGAAAAACCTACAAAAACTATCATATAAATCTATATAGAAAAAGATAAAAAAGGGCAATTCCATCTCTAGGTTTTAGTGGTCCAACCACCAGAGCAGGGAGCGGTGAAGCAGAGGGGTCACCTCTATGAGGCACTCTAGCTTGTCTGAATGCTGAGTCCACTGGGCAGGGAGGAAACATTATGGAATCCTCAACTGCAGACACATCAGTGGAACAGTCAGAATAGCAGCAGCCATGAGGCCTATTAGTCATTTATTTATTAAAATTTTGGTAACCGGGAAGGCCTACTGAGACCATGACAGTCCCTTTTTCAGTCATATTAGACAATAGGCTGAGACGCAGTCACTGGATGAGATCAGCTGAGCCTGGGCCACCAGTGTCATAGCACATTCGAGGGAAAGAAAAGCTCAACCCAACCCCAGGACCAGAACTGCTCCAATGTATTGGAGACGCTGGCACAGAGTGAGTACTGACTTCGGTTCAGTTCACCAGTATGTCCAACTGTTTGAATTGCTAGCTGATGTGGAACAGTGTATAAACAATAGCCCCATTTGGCAAGGCTTTCAGAAGCCAATCGTCGATGTACGGGAAGACATAGAGGCCTTCCCTTCTGAAGGCAGCTGTCACCACTGCAAATCATTTGGTAAAGATACACAGTGCAGATAAGTCAAAAAGGGCAAGACAGAAACTGATAGTGCCAATCCTGAAGCATAAATCGCAGATATTTTCTGTGAACATGTGAGCCCTGGAGCATAAATCACAGGTATTTTCTGTGAACTTGCAGATCTTGGTATGGAGGTAAGCATCTTTCATACACAGGGTACACATCCAATGCCCTTGCAGTAGCAGGGGGAGGAGAGACTGCAAAGAGACCATTCAGAACCTTTGTATTCAATAATCAGGTTGAGGCCCATGGGGTCTAGGATTGGCCATAATCCCCAGTGCACTTTGTCACTAGGAACTACCAGGATCAATAGCCCAGATTTAATTCTGTAACTGGGATGGGCTTCATGGCCCTTTTACGGAGGAGGGTTTGAACCTCTTCTAGCAGGGGTGCGAGATGTCCTGGAGGATAATGGTTTGGCAGGGGAGGATGCACAGGAGAGACTGAGAGGAGTTCTAGGACATGTCCTCTGTCAACCACCTCCAACACCCAAGCATGTGTTGTGCCCTCCTTCCATTTTGGAAGGAAGAGGGAGGTGCAGCCCTCCTACAAGGATACCCTGATCTGCAGGGGAGTTGGAAGGCACTGGGGACAGCTGAGGCATTGCCCCGCACCTTTTGTGACCCTTGCATGGTCATCAGGAGGTAAAGGGGCTGTGGGGAGGCCTGGCATCTCTGAGAGTTGCAGCTGGGTCCCCAGGAATAGCATTTACCAGGGCAGTCAAATGGCCTATGAAAGTAATCACAGCCCCTACCTCAGGGCCTAGGATTAAGGATATTGGGGGACATCAGTGTCATTTTTTTGTGTATATTCTATTTATCTCTTTGCTTGACAGTGATGGGGTGTACTTAATTTCTGTACAAGAAGATAATCCGGAGTCTTGTTTATACTTTAAGAACCTTTCTTTATTTTACAACATCACCCCTACGTTTCGCTTCTTTAAGCTTGATCACGGGGCTCTTTTTTTATATATATCTGTTTCAAAACAATATGAACAATATATTTTAGACCATAGTTACTCCATGTTTCAAACTATTATAAATTTATCAATGAATTTAATGAGGCAAATATCTACCTTATTCTGTGTGTCTATGAACACCATAAAACATGATTCATCATGATCATAATATTCTTCCTCCTAAACAGACAAATATTTATGCTTTTATGTACGGTAAAAATACCATTTTTTTCTTAATGTATTCCTTTTCATTTTCTCATAATACTGTTAAACACCAAACCACATGTGGACATTTACATTTTTAAAGGTGCCTTATGTATAATGAGTTCCAACTCATTATACATAACCATGTATCGTAATCATGACATCACAATTTACCGACATGCAGTATCCTGACACATGCTGAAAATGTAAATCGCTCCAACTCAGACAGGGCCATGAATAGAATCTCATAATTACCGACAAAGCCAGTTATAATAATCCCCGACTACAGCAGCCGTCCTTTTCTACTTCATCATGATACCCATCTATTGCAAAATGAGCAGAGCTTTCAAAATTACTGACAAAGCAAATAATGCTTATCCCGTCTACTGCAAGCATTTGAAATAACAATGCAAGGTATCAAGTTCTGCTTATGCATTTTTAAAGCAAAAAAAATATATATGATTTATTTATTTATTTATTTATTGAGAGTATCGGATTCCAACCGTTGAGTCATTGACTCATTTACAAAGGCTCCATGTCATGGTACACAACATAATGGGAGGCAGACATTTATACAAAGATTACAGTGGGGTAGGGAAGGAAATAACAACAGGGTTAATAAAACGTGTAAAATAGTAGGCAGTATACAATATTACAGCGGGACTAGGAGATAAGGTACACTGCAAGGTGCATAAAGTTGCTATTCCTATACAGTTGTGTAGCTATATAAGTCCTGTGGGGAGCTTGTGAGTTTATGCGAACCGGCTAGTCAGAGTAGAGTATGGCATATACGCTAGCAGGAGGTGCAAGCAATTGGGTTACCAGCATTGTCATTAAATCATAGTAAAAGTAGCAGGATAGGTGAGTATTTGCCCCAGTATCATACTGCCCATCAGCAGGTACCAGTTCTAGTGGGGACACTGGCAGTGGCGAGTGGAGATTGTGTTTTTTGAGGGCTGTTTTGAAGGGGCCTAGCCTGGGGATGGAGGTGATGGCCTGGGGTAGAGCATTGTACCAGGGTGGTGCTCTATAGGAAAAAGACCATTGTGCTAGGGTGGTAGTGACCCTGGGAACAGACCACATTAATTTATCTGCCGCACAGGTGTTTGTAAAGGTATGTGCAGCATAGAGGGTAGATGAGACCCCAGTGGGAGTGAGGCCCAGCTGGATTTTTTAGCCAGAAGACATGTTTGGTAGTTCACTCTTTCATCCAGGATGAGGATTTTTGTGAGGTCATACAAGGTGCAACTGTGGGTATGCCTATCTGCTCGAGCTAGGAGCCTACAGGCTTTATTAATGAATAGGTGTATTTTAGCTAGTGGTGTGCGGTCAGCGGCTGAGTAGACGGTTAACTCATAGTCTACAAGGGAGAGGACAGAGGAGGTAATTGCCATAGTTAGGGCCTCTGGAGGTAGGCAGGCTTTGTGTTGAAACAGTAGTCCTGTGCGTATATTTATGGCAAAGGACAGATTACTAATATGAGGGTGGAAAGACAGGCTAGGGTCAAAGGTAATGCCCAGGTATTTATATGTGTAGACATGTTCCAGTGGGAGGAGGGTTTTGGAAAAGATTGTTAGCTGGGCCTTGTGGTCCTTGTTCTGCCGTTGTGAAAAGAGCATGGATTTAGTCTTTTTTACATTAACCACAAGTCTGTGGTCAGAGAACCATTTTTCAACTTGATTGAAGGCAAGTTGTAGGGAGGACTGTAGGGTGGGAGGCATATATTACCGCATACGCTAGGAGGAGGTGCAAGCGGTCAGTGGCTGAGTAGAATACATTACCGCATCATCTGCGTAGAGCAGAAGGTTACATGGACAGGAGTTGGGCAGGGTATTCAGGAAGATGCTGAATAGAAGTGGGCCAAGAATGGAGCCTTGGGGTACCCCTGAGTGGACTGATAGAGTGGGTGACAGGGTGCTGTGTATCTTCACACATTGGGACCTATCCATGAAGTAACTTGTGAACCCGGCGATCGGTCCCGTGGATAGGCCGGAGCGGCGGAGAGTATTTAGGAGCAGGGCATGGGAGACTGTGTCGAATGCTTTCTACAGGTCAATGAAAACAGCTCCAGTAAGCAGTTTTTTATCTAGGGCATTGTGCAGCAAGTTGGAAAACTCTATGAGGGCAGTGGTTGTGCTGTGTCCAGCTCTAAAACCATGTTGTTCCCTACATAGGACACTGTGAATAATTAGGTAGTCTGTGAGTTGGGTGGCAACGATTTTTTCCAGAGCTTTCGAGAGAGATGTGAGTATAGAGATGGGCCTGTAGTTGTTTGGTAATGTGGGGTCCCCACTGTTTAGTATAGGTGTGATGGTGGCTACCTTCCAGTCATTTGGGAATTGCCCTAGGCATAGGGAGAGGTTAAGGAGATCTGTCAAAGGGGAGAGCACTGAGTCAAGTACCATATTAAGGATTCTCATGTCAAATGAGTCTTTGTAGTAATTTGGGCCCCCTAGGGCTTTTTAAGGTAGGATCTTGCATCCTTCATGGTGACAACCCTAAAGTAGAAGGGGGGTAGGCATTGCTGGGTTCTGGCGTTTTAGGGGTGGGGTAGAAGAAGTTGTTAGGTAAGACTGCGCTTAGATCCGTGAAGGTTACATTTAGGCTGCTGGCAATGGTGAGTGGGTCAGAGGTAATACAGTTATTTACCCCAAGTTGGAAGAGTGGGGGCATCCTGGACTTTCCATTCAGTTCTTTCAGGCTGTCCCAGAATAATATGGCATTCCCCCAGGATGAGGCCAGGGTGGTCTTGTAATAGTTGGATTTGGCCATTCTAATAGTCCAGGTACACTTGTTGCGAGCCATTTTATAGGCCAGTCGGTCTGTTTGTACACCAGAGGCAACAGCTTTGTACCAGAGGTCATCCGGTTTTTTAGTAGCTGAAGCAGTGCTGGTGTGACCCAGGGGGCATTTCTTTTTTTGGTTTGACACTTACTGAGTGGGGCAAAAGTATCACAGGCATTGTTGAGTGTGCTGGTGAAGTAGTCAAGGGCCACATCTATGGTAGGGGCGCGTCTGAGGGTAGACTGGGTAAGATACCTCCTTAGTTTAGTGAGGCCATCAGGTAGAAGCCATCGCCAGACAAAGTTGCAAGGTTGGGGCAGTGGCTGCTGACAGAACCAGGTGAAGAGGATTGGGGAGTGGTCGCTTAGTGAGTCAGGGAGTACATTTAGGTTTGTGATTCTATTGGGTCGATTGGTGAGTAGGAGGTTGATTAGGGTGCTGGAGTCATTTCTGGGGTTGACCCTGGTTGGTTGGTTAACTAATTGGGTTAGGTCTAGTGCTGAGAGGGTGTCTTTTATAGCAGTAGTCGAGCTAGATAGCCAATTCACATTAAAGTCCCCGACGATAATGTGCTCAGTTTTAGGTGGGAAGCTGCAGATATAGTCGGCCAGGGATTGGCAAGCTGAGGCTTGGTTTCATGGTGGGATGTACACCACTGTGATGGTTATAGGGGCTCTGGTAGGGTCTGGCATAAGTTTTAGTGTAAGAGCCTGTGCCCTGTGGGACAGTTAGGGAGATGGTAAGCACTGGCACAGCAGGGAGTCTCAGACATAAAAGGCACACCCCACTCCCCATTTGCCAACTCTATTGATTCCACATGTGGTAAGGACCGAGTGTGCGATGGAGGAGTTAGGGACCTTCTTTGACAGCCAGGTCTCTGTGAGGGCTAGCACATCTGGTTGGTGTTGCTGAGCCCAGCATTGCAGCTGAGCTAGTTAATTGGGTAAGCTGCAGATATTCAATGCTGCTGTACTTAGCCCCTTGCATGGGACATCAGGACTGGTTGAGATGGGGCCTGGGTTAGGGTGAATATTGCCTGACATAAGGAGTAGGAGTGCAAAGATTCTGAGGATGGCTAGTATTCTCTGCTTGCTGATGTTGGGGTGTTGCTTTTTGACTGGGGTACCTCCTATGCATGGGATGGCCAGGGAAACGAGGTTAGGGTAGGACAGAAATGCAATGGGACATGGGAAGAGGTGTTGCGAGGAGAAAGGTGGGTGGTGAGAAGGGGGGGTGAAGTGGAGTAACAGTGACAGGTAGGGTGGGTGGAAGCCGGGGTTGCATCAGAGCAGTGCCAACAGGGTAGCTCATAGGCAAGGGAGAGGGGTAGTGAGGAGAGATAGTGATAGGTAGGGTGGGTGGAAGCCAGTGTTGTGTTGCAGTGGTGCCATTGGGGTAGGTTGCAGGTGAGAGCCAGGGGACTCCCTGGAGGAGGAAAACAGAGGTGAGAAGTAAAGTGAGCATTTTAATGCTGATGCTGTTTTATTAGGGGTGATGCCTAGAGTTGGTGGGCAACTGGAATGTATGGTGTGGTACAGGGGAGAGGCTATTATGGGGGCATAGTTGGGGGGGGAGAGAAGGAAGTGAGACCATGGGACTTACTATATAAGGGTAAAGTAAGTGGGAGAATCTGCGTTTGGTTTTGTAGTACAATGCCGCCTCTGGTAGGGAGTTGGTATAGGCTGCTGATGGTAAAGTGAGCTGATTGGTTCTGGCTTCTCCCTACTGGCCCCTCACTCTATATAAGTGAGTGTCAACCAAGGGTGTTGGTGGAGGCGGTGGGGAGCTGACGCTCAGCGTCAGCTGAGCCTACAGTAGTCTATAATGCACCACAGTTCTGTGGCTTTCAGAGCTGGCGCTCCGGTTCCTGTACCTGCTCGGTGTCTCGGGGTTGGGGGAGGGCACCTGTTCTGGCCCTCTCGACCTCCATGCTGGACCCTCCTGGGATCCTGTGGTCTGGGAGCTGTGGAGAGGCAGGTAACAATTATATTTAAACTATGTTGGGGAGGAGTTACAAGCTTTATCCTTAGGACTGTAATACTTAGTAAATTAATCCTAGGCAAGACTTTCTGTGAACAAGCTAAATTAAATGCTTTTTTAATCCTTAAACAAGACTTTCTGTGAATAGGCTAAATTAAATGGTTATTTAATCCTAAACAAGACTTTCTGTGAACAAGCTAAATTAAATGCTTTAAATAAAGTTGCAAGACTGATCAATTGGATATATTTTTTTATTTAGTTTTTGTTGACCGGGTAAGTGCACTAGACAAATTCTGCCTATTTTCAGGCACGACCCAGGGAAGGGAAATACAGATGAATGCCAACTGACCTTGAACCAGATTAAGCTGTTGGTGGTATTTTTAGTGAATGAGGGAAATTTGGCCAGGACACCGGGGAAATTCCCCTACTCTGTTCGATAAGTGCCATGGGATCTTTAACGTCCACCTGAACTACCACCAATCCAGGAAGATGGGACCTCGGTTTAACATCTCATCCGAAAGACGGCACCTCAGAAGTGCAGCACCCCTCTCATGCTGCACTACAGTGTCAGTTCTGGAATATTAACCTAAGTGCCAGGTGTGGGAACTGAACCCATGGCCCTCTGATCTCCCGGCCTCAGAGGCGAGTGTGCTACCTACTGAGCCACTGACACTGCTAATGGCACTGATATGGCTAACTCGTTGCTTTTAAGGTCTTCTAAGCACATTGATATTTGAAACAACTAGGCTGCATTTATTCCTCCCTCCCCCCCTTTTTTTTTAGAGCCCTTAAGGCTCACTTGCACTGGTACTCCGGCGAGGGAATCTTTTAGAGGGAGACTATCTCCTCTCCACTGCAGGGCCGATGTAAATTTAAATGTAGAAAAGGTGTCAAATAGCAAATTACGCTTAGCTCTGTCCACAATACACAAAAAGATGTAAAGTTCATTCAAGGCATTCAGCACATTTACTTGTGACTTACCATATAGTTTGACAGCTTGTCCATTGTCTGGCCTCTGTTACAGCAGTTAGACAGCTTGTCCGTTGTCTGGACTCAGTGAAGAACATTCACAAGTGGCAGTCAGAAGTAGTCTGAATTAAAAAGGCTTATTTATTTAATGTTATGTACCCACAATCAAATGATCATGTGCCCACAGTAAGTCGCAATCCTCCTTCCAGCTGTTTAAAATTAAAATCATTCTTTATTTGTACAATCAATATAAAATCCCATTTAAAGTGACAAGTTATGTGCGATGCACCGAAGAAATTCAAGTGCTGATCTTTGTTCTCTTTCACTGACCACATTTGCAATTTTATTGTGTTGCTTGCTCACATGTGCAAGAAACACCTTGCATCAGTTTCCTTCAAAAGTGAGTTATGGAGGAGTGGCAGTGTTGTGCTGAATGGCGGCAGTCTGTTCTAGGGCTGTTCTCTGCATGGCGAATAGAGGAGCATGCTGTTGATGACAGCAGTTATTGAGCATGCCACAATGCATAAAGAAATTCGGCCATGTCACTATGCAATCAGCTGTTTTGGTGCATTGTGTGGTGTCCCCATGGCGACGGCTTCTCTGTTGGCCTCTCACAGTCCCAATGAAGCCGAAGGAAAGCTGCCGCCCACCTTTCAGTGTGCCTTCCTGGTGAAACATTTCAATAAATTAAAAAAAAAGCCAATGGGGGTGCCCAATCTCTCCATCGGCATGATCCCCTCCCCAGTTCATTTGATGACGGGGTAGCCCAATCCCCGTCAGCATGGTGCACCTCCCCCATTTGTTGTGTGTTGAGGGAGGTGCCCAATTCCCCCTTGGCTCATGCATCCCCTAGCACACTGAATGGCTGATGGGAGTGCCCAATCCCCCCTCAGTTCATGCACCTCCCCAGCACACTGTATGGCAGACGGGAGTGCTCAATCCCCCATCGGCTCTACTGCCCCCCAAACAAACTTCCAGGTGCCACACTGGCAGCCCTCCCCAGTGTGGCAAAAGTCTGGCCCACAGGGGTGCCCAATCCCCCATTGGCTCCACTGTCCCCCCAAACAAACTTCCTGGTGCCACGCTGAGAGTCCACGGCGGTGCCCAATCCCCTGTCGGCTCCACTGCTCCCCCAAACAAACTTCCTGGTTCCACGCTGAGTCCTCCCCAGCGTGGCAAAATTCCCATCATCTTTGTAAAAAAAAAAAACCTAGAAAAAAAAGGTCCCTTGTTGATTCTCTGGCCCCTCCCCCAACCTGCGCCCATCCTCTCCATACCCCACTTCCCCACACCCCCACCTCACCCCATACTTACCTCTGGAACCCAGCACGACGATCTTCAGTGGACCGGGAACACGTCTGAACTCTTCAAATCCGACCTCGAACTGAAGAAATGCCAGATTTTCAACACTGCCATTTTACCACACCTTCTTATGAACAGTATAGCTGTTATTTTTCACATCTCACCCAAAATGTGTTTTCGCACATGTAGCGCACGATGGCGCAGTCGGTGTGCGAAATCAGTGTTTGGGACAGATTTAAGAAAATTACAGTGACGCTGTTCATGAGCAGAGGTCTTAAACTGGCTTTGTTGAAAATTTGGTGACAAAAGTCCCTAAAATGACTGTGTTATGAGTGTGCATTGTGCAATTTCCACGCACCCTTGTAAGTTGACAAATTTGTAATATATTCAGTCCAGATTTTCAACATTGGCATTTTTCCACACCTCCTTATGAACAGTACATTTTTCACACCCTAGCTGAAATGTGTTTGCGCACTCCTGGGGCAGAATAGCACAGTTGCTATGGGAAATCAGTGTTTGGGACAGATGAAGAAATCACAGTGACACTGTTAATGAGCGGAGGTCCCAAAATGCCTGTTGTTGAAAATCTGCTGTAAAAAATCCTCAAACTAATTACATTACGGGTGTGCGTTGTGCAGTTTCTATGCACACTCGTGACTTCACCAGTTTTTTAATATTTTCAGTCCAGATTTTCAACATTGCCATTTTTAACACCTCCTCATGAACAGTACAGCTGTCATTTTTCACATCTTGTTCAAAATGTGTTTTCGCACCTGTGGCACCAAATGATGCAGTCGTTGTGCAAAATCACCTTTCGGATAACAAACTGATAGTGTCACTGTTCATGCGGTGGGATCACAAAAAGCCCATATTGAAAACTTGGAGCAAAAATACCAAGAAACGCCGAGGTTGTTAGGGTTTTTGACCATAACGCCCTACTGTGTAGGGACTGACAGGTGTCAGGGATGTGACTTGGGATTGTCAACAGTAATGCTCATGCCGTTCAACCCCCACGCCCACCCTGCAGCCAGTGACAGGCATCGAAGTGTGCCTTGGACTCTTTGGCCCCAGAGTTCACCCCATTCTCCTATACTGCGCCCGTTTCAGCATATTTCCTTATGGAATGAGGTGAGTAAAGCCCGGACACCCAAGGCGCACCTCGACACTTGTCAATGTCTGCAGGGTAGGGTGAGGTGAAATTTCATGACCGTTCTAGGCGATGACCCACAGGCACACCCCAATGCCTGTCCATCTCTGCAGGGTTAGGGTGGGGTTGGTGTCAGTTCAATACTTCACTGCCATACCTATACTGCATGGGCCCGATTCTCATAGGGGCCTGCGTCTGGCGTAAGCTGCGTCAAACAGTAGCTTGCACCAATGTCCGGTGCGCCAGGGACCCTGCACCTGATTCAGGTACAGGAGGGATCTCAGCGGCTAAGTCCCCACACTTGCGCTGACCTGAACCCTGCGGCAAACCCCTGGTGCACCGCATGGGTCCACCTCAGGCCACCAGAGACTAACACAGGACCCCCGTCCCACCAGGTAATGGGCATGTGGACCCAGCCTGGTGGGTTGGTATCCCCTCACCATGTTTGATGCAATTGGTGCCTGGCCATGGAGGTGAATGGTGGGATGTCCCAGGCACTGGGGAGCAGTTGGGACTGGTGTACAGGGGGGCGGGCACCATCTGGTGGGGCCTGGGTGGGCACTGTACCATCATAGGTTAGTGCTGCGGTAGTGCCGATGGGGCGGGCATTGGGAATCGGGGGAGCTGTTGCCAGTATGGGCAGCATCAGGATGGGGGTACCGACGTGGTACATAGGTGGTATTGGGGAGCTGTGAGGGGTGCCATTGGACCACTAGGACAGGGGCAACACATACGGGGCCACACTCAGGGGGGTGTATGGTGGGTGGACCGTCACCCATGGTGTGCCGCACATAGGCATGTCACCCAGCAGAGAATGTCTAAGTCCCCTTACACCTACCCTGGCTGATCTAAGGGCACTTAGAATTTCTCCAGCCGGGTGATGTCTGTGAATCACAGGATGCAGCTTGCGTTGGCCGCAGTCCCCCTACTGCCATGCCGCAGTGCATTGCAGGGTACAGAGCAGGTGCAAGCCCTGTTTGGGGCAGGTGGCCTGTGGTTGATGCAGCCCACCTTTGTGAAACACACGGAGGGCGGTCATGGATGCAAGGTGCACCTTGCACCACATCTGTTCAGCGCAGGCACCTTGCATCCGACACAGGGCTTTGAGAATCGGGCCCCATCTGTCTAACTCCTGCACTTCCACTGCTAATGTCAGCAAGCAACCATTCAGCATTGACAAATGCTTGTGTAGTGAGCTCTGGCCCATAGGATGCTCACAGGTGACCAGAGGGAAGCTCATTAATTAGGAACAGGCTGCATCTCTCCTGTCTGCATTGCAGTGTTAAGGTTCAGCAAGCTCAGCCCTGGCTAATGTACAAAGACTTATCTGTTTACAGGAGTGCACCTGATTTGAGGCCAAAATCAAAAGCAAATAGTTATAGTAGCAGAGCCCCCCCCCCCACATACACACACATACACACTCCCTGAAAAGCTGCTTAAAAGCCTGCAATTCATTCAAATCAATTCCATTTTCTTACTTAGTTGGGGTTCAATGCCAACAAGTGTAAAATCTTGTACCTAGGGCATAGGAACCCCAATGCTGAGTATAGGATGG
Organism: Neoceratodus forsteri; assembly: GCA_016271365.2. Lineage (NCBI taxonomy): Eukaryota > Metazoa > Chordata > Ceratodontiformes > Ceratodontidae > Neoceratodus > Neoceratodus forsteri. The sequence continues at coordinate 1,052,480,535 of CM057449.1, forward strand.
GGGGAGGTACTGATACTCACTAGACATGAAAGGGGCCTTGAGGTTATTATATCAGAGGACCTCAAGGTGGCAGTACAGTGTGACAAGGCTATGGGCAGGACACATTGGATTCTGGGGTGCATAAGCAGTGGCATCTCCAGTAGTAGGAGGAGAGATGTTGTGCTGCTATTGTATCACTCCCTGGTATATCCCCAGCTGGAGTACTGTGTCCAGTTTTAGAGTCCACACTTCAGAAAGGACATAGGTTGGAGGTTTTCCAGAGGAGGGCAACTAAAATGGTTCAGGATTTTCACTGGAATCCCTACAAGGAAAGGCTGAAGAATCGCAACATGTACACCATGGAAGAGAGGAGGGCGAGAGGTGACTTGATCAAGACCTACAAAGTACCTCACAATTGTAAACAGGGTACAGTTGAGGAGTTTCCTTCAAGTGAGGATGAGCACCCAAACCAAGGGGCATACAATGAAGCTGGGGGGGGGTTCAGGATAGATGTGAAGAAATATTTCTTTACTGAAAGTGTGGTAAACACCTTGAACAGACTGCCACTTGAAGTGGTGGAGACTAAAATGGTAGGGGGCATGAAGCATGCATGGGATAAACATAGGTATATATTAGAAAAAGGGGAAGGGGGGTTCAACGGAGATCAATAGGGCTATTGAGGTGGAGTACGTTCAAGTTCATTGCAGGAAAAATCCATTGAGCAAGCTCATTCACAAGGAGGTCCTGATGGATGCAGGCAGAATAAGATATACAGGCAGGAGTTACAAGTAGATAGAGAACACTTGGGCAGATTGGATGGGCTGAGTGGTCCTTTTCTGCTGACATATTCTGTTTCTATGGCATCATGTGTTCATTCAGGTTGTTTATTTAAAGTTGGGCCTACCATACATCCAGATGTAAGGTATAGTAAATTACCGAGTTAGATGCAGCCCACTTACAGTACAATAAATAGAACCCCAGTGCTTCTAGAAGTCTTTACTCTTCATAAGGCTGCTTAAAGAGCTGGGGTTCTATTTGCAGTGTCCACACCGGTATGCTGATCTTAAAATCGATGTCGCATCTGAATGAATACTTGATTTTTGTTCACTCCATTTCTTCCCCATTTTGAAAGTTGCTTGTCCTGAGTTATTTTTGGGCTGGCAGCACCTCGCCTGTGTTGGAAGATGACTAATAAGTGGCACTGAAAGACATCAGACTTCACAGACAGTGAAGGCAGCTGCTCACCTACCATCTTGGCAAGAAGAAGGCTACAGTTGTGGCCACCGATGTCTGATGGGGTGTAGGGATGGGGGGACCAAAGGGGACAGACATAAGGAGATAAAACATAATAAAAATTGTTAGCCCTTCACCAGCTTTCCAAAATGCTTACCAGTAAAAGAACTAGGCTGAGGCCTGTACTGCTGGGGTGTGCTGTCCTTCAGATGAGACGTTAAGCCGAGGTCCCTTCTGCCCATCCTGGTGTTGTCCTGGTGGGTGTCCAGGTGGAAGTAAAAGAACCCAGGGCACTCTTCACAAAGAGTAGGAAACATTCCAGGTGTCCTGGCCAACATTCCCCTTCCCTTAAAACCGGTTCATGCAATTATCCAGGCTGTGTGTGGGTGATGATGTGTGATATGGCCACCACCACACATTCAGTCATTTCACTACCAGTCTAGCATTGCTTGTAAAGCGCTTTGGATGTATGAAAGCGCTATATAAATGCTGATTCTTCTATTTGACTTTGCTAACTCTTTCAGTTGTGTTGCCATCATTGTAGAGTGTAAAATCAAAAGATAGAGAATAGTGCATGGGCAACCATGTGCAACCAGTCTATTGTACCACCGAGGGGTTTTGATTACCTCAGACCTCGAGAATGAAGCTCGAGAGGTCCGTGGTAATCAGAACTGAGTGCTAACAAACTGGTTAATACATAAGGGTGCCCATGCACTATTTTTTATAGTGTATGGTCCCCCATCGCTAAAGTTTTTCGTTTTAAATTTGTGAAATGAAAAAAAAAAATGTATTCGTTGCTCCATCATGTTCTGGGAGTTGGGACTGGTTGCTATGTTTACATGTGTGGTTGCTAGGGAGTAGACATCCCTACATTTATTGTGTAGCCTTCCATTGACTGTCAATGGGATGTGGGAGGAATTTTCAAGAAAAAAACATGGCGGCATATGTCTCGGTTAGTGAGAGGATGTGGGCTCAGAGGAAACGATTACTTGTAAGTTATTTAAATATCTGGTTCTAATTTTGATGAAGCTGAGGATATCTGGTTGATCCTGCATTTGTTTTTCGCTTATGTGCCTGTTCATGTTCGCGTCACTGGTTCGTGGGATCTTGCCGCCAATGTTACTCTTGCTGCTGCCAGGAGGGCTCGCGGCCAGTTCATGGTTCTGATAGAACCTCTAGAGCTTTTCCAAACGTTGTTGTACCATATGTACTAGAATCACATTCCATGACATTTTGAACTGTGGTACAACAACATTTGGAAAGGCTCTGATTTCTATACAGAGCAACACCTGACTATACACTATAAAGCAGTTTCTGCAGGCTGGAGAAAACCACAGTCTTGTTTTTTTTTTTGCATTTAGCACTAGCCTTTTAGAAACAGTCCAGGAATGGAGGTTTCGGAAATCACTTTGTAACTTGCTGAGTAGGGAGGATGGGGTCTTTGTCCTTACAGGAAAGGGCAGCATCATCAGTATACAGGATGAGTGTGGTGTAAATTCAGATTTCGGGAAGGGATTAACAATCAGGGAGAAGAGTAAGGGACCTAGAATGGACCCTTGAGGTACTCTGAGCTTTAAGGGGTAGGGGTTGGATAGAACGCTGTTGATGAGGGTTTGGTGGGACCTTGAGCTTAGGTAGTTTCAAAACCAGGTACAGACTTCAGGTGAAAAGAGAAGATCGGATAGTGTGGCGAGTAAGACATTGTGGTCCACCAGGTCAAAGGCTTTTGTGAGTTCCACAAAATCCAAGCTGATGTAGAGACCCTCATCATTTACTTTATTGATAAAGCTGGTGAACTTAATAAGGGCAGTCTCGTTGTTATGACCAGCCCTGAAACCGTGTTGTGCTACAGTTTGAAGAGTGTATGCTTTGAGAAATTCGGTTTGCTTGTGCACTATATTTTCCAGAATTTTAGAAGGAGGGGCCAAGAGGGAGGTGGGTCTATAGTTAGACATTGTCTTTGGGGCCAGATTTATGGTGGGGTCTGATTATAGCCCATTTCCATTTGAGTGGATAGGACCTGGTACAGAGGGAGTAGTTGAGAAAATTAATGAGTAGGATGGCAATGGAATCGCAGACCAGCTTGAGTACTCAGTAATCAATGTTATCAGGCCCAGAGGAGGGTCTAGGATCATATGACTTGATAAGTTTTACCACTTCCGCAAGAGATAGGTAACGAAAAAAGAAACTGGGGGTTGGGGAGGGGAAGAGTGACTGGGGCAGGGAGCATGGTTAGGCTTGAATTTATCGAGATCGCCGAAGTAGTTGTTGAAGAGGGATGCAACTTCCATAGGATTAGTAACTGTAGCTCCACTGGAGGAAAGGCTGATCTGCTTATGTGAGTACCCTCTACCGATGATGTCATTAAGGATGCTTCATGTGTGCTGTGGGTTGTCCGAGGAGCACCACTGCTTCTCAGTGAGGGAGTTTGTTTTGGCAGACTGGACAGCAGATTTACATTTGTTACAAAGAGGTATGTAGTGTTGGAGAAGGTGGGGAAGCATGTGTTTCTGGTATTTCGACCATGCGCTGTCTCTTTACCTCATAATTTTGAGGCGGTCTGGGGAGACCCATTCATGGCAGTTACCTTTGACCCTGATTTTTTTTTTTTCAGGGGGATAAGGAGGTCACAAATGGCAAGGAATCTGCTGCTGAACTATTTGAGGCGGTGTTGATGTCCTTAATGGATTTGGTAAATGACCAGTCCATGGTTTGGGCTGCAAGGTGAAACTCTAAAAGGCTGATTTTTTTGAGTTGTCTGGTTTGGACAAATCTGGGCTCATGGGGAGTGGTTTTTGCAGATCAGTAGCAGTAGACTGCACAGTGGTTGCTAATGGAATCCGGAAGAACCCCGGAGCAGGTAACTTGTAAAGGTTGCAAGACAAGGATCCAGTCTAATACAGAATCATTGCCCAACTTGTAGTTAGTATGCATGGGGGTGGTGATAAACTAATGGAGGCCTAGGCTGATGATGAGTTATTGGTAGGAAGAGACTGAGGAGACTGCCAATGTATATTGAAATCTCCAAGGATGATCCATTCCTTTCCAAGGGGAAGAGATTTTTTAATGTTAAGAAAATCTTTAAGTTCTTTTGTGGGGTACTGGGGGGAGATAGGCGGTGCTGATGGTAATTGTTTTGTTAATGCCAAGAAGTAGATTAATTGAAAGAGATTTGAGGGTTGGGGTCTTAAGAGGTGGTCTGAGTTCAGAGGCGGAGAGGTGATTTGCTACCCAAAAGAGGCAGCCGCCTCCCCTTTTGCCATGTCTGTCCTTCCTGAAAAGGAAGTACCCTGCTAGGTGTATTTCATTGGAAGGGTTTTTATGGGTGAGTCAAGTTTCAGTAAGGGCGATTATGTCAAATGTGTGGGCGGAAAGTCAAGATTCCAGAACCATTTTTTTCGCTAGTAAACTTTGGATGTTGAGGAGAATGATTTTTAGCTGCTTGAATTGCGAAGGGGTGTAGTGGGGGTTTTTCCCTTCATTGGTTAAATGAGAGCCAGGGTTGGGGTGGATGGACCCAGAAATAAGGAGAAGGAGCCTCCTGAGTCTGTTTTGTGTGAGAATGGACAGATTGTAAGAAGTACGTCTAATAAGGAGGAGTCTTTAAGAGATGATATCCATGGGTCAGAGTGCTGGGATGTACCCCCTTGAAATAAATGGAGTTACTTTTTATTACTATTTTATACATTATGATGGTGAGTTGGAGAATAATGAAGGCCACTGTTCTACTAACAAGACCCTTGATAGTCGAGTGGTGGCCTTCATTAATCTTCAACTCTCCATCAATAATTTATAAAACAGTAATAAAAAAATACCCCATTCATTTCAATGGTGCACACCCCTGCAGTCTCCCTTGCCCTGTGTCAAACTCATAGTGTGCTTGAGCATTGGGATGTGGAGGTCAGCTTCACGGGGGGGGGGGCATAAGCCTGACTATAGTGGGTCTCCAATAGTCTGTATATACCATACCATTCAACTGTCCCTCAATGCAAGGGACAGCCCTCATTTTACCCCTGAAAACTGCTCTGCTCCTCTTCCATCCCTCATGGGAAAAATACTGCTCACATACAGGATGTCTTGTAAATTTAGAGTTTATGGCAGGGGCACCATTTCAGATTTCAGCATGGGGAACAAACAACCAGTGGAGGCCAGGTGCTAGTTAGCCCCTAGCTGGCAGCTCTAGAATGTCTGGAACATCTCTGATTTTTGATTTGTGTCTGTTTAATTTTGTTTGGTTTATTTTTATTTTAATTTATTTGGATTTGATTTTTTAGTTTTACTGTGAGAGTAGAAAGCTTATTGTCCTGCTCCATGTTGGAGGACTGGGATATATATCATTATCGCACCCCCCCGGTCATACGCTATTCATCCTCTGCTCTTCATGCCCTCCGCCACTTTTCTCCCCCTCCTTTACTTTTTTCCATCTACCAACGTTGTCGGGCCTTGGGAATTGCCCGCAGGAGGATGGGGTGGTGGGTCTGAACAGTGGATGATGGACGAGGGGAGCACTCGTATTGCGATTGTTAAGCCCAGAAGATGCCCTGGGGCGAAATGGAGTTCAGAACGTGGGCCTCCTTGTCTGACCCCCATACCCAAGGGCACCACCACTAGTAATGGTGTGCAGGTGGCCGGGACATCCCAGGAGTTCTGTCTAACTTGGGCGGTGTTATGCAATGCCAGATCCGTTGTGAACAAGACTGCTATTGTGGCAGACTTGGTAGGTACAGTGGATTTGGCTTGCATCACCAAAACCTGGCTGGATGGAAATGCTGGCCCCATACTTGAGGTGGCAGTTCCGGCCAGGTATTCGGTGATGTACCGTCCGAGATTGGATCGCAGGGGTGGGGGTGGGGGGTTGCGGACTGTTTTAAGACCGAATTGGATCTCTCTAGTGTTCCAGTGGAGGAGACCAGATCATTCGAATGCGTCATAGTGGCAGGTGGGGGCTATAGACTGGCTCTCATCTACCATCCACCCAGAGACGAGAAGCTATTCCTTAAGGAAGTGGCAGACTTCGTCGTCGACTTGGTGTTGGAGTCCCCCAAGTTGATGGTGCTGGGTGACTTTAATGCTTGGATCAATGACAAATTCTCGCAATTTGGACAGCACTTCCTCCAATTGATGAATTCATTGGGCCTTTCACAGGTGGTTACCTCTGCCACTCATAAACATGGCCATTCCCTTGACCTGGTCTTCCTCCTGGGGATGGAAGCCTCCAACGTGGGGGTGGAACCTGTCGGATGGTCTGACCATCACACTGTGAGATTCAATTTTGGCACCCCTGCGTAGGCCTACCCTTGTGGAGATGGTCAAGTACCACCCTTTATGGGATGTGACTCCCAATGGTCTAACTGTGGTACTTGACCTATCAGAATTTCCTGTGATGAGCTTGGATCCAGAGGTCTTGGTTTGGCCTATAACAAGGCCATTACCTCTGCTCTGGATTCCATTGCTCCAATCTGTGTGCATCCTCTCTCCCTTCGCCCTCGGTCCCCATGGTTCGATGGAGACTTGAGGGAGATCCGGCAATTAGGACATGGGTTAGAGAGGTGCTGGTGGAAATCCAGCTTAGATGCCAACCATCTTAGACTGCTAGAGCACTATCAACTCTATCAGTCAGCAATTGCTCGGAAGAAGGCAGTATTCCTGTCCGGTGAAATTGCTGCTGCTCAGAACTGACCGGCCCAGCTCTTTCGAACCGTGGACAGACTGTGCAACCCAGCCTGCCTACAGGTTCGTAGAGCTTTTTCGCAATTAGTGTGAGGAGCTTGCCGGTTCTTTGCAGATAAGGTGGGCGACATCAGAGGAACCAGCGCAGCACTATCTCAGGAACTGCCATAGACCAGCCCCGGTGGCCCCCGGTCACACTCCCTCTTTTTTCCTGGAGTTCCTTGGAAAGGTCGGAAATCGAGGATGTTATGAGGATCATCCAGGGTATGCGCACTACATGCTGTAGTTTAGACCCGGGTCCTACAGCCCTGATTATGGGCTGTGGGGAGATTATCATCCTGGTTTTGACGAGGATAGTTTGGTGCTCTTTAGACTCTGGTGAGTACCCCTGCTCCCTGAAGGAGGCAGTGGTGACACCAGTGTTGAAGAAGGCTTCTTTGGACCCCGACTCCCTCACAAACTATAGGCCTATCTCAAACCTTCCCTTTGTGGGGAAGGTAATTGAGAAAATAGTGGCTACTCAGTTGGATAACCATTTGACCATCCATAGCATCTACGATCCTCTTCAATCGGGTTTTTGAAAGAGGCACAGCACTGAGACTGCACTGGTTTGGGTGCAAAATGATCTTTTGATGGCAAGAGACCAGAAAAAATTGTCCATTTTGGTCCTGTTGGATCTGTCATCAGCATTTGACACTGTAGACCATGGGGTGCTGCTTGAGCACCTGAGATGCATCTGTGGGCTTTCAGGTTTGGTGCACAGATGGTTTACTTCCTTCCTTCCTCACTGGTAGAACTCAGAGGGTGGTGTCGGGGGTGTTTTCCTCCAATCCTACCTCTCTGTCTTGTGGGGTGCCCCAGGGTTCAGTGCTGTCTCCCATGTTGTTTGCGGTGTACATGTTTCCCCTCGGAGACATTGTAAGATGGTATGGGCTGTAGTTTCATTGTTATGCCGATGATACCCAGCTGTATCTGTCTTTTGCACCAGACCAGAATGGAGCACTCTCGGTGTTTAATAACTGCCTTGGTGAAATCCAAGGTTGGATGAGGTCCAACTGGCTGAAGTTGAATTCTGGGAAGATGGAGGTGATGATTGTGGATCCTGGTTGCCGGATGGGGGGGGCAAACCATCCCACAGATTTATTCCTTGGGGATGCTGAGCTCCCTATCTCTGAACAGGTGCGCAACCCAGGGGTGATTCTTGATGATCAGCTGACACTACGTGCTCAGGTGTCGGCTGTCATCAAGTTATCCTTTTACCATCTGAGGAACATCGCTAGGATCAAGCACCTTGTTCCATCTGGGGACCAACCTTCATTGATCCACACCTTTGTGACCTCACATTTGGACTATTGCAATTCCCTCTACTTTGGGCTTCCAGGGGTTGACATCCACCGCTTGCAGCTGGTGCAGAACTCCACAGCCCGGTTATTAACGGGGATGTCTCATTCTTCCCATATTACACCGGTGCTGCGGGAACTGCACTGGCTGCCGGTTCAGTGGCGGATCACCTTTAAAGTCGGTTTACTGACTTACAAAGCCCTACACGATTTGGGCCCTGACTATCTGAAAGAGCTTCTGGCTCCTTACCTCCTGGAGCGACCACTCTGCTCGGCCAACGAGGGGTTGCTAGAGATTCCGAGGGTAGTTTTAAAATCTTACGGTGCCTGGGCTTTTATGTTCGTGGGGCCGACCCTCTGGAATTTTCAACCCCGTTGGATTAGAGAGTGCATGACTGTGGGGGGTTTTAAACAAGCACTAAAATCCTTTTTGTGGACTAAGGCATTTGGGGACGGTGCCGACCTGGTCTGTTGTCATTTATCTTATTGTTTTTATTATGATGGTTGATGTTATTTATCTTATTGTTTTTATTATGAGTTTTTACTCTGATTTGATTTTAACTATGTTTTACGCCTTGATTTTTGAAAGGCGCATTATAAAGATTACTATTATATTAGAAAGTAAACTTATTTGTTGTGAGTGAAAAGTGATATGCAAATCAAGGAATATTCAAATGTGTAAGATTCATCTGTCTATATCCTGGAGCAGTGCATCAGATTTGGGCTTAAACCACCCAGTTAATAATCATTTTTTTCCTGGCTAAGGTTCTGACACCCCCTCCCCAAAAAACAGCTTTGTCCGATTTCTCTCCCTGACTCCATTCCACTCAATACCCATTTCATATGGGGTGTGCTGCCCAAAGGCCCAGAAACATGAAAAACACATCAATATTTCAGTCCTTCCCTGATCACCCAGTAAAAGCAATTATTTACTTTTACTTACCCGGCAATCTGGCCAGAATCTGCAGCCTTGCACAGTGTGCCACCAGCCCAGTTTTCCATCTGCTCCTCCTGCGTCCTTCTGCCAGAAGCTGGATGCTAGAACTGACCATCCCAGGTCCCCAGTGTGGTCCTAGATCAAGTCACTTCACCAACCTAACCCACCAGACCTGTGTTGCTTGCTTCTTGCTTCTTGCTTGACTGCAGCCATGCTTCACAGATCAAGGCCTATGAAGTCCACCCATACCGCTGTCACAGCTGCTGCTAGGCCTAACTAATTGATGCGGGGGGGGGCTGTTCTGATTTTTTTAGCAAGGCGAGCCTAGTAGAGTAAGTAGGCAGTCTAGTCTTGAGTTAGCTTCTAGCTCACCCTCTGCCCCTTCATCCACCAGGGGAGACACAGACTTACTAAGAGTAGAACAACATAAATAGGCCACCACAACACTGCTATTGAGAGTTCAGTGCTCACTAACTCCTCCAAGCTGTAGTGTGCAACCTGTCTACTCTGTGGCGGGAAAGAGTGTTGCATTCACCTGACTCATATGCTCTTGCTTGGCTGGAGCTCCTCCACATCACGTGTGTTGGCGCTGCTGCTAATAGGTGGAGAGAGTGGACAATACTGTATAGACACAGTCGAGTCAGGAGTGCACCTGCAGCATGAGCACACACAGGCCAGGTGGACACTTACTGTGTAAAAGATTAAATCCAAATGTAATGCCATTATTGCCACACCATAACAACAAACTAGGCACAAACGTGGGGGGGGGGGCAACTACCCCAATCTGCTCTACCTAAATGGCACCCCTGCTTTATGGTAGAAATTCATTCTTAGGTGGTAATATCTGTACAAGTAAATACAATGGTTTCCACTGTGTTCTGAGGTACTGCATCTCAATGTTTCAGGATGTGTCCTGATCATCATGAGGGTTAATGTCCCTCATTTTGAGTGTCCATGCCCCTCATTTCAGTAACAAAATGTGAGGTATGGTGCATGCTTCAAAGATAATACTCAGCACAATGAGTGCTGAGCATGGCCATAGTGTATATGCTCTATACAGAATGACAAAGGGAAAGTAGGTGAGCCGAAACAGTCATGGAGAAACACTCTTGTAGTGCTAAATATGTATAAGGGGATTTGCATGGCCCAAAACAAAAAGGTCAGGCTTCACAACACAGAGGCCCCTCTTCAGACATCTGGAATGGGGGATATTGGCTGACTATATCCTAGGCATTCAATGCAGTAAGCAAACAATACAAATTAATGGAAATTCAATGACAAAAAAACAAAAGCCATTAAACTACTTGCAAAAGGATCAGAATTAATGAGTTAACCTAATTTTTATAGGAAATCAATGAAAAAATGTATTTGATGGCTATAATTGCTAGCAGTAGTATGAGAAATAGAAACGGATGCATTTTTTTAAGTTAGATTTTCACCAGCTTAGTTGCTGCACACATGGCAAGCATGCAACATGTGAACCTAATATGATTTTTAAATGATGTGTACTTCAAAGGACCCAATCCATTCCAATCAGAGAGGGCTTTGTTCCTTTGATTTGAATTAAGCTGTGTCAGCAAACAGTTGAGCGGCTTTCCACAGCAGGAACCTGTCTTTGGAACCGTAACTCCGACATGCGCATTAGCAACCATGCTAATGCGCATGCACGAAGTCAAGGAAATTCCTCGCATTCTCCTATCCATATCTCATTTGCTTTTCCCCTGGTGTCTAGAGGCACTCCCCACCTGACCCTCCCTTTCAGCACCCACCATCCCACACTCCCCCCCACAAACAAAACACTGACATTGGAGGTGCCCAATCCCCCAGTGTCACCACTTTGTAGTTTTTTTATATCGTAATTTGTACTCCCTCCTCGTCCTGCCAGCCCCGACCCTTTGGGGCTGCCAAGGAGTCATCCTCCTGCCTCCTGCTCTACCCACATCCACCACCAGGCCCCTTGGAGCTACAGATTACCCCTCGAGCGGGGACAAGGTGGGGCGGCAGCACTCTGAGCTACTCACATTTCGTCGGTCGGAGGCGGCAGGGTGAGCGAGGGCACATCGGAGGCAAGCTCCAGGCAGCCAGTCTTCCCAGTGCTGGCAGGCACTTTCTCCTTTCCTCCCTCCCCAACAGTGCGCAGCCCCCCTGACACCAAGGCGACAAGCTCTGACGTCCGCACGTAAAGCAGCCGTCCGTTCCCCTGCAGTCGGGACTTGTAGTACTCCGATCCTCCGCTCGGAGTCAGACAAGTGCTCGGGCATTAGCCACTACCGTCACCAGAGAAGGCGAGCTGTTGTTGGATGCTCAAGCCTGTCCTCCCCCGGCTGACCCATCAGCGACCCGAGTCTGCTCCCGAACCCGGATCACCAGCGTGGAGTAAGGTGGCACCCAGCACCTCAACCCTCAGTGCCACCGAGCCTGCCCACCCAGGTTTTTTTTTTCATAGCCTGTAACAAAGAAAAACATCCATCGATGTCTGTTGCTGGCTCCCCTGTAACTCTCCCCCCATCTGACCCCCTCTTTCAGCACCCCCCTCCCCCAAACATAACACTGACACTGGGGTGCCCAATCCCAGTGTCCACCTCATAATTTTTTTATAGCCTACAATAAAAAACAGCTCATCAATATCTGTTGCTGGCGAACCTGTAACCCCCCAACCCAACCCTCCCTCTCAGCACCTACCCCCAACATACAAACTACACTGACACTAAGGGTGCCCAATTCCTCAGTGTCTTCACCTGAAATATGGAAAACTGTCTCATTGTTTTTTACTTATTTACTTTTTTAACCCTGAAAAAACTGTCCATCCATGTCTGTTGCACCGTTATTCCCCCCACCCACCTGATCTTCCCTACTCGGCACCCACCACCACCACCCCACCCTTACTTACCCACTAGTGCTCTGATGCCGTAATCCTTTCTCAACCGCAGAGATGTCTTCACTCTTCAATGTCAGACAGCGAACTGAGGAAATCAGGTATGCGGTCCAATGTATTTCAATAAGGATTTGAACTTGGTGTTTTTTTCACAGAGTTCCAAAGTAAACACAGCGAATCAGATAGAAAATGGTCATGCAGCACTTCACAGAGGTGGCTGACCTCCACATAAACAAACTGATCAAAGCGAAAGTGCGCACAATGAAAGCCCACACCTGACCACTGAAAGACTGAAAAGGCACAGTCCACAAGATTCTTTTTCAGAAAATTTACTGAAGATTATGCAGAAGTTCCTGTGATACACCTGTGTTATACCTGTGATACCTTCTATTTTGTACCTGAAGGAAGAGGCCTGAAATCTTCAGTAAATAATTTTCTGAAAAAAGAACCTTGTGGACTGTGCCTTTTCAATCTTTCAGTGGTCAGGTGTGGGCTTTCGCTGTGTGTACTTTCCCTTTGGTCAGTGTTTTTTTTTCATAGCCTTTAAAAAGAAAAACATCCATCAATGTCTGTTGCTGCCACCCATGTAACTGTCCTCCCACTGGACCCTCCCTCTCGGCATCCCAGCCACAAACATAACAGTGACACTGAGGTGCCCAGTCTCCAAGTGTCCACCTCATAAACCATCCATCAATGTCTCTTGCTGGCAGCTGTAACTGTTTCCCCCACAAACATAACACTGACACTGTGGGTTCCCAATCTCCTAGTGTCCACCTCATAATTTTTTTTTATAGGCTGCAACAAAGAAAACCATCCATTGATGTCTGTTGCTGGCACCATATAACTTTCCCCCACCCGACCCTCCCTCTCAGCACCCACTACCACACCCTCCCACACACACAAACAGCACTGACACTGGAGTGCCTAATTCCCCAGTGTCGTCACCTGAAATGCAGAAAATGGTCCCTCCCACCTGACCCTCCCACTCAGCACCCCCCAGCCCTTACTTACCCATCAGGGGTCCAATGATGTAATCCTTTCTCAACCGTAGACACGTCTTCACTTTTGAATGCTGGACCATGAACTGTGAAACACAGGTGTGCGGTTCAATGTATTTCAATAGGGATTTGAACTTAGTAGCATAACTTGATCAGGTGTGTAGTTCATGTATTTCAATGGGGATTTGAACTTACTGGCATAATCTGGCCATTGTTTTATATTTTTGCCTCAAATTTTCAACATGTCTTTTTTGGGACCCCGCCTCATGAACAATTACAGTGACATTAGGCAAATCTGTCCCGAAAGATTATTTTGTGGTCACTGTGTGAAATCATCTTTCACACAGGAATTTAACATTTTCTCTGCCCTTATTCATAAGGTGGGGCCATAAGAAGGCTAAGTTGAAATTTGGTGAAAAAATATTAAAAAACAAAATTATGAGCCTACATTAAAATTTGTGAACACAGGCTCATAACTTTGGTAACTTTCAATATTTTGACCCTACATTTTCAACATAGCCATTTCTTCACAGCACCTCATGAATGTGACAGCTGTCATTTTTATGTTGGCGCACTTGTGCAGCCAACATCTTGTGAGTAGAGCAGATTTGGAGGCGCGGTCACTGTTAGGCGAATGCAGGGCATGCATCAGTAGGTGCGTCCTGCATTCCCCAATCAGCCGGCAGCAGGGGCTGACACCCTGCCAAGCTAATCAGGTGAAGACATCACAGAAAAGGTCTGCTGCAATGAGAGCGAAGCTCTCATGCAGCGTGACCATAAGACGCCTCTCCTTACGTGCAGGCAGCATGGCGGAAGTGACTGCCACTGTTGTCTGTCAACCCCTCTTCCTTTATTGTGTGCCGATGGGGGTGCCCAATCCCCATCGGCATCATGTAACCTCCCCTTTCTTTGATTGCCGAGGGGGTGCTCAATCCCCCTCGGCATCATGCGCCCCCCAACAGTTTTTCTTTGCCAACAGGGGCCCAATCCCCATCAGCATGTATCCCTCCCTCCCCTTGAATTTTGCCAATGGGGGAGCCCACTCCCCATTGGCATAATGTTCCCCCCTTTTTTTTCGCTTGCCGAAAGGGTGCCCAATCCACCTCGGCTCCTGAGCCCCCCTTTACTTGTTTGCCGATGGGGGTGCCCAATCCCCCATCGGCTAAAGCACCCACTCACCCACACACAGGTGGCATGCTGGGAGCCCACCCCAGTATGCCAAAGCACCAATTAAAGTGAAAATGGTCCCACGATGTCTTCGGTGATTCACCACCGGAGGTTGGATCGCAGGGGTGTGGGGGTTGCAGTCTGTTTTAAGACCGAATTGGACCTCACTAGTGTTCCAGTGGAGGAGACCAGATCTTTTGAGAGTGTCGTGGTGGCAGGTGGAGGTTATAGAATGGTTCTCATCTATCGTCCACCCGGTGATGAGAAAACTTTCTTAAAGGAAGTGGCGGACTTCGTCGTCGGCCAGGTATTTGAGTCACCCAGGTTGATGGTGCTGGGTGATTTCAATGCCTGGATCGATGATGAACTCTCGCCGTTTGGTCAGCACTTCCTCCAATTGATGTGTTCATTGGGCCTCTCACTGGTAGTTACCTCTGCCACTCATAAATACGGCCACTCACTCGATCTGGTCTTCCTGCTGGGGTTACAGGCCTCTGAGGTGGGGGTGGAACCAGTCGGTTGGTCCGACCACTACACTGTGAGGTTCAATTTTGGCACCCAGGGCCGGCGTTAGGCACCCGCGAGCCCCGCGGCCGCGGGAGGCCCCCGCCCCACTGGCACTGACCCACCCGCTGACCCCCGCTGCATGCAACAACAACAAGGCCAGTAGACAAACAATACAATTGCAATCCCTGCTGCTGCATGCACACACAAATATTTCTGGGGCAAGGAAGTAACATGTACATGGACCTGGATCTGGCTGAGGGCTGAACACGGTCGCGGAGATGCGCACTCAGCTGTCAGGAAGGGAAAACATAGAGATTCTCAGTGTGGCTCTCAGTCAGCCAGCAATATTTCTGGGCAAGGAAGTAACATTAGACAAGTACACCTCAGCCTGATGACTACTATACAGCATAGCGCTTAAACACCTTACCGTCCAGCCTTCATCACCCTCAACTTGCTAAAGCGGGGAAAAAAAGGCAGCGCCAGCATCACATAGTTGCCGGTGGTTAGCAGTTTGGTTCCTTAGCCTTTACTGACTATGCATTAAAGTTGGAGACCCCACCGATCTCAGCTGCTCGCCCATTGGGGAAAAAAAATATATATATATATCCTGCCCACTTGTTGTACATGCGGCTCCTGCCCTCCACGCTGATTGTCCTGGCCACACAGTGATGTGACAGAGAGCCTGTCTCAGACTGTAAAAACTGCAGCATGTTTCCACATGTTCCCCCTATATGCTGCACATCATGGTGACGTGGAGGAGCAGTTGGAGCCAATCACAGGGCTCCACTCAGTCACTCAGTCCCTTGCTATTTTTTGCACCTCCTCTCCCTCGGACCTGAAACATTTGGTTCCCACTCAGGTCCGTGACGGCTCCATAAAGATGATCCCTTTGGCGCTCTTGGAGTCTATTCAACCAAGGACTAGTTCCAGAGCGTTGGAGTCGGAGAAGGAGAATCTTGCTGTGTAAGTCGCTTAGGCGTCGCTATCGATTCGCAACTGAACTTGGAGGAGCCGAAGAAGAGAGAGAGAGAGAGTCAGACTCGGGGAGTGGGACTGGGAGAGAGAAAGAGAGAGAACGCCGCCATGAGAGACAACTCAGTCACACAGAGAAGACCACTGCTATCTGCATGCATCTTAAGCCACAGCCACTCAACTGGTAACCCGGTTCCATTCTGATCTTGAGTACTGCTGCTGGCCTGCCTATCCTCGCCACCGCTGATACAGCCCTCGGTGCTATTGTGCTCAGTACTGCTTGCTGTGCGCTGACTGCTGTGCTGTCTCTGTAAATCATTTATTTCTTTAAGAAATAACTGTTCGCTCAACAAGCAGCAGCAGCAGCTGTCTAGTTCCTTAACTATATGCTTTTGATTGTAGAGTGATTACTGGGGGCCGGCCCGGGTCTGTGGAGCCCCAGTCATAGAGAGTTTGCTGGGAGGCCCCAAAGTCCTAAAACCCGGCCCTGTTGTGCCCCTCGTGGGCCTACCCCAGTGGAGATGGTCAGTATGCGCCCTTTATGGGATGTTACGCCACTGGCTAACTGCGGTTCTTGACCTATCAGAGTTTCCTGGGTTGAGCATGAATCCGGAAGAAATGGTGCAGGCCTATAATAAGGCTGTCACCTCTGCTCTGGATTTAATTGCCCCCACCTGTGTCGACCTCTCTCCCTTAGCCCCGATCCCCATGGTTTGATCAGGATCTGAGGGAGTTGCAGAGACAGTACTGCAGGTTGGAGAAGTGGTTGGTGGAAGTCGGCTCTGATGCCGACCATCTTAGACTTCTAGAGCATTATAAACTCTACCAGTCAGCAATTACTCATAAGAAGGCAGTGCTCCTGTCCGGAGAATTACTGCCGCTCAGAATCGACCAGCCCAGCTCTTCCGAACTGTGGACAGACTGTGCAACCCAGCCTGTCTGCAGTTCCATCGAGCTTTTTCACAGTTACAGTGTGAGGAGCTTGCTCGATTCTTTGCTGATAAGGTGGCCGACATCAGGGCCGAGATTTGCGCCACCTCCTCCATGGGAGTTGCAGTGGTCCAGCATATGGTTGCAAGCACCTTGTCTACCTGGAGTTCCTTCACAAGGCTGGAAATCGAGGATATTATGAGGATTGTCCTAGATATATGCTCCACTAGCTGTAGTTTAGACCCAGGTCCCACAGGCCTGATTGTGGGCTGTGGGGATGTCATCATCCCGGTTCTTACCAGGATAGTCAGATGTTCCCTGGACACTGGTGAATATCCCCGCTCCCTGAAGGAGGCGGTAGTGACACCAGTGTTGAAAAAAACATCTTTGGACCCAGACTCCCTGGTAAACTACAGACCTATCTCGAACCTCCCCTTTGTTGGGAAGGTTATCGAGAAAGTGGTGGCAGCCCAGTTAGACAACCATCTTACCATCCATAATATCTATGATCCTCTTCAATCAGGTTTTCGTAAGAGACACAGCACTGAGACTGCCCTGGTTCAGGTCCTCAATGCTCTCTTGATGGCAAGAGACCAGAAAAAACGGTCCATTTTGGTCCTTCTGGACCTGTCAGCAGCTTTTGACACCGTAGACCATGGGGTGTTGCTTGAGCGCCTGAGATACATCTGTGGGTTGTCAGGCTTGGTCCTCAGATGGTTTACTTCCTTTCTCACAGGTAGACCTCAGAGGGTGGTATCGGGGATTTTTTCCCTCTGAGCCTACTGCTCTGACCTGTGGGGTGCCTCAGGGCTCTGTGCTTTCTCCCATGTTGTTTGCGGTGTACATGCTTCCCCTCGGAGACATTTTAAGAAGATATGGGCT
The DNA here is from genome assembly GCA_016271365.2 of Neoceratodus forsteri. Classification (NCBI taxonomy): domain Eukaryota; kingdom Metazoa; phylum Chordata; order Ceratodontiformes; family Ceratodontidae; genus Neoceratodus; species Neoceratodus forsteri. The sequence continues at coordinate 1,052,498,025 of CM057449.1, forward strand.
GGAGTTTCACTGTTATGCTGATGATACCCAGCTCTATCTATCTTTTGTATCTGACCAGAATAGAGCTCTCTCAGTGTTTAACAGCTGTCTCAGGGAGATCCAGGATTGGATGAGGTCCAGCTGGCTGAAGTTGAACTCTGGGAAGACTGAGGTGTTGGTTGTGGATCCCAGTCGCTGTATTAAGGGGACGGGTGGATGCTTAGCCTCCGGTCTATTCTTGGGAGGTGCGGAGCTCCCGACCTCTGAAAGGGTGCGAGATCTGGGGGTGATTCTGGATGATCAGCTGACTTTGCGTGCGCAAGTGTCAGCGGTCATTAAGACATCCTTCTACCATCTTAGGAACATCACCAGGATCAAGCACCTTGTTCCATCTGGCGACCTACTTACGCTGATCCACGCCTTTGTGACCTCTCGCCTGGACTACTGCAATTCCCTTTACTTTGGGCTGTCTGGGGTAGATATCCGCCACCTGCAGCTAGTGCAGAACTCGGCAGCCCGGTTGTTAACGGGGACTTCTCGTTCCTTGCATATCACACCGGTGCTCCGAGATCTGCACTGGCTGCCAATTCAGTGGCGAGATCACCTTTCGAAGTGAGTCTTCTGACTTGTAAAGCCCACACGGGTTGGAGCTGACTACCTGAAAGAGCTCCTGGTGCCTTACTGACCGACGCGTCCACTCCGCTCCACCAACGAGGGGTTGCTAGAGATCCCAAGGGTTAGTTTAAAATCTTCTGGTGCCTGAGCTTTTATGTTTGTGGCACCCACCCTCTGGAATTCAGTACCACGTTGGATTCGAGAGTGCATGACGGTGGAGGGTTTTAAAAAGGGCTTAAAGTCCTTTCTATGGAACAAGGCATTTTCAAATAATGCTGATGTATTTTAATTGCCCCGCTGTTAATTTTAGTCATATGAAGTATTGTATGGTTTTAGAATGTTTTTATCTGTAATTTATTGTAATGCGCCTTGGTTTTAAGAAAGGCGCAGACAAATAAAGTTTATTATTATTATTTTTTTGTATCTATAAAGCAAAACAGGTCCCTCATAGTCTTCCACACCCCTCCCACAACCCCGCACCCACCACTGCACACCCCTGCCTCCCACACCACCCCCACCCCATACTTACCTCCGGAGTCCGGTGCAATGATCTTCAGTGGACCGGGAACACGTCTGCACTCTTCAAAGCCGACCGCGAACTGAGGAAATGCCGGTAAGCTGTATAATGGAATAAATAGGGTTTTTTCAACTTTAATGCATATCTCAGGCATTTTGGGAAATTTTTACACCAAATTTTCAACATGTGGTTTTGGGACCCCTCCTCATGAATTCTGTCACTGTCATATCGTTAATCAGTCCGAAAGGTGATTTTGCAGTCACTGTGTGAAATCACCTTTTGGGACTCATTACGGATGACAGTGCACTGTTCATGAGTGGGATCTGAAAAGACTATGTTGCAAATTGGTGGAAAAATCCAAAAAATGGCTGTTTTACAAATGTGCTTTGCGCAGCAGCTATGGAGGCTCGTAACTTCGTGAATTCACAATATTTTCATGCCAGATTTTCAACATTGTCATTTTTGTACACCTACTTGTAAACAGTACAGCTGTCATTTTTCACATCCTGGCCGAAACGTGTTTCCGCACTTCCGGCACACAATATCGCGGTCGCTGTGGGAAATCACTGTTTGGGCCAGATTATGAAAATGACAGTGACACTGTTCATGAGCAGAGGTCCTAAAATGCCTATGTTGAAAATTTGGTGACGATACTCTATAAAATGACTGTGTTACGAGCGTGCATTGGCAGATTGCACACATGCTCGTAATGTGCATTTGTAATATTTTCACTCTGGATTTTCATCATTGGCATTTTTCTACACCTCTTGATGAACAGTACAGCTCTCATTTCACATATCCTGCCCAAAATCTGTTTCGCGCGTCCAGCACTCAAAATAAGCGCGGTCATAATGAAATCACTTATTAAGGACAGTTTGAGAAATAACAGTGACACTGCACATGAGCAGAGGTGCTAAAATGCCTATGTTGAAAATTTGGTGCGAGCGTCCATAAAATGACTGTGTTACAAGCGTGCGTTGTGCATTTCCCACGCACCCTTGTAACTTCCCAAATTTGCAATATTTACATGCCACATTTTCAACACTGGCATTTTTTACCGCCTCCTTATGAACTGTACAGCTGTCATTTTTCACATCCTGCCCAAAATGTTTTTCCGCGCTGCATTACCAAAGCCAATGCTAGTGCGACAACATTTGGCATTGACAAATGCTTGTTCTGATTGTGGCCAAAATGTGTTTTTGCATCCTGAAAGGTGATTTAGCAGTCACTACATGACATCACCTTTCAGCAAAGAGTTGAACATTTTCTCTGCACTTTTTCATGAGGTGGGGTCATAAAAAGGCTATGTGAAAAATGTGGGGCAAAAATATTAAAAAAACAATAAAGTTATGAGCCTACCTTGAAATTTACAAATGCAGGGTCATAATTTGGGTAATTTTCAATATTTTGACTCCAAATTTTAAACATAGTAATTTCTTCACAGCAGTGATGCAAGTGAACAGGAACGCACAGGAACTCATTTCCTGTACCTTTTTTAAAGCAGGAACGGAGTTCCTGTACTTCTTCCCACTGACACTGGAACTGAAATTCTTAAACCAGCAACATAATGTCAGTTTCTGGGCCTGTGACCTGAAATCAGGGTTTCAATAACAACATTTCACTTGTACCACAATGCTGTTTTCCTAGAAATACTTCAATATCTTTAACTGAATCTACTTGTGTCTAAATAGATAGATGTGTCGCGACACAGCTATCCTTTAGTTTGAGGATCTTCATTCTGCATTTCTTATTTGCCAGTGTCTGAGCTCCTGTACGTCTTGCCTACCACTTGTACCACTGCTTCACAGTACCTCATGAATGTGACAGCTGTCATTTTTCGAATCCTGGCCAAAATGTGTTTTCGTACTTGTGGCGCGGAATGATGTTTTGGCGGGGATTTGAAAATCTTCACCTGTAAGGGTCCACTAGGTGAGACAATAAAAGACTGCTGAAAATTTGGTGTACAAATATGGTCAAATACCCAGGTTATGACTGAACATTACTCTGTTTCAGCGTTCACTGATAACTTGGCTACTTTTCAATATTTTGTCTCCAAACATTCAACATAGCCATTATTTCACACCACTCATAAACTTGACGTGTCATTTTTAAAATCCCTGGATGACGTGTGTTTTCGCATCTCTGGTGAGACATGACATTTCAGCCAATATACTATAAATGGCACATGTCATGTCTATAAGGCAAATCCTAAAACAAGTATCTTCAAAACTTGGGATAAAAATAAAAAATTGTTTACCAAGCATCAAATGTTCGGCTATGATAAATGCTTGTTAAATTTAGTGACTACAGAACCCAAGGCTAACTCATTTGTGTCACTACTCACCAGGTCTGACGTTTTCAGCTTTGTGGGCTCAAGTTGATGCTGATGCTCCTTCGCTTTCTCTGCCAACTCCAGTCACCTCATTGCCATCTCTGCCTCCATTTTCCTTTCTTCTCTTTTTTTCTTGCTCCATCCTCATTTTCTCCAGCTCAAAGTGCTGTTGTAAGTTTATCCTCTCCAGTTCCACTGATTCTGTGGTCTCAAGATACAGGCTTTCTTCTGCAATTCGTTCTTGTCTATCTAGTGCCAACTGGTGTGATTTCTCCTGACTCTTGGTCCCTTCTGTGGCTCTGATGACTCATTCTCTGCTGCACCTGTTTTCGCTTGCTCAGCTTCCATCAGTGCCTGTACCTCTGCTCCACTGATGCCAGCCTACTTGTTGTCCCCTCATCCTGTCTGAAGCAATCAGATGACAGAGCTTTCAGGGTTGTGGCCCCAGTGTTGTGGAACTCCCTCCTGGGAAGTATCACTCTGTGGGCACAGTGGAGGCCTTTAAAAGTCTACTAAAAATGTATTTATTTGAGCAAGCCTCCCCAGCTAGCAAGTCTTTTTGCTAAATATACTGTGTTTATGGTTATATTTAATATGTTTTAATACATATGGCTTGTTTGTTTTACATGTTAAACCTCGTACAGCACCCTGAACCCTAGGGAAAGGATGCTCTACAAACAACATTGCCTTGCCTACCAAGTCCGCTTTGAGTGATCCTTTAGGTGCTACTCCTTTTGAACCACACAAGTTCTGCAGTGCAGGCACTTTCGTCTCTTGATATTTTTGTGCCATATTGCTGCTTTGCAAACAGTTCTCTTGTATCTGGATTGAGTTCTCAGTTCTCTTCTTTCAAATACCTCACAGGGTAAATAAGGTACAGGAAGGGAATATTTTTCAGAGGAAAAGATGCACGAGACAAGTGGACATGCAATGGAGCTGGAAGGGGGAAAATTTAGGAGAGATGTGAGGAAGTACTTTTCACTGACAGAGTGGCAGATGCTTGCAACAGTCTTCCAGCAGAGGTGGTGAGGGTGAAAACAGTGGTGGGCTGAAAGCATGCATGGGATAGGCACAATAGCCAGTGGGATGCTGGGGTGCACAGGGAGGGGCAAGGCAAGGTCAAGCCAATTTTATTTCTAAGGCGCCAAATCCCAGAGGCTCTGGGTGCCTTACACGATAAAAACAGGATACAAATACAGAAATAACATATATGCAGTAGCAAAATATTTGAAATAACATTCTTAAAAGCATAAATATAAAATGTAAATATGCGGTATAAATATACCATTGCTGAGAGTCGGGGAAACGGGGGAGATGGCTTAATCCCCAAAAGCCTGGCAAAAGAGATGGGTCTTAAGCCTCTGCTTAAAGACACCAATCGTGGTATCACCAGCAGAAGAAAGAGGTGGTGACGCCACTGTACAGATCATTGGTGAGGCCTCATTTGGAGTACAGTGTCCAGTTCTGGAGGCCTCATCTCTTAAAGACATAGACAGGGTGGAAGCAGTTCAAAGAACGGCAACAAAGATGGTGCAGGGCCTGCACCAAAAGTCATATGAGGAGAGACTGGGAGACCTCAATATGCATACACTGGAGGAGAGGAGAGACAGGGGAGATATGATAGAAACCTACAAATATCTAAAGGGAATAAATAGGGTACTGGAGGGTAGCATCTTTCAGAAAAGGAGATGTTCAGGAATGAGGGGGCATGACATGAGGCTGGAATGGGGTAGACTAAGGGGTAAAGTGAGGAAGTGTTTTTTCACTGTAAGGGTGGTGGATGCATGGAATAGACTCCTAGTGGAGGTGGTGGGGCCAAACACAGAGGGGGTGTACAAAAATGCATGGGACAGGCATAGGGGAATCCTAGTGATAGGAATGAGAAGGTAAAGTCGGAGATCTATTAGGGTCTGTAGCTTTTGTAATAGGTTGGGAAAATGGGCAGACTGGATGGGCCTAGCAGTACTTATCTGCCATCAATTTCTATGTTTCTAAGAGAATCTTAGTTGGAAATGGGGTGGGGGGCCAAAGATCAAGTAGGGTCTGTGGTGACAGTATAGGCAGGGAAAAAATGGGCAGATTGGGTGGGCCAAGCGGTCCTTATCTGCCATCAGTTTCTATGTTTCTACACATAGACAAATCCCACCACCACCAATATGTAACAGTCGTGCTCACTCTTAAAGCTTTTCACAAAATGGTACGCTACCACCCTTTTATGGGACAGACCAAGGAGATGGTTTGCAGGCTTTCCATCCTAGCATGGTAACCATATAATACCTTATTTGCACACCCTCCAGGGTAAAGCTCGCGTGTTTTAAGGTTGCCAATGCAGTCCTCTAACTTTTCTCCACTGAATGCCTCAGATTGCCTTCGGTAGTCTGTCTCATGTCTTCGCTAGGTGGAAGTCACTGTCTTAAATATGGAATTCAGGCCACACTGAGCAGATATTAAATGAAAATAACATCTCTTTGTTTGCTGTTTAAAAAAGGTTGGTTCTCGATGCATGCCAGTTTGCATATGGACACAAAATTTGCTGTGCTCTTCTAGATATCTTTTTGGGCAGATGGTGCAATCCTATGAAAGCAATGTTTCACACAGTCATTCCCAATTCAGACTGACTATATAGCCTTCCTATAATTAACACCCCTGCTCCAGCAAAGATGTTAAAAAGTCTCTTTGAAGTTTTACATATTTTCATATGCCTCATTTGTCCAAACACCAGGCTTCTCCCCCAGCTGGTTACAGTTCCTGCTATCCCTCCATTAAGTGTGCCACCATATTCCTGCAAGTACTAACTTTCCCAGGCCTCTCATCTGCCATGTCAACATAGAAAGAAGAACACATCTACACTGCCTGCTAATCTAACTATAGGGGTGCCCAGGACACCATGTGTCACAGTTACTCTGAGACTTCCAGTGCCACTCTTGTCCCAAAGGAGTAGTAATGGAAAGGGGAGGGGTTAAAGGGGAGTTCTGCTTTGGCATCAGGCCGAGAAGGAAGGAAGGTAGAGAGAAGTGAGGAGGAAGTGTAGAGTAAGCTGTCTGGAGACCAGCCCTTGGTGGAAGCCTTGCAGTGCCTGTCATGGTTCCATGCCATTTCTGGGAATAGATTGCAGAAAAAATTGACTGAAATAGTGGAGGTCACTAACACCCTGTTTACTCTCTGGCAGAGTAATTTGAGAGCGAAGGAGAAGGAACTTTTGAGGCCCAACTTGTTGAAGTTAAAAGGACGAAAGGATCGACTATGTCCACAATGTTACTGTCTGGCATGGGGCCCTCGGTGTAAAGTGTATGTACTGGTTATCTTTTGAGACTGAAATATCAATGTTCATATGTAAAAAACAGCTATTGCCTGAAATCTCTGAATGTGAAAGGGTATCAGAATTCTGGGTCCATAATCAGGGTGTTGATTTTGAATTGAACCGAACAATGCGCCCAGCATGGCCATGGCTGAGATTTGGACCTGGATTTACCAGCTGCCTGCAGAAACTCAGTGTCTTGATCTGCCTCATGGAGGTAGGATGGAGTGTTGAAGAAGTAAGAGATACACTGAGTGTAGTGGTTGTGAGGAATTGCTATGATATTACTGATAAAGATGAGTAATTGTGATTGATGAATAAGTGCCCTTCTTGAGAACTCCTCCTATTGCTTTGAATATTACTATTATTTTTTTTTTGTCAAATCTCTTTCTCTCCTGTCCGGAACTCTCTCAGGCTAACTCACTCGCCTGAACTGCTCTACCTCCCGCTGTGTTCCCCGCCATCTTCAAAGTCGTTATGACTCCCCAGGGACACGGGGGGGGGGCTACTGCCCCAGGGAGATCGAAGGGGGCAGTGGCAGAGAACCAGCTTTGGGCATATGGCGACGGCACTGGAAGAGCTGTCGCCTATCTGGCAGGAGGGGCTTTTTTCCCCTTATATGCCATCCTCCCCCCTCCCCCTGTGCGTGGTGCATGTCCCAACATTGCAGAGCATGGCAACCCTGCCTGCATCTGGCCACGCTGTCTTCATGCAGTCCAGTGCTCTGTAGCACCCCCGGTCTCCACCAGGGGCCACTAGAGCTCTGGACATCCCAGTACACTCTCCCCAGGAAAGGCGAGCAGCCCAGCAGGCACTCAATCTGATCCCTCCCCTGTCGACCCTCGGCACCTGAGCTTGCACCCAAACCTGGGTCACTGGCGTGGCGTGAGGTGTGGCAGCCAGCACCTCAACCCTCTGCACCACTGGGCCGAATATTACTGTTATTGACTTCTGTGTTCTGGTACCACTCATCATCTCAAGGGACCAGTCTCAGTGTGTCAACCTTAGGGCTCTCCTTGTTACTAGAAACCATGTCTGACCTTCTCCTCAGTGTGAGAGGGCCCCATATGTAACCTGACTACAAGGGCTGGCTTACACACTGGTGCCCGAATAGGGGCACCACTGTGTAGGATCACAGAAATGGTGAGCTTAGCACCTGAAACCTTCTGGACTTAAGGAGATGCCATAGACAAGATCAATAAAGATTTGGATCCTTGGATGTTTTCATGCCTTCCCCAGTGCATGACTGCTTGGATAATAGAATGTGACTGTCTGGAGCAAAGAATTTGTATGGTGTCAGAGGACTGAAGGTACTTCATTTCCAGAGCGCTTTCTGGGATAATAAACAAAACAAACCTTTGCCATCTATGATATCACCCCCATACTCTGTGATAGGCTATGCAGTGGAATCAGGAGGGTCTGGTAAATATGAACAGCATGTTTTCCCTAAAATAAAACTAGCCCCAGGACATTGAAGAGCATCATGCCTAGGGCAGCAGTTTTGCTGGAAAGGGTCTGGTTTGTACGGAGCAGTGCAGCTATGCCTGTGTCAACTAACAGTGGCAGACACAGTACGTACCGGTGCCTCAGAGAGAAAGTGTGGAGTGTGCGTCAATTGTATGGGTCAAGGGAGTGTAAGGCCAGGATTATTTGCCCCAGAGATAGGGACCTGATGGAATTAACAAGCATTCTCCCCATCTTGGTGTGCACATCTGGGACATACTGATATACAGTAGTGTGATATCAGGCCTGTAAGCCCCTGTGCCCATTGAGCACAGCCACTGAACTTACATCAGAGTGTGATCCTGAAGACAGGCTCGGGAGGGGAAGAACATCAGTATTGCTCAGGCTGGTGAAGATGATTTGCAGATGAAGCAATGTGCCAGTGCCCATCAGTGGATGGCCTCAATGGCCAAGTAATGGGCAGCCATGTCAACATGGAACACTATGTTGGGGGTATCCCCTAGAGTAGGCTGGTGGGTTAGTAGAAATCAGGTAGTGAGCAGTGTGAAGGCCAGGAGCCTGATGTCTGGATGATGCAGGCGTGTTATCCTTCCTGGCAGCTGATGGTTACTGTACTGGGGGACCACTTCCCATAGCCGCTTCAAGGCACACTCCTCAGTCTGAAGTCACCATTATAGTTAACATCCCTGTGGAGGCCCAAGTAGATATATTTGCTGCATCTGATATGAAGCTGAGAGAAACCCTTAGTTCTACCCCAAATGAAGACCTTTCCAGATCCATCTAGCTGAGCCTTCACCAGTACACACCCATAATTCTGCAATGTTTCAGGGTAAGACTCAGAGCTCCACTTGAAAGACCCTTGCCTTTGGTAGCACGCACTACTTCTTCATAGAGCTTCTGACACAGTTGAGACAATTTTGAAAAAATATAATATTTGGGCATAGATGTAGTGTATATTTCATATTTTATTCTGTAATTCTCACCCTTATTTCCTTATTACTAAGGGTATTTGCATGAATACAGTATATCTACTTGTCGTCAAGGCACAGGTCAGGAAATGTAGGAAAGCCAGGAGCAGTTGTAGAAGTCACCAAAAATATTTATTTACACTAGCAGAAAATTAAAAAAAAACCTGCCCAGTATAACTATTTACAAAGGCAAAATAAAACAGAGAACATACATTAGAGTTTTCCTTCAATCTCTGTGTCCTTTTTTCTCTCTCAATCAGTTGCAGCTCCGCTCTCTTATAAGTCCTTACAACCCCCATTCTTAACAAACATCCTGTTCCTGTTAGTATCAGGCAGGCCCCTTTTCCACAGCTCTTCTGCAAAAGTCTTAAATATTTGCACTCAGGTAACCTCTTTAGTTCCCAAAAGCTTTTTGCAAACATCTCAAAATATAATTACATACATTTCAACAGTAACAGGGATCCTAATATTAGTTACATTTCCACATAATGATCTGCATATATTTTTATATCAGCAGATATGCAAGGGAGAAAAAAAGACAGACAGCAAGGGAAGGCTGAGAGACAGTGAGAGGCAAAGAATTGTGAGACTGTCGGGGTGATCAAGTCCTAGGTCTCAAAAGAAAATTTGGTTGTGCAACCAGAAAGACTAGAGGCAGAAAAGGAATGAACAGATCTTTGCATTTAAACACTTTCTCCATAACAACTGGGACAGGGACCTATTCCACCCTGTCACATACACCCCCTCCTTAAGAGGGAACCTGTTTTATCAAACAGGTTTCCCGAACTTTCTATTAATTTTCTACTACTGTACTAATAGCTTCAAATCTTCAGAAATTAAGCACATGTGCATTATCTGTTTTTCTATAACAGTACAGCAAACAGTAAAGTTTAAAGCCATACATTTGTTTTTCAACCTTCAAAACCCTCAATTCCTGATCCATATCTTGACAGAAAATCAGCATTGATATTCTTTTTACTAGCTTTGTGTATCACCGTGAATTTAAATGGCTGTAGTGCCAGGTACCACCTTGTGATTCTGGAATTTTTGTCTTTCATTTGATTAAGCCAACAGAGAAGATTCTGATTTGTTATAAGTACAAAGTCAGTTCCTAGCAAATAAAACTTAAGGGACTTCATTGCCCACTTTGCTGCTAAACATTCCTCTTCAATGGTGGGGTACCTTTTATCTCTGTCATGCAGCCTCCTACTTATGTACAGAATAGAATTTTCTGTCCCATTCATATTTTGATTCAGGACTGCACCTAGGCCTACCTCTGATGCATCTGTTTGTAACAAAAATGGTTTCTCAAAGTCTGGGCTTCTTAAAACAGGAGCTGAATATAATGTAGCCTTAATGGCTTAAAAAGTTTCCTCACACTCTGAGGTCCATTTCACAGTATTTGGGTACCATTTTTTCATGAGTTCTGTGAGGGAAGTAGCTAACTCTGCAAAGTTAGGAACACATCTCTGATAATAACCAGCTAGCCCTAAAAATGACCTGACATGTTTCTTTGTTTGAGGGACAGGGCTGTTAGCTACAGCTTCTGTTTTAGAAATTTCAGGCTTAACTTCTACATTTCCCAACACATAGCCCAAATATGGTTTCCTGCATGCACAATGCACATTTGGTAGGCTTAATTGTCAGACCTGCATTTTTGATAGCTTGGATAGCTGCTCATAGGTGTTCCAAGTGGCTTTTCCAGTCTGGACTGTGCACCATGACATCATCCAGGTACGCAGCACAATAACCAGTGTGAGGTGATAAAATTAATTCCACGTACCGCTGGAATGTAGCTGGCACACCATGTAAACCAAATGGGATGGTGGTGAACTGATAGAATCCTATAGGGGTGGTAAATGAGGTTTTGTCTCTGGATTATTTAGTTAAAGGTATTTGCCAGTAACCCTTGGTGAGATTGAGGAAACTGATATATTTTGAACTACCCAGTCTGTCCACCAAATCATCTGTTCTGGGCATAGGATAACTGTCAAATGCTGACACTTAAGTTTCCTAAAATCAAGGCAGATTCTAACACTCCCTTCTTTTTTGTTTACAATTACCATTGGAGATGACCAAGCACTCCTCGACTCCTCTATAATACCCAGTTATTTCATTTTTTATATTTTCTTAACCACGTCAGCTCTTAACTGCTCTGGTAACCTGTTTGTCTTTTGCCTAATAGGATGAGCATTCCTTGTCCCTATAACATGCTCAACCCCTTTTGCTCAGCCCGGTATTGTGGTAAATGTACTGTTAAATGTCTTTTGCACAATTCGAATGTCTGCAGTTTGTTGTGCGGTTAAGGAAACATTCACCTTTACAGCATCAGCATTTGCAGTTTGTTCCAGTCTATCATAAGCTACATCCATATCTTCTTTGTCAGTTTCTGGTAAAACTAGCAAAGTAGCTTTTGGCATTTTTTCAACCCATTTCTTGAGGAGGTTAGCATGGTATATCTTAGTAGGATTTTTCTTTTCAGGGGTCTCAACCTCATAGTTAATGGTGCCAGTACATCTAAGCACTTTATAAGGCCTTTGCCACTTCATTAACAGTTTATTTTCTGTTGTGGGTAGCAGTATGGTCATAATATATCTTCAGGTGATTATGGGTCTCTTCTGGATTACTATGGGCAATTTCAACATATTTTGGCAGTTTCTTTCTTAGGGCACACATATAAGACGTTATAAATTGTTTCTGAGTGGGGTTATCGTCCCACGTTTCTTTTATCACATCCAGTGGCCCTCTTGGCTGTCTACCATACAGCATTTCAAATAGTGAAAACCCTGTTAATGCCTCTGGCACTTCTCTGTAAGCAAAAAGTAGTAAGGCAAGTATTGGTCCCAATCTTTTCCTTCCCCTTTTACAAACCTTTTTAACGTGCATTTTAGAGTTTGGTTAAAACGCTCAACAAGACCATCTGTCTGAGGGTGATAGAGGGAGGTTCTTATGGCAGTGATACCTAGTAGTCTGTACAGCTCCCTAAGTAATGCAGCACCAAAATTACTATCTTGAGCAGTAATAATTTCTTTAGGTATGCCCATTCAGCTGAAAATTTTTGCAAGCTCTGCTGCCACCGTTGAAGCTGTGATAGTACGCACTGGAACTGCTTCTGGGTGTCGAGTAGCATACAGTAGTTGCATACTACCAGGATAAATCTATTACCTTTTTTACTTTTGTCTAAAGGACCAACGACATGCATTGCAATTCTCTCAAAAGGCACATCTATCAAGGGTAGGGGCACCAGGGGCAGCTTGTCTTTTCTAGTGACTGGGGCTACTTTCTGAAACTCAGCACAGGAATTACAGTAGGTAACAATATCTTCATGAATTCCAGGCCAGTAAAATCTATACAGCAATCTGGCAAAGGTGCAATCCCTCCTTGAGTAACCAGCCATAGGACTATCATGTGCTATCTGTAACAACTCTGTTCTATACTTTTGTGGTATAACCAATTGTTCTGACTGTTCCTGTGTCTGAGGTTTAACCCAAACTCTGTACAGTAGCCCATTAAATTTTTTAAACATTGGTTCACCCTGTTTTGGTTTCACCCCCAGCTGCTTAAAATAACCCTGGAGAGAAACATTGTTAGCTTGTTCTGAAAGAAAATCATAATCAGTTATCAATTTAGTTTCAGCATTTTCATATGTTAACCCCTTATGTCCATCAGTCATTTGTTGCCACAGTTTCTTCAGGCATCGTCTTTCTTTCCTGGATTTCTGGATCTTGGAGCTGTGCTCAAACAAGTCCGAATCAAAATCACTGAAAGTAAAAGTGTCCCCACCATCTGAAATTTTCTTTGCCTGAGCTCTTGTCACCACAGCTGCTGAAACATCAGGATTTACTTCCTTGTTGATTAACTCAGTAAATCCTGGACAGTCATTTCCTGTTTTTTTTTCTCTTCCCTGCCATCCTTTGTTCTGCCACATCAGGAGCACAAGGCATCTGCCTTGGTTTCTTCCTGCTTGGAGCCCCACGGTGGACCCCTCATGTAGCCTTGGATTTCCCCCCAGGTGGGGACGAGGTGGGGCCTGTACCCCTTGAACTAGCAGCACTTTGTTGGGGCTGCCACGTGGGACAGGCAGGGGACCATTGAGGTCTGTGCTGACGCTCTGCCTTCCTGGAGCTCAGGAGGCAATTTTCCTCTTTCTTCTGGGCATGCCATGCACCCTGACATCAAGGCAGAGCTCTGCCAACATCTGGCATGCCCCATCCCTCTTCTATGGTTGGGCACTCGCTGTACCCCAGGCCTCTGCCTGGGGTCAATTGAGCACCAGACCTGATACCCCTCCCTCCCCAGAGAAGGCGAGTGGTCCACAGATGCTCAGCCTTCTCCCCCTGGCTGGCCTTCCAGCTTCCTGGGCTTGTTCCTGAACCCAGGTCACCAGCGTCACATGCAGTAGCACTACTGCTGTGCCGGCAGGCGACTGGCAGTCATTTCCAATAATCACAGGTACAAGCAACTTAAGTACTACCCTCACTTTCATTTGGTGTGACACACTCTTAATGGTCTGAGTCACTTGGGTGGTAGGATAGTATCAAGTGTCCCCATGGATGCAGATGACACCAGTACCTAGTCCTTTTGCACAGTGTTTTCCCAGCACCTCAACATGCACTATGGTCTGTCTGCTTCCTGAATCAGTGAGTCCCTTTACAGTCTTATCTCCTACCTTCACATCTGTTAAGTACTTGCCCCAATTTGCCAAGGACAAATCTGCTCCAGTGCCACTCTCCTTACTATGGCAGTTTCTTGCAATATGGCCTGGCTTATTACAGTTATAGCAAATAACGTCTCTGGGCACAGATGTGTTACCCCCGCCAGAGTTCTTATCAGGCTTGGAGTTTAAATGGGAAAAAGAGTGTCTTACCAGTGCTTGGCTGTTATCTCGCTGCTGTGGCATTTGTCTGGCCATTTGGTAGTGTTCGGCCAAAGAAACAGCCTTTTCCCCAATTTCTGGTTGGTGTTCCTTTACCCAAAGTTTCACATCTGTAGGCAGGATGATGATGAATTGCTCCATGGCAAATGTGTAGATGATTTGTGGGACTGTTTTGCTCTCTGGTTGGAGCCTTTTTATCAGGAGTTCTCTGAGTCGGGTGAAGGCTTCTCAAGGATTGTCGACTGAGTTGTACCTCGGAGATCAAAATCTCTGCCTGTAGGTTTCTCCTGAGATGTCAGACCTTTTCAGGATTTTGTTTTTCACCAGGTTACAGTTTTCTGACTGTGCAGTGTCTGTACTGCTGTAGGCAAGTTGGGTTTTCCCTGTAAGATCGGGTACCAGTCTGATTGTCCATTGCTGCTTTGGCCATTGGCAGGCAGTGGCAACTCTTTCAAAAGTTGTCAGGTATGCCTCAATATCATCTGAGGAACACAACTTTGTAAGTTTAATAGCTTTTAAGTTGCTTGTGTTTTGTTGCTCATCTGAATATGTGCCAGATCCTCTGCCTTTGATAGCTTGCAAGGCATCCAGCCATCGCTGCTCCAGTCGCTGCATCTCTTCTCTCCTCTGTGCTTCTAAACACTGAATCTCTTTCTCTCTCTGCTTCTCAGACTTTTTTTGTTGTATAGCTCACCTTTTGAAAAAGTTCATCAGGCTTTCAGGTTCTGTCACTGCCTGTTCTTTTTCCATAACTTGTGCTGGCTGTATAGTCTCAGCTTGGACTTCTGTCTCTGCTAGTTTGGCTGCCATTTTTCTGGTAACCACTCCTGGACTTACTGCTGCAGAATCCATACCTTTCTCTATGCTTCCCTGGTACTAGGTCCAGTACCCACATACAAAATTCCTGTCTTAGGGTATACATAGCATAAATCCCATTCAGGCTGACACCATCTGTCATCAAGGCACAGGTCAGGAAGCATAGGAAAACCAGGAGCAGTTGTAGAATTCACCAAAAATATTTATTTACACTAGCAGTAATATAAAAAAATAAACTTGTCCAGTATAACTATTTACAAAAGCAAAATAAAACAGAGAACATCTGTCAGAGTTTTCCTTCATTCTCTGAGTCCTTTTTTTCTCTCTCAAGCAGTTGCAGCTCATCCATCTTATAAGTCCTTCCAACCCCCATTCTTAACAAGCATCCTGTTTTTATAAGTATCAGGCAGGTGCTGCAAGAACACAGTGTGCCTCAGCTGAGGTCCCTTTTCCACAGCTGTTCTGCAAAAGGCTTAAATATTTGCACTCAGGTAACCTCTTGAGTTCCCAATAGCTTTTTGCAATCTTCTCAAAATATAATTATATACATTTCAACAGTAACACTATATATTTTCTAAACAAAGGGATCCCAATATTAGTTATGTTTCCACATAATAATCTGCATATATTTTTATATCAGCAGATATGCAAGGGAGAAAAAAAGACAGACATCAAGGGAAAGTTCTGAGACAGTGAGAGGCAAAGAATTGCGAGACTGTCAGGGTGATCAAGTCCTAGGTCTCACAGGAAAATTTGGTTGTGCAGCCAGATAGACAAGAGATAGAAAAGGAATTAACAGATCTTGCTTTTAAACATTTTCTCCATAACAATTGGGACAGGTTCCTGTTCCACCCTGTCACACTGCCCTTTTAGCCCTGGCTGCCTGCTTATACCTGACATCATAATTCTGTCTATGACATCAGCATTTGTTGTTGTGGAGATAATTATGATGCCATAAATGGGACTGTGATGTCATGTGTAGAGAAGCAGGACAAAAGGATCTTGTTTTCATGCAACTTTAAGTAAAAAAGAAAATGGGGAATTAATTACTGAAAATATATAAAGTAATAAAGAAAATGGGATGGAGTTGAATATAAATCTTACTTTTTTTAAACATTTTCCTATAGTCTGGGTGAAAAAGATATGCTGCAACTAGAGTCCCATATGCTACTTCCTCAATCATTTGGTGAAACTGAGGAGCTTGCTTCACCACAGAGAACCACTCCTGCATGTTTCCCAGTGATAATGGACACCATGACTACATGACATCTTTTGGTCCTCCTGTGACCACTGATGGCCACCTCAGGTCTCCCAAGAGATGAGGTGTACCATCACATGTCGAGAGTACTCCATGCCCAACACCCCTGCAACTGATGAGTGATTATTAAAAAAGCTCTATCCGCATCTGAATCTATCCCTGTGGTAGTGATCTTCCCTGAACATGTTCATGCAGTGTCAGCTCTGCCTGAATCTCTTCAACTGACAAGAGGAGCACCTGAAATCGCCCCAGATTGTTCTAAGGCTAAGGAAATGCTTGAGAAACTCATTGCTATGGCAGGTGTGTCAGACAAACAACAAAATTCCAGGGAGTCAAGTGCTGATGCACTGAAACACTCAGGATGCTCACATTACTGTTTGATACAAGGATGTGGCTCTACATAGCCAGGTACAATCAGATCAGATTCTATCCAAGTTCAGTAAGGCTGAGAAAATCATTTGTCAGAAGGCTGAGGCTGGATAGGAGTTTGAATGGACATATTTGACAGCAGTTGCCAGGCACCATGTAATGGAGAACAGAGATACATTGCTCTGGGACGTGGTCTGATGGACTTAACTGGATAATCATTATCTGTAAGATCAAACTTTGGGACAGCGAAAACAAATAAACATTATAATAAATCAAATGATACAGGAATGGGAAGTGGGGTGGAGCACGTTCAAGCATTGTGTCAAGCTATTTTCGCATGAGGGCACTATGACATTCTGATCTGTACCGGTAGTTGCTGGAAAGAAAGTTGACAAACTATATCCAGTCCTGTACTATCAAACATCTAAAAATCCCCACTGACCTGCCTGTGCAAAAAACCTATTGCCACCACTCCTGAAGGAGGATCACTGGGAACTTTTCTGTTGCCCTTTTGGGTTGAAGATTGGTTAACAGTTGCTCTCTAATGGTAGAAGTTTCAGATTACCATTTTGTATTAACTGGTCAATGTTCTAATGAAGTCAATAGGCAGTTGAGAGTGGCACCCATTCCCAAAAGAGAGTGGTTTCCATTATTTTTTCAGCACTGAGGAGCTGCAGTAGATCTAAAGACCTTTTGATTTAACCCTGCTACAGTGGTAGTTGCTCAAAAGTTGACCAGTAATGTGTCATGACATGGTGTGGTGCAACATTAGCAATTGAAGAACGTGTATCGCACCTCTACAAATACCGTGCTATATTGCGCTACTGGTTAACGTATGGTATGCTCAACTACCTGTAGTTTAGCAACAAATCAGGACTCGAGGCCTATCCTCTTTGATTTGAATTTTACTTTAGGTGGACATGTAGAGTTTCCTTTTCCCTGTTATTATTAAGCTATATAAAAATAGTTTACGAGTATGGTGCATTAATGCTTCTCTTGCTGGTGCAGTCAAAGAGGATCTAAAGATTTGAAAGAACGAAATGCTAATAAACAAACTTGTTTTTTGCAGCTGCACAACGGCCTATTGAACATGCCCTGGTATATATCCAAAAAAAAAGGTTTATACATGTCTTTATTTAATTGTTTGTTTGTTATTTAAGGGCCCTTGTTAATGCAACCTTTTCTTCACCCAATATTAATTTAACTACATAACAATTCCAGAAACCGGTGACATCAGTTGAGTGGAAGCCCTGCATGGAAAATTCCACTCCAGGCTTCCACTTAAGTGATGTTATTGGGTTCTGAAACCCATAGCTAATTGAAAAATAAATATTGAAAGGAAAAAAGGCAACATTAACAAGGGCTGTGAATAAGGAAAAAAATTGGATTATGTTAAAAGAAACACACAAAACAATGTACTGATTAAACAGACTTCATCAAGGCCCAGATTTACAATTGCTGTATTATTAAAAATGTGAACAACAGGATTTATGTTCCCTTTAAGGAAACTGATTTTTGTGTTTCCTATAAAATTGTATTTTGATAGGTTTGGACTGTAGTTATAGTAACTGGACTTCAGCTCGGGGTTCGTGGGGCAGCAGGTTACAATTGCCACCCACACAGAGCAGAACTTAAACCATGCATGCCTAATGTCCTTTGGCTCTTTTCTTGTTGCAGCAGTGTGAGTGCTAGTTACCTCTCTTGCCCACTCTCCCTTCCTCCTCCTACCTACATCCTCTCTGCTACATCCACTCCTTTCAGCCGCTGCTTTGGGTGTCCCACCTGCTTCTGCCAGCATTTCCTCCAGTTTCCTCTTGTGTTGTTTCTGTCTACTCCTGCCATTTTGCTACAACAGCTCTGCCTCTGCTGTTGTTGCTGGTCCCACTGCAGTGGTGGCTCTTGTTTTTCTCCTTTGTTCCCCTGTTGTTCCTCCTTTGTCTGCCTCTGTTGTGCTTTCTACTTTTCTCATTGACCTGATGGTGCCTGCCCTGCTTCTGGCTTCACTCTGCTGTGCTCTGGCTGCATTGTTTTGACACTCTTGCTGCTGTACGCTTGCCACACTTGCCTCACCAATTGCAGCCCTGGCTGGTTGTGGTTAAGCCTTCTCAGCTTCCAATTCCACTTCTTTCTTGTTATTTGCTCACCCCACTTTCTGACTTATGCCTCCCGCCTGTGTGCATTATCTGTCTGCCAAATGTTCTTCCTGCTTTTCTTCTGTGGGCTCCTCTTCTCCTGGCTCCAGGCCCTTCCTCCTTCTCCTCCTCCTCCTCCTCCTCTGGAGTTAGTGTAGTTATTAATCAGACTTCATGAATACCCATATTTTGGGAGGGCTATAGCCCGAGGTTCAATGTGGGGGAATAGCTCCTCCCACATCTCTTACAAAGGCCAGCCTTCCAAGGCAATTCTCCACGTAGCGCAATGTGCATCATGCGCACTCTGGGCTACCTATGTGACTTGTGGGCTGAGTTTCCTTAATTTTCCCTGCTGCTTCTGCTTTCCCCTTCCCCTTGTCTCTGCATATCTTGTCCTTGTTGTTGTGTCCCCCCGCCACTCTGTCATCCGCCCTGTGTTTTATACCCGCCCTCATCATTCTCCTCCAACCGTCACTTATCACTTCTCTTGCCTTACCCCTTTGCTTTCTCTCTCCCCCTGTTTGTTCCTTTTTAGCTTCTCCTTTCACCACCATCCCCGCTGGGCACTTCCGAGACCTTCCCTCCCCTGGCGCTCCATTTCCTCCTCCTGCCCTTGCTCTCCTGCTCCCTTAGAGGCTGCTCCACTCTCTCCTGTTGGTCTTCCATACCTTCCTCTTCAGCGTGTGCCCTATCACCTTCTGACCTCTGAGTGCCATTGCTTCCCTGGTGCACCATCCATTAGGATCTTAGCTCCATTGCCTGCTTTCCTCCTCAGCCCTGGCTTCCTGCACCCCCCTTCTCCTGTGGGTTCCTGGTCGCTGTTTTTTGGTACTCAGTTCATGACTGGAGTGAACCTGGTTAAACAGTAAGACCTGCACAAGCTTTGTCTAGTGACGCAACAAGATTGCTTGACTTACTCTTTCATTCGCTACCTCCATCACTGAATGCAGCCTGTCTGTTTGCCCTTGACTTTGTTGCTGTCCACCTCTTTGTCCCAGCCTGTTGTTTTCCCCTCTGCTTGCTGCACTGTTTTGTTCATCTTTTCCCATGGACCCCATGCTTGCTAGTTGCCCTTGTAAGCTGCTGGCTCCGCTGCAATGTATCGCGTCAGTTTTGGAACAAGGCATTTGCACTTCACTTTACCTTGAATCAACAGTTTTTGATCTAGTTTTGGTTTTTCATGTTATGTATTGTGGTCACTGTTTTGGACAAACTGGATTGCTGCTGTCACTGAGTATAGAGTTTACAAGCATTGACACTTCTGTCATTGGCTACACCCCATGACATAGTCTCTGGCACAGAGTTTGTGTGCCTGCGTTAAGGGCTCCCGTACGTGAGACTACTTGCCAGTGGGACTAGAATTTACCAGGTGAGCTCTCAGGAGGTTGCATTTGTTTATGTCCTGTGTGCTGCTATCTTTTTGTATTATACCAATGCTCAGTGGTGCTAACTTAACATACTTCCAGGTACCATTGGGTCCTGACAGTGATTGCCAGTGGGGCAAGCATTTTCAGAGCTACGGTGTGTGTGGGTGTTCGCCACCCTCTTGCTCACCTGTTCTGCCCTCCCTTCCTTTCTCCCGTAGCTCCTTGTTTGTCCCTGCTGTCTCTTCCTGTCCTGCTTCCTTGCTGCTCCCCCCATCCCCTTTTCCTTCTCCCATTCTCCTCCGATTTTTCCTTTTGGGTCTTTTGCTCCTCATACTACCATTCCATTCCCATTTACTCCCCTTCTCCAATCCTATCATATGCTAACCTCTACCCCTAGTTTGAATCCTGCACACCCTGCCATTCTGCTCCTGGCACCTCTACCCTGTTAATTCCTGTTTGGTCTTGAAGATGCTCAGATTGCGTCTCCCTTGCTTTTTCTCCCCACAGCAGGGGACTGGGATGTCAGGGCGGGGCATCACAGCTCCTATCAGCAGGAACCTGCTTCATGCCAGCCATATGATCTACCCTGCCCTCCTGCCTACATGGCTTCTGCTCCCCTCGCATGGATCATTACCCTTATAGCCTACTTGGCCTCAGTCCTCTGTTGCATTCCATCGCTGACAGCATGCCCCTTTTTGGATTACTCTAACTCCCTTTACTGGCATGCTTGCTGACTTCCTCCTTACGTTATCCCACTCCAATCTGCTGCCTTCTCCTTTATACTGCCTCACTGTTTACCTACCTATGACTACGCAGCCAACTGCCCTTTCCTTGCTTAGCCCATACCAGCAGTTTTCCAGACTCCGTCCCTAGCTTGTACCTTCTGAGGCACTGAGCAAAGGTGGGCTTGCCCTGTCTACTGGGGATAGGATTCCGTTACAACCACTACTATCTACTTCTACAAACCTGACATCCTTCATCCCTAACTCTACCTAGTGGCATTGAGTGAAGGTTAGTACATCCCGACTACCAGGGATGGGAGCTATGTCTGTAATCAACTGTGTCATACTTATGCATTCTCTATCTGATACCGGGTTGCCTCTTCCCTTCGGGAACTGGACCTCTTTACCCCTTGTGCCTTCCACATCCTACTTATGCCTGTCAGCCTCGAGTCCAGATCGACTTGCCTACCTGAGATGGGAGTCTAAGTCTACACTGATTGTTTCAACCTTCTGCATTCTCTACTAACTATTCAGTTGCAACTTTCCTTCGGGAAAGGGACCACCTTACCCCATTTGCCTTCACCATCCTATTTTTGCCTGGCAGCATTGAATGAAGGTCATCTCGCACTGACTACCAGAGGTAGAATCCTGTGTCAGCATTCCACTATTTTAACCTTGTACATTCTCTACTTCACTACCCAGTTGCCACTTCCCTTCGGGGACAGATCGCTGTACCCATTGACTTCATCATCCTATCTTTGCCTGACAGCATCGAATGACAGTCATCTCGCACCGACTACCAGGGAAGGAATCCTGTGTCTGCATTCCACTGTTTTAACCTTGTACATTTTCTACTTGACTACCTGGTTGCTACTTCCCTTCAGGAATGGGACCACTGTACCCATTTGACTTCAGTGTCCTTCCTTTGCCTGGAGGCATCACCAGTTGATCTTCTTGCCTTGAATACGAGGGATGGGAGCCTATTTCTGCAATCGACTGTCTCACCCTTACGCATTCTCCATCTGATACCCGGTTGCCATTTTCCATTGGGAACTGGACCCCTGTACTCTGTTTGCCTTCCACATCTTTCCTCATCGGTCTATATCCTGCACTTCCATGGACTCATCATACTCATCCCTGCCTTGACCTCCTGATGCTCTGGATTTGGACACGGCCAGCTCTTTCTGTCTCTGTCTCTAGTCATTTCAATTGCCTCCTGTACTTCCTTGCTGCTGGTCATCCCTCCCCGACTACCATGCGAGTTCTCTTTCTCCTTCAGAAGTGGGAGCCTCATGCTTCATCGCCACAGTGCCTTCTGTCCCCTGCACTTGTTGTTCGCCATCATCTCCAGACATGGAACTCTCGTTTTTCAATGTTGTGGCTCTCTGTACCTGGATTTACTTGTTTATCTTCCATGGATCCACTTTATGGCCTGCAGCAGTCTTCCACCATTCTTCTACAGTTTGCTGTGGCACTGACCCAGCTTCCATTCCTGTCTGCACCTGTGAAGTCAACATGCTTGACCTCTGCTATCTTCTCATTGTACTCCTTCCTCCTGTCCGTGGACGTCTGCTCCAAACTTTCCCCTTCATCCTTGGACAGCTGCCTTTTCCATGCCACTCGGGTGGCTTGGGGCTCCTTCCTGCTTGCAGTGGCTATTTTTGGGCAGCTAAAGCCTATCTCCAATCAGTAATCCTACCCGGTCAACTACGCCTCCCGTTCATCTATTTTATACTCCTACCCCATCCATTCTAACAGCTCCTATCTGCTATTCGATGGAGCACTTGTTCATTTCACCTGAGGAAAACTACTTCTAGCAAACTTCCTTTGGACAGCATGCCTCATAGACTCTTACGTCACCACAGAGTTATCTATACTTCCCAATCATCTTCCCAGGAGACTGAACTATAGAAAGATCTCATCCTTCATCCGACTCTACTGGATACTCCCTATGCATCCTGTCAATTCAAGCACTATAAATTCCCTATCTACCATGTCTCACAGGATATCTTTTACATGGAAAAATTACCTAATTCCTTCCATCATGCAATGACTCTGTAATCATCGCTGTTACAGATAACGTGAACCGCAATCTACTTCATAGCAGTACTGACATCATCTGTTTTACTTTTCCGTAGCTTCTCCTATGAGCACTGACTCTGTTGATCACATTACTAGACTCCTACTTTCTCAATAGCCATTAGATGTCCTAAGACCTTCACAGATACCTTCCCAGAACACCCATCATTGGATCTCCAGTGCCTAGCTGCCTTACTAAAGGCATTCTATCCAAACCACTGTTGTCTAGCTCCTGGATATCACCATATTTCATCATATTACCATCAATCAGATCAACTGCCCATCCAGTGGTTCTTCTAGCTCATCCCTCATGATTCACCTCCCATATTCCCTCCAGTGAAGACTTTCCATAAGAGCAGGATTTCATTGATTCACAATCTGAATGTCCACAACTGATCTGGCTGTCTCACTGTCCCAGTCTTTCTTCTCAACTGATCTATATTCGACTACAGTGCTAGGCACCCCTTGCATTCTACACTACTCCTGACTCCCCATTGCCACATCAGTCTATAGATTCTTTTATACCCCTTTCTAGGCTCCCCACAGTATTTACACATTGGATTTCCCATAAGGCAAAACACTCATAGCCACCTCAGCGCATGTCACAGCAATTATGCCATAGAAATATCCATATTTACTTTTCTACTGGCAGACGAGCAAGGGCCTATACAAGTATCATTATGACATCAATACTCAAATCAACTTTAGAATTCCTTGTACTGAACTTCCATTCATTCCATATACATTCAGGTACCATCTCTACCACATATACCAATCTTCCTTCATTGATCTAAAATCATTGATGTCACTACTCCTACCAGGCACATAAACACTCTGTCTGACTCCTTCATCTGCTTCATGGATTCTTACATCGCAACCTATCGCTCACTGCTTACCTTCTCACCTCCAGACTCTAACTTGAACCTCAAACCTTCTACAAACCTCTATAATACCTTTGGACATCATCATCACCTTGAAAACCTGGGCTACATTTGCCCTTTTTCGACTGAACCTACTCTACTCTCAGGATTTGGATGCTCCTTAAGAAAAGACCTATCTCTTCAACCTCAGAATCATCCTTCCAGAATGCATCATCCATGGATTCAAAGATGGACCATCATCTCTCCAAGTAGTTCATCGTCCTCCCAAAAATTAGCTTATGGTTGCTAGAACCTAGGTTCCTCTCCTCTTAGTTTGCCCGGATGGGCAGATCAGTAGCCATGGGTCCTCAGAGGATTCCTCCACCTGGGATTTTTTCCTCTCCTGCGTGCTACTGGTCATACTCTCCATGAGTTGGAGGAGGTAATCATACTGTTTTGAACATTCACTGGTAATTCTTTTGGGCTTTCTATTCCCTACTCAATACCCAGCTTACCTACCAAGGGCGGGAATAGAGAAAAGCCAAAAGTAAACTACAGTTACATAAGCACTATTAACCCCATACTTTGTTCACCCAAACATTGAATGGGAGGGCTATAGCCCAAGGTTCAATGTGGGGGAATAGCTTCTCCCACATCTCCTACAAAGGCCAGCCTCCCAAGGCAATTCTCCACTTAGTGGTTGTACATCACCCACCATCCACCCCTGCCTCCTTCTTCTCTGGCACTCTACTCACCCTTGGTGCTGGGCTTTCTATTCCCTACTCACTACCCAGCTTACCTACTAAGTGAGAGAATAGAGAAAAGCCAAAAGTAAATTAGTTACACAAGCGCTACTAACCCCATACTCTATTCACCCAAACATTGAAACAATTATATTAAAAATATGTAAGTAACATGGTTTATGTTCCCTTTATGGAAGTTGACCAGAGGTGTAGCTAGCAATTTTAAACTTGTACTCAAGCATTAACAGAACTGTTCCCCCCTCAAACACAAACCAAAAGATGTGCTGACCAGTCACACAAACATTGCCTCACCCCCATTTCATGCAACAATATGTAGTAAGACAATGATCCTAATACTGTAGATTCACAACATTTTGTTTTATCTAAGACACGCTACCAATCAGATAGAAGTTGGCTATCTTGTAGTTACAATGTTTAGGATCCATTGTGATAAGCCTCTGTACCACATGATGGTAGTCAGCTTTACAGAAGTCCATTCACACAGCACTCATGCACACAAACTCAATCGGGTCACTCATCCAATCATGGCCTCTACGTTTAGCACCCACACATCTTCCAAAGATCATTCACAAACTCACACTAAAGCATCCAAGGAGGGGAAAATGGTTCTTCGGGTACATCAGGCTCTGTCTGTGTTTGTTACCCCACCATGAGGCTCATGTTGCCCCTGGATTGTCCAGATTTTACTGCATTCAGCAAAGTACACTGAGTACACCTGCCGATACCCACGAAGCTGACTTTTGTGTTTCCTCTAAAACTACAATTTGATAGCTCTGAACTGCAATTAAAAGGATAAATGCAGCTAGCTAGACAAGTATTCTGAGCTAAAAGTTTTTGTTTTTTGGTTTTACAAAGTATGTTATAGCTGTTGTTCAAATGGTCCTGATGTCATCACACAAAATGGTCAGCCATCAGGCAGTTGTAAGTAGAACTGTCTGGTGCCTGCATGCCAGTGGAGACAGTGAAGTTGGATTCAAGACCAGCTACTGACAAGAAGCTCTTTCTCTGAGGTTTTGCATATCCATAAATGTTATCAGAGCTAGTTAATGAAGACACTCTGTAATTGCTTGGTGATACTTTTAGAACTACAAGCCCTAGCACATGCCCCCCTCTGCTGCTCTGCTCCCACAGTTGTGCTGGAGCATCTCTTTCTGCACCATGGAGGAACTGTGTTTGTGCCATGGTGCTGCTCTGGTTGTGCCATGGTGCAAGCCTGGTTGTGCCGTGGTGCAGCTGTGCCATATTCAGCTGGGTTGCGTTGGTGCAGTGTGGCTAGCGCAGCCTCTGAATATGGCTCATTGCTAACGGACCCATAGAGGGTACTTGCTGCGCCCACTTTTTGTTTCTTTTTTTTGTGCCAGGAATTCAACTTTGCTTTATTGCTGGGAGACATGGCTCATGTTCTTGAAGCGTTTCCTGCACTCTGGGATACTGAAGATGTTGAAATTCATGATAAAGTAATCAGACTTTTTCTTTAAATATTTTGAAATCATGCCAGGTGGCAGTGGTGTAGCACTAAATTTAGAAGTAAGGGGCCTCTGAATATGAACCATGATCTCCCCAACCCCCCACAAAATAGGCATTCATCCGCCTGACTATTTGAAATGGCTACCATATTTAATTAGACATTCAGACAATAATTTATCAACTTAAGGTATTATTATTGTAAAGCAGCAGTATATGCAAGGTCAGTAGAGCTTTCAGCTAATGATAAAAACTTCATTTTATATATTAGAGACATAATTAAAATACCATCCATTGATTCACCTACCCAGTGCTCCAGATAAGGTTTTATAGAGTATCGTATCGTATTTTTCATTTTTGAAGCAAGATGAGTAAAACCTAATTTGGATGCGTACAATTGTTAAAATCCTTAGAGTGAAAAGTACTTTTTTGTCATCTTTGGATTTTTTGTAAAACCAAAATAAATAAATAACTAAAACCACAAACAAGTCTATGTCTATGTCTTGACAATACCACCCCCCCCCACACATTTTTCATTTAACACTAATGTGGGAAGAATAGATATAGTCTGGAAAATAGGGGATGCATGATATGTAGGCAGATAGCACAGCTGAAGGAGGAGGTGGGATGGCTAAGATGGACCCTAAGCTGAGAAAGGGAGAGGAGTAGAAGGGAGGCCTGGAGGGGTCCTGCCGAGGGAGTGATAGCAGCTGGGGGGGAACTGTGAGGGGTCAAGGTACAGTAAAATGGGGATCTGCAGGGGGACAAGAAGCAAATATGGCCACAGAAAGGGGGAGATGGGATGGGGACTGAAGGATAACTAAGGAGCACAAAAACAGGAGGAAGGGGTAGGGGAAAGCACCGGAGGGGATACAGAAATCTCAGATAGAGGCAGTAAGGGACACAAGAGTAACCGGGGGAATGGCAGGTGATCAAGTAAAAAGGTCCAAAGCCTGCACAGAGGACAAGGGAGGAGGGAGCAAGGGTAGGACCATCAACCAGAGGGATACTGCCAATGAGCTTAGAAGAAACAAATAGATTTGCTCCCCAGGGGCACTAAATGGGGGGGGGAGAACAGGCCAATAGAGCTGAAGAGTGTACAGGGGAAATAGAAGAGAAAGCGCAAAGGAAGGCTCAGAAAAGTTGAATAAGGGGGATGCCCTAACAGGTAAGAACAAGGGGCAAGCCCAAAAGGAGGGGGGACAGCATGCTCAAGTTCAGAGGAGCAAAGGCTGGATGGAGCAAGGAAGGAGGAGGATCCTCAGGGAAAATCAGACAGGGCAGAGGCAGATAGACTGGGAGGGGAGAAGTTCACTGATGGAGGGGCTGGGGCAGGCAGCCTAGCAGAGAGCATCTGTGGGGGGCATGTAGCTGGGGGGCACAGAGCAAAGACAGAACTACAGGAGGCAAAATAGACAAAGGGGGTATTGATAATAGGATAGAAAATAGGATGCAAGGGATTGGGGGAAGGATAGATGGGAGATGTAACCAGAAAGAGATGGAAAGCAGGGTCCTACTGGTTGGGGACTCTATAATAAAAGGAATTAGGTGGGGGCAGGGGGGAAAAGTTCAGTGTGATGTGGGTTGAGTGTCTGCTGGGCATGATGGCGGCAAAGTTCATTCACTATATCCCCTCAAGAGAGAAGCAGCAGGATGAGAAAACACACCTACTGTTCCACATGGGAACAAATGACCTGGCGGGAAGTAGTCAGATGGAGGTGCAGGCAAGATTCAGAGATCTTGCTAGATACTGTAGCAGTCTGTGTTCAGAACAGTGGCTTTTTAGGAGGTGTTACTGGTACCAAGTGCAAGCACTCATAGAAAGATGAGGATCAAGGAGTTCAATGAGTGGCTGGTGGGATGGGGTGAGTACATGTGTTATGGCTTAATAGGGGACGGGGATCAACATGGGTGAATGACAGTCTCTTTGCGCCGGACAGACTGCACCTAAATTGGGAGGGGGGCAGCAGCACTGAAAAGCAAACTGGGAGAATTCATAGTGGATTCCTACAATTTAAACTAGGTTGGGGGGAGGTGGGGATAAATATGCTCCTCAAGGAGGAAGGTTTGGGGGGCTACCAGCCCCCCCAGGATAACACTAAATTGTTCGACATGGGGGTGATGGGTGAAGGGGGGGAACAAAGGGGGGACCTGGTGGATAGGATTAGCAACAAACGCCAGGAGTTTAGGAAATAAGATGGTGGTCCTGGAGGCCATCATGGGGGATGAGGGACTAGATATAGTCACAATAAGTGAGACCTGGTGGACAGAGCAGCACACCTGGGAAACATTCCAGGTTATAGGCTGTTCAGAAAGGACAGGGAGAGGGTGTGTGGGGGTGCCTTATACATCAGGGAAGGCATTAGTGTAACTGAAGGACAAGAGGAGGATGGGGAGACTGAGTTGCTGTGGGTAATTCTAGGTAGGAAGACTGGTGAATCCCTGTGGCTGGGAGTGGTATACAGACCACTGGCGCAAGGGAGGAGGACGATAGAAGGCTAACTCAGGCAATCATGAGGCTGGCACAAAAAGGAGAACTGCTACTGGCGGGTGACCTGAACCTCCCAGATGTTAACTGGGAAATTCTGGATGCAGCATCGGAAAGGAACAGAGAGATATTTAGCCATGCTGCAGGAGGTATTCCTTCAACAGATGGTCAGGGAGCCAATGAGGGGAAACAACTTTGTTGGACATGGTACTGACTAACGGGGAGAGTGTGGAGGAGATGCAGGTGGGAGAAGCCTGGGGCACCAGCGACCACAGCATGGTACGGTTCAGGGTCAGGGCAGGAAGGGAGACAAGCAAAACCAGTACGACAGTCATGGACTTCAGACACACTTCAGACACACAGACTTTGATAAGATGAGAAAGATAGGGAAAAAATGGAGGGTTTATTTATTTATTGAAATCTTGAATACACCTGTGAGCGAATGCTCATTGAGAGGGTCCACATCATGTACATAAACAACAATGCAAGGAATTCAGGACAATATACAGATAAAACATTGAGAGTACACTAAACAGATAATGACAATATTAACATAAGGGTACATAAATCCAAGCCAAACCAGTAACTGTGGCAATGTGCAAAGAAAGCCTGCATCAGAAGGAGAAGTAAGGGGAAAGGGGAAGAAGGGTGGGGTAGATTGGACAGTGTGGACAGAGGGGGTATGCTGGGATAAAGGGGTTGGAGATGGGGCTAAGTGCCGCAGTTTGCCTATCCTGGAGATACGGGCTGGGAAGTGCTGGGGTCAGTGGGAGCGTAGGATGACTCAGCGGTGGGTACAGTGAATATAGGGGCAGTGGAGGAATTATGGGAAGCTATCAGGGGATGGGTTCAGGAAGCAGCGAAAATGTGCATAAAAAAGGTCAGGAAGAGCAAGTGGGGGAGGAGACCGCTCTGGTTCACTAGGGAGGTGGTGGGGGCAGTCAGGGAAAGGAGGAGAGCTTTCAGAAAATTTAAAAGGACACTCTGAGAGGAAGATAGGGAGGAGTACAGGAAGAAGGGGAGTATGGCAGGGAGAGAGATCAGAAGGGCAAAGACAGCCAGTGAGGAGACAATAGCCAAAAAGACTGAACATTTAATTGGGAACTTAATAGCTAAACTCAGAGGAAAACTGGTATTTGTAATCCTTAGCCCTATGGCTAACAGTACATTTCAAAGGCAACTTGGAAAACACTGATGCAGGGCTAGCCCTTGAAGTACTCATAGTTCTGAAGGTGCTCAGTCTCTGAAGTAGGATAGGGATGGTTTTCTGTCTTGGACAGGCTTGAACCTCCGGAGTCTCAGACTCAGGCTTCTGGTTTCTGAAGCAGGGACCAGCATACGGGACTAGGGCAGTCACGATTCACCCCCACATAAAGGCATCAACCCTGATGTGGCTGCAAACTAGCATGAACGGTTGCACTCATGGCTGACTCCTTAAGCTGGCCTGAGTATAGATGCAGTTTTGGGACTCAGGATGCAGTCTCTGGAACTTTTGGCCTGGAAACAGGATTTGGCAAATTCTTCTCTGAGTTCCCTCTCTGATAGTTTCGCTCAGGACACCAGTTCTGGCAATTTTGGCTCTGGCTGGCAAAGTCAGTCTCTGTCCCAGTATTCCATTGTGATGGCACTGCAAGTAGGGCATCGCAATCATGGCACCACCATTGCAGCATCCCGAATTCCAGACCATCTAGGACTGCGAACACTTGGGCCGTAACTATTTACCTCTGCCCCAACTTGTGCAACTGGGGGGTGTTTATATTTATTTAAAGGCAAGGCAATTTTATTTCTATGGCGCCCAATCCCTGAGGCTCTGGGCGCCTTACATAAAAACAGGTAGGGAAAACAGATAAAAACATGTAATATACAAACAGTATACAGAAATGTACATATATTAATAAATATAACACACTCAAACAAATAAAACTTAAGTTGTTATCAAATATTCTCAAACAGCGTCAAGGAAAGCCAGTGAAAACAAATGAGCCTTCAGAACCTTCTTAAATATCTCGACCGTTAGGGCCTCCCTCATGACAGCTGGAAAAGAGTTCCACAGGGCCGGACCAGTGACTTCAAAAGTCCAGTTGCCTGATGTCTTTTATTTAGCCCTGGAACTGTGAGGAGGCCCCTGGTTGAGGAACGGAGGGAGTGAGGAGAGGTGGCTGGTGTCAAGAGATCAGCCAGATAGCCCGGGCTCAGTCTGTATAGGACCTTATAGGTGAGCAAGCCCACCTTGAAGACGATTCTCCACCTGACAGGCAGCCAGTGCAGAGCTCGCAGAACTGGTGTCACATGACTGGACCTAGACAGGCCCGTCAGCAACCTAGCCACTGCATTCTGCACTAGCTGCAGCCGTCGGAGGGTTCCTCCAGAGACCCTAAACTGTAAAACATTGCAGAAGTCAAGCCTGGAAGTGACAAAGGCATGTATTAGTGATGGTAGGTCTTCAGCCGGAACTAGGGGCTTAATCCTGGCGATATTCTTTAAGTGGTAAAAACTACTTTGGACCACAGAGGACACCTGAGCTTCAAGAGTCAAACTGCTATCCAGGATAATGCCAAGATCCCACACCCTAGAAGAAGCCATCAACGGAGTGGATCCCAGGAACAATCCTGTAACTGCTCTGGAGGCACTCCCATCATGCCTGTGACCTGGCTCTATCACCAGAACCTCCTTCTTAGTGGGGTTCAGCCGCAACCAGTTGGAGGACATCCAATCATTGATCTTAACCAGGCAGTTGTTAAGCACTTCCACAGCATTCTGTGTTCCCAGGGCAAAGGACATGTACAGTTGGGTATCATCTGCATAGCCGTGAAAACCCACACGGTAATGCCTAATGAGCTCTCCCAGGGACAGCATGTACACCACGAATAATAATGGTGACAAGACCGAGCCCTGAGGCACTACACATGGCAGGAGCTTCGGGGAGGAGGAGAAATTCCTCACCACCACCTGTTGCTTCCTGCCTGCAAGATAGGACTCAAACCAGTTGATGACGGTACCAGTGAGTCCACAATATTCTCAAAGGTGATCAAGCAGCACAATGTGATCCACGGTATCAAATGCTGATGAGAGATAGAAGATTACAAGAACTGATCTGTCTCCTTTATCTCTAGTCCTGAGAAGGTCATTTTGCACCCTGACTAATACCCTTTCAGTGCTATGCCTGGCCCTGAAACCAGATTGGAATGGCTCATAGATGTCACAGGACATGAGGTGCTCCTTGAGCTGCTGCACCACTATTTTCTCAACAATCTTACCTAAAAGTGGTAGGTTGGAGATTGGACAGTAATTCGCCAGGACACAGGGGTCGAGAGGTGGTTTCTTCAAGAGCAGCCTCATCAGAGCCTTCTTCAAGGCATCTGGACAAACTCTATCCGACAACATACACCCAACAATCCTAGCGAACGCCGGGCCAACAGTTCAAACACATCTCATCAAGAACCGGGCCAGGTCCAGTTCACAATAAGTGTGCCTTAGCTTCACAATCACCTCAATTACCTCGGCCACCTCCAAAGGTCTAAACTCACCCCAAACAGTCAGAGTGCCTCTGCCATCCCCAGGCCGACCACTGTGAAGCAAAACTTGCCTCACTGACAGAATCCCCGACTGGATAGAGGACACCATGTCAGAGAAGAACTGAGCAAACTCGTTATATAATGCAGTTCAAAAAGCTTTTTTTGGCTGTAGACAGACAGGATGTAGAAATCTGTCTACTGTGTGAAAAAGCTGAGATGGTCTGTTCTTCCCTGCAGCAATCTCCCTGGACAGGAACTCTGCCTTCTTACGGTTGATTGCCACTTGGTACTCATGATAATGAACATGCAAGGCCAGTTTGTCCTCCCTAATCGGGTCTTTCACCAGCAATACTCCAACATCTGACCCCTGATCTTCATCACCTTGAGATTCCCATCAAACCACGGGGATATCAGGTGATTAGATCTGGGTCATATATGGACCAGTGTGATGGCATCGAGTGCCTTGGCTACCGCCCTATTATAGGCAGCCATGACTTCACCCGTAGCCACCACACATGCAGTATCAACACTAGATAAATCAGCTACCACCAACAGTCCCTTTGGGGGGTGCAGGGGGCAAAGCCCTCCACGGGGGGGGGGGTTCTCAAGAGCTTTTGGCAACTGCCCAATTCAATGGTCCTTCTCTGACTAATGAAACACAATATTGTAATCCAATTGGTTATTGAGGCTGTCAATCACAGTTCTGGCTTTCCGATTGGCTATTCAGAAGGCGTCAACCACACAGTCTTTTATTGTTCCTAGCAGCCATAGCTAAAGACCCCTTAGGACCCTTCGAGTTCCGAATGGCTAAAACAAAATGTCAAAGTAGCAAGATGGATGCCAAAGGGCAGACAGCTAAATATCCAACTTTAAAGTCCAACTTTACAAACAATCTGTTCAGTTTTAAAATTAAACATTGACAACAGTCAATAGGGATCCCTTTGCACTTTTGTCCAGTGTAAGAGTGGAGTTTGAGAGAGCATTCCCTGGCCAGCTGCAAGTGCCAAAACATTTGGACCCAGCACAGGCTATTGCCACTATATACAGATACAGAGCTTTTAAAGCTATAGCACAAAGGCGCCAGCTTGCACATTCGTGTAGCAGCTTCTGGAATGTGTGAAGCCCATCTATGCGCATACAGTTACTTAATATGGATTTGGCCCCACACTGGATATTAGCCCAGGTTCAAAAGGGCAGAACACCAGGGCTGGACCAAGGTCAGACAGAGGGCAAAGGGAGTGCCTGGTAGAGATAACTTAAGGTAAGCCCCACCTCTTGGGGGGGCTATACTCTCCACTGCCTGAAAAACTTGGCATCCATGCCAAGTCCATAATAGGAATATGGCAAGCACAAACAATAACATGTTCACTATTTACTGGGTTCACTATTTACAAAGTCTAGCTAGACATTCAGTAACTATCTACATAATGGCATTTAGAGTATGCAGCATTTATGCTATGCAAAAATAATTAACCTACTATACGGTTTCTATCTATTGAAGGCTTTCAATCATTTGATAGCATTGTCATGACACTAAAAATACAGTACTGAAAAGGTAAACAGATTTCCTGGCCATATCTGGCTAAGGTTTAATTGACACATGTTCCAGCATTTTTGTATTAGATCACTAGGTGAACTGGTACAGAATTGCCCAGAATGGGTGGAGGATTTTCTCTTCTTTGGGGGAGTGAACACACGTTTGAGTAGATGTAGACTCCCTTGTGCACAATATTCATTGGAATATCAACAGGGAATCCTGGAGTCTCATATGTCAGCTTTAATAGAGGTTTTATAGTCCCTTTCAGAATGACAGTGTGGGACAGGCACTTCTTCACTCGATTCCAGGCTGATCAGTCCTGGTTTATCGGCCAGCGATGATTGCTCCTCTGTCAAAGTGGGTACCACTGTGTCCTCTGGGACCTCATTTCTATCTGTAGTCTCTTCAGGTTCAACTTTATCATTTAGGGGTATCTCGACAAACTCTGTCTCATCAGTTGTGGATGCATCACTACTCAGCTCAGCATTATCAGTGGGCTCAACACTTGTGCTTGGTTTAGCATTACTACTTGGTTCATCCTTGGTTGATTGCTCTTGGACAACAGGAACATTTACATCATGGACAGGCACTTGGCTTTTATTGTTTTCTGCAGGCATCTCTTTACTGAGTGGACTAGATTTAGGAATTCCTTGGACTAGCCTTGTGAGTTCAGGAGTAGGGTAGTAGGCAATGCAAAGTTCATCTTCCTCAGTTTCAGAATCATGACTCCCTTGTTCAACACTGTCATCAACATTTACCACAATATTCTCAGGGCCAGATTCTCAAAGGGGCCTTAGCCTGATGCAAGCTGTGGAAAATGGCAGCATGTGTCAATGCCCAGTTCACCAGGAACCCTGCAAAGATTCTCTATTGGGCAGGGTCCCAGCAGCAAAGTCGCTCGGCTTGCGGCAACCCTGGCCATGCACCAAACATGCGGTGCATCTGGAGGGTTTCCGCAAGCTGTGGGTTGGCCATGTGCAAATCTAGGACAGCCCCCCCAAGCCCTGATCCCCTGTTAATAAAAGTGAAAATGTCCCTGGTGGTCTAGTGGACCACCCCAGCCCTGATCCCCAATTAATATATTTAAATACTCCCTGGTGGGCTAGTGGACCCCCCCCAAGCCCCAATTCCCCATTGTTTAAATTTATCCCTGGTGGTCCAGTGAACCCTCCTCCCCAATCCCTGATGTCACCCATATAGTGATTTAATAAAACAAACCCCATCTTTGGTGGTCTAGGGGACTCCTTCCCTGATCCCCAACATAGCCTGTTTATATAATTAATAAATAAAACCCATCCCTGGTTGTCTAGTGAATTCCTCTTCCTGATCCCCAATCTCTTAATTAATAAGTAACATCCATCCCTGGTGGTCTAGTGGACCTCCGTCACCCAACCCTGGCAGGTAGTGCCCACCACCCCGCTTGCCATGGCCTGTGGCCTGGCTCTTGCAGGTGGGCCCTCATCCCCACTGTCAGCTGTGTTTCTTGCTAGCATCCTTCCTGTGCTCCCAGAGACTTGGCCAGCTGCCTTTGGAACACCCCTGTCGTTGGTGACCACCAGACTGTGCTCTGCAGCCCGCTGTAAGGTATGCACGTGTTCACCTCTTTTTTGTTTAAACTGATGAGCTGTGTGTCCTATGTAAAATGCCCCACAACAACATGAAAGCAAACAATTCAACCCCAGAGTACTACAAGTAATACACTGCTGAATGTCAATTTATTTGTTTTAGGGTGGGTAAATTGCTTACACTGTTTAACATAGGGACAATCGAAGGGTGCAAGCCTGTGGTTATCTGGGGGAAGAGCTCCTCCACCACATCCTACTTAAACCAAGCAGCAGACTCCCACTCAGCTTAGAGCAAGTCGCACTTGCTGCACTCGCAGGCGTGCTGTTGGGGCTGTGGTTGCTTGTGCCCCCCCTGTTCCGCTTGTTCTCCTGTCTTGCTCTCCATCTTGTCTCCCTTCCCTCCATTTAGTCTGTTGCCCTGCTTGTTTGTTTGTGTTGCTTTGGGGGGTGGTCGTGCCTTGCTTCTGCCTCCTCAGCTTTCCTCCTTCCTCTGCCTAGGTGGCCGTTTGTTAGCTGCATCTACTTTTTTTTTTCTCTCCTGCTGCTTACTTGGCTGATTTCTTTGTCCTGCAACCGCCACCCCTTGCCACCTCATAATTCGTTCTTCGGATTCTCCTTCCTGTTCCCAGCTGCCGCCTGCCAGATTGACCTCACCTACCTCATCAAGCTGCTTCCTGCTTAGCACAAACGACCTCTACCACACCTCGTTCCATACTCCTAGGTCCTACCTAGCTTGTTCTTCCGGACTCCATTGAACTATCAGCACTTCCTTAACCCATGGCTCGAGACAGCTTGAGTGAGTTTGTGCAGTGCAGGGTTCTGGTTTTACTTATATAACAAACTACTGATCGACTCCTGCACTGCCACTTCCTGATTTTGTATTACATGGATCCTCACATGTCAGCCATGTCCGACTCGAATGAAATTGAACTTGTACCTGCTGGTTTGCTGGCTCTGCTTCCTAGCTTGCAGACTCGCCCTGCGGTGGGATTTCTATCAGTGAGATCTCACTTCCTGGCTCTGGCACTTTCATATCTACCTTTACACAGGAATCAGACTGTTCCCTGCATAGCTCGGTATTCGTGTACCAGCTGCAGCCTCACTCTCCATTTTCCATTTCATTGCAGGCCGTTCACCGCATGAGTATTCTACTTTCATCGCTAGATGACACTGTAGTTCAGCTGAAATTCCAGCTCACTGGGTCATTTTACAAACCTCTACTGGACTCTGGGATATTATGACGCTTATTGTAATACTACTGATATTCTACTATATTGGAATCCTTCCAACTGATACTAGTACTCGATTTTGGATCTGTTTTTTGGATGGAACTGTGTCTTCTGCATTACCTTTTTTGGCCACCAGATAACGGTTATCATTTCCAATATCGCCCTACAAATAACTGTGCCATAGCTGCTTTCCTGCTCCGCAATTAAGTCTCTGCCTCCATCCACACATGCCTACTCCATCCTATGCTATATTGACCTCCGTGCAAGTCTGCTATTTACTACTGCTTGCTGACCTACATGACGTCTACACTTGCTTACGCAACCATTGCTTCTTGCCTGTGCAAACCATTGCTTTATGCCTACTGCCGTCCCACGGCTTCGGCCTCCGGGATCCTGCTGCACTCATTCTGCACCAGCCTCAGCACTCACTGTGCATTTCACCGTTCCGCATGACCAAGGATTTACTCCTGAATCTTCGAACCACCGGACTCAAACTATGTATCCTACTTTGCCTATTACAGCTCTCACATGCCATTGCTGTTAAATTCTGTTCATTATTCTGCATTTCCCCAGCTGCCCTACGCATGGTCCAGCCATGCTCGCTATCCTTTCTGTGGTTTATCTGCTACTGTTTACTTACCTTACCACCTGACCTACGCGAAGTCCAGCTGCACATACTAGCTTCTGAGGCTAGCTGCTACCTTACCGAATGACCTATGAAGGGTCCAACCGTTCATGCTAACTTCTGTGGGGCTAGCAGCCAATCTTACTTACATTACTAGGTACCTCACTTGGTCCAGTTGCATACTTGCCTTTGGGTTTAGCTGCTAATTCTATTTATACTCTGGTTATTATACTCATTCAGTCATACCGTCTACATCATTGGCTAACCTACACATGACGCAGCTGCAATTCCTCATAACTTTGAGCTAGCTCTCTTTCGTTTACATGGATGCTTCCTTTAGAGCAGCTTTCAGAATTACCTTTCCAAGTATGCTCCCTACAGCTTCCACCTCCATTGGATTATTCTGGGGTACATCAAGATATTTGCTTCAGTTCTCTTGGATGCTCCTCGCCATGCTACTTCAACTTCCGGAGCTGCTACTATCGTCTCCATCAGGACTCCCTGCTGACTCATTCCATATTGTCTTCCTTAGTTGAACAAATGCATTGAACATTGACTTGTTACAGCTTCAGGATGCTCATTGCCTCCCATCAAGCTGCATGCTCTTCTGCCATGGTCTCTTCACTGCAATCCCTACTATCCTGGATCTACAGGATCCGTCAGCCCTCAGCGTCGTTCCACTCTTCTAAGTCTACCTTAAAACTACAGTACTACTCTGCACTAAACTGACTCAGGATATGTCACTGTTATGATACCAATGAACAATTCATTCCTCACTTGGTGGTTTACCTACTTTTACTTCATACGTGCCTCTCCCAGCTCGGTGCCTGGAGATTCACGTATTCCGCTATACGCCTACATGCTGCTGTGTTAGCCAGCCAGGAGCTCCTTTACTATGGACT
The DNA here is from genome assembly GCA_016271365.2 of Neoceratodus forsteri. Classification (NCBI taxonomy): domain Eukaryota; kingdom Metazoa; phylum Chordata; order Ceratodontiformes; family Ceratodontidae; genus Neoceratodus; species Neoceratodus forsteri. The sequence continues at coordinate 1,052,535,766 of CM057449.1, forward strand.
CACATCTGAATGCTTCGACATCCATCATCTATTCTTTGGATGCGTTTGCCCTGACGCTTTATCCTTATGGAATTGCTACTGCCACTCTCTTCTCAGGACACTTAATAGAGCTTCTCCCGAAGGTCTTCACTACCCTGATTTCCGTTCCATGGCTTCTCGGACCCTGCAACTATGTTACTTCATTTAACCAGCTTCTTCAGTTCTCACCATCTAGGATTCTTCACTCTACTACTCAGGACTTGTCAGACTGTTCTTCTCCAACCACTTCTAGCTGGGATATCATTCTAGTTTGAATTGTACATCTCAACTTCATCACGCAATCATCTGGATCTACGCGAAGCTCCAATTCCCTTGCCAGTTCCATTCTCATAGCCTTCCCTCCCTGGCTGACTGATCAGCTATGCATCTCGCCTAGGGGCTACCTACCTCACTCTATTCCTCCCAGCAGACCTCCGTAGGTCTGGCTGCATTTTAGGTTACCTAGAGCTAGTTGCCTCTCTACTTATCTCACCAGCTGATGGATAAGATGTGCATATCACCGAGGGATTAGCTGCCACGCTCTATTAATACCAGCAGACCTCCATAGGTCTGGCTGCGCTTTCTTGTTACCTGGAACTAGCCACCTCTCTACTCACCTCACCAGCTGTCAGTTAAGCTATGCATCTCACCGAGGGGCTAGTTGCCATTCTATTCCGTCTCACTTGCCTACCTCGATGCATTACTTACTACATATCTTAAGTTGCGCACTCCGCTAGCTAATACTTATTTGGGCTTGCCCTGTCATACTTCATGACTGCTTCCTAACCTCACACCAGCACTTCAGATTTACTACCCTCAATGCCTGCCATGATTCCAGCCCAGCTCTACAGCCATTGCCTTCTATATCATCTTCTAAGAATATACTCTACTCCTATCATACTTTCCGGTTCTGGATTCATCAGTCAGTTGTTTTGTTGCTAACATTCTACCATTCCACATATTATACTAGCCTCTGCTGTCTGAAACCTGGAAGTCATACTGCTTCTAATTCATCCTGTCTCGCCTGCATCAAAGCCTGCCTGGATCTCCTCTGCGAAGTCATCTTCACCTGCTGGAGTGCTTCACCATCTGCACCTCGCCTCAAATTCATATCAACCTTGGATTCCTCTCTACTTCATTCCTACCTACTCCTGGATCCTCAAACTTGGAAGTTTACTGCTTGGATGCTTGCTCTATTCACCTGACGTGTCACGATTCAATACGTCTTCAATTCTCAGTTTCTCTGACTTGGATTCTACAGCTTCGGGGTTCGAACTAGCCGATTAAAATATTTAGGATTACTCTCCTTTAGTATGCCCAGAAGGACGGGCGGGTCAGTAGCCATGGGTCCTCAGAGGTTTCCCCCAAAGGGGTTTTTCCTCTCCTGCGTGCTACTGGTCATACTGTCCGGAGTTGGAGGAGGTGATCATACTACTACTCTTTTCTTGAGGTGTCTCATACTTGACTCCTTCATCAGTCAGATACAGAACAATCGTTGATATCATTTCTTTTTGGGGGGTCTCATAATACTAGACAAAGCTTCCTCCCTAGAGGTGGGATACAGAAAAAAGCCAAAACCATCAATAATAACAAACGATTCTCAGTTCAAGCATCCAAGCTCATTGCTCATACTATCCGATTCATACGTACTATAATCATTGACTTGGTCATGTTCATGCTGAAGTACCGAAAGCACAAATCATTCCATACTACTAGTACCTAGCAACCATTGTCTACTTAACAGCTGGCCTCTGTATCCAACAACAATCTACACCATCCAGCTACAGTATGTAACATAAGCACTGAGCTATGAACCACACATAATCGAAGGGTGCAAGCCTGTGGTTATGTGGGGGAAGAGCTCCTCCCCCACATCCTACTTAAACCAAGCAGCAGACTCCCACTCTGCTTAGAGCAAGTCGTACTCGCTCACTATCTTCCCCTGACACCTCCTCCTTCTGCGGCACTCTTATCCCACTGGGGGGGGTCTCATAATACTAGACAAAGCTTCTTCCCTACATGTGGGATACAGAGAAAAGCCAAAACCATCAATAATAACAAACTATTCTCAGTTCAAGCATCCAAGCTCATTGCTCATACTATCTGATTCATGCGTGCTATAATCATTGACTTAATCATGTTCATGCTGAAGTACCTAAGCACAAATCATTCCATACTACTAGTACCTAGCAACCATTGTCTACTTAACAGTTGGCCTCTGTATCCAACAATAATCTACACCATCCAGCTACAGTATGTAACATAAGCACTGAGCTATGAACCACATATAATAGGTACATTTCCCACACCTAAAGGCGCCTGGGGGGGCAACTTTCTCTAATGGAATCAGGGCTGGGAAGCATGCTGGGGACTACAATATCTCTGATGGTTCTGGACCTATGGAATACTACCTGGGGACCTCTGTCCACCAACTCCTTAAGCTTCAGTTCCAAATTCCAAATTGGCCAGTTGTTGTGGATAAGTTTCTGAATGTTATTGGACCTCATAGAGTAGGTTGTAACAAAGGGGCAGTCATGCTCTGCTCTTCTATTCACAAAACTAGGTACAGGTGTATTTTCCCTATCAGTGTTTTCAACTGACTCTAATGCTGCAGCAATCACTAGACTATAGAGTGAACGGGGACTGCAGGACATGTAAGTAAGCTCTGGAATAAAGGGAACACCAGGGAGGAATAGGAACTAAGGTAAATCAAGGGAGGGCACACAGTGATAAGCAGAGAAACCCTATCTAGGTGAAGTGTACAGAAGAAATTAGGAAGTGAGCATAGGAAGGAGTGGTTAGAAACACCCTATCTAGGGTAGGGTTATGGGCACACTAAAGAGCTAGTCTGAATACAGGAAGGAGGAAAAAGTACAGATGAGCCAAGAGGGGGCTATACCTAGGAAAGGTATAGAGACAAAGGAAAGGCAGAAAAGTAAGAAGTTCGGAGGAAAAACAGTCAACAAGCATGGGAGTGGTGCAGTGTAATTGGTGTGGGGCTGCAATCTTCAAAGACATGTTCTGGACACTGAGATGCCCCACATGCAAGTTTCTCTCTGGGCTGAGAGCAGAGGTCACTGGACTCAGAGCCAAACTGGCAAGAGTACAGGGTACTGTCTGCCTTACCCAGAGGCTACCAATATTGATGCCGCTCCCTCAAAGGAAGCCAGAAAAAAGGTCAAGTGGCTGAACCTTGGTGGGCTCTGGGAGGGTGAGGTGAGGAAGAAGATCACCCCTCAGGCCTTAGCACTGCATAATTTCTTAACCATTCTGGTGAAACAGGAAGCAAGGAAGAGGCACCAGAGATAGTGGGAAGGGAGGTGGTGGGGGTACTCAAGGGAGGAGGCCCTAAGGCAGGAGAGAAAGACTCCCAGCCATAGAGGAGGCAGATGCTGTTGGGGGACTTCATAGTCAGGGGAACATAGTTGAGAGCAGCGGAAGGGAGAGGCAGCATACAGGAAAGTATGTGCTTACTGACGCAGGAATCAGAGTGCTGCGGAGAGGAAGAGCCTTCCTCCAAAGGAGTAAAACCAGAACAGGAATACAGCAGCACACCTTCTTGGAGTAGCACAAGTCACCAAAGAAAATTTCAGAGGCAAAATGTTTGTCTGTAACATTTATTATTAACAGACTTAGTGACAGTGCTGGTGAAGGTACACAGATACACAGTTCTACCACCATATAGGTGCCCTGCTGCTTTGCTCAGGTGGAGCTTCATCAGAGGGAGGGTACCTGTAATGAGTACACCCCTTTTATAGAACTCTTTGACACTGAACCACTAATAAGTTTGCTTTTAAAAATTATTTCTGAGTTACATCACAATGTGGACAATGCATTGTTTCCTTAACAATAGCACTAAGGAATATAAACCCCCCAAAATAAGTGCTACTAGTGCTAACTTTATACAAAAATAAGTAAATTGATGACTAAAAGTAAATCATATAATTACTGTATGGAAGAAATGTTATAACACAGTGTCAAAAATAAGGGTATTACAAAAGAAAGATATGGTCTTGTGACTAGTGATACAAATATTTAGCTTAACATATTATTACAGCAAATCAAATTATGTACAACGCTAATCTATGAATACAGTAAAACTGATCACTCTCTAGCAGTAATTCCTGGAGTTTAATCTTAGGGGGGCGATTCACTAAATACGTGTGGATTACATGTAGAGCGCCCGTGCCGTTCTGCATCCGGGGCAGCTGTGCACAGGCCAGCATTCACGAATCCTGGCTCCCAGACTGCACCCCCACCTCCCGGGCATGCAGCCATGCAGATGAACATGGCAGCATGGGGGTGGAGTGTGGAATGCAGGGGGGGCATCCAATGGGATGCCCATCCTGGGTCCCATAGTAGATCCCTTCCACGCCTGGGCATGGGCAACTTGGACAGTGCACACCCCATGTGGTACAAACACCAGGCATTTTCCCAAACAGCCACACCGAGCCCACCCAAGCTTCACATTGGGCTGGGGCAACAGTGCAGCAGGGGTCCTGATGCTGGTGCCACCAGCTGGTGGCTGAGGGAGGGGGCACGTAACTGCACAGGATAGTTATGGATTACTGGATTGGATACTAGCAAGTAGAGCTGACAGAATTAGAGCCATTGGAGTCCTCCCTGATATCCTTAGTGACCAATCTCCAGTCTACTGCATATGGGAAAATAATTTTCCACACCCCGTACCCAAATACATACAGGCTAGGGACCTCTCCAAATTTGTAGAATCAGCCTTCATTACAAGCCTCAGAGAGGTACACTGGAGTCTAAAAAATAACCTCCCCAGTGTCTAACAGGCATTAGACTACTTTGTACATAACTTCACTAATGTAAATCGACATGCCTCCACGAGACGTAGGAGAGCTAAGGACCTCCATGCACCATGGCTCAACAGCGAACTACGACAAGCTCTCAGACTCAGAAACAAAGCATGGTCCCGTTATAAACAATCAGACCTATACTCTGACTGGCACTCTTACAGATCACTCCAAAATACCTGTAAAACTTGACTGAAAAGTGCAAAACAGTCTTACCTTAAGTCCCTGCAAACACAAAATCTCTCCTCCCCCAAGCACTTCTGGTCCCAGATTAACCAGTTGCTCCATGGGAAAACCTGTGTCCCTGCTCACAAAATACATTTTGACACTCAAGTCCTATCCAGCCCCCAAGATATTGCCTGTGGCTTTAATCACTTCTTCACTGATCTTGAAAGATTCACGGTCCCTCCTCCCTTCTTCCCCAGCATCCCTCATTCTTCCCAACAGCAGCAACACTCAGATACTACCAGATCCCCTCTACCACAGCCATCTGGTGAGAAAGCTTCACCTCAGTTCCACCTTAAATTAATTTATTTTTTTTATTTTAGTTTTTGTTGACCGGATAAGAGCACTAGACAAATCCTTCCTATTTTCAGGCATGACCCGGGGGAGGGGGATACCAAATTACCAGAATTGAGGTCCTTAGACAGCTAAGGAGACTTAAAAGTGAAGGACCTCCAGGCTCTGACTCTCTAGAGCCTCAGTTCTTAAAAAGTGCTGCACCAGTTATAGCTACACCTCTTAGGAACCTCATTAATAAGTCCTTTTTAGCTGGAACCATACCTGAAAAATGGAAGTTGGCACTCAAAGTGCCATTACACAAAAGGGGGGCCCAGTGACAAAACCGAAAATTATAGACCCATATCTCTCCTCAGTGTAGTTGCCAAAATACAGGACAGGCTATTTTATGAACAAATATGAGACTTCTTTGAACGGAATCACACCCATATTCAATTCCAACATGGCTTCTGCAAAAATCATGGGACTGATACAGCCCTAGTACATAACACTAACAATATAATTAATGCCATGAATATGGGCATCGCATCTGCAGCCACCTTCATAGACCTTATGAAAGCATTTGATCTGGTCAACCATAATTTGTTACTCAGAAACTTCGGGACTATGGAATGGGTGATCTCTCCTGCTGCTGGTTCCAGAACTATCTGACTGGGCAGATGCAGTGTGTCAGATGGGAAGGGAGGACCTCTCCCCCAAGGTTAAGCACAGACGGTGTACCCCAAGGATCCATACTTGGCCCCTTTCTGTTTTCATTATTTATCAATGATCTACCCCATAACTGTAGTGGTGCCTCAATACAGATATACATTGATGACGCCATACTTTACAGGTCCTCCACTGACCCAGTTTGGATCAATACACAGCTGCAGAGTGACTTCTATGCATTAGAAAGTTGGTTTCTAGCCAATAAACTCATACTTAACGCCAAAGAAACTAAGTCAATGCTTTTCAGTCACAAAAATCTTGGCTTAGACTAGCAAGATCTCCTTAAAATTGCTATCTGCACTGGAGACAAGCTAGAGGTGGTCCAGACCTTTAAATATCTAGGAATAACCCTAGACCAATCCATGTCCTTTGATCCTCATGTCAATGCCCTGACCAAAATGCTTAACCAAAAGCTCGGGGTTCTATACAGACTTCCCCCTACCGGTCTAAAGAGGCATGTAGCACCACTGCCTCCAGATCCCTCCTCCCTGTCCTATTCTATGGTGCCACAGTACTTCAGGCCCTACGTGAACCCACCCTCAATAAGCTAAGAATGCTCTGCAATAGGAGTGGACTGTTTGCAAACAGGACCCATGCTAAAACCCATCACTGCGCTGTGCTAACTACCTTAGGTTGGCCCTCCTTTGAAGCCAGACTGTGGTATCCCATATTTTGCCTTACCTTTATGTTACTGCAGCCATTATCCCCACCAAATCTCTCTGGCATAATCCAACGCAAACAATTTTATTTATTTAGGAAATCGGAATTACAACCCTTTGAGTCATAGACTCATTTCCAAAGGCTCCACGTCAGAAAAAAACATAGACATTCAAACAGTACATACATAGAATAAATGTGGGTGAGCAATCATACAAGGTATGAGTTCAATGAGCACGGGTTAATGCCTATACATTTGGTAGCTAAAACAGGGCAGAGCTATTGACATATTCACCTAATGAGTGGTTAAGACCTATACAATTGGTAGCTAAAGCAATGCATGATATGAGTTGGTAGTAAGCCGCCTCAGGGAGGCCTTGTCTTATACATAACACAATGCATTCATAGTCCAGTGCAACTATATGGTAATCGAGGGAGGTGAGGAACCTGAAGGCTAGAAATAGTGAGGGCTCTCCACTGCCTGGCCAAAGGTGGGTGCGTGGCCTAGCGACATGGTGCAGATCAAAAAGTTGCTAGGGAGGACTGAGCTGAGGTCTGAGAAGGTGGAGTTGAGGCAGTTAGCTATGTGAAGTGTGTCTGTGGTGGTAGTACCATTAACACTAAGGTGTGGGGGGGGCAGGATTTACCATTAAGCTCCTTGATGTCATCCCAGAACTTTCTTGTGCTACCCAGGAGGTGGCTAGGGGGGTTCTGTAGTGCTCCACATTGGCCTTGTGGATTGCCCAGGTACACTTATTGTGGGCAGTATTATAGGTCTGCCTATTGCTTAGTAAACCAGAGGCAGTGGCATGATGCCAGAGGTTGTCACACATTTTGAACTGTTGTAGGAGTTCTGGGGTGATCCAGGGAGCACTACGTTTCTTAGTGGTCACTTTGATGGTCGGTGCAAAAGCATCACAGGCGGTATTAAAGATGGTGGTGAAGTAGTGCAATGCATCATCTATGTGCCGGGCTTGGGAAATAGGGGACCAGTCCCAGTTAATTAGATATTGTTTGAGTTTGGCTATGCCTCTTGGGCCTAGTCGATGACAAAAGGTGATATTTGGTGGTGGTTTATGTAGCTGACAGGACCAGCTGAAGCTGACTGGGGCGTGGTAGCTTAAGGAGTTGGGTAGGACACCCAGGTCGGTAATATGGTGGGGACGATTAGTGAGCAGGATATCTAGTAGGGTGTGGGTTCCATTAGTGGAGTTTTCCCTGGAAGGCTGGGATACCAGTTGGGTCATATCTAACGTAGCAAAGGTATCTTTGGTGTGTGTTGATGAGCTCGCTATCCAGTTTACGTTGAGCTCCCCAACTAGGATTTGGCTCCATTTTGTGGGGGTGGCTGGCTAGGTAGTCAGAAAGCGCTTTACAGGCAGGGGATTGGCTGTGGGGTGGGATGTAGGTGACGGTGAGAGTAAGAGGAGCACGGTCTGGGTCAGGGGAGAGTTTTATTGAGAGGGCTTGGGCACCATGGTCTAGGGTGGGCGCAGGCAGGGCTTGGTAATGCAGTGAGCCATTTACATAGAAGGCACAGCCACTGCCTCTCTTGCCATTATGATTAAGCCTAATGAGAGAGTAGCCAGGAACAGAGACAAATGAGTCTGGGGTCTTGGCTGACAGCCAGATTTCTGTTAAAGCCAGAATGTCTGGTTGGTGCTGTGCTGTCCAGCATTGCAGGGGTGGCATTTATTTTAGGCAGACTGCAGATATCCATAGTGGCTATTCGAAGCCCCATGGGTGACCGCAGTTGAGGGGTGCTACTGGGCCAGGATTGGGGTGAACATTGCCAGATAGTAGAAAAAGCAAGTGGAAGATCCTGACAAGGGCCATGAATTGGTGGCTTTTTGCCGGGTAGCAGCGGCTGGCAAGCTTAGAAAGTGATGAGCAGGGAATGGGCAGTTGTGTGAGGGCTGGGAAGGCCAGGTGGAAGAACAGACAAGGAGGTCTCAATGCACAGAGAGATGGGCTGTGGGGTAGAGGGGAGGGGTGCGGGGTGGCTATGGGGAGAGACAGGGTGATGGAGAGGCTATGAGAGGTGAGGTGCTCCTCCAGCACCAAAGGTGTGTACATACCAGAGGCAACTGGGGGTTTGTTGCTGAGCAGAGTAAACGTGGTTAGCAACAGTAGTATAGTTAATTTGTGTGGGTGGGTATTGTGAGGGAGTACAGTGGTGGTAGATGTGACCATGGGCAGGTATGAGTGGGTCTTGCTGACACCTAACATTGTGACAGACACAGTGGTGCAGTGGTAGGGTTGCTGCCTTTGGAGTGAAAAATACCTGGTTTGGATGCCACGTTGTATGCCTAGTGATTGCCTGGGAGACTGTGCAAGGGACACTACAGAGAGGGGCAAAAGGCAGAGAATTTAGGTATGCATGACTCAGGACAGAAGTGTTGGGGGGACAGTGGCTAGAGGATTGCAACATACATGTCTTGTTGCCCTCTAGTGGCTTTACAGTAATTTGCTCAACCTCTTTGAGCCTCGGCCTCCCCAGTGCTGGAAATCCCCAAGGTACGATACCAAATGGGAAGATGGTCCTTCTCTTACTCAGTGCCACATCTGTGGAACTCCCTGCCTTCAATTGTCTGGGACTGTCCTACCTTGCCACAGCTTAAGACGACTCTTAAATCTCTCTTTTGGGCAACAAGCCCCTGCAACTGTTTCCACCTAATCTAATGCTCTCCACTTACCTCTACAATCCTTAAGGCTAAATTATTCCAGACAACTCATCCCTATATGTTTGTTACTTGAATTTAGTCACGCCTATTGTATATGTATCCTGTATGTATTCCCTCCAGTATAGCACTTATGAATGTACCTGTTTCAGTTCTATTGCCTGTAACTAAATCCTTGTTAGCATGACAACTGTTGGTGTAGGTACAAAAAACTATGTATAATTCATTTGTTATTCCATGCATGTAACTAACTCCGGGTCACCCCTGAAAAAGGGACATCGTGTCCCAGTGCACTTACTCGGTCACCAAAATTAAAATAAATAAATAAAATATGGCAGGGTGCACCCTAACACTGATGTCCCACACCAGCGCAGCACGCAAGTGCCTTCATGCATATGTGCTGGCACGGGCACCCCCTGGCACACTCCTATCCCGCCCCTGGCACAGCACCCTGTGGCAGGCCAGGGATCCTGTGTGCAGGGCACTAACGTGCCCATAGGTGAATGCCACAGGGGTGTGTAGATCACCGCTGTGCACCATTCATTTGTAGGAATGCCTATGTGCTGCCCTCACGTGGCACATAGGCATTCGTGAATAGGGTCCAAAGTGCACAAATAGAATAGCAGTGTTCTGAAAACCGGTTCCACTATGCTGCAGCGACAAATTTCTTGTCGACTGATAGCACAACAGTGCCAATTGGTGTTGTGCTGTTGCTTGAGAACAGGTGTTTTCTGTGAGGCTTGCCCACACCCCCATGCGAGGCTCTTCACCCTTTTATACCTACTTAGATTGCTAACTCCAGTCAGAGTTAGTTCGGGGATGGGGCCAAACACCTTTCCAGCACCAGTGTCAGGTAGCGGAGATCATCACAGTGACTGCCGACAATGTCACTGTGATGGTCTTCCCTGTAGAACCGATGCTGTATGGTCGGTATATGCTGAAAATCCAGTACTGGGAGCTGAAAAATGACAATCAGGCTATGATGCAATTTGATTTCAGCTTGTGAGCTAGAAAAACAGGCTACACCACTTGCAGGAAGATGAGATAGAAATGCCTTAGTAATCTGAAACAGAAGAAAAACATTTAAAAAGCACATTGTGCTTTTCATTTGAAGAATATCAAAAAACGTATTACTCAGTTCTGAGTTTAACATTGAAGAAAACGCATCTTTGCTATATCTAGACTAACAGACATAAAACACATCCTTTCTACAGTGAACCATGACTATGGTGTTATAAGGAAAACAAAGGGGGAGATTGGAAGTCAAAAGTATATATGCTAAATTGAGATCCCAAGTAGTATTTAAGCCCTTTGGTTTTAAATTCCCAAAATTTAAAATCCAATGACTTTCTGTTTGGAGAAGTTTTTGTAAACTATTTCCACCTCTCCTTGGGCTTTTCACAAATTCAATGCCCATGTAAGTCATGGCTCTGGTATTGCAGTTGTGAGGTAACAGGAAGTGTTCCCCAACCAGACTTTCAGTATTACCATTTCTGATGGGTTTACTTTTAGCGGTGCGACAACCGCTTCACCGACATCCCCGACAGTGACAGCCGCAATGCCATGTGTCGACATTGCACTGTCGGGGATGTCTCAGTGTTTGTATCGGTGGGCTGTGCTCCCCCAAATTCACCATGTGGGGGGCTCTGCCCCCACACACCCCAGTCTCTAAATATACAATTCCAAGTTGGAGTTGTATCAGGGAGGGAACGCAACACCAGCAGATGCACCTCCGGTGTCTGTAGGGACCAGTACAGCGACCCGATGATTTCAGGTGAAATCTGTCACTGTGCTAGTCTTCGAGGCAGCAGTTTCACTCTCCACTCAGTACACCTTCTTTCTTTTTTTTTATTTATTATGCTTTATTCATTTTTTTCCCAGCATCCACAATACACTGTAGGTTACATGGCATAGACACTGTTGTACAAAGACCAAGAACATGCCGTATTAGCCTTGTGGTTACATCGGCTAAAATAATCGCAATTCTATTATATATCTACTAATTAATCCAAATCTAGCTACCTAGTTCTCTTCTCCTATAGACCTTTACCCCCTCCCCTTTACCCTCCCCTCCCTCCAACAAGTGTGTACATGTTACTCTCAGCATAACTGCAAAGTTGAACACCACCTACAAGGCAAACGGTCAGCTAATTATAGGCCGTTATAGGTTACATGTAACAAGCAAAGCTTCTAAGGAGCCCCATCTGGGCTGATATAAGTGGGGCCGATTATTCATGTACAGAATATGTTTTTCTAATTGCAAAGCTATAAGCATCTCCTTATACCACTCCCTCACCGATAACCGTGTTTCTTCTTTCCAGTGCCTCATAATAATGAGTTTAGCTACTGCCGAGACCAAGGCAATATGTGCTTTCCTGACTCTAGGAATTCCGGTCGGAAACCAATATAACAAGCATATTTCTGCAGTGAAGAGGGAGTCTAGCCGAAGCAACGGGTCCAGTAATTGTTTAATAGACTGCCAAAAGGTCTGGACCACTAAGCAACCCCACAGCATATGATATGGGGAACCGGGGGCGAGGTCACACCTAGTGCACATAGGGGAGGGGACATAGAAACATAGAAACATAGAATTTGACGGCAGATAAGGACCGCTTGGCCCACCTAGTCTGCCCATTTCCCTACCTACTGGATAAGCTGCAGATCCTAGTTAACCAGCAGCCTACTTCTTCCTACACCCACCCCCAGAATTGCCTTATGACTATCCCATGCATGCTTGAATTCCCCACTGATTTTGACTCCACAACCTCCTCCGGAATGCCGTTCCATGCATCCACAACCCTCTCTGTGAAGAAATACTTCCTTAAATTACCTCTGAGCCGCCCCCTTCTATCTTCAAATTGTGCCCTCTTGTTCTTGCATACCTCTTTTTTTGAAAGATGCTGCCCTCTTGGACTTTGTTGATTCCCTTGAGGTACTTGAAAGTTTCTATCATGTCCCCCCTCTCCCTCCTTTCCTCGAGGCTATACATATTAAGCTCCTTAAGTCTCTCTTCATATGACTTCCAGTGCAGACCCCGCACCATTTTAGTTGCCCTCCTCTGGACAGCTTCCATCCTGTCTATGTCTTTGCGGAGATTGGGTCTCCAGAACTGCACACAGTACTCCAGATGGGGTCTCACCAGCTGTCTGTACAGAGGGATAATAACTTCCTGTTTTCTACTGGTGATGCCTCTCCCTATGCATCCCAGTATCCCCCCAGCCCTCCTTGCTGCCCTCTCACATTGCTTGCCCACCTTTAGGTCATCTGATATGACTACCCCAGGTCCCTTTCCATTCTTGTTGTTGTTAGTATCTCACCCTCCATTGTGTACTCTTCCCTGGGTTTTTGTTTCCCAGGTGCATTACCTGCACTTCTTAGCATTGAATCTAAGCTGCCATACATTTGACCATTCCTCTAACCTTGCCAAGTCCCTTCTCATCCTTTCCACCCACCCTGTGCATCAACTCTGTTGCAGATCTTAGTGTCATCTGCAAAGAGACATACTTTTCCTTCCAGTCCTTCTGCAATGTCGCTTATAAAGACATTGAAGAGGACCGGTCCTAATACTGAACCCTGCGGTACCCCACTAGTAACCCTCCTTTCTTCTGAGTGGACTCCATTTACTATTACTCTCTGTGTCCTATTCTCCAGCCAATTCTTTACCCAGGCTTTCATCTTGGGACCCACTCCCAGGCTGGCTAACTTGTATATTAATCTTTTGTGTGGGACTGTGTCAAATGCCTTGCTAAAGTCTAGGTAGGCCATGTCCACAGCCCCTCCCTGATCTACTACTTTGGTCACCCAGTCAAAGAAATCTATCAGATTCATCTGGCATGACCTTCCCGCTGTGAATCCATGCTGCCTAGGGTCCTGTGCCCCTCTGGCCTCTAGATACTCGACAATTCTTTCCTTTAGAAGTGATTCCATCATTTTCCCTATCACTGAGGTTAAACTAACAGGTCTATAGTTTCCTGCTTCTGCCTTGCTCCCACTTTGTGAAGGGAATCACATCTGCCCTACTCCAGTCCTCGGGTACCACCCATCCTCCCATGATTTGTTAAGAGGGTAGTCAGTGGTGTCACTAGTTCTACCCTTAGTTCTTTTAAATTCTGGGATGAATCCCATCAGGCTCCTTGCTATGTCCACCTTCAGTTTTAAGAGTTCTTTCAGAACCCTTTCTTCTGTAAATGGGCGGTATCAACTTCTGTATCAGAGTGTTACTACTGTTTGTTTTATGTATCTCCCCTCTTCCTTGTAAATACTGAGCAAAAATATTTGTTTAGTATCTCTGCCTTTCACAGTCTCCCTCTGCCCACCCTCCTCCCCTTTATTAAGCCTCACTATCCCTCCCTTGGTCTTCCTTCGCTCCGTGATGTACCTATAAAGGTTTATCCCCCTTCTTAACTGAGTTGGCTATCTTTTCCTCGGTTTGGGCCTTTGCTGTTCTGACTGCCTTCCCAGCCTCCTTTTGCTTTAACTGATACAGTTCTCTGTCCTGCTCCTTCTGCGATTCCTTGTACTTCCTGAATGCTTTCTTTTTGTCTTGAACCTTCACTGCCACTTCCTTTGAGAACCATAGTGGTTCCTTTTTTTTTTTTTTATTCTTTACCCCCAAGCTACCTGCATGGTATCAGCCCGGTCACGGGCACCGGCTTCTGCACCCCAAATCGCCCGGCCCTCCAATGCCCGTGGCTTTTCCCCCAGCGGGGCTGCGGCACTCCCGGTGCATGCTGCAGGAAGGAGGGCTGGTCTGGGGAGCATATTGAAGCCGTGGCAAGCTTCATTTGCAGCGGCAGGCAGCTCCTCCATTTTCCGTTTTCTGGGGAGGCGGGGTGTGCAGCATGATGCCGCGTCCGCCCGCCCCTCCAATCGTCACGAGTGCGGCGGCTGTCGACTCTGGCCTCCGCCGAAAGTCAGCAGGCTCAGACACTCCCCTCCACCCCCAGAGAAGGAGAGCAGTCCGTGGGGCCTCAATCCTTCTCCCCTGCCAACCCTCCAGCGACCCTGGTCTGTTCCCGAACCCAGGTGGCTGGCGTACTGGCTCTGAAAATCCAACCGCTGCGCCCGGCGGGCGGCTCATGGTAGTTTCACCCATCGTCTTGTTTTGTTTATTTGCTTCACACAAAGGCTTGTTACCTCTGTGATGGCAGTTTTATTATTCCCATTGTTCTTCCACCCTCCTTCCTGCCCATTTGCTAGTGCATTCCTTAGGCACTCACCCATTATGAAAATCAGCCCTACTAAAGTCCAGTACTTTTGTCTTTGTATGGCTTGACTCTATTACTGTGTTTATTGTGAACCATACTGTTTGTTGGTCGCTAGTTCCCAGATGGCTACCCACTTCTACATCTGTGATCCTCTCTCCATCTCCATTTGAGAGTATTAAGTCTAATATTGCTCCCTCTCGAATGGGCTCCAGTACTAGTTGTCTAAGGCATGCCCCCTGTAGGGCATCTAGAATAACTGCACTCTTCGAAGTGGCAGCTGCAACTGCACTCCAGTTAACATCTGGCATATTCAGGTCACCCATCAGCAGTATCTCCCTTTTCTGCCATTCTAAGTATACTTTCTATCATTTCCTTGTCCATTTCCTCCCCTGAGGAAGAGGTCTGTGTCTAACCCTTCTGTGGATTGTGGTGCCATTGCCTGTCTCCAAATTTACCCACAGTGCTTCTTCTCCTCCTGTTTACCCTTTTGTTCTGTTGCTTTTATTCCTTCCTTTATGTAGAACTACTCCTCCTCCTCTTTTACCCTCCCTGTCCCTCCTGTAGATAGTGTATCCTGGTATGTTTACATCCAGTCATGGTTTTATTATTGTACCATGTTTCTGTGACTGCCATGATATCCAGATGTTCCTCCTCCATCAAGGCCACTAATTCAGGAAGCTTGTTACCTAGACTACGGGTATTGGTACTCATTGCTCTCCATTTTTTGATGGCTTTGCCTTCGGTTGCAGCATCCCCCACTGACCGTTCTACCTTGGTCTTTTTCTCATTTAGTACCCTATTTTGTAGGGAGAGGCTGGGATTTTTCTGCTGCTTGTCAGTGCCTCCCCCTTTGACTAGTTTAAAAGCTTGCCAATGAAGCATTTAAACCGATTGCTCAAAAGACTTGTTCCCTTCCTGGACAGATGCAGACAATCCTGCCAGTATAGGCTGTTGTCCCTACAGGTAGAACCCCAGTCCCCAATGAAGCCAAACCCCTTTATGCAGTTTAGCCGAAGTAAAATATAGGTTATTCATAATATTAAACTGTATCATTCATAGTCTATCCTGCTTAACAAATATATAACCGTTCCTCCATGCTCGTCCCCAAGATTCCACCTCAGGTACAATTGACAGCTCTTGAGCCCAGTAATATCAAATCCCCCGGGGCAGGCTAGTGTCCATAGATTGTAGCTCTTTATAAATCTTAGAGACTGCGTGAGGTTCCCCGGCTGCCTGTAAGAGCCTAATCAATTTCTCCTTATGCAATCTATTTGCATCCCCCTTCCCCACATGATTTTTAACTGCCTCCTCAACCTGCTTATATTTAAAGAAAAAAGTGACCGGTACCGGGAAACGTGCACGGAAAGCTGAGAAGGATATCAATTGACCATTCTCTGTTGAGTCCGCCACCTTCTTATCAGCCAGGAGCTGCCAGAATGTGGGCGAGATGGGTTTACAATCAATTTGAAAATGGGGGTTACCCACAATGGGTTGTTCCAGGGACACCTGCCAATTACATGAAAGGAAAAGTTTGCAGTTGATGGAGTACCCGAGCCGACCATCCAATACAGGCGTTCTTCAGCATAGATACATAGATACATAGACAGTGTCGGCAGATAAGGGCCTATGGCCCACCTAGTCTGCCCATTTGAGCTTGTAAGTTCAGTTTGTTTTCCTAGAAGTCTATTTCCCCTTACCCCTGACCTCTAGAATTCCTTTATGTCTATCCCATGCATTCTTAAATCCTGTGATTGTTTCAGCTCCCACCACTTCCTCTGGCAGGGTGTTCCACTTGTCCACCACCCGTTCTGTGAAGAAATTCTTTCTCATGTTTCCTCTGAATCGTCCTCCCTCCAACTTCATCCCATGCCCTCTAGTCCTGAAACATCTTTTTCGCTTAAAATTAGTGTTTTCCTGCACCCTGTTCCTCCCTGTAAGATACTTGTATGTCTCTATCATATCCCCTCTCTCCCTCCTCTCCTCCAGGGAGTACATGTTCAGTTTCTTCAACCTGTCTTCATAGGACTTGTGATGCAACCCATGCACAATCTTTGTTGCCCTCCTCTGAACCTTCTCTACCCTGTCTATGTCCTTACGTAGGTATGGTCTCCAGAACTGTACACTGTACTCCAGGTGGGGCCTCACTAGTGTCTTGTATAGCGGAATTATGACCTCCCTTTTCCTGCTGGTGATGCCCCTGCCTATACATCCCAGCATCCTATTTGCTTTACCTGATGCCTTGTCACACTGTTTCCCTACCAGCATGCTGGGTAGCTTCTTAGGGCTGACATAAATCAAAGAGGTGAGAGTACCCTGGTACTGGGTCATTAATGATTTTTGTATATCCAGCCACAGGGGGGTGTAGGTCTGGTTCTCATTCTCCCAGACTGCCTTTGACCAGTGAACTATTCTACTGAGATGATGGGCACAGTAGTAGGTAAAGAAGGAGGGTAACGCTAGACCACCCTGTCCTTTGGGCCCTGTGAGTTTATTATATGATGGCCTAACTTTTTTGCCCCTCCACAAGAAGGCATTTAACATCGACTAGAGCTGGCCAAATCACTTTTTAGGAAGGTAGAACCCAAGCATCCCCACAGGGTATAAAACCCTGGGTAGGATATTCATTTTTACAACATTAGCCCTTCCACATAATGTAAGCGGAAGACTATCCCATCTTTCCAGATCCGATTTGATGACCTTAAGCAGCTCTGTAAGGTTCAGTTTCATCATGGTGGGAAGATCGCTGGCAACCTGAATACCTAAATAGTTAAGGGTGTGTCGTTCCCACTCCAAACTGGTGCTACTTATGACCACCCGGGTGGTCCTATCGTTCAGGGGGAAGACCTTAGATTTAGATATATTCAGCTTGTAGTGGGAAACCTCTGCAAAGGATCTGATCACTTCCAGAAGAGCTGGAATCCCAATTGCCGGCTCCTCAATATGTATCAACAGATTGTCTGCATACGTGGACAGCGTGTACCGCTGCTTGCCAAATTTTATACCTCTAATTTGCGGGGAGGCCATTAATTTCTTGATAAGGGGTTCCAAATAAAGATTAAACAAAAGGGGGGGGATAGGGGCATCCTTGCCTGGTCCCTCTCTGCAGCCGAAAAGGGTCAGACAGGATGCCATTGCACCAAACCTGTGCAGATGGGGAGGAATACAGAATCTTGACCCATTTAATAAATCCTGTGGGGAGGCCATAATGTGCCATTGCTAAGAATAAGAAGTCCCAGGAGACCATGTCAAAAGCCTTCTCAGCATCCAGGGAAACCAACACCGCTGCGGAGTCGGAGTCCCTGGACGGCGAGAGGATATGCATGACTTTCCGCATATGGTCAACGGATGATCTGCCTGTCATAAACCTGATTTGTTCCCACCCAGTAAGAGCAGCTAGTATTGGGCCTAGCCTGTTAGCCAAGATCTTGGCTAAGATCTTAACATCTGTATTAATCAACGAGATGGGCCGGTAACTGCCAGGCATGAGGGGGTCCTTCCCCGGCTTGGGTATGAGGGTAATCAACGCTTTCAGAAAACTGTCCTCCGACATGCCCTCTGAGTACCAAAAATTAAACACTTCTGTTAATAGGGGGGCAAGTTCTGACACACACGCTTTGTATAAGTAGTTAGAAAGACCATCTGGTCTAGGAAACTTATCCAGTGTGAGTTGCTGGATGGCTTGTACAACCTCCTTCACAGTGACTGGATTGCCCAATATTTTGGCACTGTGAGGGGTCACTGTCGGTAGCTCTATGGGGGCCAGATAATTAAGAATATTTTGATCTTTAGGGTGGCCCACCTGATCGACTGAGTACAGTCTCTGGTAATAGTTTTTTAACTCCTCAACCACTTCTCTGGGTGATGTTATAACTTGATTGCCCACTTTAAGACCAGCAATGAAGTGCGAGGCCTCAGCCTGTCTAAGCCTAACAGCTAACAATTTCCCAGCTTTTTCCCCTGCATCCAGATATTTAGTCTTGGTACATTTCAATGACAACTCTACCCTTTGAGATATCAGGGCTGAGTATTAGGCCTGTAATCTATGTAGAGCTGCCCATTCTGCGTCGGGGGACTCATTATTAAGGGTGGCCTCTAACCTTCGGATAGCTAAAAGTAGATTGTTTTGTTGAGCTTTGTGTAGCCTGGATTTGATGGTCACCAAACGAAGGCACTCCCCTCTCAAAGCACACTTTGTTGCTGCCCAAACCATGTCAATTCTTGTAACCAAACCGCTATTGATTGTTATAAAGTTGGAAAGAAAATCCCGTATTTGCTGCTTGGTCTCAGCCTTCTGGAGCAGCTGATTATTCAATCTCCAGACAAAATCCCTCCTAGGTCCTTTCCCCAAGTAAAACAGTGGTGAAACAGGCGAATGGTCTGATATGACTCTCTCATGAATCTCGGGAGCACACCACATTTGGAAGCAAGTGGGAGCTTAATAAGATAAAATCAATACGGGATAGAGATTTGTGCGGGGGCGAGTAGAATGTGTATTGGCGCTCCATAGGATGTAACACCCACCATACATCGAGGATATTTGCACCACTCATCAGGTCGTGCAGTGCCCTCTGTGATGGGGAGGGTCTCCGTCTCCGAGAGTCAGATCTGTCCATCCACGTGTCTGGCACTACATTCCGGTCACCTCCCAATATAGTTGCTACCGGCGGGTTAGTGACCACCATACTTAATAGATGTATGAAGAACTCAGGGGATTCTCTGTTTGGACCATATAATGCACCTATTAGAATTGATCTAGCCTCGATACTACCCAGCAGGATAATATATCTCCCATTGGAGTCGTATATCTCATTCTTTAATATAAAGGGGATATTCTTATTTATGAGAATAACCACTCCCCCGCTATTGTTAGACCTCCTGGCCCCCGAAGGCCTGCCCTACCCAGGCTTTGATGAATAGGTGGGTGTCTTCCCATCTCATGTGGGTTTCCTGGAGACACACCATCCCTGCCCTCAGATGCTGAAAGTGTCTGAGGATAACCCACCTTTTGCCTTTGTCTTGCGCCCCCTTGATGTTTCAGCTGATAAGGTTATATTGGCTACTCATTCCCTGCAATTTTATTCATGTCGATATGAGGGTCTGCTCTCTTCCATAACCCAAATATGCAGTTGAGCCCTGAAAAATACCTTGACCAGTGGTGTACAGTATCATCCATATTATACACACTTGACACCTTCCCCCCCCTCCAAACACCTCTCCTATTATCTATTCCCCTAATTTCTCCCAATAAACCCCCAACTAACATACTAAACCTACTTTTACCCCCTTTCACCCCAGTTCAGAGAACTGCAACACCCAAACAACATGGTGCATGATGTCCTCTCACAGAGTGATACACACCATGTCCCCCACCGCTCCCACCCCCCATTGAACAAGCAGTGTGCCAAACCCACATACATTTAAGTTGGTTAGCTCGCTGAACCATAAAAGGAAAAAACAGCAGTGTAAATAAACAGATCCAAAAGCTCTGAAATTGATAACTCGAAGGTCAGTAGTATCATTTGTTCCGTTCTTACAAATCCCTCAAACAGGGAGAAGCAAAGGAAGGAATAAAATGGCCACACTGAAGAGAAAAGGCAAAAACTAGCAGTTTAAAGTGAGTCTCCGGATGACAGTTGGCACCATTATCGGTCTCCTGTAACTGCCATTGCAGTAAATATAGTCCCTCGCATCTCCGGTCACAATATCTCGCAGCCAAAAGAAACAGAATATCTCGAGTATCCAGCTTATCCCATCAAATACTTGCCAGTCTAAGAGACTGGATCCTAAGTAATTCCTTCTGCTTTCTCCCAACATCGGATGGTACTTAGGCCTTAGTCTCTTCCCGTGGTATAACTTGCAGGATGCTGTCCACTCATTCAAATTAGTTAGCTCTCTTAAGCACAAAGAAAAAGAAAGTACCCAACTCTGTTAGTAGACATAGCAAAACATTTTGGATTGAGTAGCTCAGAGGCTAGTAATATCGCCTTGCTCCATCCTCACGAATCTCTCGAATAGGGAGAAGCTAAAGGGGAATTAAATGGGTGCATCAAAAGGGAAAAAAAACCCCCAAAAAACCAGAAACTAGTGGCTGAAAGTAAGTCTCCAGATGGTGATTGGCACTGTTTTCAGTCTCAGGTCACTGCCACTGCAGTCAAAAAAGTCCCTCTTATCTCCGATCGCCGTATCTCACAGCCAAAGGGAACTGAAATCCCCGAGTGTCCAGCGTGTCCCATTAGGCGCCTGCCCAATCCAAAGTCTCATTCTGGAACAGCTCCCTTTTTTCATTCCCCCCCACATTAGGCAATGTTTGGACCAAGAACTCCTCCCGTGGCGTAATTCGCAAAACACTGTCCATCTTTTCTGTATACACTTCAGATTGATATCCTGATGATTATATGATAAGCTTCAGTAGTATCTCATTTACAAAAACCCTGCTACTGCAATCTCTCATCGGTTGCAACCTTGGTACCTTCTCTCAATCCGTTCCCTTAAACAGTTCAGGAAATAATTCTCTAAGCTCCTTCTGAGCCTGTTCCTTAGTTTCCAAAGGGATCCATCGATCCTGATGCTTGATCTGGAGCACTGCGGGGTATCGCATTTTGAAGGGCTTTCCCGCTGCAATCAATTTGGACACTATTGGATGCATTTCTTGTCGTTTCGCCCTGACCGACTGAGGCAGATCTTGTGCAATCCTGAGCCGATGTCCATCCCATAATATTTCTCTCAAGTCTCTGACCTTGGCCAGGATATATTGTTTATCCAGAAAATTAAGCAAGCAACAGATCAGGGGCTGTGGGGGCGAGTTAGGGGGCGGGAGCGGACGCAGGGCCCGGTGTGCTTGTTCAATAATATACGCAGCTCCATTCGGAGAAGGGCCTGCAATCTTCTCAAAGAATTTCTGTAAAAATAGAATCGGATTCAAGCCTTCTTCTTTTTCAGGCACACCAAATATTAAGAGATTGTTTCTCCTACTCCTCCCCTCAAGGTCTTCTAGTTTCTCATCAAGTTTTTTTCAGCCTTCTCCTGAACTGCACATTCACCAATTCACTCTTGTCTTGCTTTCTCTCTAGTGAAAGGAGCTTAGCTTCCAAATCTCCCACTCTCGTAGTCAGGGCTTGCACCGAGGCTTTGATCTGCAGCATAACCTCTGCCATCTCCAAGATACGTTCTTGGAGAGGTCTCATAACCTCCAGAAACCTTTCCTCCAAGAGAGCAGTAGAAGTAGTTGGAGTTCTGTTGACACTCGACTGCTGGTGCTTAGGCCGCCTCGCAGCCTTCTCCTTTTCCGGCGTTGATGGCAGTGAGTGACTCTGTGCCATTTTTTTCATAAATACTTCCATTCTGGACAGATAACTGTCCCTGTGAGACTCTTGCAACCTTCTGGTGTAGGCTAGGTACCCCACTTGTTGTGAAATAAATCTGAATTCACTATTTTAATGAACGGAGGTGCAGAGCTGCAGGAGGTTGCTGCTTCCCTTCACTCTGTCATCACGTGACCCTCAGTACACCTTCTGATGTCATGGATGTAGGGTTGCCACATGGCCAGTTTTTCCACTGACTTTTCGGTTGCCAGTTTAAGCTACCGTTTTTTCCCTAGGTCACTGGTAGTGACAGGTCGATATTTTTGGGCAGATGTGCAGCATATTGCCAGCCCACTGCTAACCTGCCAAGCCTGAGAGTTCATTTATGCACCGCCACTTCTGTGCCTGACAGCTGTGTGCCATGCCCACACCACCCCTAACATGAAGCACAATCATTTGGTGGGGTGTCCATGTGTGCCGTGATCTGACAGTTCTTGTGGAAGAGTGAGCAAGGCAAGGCAATGCAACATTAGTGCGAGATGCAGTGTTATACTGATGTTGTAGCACGCTGTTTTCTGGTGGCTGGGAGCCACAGACACCCCCTTCACCGGCTGGCACCTTGGTGTGCACAGAGTCCATCCCATAGCAGTCTGCAAGCTACTCAACCATGAAGGAGAGCCACTGAGGTCTGTGCAGCAGGATGCTGCAGGCTTGATAATGGCTAGCCACTTCTGGATGATCAGCAGCACCCCTGCCTGGTAAGACTGCATCTGCCCTGTTGGTGATAGTTGTGGTAGCGGGGGGGGGGCAGGTGGCCGCTTCTTTTCCATTCCCAAGGTGGCAACCCTACATGGATGTGTTCTTGAATTTGTTGTTTAAGGGGACAAACAGTATGGCCTATATACAGACTGGGGCAGTCACACCAGAGGGTATATATAACAAAATGTGTACCCCATGCAATAAACTCTCTGATTTCAACTTTATCTTGAGAGCCCTATCTATCATTGGGGGGTGATGCAGCAGATTAATCAGTCGGAACTGCTCCAAGTCTAGAGGATGTCCCCAGAAGAGAGTAAAGTTTGAAAAAAATTACAGCATTTGATAAAAATCACAAAAATATTGAAGAGACAGAGAAAGAAGCTACAACCTCAGCCACCAACGTAACTAGTGCAAGACTCAAAGTTTATTTAATGAAACTGGGGAACAAGCAAGCCTCCAACCAGCCCCCCAAAAAAAAAAAACTGCAAAAGAAGGAACAAAAGGAAAGTCAGATAAAGAGAGAGAGAGGTCCATGGGAGAAACAAGAAATCGACACCACCCTACCAGGAGGAATCAAAATTGGTAATTAATGTAACCGATATTGAAATTACTGAATCCCAATTACAATTACTCATAAAGGTCTATTTTTTGTACCTTGCACTTTACTGGACAGATTTCAAATGTATGTGGATCTGTTTAAATACTTTAGAAAATTACAACTAAGGAATTTTTTCAATAAGTATCCTCGGACTGCTGCAAATGTTGGGGAGGCAATGTGTAATTCACGATTAAAATGCACCATCCAGCACTGATGTGAGCAATGAGATTGCAGCTGTGGAGCATTCCGGTAACCTGATCAAACTTTTAGCACACCTTGATAGAAGCTTTGAAATTCATGCAGCAGATAATCACTCTGCCCTTGATATAATGCACTAGCAAGATACAGTAGGGCATATTTTATGGCTGTTTCTAGGTTAGAGTTTGAAAATTTAAAATAACTCTATCCATGAAACTTCAGTCAACTATCAGAGATTCTGAGAAACAAGATTTGTTATTACAAAGAGAAACTTTGTTCAGATCAAAATCCTCTTTTTATCCACCGTGCACTAGTCCAGTTTTAAACACCCACAAAAAACATAGTGTTAAAAGAGGTAGAAAAATTATCAATCGCACTACACATTTAAAATATAAAAATCTTACACCAGTGAATAACGTGCATTTAATGAACTGAAAATGAAAATGCCAGGCATAGAAATCAAATCTGTGGACAAAGGGGGAAACATCAAGATAATGGGCAGGGGTTTCATGGAAGCTGAAGCTGTTGCGCTGTTAAATGATCAGAACAATTACAGGAAGCTGCCAGGGAACTCCATGCACAAATTCAGCAAAGACCTGCTAACTCTATTACAGGAAGCTAATAGAGAACAGGGCCAGCATTGACATCCAGCCAGATATCGGTGATGCAAGCCAAGTCGGATGACTCAACAAAATCAGCAATCACTGCTGTCTTGTTTTTAATGGACTTGGCATTGCATAGCACTGCCAGAGAAGGGTGGGCCACTGAGACCAGTCATGTCATCTGCCAACTCTGTACTGAGACTGGTCCTCTTCAATGTCTTCATAAGGGACATTGCTGAGGAGCTGAATGGTGAAGATGTGTTTCTTTGTGGATGACACACAAATCTGCAACAAGGTAAACATTCAGGAATGGGTGGAGAGAATGCAGAGGGACCTGGAGAAACTAGAAGAGCTGTCTAGAGCTAGGTTTCAGTGTCAAAAAGTGTCGAGTCATGCAACTGGGGTGGGCAAACATGGGAGCTGTGTGGAGGATGAGAGTACTGACAGTCACCAAGCAAGAACGAGACCTGAGGATAATCATATCTGATAATCTCAAGGGTGGCAGAGCAGTGTTAAAGGCAGCAGGCAATGCTAGTGGGATGTTGGGGTACATGGGGGGGGATTTCTAGCAGGAAGAGAGAGGTGGTCTTGCCAAGGTATCGCTCACTAGTGAGACCCCACCTAGAGTACTGTGTCCTGTTCTGGAGGCTGCATCAACTTAAGGACATTGACAGGGTGGAAGCGGTCTAGAGGAGCTCTACCAGAATGGTGCAGGGGTTGCACGAGAAGCCAGACAAGGAGAGGCTGCCAGAACTCAACATGTAGTCCCTAGAGAAGAGGAGAGTGAGAGGGCACATGATTGAGACCTGTAAGTACCTCACAGAGGTGAATCCTGCAGGTGGGTGGGGAGTCTCTTTCAGAGGAGAAAAGCACTAGAACATGGGGGCATGCAATGAAGCTGGGGGGGGGTGAGGTTTAACAGGATGTGACGAAATGCTTCTTCACCAAAAGTGTGGTAGATGCCTGGAACAACCTGCCAGAGGCGGTGTTAGAGTGAAAACAGTTGGGGGTTTCAAGTATGTGTGGGGATAGGCACACAGGTATTATAGATGGAGGAAAGGGATGTGGGAGGGATACTAGAGACCACAGGGTGTGAGGTGTCAGAATAGGCAGGAACAAATAGGGCAGACTGGATGGGCAACTAGTCCTTTTCTGCCAACAAATTCTATGTTACTGTATTTCTGTGTATAAATATTGTAAATTCAGGTGCTTTCCTAGAAATTCTAGGCAGTCATTCGACTGCAAAAATGTCCTTACAATTTTACAGAAGCAATCATGTCAAGTATAAATGTTTTTAACATCGGGTCACAATTGTTCAGGAAGTTTAACTGGGTCTCACTGCCATACATATATCAAATCCCCAGTTGTAATCTCACGTAAATGTAATGGTCTCCTTCCTTCCTACTTAATTGACAAATTCAACAAGGTCACAAATGTCCACAGCCGTGCTATAAGATCCAGTAAATAGAGGAAACTTGTAAATCTCCAAAGTAATTCAGTGAAAAAAAGAAGTCATACAGAGGTACCGGAGTGTTTGTAGCTTTTCTGGTCCTTCATTAGGCATTTACCAAAAGATTTTCTCTGTTAGATGACACCTCTGTGTAATAAGTAACATTACATATTTCCCCATAAAGCAAAGCATCAGGGTAAGTACAGTGGTAGTCATTCAAAAGTTGCTCAGTACTGAGGTATACCTGGGTATACTGAGGCAGAATCACATTACAGTCAATGCAAATTAGCCTCAGTATACCCAGGTAATCCTCAGTATTGAGCAACTTTTGTATGACTGCCACGGTATATGCAAATCACCATGAAAGAGTTTGGACTAATTTCACTTTAAGCACGAGGATATGGCATTTTAATAACAATGACATCTAAGACTCTCTCCAGTCAGGTTTCAGGAAGAGGTGTAGCACTGAGAGTGCTCTTGTTGGCATGCTAAATGACCTCCTGGTGGCAAGAGATTGAGGAAATTGTTTCATTCTAATTCTCCTTGATCTCTCAGCAGCATTTGACACCATAGACCATGGGATGCTTTTGGAGTACCTACGGGTCTGTTGTGGACTGGTTGGTACAGTCCTCAGCTGGTTTTGATCTTTTCTCACGGACAGGATGCAGAGGGTGGTCTTGGGAGATTTTTTCCTTGGCCCCCATACCTCTACCTTGTAGAGTGCTGTAGAGCTCCACTGTATCCCCCATGTTGTTTGTGGTGTATATGCTGCCACCAGGGGAGATTATAAGATGGTATGAACTGAATTTTCTCTGTTTTGCAGATGATACTCAGCTGCACCTGTCTTTTGTGCCTGAGCAACAAGTGGTGGTCTCAGAGTTTAATCAGTGCCTTTCTGAGATCCAGGATTGGATGAGAGTAAACTGGTTGAAGTTGAATCCAGACAAAACTGAGGTACATGTGGTGGGAGCAACAGTAGTCACCTGGGGGTAAAGGTGCAACCTGGTCAGGTCTCCAGGCTGATACTTGGAGTCTCCCAGTTGTTTACTTCTGCCACTGTGAAGAATCTGGGCATTGTTTTGGATTGCAGCTTAACACTTAAATTTCAGGTGTCAGCTGCGGTCCAAAGTGCATATTACCATCTACAAAACATCGCCCAGATCAAGCACCTTGTTCCCCTGAGTAATCACCCATTTCTGGTCCATGCCTTTGTGACTTGGCGACTGGATTACTGCAATGCTCTCTACCTGGGGCTTGCAAGGGTTGATGTCTGCTGCCTGCAGCTAGTGCAGAATGCAGTGACCAGGTTGTTGACGGGTCTTCCAAGATCTTGTCATAGCACACCTGTGCTGCGCTCTCTGGACTAGCTGCCCGTTAGGAGGCATATCACCTCAAGGTCGGTTTGCTGACCTACAAGGTCCTGCATGGTCAGGGGCCAGATTACTTGAAAGATCTCCTGTGTTCTTCCCGCTCTGCCTGTCCCCTTTACTCCACTGATGAGGGTCTTCTGTAGGTTCCCAGGGTTCGACTCAAAACATCTGGTGCTAGGGCTTTTTCATATAGTGTGCCAACCCTGTGAAACTCTCTCCCTCATTACATTAGATGATTAGAGCCTCTCAGTCCCTGGATATTTTTAAACTTGTGCTAAAAACATTTTTGTTTAATCAAGCTTTCTTAACTGTCTAGTTAGCTAACTTGTTATTCAAGATCTTTTAATTATGGTCAAAATGTGTTTTAATGTTTTAGATATTTTATGATGTTATTATTGTAAAACGCCTTGAGCTGCAATTAAGAGCGCTGAATAAATAACATTTGATAATGATGATGATGATGATGAAGCAGAAAATTCATGTATAGCACAAAGAGCACCAGTGGATTTTAATACAGGCATTTGGAAATGGTGCAATAAATGAAAAGAAAACTCTACCAGTGAAGCTAACAAGAGGACACAGATATATGCAGGAGCAAACATGCATCGGATGGACATGAAGTAGAGCTTTCAAGGCAGATGGGTAGGAAGCAGATTGGATAGAGGAGAAAGGGAAGACCAAAGTAGGGGAAGCCTATAAGAGAATACAGACAGACCAGCTGAGGTTCTGGATCATGGAATGGGAAAAGAGTGAGAGATGGCAGAGCAGAGGGAGTAGGAGGAGGAAGGTTTATAGCAGAACAGGAGGGAGGTGAGACAGCAGGGAGGGAACCAAACCAAAACTCTGATATGAGGAAGGCTTTATTTCTGTATAATCCCTTAACTGGGGAAGAAGCTTCTTCTGTATGGCATTGATATGGAGAAGATTGTTGCAGCGCAAAACATTGAAGTCATGCTGAAGCTGCTCTATCAACTTAGAGGCAAAAGGGACAGAAGCAGATAAGACCTCATCATCCACATATAGTGAATGTCAGAGGAGGTACAGGTCTTTGGAAGGTCATTTAGGGAAATTCTGAACAGAATGGGGCCAAGGAAAGAGTCCTGTGGGCTCTGGTCTCAATGGGGAAGAGGAAAGACAGGGCTGCTCCTACTAAGATGGATTGGGATCTGCCGCACAGGCACAAATGGCAGCAGCTGACCAAAGAGGCAGCTAGATCAGTTTCAGCAACTTTGTCTAATGATAGAGAGTAGGAGACAGTGTCAAAAGCCTCCTCAAGGTCAACAAAGATAGCAGAGGTGCCATGACCCTGATCCATCTCTTTAAGAATGGAGTCAGAGAGACGTAGCAGGGAAGTGGTGGTGGATTGGACATTACAGAACGACCAGACTGGTAAGGACTAAAAGAAGAATCAAGAAATGGTAAGGGCTGAGATACAACAAGGTGTTCTTGGAGCTTAGCTGAGTAGGAAGGAGGGAAGTAGGGCAGTAGTTACCTGGAACAGAAGTGTGACCACCCTTATGAAGATGACCTTTGCCTTCTTTCAAACCAGCAGAACCGAGTCCAGGTGAAATTAGAAGTTAAAAAGTCAGTTAGGGATAGGTGATAGAAAGGGCAAAGAGATGTAGAAGTTTGTGGTCAAGCCCCTCCAGACTATAACCTCTGGGTGGGTAAAGGAGTGAGAGATAGGAGTCAAGTGATGTGCTGCTCATGTTTACAGCATTTCTTAGCTGCTCCTACCCTGTCCCGCATAAAATACGGATTTTCACTGCTTATTACTTTCTTTGTCCAACATTGCTGAATTATTGGACTTACCTGAAGTGGGACCTTTTGTGGTATATCGATTGTGTGTGTAAATATCGAGGCAGAAATGAAAATTGCCCCACCACATCACACACCACCACCAGTGCTAGAGAGAGACAAGGATTTAAAGCGGTCCAAAGCCCAAGCTGCTGCGACTTTGAAGGGTAACCCACCATTGACTGCTCTCACCA
The DNA here is from genome assembly GCA_016271365.2 of Neoceratodus forsteri. NCBI lineage: Eukaryota > Metazoa > Chordata > Ceratodontiformes > Ceratodontidae > Neoceratodus > Neoceratodus forsteri. The sequence goes on from CM057449.1 coordinate 1,052,564,645, forward strand.
AAGATAAATTTCTACAAGAAGTTAGCCCACTTAGGGAAGCATCACAGACTCTGACCAAGGAAATAAGAGTGATCCAAACCTTTGTGGATACCTTCTCAAGGAGGGTAGTGGACAATGAAGCCTGCACCAGCTCCTTGAAAGATTGGTGTAATAGAATGGAGCCAGAACTGGTTGCACTCCGACAGAAGACAGTGCGACTTGAAGCCCGCCTGGAAGATTTGGTAGGTAGAAGCCACAGGAACAATGTGGTTATCTTGGAGCTGCCAGAAAAGGTGGAGGGTCCCAGTATTCTCTTGCTTGTCCAGAAACTCTGCACAAATCTAGTGGGACCCTCCCCTAATGATCCATCATATATAATTGAACAGGTGCATCACACTGCTCCCCATGCCAGCAGCCGGATCACCTCTTCAGCCCTTCATTTTCAAATTTAATTACCTTGATCACCAGCACTTGCTGTCCAAAGTAAGGGATCTGCAGGAAGTTTCTTGGGAGGGAGCCCGCCTGAGAGTCGCTCAAGACCTCCCGGCTTCAGTGCATCAGAAATTAGCAGCTTTTCACTTGCTTGTGGTCAAGTTAATTGCTGCAGCATCCAATGCTGAAAGAAGCATCTAGCGACCTTTCAAATCTCCCAGGAAGGCACCTGGAGAAGTTTTGATTCTGTTGAGCACACTGTGACTGAGTTCAAACTTATTTATGCTGACCTCTTCAAGGCAACATGAATGCTTAATGGTTTGGTGGTATGTAAAATGGAAGACTGTATCATGGTTTCTTTTTTTATATATGGACAAGAGAATTTTTTACAGGTCATGCTTTTGTTTAAAACACCTTTCTGCTTAAACTGCCCCTTCTGTTATGATGGCCACCAGAGTAATCCTCCTTCCATCTCAGGTGTACAGCATCTTGAGTTATTTCATGGGAGCTTTTCCATTACATTTACAGGCGCCACTGGATGAGCTACATTCAAGGAGATGGTGTTAAATCTTTACTATGAACTGGCGATCGTAAATAGACAAATCTGATTGGCTGAGAGCTCTTTGAAGCAGTGATGATATCGGGCTACATCATCACGGCTTCAAAAAGCCTCCAGCCACCAGCCTCCTCGCAGACAGAAATTCCTCTGACAGCTTCATTTCCTCACTTTACCTCATGCAACTGTGCCCAATGCCTCTGGAAAAACAGACGGGTTCCCCAACACGACCGTCATGGAGCGCTTGTTTAAAAACAACCATCGCTCATTCCTCCTCTCACAACAAATACCGCAAAGCAGAAAACACATTTAGTGTGGTGTCAGGCATGCCTCGAGCAACTCCCCACGAAACACACAAAAAAACAGTCCACACGATGTGTGTGTGTGTGTACCTGTTTAGTTGCTCTCTCCCACTGCCACCAGATCAGAGTTTCAAATAAATACAGTCCATCTTCACACAGCCTCGGAGCACACAGCATGACCAGGTTAAATATAAGGAGCACACACTGCTGGGAGGTGAGAGTTCAGAGCAGCACCTCTTCAACCATCTCCACTTATAACAGCGCCACCTGCTGACCAGAGAATTATAGGAACTTTTTTCTGAAAACATACTCCTCCACCACTCTAAAAGTCATTTTCAAAATATTTTAAACATTTATTTTGTATTTTATACTACTAAAACTTTTAAGCCAGTTCATAATAGCAATAAGTCACTCCAGGGTGTGGCATATCATGGGATATCGTCATTTCTCGGATGGTTGGACGCACTCGGCCTCGTGCCCAACCACCCGAGGCATGACGATATCCCATGATATACCACACCCTGTCATGCCTTATTGCCTAATTATGAACTAGGAAAAATAAATCCTAGACTCTGATTGGTCAGCTCCTCAGTAAAGGTGTGATGATATCTAGCTACATCATCACACCAAAAAAAAAGACCCAGCAACACACCAAACCTTCCAAGTACCATATCACTACACCCCTGACAGAAATCAACACTTACCTCAAATGGAAAGAGAAGCAGCATCTTACCAGGTAAACTTCAACTTGGGCATTGAACACACCTTGACAAAATTTCAAAAAAAAAAAAAAGAGTAAACCAACTGTAAAAAAGGATGTAAAACGCCATATACAGGTAACAGCTGAACAGTTAGACTCAATAGAAATGAATAAAAATGAGCAGAACACCAAACGTCAAACCAAGTGGGCAGTGAATGTCTTGAAAGATTGGCTGACAGAAAAAAAATTAGGCATTGACTTTTCAACAGTAACATCTGAATATTTAGACACATTGCTTTGTGGATTTTATGGCAGTGTTAGAACAGCAAATGGGGAAGAATATGGCATAACTAGTTATACAGGATTATACAATGGCAAGAAAGAATCCTGGGCTCTGATTGGTCAGTTGACCATCACAGCAGGGATGTTATTCTGGCATAACATCCCTGCTGTTCACAGGTCTACTGTCATCATTATGGCTGCTATGGATCATCCTGATGAGCCTTTGGATGATGAGCCCTTTTTTCCATCTCCTCCTAAGAAACAAAAATATTTTTCCACACTAACAAAAACATTCTTTAAAATTATTTTTTTATTATAAAACAACAAGCCATTGTATAATAGGAATAATGTCCTCCAGGGTGGGTGTTATGCTGGGATAACATCCTGTCTCAGGTGTTGGACGCCCTCGGCCGTTGGCCTCGGGCTCAACCACCTGAGGTGGGATGTTATCCTAGCATAACACCCACCCTGTCGGACATTATTCCTTTAATACAAGCTGGTCTTAGCCTTTTTTTAAATGAACTGCCTCTTAACAGAAATTTCTGCTTAATGACTGACCCTTCCTTCATGACTTCAAACAACGTATTCATTGGAGTTATAAAAAACATCAAGCGTGAAGGAAAGGCTATAACAAAACACCACCCAGCATTATCTGAAAAGCATCTACTTTTCATTAAAAATTCAGCAGCCCTTAACCCAAATACAGTACCAGGTTTACTAGGGAAGGTTTGGCTAGATTTACAGCTTCATTTTGCTCAGCGAAGAAAAGAGGGAGTCCGACAGTTAAAACCAAGTAGCTTTGTTTTCCACAACAACGAACAAGGGTTGCGATATGTGTCTCTAGTGTGTAATGAGTACACCAAAAATCACAATGGCCCATTAGAAAGGAATAAAGAAAGTACACGTGGCTTCATGCTTGAAAACCCCACTGACCCACTGTGCCCTGTCGGAAGCCTCGAGCTGTACTTACGAAAACTTCCACTGGATGCCCTTGCGCTATACTGCCATCCCAAATGACTGCCACAAACCTTCCTAGACAAACAAGCTATATGGTACAGTAAAGAACCCTTAGGTATAAATTACCTTGCTTCTATGCTCCCCAGAATCTGCAAAGAAGTAAACCCTGACAAAATATACACAAATCACAGCCTACGAAGCACCGCAGAGCTACTTCTCTCTAAAGACGGACTAGAAACAAAAGAAATAATGTCCGTTACTGGCCACAAATCTGAAACATCAATACAAAGCTATTGGCAGTCCTCTTTAGCGGACAGAGAGCAGTGGAGCAAAATTCTAACGACAGTTAACATCAACACAGAACTGCCTGAAACATCTCATCAATTTGTTACCAAATTAGCCAGCATCCCAAAAGAGAATTCACCACCCTCAATCCCACCTGAAGAAACACCGGTCCCAAGCAAAAAATATCAATCAACACAGCAGCCAAGCCCAAATACAAATGTAGATAACGACTTGGTAAGTACATCACCCCCCCCGATCATTAGCATAACATTTAACAACGTTTTTTTCTTCTCCACAGATCTCAACAGCCACAGAAGATGACAAAAACAGGACTCCATTCCACATGGACTCACCATCACATCTGGTAAGTTAATAAAAATAGCACCATTTCCCAAAAAAGTTGCACACAGCTAATCACAAAATCAACACGGACTTCAGCAGTTTCGAACTTGTGGCCCACAAACATTCACTCAACGATGCACCTCCTCATCCTTTCCCTGACACCACTGTTCCCCGTACCTGATACCCCCTCAGGCTCACTGGCACCCACTCCTGCTCTTGTTCCAGAGCTTATACAATCCCACCCTACTCTCATCATCTGCCCCAGTGTACAACACCTTCCCCCCAGCCATCTCCCTACTGCTTCCTCAGGCACTCTCTGGAGACTTATTGTCCTCACTTTCTCAGCCTGGAAAACCCTGCCCACCCCCTGTGCTCAGAAGCTCCCCTCCTCCCCATGACATACCTATCAAAAGCTCACCCTATACCATCCCCTGGCCAGGGCTGTGGTCATTTTACTACTCTTGACAGGCAATATACATCCAAACCCAGGCCCAGCCCACCGTAGCCCACCAGCAGGGTCACCCGGGCTCTGCATAGCCTCTATGAATATTTGCAGCCTGCTGAAAAAATTTGACTCCTTCCAATGTTGGGTCACATTGCACAGACCAGATGTCATTACGCTGGTGGAAACCTGGCTATCAAAATCCACTCCAGACTCCTTTGTCTCCATTCCAGGATACTCCCCTTTACCGGGAGGATCGTGTAGGTAGACAAGGGGGGGCTGCGCGATCTATGCTAGGGACTCTTTCACTGGACTGACACTCCCTGCCCCTGCTCCCGCATATGGGGTGCAGGCCCTAACCCTCAAACTGACTCCTGACCCCTCCAGGGGTCCCCTATATCTCACCACTGCCTACTTTCCCCCTAAAAACCAAACTCTGGCACTGGTTTCACTAACTGATTATCTCTCAACCCTACCCCATTCAGCTGACCAAATCCTTGTGGGTGACCTGAACATTAACTGGCTCAGCCCGTCTGCCGCCACCACCCGTGACTCCTTCGCAGCCTTAGACATGTCCCAACTAGTCTCCCAACCCACCAGAGTTAACACAAAGAAAGGTACCAGCACCTTACTAGACATTGTCATCACCAACTGCCCTCAACAAATCCATGATACCCAGGTCCTTCCTGACTCCCTTAGTGACCACTTCCCTATCCTTTTCCACTGGGCTACCACCACTCCCAAACCCATGGTCTCCCCCACTCTACGTCGGCGCCTCAGACCGGGTGGACTAAAAGCCCTTAAGCAACATCTTTCCCAAATTAACTGGTCTCCCATACACTATGCCCCTGATATAGATACTGCCCTTACCTTCTTCTCACAAACCTTCAACAAAGCCTGTGACATCTTCGCACCCCCAATGGCTGTACGAACCAAAGATCATAATGCCCCCTTGGTTACCCCGGCCCTGCTGCAACTGCTCAAACACAGGGATAACCTTTGGCACCTGGCCTCTGAATCAGGTTGGTTGGCAGACAGACAGGCTTACAATGCCACAAGAAACAAATGCACCTGGACCATCAGAAAAGCGAAAGCCAATCACTCTCAGGCCGCGCTCACCACCTCCTGGGGGAATGTGAGAATTTTCTGGGACAACATTAAACAACTAAATGGGAGTGTGCACTCCCCACCCCCCTCTCAAATCACTATTGAAGGCTCTGTCTCCACTGACCCTGCCCGCATTGCCAACTTCCTCAACTCATCCTTCACGGACCTTAGTTCTGTCCTCCCTAGTGATTTCTTTGATCCTCCTTCCTCCTTACCTGCCCTAGATACTCAATATCCTAGTTTCCACTTACGCAGGGTCACTGCCCAGGAAGTCAGGCCACACCTGATTAAAGCTCTACAGAGCAATAGTACTAGCAGTGACTCTCTGGACCCCAGTATCCTCCGCCGGGTTCTGGATCAGGTCCTTGCCCCACTAACTAGCCTGTTCAATAAGTCCCTCTGCCTGGGGCAATTCCCCTCAGCCTGGAAAATTGCCACAGTTACACCCATTCACAAAGGAGGTGACAGGTCCTCTGCCGGGAATTACCGGCCCATCTCCATTCTCCCACCCCTCTCCAAAGCCCTAGAAAAACTGGTGGCTACCCAAATCAAGGATTACATAACCAAATACAACATCCTCTGCCATGAACAACACGGTTTCCAGGCAGGGCACAGTACCAGCACTACCCTTATTGAGTTTTCAAATTTTCTTCATTCCTCCCTGGACTCTGGCTCTCTCACTGGGGCAGTGTTTATTGACCTCTCTAAGGCTTTCGACACAGTCTCCAACCCCCTCCTGTTGGATGCCCACAGCCGCACCAGCTTTGCCTCTGGCCCAGTCTCCTGGTGCTCCAGCTATTTGTCTGCCTGCTCCCAGCATGTTAAAATTAATGTGACCCTCTCCGATACGTGTCCTATCCACTCAGGTGTCCCCCAGGGCTCCATCCTTAGTCCTCTTCTCTTCTTGCTATATCTCAACACCCTCCCCAAAGCCTGCACTGGTAAAATCCTGCTGTATGCAGATGATGCCATCATCTTCACCACCCACCGAAACCCTAACTCCCTACAAGACTCCTAACAACAAGCCTTTGTTGATGCTGAAGCCTGGTTCAAAGAGCACAGACTTGTAATCAATCTAAAAAAAAAAAAACTCTGCTCTTTGCCCATCCCCAAAACAAATCCAGAAATTTCCCACTCCGCATCCTCCCTGGTTCCAAGCATCCTCTCAATCTAGTCCACTTGTACAAATACCTCGGGGTCTCCTTTGACTCTGCCCTCATTCCACGACCACATAGATAATCTAGCCTCAGCTACAAATGCGTGGCTAGAGGAATCCTACCTTCAAGCACTGCCTCCCCAATGCCCTCCGACTAGCAGTCACCTCCTCAATACTGCCCATTGTGACTATGGCTGCCAGTCTATGGTGCTGCAGACATGACTGCCCTCAATAAAATTCACCTTACCTTGAATAAGGCCTGTAGGTTAATCACACGGAGCCCCAATGCACACATACCCTGCAGGCTATGTGACATGGCCAGGCTGTTAATCTGGACGAGCAGGCTCAGATGCCAAACCTGCCTCATTACAAAAAACCTCCTTGGACTATCCCCACCTGGTCTGACAGCCTCTATCCACCTTGTACAACCCTTAGTCCAAACTTGTAACACCTCCAAGGCCACCCTGCTAGTCCCTAGGTCCAGGACCACACATGGGCAAAGGTCCTTCTGCTACAGAGCCCCCTCCTGGTACAACACTCTCCCCACCTCCATCTCTGACACCAGTACAATCTCCCGTTTCAAAATCTCACTTCGGAGTCAGCTCTTTAACATGCGTAGCTGTTCCTGCCTCTAGGTGAGCTAGTTCGAAATGCCCTGACAAAGCTCTCTGAGTGGCTCCTCTCCTAAACTAACTGACAAAACTCTCTGAGTGGCGCCTCACCCAATCTATTCACAAATCGTGCCCTTTAGCCCCTGAACTCTTTCACCTCTAGCAGTCCCTGCTCAAGACTTTTTATCCACATTACCAATGTAGGCTTGTTGCTCAATCTGTACCCATATAACTGTAATAACCTGTGATTACCATTCCTGTAACACTTAAATTGTAACTAAGTTATAACTGCCTGTATCTACCAAAACTGTAACCGCAGTGATGTATGCTGTAACCGCAATATTGTAACTAAATGTTGTACTGTATTTGTCCTCTTTGTGACGAGGTACCTTTGGAAACGAGCCTCTGGCTCAAAGGCTGTAAACCGATGTACAAATAAATCAATAAAAAAAAAGCTGCACAGAACCCTTTCCCTCATACCACTTACCTTTCTGAAGTAGCAGAAATTCACACCATACTGGCCCACACACTATAATGCTCCACACGTCCTCTCTCAAAAAAAAACAAAAAAACTGAACTACGCATTACACTAACGTTTCTTCTCTTTCCTGCAGCTCCACCCACAGCAAGAAGAACAGGATATCCCTTCAACGAGCTAAGCCAATCCATCTACCGTACATGCAACAAAACAAAGCCGACTGGAAACCTTAACTGAAGACCTCTGCATACCGCCCTCAAGCAAACAGTTTTTCCCTTACATACAAGTAGGCACAATGTCTGGCAATATCCAAGTTAATGTTTACAATTATAAAGAAAAAGAAAATGAAAAATAAAATAAATATATAATTGTTACTTTACATAAGTAACTGCTTTAGCATAACTCTTACCACCAGTACTGCACAAAAGAATAATTTTTACCTTAAATGTTTAGATTTTACCATACTGCAGAAAAGTACAAATACATTATTTTCATCTAAAATGTTTGATGTTACCATACACAGTATGTAAAACATGTTCCTGCTTTACTGTTTGCTTACTTTAAGCTATCTCAAATAACAAAAAAAAAAAATACAGCAATAATCATTTCAGTTATGCATTTATATATTGCCTCAAAAAAGGGACTATTTTTTTCATCTTTAAAACAAATGTATTCAGACAAGAAATAAATGTTTTGAAAATAAAAAATGACTCTTCTTTCAATTTACTAACTACTTTCTCTTCACAGCCTAGTTCATAATAGCAATAATGCACTCCAGGGTGTGGTATATCTTGAGATATTGTCACTTCTCGGGCAGTTGGACGCACTCGGCCTGCGGCCTCATGCCCAACCACCCGAGGCGTGATGATATCTCATGATATACCACACCCTGTCGTGCATTATTGCTTAAATGACACCTGTGGCTCCATCGCTACAGTGATCTGTAACTGTTAAACCGGGACCCCGAATGACTGGTGCTGAGCTGCGAATGTCCATGTTTCACCAGAGGGGCTACCTGTCTATTATAATTGAAAAGCACCACCCCAAGTACTGTACAAGTTCCACGGAGCATCTACAGTCCATTCAGAGGATTTTGTCCACGGTTTGTATACCTTAACCACAGACTCTCCAACATTTCCCAGATCAAAATAGGTGCACTTCTGTGCTGCAGTGAGTGGACCCCACTCCCCCAGTTTACCAATGAGTTTATTTCAAGGGGGCAATTCAACATTTTAAAATACTGGATGAAGCATTATAGTTAGGAATCAGAGGTAAGTTTATTTTCTATTTAACATCTTAACCTAGAGTAGTATGAATTTATCTTAAAATGTGAAGGAATTTACAGTACATTCTCTGTGTAGACAACAACACATCGGAGAAGATTGGATAAGGGCAGGGCAACTGTGTGTAATTTGTTCTTGCCATTCCCCCATGGTCAGCTGGACACAGACTAATGTAGCTAGAGCACTGCAATGCATTTCTTGTTGTTATTACAGCACCTTAGCAAAGGGTCCTTCAGTGACAGAACAACCCCCCGGCTGCCTTTTAGAAAACCTTCCTGCCTGGCAGAAGTTAGAACAAGAACTCTCCCCCAGCCCCAAAAACATGGCAGAAGAACCCCCTGCCCCCAAGCGTCAACCCAGCTGCCCAGCAGAGCATCAGCAATCAACATCACTTGACACTACTCAACCTCAACCCAGCCCACGGCAGAATAATTTCTCACACCCTGCTGACCACGTCCCTCCGAGTCTCATCACCTTCAGAGAGGTGAATCCGTTGGGAGAGATATTGTGTAGTGGGTTGATTGACAGTCACTCCACTCCTCCGCTCCCCAAGTGATGAAGATGCTCAACTCACTGCTGCTCTGAAGACTGACAGCACCAGACTGGTGACCCGACTGGCGGTTCAAGCGGTTTTAATTTAATTTGTGATATGACACAATCGCTCCACTCTGACTCGCTCCTAGCACTCTTCCACGACTGTCACTCTGGCTGGCCTGGATCTGGATCTCCTCAGAACTGGCACTAGGTCCCCCGACTGAGCTCCCAGCCACCAGCCCAGGGTAGGGAAAGTCAAAGGACAAGGCTGCACCACAGTGCAAATAGCACTGACAGCTGTAGTGCTTCCGGGGGTCAGCGAGCTGAGCATTGAGAAGCCCTCTGCTGGCAGCACCACAGGGAAGCATTCTGGTGGTTACCATGGGGACACTGGGATGCTCCCCACCTCAGACTGTGCCGGCTTAGTAAAAACGTAAAGATTTTGGGAAATAAAAATTATTTATGGGATGAGAGGTGGCAAATTCGGTACATGGTATGATCCAGGTAGGATCCGGTACCACTCTCAAAAATATGGCATTGTACCGGCAAAAATTGTACAGTTGGAGGGCCTGTAACTATTTCCCTTGATCAAGAGGTGACACCACTGACTAGACCCTCTATTATTTTGCCAGTTATTAGGAGGGACGTTATATTGCCCTGGGAGCATCATACTCTTTGCAGACTTAATTTGGAAGGCCTCTCATGATCTCTAGAGTTGTAGGTCTATGTTGGCAGTGGTACCATCTTTTGCTATCATTGCTTTTTTTTTTATATATTCTCTTTTTACTACTCTCGGCCCACGTTCGTGAGGGAGCCCCAGCCCCATCCCCCCGATGTTCACTGGCCAATGCCTACCATCTTCCCCCAGGGCTCCCCCCCAAAGTGGGGTTGAGTGGCTATCCCAGGCCCCCACCAAAGATTGGATCCAGTTCTGGTAGGCGTTGTGGCTGGTCAGGGAGCAGGAACTGCAAGCCCCTCCTTCATCCAGCCAGATGATCTTTTCTGATTTTCTCTCCCTTAGAGGTAGGGTGAGCAATGACACAAATGATGGTTCCATGCACGTTCCCATGCATGTCCCGTCAGGTGTCTGTTCCGCCTCTGTCCACTATGGATAGCAGCAGTGTGCCAGCCCCCAACCTCCGTAAGGGGCCAGGCAAGCACCGATCACTGATCGCACCACTCCCCAGAGAAGAAGAGCTGTCCCTGGGACACTCGATCCTTCTCCTCCCTTGGCTGACTCCTGGTAACCCACTCGCACTGCAAACATGGGTCACCGGCGTGGCAGGAGGTAAGGTAGGATGCCTTAGCCCTCCTCACCACTGGGCTGGCTCTTGCTATCATTGTTAATTCCTTTCCTAATTGTAGGAGCCGAGAAAGGAACACTGTCAGAATGGTGTCCTGAAATTTAACCATTGTCTCCCTGCTACCCCAAGGCTCCAATGATTTATGCCTCCTTTTATATTGCTCCCTAGACAAACAAAGCCATCTACTGGAGGTACTGTTAACTGTGTGGTGCTTAACTTGGAGACCACACCATTCACACTGTGCAAAGGGGTATGCATTTTATCTACATGGCCAGCGGACTCTTGTGTGCAACTTAATTCATGCAGCCGCTTGTATTTTTGGACTCTAGACTAATTCTTGGTTATTTGACAATGAACACATTATCCTACTGCCTCATGTCTGTTCCATAATAGAGGTGACTGTTATTTAGTTAATTCCATAATTATTGTCTTACTTGCCACTATGTTATGTTGTCATATCAGACTGATAGTGTTGCAGATTAGCTTGTTCTTAAATTTGACTTTGCCATTTCAGCTTGGTATAGCTTCCTGCTGGTTTAATGTATTAGATTTTAGTAATTGATTTCTACGATTCTCTTGGACCTGTTTTTCCCTTACATGGATACTTGTCTGTTTGCCATGTTTTTTGCATTACAGGATAGCTTTAAATAGTGTTTGGCCCCTGACATTGTTCATGTTGATATATATAGTAACTAAGGGAATGTTCATATTATGTTCTTTATATATATATATATATATATATATATATATATATATATAGTTTCACACTATTTTATACTAATTCTCTAATGTTTTCTTTAACCAAATATGTTTGTAGCTGGGGGAGGTTGGGAGGTTGGACCTGGGCACTTAGTAAACTGCATCATGGGCCGGAGGATGGTGGAAATGCAGTCAGCTGGACCGGGGACTGTGCAAGGTTTTGCTGGGATATTTTTTCATGTTTTTTTTCTTCAGTGTATTGGGTTGTCGGAGGGATCTGTTTTGTGTGTGTCACTTCTTTGAATTATTGTTTGTGTTTGTATTTGGGGCTAAGGGAAAGGGAGTTGTTCTTTCTTTTTATAGGGGATCCCAGACACACCTATGGTATATGAGGCTTTCCACTTGTTTTCGAGTTGCTTCCTTAGGTTCAGTCACTGATTTTGCACTAAATACTTATGGGGAGTATGTTTAATTTTGTTACTTGGAACGTTAAGGAGCTCAAGATAAAAAGAAGTGACATTTGTTTTTATGACATCTTAAGAAACTATCGGTTGGGGTTGCTTTCTTGCAAGAGACACATCTTAAGCATGAAGATGTTAATCTTGTTTTGCAGGGCATGGGTGGGTCAGGTCTATGATGTGGGTAATAGTACCAAATGAGGAGGGGTTGCAGTCCTGATTTCCCGGGGGCTTACCTTCCAATTATTTCAAGAGCTGAATATGCCAGCTGTTAACTGGAGTACCTTTGCTGCAGCCACATCCAAGAGCAGGGCTATTCTCAATGCCCTACAGGGGGCATGCCTCAGACAGCTAGTTTTGGAACCCACTCAGGAGGGAGCAATCTTAGACCTGGTACTCTCAGATGGGGGCAGAGAGAGGATCTCAGATCTAGAACTGTGTAGCAATCTGGGAACAAGCGACCACCAAATAGTGTGGTTCACAATAAACTTAGCTGTAGAGTCAAGCCACACAAAAGTAAAGGTACTGGACTTCAGGGGGGCTCATTTTGTCAAAATGGGAGAGTGCCTCGGAAAAGCACTAGCAAACAGGCAAGAAGGTGGGGTGGAACAGCAATAGAGAAATATCAAAACCGCCATCACAGAAGCAACAAGCCTTTGTGTGAAACAAATCAAAATGAAAAAAAAACAAAACACTATGGTTCTCAAAAGAAGTGGCGGGTATGGTTAGGGAGAAAAAGATAGCATTCAGAAAGTATAAGGAAACACAGAAGGAACAGGACAGAGAACTGTATCAGTTAAAGCAGAAGGAAGCGGGGAAGGCAGTCAGAATAGCAAAGGCCCAAACTGAGGAAAAGATAGCCAACTTGGTTAAGAATGGGGATCAAACCTTTTATAGGTATATTATGGAGCAAAGAAAAACTAAGGCAGGGATACTGAGGCTGAATTAAGAGGAAGGTGGCTGGGCAGAGAACAACAGTGAAAAAGCAGGTATACTGAACTAATACTTCTGCTCAGTATTCACAATAGAAGAGCAGGTGGAGATACCTAATACAGTCAGTAGAAGCACTCTGGATAGAAGGTTGATATTAGTCATTTCGCAGAAGAAAGGGTTCTGAAAGACATCCTAAAACTGAAGGTGGATAAAGCAATGGGGCCTGATGGGATTCACCCCAGAATTCTAACAGAACTAAGGGAAGAACTAGTAACACCACTGACTACCCATTTTAATAAATCATGAGAGGATGGTGTGGTACCTGAGGACTGGAGGAGGGCAGATGTGATTCCCCTTCACAAAAGTGGGAGCAAGACAGAGGCAGGAAACTACAAACCTGCCAGTTTGATCTCAGTAGTAGGGAAAATGATGGAATCACTTCTGAAGGAAACAATTGTTGAGTACCTAGAGGCCAGTGGGGCATAGGACCCAAGGCAGCATGGATTCACAGCTGGAAGGTCATGTCAGACAAATCTAATTGATTTCTTTGACTGGGTGACCAAGGTAGTAGACAAGGGAGGGGCTGTGGACATGGCCTACCTAGACTTAAGCAAGGCATTTGACACAGTCCCGCACAAAAGATTAATAAACAAATTAGCCAGCCTGGGAGTGGGTCCCAGGGTGGTAGCCTGGGTAAAACACTGGTGGGACAACAGGACACAGAGTGTAATAGTAAATGGAGTCCACAGTGAAGAAAGGGGGGTTACTAGTGGCGTACCACAGGGTTCAGTACTGGGGCCGGTCCTTTTTTTAATCTCTTTATAAGTGACATTGTAGAGGGACTGGAAGGAAAAGTTTAGTTTAGTTTATTGGTCTAGGAATTAATACCTTTGAGTCAGGGCTCTTTTACAAAGGTTCCACGTCACATAGAACATCAAACATACAAAAACATTACATGTATTAACAGAAGGAAAAAGTTACATAATAAATTTGTTTACCAGTTGCCAAGGCAGTAATAATTCAAAACTAAACTACTTTTCAAGGCGAGACAGAGATAATTGGAGGCATTCATGGAAGAGTAGAGTAGGGAAAGTAGAGGGCAGTAGAGGGAGAGAAGGGAGAAAAGAGGGAAAGTAGAAGAGAGATTGCAGAGGCAGACAGGAGTAGTTAGTGGCATTAATGGGTTCTGTAGCCAAAGATGATAGGCCATGATTTAGGGAAGAGAAAAAGTATGTCTCTTTGCAGATGACACAAAGATCTGCAACAGGGTTGATATTCAAGGTGGGGTGGAAAGGATGAAAAGGGACTTGGCAAGGTTGGAGGAATGGTCAAATGTATGGCAGCTTAGATTCAATGCAAAGAAGTGCAGTGTAATGCACCTGGGAAACAAAACCCAGATAAAGAGTACACAATGGGGGTGAGATACTGACAACAACAAAAATGGAAAGGGACCTGGGGGTAGTTATATCAGATGACCTAAAGGTGGGCCAGCAATGTGAGAAGGCAGTAAGGAGGGCTGGGGGTGTACTGGGATGCATAGGGAGAGGCATCACCAGTAGAAAACAAGTTGTTGTCCCTCTGTACAGACAGTTTGTAAGATCACATCTGGAGTACTGTGTACAGTTCTGGAGACCCCATGTCAGCAAAGACATAGACAGGGTGGAGGCTGTCCAGAGGAGGGCAACCAAAATGTTGCAGGGTCTGCACCAGAAGACATATGAAGAAAGACTGAAGGAGCTTAAGATGTATAGCCTCGAGGAAAGGAGGGAGAGGAGGGACATGATAGAAACTTTCAAATACCTCAAGGGAATCAACAAAGTCCAGGAGGGTAGCACTTTCAGAAAAAGAAATGTGCAAGAACAAGGGGGTCCAATTTGAAGATAGAGGGGCATGGCTCAGAGGTAATGTGAGGAAGTATTTCTTCACAGAGGGTTGTAGATGCATGGAACAACCTTCCTGAGGGGCCGTTAAGTCAAAACAGTGGTAGAATTCAAGAATGCATAGGACAGACATAAGGCAATTCTAGTGGGGGTAGGAGGAAGTAGGCTGTTGGTTAACTAGGATCTGCAGCTTATCCGTTAGGTAGGGAAATGGGCAGATTAGGTGGGCCAAGCAGTCCCTATCTGCCATCAGATTCTATGTTTCTAAGCTGGTGGACCCGGAGGGAAGATATATTCTTTTGCAGGATCGGTCGGGCCTCACTGAGATTTTATTGGGGTCAGCATATGGTCACAACACAGATTCTCCGCATTTTTTCATAGACCTCTCCAATCAGTTAGCCCCCTTCTCCCAAATTCCTATTATCTTAGATGGTGACTGGAACCTTGTATATATCAGTCCAAATGAGATCGGTCTGGTGTCATTTGGAAGCATTTATCCACAGGGCAGAGGGGCCTTAGAGAACTGCTGGACTATTTAGGACTGATAGGCCCCTGGTGCATCCTCAACACCACAGACAGACAATATACCTTTTACTCTCCCCCTCACGGGTCTTTTTCCCTGAATTGCTTGCTTTCTATTTAGTGTTGAGTTACTTCCCAGTCTCTTTACTTGTAAAATTCAACCTATGGTTCTTTCCGGCCATGCATCTGTAACTTTGGCTCACTCTCTCCATGGACTGGAGGAACGTGACAGGGTCTGGCATTTTAATTATTTTCAACTCCTTAAGGACCCCTCTTCTTTTCAGATTATACAAGACTACATGAAGACCTTCTTTTTGACTAATGAAACTAGTTCCGCAGTTGGATGTCCCATGGGTGGCAGCCAAGTGTGTGATCAGCGAGTGTATCAGGCTGGCATCCAAGCGACACAAGATTGGTACCACCCAACCAGACCATTTGTTTCAAGAGGTTGGAGCCCTGGAACACTGTCTTTCTCCCTCTACTTCTGAAGCAAGTTGGTTCCAACTATGCACTCTTAGAGTGCAGTACACATGTCTCCTAATTCAGAAGGCAGAACTCACCCTCCAATGCACCAAAGTGAAATATTTGGAAACAGGGGAAAGAGCTGGGAGGCTTCTAGCCCTTTGTCTCTGACAGCTTGAATACACGAAGACCATTCCTAGTATTTGCCAAGGTCCGGGCGATAAGGTGGTTACCCATCCCTGAAAGATTGCCAAAGTCTTTTGTCAATATTATAGCTTCCTATATCAAGAAGACAATCCATCACTTGACTGTCAACAACTTATGCATGCTTATTTGTATGTCCTTTCTCCCACAGTTGAATCTACAACAAGAAGAGCTGCTAAAAGGGCCTATTACCCTCCTAGAAGTTAACCTAGCGATCCAGAAGTTCCCCGTCAACAAGGCACCTGGCCCTGATGGCTATAACAACAATTTTTACAAAACCTTTGTCTTGGACCTTCCCTCTTTCTAACACGACTCTTTAATTATTTGTATTCTTCTAGTTTCACACATCCCACCTTCACGTTTTCATGGGTGACGCTTATCAAGAAACTTGGAAAAGATGAGCAATTACTGGGTAGTTATTGCCCCATTTCACTGCTTAATACTGACCTCAAGATACTAGCTAAAATATTGACCAATCATTTACAACAGGTATGGGATAGTCTGATTAGTCTGTAGCAGGTTAGTTTTATGGTGGGACAGCTGTCAAGTGATCATCTCCACAAGCTCCTCTATTTGATGTCCGCGTCCAAAGACAGTAACACTCCTTCAGTCATTGTCTCTTTGGACACAGAAAAAACGTTTGACTAGGGCCAGCCTGGTGGCACTGAGGGTTGAGGAGCTGGACACCACACCTCACACCATGCTGGCTACCTGATTTCAGGAGCAAGCTTGGGCTGCCAGGGGTAGGGGGGGAGAGAGTGAGGAGTCGGATAGAGCAGCTGCAAGACAGCTCTCCTCTCCAGGAAGGGATGTGGGGTTTCCCCAGCTCTTGGATGCCACCTGGTGGAGGCTAGTTGGCAGTGCCAAACCAAGGGGGGAACCCAGCATTAAGCTGGGAGGAATGGGCCGTTATCAGAGCCACAGAGTGCATGCACACCTGCATGCGTGACCGCGATCTGGGGTCCCAGGTAATGGGGAGAAAAATCAAAAATACCATGGCTCCCTTGTTGCCAAGTAGGGCACAAAGAGAATGGGGGAGCAAAAAGTTTTCTGGAAAAAAAAAAAAAAAGAAAAAGCTTTTGACCGTGTATCTTGGCCTTTTTTATTTTTAGATCTAGAAAAATCTGATTTCGCTGTGGCATTTTTTTCCTGGGTTAAGGTGTTGTACTGCAACCCTACAGCTCAAATATGGTGCAATGGGGTGCTTTCTTCCTCCTTTCCATTGCAGAGAGGGACACGGCAGGGTTGCCCGCTCTCCCCTTTCATGTTTAATTTGTACTTGGAGCCCTTGATTCATCACCTTCAGAATAACCCAGAGGTGAAAGACATTCTTACCAGTGGGGATCATTATAAATTATCAGTATATGCTGCTGATGATCCCTTTAACATATTGAAGACCTTACTACATCGATACCTGCAGTGTTAGCTGAAATTCACAGATTTTCCACTCTCTTTGGTTATAAACTGAATCTAGAAAAAAAACTAAAGTTCTTCCTCTCAATGCTTATGTAAACAAACATGAGATTTTGTATTTGGGTTTAGTTTGAGTCTCAAAAGTTTAAACTTACTTGGGCATCTGCCTTACCCGTTATCCTATGACTCTAGTTAAGGAGAATATTGCATCCCTTATGCAGTTGTTAGTCAGATTTACAGAGATGAACAATGTTACCCCTTTCTTTATGTGGCAGAGTCAATGTAATTAAAATGAATATTTTGCCCCTCATTCTGTATCCTCTCGGTATGTTGTGCTCCTACCTTTCCAAGTTTTGGTTTATGCACTTGCAGCGCCTGCTTAACTCCTTCCTTTGGAGGGGAGGTACAGTCCATTGAGCATACTACAAACTTATGCTCCCTAGGGATCAGGGCAGTCTGTGACCCCCAGATTTTTTCTTATATTATTGTGCCTTCCAAACCAGAAAGTTTATCCAATGGCGACAACTGGATGCAGCTTCACATTACGTTCCCCTCTGGTTGACTATCAAAAAGGGATTATGTCAACAACATGGTCTGCAGCTTTCTAGCCTCTTATATCTTACACCTACACAACTACCCGCATCACTTAAACTAACACCCCTTTTTTTTTTCTTTGAAGGCCTTGCGACAATTTTGTTACTTTATAGGTCTTGATTGGTCAAAGGCCATTAGACAGCCCATATTGGGTAATTCAAACTTTTTGATAGACTGTCGACCTATTCCCTTCGCTTTTTGCTGCCAACTTCGAGATATCTCCTGTGGGACGCTACTGGTAGAGGGTAAGTTCCTCCCATTCCCTGCTGTTAAAGAACGTTTATCTTTGTCCCTTTCTCAAGAGTTTAAATATCTACAGTTTAATCAGGCTATTTCTGCTTACTTCAAGTCCTGGTTCTTCGATGGTACAACAGGACTTAGATCTTCAATCTTATACTTCTCTTGCAATGCTGCCCCACCTGGTAACTCACTTATTCCGGCATTTGCAACATGTCAATCTCTCTGGTCTCTCAGGTGTTTGTTACTATTGGCAGCAAGCACTCAACCTTTCTACTGATCCACATGTCTGTCAGACAGTTTGGCATGCTCTGTACAAATATATCAAGCAGAATTGTTACCTACTTATCCAGTTCAAGGTCTTGCATAACTTATATTTTACTCCCATTTGTTTGTACCAGGTGGGTAAGCTTGTTTCCCCAGTTTGCTATAGCTGTAAATTGGCTGATGGCCACCTTAAGCATGTATTATGGGATTGTCCAAAGGTGATTCCTTTCTGGAATGCTATTAAAAGTCCCTTAGATCCCCTGCTCAGCCTGGAAACCTATTTTACTTTCAAGATTTGTCTAGTGGGTCACTACCCGGCTAGTATATTCAGTATGTGAAAGGCCCACATGGCCCTGATTTCCAACACAGCCAAATTAATAATCATAAGGAATTGGCTAGATGATGAAATTCCCACATTTTGGGAATGGCACCAGGAGGTACTTCAGGCATTGAACATTGAAAAACAAACTGACTCCTTAAACTAACAGCTGGAGTGCTTCAGAGGCAAATGGGAAACACTTTATGCTCTCATATCCATTCCGATATAGTTGTAGGAGAATAGTGTTAGCCCTTTATTTTCCATTTTCACTCTTGTTAGTTTTGAGCTCCCTTTCAGAATTCTGTTCAGGGTGTTCTATGTACATGTACATTTCTGCTTTTAGTCTTTCCTTCCCTTTGGTTGTGCCCTGGAGGTGGGAGTGGGGTTGGGAAGGATGGGTGTGAGTGGGTTGTTTTTCTTTTTGTTTTGTTTGTTTGTTTGTTTGGAGGATGTGTTCTCTTTTCTCTTGTTCTGATTGTGTATTGTTTGTGTTGTATTGTGAATTGTTTGTTGTATTTTTGCAAATGTTAATAAAGTTTATTCAATTAAAAAAGAAGTGAAAGACAGCAGAGCACAGGAAGTAAGAGGAAGGTTGAGAACAGAATAAGAGGGAAGTGAGATAGCAAGGGAGGGAACCAAACCAAAAATTAGATATGAAGCAGGTACAGTGAGAGAAGTGGGGATCTACTACGAAACATCAACATGCACTTTACCAACACCCAGAATCCCAACACAAAAATCTCTACCCACAGATTCCCGACATGAAAATTTTGCCAGTGGCGGCATATTTCAGGGGCCTTTGCCCCTGCCCCCCCCCCAAATAAATATAACAAACTCTATCACGGGCGAAATTTCCATGTCGGGAATCTGTGGGTCGGGATTCTGGGTGTCAGTAAAGTGCATGTCGGTCAATTGTAATACTCCTGAGAGATGGTGGTGTCACTATAGACCTCATCCCCGAAATCAAAATCAGAGATGATCATGTTTGAGATAACCTCACACCTGGCAGAGGTAGGGATGCAGGCTTTGTTTCTGTATAGTCCCCTTAACTTGGGAAGAAGCTTCTTGTGGATGGCATTGGTGTGGACTGAGACATCAAGATGACTGTTAGACAAAACGCCTAGGTACTTGAAGGATTGAATGACTTCTAGGAGGGATTCTTCTAGAGTGATGAAGATAGGAAGGGACTGGATGCCAGTCAGATGCTGCAAAGTGTCAACGGTCAAGGAGACTGTCTTTTTGGTATTTAGGGTGAGTTGGTTTTTACAGAACCAGTGCTGAACATTATGGAAGTCATGCAGAAGTTGCTCTGTCTACTCAGGAGTAGAGAATCCAAAAGCAATTAGGACAACATCATCCACATACAGTGAATGTTAGAGGAGGTACAGGCCTTTGGAATGTCATTTAATAAAACTGAAAACAGAATGGGGCCAAGGACAGAGTCTTGTGGGACCTTGGGCCCGATGGGGAGGGGGAGAGACAGGTATGCACATACTGATGCAGACTGAGACCTGCCACACAGATACAGATGGCACCAACTGATCAAAGAGGCAGTTAGACCAGCTTCAGCAACTTTGTCTAGCAATAGAGAATGGGAAACAGTGTCAAAAGCCTCCTCAAGGTCAACAAAGATAGCAGAGGTGACATGACCCTGATCCATCCTTTAAGAATGAAGTCAGAGAGCTGGCCCAGTGGCATTGAGGGCTGAGGTGCTGGATGCCTTACCTCAAGCCAGGCCGGCGACTCATGTTCAGGAACGAGCACGGGTTGTTGTGGGTTTGCGGGGACGAGAAGGATCGAGCGTCCGTAGGACTGCTCTCCTTCTCCGGGGTGGGGGGACACTAGCTGTCAGTGCTCCACTGGCCCCTAGCGGCTGCTGGGGGGCAGTGTGCCGATGCTACAGCTGAAGGGGAGGAGACAGGCAGATGCTTGGTGAGAACACATGCGGTAGCGTGCGTGCTCTCACCGCAGGCAACATTGCACGCCCTACCTCCCCAAAACGGGAGAAAAGCAGGAAAAAAAAAGCTCCAGCTGGATGATGTGATCCCTGCAGCACGCCACCTCTGAGAAGGCACCTCCCTGGCATGGATCCATTTGGGGTGGGTTGAGTTGCTCCCCACCACCCTGCCACGAAGGGTAAGTCGTGGGGTGCACAAGAGAGGGAGTCTAACCTTCAGGGGAGGGCACGCTGGGGGACAACTGAAGGAGAAGCTGGGAGCGCAGAAGAAATAATACATCAAAAAAAAAAAGAATGAAGTCAGAGAGAAGTAATGGGGAGTGGTGGTGGAGTGTGTATCATAGAATCCAGACTGGTAAGGAAAAGCAGAAAAATCAAGAAATGGGAAGAACTGAGACAAAACAAGGTGCTCTTGGATGTTAGCAAGAGTAGGGAGGAGGGAAAAAGGGGTGGTAGTTACCAGAAACAGAGGTGTGACCACCCTTATAAAGAAAATTACCTTAGCCTTCTTCCAAGCCACCAGAAACAAGCCCAGGTGAAATGAGAGCTTGAAAAGGTCAATTAGGGAGGAGGCCATAGGAGGGGCAGACAGACAGAGGAGTATGGGGGTCAAGCCCATCCAGACTAAAACCTCTAGAGGGGGTGAGAGAAAGCAGAGTTGAAAAGGTAGCAGACATTGTAGTGGGAAAAAACAGGCTGGACAGCCTTCTGGTTCTAAGGAGAGGGAGAGAAGGGGAGTGGGAGAGGGAAGTGAGTAGAGGGGTCAGAGGGAATGTACACATGAAGAGAAAACATGATTAAAGGAGGAAGCTACCTCCAGAGGAGTACAGACAGTAGAGCTACTTAATCAGCGTGTGGGTGTGGGAGACTGGGTGGGGAGATTAAAACGGGCTTTAACTACTGTCCAAAATTTACAGGGGGATTATTATTGTTCTGGAAGTTAGAAATACTATATTCACAGTTGGCATGCCTGATGGCCTTGATGCACTCATTATGAAGTGCTGTATACCTGATGTCAGCTTGCAACTCTGTAGCCTTTTGCAGGTACCAAGCAGTCTCTGGCCTGTAAGCAAGATATTAGCTCAGTGGATACCCAGAGGTGGAAGCCCCTAACACAAGATTTGCTTAAAGAAGCGTGTTTGTCCTATATAGAGGTAAAACATAGTTGGAATTTGGAAAGGGCATCATCAACATCTAAGGATAAGGAGATGAAGAACCAGTCAAAGGCATGGTGATCAGCTAGGAGGGGATATAATTTGAGAGACTTAAAAAATTAAATCTGAATGGCTTTTGGGGGAGAGGTGGCTGAAGGGTAGTATACCATACATATGCAATGAACCCCATGGTTGCCACCTAGTGCATTAGGGAGGGTGTCTGCACAAATAATGCAATGGGCATGGGAAAAGAAAAAAAACAATCAAGGTAGGGGTGATTAGAGGAGGAGGGGTTTAGGGAGTATAGGCTTGGAGAAATGCTGCTTGGGGTGAAGGGATTGTACATGTTCATTTTTTTGCAGCAGAAGAAGCCAAATTGT
The DNA here is from genome assembly GCA_016271365.2 of Neoceratodus forsteri. Taxonomy (NCBI): domain Eukaryota; kingdom Metazoa; phylum Chordata; order Ceratodontiformes; family Ceratodontidae; genus Neoceratodus; species Neoceratodus forsteri. The sequence goes on from CM057449.1 coordinate 1,052,586,874, forward strand.
GGCTACAATCTCCCAAATCAAATCAAATCAAATCGTCTTTATTTATAAAGCGCCTTTCAAAACCAAGGCACTGTACAATAAAATCACATTTACATATAAATTAAAATAATCATAAATTAACAACCATAGCTAGGATATGCTAAACTGAATAAATATGTCTTTAACTCCTTTTTAAATTTCTTGACGGTTGGACATTCTCTCAACCAATGAGGTAGAGAATTCCACAGGGTTGGTGCTGAGAAAGCAAAAGCATGGGATCCTGATGTTTTTAATTGAACCCTGGGAATCTCCAGCAATCCCTCATTGGCGGAGCGGAGAGGACGGACGGGGCAATAGGGTACCAAGAGATCTTTCAGGTAGCCGGGTCCCTGATCATGTAGGGCTTTAAAGGTTAGTAAAATAACCTTATAGGTGATCTGCCACCTAACAGGCAGCCAGTGCAGTTCACAGAGCACAGGCGTAATATGGCTGGATCTAGAGATCCCAGTCAAAAGCCTTGCCACCACGTTCTGCAGGCAGCGGTTATCAACCCCAGATAGCCCTAGGTAGAGGGAATTGCAGTAATCAAGATGGGTAGTGATAAAAGTATGGACCAACGGATGAGTTCATCAGTTGTGGCAAGGGAAACAACAGAAGAGAAAAGGTTAAGGAGGGTGCCAGGTTTGGAACCAGGACAGAGATACACATCAGTAACATAAACAGGAAAGGAGAAAGGGATGGAAAGTTTAACCACAAAGAGTTCATGAGAGAAGGAAGAGGAGGAGGAAATGAGGTACACAACATCAAAATGGAGGGAGAGAGCAATATAAATGGCCACCCGACCATCACATTTTGATTAGTCCTGCCGAAAAATGGAGTGTCGGGGAGGGTAATCTCTGTCACTTACCCTAGGGAAAAGCCAGGTCTCAAAAACAAGTACAGAAGTATTGAGTATTTATTTTTGGGAGATGACTGCTGATGTGCAAGTGTAAAATCTAAGACCCTCTGGGAGAGCTGAGGATAAAGGGTGGGTGGGAGAGTCAGAGTTTAGCTCAAGATCACCAGCCAGGAAAAGCAATATGCAGAGGATGAGCACTGAGAGCATTGGGGTTTGTGGCAGGAGAAAGGGTAGGGTAGGACAGGAAATAAGTAGAGCTGTGTAGCGACCCCCAGGAGGCTTCAGGGTCTATCCAGAGGATGTAATGGAGGAAGCTACAGACTGGGCAATGAGAGGGAAAAAGAGAGGGTGGAGGAGATAAGGCGGGGGGGGAGGGGTATCAGTGGGATGAGAAGTGGAGGAATGGAAAGAGAAAAAGGGACAGAAAAATGGTGCAGTTACAGATAGAAATGTGCTGAGAACAGGTAGCTCAGTAAAGTGGGATATAACAAAAAGGGGGCACAGCAGTTTTTGGTTTTTTTTTGTAATGGGTTGCAATTCTATTGCAAGGCTGCTAAGTTTAAGCAGCAATGCCTAGTTTTACTCTTTGGGTTTACATCACAGTGGGACTAATCCTGTGGAGGCTATGTCCATAAATACATACAATAATAAATAAATGTATAATTTTGCCTAATAATGGCAGTTCAATGCAGTGAATTTATAGTTTTTTTCTCTGAGTATTTCTTGCTTATTTGTGTCATGCTGTCTGTAGTGCTTTCAACTGTTTCTCCTACAGAGGCTTCTGTTTGTAACCCTCTTGGTATGCTTTAATGCCGAGTGTCAGACCTCCTTGACTTAAAAGACAGCTAAATAGCTTTTTAAGGGGGCGCGCTTACTTAAAAATCTGAAATCATGGTGCAGTAGAGCCAGGGGTGCCATTTTAAAATATAATGCTCCTTACCTGTTTTATAGCTGTTTAAGCCATTTTCGGCAGGTTTTAACTTTGTAAACAAAGACCCCTGTACTTTTAAATTCTGCACTGCGATCCAGCCATAAGATGGCACCGATGAGACGTGATTATGTCACTGGAGCGAGACACCTAACAGAGACTAACAGAAGCCCTATGTACTTGCCCATTTCAGCTCATTCTGTGAAAGTCCTAAAGCCCATCAACATGCCAATGGGCACCTAACACATGCATTGGACTCTGACACGTGTTAGGTGTCCACTGGCATGTTGGTGGGCTTTGGCTTTAGAAGTTTAACAGTGCGAGCTGAAAAGGGCAAGTACATAGGGCTTCTCTTAGTCTCTGTTAGGTGTCTCACTTGAATGATGAAATCACGTCTCACGTCGGCACCATCTTATGGCTAGACTGTGACGTTGGCTTTAAAACTAGGAGGATCTTTGTTTGCAAAGTTAAAACCTGCCAAAAATGGGTTGAACATACTGTATACAAAAGGTAAGGAGCACTGTTGGCTCAACTGCACCACAATTTCAGATTTATAAGTAGGCTACCTCCCAAAAAAAGCGATTTCATTGTCCTTTAACAGCTGACTTAAGTATTCATTATCACTGTGACTTCCATCTCAAGCCATAAGGCTCATTTACTGTACCTGCCCATTGCCTTTCCTTTGCTGCAAGTAGGTTTTTCCATTCAGACAACATTCCTGCTTGTTGAAGGTACTGTGTTCTTCAGCTTGTTGACAGTGTTATTTATTTCACTATCAGAATCCCATACTTCCATGTCTGCTGCTTGAACTTGGTTTACTGATATGTGAGTTCTTCACAATCCCCCACCTTCTCCCCCTTCCACTTCCATGACCACGCCTTTGTATGTTTTTTATATTTATATTTACCCATACACATCCATTCCTTACCCTTACCAGCCAGTTTCTTCGTTTTCAGTTATCTGTATTTTCATTGTTTGCACTCATCCTTTAAATACGTTTTTGCTTGTTCCCTTTCTCTCTATTTCAGCGCTTTGCAAGGAGCACCACTCCTCTTTTCCACTGTATTGGCTGGATATGTATTCTAGTATCCAGTTAGAAATTATAAAAAAAAATAGCCAGTTAGAAACTGAAAAAAAATATATTTCCTTATCCAGTGTAGACTGTTTGGTGAGCTTGATGTTTTGAATCCCACCAGGTCCACTTACCAAGCATGAATACAGATCCAGTTATGTTTGCACATGTAGAAACATAAAAACACAGAAGCTGATGGCAGATAAGGACCGCAAGGCCCATCCAATCTGCTTATTTCTTTTTCTACCTTATAAATGTGCCATTGGCCTTTGCTCTGTCAATGGCCTATCTATTCATACTCATCTGTATTGCTCCCTTCTGCCTATCCCATGCCTGTTTGAAGCCCTGCACTGTATTCATATCCACCACTTCCTGAGGTAGGCTGTTCCATGCATCCACCACCCTTTCTGTGAAAAAGAACTTCCTCACATTACCCCTTAATCGACCTTCCTCTATTCTCATGCTGTGTCCTCTTGTCCTGCTATTTTTCTTATATTTAAACATGTTAGACTCTTTCACCTTGTTAATGCCCTTAAGGTGTTTGAATGTCTCGATCATATCACCTCTCTCCCTCCTTTGCTCTAGGGTATACATATTGAGCTCCGTTAATCTGTCCTCATATGCTTTCTGATGCAGTCCCTGCACCATTTTGGTTGCCCTTCTCTGGACTGCCTCAATTTGGTTAATGTCCTTGTGAAGGTGTGGCCTCCAGTACTGCATGCAATACTCCAGATGGGGCCTAACCAGTGTCTTGTAAAGAGGGATTATTACCTCCCTCTTCCGACTTGTGATACCCCTACTGATACACCCTAACATCCCCCCAGCCTTACCTACTGCTTTAGTGGTCTGCTTGGATGATTTCAGGTCATCGGTGATAATAATGCTCAAGTCTCTTTCTTCCCTTGTGATTGCCAGCAACTCTCCTCCCAGCCTATAGGTGGCTTCAGGGTTTCTCTTCCCTATGTGCATGATCTTGCACTTCTTTGCATTAAACCCTAGTTGCCACTCTTCAAACCATTTTGCTAGTATATCCAGGTCTCTTTTCATTCTGCCCACCCCATCTGGATCATCTACTCTGTTGCAGATGTTGGTGTCATCTGCAAACAGACAAACCTTTCCCTCCAGTCCATCTGCAATGTCACTAATGAAGATATTGAAGAGGACTGGCCCCAGGACTAATCCCTGAGGTACCCCACTTGTGACTTGCATCTCTTCTGACTGTATACCGTTTACCAAAACTCTCTGTTTTCTGCCCGTCAACCAGTTTGCCACACAGTTGACCAACTTCTGACACACTCCGAGCCTACCCAGCTTATTAATCAATCTTCTATGTGGAACAGTATTGAAAGTTTTGCGGAAGTCAAGGTAGGTGACATCAACTGCTCCCCCTTGGTCTACTACTCTGGTTACCCAGTCAAAGAAACCTATGAGATTAGTTTGACAGGACCTTCCTTTTGTAAACCCATGCTGTCTTGGATCCTGTGCTCCTATGGATTCCAGGTGTTGCACTATCCTTTCCTCAAGGAGTGCCTCCATAATCTTGCCCACTACTGAGGTAAGACTGACTGGTGTGTAGTTCCCTGCCTTCTCCCTGCTACCACTTTTGTGGAGTGGGATCACATGAGCTCTTCTATAGTCTTCTGGGACCTCGCCTGTGCTCAGAGACTCACTAAACAGTTCTGATAATGGCTCTGCTAGTTACACCCTTAACTCCTTTAGTACCCTGGGATGTATGCCATCAGGTCCCATTGCCTTGTCCACCCTGAGCTTATCGAGCTCTTTTAGGACACTTTCTTTTGTGAAGTGACTAGTGCTCACCTCCTTCCCCCCTGTGTCCATGGTGCTGAGCTGTGGGCCCTGCCCTACCTTCTCTTCAGTAAATACTGAGCAGAAGTATCTATTTAGGATAGATGCTTTTACATGGTCCTCCTCCTCCTCACACACACCCTTATCTCCTTTGATCTTAGCAATACCCTCTCTGGACTTTCTCCTTTCACTAATGTATCTATAGAAAGTCTTGTCACCTTCTTTTACTGTTTGTGCTAGTGTTTCCTTGGTTTGGGACTTTGCCTGCATTACTGCCTTCCCCGCTTCCCTTAGGGAAGTTTGGTATGCCTCCCTATCTTCATCCCGCTGCGTTCCCTTATATTTCCTGAAGGCCAGACTTTTGGCTCTGACCTTTTCTGCTACTGTTTTTGAGAACCAAAGTGGCTTCCTTCGTCTTGTGCACTCCCTTTTCTCTCTAGTCTAACACAATGGAATGTTGCTTCAAGTATTGCATCCTTAATGCTTGCCCATTTTGCCTGTACCTCCTCACCTGTATTTCTTTTTGCCAGGGCTAGCTTAACTCTGTTGGCCATCTTGGCAAAGTCAGCTCCTCTGAAGTCCCATATTTTTGCCTTGGAATGGGATGATTGAGTTGTAGTGGCCAAACTGAACTATAACACGTGATGGTCACTGGCTCTAGGTGACCTTCTACCTGGAGATCTGTGATCCTTTTCCTGTTAGTCAGTACTAGATCTAGGATAGCCCTGTGTAACAAGGAACATAGTGTTGTAAGCTCCTAATATTTAAAGGTGAGTGAATGAGCAATTTAATAACTTTTTGTATGCTTTCAAGGCACTGCTAGACTGATCTGAAAGCAATAAATCATACAGTTCTATAGCTGCCCTATTACATCTCTACAGTGTTGTCAGGACTGGCTTTCTTAACTCTGGTTTCAGTGCATATCTTCTGCCTTACTTATAAAGGAGGATAAGCTCTTAGCAGTCATATTTTTACAACACAATGAAACTGGTACATGAAACCCAAGTCAGTTCAAAACAGCACCAAATGTTTTTACATTGAAGAGTTGAAAATCTTTCACAGACATATAAAATAATTTGGCACATACTGTAGAATTTGCCTATACTTAAATTATATTTGCAATGCGCATTCTGGTTTCAATAAATGTTACCCTTATACAAATTGGTCATACAGAAAAAAAATACGCATTAATAAAATGCAGACTTTTTTTGTGCTGGGAAATATATGCAACAACTGGCATTGCTGCAGAGTGATTATTTTACAACTTTTATTTTCCCAACTGGAATTTATTAATGTGAGTATATGTGCCGGACAAGCAGGGGTTGTCCAGTTGTGAAATTTCCCAGCAGAAAGAGGACCAGTCTGTGAAAAGCCAACAGGGTCAAAAGTTGGCTCAGCTGGAGAACCACAGATCTGGAGAGATTTCCTTGGGTTGTCCACAGTGGCAGCAGTCTCAGCCACAGACCAGATTTGCTGTGTTGTCGCTAAATTATCTGTGTGTATAATATAATATAATATAATATAATATAATATAATATAATATTGTTCAGTTTGAGCACATCCCCAACAGTTTGTACATGCTTTGTTTGTGAAGAAAACTCACATTTCACCTCATTCATTTCTCTGCTTTCATTTACAACAGTTTGTAAATATCTGTCCTCAGATCAATTTAGTTCATAGAAGCCATCTGCAATTTTTGAGTCATTTCTACCATCAGACTTTGAGTCTGAATGAATATCTGGATCCTGATCATTCAGCTTATCCTTATTTTCAATGTTTTCCAAATCAATTTCTTCGTCTTATCTCATTCCATGCAGTGCTTCACCCTGCACTTCATAGCTACTCAAATCTGCTGCTCCCCGCTTTCTCTCCCACCACCCTCCATCTCCCTCTATGTCTTGCTGTCTGGTAGGATCGATTTTACATGCAATTGTCTTTATAATGTATCATCTTTTGGCAGCTCTCACATGGTATTTATGTAGTACTTGATCCAATTCTACCAATGTTCTTTGCCATTTACAACATTTTTTATGGACAAGATTTAATCTATACTGCACTGTGCAATGAATAGAATAAAGTATGGGTCGGGGTGTGTAACGAGAAGTTTACACCCGAGGGGTTAGATGCTACATAAACCCCAAGAGCGAAGCTCGAGGGGTTTACTAAAAGCATCTAACCCCGAGGGTGTGTGTAAACTTCCAGTTTACACACACTGGCCCATTTTTATTTTATACAGTTGCTGGGTTTCCCTTTTTTGCCACAGCAATTATATAAAATAAAAAGCTGTTGCTCTGCAGCTGCGGTCTGGTTTCAGTGCGTGGTCCGTTGTTGCCATCAGGACTGACGCATCTTTTTTTACTTTTTTCTTTGGTAGGGCAGGCATATGTTTCTTGTTTATTATTTTAATAGTTTACATTTCAAAAAACACTTACCTACTAGTCCAAGCAGCAGTTCACAGTTCAGCGAAAAGGGAAGCAGACAGTGTCTGGATCCCAGGAACTTGGGTGGACGCATGTGCAGAGTGAGGGAAACCGTGCGCGTGTTTGCCATAATTAACACTCCTTTATTATGGCAAATTATGCCACGGTTTCCCTATGGGAAAAAGGGGAAGCCAGTAATTATACTGAAATAATGAACTAAAGTACTGAATGTTTTCTTACTGAATTAAAATCAGGTTTATTAGTGACATTGCGGAAGGGTTGGAAGGGAAGGTTTGCCTGTTTGCAGATGACACTAAGATCTGCAACAGGGTAGACACACCTGATGGGGCAGAGAAAATGAGAAGGGACCTAGGAAAGCTAGAAAAGTGGTTTGAGGTGCGGCAACTGAGGTTTAATGTGAAGAAGTGCAAAATCATGCACCTGGGACACAGAAACCCTGGGGAGAGCTACAGGATGGGGGGTTGCTGACAGTCACCAAGCAGGAAAGGGATTTAGGGATTATCATCTCAGATGACCTAAAGGTGGCCAAGCAGAGTGCAAAGGCTGTAGGGAAGGCCAGTGGCATGTTGGGGTGCATATGAAGGGGTATCACTAGCAGAAGGAGGGAGGCAGTGATGCCACTATTCAAAACACTGGTGGGGCCACATCTGGAATACTGTGTACAGTTCTGGAGGCCGCATTTTTGTAAGGACGTGGACAGGGTGGAGACAGTTCAGAGAAAGGTGGCTAAGATGGTGCAGGGCTTACAACGGAAGACATAGAAACATAGAATTTGATGGCAGATAAGGACTGCTTGACCCACCTAGTCTGCTCATTTCCCAGGCCACATACAAGGAGAGATTGAAAGACCTCAATATGTATACACTGGAGGAGAGGAGGGAATGGGGGGATATGATAAAAACTTTCAAGTACCTTAAGGGCATAAATAAGGTGCAGGTGGAGGTGACAACTTTCACTATAGAAGAGGTACAAGAATGAGGGGGCATGATATGTGATTGGAGGGGGCAGACTAAGGGGAAATGTGAGAAGGGTTTTTTTTTTTCCCATGGAAAGGAAGGTGGATGCATGGAACAGCCTACTCCAGGAGGTGGTGGGAGCATGCTCAGTGGGGGATTTAAACATGCATGGGATAGGCATAAGGGAACCTTACAGGTGGGAAAAGAAAGACTAAAAATCCACTAAACAGATAGTTTCAGCAATCACAAGTAAAGGTAGGTTATACGGGCAGACTAGATGGGTCTGGTGGTCCTTATCTGCCAACAATGTCTATGTTTCTTTGTTTCAGTCAGGGTCAGACTGGGGTGCAGGGGGCCCACCAGGAAATTTGGACTGGAGGCCTACCTGAAAAATGAATAAGGGGGCCAGGACGGGTGTCATATTCATGTCAGATTTACATTTTAATTTGGTACAAAGGCTCCATTCTTTCACTTTATAGTTTCCTGCAGTGGTTAGAACATCACATTTAAATATAAAATAGTTGATAAATGTAAGGATTTTCAGAGTTTGGAAGTTGGGTTAATGGAATCCCTCTGGAAATTTCCAAGTATCCAGGTGGGCCAGTCTGACATTGGGTTCAGCTGTACCAATTAGTCATCTTTGCAACGGTCATGTAATTGTGTCTTGTATAAACCCCCCTCAAAGATGTCATCTGATATTTTTACTCTCTGACTCCATCTGCAGTCACAAAACCTTACTTAAATAAATGTATGCTGCCTTTTTACTTTTGGGACAACAGAGACTTGCCACTTCACTATACATTTTGCATAGAGTTTTTTTTTTTTCCTCTGTGAGCCCTGGCAGGTTGCTATGGCCCTTAGCATGGAGGAGCTCACTTCTCCAGTCCCATGCATCACTGCTCATGCTGACCGTGGCAATTCCCCCGCAGATTGCCCCCCGTGGTGGGTCTAGGGAGGAGGGCATCGGCTCCCCCCCCCGAGACCCAATCCAGACACCAGGGATGGCCCTCGGAGATGCGGGCCATCATGAAACCCTGCCAGGCTCCTTTTTCCTTTTTCTCCCATCCCTCCTCCCCTACTGATGTAATGACATCAGTATGTGCCTCCATGCTTGTATTGCCCTCCAGCCGCCACTACCAGAGGGCAATCAATGAGTGGGACGACAAGTCTCCCTCCCCCGAGAGAGGAGAGCAGTCCTTCTGACTCTTGATCCTCTCTCCTCCCTGCTGACTCCCGATGCCCCAGGCTCATTCCCGAAGGCAGGGTCACTGGCATGGCATGAGGTGTAGTGACCAGCGCCTCAACCTCCAGCACCACTGGGCTGGCTTCACTGCACATTTTCAAGGGGAGAGTGTCATCAGATGGGAGGGGCTAAGGATATGCATAATTACTAGGGCAGGATGGGTGGCTTGGGATGACTTTGATCAGAGATACCAAACTCTACACACAAAAGAGTAATGAAAAAGAACACAAATGGGTTATTTATAGCCATCAGACCAACGCATACAATGGAGTCAGAAACACATACCATCTCAAAGGTAATAAACAATACTTTATTTTCAATGTTTCACTGTATTTCTGATTAGATTCAGGTATTATGTACCTAAACAATTTGTGTTCCCTGCACACCATTCCCGCCTCCTCCAGACACCCTCCACAACACGTCAGATCCCACCTTACCACAAGCTACACAGTTCCCCATGGAGCCTTGCTTTGCCCCCTAGGAGAACTATGGAGTCAAGCCATGTGTTTGGGTGGCCTGTTGAGGAGGCAGAGAACCTCTTCATTTCACAATCATGACAATTTCAGTGTTATAACTCTTCTTATTAATTCCTTAATTTTTGTCTCTGTGCTATCTGTACCCAACAACTACACTGCACATACAAGCAAGCAAACATTTGGCATTGACAAATGCTTGTTCTAAATTTTGTAACAGCATATGCGAGTTCCTTTTCTATTCAGGCTTCCTCATTTCCTTTTTTTTCTGAAGCAAAAAAAATAATCACACCCCACATAAGCCTGTAGTGTGTCCCCTCTCACCCTTTCTGAGGTGTCCCCTGTTTTATTACAGCATAGAAACTCCTGGTTAACCTGGGTCATAATTTGTTTATATTCTTGGTCCACCAATAATCTTGGGTCAAGTTTGGCCTTGGGGTGCACCCCTTCCCTTTTTCCATTGTCATCTCTAAGGGAACATGGTCTGAGACCACCATAGGCCCATTTTCTACCTTGTGACCTTATGGGCAAGTGAGGTGGTCAGAAGCAGGAGATCAATGTGAATATACACCTTGTGGGCATGTGAGTAAAATTAATACTTCTGAGCTAGTGGTCGGTGGTGTCTCCACACAATGATTTGTACCCTAGCCCTCAAGGACTTTGAGCTCTTGGGGGGTTATAAGTTTGGGGTGCTGACCTGTCCATTACAGGGCCCCAGGGAGAATTAAAATCATCCCCCAACTAGTAGGAGGGACAAGAAGCTTGCCAGTGTTATAAAGAACTTGTGAGAGAAATCCAGGTTATCACAGTTTGACCATAGACCCGGGCAACAGCATACGTACCCTACCTCAAAAGAACTTCCACTGCCCCATACCTACTTGGGGATCATTGACTACCTTTAGAATTTGCACAGCAAGGCCAGGATTAAACCATACTGCGACACCTCTGGGTTTGTAAAGTGAAAGTGGTCCTGATCAGTGTGCCTCCCCAATGTTTTTCCAGTTGACTCACCTCCTCTTGCCCCCCTATGGGTTTCCTGGAGATGTATGTCTTTTCTTTGCCTGCGGCCAAACCTTTTTCCTCTTTGCTGCAATTTTCAGACCACTGACATTTCAGGACTAAATTACCAGATCAACTCCCATTTGGCATGTATTTGTAAGGCAAGAAACTGAAGTAGTACCCTGTCTGCCACCCCCCTTTGCTGTTGCACTCCACCTGCATATACTTATTGATGAACAATTTAGGGTGCTTTTTTGTTGAACATTCCAAGCTTGTTCTAAATTTGCAACAGTATCTGTGAGTTCCTTTTCTATTCTGAGGGGATGAAGGGAGAGGATTGGGTGGGGGGCAGCTGCAGTAGTATTACACTGCAAACTGTACACTCGGGCAGACTTGATAGACCTATAGGCCTTTTTCTGCCACCGATTTCGTATCTTCATATTTGCTAACTATTAAATTAAAAACTCTAAAACCTTCAGAAACATTAACTTCCCCTTCCCTTTCCCCTTCCCCTTCCGTATCCCACATTTGAACACTCCCGAGCTGGCCAAACCCCCTAACTGAGCCAACCATTAAACCTTAGTGCAAACCCTGTTCTCCCCGGGTTATCCCCTTGCTGAGGGGTCATAACATCTCATATGTAAGAAACAGATCTATATTCCCACTTCAACTTCCCTCTGCCCCCAGATGAACCTGAAAAATAGGGTTCCATGTGATAAAGGTGACTGCAAAACAGCACCGACAATGAAAATGTAACCCCCTACAAATGGGGGTTCCCGAAAAGTCTTCCATGAGTTAGCCCAAATGCTCGCTGCCCGGTTGGTGTTCGGCACTATAGCCGTTTAAATGTATTGCCAGTGAGTGCCTGTGTGGCCTCCATGTACTGTCGCTTTAAGAGCTGCTAGTTGCAGTAATAATTAATCTGAAAGGGGGGGCAGAGTGTTGGCATGCTCGAGTCCCACCCGGGCTGCTGGAAAATAGCTCTGTTTCTGCCATCTCTAATTGTGCAGAGGGAGTTCTGCTGAAGGATGTAACTATTTGCTGAAAGTAATTTAGAGTAATAATGATAATGTAGTTTGTTCTAACCTGCCTTCTTTGCAGCAAAGACTGTTTTGATTATCTCCTCCATTTTATTTATTTATTTATTTATTTATTTATACATCAGTTTACAACCTTTGAGCCAGAGGCTCGTTTCCAAAGGTACCTCGTCACAAAGAGGACAAAACACAGTACAACATTTAGTTACATCATTGTAGATAACAGCTTTTTACATCATAGCGATCAACAGTTTAGGCAGATATATGCAGTAATTACTTTGTTTACAATAACAGTGTTACAGGTTTGGTATTGACAGGTTATTACAGTTATTCAGATAAGATTGAGAGGTAAGCATAAATTGGTTAAGCAGACAATTAGTCTTGAGCAGGTACTGCTAGGTTAGTAAAAACAGGTGGCTATGGGACAGGGTAGGTGATAGGTAAGGGAGGCGAGCCACTCTGGGAGTTTTGTCAGTTGTTGTTGTGAAGCTACTCAGAGAGTTTTGTCGGGTACAATGAGCTGGAACACCTACGGCTGGGGACAAGCACAGCTACGCATGTTAAATAGCTGGTCCCGAACTGCCGAATTGGACCAATCAGTAATGGGGGACTCTAAAACGGAGCCTGCTCATAGGGCTGTATGGACCCAAAACTGTGGGAATTGTAGTTTTGGACTGTTGGGGCCCTTTTGCAACTAAAGGGGGAGCTCTTGTTGTGATTAACAGCTGTACTGACCAACCAAACCTTTTGGATCTGAGGGAAACCCCCCGAGCTGTCTGCTGGCTAGAGAGATCTGAGTTGGAAGCTGAGGGAGAAGCAGCTCACATAGCTTGAGCAGGTATCTGTGTAGTTTTGAGTGGGAGAGCTGTGGGAAGGCCTGATTTCCAGCCTGCATACCTGTTTTGCTGCTCTGAGAGGGAGAGAAAGAGAGAGAGAGTCATTACGGACTAAATCAGAGTTTGGTGTGAACCAAGTAAGCTACTAAAGGGGATCAGGCTCTATCTGAGGAGAACCGAAGATTGTGCTGAATGCGATCGGCCTGCCAGAAATCCCTTTTCCCTTCAAAACTACAGTGTGGCACAGAGAACTTAGTGATTGTGACCAGGGAGTGCTGTGCCTAGTTCAGTAAGTTTCCCCATGCATATAAATGTGCTGTGTACTGAGTGGGGGTCGGGATCTGGTTCCCCACATTGCAAACTGTGTTCTGCTAGCTGGAAGTTTTGTCCAGCATAAAAGGACTGAATCCATAGTTAGTTCCTTGTGGCTGGGCCTTGCCATGAGGGCTCCGCCATCCTACCCTGCTGCACAGAGAAGAACCATCGATGAGAGACCTGCCCGGGGATCAGCCCCCTGCTCCATGCCTGAACAGGACCTACACCTCGGTGAATCGTGTAGGCCCTGCTTCTCCTGGTGCTCCAGGGGGTCCATCTGCTGTTTCAATTTTCATCCATCCTGCGTCCTGCCTTGGGTATCGTGAGTAACCACCAGGGTAGCTCCCTGCAACATATAGCTAAATCAAATGTGTGTCACCTGATTGTCTTATTTTTTTCTTCACGAATTGAGCCCTCCGGCTCTGGATTACAATTAGAGTGTGGTGCATGTTGTTTCTTTCCTCACAGGGCCCCGACCAGCTGCAATGCCGGCCTACCCTGGACAACGGTCATGGCTAGCCCACCTTCCCTCCACCTGGGTACCCAGAGAGTGTGACTGTCATAGAGACTCTGAATGCATGCACAGTAGTGTGAACAATACAGTATTTAAGCTAATTTCCCTGATTATGCCCCTCCCTTGTTATAGCCCCCTGAATAAATCAGATCTACTCTTTTTTTCTGCAATTCCACCAGTCTGTGGTTTCAGTTTGTGCTCAATCTATAGTATTGTTGCCATTTGTTCTGTCTAACCTTGTTTTATAGGGGGTCCCCGGGGTCAAACTGGAGAAACCAACCCTGGTGGTAAGTGCAAACTGCGTGGATACTTACAAAGCATATCAGGGGTATTGTGAAAGTAATTATTATGTATTGTGTGGCCCACTGGCAGGAACAGAGGGGGGGTTACAGTGTCCCAGAGGGCTGTGCCCAGGCTAGTTTGACCACTACCAACCCTGACCTCTGGGTGGAGGGAACCTGTTTCAGAACTCAGGCTCCTTAACCTGCTGGTAGCCAAGCAGGCAGGGTTAGTAGCCCTTGGGGTAGTGCCACCTAGGGGTTACAAAAATGAAAGGGAAAACATAAGAGTGAAACTAATCAGGGCAAATAGCGCTATAACACACTGCAATATCAGCGACTATCTATACAGTTTTTTTTCCAACAAACTCCTATACTTCTTGCTTCTGTGGGAAGCAGAGCCCCTGCACTCTCCTTCAGCCCCATAATTTACAAACACTGGGGAGGAATGAAACACTAGGTCAGAGGAAAACTCAGGAGAGAGGGATACTGTGCAGGGATGGGGAGAACATTGGAGGGGGCAATGGGAAAGGGGTCCAATGTCGGGAGAGCAGGAAGAAGAGCAAGAAAAATGGGGAAGGGAGACAAAGTTGGGAGGGCAGGACAGCAAAAAGGCACAAACTCCTCACCAAAAATAAAAAAAAAAATACAACCCCTTCAGGGCCAGTATTGAACTCAGGTCTGCCAGGTTTATAGGCAGTGCCTCAATCCTCTATGCTAGACAGCTAGCTCAAAATTGCCCTGACAAATAAATGCCTACATCCTTTCACAGTCAACTTCCCCCATAGCTCCTTACCACTATTAAAATCACTGACCATAACATTCGCTCTAAAAGCACAGTAAAAATCGCTGACCTTGAGATTTGCCCTAAAATCACTGTAGCCCTTTTCACATTCGCTCTTTTCACTTCACTCAAATTAAATCACTGTAATTCACTCACTCAGATCACAGGATCTCAAAAGATAGTGCTTCAAGTCATCTACTGTGCTCGCTGTTGAGCCCGATGAGTAATGACCTCCCCTTTACAGTGATAATCAGCATCCACCAGCATGCTAAATAAAGCTTTGACATCTCTTCTGAATGCAAATTCAAAAATCAAACTTTCTATAGTTAGTAAGCTGCATTAGAAGTCTAGTGGCACTGGATGCAGTACAACAAGCAGTTAGAAACCTGAGGTCATCACCATTTGGCGGCAGACTCACTATCGCTCGAAAGTACTGAACTGCAAAACCATCCTATCAAAAGTTATTTAAAAGTTTATTAAAGACCTTACAGTATATTGCTTCCCTAATGAGTTAGTACCTTAATTTATAAAGTATCCAGTTTATGCTTGACACCAATTGAAGGGCTTTATAGGGGATATGCCTACTCCAGAGACCCACCCCTTGAATAAGCTCTTGGTGAGTGGAATCACAGGGAATCCAGCTGTAGTAAAGTTTGATCCCTTATGATTGCACTGGTTTTAATTTTTGTCCATAATAAAGTAAATCTCATTTGCAATATACAAAGTGCACCAGCATCTTCTTGGGTATACTACGTCAGTGCTGGAGTGACAGAGTACAAGTAACATTGGTATTGTTTGTCTGTTTTGAGGGGTGGCTTCCCTATTACCTGCAGTGACTGCCTGCGCTACAAGCGTGGACTCATTTTGTTTTTTTCCAGTGAAAACAGAGCTTGGTTTTGTAACATACTTCAGCCTTATTTCATTAATATTTTAAAGACTACTTTTTTAACCAAAAAAATAACTTAAAGAATTAAACTTACAGTCAACACCATCAACTACATCTGTGTCAGACTTTAGTTTCAACAGATCTTCTTGTTTTTGATGTGCAGTGTTTTCTCTTATTTTACTCACTTTTGTGACACACAAAGCCATCGAGATTTTTCTTGTTTCGAGACAAAGTTTGTTAGCCGGCCCACTGATGTAGTGGCAGCACAACCACTTGCGGAGCCGATGACCCAGGTTCGGGAGCAAACCTGGAATGTTGGAGGGTTGGCTGGGAAGGGGAATAGAGCATCCATCGGACAGCTCTCCTCCTCTGGGTGGGGCGGTAGACAGCTCTTGGCAATATTCTGACTCCTGGCAGTAGCCAGTGCATCTAAGAGTCTCGGCAGTGCTGGGATTGGTGGTTGTGACAGATGTTAGCACTCAGCATGTGGGAGAGTGCACTGTGTGCCACTAATGTCATTGTGTGTCCACAACACTAGGGACAATGCAACAACCAAGATCGCAAAAAACATCTACAGCACAGCACAATGACTCTAGGGCTCCCCATTCTCCACTGAATGATGCCAAGAATGACCATCCAAGGCAACCTAGGTGGATCTTGAGCTCTCCCCCTGTGGCCCACTGGTGGGAACCCTGCCATGGGGGCAAGCCAAGGGACCATGACGTGCGCAGGTGGGCCTTAGGGAATGCCATGTTGAGGGGGTAGCAGGGATCTGTGAGGGCTGATAACAGTACCTCCCCAGCCAGCAATGGAAGCAGCACACATAGAACTGAAAAGAAAAAAAGACCAAGTTTGTTTGAACGTGGGTGTGGGGGAAGGATGATGGCATTAGTGCTAGAGGGTGGGGCTTTTTACAATTTTTTTAAAGATTCGTGATCATTGTTGGATGATGGACGTTGGTACTGTTACCAGCTGAGGTGATGGGAGGGTTGTATTGGTCACCCCCTGTGGGACAGGTACAATGTATACAGGGGTGGTGTTGGGGGGGGAGGTGGGAAGCATGGGTGCCAGTGAGTGGATGATGTCAGGACCTTTTTTCACATGTTTGTGATTGGCAGCAGACAGCAGAGAGCCAAGACTGTGACTAACTGAGGTGGAGGGAGGGCTTGCTGGACACCCACTGTGGCATCACAAAAGTAGTATGTGCCAGGTGGTGGGGGAGTGGCATGCGACCTAGATGGTGGGAAGTACATTTCAAACTTGGGAGAGGAGGCAGAAAAATTAAATCACCGGGGTTGGGCATCTAATGCCACAAATGTAAAGTTTTTTCAAATAAATAAAAACACAGCTAACACCAGGGTTGGGTACCCAGTGTCAGGAAGGGGTTTGGAGGTATCTGACACTGGAATTGGGCACCCAGTGTCAGAAACAGATAAAAAAACATGCATTTTTTTAATTTCTTGATTGATTTATAAGTCACACAAATAAAAAAAAAATAATTGTGTTTGTGGCAGGTTTCAGGCAGCAGGTTGTGGGAAAACATCACAGTTTTGTATCTTTATGGCTGCATAGCCAAAACTACGCTGACATATTGCTACTATGTAGCTCAGAAAGGGGCTCTGGAGGCACATGACTGGATACTTAATGCATCACAGCCTGTCTCCTTCCATCAAGTGGAAATGAAGGACATCTCTTCTTGTCCTCTGCATTGAGTACACTGGGTTGCTTCCTCCCCTTTACCACACTATTTTCTTGAGGTTACCTCAGGGAAATAGATTGATGTTAAGCTGCATAGCATCAGCCCTATTGGCTCCCCCTTTCCCAGGAAACTAAACCACTTGGTGGCAGTTCTTCCCTTTTCTCTTCTATGCCCTTAAATGAGACACTTGACAGAAGTCTATTTGGCTCCCCCTTCCACCCAGAAACTGAGCTTGTAACAGTTATTTCCCCTCCCCCCACAAATAAGCCGTGCAATGGCAGTCCTTTCTGTTTCCCCACAGAGGAGTCACTCCAGCTACCACCTCCCTTCCCCGCTGAAACTGAGCTGCTTTTTTTTTTTTTGCAATTGTTTAATGGTGGTGGTTGCTTGGTGGTAGTCCTTTCATTTCCCTGCAGAGGAGCTGGTCCCACCACCACTGCTAACACAGCCAGTTCTTTTAAAACTGGGCTATTCATGCAGCTAGTGTTACTGGGTAACATGCAGAGATCTCTGCTACCTCACCAGTTACCCAGTAAGACCAAGCTCATGTATACATGGTGATTGCAGTGATTGCTCAGTAAAAATCTTTATGCATGCAGCTGCCAATGTGCTCTTCTCTATGTTCCAGTGTCTGACATTTTATGAGCACCCAGACATGATTTGGGGCACACACAGCTCTGATGTTCAGATGCTGCTGAGCTGCCCAAGCAAAATCACCCTAAGCAGAATAATTAAAACCTTTTTAAGCAATAGGACCACCGATTCTTTCTAGTATAATGAGAAGTCCTGAGTCTCAGACACATATGTAACAAGAATCAATAGTTTTCCATCAACATTTCTTTGCAGGGCCCCTTGAGTCTTCAGTTTTTATGGGTTCCATGTCATAATAGTGATCGTGAAACACTGATCGCTATTATGGCGAGTGTACATCGCTGAAAATCAATTTTGGTGATGCACACTCGCAGCACAGAAAAAAAAGGTGCCTGAGACCTACAGGTCTCATTTTTAATGTGGGGGGGGCACCCCTGCAGGGGGCTTCACCCCCCGCACCCACCTACTTATGGATTCTCAACTCCAGGGGGGTGCAAAACTTGATAAAAATATATGCTACCAGGTGGCAAAAAAAAAAACCCTGCACTATGCTGGACCAGAACCCGTTACCCCATGCTTCCCAGCCAACCACCCTCCCCACGACATCAGCGATCCAGCGCAGCAGCAGCTCGCCACAACCCCTCCCACATACCATCCCTCCCCTGCCTCTCCCCCGCCCGCGGGTACACACACGTGAGTATACCCGATAGTTCCTGTCGTGGTTTTTGCCACCCACAGTATTTGGTCCCCATCCTCCATGGGTAGCCGTGATCACAGTCGCCAACACTGAGTCATCATTTTTCTAGGCTCTCAATCTCGACCTCTATGGTCATGGACTACCGTTTTGATGCAGAAGTAAATTCTGAATCCTAATAAACAATGGTGATCCATTCCCCTCCCCCCACAAATGAACCATTTGGCAACAGTCCTTTCCAAAAGGAGCTGCTCCTGCCACTGCTGCTGTCACAGTCAATTCTTAAAAGACTGGGCTCAGTGGCAAGTTGTATTGTGTTTAAGTACTGCTTCTTTATGCAACTTTGGTTCTTCTAAAACTGGCGTTTGTATTGTATCCAGGAAGGTCTGCATTTCCTTTAGAACAGTTGCTTTTTTGACGCCAGTATTAAACAATACAGAATTGGAACCTGGCTTCCCTTTGATTCCAGTAGTCAGGTGATTTAGAACCAGTCAGCTCCATAGCTATAGGTTTAGGTTTAAAGGACAAACTGTTGTTTTTCCTTGTGGACATTACAAGCGGCTTTAGGTTTTTTTCCCACTGCCTTACTTGATCCAGCTGGTTTGTTTGATTTTGCATCTTTCTTTGGTGTCATCCTAATACTGAATTTAAGCAGTGTCTTGCCATTTTTGCACTCTAGTTTTATTATAGTAGCAGAGTTCTCCTTGAACAAACTCGTCTATAGTTGTGTTGTGGGGAACCTAAATTCATGATCGAGAGTACATTGCCAGATGTGCCACTGTGGTCAGCTTAGGTAATAGCTTAGTAAATAAGCTTTGTGCAGAGGAAGTTGCATATGCAAATATTTATAAATCAAAGTGAGTACAGCACATTGTTCCTGGAGTAGGCAGGAAAAACAAGAACCATGAGATATTCAGAACTTTTTCAAATGATACACTTGGTGGTGCTTCTCAATCTCAGGCTGCAGGTAGTGAGAGCAGCATCTTCAGCACCCGCACATGATGTTGCTATGTGGCGTTGGAATACTCTGTTAATAAACTCTGGTCAGAACCAATACAGTTGCCAAATGATGTTAATGATGATGGAAATTATTATTCTTATGGAAATAACTAATTTTACAGTATCGTTGTGGTCTTTGTAGGGTGATAACCAAACAAGGGCACTGTTTTTATAGATATTGAATACCTCAAAGTAAAGAAATCTTACATCTGGGCTTGCAAGATCCCACAGAATGCTGAGCTGATTGGCATCACAGAAGGGGGGGGCGGAGCATGAGGGAAGCAGCATTTTACAGAAACCCAAACTGATAAGCACCAGAGAAATGCTGGATTTCCGGGAAATAACCTGCACAATACATTGATCTCTGCAGATAAATCTGACAGTATGAGATGCCATTTCTTTGGTGCTAATCAGTTTGCCATTCTGTCAGATCTTGCTTTGATTGTGCTTCCCCTTTTCTGTGGTGCCTCTCAGCTCGGCAATCTGTGCAGAAGCCTACATGCATGACTTCTTTAGTTTGAGGTATGCTGTATCTGTAAAAACAATGCCCTTGTTTGGTATCACCCTACAAAGACTGCAGTGATACCGTAAAAGTCAATATTTTCATCACCAATGGTATCATTTTCCAGCCATCTTGGCTCTGACCAGAGTTTGTTTTAAACAGTCAGTGTCACTAGCTTCCTGCATTGGTTCTACATGTGGGTGTTAAGGATTCTTTTTCTGTCAAGTGGGAGTATGCAGGAGTCCACCATCTGTAGAGGATGAAAATTCCTGAGGGTCAGGAATGTATGATGAGTCTTCAGGAATGGGGAGTCTTTGGGAACACCTTCAGCTATGGATGCATGCAGGAAACTGTTATGTTCTGGCAAGAGCCGTTAGTTATCCATAGGCTACAATAAAAGACTCTTATGGAATTAATTCTGATATGACTGCATTATAAGAGGTGACCAGTTATTAAAATACAAACTAATAAAAGGGTCTTTTTGCTGTTTCTTTTCACAAGATAGAGCTTGCTTCAGGCCAGGGGGATATTGGCTCACATTCTTTCTCCTTAACAAATATAAAGAAGCAAATGATTAAACATATTTCAACTATATACCTTCATCAAAACATTTCATCATATTTCATTTTACTAGTAATGTATTTCTGGCAAAAATTTAATTATAGCAGCTTTCTTTTCATGTCATTCCTGAACAGAGACGTGGAGTTAGCTATTCAGTAAGGGGTAGAAGTGGAGCACAAAGGTTTGAGCTGTGCCTGCCCTTGCATACAACCCTGAGGATGATATATTCTGTCAAATAGTGCATTGGCACTATCCAGCTGAATATAGGGACATGTCAGGGCAGTGTAAAGATGAGTAGAATTGCCCTGATATGGATCTGGGGTGTAAGCAGCCCATAGGGAACTGCAAGGAACTGTGCCCTCAGACCTGTTAGCACTGGAAGCCATGGTGTGGTATTCAGCCTGCAAGATGCAAATGAGTCCATGGGACATGCAAGGCACTAAGGGCTATTTGCATGCCCACTTGGGCTCATTTCCATGGGAAGTGGTGGCAGGGTTGCTCTCCTCCTGTGGGTACCACCACATCAGGCATGATGGTGAATGGCCCCCCTACACCCTGAATGCCAATCTCTGCTAGTTACATGTCCTCTCTGGTGTCCAGTGGCACCACCCCCTTTGATCATCTGTCCTTGGTACATACACATAGTTCCTGGTGTCTAGTGGAATACCCCCCAATGCTTTGATCACCTGTCCCCATAATTGTGAAGATATTCCCTGTTCCCTGGTGTCTAGTGGCACCCTCTGCCCTCCTATTGCCCATCCCCATAAGTGTGAAATATTTCCTGGTGTCTAGTGGCACTCCCCACCACCGATTGCCAGCTGCCACAGTGAAAATTATGTCCCTAGTGTCTAGTGGAACACCATCATTCACCGATCACCAACTGCCACATTACAGGAAAACTGTCATCAACAGGATTTCTTAATGTCTGAAAGCCCATTAAAATCTAATTTGATTGAGCCATTGTGTTTATCAGTGAGTCTTTGCAGTCCAGAGTTATTCATATGTAAATCACCCTGTAATTAAGGGCTGGTGGCAGCCATATGTTTTGGGCTGTTGACAGGAAATGATGCCACCGAGGGTCTAGGTGCTCCTTTGACCATATTTAATCCAGCAAATTAAATAGAAAATCAACTGTTTTATTAAGTGTGTGTTAAGGTATTATTACAACACTTTCTACATCTATAATAATTGTTTTGATGTGCATTCAAACTAGTGAGTTATTACCTTTGCATTTCAAACTGATAGTAAAAATAATCCATCTTCAGGATTACTTTAACCTCTAGGATATACAGTACTGACAGCTGAACGTGTCAGTACAGATTTCTGGGGCTGCCCAAGTACCACCTTCTGCCTTTTTCCATTCCCTCTCTTACAGCCTTTTCTCTTACAATTTTGTGTGTGAACTCAGGTCTACAAGATGCAAATGTAGCTACATACCTATTGGCCTGGCATCATGGCCTCCCTGTGCTCCCACAATACACCTGGGAACAAGCTGTGCTCAATGTGCCTTTCCTGGACAAAGACAGTAAAAACAATTTGAGCATGTGTTATGATTCTGAAAATATGCTCCTTCTATCCAGATTTGACTTGAGAAAAGAAAACAATAGGACACGATTACTATAAAATGGACAACATTGTTAAAACGTGCATAATCTGAAATGCATTATTAAAAGAGTATTTTACTTCTTTTGATAAAGTTAAAAGTATAACAGTTTCTTACTGAAATACTTTGGATGGAATGGGATTTTGTAATTACAACACTTTCTACATACATAGTATTTGTTTTGTATGTGCTATGAAACTAGTGAATTACCACCTTTACATTTCAAACAGTTCATAAAAATAAGGGAAAGGGGAAATTGTTTAACCAGGAAAGGCACACTAAGCTGAAACTTGTTTCCAGGTGTGACCTGGGAACACGAAGAAGTTAAATGACTTGTTCAGAGTCACACACTATCAATTGTGGGCTGTGGGATTTAAACCCAGGTTTCCAGGGCCAGGTTTGTAACTCAGTGCTCTTAACCACTGCACTATACTGCCTCCTAGTAATCCAGTAGAATTCTGGCATTGTTAAGGCAGAAAATCCCATTCCATACAAAGTATTCAGTAAGACACTGTCATGCTTTTAACTTCATCAAAAGAAGTAAAATACTCTTTAATTACTGGTGATCATTTTTTTACATACAGATCAAGACATATTTATCTCCAGTTACAACCTCCTGGTTGATATTTATGGTTACAGCCAGGAGATTGTAATCAACACCTGCCAATCAAGTGTCACCACAGAAAGCTAACTG
Source organism: Neoceratodus forsteri (assembly GCA_016271365.2). Lineage (NCBI taxonomy): Eukaryota > Metazoa > Chordata > Ceratodontiformes > Ceratodontidae > Neoceratodus > Neoceratodus forsteri. Next base: position 1,052,609,662 of record CM057449.1, read on the forward strand.
GCATGTAGTTTCACTGTGGACTAGCTGAACATCTTGCCCAACATGGTGTCTCCATTACTGAGCACCGGTACCAGCACTCAAGCCTTGCCACACACTGTTAACACAAGTAAGATTTTAAATATTTTAAAATATCTATCTCGTTGATCCTGCCTTGAAAATGAAAAAAATCAGTCTGGTTGATCCTGCCGCTCATACTCTTTGAGCGCATCTTACACTATGCAGCAATGTTGATGGACCGCGACATTCCAGAATGTCTTTACCACTGTAATGTGAAAAAAAAGGGAGAGACAGGCAGTGTGTATGTGTGTGCATGTGTGTGTGTGTGTGTGTCTCTATCTCTGACAGAAGTGCTGCACTAAATGAACTGTGCTGAAAAGGAATACAATATCACCATTAATTAAATGAAATTGTGTGTGTGTGTGTGTGTGTGTGTGTGTGTGTGTAAAACAGAATTTTACATACATACACACACACATGGTGTACAATGCTTTTACAAACCTCTTGGGGTTTATGTTGCATCCTACACCTCGGGTGTGTGTAAAATTCTGGTTACACACACCCACCCATATATTATTCTATATTTTAATAATGCATTTCAGGTAATGCATGTTTTAACAATGCTGTCTATCTATGTGTTTTTGCAATTAGTAAACAAGTAATTGTGTTCTATTTTTTTCTTTTCAAGTCAAATCTGGATAGAAAGAGTATAATATTTTCAGAATCTTAACACATGCTTAAAACCCATTCTGCTGGATACATGAAGCTTGTTCACAGCTGTACTGTTAGCTGATAATCAAAAGCTACACTTGTCAAGGCTGTCCCCATGATGCAAGGCCAGTAGGTACATAGCCACATTTACATCTTGTAGACCTTACTTCACACCTGAAATTGTAATAGAAAAGGCTGCAAGAGAGGGAGTGTAAGAAGACAGAGATTGGTGCTGTGGCGGTCCATGAAATCTCTACTGACATGAATACAGCCAGGGTTTAGAAATCCTGATATGGGGCCCCAATACCTGTTGGCACCACAGAGCCAGCCTTGAGATGTGTAGTTTTTGATGATCAGCTAGCAGTATAGTCTAGAGGTTAATGCAATCCTGAAGATGGATTATTTTTGCTAACAGTTTGAAATGTAAAGGTGATAACTCACTAGTTTCAATGCACATACAAAACAATTATTATAGATGTAGAAAGTGTTGTAATAACACCTTAAAACACACTTAATAAAACAGTCAATTTCCTATTTAACCTGTTGGATTAAATACAGTCAAAGGAGTACCAACACCATCAGTGACACAGTGACATCATTTCCTGTCAGGAGCCCAAAACATATGGCTGCCACCAGCCCTTAATTACAGGATGATTTACATATGAATAACTCTGGACTTCAAAGACTCACAGATGAACACAATGGCTCAATCAAGTTAGCCTTTTATGGACTTTCAGTCATTAAGAAATCCTGTTGATGACAGTTCCCCTTTAACAAGGTTTTCCCTGGTGCCCAGTGACAACCCCCTCATCTCTGAGCACCCATCCTGGTTGAGATCCTATAGTTCATGGTGTCCAGCAGCTCCCAGGTACTGCCTGCATTGAACACACCACCTTGCCACCCCCTCCTCTGTTGCTAGTGTTGTGTAGGGGACCCAGTACAGACACTGGTACAGCCCTCCTCTTGCCACCTTGGGTGGCTGTTGTACAGAATGACAGAGAGCATGCATACAGTCTAAAGCATAGTGTTGACTGGACATGTGTCCTGTCATTCCATATAGCTGCTGGCCGAGGTGGTGAGAGGAGGGCTGTGCTGTTCACTGCATCAAATCCCCTATGTGGCACTGGCAAGAGAGGTAAGGGGGGGTGGCAGAGTGGTGTGCTCAGTGCAAACAGTGTGGGGGGCTGCTAGACACCAGGGACTATGGACTTTTAAATGGGATGGGCACTTAGGGGTGGGGGTACCACAGGACACCAGGGGAAACCTTGTTAATGCAGCAGCAGGTGATTGGAGGGTGGGGGTTCCATTAGACACAAGGGGAAATCACTTGGACTATGGTGGTGGGTAAACAGAGGGTCATGGGTACCACTAGACACCAGGGATTATCTTGCACTTATGGAGATGGGCGACCGGAAGGTAGGGGAGGTGCCACTAGACACCTCCCCTGCCTTCCAGCAGTGGAGGTGTCTAGTGGCACCTAAGGAATATTTACACAATTATGAGGACGGATGACCAGAGGGTGGGGTGGGGTGCTACTAGACACTAGGGAATATTATGCACTTAAGGGGACAGGTGACTGGAAGGTGGGTGTATCTCCAGACACCAGGGAATCACTACACAACTACAGGGATGGGGATCGGATGGCAGGGGTGCCACTGGATACAAGAGAAACACAATCATTTACCTGGATTGGCAACTGGATGGCTGTGAGGGTGCCACTAGACACTAAGGCGTCTATAGATGCAATTGGCCGGGGTCAGGAGGTGAAGGGGAGCCGGCTGAAGAACCACAGTCTGCCCCCAGGGCCTTGTGCCCTGTTAAGTCAGGGTTTGCAAAGACGGTAGCTTGCACCCTTTTGGGTGGCATTTACCACCTGTGCAAAACTCTCAATTTCCCACTGTGCCCATATGCAGAGGTGGAACCGTTCATTTGCATGGGTGCAGTGGTAACATAGTGCTCAGGTGCTAACAGGTTTTGCTGATGCTATGAGGGTGTCTGAATATAGACCCCACCCACAAATCAGGCACAAAACCTGGTTAGCCTGGGCAAACATCCTGTAGCACTGGACTAAATTTTGAATGTCTGGCCCATGTTGTTTTGAGTTTAAGTTACTGCTCTCTTGCCATGCCTGTCTTAAAAAAAAAATAACTTTGGCGTGGTGCTGTGATTTCAGCAATCAGACGTGTGCAAGCATCATCCTAACCGCTGTACAGTATGCCTGTAGTATGCACACTCAGAAAGTAACTTCAGCCCGAAGAGATTTTAAAAAGTTGCAGGTGGCAGCCATATCTGAGTCATGAATCACAAAACTAGCAATTAAACTGATTTTACAGATATCAGAGGCAATTTAAATGACACTGATGATGAATCTAAGGATGTCAGAAATGCATTATTGCTAATAAACTACATAATTACATTTGCTGTTGATTAGCAACTACTGTTGCCTTAATCTGATATAGCAAATAAACTGTAATTACTAAATCTTAACACTGTATCTTAACAGCGATTTTACTTACAGTAGGTTCGAAGAAAGGGTTACTTAGCTAGGAATGTTAGTTTGTTTTTTCTGGATGAAAATTCTGGCAAATTATCCAGCAGGAATTCCCCAGCAGCAAGAAAACTCTTCTTGTCATTCATTTACAGGAAATAGATAGTTGCCTACACAAGGCACACTGTCTTCCCCTTTTCTGATACAGACTTCTCTAACAATCAGCTATGGGAAAGGAATACATTGTTTAACCTGTCAAATCACAAATTACATGCAGTAAAGATACTGATAAACAAAGGACTAAAGAGCCAGTAGTGCCAGAAACTTGCAGGCAGAAAATGATAGCAACTTTTAAAATAAATCCCTTATTACTTTTTATTTCTGCTGGGTTTTTCTTTTTAAATGTGTTCATTAAATGGTTTCCTACCTAGTGGTATTGGGTGTGATGTAAAAAGAAGTGCTTTACCTGGAAGCAGACATATCTAGTTATATTCCTCTCACTATATCATCAGCATGTGACCTCAATCATTGTTTCATCACAAGCCCTGCTAACTTCCAACCACCCAGTAGTCCTGCACCTGATGAATACTCAGGCCATGCTGCCTTCACATGATGGTACGTCCTGGTGAAAAATCAGGGAGATGAGGCTGGGGTGGCTAGTGTCTGGAGGGCTGCTCAGGGCCAGGGAAGAAAAAGAACTACCTGCAAAAAAACAAGCCCTGCTGCTGAAGGCATTCATGTATTTAGGAATTGCATTCAGTTTTAAGCTTTCTTGAAAAGTGCACATGGGAAATATCTTACAGAAAATAAGTCAGTCAACTATGGGACTATTAAGGTTTAATAGCCACTATACAGGTAACTTGGTCTGACCCACAGTAAGAGCGGTTAGGGCCAAGTTATCCTCCTAGGCTCTGTATGCCTCAGAAATTAAGGCAAAGTTCTTGTCCATAATGAAACCAAAAGAAAAGAAAAAAATTCAACATTTTGGAAACAAAATTCTTGGGCTACCCAGAGAATCCTGGCTTTTGCAGTGCAGGCCGAAGTAGGCCAAGGTATTATATCATCCTTGTCAAAAACAAGACTTACTGGACATTGGTTATGAATTCTTAGAATGCAAAAACCAAGACTGCCAGTAATCACTTATGAGGAAAAGAGGAAGTTTAATTGGATGGGTGTAAGGGATAGATGGCTTTCTGATCTCGAAGCAATATTAAAAAGAACAGAATTAGGCTCCTTATAGGACTTGGCTGAGATGTGGTGATGAGCCATAAAACTTCTATAAATGTATTAGAGAACGTGTTAACAGAAATAGATAAATGTGGGGACGTGGACAATATGAAATAATCTAGGTACAGCCCCAGCTTTGCAATAACAAAAGAAATCACAAGCTAGAGTCTTATCTTCTGCTTTTAGAAACCCCCCTCTTTACAAAAGCATTTAACAAGATTCAGATTCTTTTGCTTTGATTCTAATCTGATAACAGCTAGATATACAGGGAAGTACTTAATAATTACAGGGATGGCAATTGGATATTGGGGAACCCCACTAGACACTAGGGTAAAGTGAAAGAATTACAGGGATGGCAACTGGTAGGTGGGGAATGCCACTAGACACCAGGGAAAAATAAGAAAAAATTGGGGACAGCAAATGGAGGTTGGGAGCACCACCAGACACCAGGGAAAAATTATGGGAATGATGATCAGAGGGTGAGTAGTTCCACTAGACACTAGAGAAAATTTACATAATTACAGGTACGGCTTGCAGAATCCTTTTTTTCATTTGCAGGAAACCTTTTCTGTATCAAACAAAAAACGGAAACAAAAAAGATTCCTTCAAACAAAAAAAGAATTCCCCAAAAAAATAAGTCCAAAATGTTTTTCCATATGAACGGATCCTTTTTCATTTGAATGAAAAAGGTCATATGGAAAAAGCAGAAAAAATCTAAGTCCAAAATCTTTTTCTGTATTAAAGAATTCTTTTTCGTTCAAATGAAAAATGACAAACAAAAAAACACCCCCAAAAAACTAAGTCCAAAATCATTTTTCATATAAATGGATTCTTTTTCGTTTGAACGAAAAAGCCCATACGGAAAAATGGAAGCAAGTCATGAAAAAGGGTTTACAAATTAAAAATAAGACATTTCAGGTTCAGGTTTCCAACAGTTGACTGCAGAATCCACCTATGGGAGTCCCAATGAGCAAGATACATGTCTTGGTCTCTTTGCAGGATATGATTTTTGTGGGTTTTAAATTATTTTTTTTTAGGAAAAAAAAACAGAAAACAAGATGGCAGCAAACAAAAAAGGATTTTTCCCTCATGAAAAAGGATTGGTCCAAAACCAAAAAGGATCTTTTTTTCGTATGGACCAAATTCTTTTTTCATTCCAAACATCTCTCCAAAAGAGAGTACTGAGCATGCTCAGAAACCCAAATTTTAAAATTTAATAACTTTGGAAAGGATTAATATTTTTTCACCGAATAAGTGAAATGCACATCTGTAGGCCAAGCCCTTTCTACTCTGAAAATATTAGACCCAAATTCCAAACTATCTGAGCACAAGGCGATGACAAAAAATGCAAAAAACAGTGAATTGTTAAATTTGTTTGCTATCTACATCTCTGAATCTGCACATCTTACCAGAATGAAACTTGCCACATCAAGAGATCTGTCCCACGAGACTGTTCATGCAAATTTTGTGCAAATCTGTTGAACAGTTGTGAAGATATTAAAGTTCAAAATGTACATAGATGTTGTCAGCAGATAAGGGCCTTGTGGCCCATCCAGTCTGCCCTATACCTTTTTCTAATGCTTGAGGTACGGTAGATGCTACAAGTTCTCCCCCTTTTGCCCTGGCTTGATAATTCCCACTTGCCTATCCTACACATTCTTAAATCCCTGAACCGTGGCCACCCCCACCACTATAGATACATAGATGTCAGCAGATACGGCATGCAGTCATGCTCTGATATAAGCATGCCTTGGTGTGAGTTGTGACATACAGATTGAGTGCATGCAACCACCTAAGGTATGCATATACCAGAGCACAACTGCACACCCTGTAGTGGATTATCTATCTTATAAAATAGCCATAAATGTTTTTTGGTGGGACAAAAAGTAGTCCCTGTCTGACACAAATTAAAGTTTCATTTTGGTGATCTGGTTGATCCTGAAATGATTTTAATAGGTTGAAAGTGATAAAAAAAGAGGTTAAAAGTGATAAAAAAAAAAGTTATCTGGTTGAGCCTGCCATTTTAACACCGTCTCCTAATCACTTTCACTTTCAAGTTATAGTGCAGCATTACTGAGCAGCATTCTTTGTGGTAAAAAAAAATACTGGTAGAAGTTTATTATCAGCAAGCTTTTTTCTTTTAGAATTCTGGGATGAATCCCATCAGGCCCCATTGCTTTGTCCACCTTCAGTTTAAAGAGTTCTTTCAGAACCCTTTCTTCTGTAAATGGGCTGGTATCAACTTCTGTATCCAGAGTGTTTCTATTGTTTGTTTTAGGTACCTCCCCCTCTTCATTTGTAAATACTGAGCAAAAATATTTGTTTAGTATCTCTGCCTTTTCACAGTCACCCTCTGCCCACCCCTCCCTTTATTAAGCCTCACTATCCCTCCCTTGGTCTTCCTTCGCCTCCCTGATGTACCTAAAAAAGGTTTCATCCCCCTTCTTAACTGAGTTGGCTATCTTTTCCTCAGTTCGTGCCTTTGCTGTTCTGACTGCCTTCCCAGCTTCCTTTTGCTTTAACTGATGCAATTCTCTGTCCTGCTCCTTCTGTGAGTCCTTGGTGGTGGGGCCACCAAAAGGACAGTCGCCCTCGTGGCTCTGATCTGGAGAAGAACGTTTGCGATAATTTGAATGGGAGGAAAAACATAGGCTCTGTGAAACATCCAAGGCACCGCCATCATGTCCACCTCTTCAGCCTGACTGTCAGGAAGGCAGGAGTGAAAATGGGGCAGTTGTGTGTTGTGCTGAGAGGCGATCAAGTCCATCTGAAAAGGTCCCCATCTGCGAACCAGAGTCTGAAACATCTGGGGTATAGTTGCCATTCTGCCTGGCTGAGGGTTAATCGGCTTAGCCAATTGGCATGGGAGTTCAGTTTCCCAGCCAGATATGTGATGAATATAATCGGCAGGTGACTCTCTGCCCAATGCAAGGTACGTAACGCTTCCCTGAGCATTGCTCTGCTGTGCATCCCACCTTGTTTGTTTATGTAAGCCATAGTGACCTGATTGTCAGTTTGGATCAGCACTGGCTGACCTATCAGCCTTGGCATGAAAAATAGTAGGGCCCTGCATACTGCTTGAATTTCCAGCACGTTGATGGGAAGGAGGGATTCTCACGCAGACCATTTTACCTGGGTAACATGTCGGTCCATCATGGCTCCCCACCTCAGAAGGCTGGCATCCATCATAATCATCACCATTGGGGTCAATGACAATGGGATTCCCTTGGACAGGTTGTTCCTGTTTTACCACCAGATGAGGCTCCCGAGTATATCCTGGCTTGGTTCGAGTATGCACCCAAGTCCTGGGACGACTGATCCCACATGCCTAGAATGTACCTCTGAAGCAGTTGCATGTGCAGTAGAGCCCATGGTACCATTGTTATCATGGAAGCCATATGGCCCAGCAGTTGAACGTATGAGTGTACAGGACTGCAAGGCTGTGACCGAATAGACTCCAGGAGTCTTAGTATGTTTTCTATCTTTTCCTTTGTCAAGAAGACTCTGCCCATGCTGATGTTGATCTTGATCCCCAGGTGGGTGATTTCCTGTGTTGTAGTCAACTGGCTCTTCTTCCAGTTGACTATCCAGCCATGCTGTTGTAGATACTTGACCACAGCTTTGGTGTCCCTCTGAGCTTGAGCTGGTGACCTGGCCCCCTTATGGGCCAATTGTCCAGAAAAGAATGACATGTATTCCTCGCTGTCAAAGGAGCGCTGCAATCACTATCAGTGTCTTTGTAAAGAATCTTTGAGCTGAGGCCAGGCCGAAAGGTAGGCAGGTGTATTGGAAATGGCCCCCGTTGATTTGGAACCTGAGGTAGTGGTGGTGACTGGGGCGAATTGAAATGTGCAAGTAAGTACATAGCATTTAAGTCTATTGAGGTTAGGAAGTTCCCGGGCTGAATCACCATCAGTGTTAACTGGAGCATTACCATTTTGAATTTCTTGTATACCACAAATGTGTTCAGGAACTTGAGGTTAAGAACTGGGTGCAGGTCCCACATCTTTTTTGGGACCATAAAGAACATGGAATACACCCTCGTGTTCCTTTCCTTAGGTGACACTGGTACGATGGCCTTGCTCTTGAGGAGATCGCGCAAGGTCCACTGGATCACTGCCACACTTTGGGGCTCCTTGGGCATTGGAGAATGTCATAAGTCTGTGTGGAATTATCTTTTGTGCAAACTCTATGGCATAGCCGTGAGACATCAGTTCCCATACCCACTTGTCTGTTGTGGTTTGGGCTCATTGATTGGAGAACAGCTGAAGTCATCCTCCCATGGGAGGGCTGTCTGCCAGGGCCCACCTGATCTTATCACCTTTTTCCCAATGAGCTTCTGCCAGTTTTGTTGCTGTGGAAGCCTCCACATCTGCCAAAGCCACCCCTGAACCTTGATTCAGCCTGGAACCAAGCCTTGGATGCTCTGCCTCTTTGGGAAGTATTCTGTGCTGACTTTGCCTGGCCCGTATTGCCCCTGAACGTGGGGTGAAAAGGCTGGCCCGACGGAAGGTACAGGTCCTTCTTGTCTGCCATCTGCTTTGTCCTGGCCTTATCTCTGAGGAGTGGGGTCAGGGTGTTGCTGAAGAGATGCTCCCCCCTTTCATGGGAGCTTCATCAGCATTGCCTTGGACTTGGCATTCTCCTGCTAGAGTTTGAGTCAGAGGGCTCATGTTGCATGGTTAGTCAGGACCGTGGCCCTGGTGCCAAACATCATGAAGTCTGACAATGCATCTGCTGGGTTGCGGGCAGCTTGGACAGCACAGTCTGCCTGTCCTGTCAGTGGTGACTCCTCTTGGAGTGTAAAAGGCTCTGCTGGTATACCGGGCTGTTGTACCAGCTGACAGGGCCATTCCCATCACCTCATGGATTTTCTTCAGTGACTCCTCGGCTTTGTTATCCATTGGGTCTTTGAGAGCTACAGTGCTCAGCACTGGAATAACTGTGCACTTGGCCAGGGCTGACACTGGTGTGCCGACCTTTGGTGCCATGTGCCATACAGTCTGGTGTGATTGGGACAGTGGGTATAATCTCCGGACAGACTTTTTCTCTGGGGTCCTTGAAGGTTCTGGTGCTTCCATTTCCTTGTCCAGAATAGCGTTGAAAGCTGTGCACGTGGGGAACACTAGCCCCACCGCCCTTGCTTGTGATGACAGGAGGGGGTCCATCAAGGCCTGAGGTGTTTCTGGCTCATCTGGGACCTGCAACAGCTCACAAATCAATTTCACCAATTCTGCTATGTTCTCCTGCAGGCAGAGTCTGCCTGTAGCCTGTCCAGAATCCTGTTCAGCCTCTTTCTCCTCTCAGGAGTTCTCTGTCTCTTCCGCCTGCCTGTGTGTCATTTCTTTGGTGGACCCCAGATGCTTAAAGGCTGTGTTCTGCACTTGCTCCTGCATCTGTTGTTGCATCTTTTCCAGCAATTGAAAAAGGAGGCTCAGTTGAGCAGCATTCAAAGTCAATGGTGCTGTAGGGGGAGCTGTCTCTCCCCGGGCAGATGCTGGACTCCGTAGAGCCCTGTTCTCTGACACTGTACAAACAGCACACAGAGCTTCTCCCACATGAGTCTCCAGGAGTGCGGAGCCACATTACAGGCAGGGGGGCATGACAGTCCTCAGATGTGGGTCATCAGATCTGTAAGAGGTAGAGAAAAAGAACTATATCAGGAACATGGCTCTTTTGCCTCCTGTCTTCAAATCAGCCACAAATTCTTTCTAGGGTCTGTGGCAATTTGAGGTACATTTGCTGTGGTATTGCCCCTTTAAGAGGACTATAAGCCACTCAAAATATGACTGCCTGGCTGCACCAGGTGTCATTTTGGTAGTCCTGCTGGCTCAACTTGTGTTGTGCCTTTAAAATGGCGGCCTCCATTCTGCCCCAGTAATATGGCTGCTAGTCTCATGATATTCTGCGAGAAGTGGTTGTCCTACTGCAGAATCTCATGGGAGCTCCCCCTCCTGTGGGATTTCCCCCTGAGATGAGGGTTAACCTCACTGAACATCTTTGCACCCTTGTTGGGTAGTCCTCCCTGCCTGCTGTCCTTACTTTGGGGCGAGAGCCAATAAATCATGCCCCGTTTAGCTCACAGGCACTTGAGTCACCCTGCCATGTCTCATGCAAGCTGCCATATTTCCAGGTGGCTGTGAGACTTTGGGTGTAAGTCCCACAAGAGCCACCATCTTGGCAATACATAGAGGTAGCATGGAAGTCAATGGAATGTGTGGGGAAGTAAGGAGTAGACTCACCAATGGCACAAACTCTCCCAGACTCCAAACCGAGCAGAGGAGTAGAGAGGGCCCAGGATTGTTGGTCAGAGGGCTGAAGGAAGCACCAGAGCCCCAAAGGACCGAATCCTGGATGGGAGACAGAGGCTGCAGACATCTGCTGCAGGTGAGCCCCAGTGCGGAGAGACACACAGGATTGGGGAGGGGGAGTCCGGGAAGGATTTCTCTTGTGCTGCTATTGGGAGGAAACTAGGAATGAAAGACCTAGGGCTGCTGCTGCTGTTTGGACCTCAAATTCTGCCTGCCAAGGGGGGTGCCTGCGTTAGCCCTCATGTCACTGCTGCATGCACTTCTGGAGTGGGTGCTACGAGAGGGATCACTCCAGAGCACAGCAAGGTTGAGGACACTACTTAGAGGATCACCAACTGGAACAGGGGTGACAGCCAGATGTTATCTGAGGGTCTAGTTCCACCTGTGTCCTGTTTCTGCAGTGATTAGCAGCATGATATTTCTCTCTCATTATTCAGTACATTATATTTGTCCATGTCAGTACCAAAGAAAGCATGCTGGTTAGCAATGGAAGCTCTAAACGCCCCCTACATGCTTTGACCTATTGATGTGACTATCCAGATAGTGGCACATGGTGTAAAAAAGTTAAAAGTAATTACCCACAGTTGGAACAATTCGGATTGTGACAGACCTCTGGGAGATACACAAAGAAAACTGATCTTACTGGTTGGAGATGGGGACTGGCCTCTAGCAGAAAAAAAGATTTATGATTGTGCATTGGCCAATGGGATGGCAGAGGATTACCCATTTGTGAGGATTTATGAGCACTGGAAAGGTTGCATGGGATAATCATAAGCTCCCCAGCCAGCAGTTTTTTTTAACTTCTACTACAAGTGTCTTGATTGAGGAAGAGATGGATCGATGAGTGACAAACCAGGGCAGCATGAGCAGAGGCAAATTTATTTTTCTATACCTAACTCCCAGCCCTCATAGAGCATATTCTATTGCTGAGCTTTGGGGGTGAGATGCTGGAGAAGCCCAGGAGAAATCAGAGAGCAAAGGATTGTTCGGTGCTGCCGGTGAGAAAACAGATTGTGAAAACACTTTCTTTTTTGCCTGAGCTGTCTGGCTCCTCTTACCTCCTCTCTCTCTCTCTCTGTCTCTCGTGCATGTGCCCTCTTACTTTTAAAATAAAAATCTATGCTTGCTGCTGAGCATATACTTTGGGGGGGGTGGAAGCCATCCCCCATGTTCTAGGGCTTAGTATTAGTTACCCTTTCTCACCCTCTGGGCTGGCACTTCAGGTGGGTAGGGCCCTGGTGGTGTTTGCCCTTTGGGTGTGGCAGTCTGTCTGGCAAGGTTTAAATTGTGGTTTTTGGGAGGAGCGAGGAGGCTGGCACTAGAGATGATTTCAGTGGGGCTGGAGGGTTGAACTCCCAGCTCAGTGGAAGTTGCGGCCTCTGCTCCATAGCACGGTATTCATCACTAGGTCTTGGGTGGTGTTCAGGGATGTGACCATTGTGATGGGACCCCATATGGAGAAGTAACCTCGGCATGTGGAGAAGGTGTTTGCCCACTCCGTGCTTTGTGTTACTGAGGCAAATCCGGTTCCTGTCCAGTTTAAGGATCAGCAGGCAGTGGAGACTCGGTGGTGGTGAGAGTGCTGCTGTGTGGCCTTTCTGGTGGTGGCAGCACTGGGGCCATTACCCATGTGGCACGCTGCCTTGGGTGAACGGCCTGTCCATTAGAGGGGTAGCTGGGTCCACTGTCCCAGGTTTTTACAGAGGTCTGGGGGGAATGGGTGGCGTCCAGGCATTCTAGGTCCTAATTTCTGCATCAGGTTGAGGTTTGGAAGTTAGTGTGACTGACTGTAGTTCAGACCTCCCTGTTTTGGAGGTAGTTGGAGGGCCTGGTGATCCAGTAGTTGCCAGGCTGTGGTGTCCATAGGGGTGGGTTTTTGAGAGCTCCGCTGGTTTGTGTTGGCCTTTGCAAGTCATTTACCTTGTGTTTAAAATCTGAGCCTCTTGGCTCTTCGTGCTGGTGGAGCCCATTTCTCGGCCTGCCTAGGCCTGAGTAGGTGCCACAGCTTCGTGCTGAAGTTATTACTCTCTACTCATTGTGCCTGCCCGTTTGTGCCTCCAGCACCATGGAGCTGTAATGGTTACTTTATTTGTTTAAATTAATTAAAATTAATTGGTTTTATTCTTTTAATTTCTTGTGTCTCTCATGAACTTGTTGCTGCTGTCTGTGCTAACCTGCCTCGCCCCTGCAGTAAGCTTGCTTCCCCTGCCTGCCACTATGTATCATCTTGAGCCTGAAGACCTGCCTGCCTATATTGCACTTTCTGGAGTTAAATGACTGCCGGCATCTTTATTCCCCAGGTGAATCTCTTCAGACAGGATAGGCTAAGCAGTTTATTTTATTACCTGGGATCTATTTCTGGTTGTTGGCTTGTGCCCCCTCCCCCCGCTTCAACACCAGGACCCCTAGACACTCAGAGGGAGGGTTACATGTATAAAGTACAAAGAAATACTGTACATTAATACAGACATTAGGGTTGAAGAATTCAAAATGCACAAAGCAGAGAAATGAAAATATATTAGGGTTTTGGGACTCTGGAGTTGTGGTGAATCAGTGGTAGGTTGTTCTTTGGGTTGTTAGCCCCAATGCTCCCCTCCCCTGAGCAAGCAAGGTCAGAGGTGGTGTCTTTTCTTAAAACTATGACTGATTTTTGTTGGCAACATGTGATGAGACATATTTGTCTATCTCTGAAGAGTGTATTGCTATGAGGAACTGACTTGGGGTGGTACCTTGTGCTTCAGACAGGAGGTTATGGGATGGGAGAAGGGGGTGGGCATTAGGGTTGACTACTCCAAAGAACAATCCAACACTGATTCAGCAAGACTCCGGAGACCCTAAACGCTAATGTTTTTTTCATTTCCCTGCTTTGTGCACTTTACATTCTTCAACTCTAATGCCTGCATTAACTTAGTTTTTGGCAATTAATTTCTCTTCTTTCTTGCTAGTGGAATTGTATATGAGCAAAATGAAACAATGAAACAAATAGAATAGTGGAGATAGTCCTGACCCAGTACATGGGCCCATGAGGCCTGAACATGCATGTCAACTCCTTGTGAGGGAAGGTTCCCTGGCCTACAACAAGGTGTCATTTGTGCACCAGAACACTGCTCTGTCCCTACACAGGCTGGTGCCAGTACTGCATGCTGCAGCACCTTCCCCCCAGCCTTGACCCATTAACCCAGCTCACTAAGCTTGCATCTGAACTCAGGTCACTGGCACAGGAAGGCAATGTGGTCCCCTGTGGGCCAACAGACATCCCTACAAACATTGTTACTTCATGATTTTGTTTTTACATGAATATTGTGCAGGAGGAAGAAGGAGAGGAGAAGGGGGAAGACAGGGAGGGGAAGAAGGGAGGTTTATTGGTGCTGGGGGACTTGATACTAAGATGAGTCAGGTGGGGCAGCAAAGGGGAGAGGCACAGTAGAATTTGGGTGGAAGTCTTGCCAGGCATGAAGGTGGAAAGGGTGGGGCAAGCCATGCTAAGGTATGCAAGCAGGGGAAGGGAAGGGAATGGCCTCACCTAAAAATACACCTGGGGATGAATGACTTGACTGATGGGACAGTAGGGGAGGTAAAGAGGAGGTTTGAGGAACTGGGACCTCTGTGTGAGGGAGTGGGCAGATCTGTCACCTTCTCGGAGGTATTTCCCATTCCCAGGGCAAATACTGCAAGAAAAGGGAGGCTGCAAGAGTTTAATGAATGGCTGGGGGCCTAGTGTTGGGAAAAGGAATATGGGCTGGTAGGAGGGTGGGGGTGGGACCTGGGAGAACAACAGTCTGTAAACAAAAGATGAGACCGCACCTAAATGAGGAAGAAAAACATGTACTGAAGGGAAGGATAGGGAAGTACATTTGAGGAGCATTTAAACTTGGGGGGGTAGCAGGATGGATAGAGGTGTTCAGAGGCCTAGTGATGTGAACCTAAATGGGCTTACCTCCTGTGATAGCAAGATAAGGAGGAAGGCAACTACTAAGAGAGCAGACATAAGGGGAGAGAGGTGGGGGGAAGGTAGAGACAAGGGTTGAAGAGTGGTAACACTTATTGGTAGGAGTCTGGGGAATAAGGGAGTGAAACTGCAGGCTCTCCTGGAGGAGGGGGCATGGACTTGGCAGCTATAATCGAGACATGGGCCACCCAAATCCACGACTGGGACATAACGGTTCCAGGGTACAGATTACACCGGAAGAATAGGGAAAAGGGGAAGGTGGAAGGGGGGGTGTCACTGTACATAAAGGAGGGATTAAAATGTGTAAGGGAGAAGGGAGATGAGAGAGATACAGAAGCGCTGTGGGTGCAACTACAGGATCCCAAAAATAGAGCACTAAGACTGGGGATGTTGTACAGGCCACCCTCTCAATCTGAAGGGATGGATAGGGTACTGGCAGATCAGATCAGGAGGAACTGCAGAAAAGGGGGGGTGATAGTAGGTGGCTTCAACCAGCCAGGGGTGGAGTGGGACACACCTACCACAAAGAGCAGAAGGGAGCAGGTACTGCTGGGTGCCTTCCAGGAAAGCTTTCTAGTACAGTTGGTCATGGAACCAACAAGGGAAAGGAACACCCTTGACCTCATACTGATGAACAGGGAGATGGTGAGGGATGTGAGGGTGGAGGAACCACTGGGGGGGGAGTGACCACCACACAATATGATTCCAGTTACAGATGACTAAAGAAAGGGGGGCATCTTACACAAGGGTGCTGGATTTCAGGAATGCCAACTTTAAGACGATGAGTAAAGTGGTACAGGGGTTCCTGTGCAAAATTTAACTGGGTAAGGACACACAACAAAGGTGGGAACTGATAAAACAGGGGATAGCGGAGACAACAGTAACTTGTTGTAGGGCTCAGACTAAGAAGGCTAGGGGAAAGAAATCCAGCTGGATAAGTAAAGGGGTGCTAGACAAGCTGAAGAAGAAAAGAACAGCTTACAGGAGATACAGAAAATTGGGGAGGGAGGAGAATAGGGAGGAATATCTGAAAGAAGCAAACAAAGTGACCAGGGGGTAAGGGCAGCCAAGGCAGCAAGGGAACTCAGGCTGGTGCAGGGCATAAGAAAAGGGGAGAAAGACTTCTTTAGGTACGTCAGGGAGAAAAGAAGCTGTTAGGATCAAATAATAAGAATTAAGAAGAAGGGGGGATGGGTAGTGAAGGGGAGAGAAAAGGCATAAGTGCTCAACGACTACTTCTGTTCAGTCTTTATGAAAGAAAAGGTGGGGGAGCTACCCATAGTAGGAGGGAGGATAGAAACAGATGGGAGATAGGTGATGGATGGAGAAATCACAGTGGGGAGGGTGCTGGAGGGGTTAAGGGCATTGAGGGTAGACAAGGCACTGGGACCAGATGGAGTACATCCGAGAGTGCTGAAGGAGCTGGCAGAGGTCCTGGCAGGACCCTTGGCATGCTTATTTAATTAATCTCTAGACACAGGATGCATACTGCAGGACTGGAGACTGGCTCTGGTGGTTTCACTCCACATGAGTGAACCCTAGGATGAACTGGGGAACTATAGGCCGGTAAGTCTAATGTCCATAGTGGGGAAGCTAATGGAGACAATCCTAAAGGAGATGCTAGTGGCACTACTGGAGATGAAAGGGGTGCAAGACGGGAGGCAGCATGGCTTCATCAAGGGCAGGTCATGCCAGACCAACCTGGTGGAATACTATGACTGGGTGACTAGGCAAATTGACAGGGGCCATGCAGTGGATGTCCTGTACCTAGACTTCAGTAAGGCCTTCGATTCAGTACAACATGAGAGACCTGGAAGCAAGCTACTGGGTACAGGGGCAGGAGAAAAACTGGTGGGGTGGGTGGAGAATTGGCTAAAAGACAGGCAGCAGAGGGTGGTGGTAGGTGGGGAATACTCAGCCCCTAAACCTGTGACAAGTGGTGTTCCACAGGGGTCAGTGTTGGCCCAGTGCTGTTGGGGATATTAATTGCAGACATCTATTGCATCAGCAGCAAAATCAGCCTATTTGTGGATGACACCAGGATGGGAGTGGTGGTGGATGACTGGCGGGGTGGCAGGGGCTACAGGAGGATCTGGCAAGACTGGAGGCATGGTCTGACAGATGGCAGCTGGGGTTCAATGCAAAAAAATGCAAGGTGCTGCACTTTGGACAAAAAAATCCAAGGAGAAGCTACCATCTGGTGGGGTGTGCAGCTGGAGGTAGCAGAAGAGAAGAAGGATCTGGGGGTGCTCATCACAGGAGCATTGAACAATTCTGCACAATGCAGAAAGGCAGCAGCAATGGCTAACAAAATACGGGGGTGCATTGCAAGGGGCATTACTTCGAGAAGAAGGGAGGTTATTCTACCGTTATACAGATCGTTGGTTAGATCCCACCTGGAATGCTACATGCAGTACTGGTGCCTGTACCTACAAAAGGACATTAGGCTGTTGGAAGAGGTGCAGCATAGGGCAATGAAGATGATTCAGGGCTTGGGGAAATTGCCATATGAGGTTAGACTAAAAAAATTAAACATGTACATACTGGAGGAGAGGAGGGATAAGGGGGCATGACTGAGACCTTCAAATACATGAAAGGGGTAATCAAAACATAGACAGAGGGTCTATTCAGGAGGAGGGTGGGGAGAGACACTAGGGGGCCATGACACGAGGTTGGAGGGGTAGATTCAGGAGGGATGTGAGGAGGCATTTCTTTACGGAGAGGGTGGTGGCAATGTGGAACACACTACCAGTTGAGCTGTTGGCATGTAACTTAGTGGAATGCTTCAAGAATGGGTGGGACAGGGCAAAGGAAAGGGTAAAATGAGGTAAGGGAAGGGGGTGGAGCAGCTGCTGAATAGGGAGCTAGACGCAATCTTGAGCAGCCTAGATAGACCATGATGGCCTTTTGCTGCTGGCAGTTTTCATATGTTCATACATTTTTACCCCAAAATTTCGAGTGTCTTTTTGTGACCCCTCTTTCTGAACATGACAGGTGTAATTTAATATTGAACAAAACATAATTTCACACCAGAATCGCAAAATCACATGCTGGCCAGGATTTGAAAGACAACAGCTGTCAGATTCATGAGGTGGTGTGACAAAATGGCTGTGCTCAAAAATTTGGGGTTTAAATATTGAAAATTACCAAAGTTATGAGCGTGAATAGAAAAATTACAACATATCACAATAACTTTGTTGTTTTTGGTATATTTCGATCCCAAACTTCCAAAATAATCTTCTTTTGACCCCACCTCATGAACACAGTACGTGAGAATTTTCAAATCCCCACTGAAATGTCATTTTGCACCACAAGTGTAAAAACACATTTTGACCAGGATGTGAAAAATGACTGCTGTAATGTTCAAGAGGTGGTGTGAAAAAAATAGCTATGTTGAAAATTTGGGGTCAAAATATTGAAAATTACCAAAGTTAAGAGCGTGTGTAGAAAAATTTCAAATGACTGTGAAATCCCCTTCCACCTCAATTAATGTAATTTCACCATCAGTGTTCATGAAGTGGGGTCCCAAAAAGACAATATTGAAAACTTGGTGAACAAATACATAAAAATGACAAAGTTATGAAGATCATTATTTATTTATTAATTTATTTATTTATTGAAATGTTTCAGCATGAAGGCACACTGAACAACAAGTTGCTCGTCTTCTGGTGCGACCTGACCAAGTTATGAAGAAAAGTTCAAAATGCCATTGAAATACATTATCAGGCACTTACCTGTGTTCCTAAGTTCCTGCCTCAGCATTGAAAAGTGGAGACATGTCTCCAGTCCAGAGAGGATTATAGCATTGGACCTCAGATGGTTAGTATAGGGTTGAGGGGTGGGGGTGGGGGGTGCTGGGTGCTCAATAGGAAGGATGGTATTGGGGGTGGGGATGATGGCAGATGGGGAGGAACCACTTTTTATTTCAGTTTTAAAAAAAACACTGAGACATCATGGGAGAGTTTTCTTTGTTTCAGGTACAGTTACACTTCTTCTGACACTGGGGCTTAGACACCCCAGTGTTGCCATGATACTTCAGGGCAGTAGGGGTGGGCATTCCAGTGTCCCAGACTGGTTGGACATGGAGAGAAATGTTGTGTACACCAACATCAGGGATTGGGCACTCCAGTGTCAGCATTTGCAGATTATGGATTTGTGTTGGGGGGGCATAAATAGGGAAGGGGGAACAAACTGACACCAGGGGTGGGCACCCCAGTGTTGGAGAATCTTTATTAAAAATCAAACTGGCACCAGGAATTGAGAACCCCAGTGTCCAGTTCAAATAAATAAATAAATAAAGCCACTCATGTGGATAATGGTGATCACAGTACTGCAAAAAAGAACAGACACCCACAGAGCACACTCAGCATGGGGAGGGGGGCACGTAGTGACAGGTAACTCCATTTCTGCTGAATAAAAACAGGAGGATGGCATTCATTGACAGAAAGCCATCCCTGCCAGCTGACAAACAACAGCTTCAAAAACAAGAAAACAGTGCACGGGTGTCGATAAGGCTCTGGGTGCTGGGGCAGGTCAGTCAGACTAAAACCAGGAACATGTGGCAAGAAGCCGCACACTCTCCAAGGGATTAGACATACACTAAAAATTATAAATTTGAAAACTCTTTATTGAATATAAAATGACAAATAGTGCATGATGATTAAAGCTGGCTGCAATACACCAGCCACCTCGATGCTTCAACACTGGGTCTTCATCAGGGGGCGGGTCTCTGGTATAAAACCCCTCTCTCAAGTACCCGTAATTCACATATCCCACCAATCGAAGCTGTGCTTTTAATTGATTGCAGGCACTTGTGGTATTCAAATCTATCAACTTGAAAATACAAGTATAACAAGATTAAAAATTAAAAACCAATCCTTAGCTAACATATTTAAAATGTGGTTAATCATATATGCGATGGTTCAGAATAGATTCATTACAGTTTCTAATTCTATAAATGGCAAATCTTTATAATATATAAATTAGCATTTCTGAATAATTCATATAAGAAACTTTGCACACATAATTGAACCAAGAAAGCAGTGTTGCTCTGAAAAAGATCTAATTAGTGACTGCTAGCCATTAATTACCTCAGGCCATAAAAACTGCATTGTGTCCCATATAAAGAAATAAACATTGTAAATTTCAATGTCCCATGCAGTTTTCTTTATCTACATTTTTAAATTATTTTCTATTTGTGCTAGTTTGGACACAGGAATTAATGACTGTTAGTAATTATCTCTGTTCATAAATATGGCTTTAAATCCCAATATCTATTTAAACTCTTCAGTCTCAGTGTTTTTAATTGAAAATCCAGTACGTTTTCCTCTAAAGTAATTTTTCCTGTCTCTTCTCTCCTCTCCAGTCAGCACTAACATGTTCTATGCCCATAAATTGTAAAGTGTCAGGATCACCATTGTGAGTTGTACAAAAGTGTTCTGCTACCGGGAGATCCACTCTTAAATTCTTTATATTCTGAATATGCTCTTGTATGCAAAGTCATAGTGTTCTGACATTTTTTCCCTACATACATTTTGAGACAAGGGCACCAAAATTGTTTTACATTTACTGGTTTGTCAACATTCTGCATATTGAATATCTTTTCCTGATTACAGTGTTTACAGATGCAACACTTTCCATATTTGTATATCCCTATCAGTTTTGAGGGATACAATTCTGTGAGACCAGGTGGCTTTGTGTACTGGAGAACCTGCTATGTACTATTTTGTCTCCAATACTAGGTACCCATTTTAAAGAGATTATGAGACTATCTCCCACTGCTGTTTTCATTTTTTAATTACTAGTGAGGATTGGCCAATACATTTTGATTATTGAGCCAATTTGTCCAACAACACTGTCATATTCAGTCACAAAGTACATTTTTTCATTTTGGTTTTTATTCTTCAGTACTTATAATTGCTCCCTCTGAAGCTGTACTGCTTGCATAAATGTACCTTGAATATCACTTTCCTGATAATCTCTTTCTGTAAAACGTACTTTTACATCCTCAGCTTGTTGTATAAAAACTTCATTACTAGAGCAAGTACATTTTAATCTCATAAAATTGTTCATATTTGATTGATTTTATAAGCAAACATGGATGGGTGCTTTCTGCTCATAGTAATGCATTCATTGCTGTATCCTTTCTAAATGTTTTTGTAACTGCAGTTTTCCCTGGTCTAGCTGTTAAAGTTATATCCCAAAAATGCAACACTGTATCACTAATCTGTGCTGTAAATCTAAGACCAAAATCAATTATGTTTAGGTGACAAATTCTTAGGCTTTCTCTGGACTGCCTTTCCACACACAGACTATGTCGTCTATAAAGCACAGCCACTTGATGATGCAGTCTGCATGGAGATTTCTGCTACTGTTTTGGACCACTGTTTTCTCCCAGTAGCCAAGTAAAAGATTGGCATGAGAGGGGGCCATGGTGGCCACCACTGATGTACCCTAATTTCCTAAAAATAACTCTCATCAAACTCAGAATAGCTGTGCATTAATACAAACTGTTGGGCTTTTAACACAAAATCAATAGGAATGTCATTGTACTGAGGACAGTTGTGTAGAAAAAATTCACTTGCTCTGAAACCTTGCTTGTGGTCTAGCAAGGTATACAGGGATTCTACATCTATACCTATACAGAGATAACCATTTTTCCATTCAAAGTTGTTAAATTTATTCAGCAAATCCATGGAATCCCTTAGGTAAAATGGTAATCCCTGTGCACATGGTTGTAGAAAGAAATCAATGAATTTACAGAGATTGCAAGTTAAAAAGTTGATCCCTGAGGCTATCGGTCTTCCTGGTGTATTTAATAAATCTTTATGAATCTTAGGTAGAATACAAAATGTCGTTATTCTTGAAGAATTATTCCACATAAAGTTAAATTCAATCTTGGAGATCAACCCTTCCTCTAAAGCTGACTGTAATAAAAACAAAAACTGTTTTTTGTCCTCATTGGTTGGGTTCACTGTTAGACGTGAATAATTAACTGTATTGTTAAGTAGCTCAGATACTTTACTAACATAGAATTCTTCTGACATACAGTACAAACTATGTTCCCACCCATACCAACTTCTTTGAAAATAATTCCATTAATATTTTCTAATTCACCCAATGCTTTTAATTCATCACTTGAAAGGTTCTTATATCTGAATTGACCCAGACCCAGCAAAGTGGACTATGCAATAAATGTTTTACTTCAGCAGTAAGAGTTTTTTTGAAACATCTAATCACATTGGTATTGTATTCTTGGCAGGAATCTGATTTGGAACTAAAAAGATGTGTGCTCAATTTTCCAAATCTTAAATCATTTTGATTATCTAATCCTTCACCCTCACCAACATTATCTTCTAATCTTTTATCACATTCGCATTAGTTAGTACATTTGATGAAACATTTTCATCCAATGCATCAGTCATATTGTGACTAGAGTCCATTATTTCTGAGTTCACATCAGTTACATCAAGAATGTAATCAATGTCTTCAATTATTCCACTAGGTTACATTTCTTCTTGTTGATGAACTTGAGTGTCACAAACATTGCCCTGTTTGCTAAAAAGTTATTTGAAATGTATTCGACAAAATAAACAAGTCAATTTATATCTTGATCTCATCAGGTCCTTGCTCTGGTGCAAATTTCAGTCCCTTCTTGAGAAGTGATATCTGTGCTTCAGTCAATTGATACTCTGAAAGATTTTTGACCTCTTTCCCCTCATTTAACCTGGCCACTGCCTTTGATTTTCATTTGCCATGCCTGACCCTCCTCTCTTTTCACCTTTTTGTTGTCTTAATTGAGGTCCTTGTTTATCATTATTTTTACTTTGTTGATTATTAATGGAAAAGCTGACTCTGCTGGCTTGATTTCTGGATGGACTTTCACTGAACATAGTGCTTTCATCTCCTGAGATGCTCTCAACTTCAGAATAATTTGCTACAGCAGTGTTAGGTGAGTTTTGGCTCTTAATTGAATTGTTTCTATTATTACTAGTAGAGCGCTTTCTTTTGCCACATGAAAAGACTTTACCTTTCTGATAATCATTGGCATCTCTGTCCAGCTTATGCTGTTTTCTGCTTTTTAAGTCTGCTTCATGTTTATACAATTTCTACTTTAATTGGGAATCTAGTTCATCAAATAAATGATGGTTTACAAACTTAGCCAAATCTTTTTAGATCTCAGAAATAGTTATGGTAACCTCTTGGTGTTTAATTGTATCTGAGGCAATAATTAATTTAGTGAAAGTCATTGCAAACTCTAATGCTGCTTTTTCCCATGCCTCTTTAAGTTTAAATTCTTCTAAACCACCTGAGGAGATTTTTGTAATTCTTAGTTCCCGAGGTACTTGTTGGATTTGTACACTTTTCTAGGGTAATGATGTTATATGTTAAGTTCATTTCTTGAAACAAGGTTCTTTCTAGTTTGGTATATAATTCTTTAACCTCGCCATCTGCACCTGATGTAGATTCTGAAGGTGCAGTCAGTTTATGGTTTACTGCTTGTTTTCTTGTGTTCAAATTATCTGTTGCTGCCAGACAAACCGATTGAGCTTCCATTCCACTTCCACCTGCTGTGGTGCTCTGTGAATCTGAAGTACTCATCTTGGGAATCACTAGTCAGTTATTCACTTCACCTGAGGAATCCCACTCAAAAATGCCACAAGCTAACAACACCTGACTCATAATAAGACAATATGACTTCATGTTGTCGCAAAAATTCAGTTATCTTTAGAAAGCTGATTTTTTTTAAACTGCACATGCTCACAAATGGATTGTTTTTTCTTAAATAATTTAAAAACTGCTTAAGTTTGGGACATAAAAAACAAAATGCACACACCTTGGGCTAAATCTTTCAACCCTGCAAGTTTCACATTTCAAATTCTTCTAGTTTTTTAGTTGTAGTTGAGAAAAAAAGGTTTAAATTTTGGTGATTTTTTTGAGGTTTGTTCCTCTGTAACCTTGCCCCTTGTAAACTGGTTGCAATAAAATTTTCAGCATCTAAAGACCCCAGTACCATTTCAGTTCTTTCCAAAAATCATGTAACTCGGTTGCACGAGGGCAAAGTTATTAAGGTGCAAAAATTGGGGTTTAACATTGAAGTGCTTACTCAATCTCAATATACAGGCAATACCATGCCTGTATAAATATGGGATATATATGTAGAGAATAAATGCTAGGAAAGTGTAGTAAATGAAGATATAATGCAATTGAGAGGTCTAATAAGGTATTGAGCTTAATAGCCCCCCAAGATGGTATTATATCCTTATACATAGAAACACAGAAGTTGTCAGATAAGGACCAGCTTGGCCCATCTAGTTTGCCCTATATTCCCTTCCTACTGTGCCACCACAGACTGTACTCGATCTCTGGTCTTCTTCCTCCTTGCCTCGCTTCTAAGGTCCCTTTGTGTCTATCCCATGCATGCTCAAATCCTGTTACCATTTTAGCACCCACCACCTCTGCTGGGAGGCCATTCCAGGTGTCCACCACCCTCTTTGTGAAGAAGTATTTCCTCACATTTCCTCTATGCCTCCCCCCTCCAGCTTCATGGCATGATTCCTTGTCCTGGAGCATCTTTTTCAATGGAAAATGCTACCTTTCTGTATATTATTAATACCTGTGAAGTATTTTAATGTTTCTAGCATATCAGATACTTGCAGTTACTGCCACAATGTTCCCCTCCACTCTCCCAATCAAAGAGCCACAAAAATGGGACCCTAAAGTCTGGCTCCCTACTTACCCACTTAGAGTGCTCCCCCAAACTCCATTTACCATGAACGAGTATGCACCTACTATACCTCCAACCTCCAAGGCACTGCCTCCCTGACCCCTAGGGGATGTCACCCCCTTGCATCCTCTACTCACCCATCACTCCACCCCCATCTCTCACTGCCCCCAGCACTACTAGCCCATCTTATAGGCACCCTACCTACACCTGTAGGACCCTCCAAAATCCATATTTCTCCTCATTCCCATCGCATAGCACCCATGCTTCTACAAAAAGCTTTTCTCCGCCTCGCCCTTCTCCTCCTCCTCCTAATGTTAGGCAATGTGCATCCTAATCCAGGGCCACATAAATCTTGTGCTACAATAGAGGGCAAGCTAAGCAGCTTACAACTAGCCTCTCTCAACATCTGCAGCCTCTTAAGTAAATTCCCGCCGCTACAGGGCTGGATCGCTCAACACGCCCCTGATGTCCTTTCAGAGACATGGCTTTTGAAAATCATCCCTGATGCCTCTGTTAACCTCAGTGGATACACCATCTTTTGAACAGATAGACTAAGCAAATGAGGAGGTGGGTGTGCCATCTACGTCAAAACCATGCTGCAAGCCCTACTGATCTCCCTTCCCCCACCGACCCATGGTGCCCAATCCACTGCCATTAAGATCACACTTGGCAATCATGGAAAAACACTATATATTATGGCAGTTTACATCCCACCCACTAACCAAAAGCAAGCCTTTGACTCTATACTCTCCAGCATCACCTATCTCCCTCCCAACAGCGAACTAATTATAATGGGTGACTTTAACGTGAATTGGCTATCCACCATATCTACCCCCTATAAAGATGCTTTCCTAGCCTATGACCTCACTCAGGTGGTACTATCCCCCATGAGACTTGACCCCAGAACAGGGCCATCCACTCTTATCGACCTCATCCTCACCAACCACCCCAATAACCTCTCCCAGGTTACAGTGCTCCCTGACGCACTAAGTGACCACTCCCCTGCCACCTGCTGGTGGTCAAATAAACTCCCACCTAGCCTCCCTAAAGTTACAGTCCAAAGACGCCTTAAAAAAGATGCCCATCCTCACCTGAAAGCGTACCTTATCTCCTGTGACTGGTCACCCATCCATGATGCTCACTCTGTGGATACTGCCCTCCGCACCTTTATCACCATCTTCAATGCTACCTGTGACATCTTTGCCCCTTTCTCAAAGCATATTTTAAAACACAGAGATACCCCCCTGGATCGCACAATCCCCGCTTAATCTGATGCTTCATAGAGACAACCTCTGGCATGGAGCCCTGGACTCACAGCTACCCCAGGACAGGCAGCTCTACAGAGAGGCCAGAAACAAATGTACTTGGGCCATCCAACAAGCCAAGGCCACATACTACAAACAAGCCCTCACCACCATGTGGGGCTCAGGAAAAAAATTCTGGAATAATATAAAAGAGCTGTGCAGGAAACCAGTTTCCCCTGCACCTTCGCAAATTCTAGTGGATGGTGCCCTCTCCCAGGACCCCATTGCCATATCCGATGCCCTTAATACCACCTTCTCAGACCTCAGCCACATCCTCCCACATAACTTCTTTGACCCTATTCCTAAGGACCCCATAGACACCTCTGCCACCACAGCCCCTCTACCTTTCTGGCTAAGAATCATCTCTTGTAGTGAGGCTAAAAGCTACCTCACCAAAGCTTTGATGAATGTGCACTACAGCAGTGACTCTATTGACCTCAAAATGCTCAGGCTTACCCTGGATGAAACTCTGCCTCATCTTAACAAAATTCTAAACTGGTCACTACGCCTCAGCCAGTTCCCCATGCCATGGAAAAAAAGCATAATTACCCCCATATTGAAAAGTAGTGACCCCACCTCCACCAACAATTACCGACCCATCTCGATCCTCCCCCTCAAAGACGCTTGAAAAAATTGTGTCAGACCAGCTCACTGACTACTTAACTAAATACTCGCTGCTCTGCCATGAACAACATGGGTTCCGGATGGGGCACAGCACCACCACTGCCCTCCTGGAATTCATCTCATACACTCACGAGGCCCTGGACCAGGGGTCCATAGCAGGAGCAATCTACGTCGACTTGACCAAAACCTTCGATACTGTCAGTCATGCACTCCTGCTACACGCCCTTTCCTCCCTACATCTCTCCCCTGAGGCTACCTCCTGGTTCAAGGACCATCTCTCTGGCCTGACCCAACAGGTTAAAATTAATGCCACCCTTTCCTCCAAAAGACCAGTCCAACTGAGTGTCCCCCAAGGGTCCATTCTTGGCCCATTGCTCTTCACACTATTCCTAAACTCCCTCCCTCAACCATGCAATGGGAAGCTCTTGCTCTATTTGGATGATGCAGTACTGCTCTGGAAGCACCCCCAGCCTAACTCCCTACAATCAGCCCTACAGGGCTTTTTTACTGAAATTGAATCCTGGTTTAAAGAGCACCACCTAGTACTCAACTACAGCAAGACAAAATCAATGATCTTTGCCCACCGCCAAGGCCCACTCAGCAGTGCTCCCCTACCCATCTCAAACTCCAAGGGTCTCCTTCTTGAACAGGTCTCAGCTTTAAATACTTGGGTGTTACTTGGGTACTACTCTCTCTTACTCATAAGGTTACTACTTTACCGGTTTTTGACCTAATGATTCAAGTTTTCTAGGTTCAGATTCGTCCTCCGTTTTTCACCATTGCAAATTCGGGTTTTTATGGTGGGTCAAGCAGCACCTGTTAGATTCCCCACTAACTGTTTCATTTTCTTCTCATATGACTGTAAGCAAGTGTCTGACATTTTAGTGTGATTGCTTGCTTGCAGTGCATGCTAATCAGGAAGTGCCTTCAAGTGCAGGGCACTTAAAGAGCCAAATGTGTCCCTGTCTGCTCAGTTGTCTTGTCACCTCTAACTTCACACCAGCAAATTGGAAGATTATTCATGGGAAAGGTAAACAATACCACCTTAATTAACATCTTCATTTTTCTGAAACTAGACAGGTACCACATTAGGGTAGCCTCCCGTCCCAGTGGGGACTGTAAAATCTGTGTTTCAGAAACTTTACCTGCTAATCCAGTTTTATTCAGAGGTAGTACTTTTTCAGTCATTTTGAATGCTCACATGCTTGTAAAACAAATTCTGTTAAATCCTTCACCATTTTACTTGCATGGTCAGATGATAAACAAATTCTGATGTCATGCAGACCTTTGTTTGTATACCAGTCAGTATGAGAGGTGTAAAGTAGGGCTATTAAGACCATTAGCAACAAATCAAACTAATCCTTTCCAGGCTGCACTGTGAGTATGATCTTTGACTGCTGTGATAAAGAATACTTTTATGCCTTTAAATGTTCACCATTTTTTCTTTTAGGGTCTGTCCTATATTTTAATATTTGTTACCCCTTTTGTTGTTAAATTAATAATCTAATATTCTATTTCATTTCTAGCAATACTATGCCTCTCTCTCCTCAGTAGTTATTGTTGTCAATTTTCATACTACTTGGATATTCCAAGAAGACCAGTCCAGGCCTTTCAGATGAACTGCACAGAATAATGTGGCTAATGTCATGTTAAACAACAGAAATGAGAAAAGGAAAAGAGAGAGCAGTAGCTGGTGATGAGATGACAGGAACATAATCTAGATTTGATGGCACTGCAAATTTAGGCAATTTATCAAACATTTTTCAAAACATTATTATTTTCTTACCATAAGAGACACTCTAAGCTAAAGCTTGTTTATAGGTGCAACCTGAGAGCACAAGGGAATTAAGTGATTTGTAGGGTCACAAAGTATGCAAGTCTGGGCTGTAGGATTCAAACCTGGTCTCCAGAATTGCAGCTCAGAGCTTTAAACCACTGTGTTATACTGCTCCATGCCATGTATCACATATCATGCTATCTGCTATGTATGACTGACATGGAAAACAAAATAGGGTATTTAACAGCATAGAATAGTGCCTACCACTTTTAAAAACTTCTCCGACATTACAAATATCTTTAGAGTAGGAGCAATGGGAGGGACAGTAACACATCTTAAAATGGCAGATGATATTTGTAATTACATCTCGTCCACCATTACTAGTGTAGTTTATTTATTTATTGAAAGAGTTTTACCAGAAAAGGCCACCTGATCCAAACTAGCCAGTTGTCAGAGGTGTCCTTGTAGTCACTCGATTTGTCAGCTATGCTGTGTACACAGGATGGAAAGTCCCCTAAACCCCCAACCCCACCAAATGTTAACACACACTGAAATTTAAAATATTTAAATCTAAATCAAATAAACCAAAAATAATAATCATGATATAATTTAAAGAAGTTGTACACAATGTTAAATCAGCAGCAATTCTGAATAAATCAAGTGAATCAGAGTCCAGGTGATGCCCTCATTAGTCATAAAAGGGGCGGGGTTAGGGATGGAGTTTGGGGGTGTGGTTTAGTATTCGTTTTTCATCTCATCCAAAGGTGGCAACCCTACTTACCTACCACACACACATCCAACATCTTTCCTCTGCAGTAAACACCAGAGTAGGGATCCTATACAGACACAAACATTGCCTACCCCCCCAGACCCTATATCTTGCCATAACATCCTCTTTCCTATCTTTGGTCGACTATGGCATTAAGATTTATAGTTCTGCTGACCAGACGGCCCTATGCAGCATCAACACAGCTCTCAATAAGGCCTGTAGAATGGTCACTGGGAGTGACAGAGACACCCACATGTGTTAGCTTTACAAACGTGCTAACTGGCTCACCTTCGGAGCTAGGCTTCAGTACCGCACCACCCTCCAAGCAAAAAAATACACGTGAAGCTAGCACCCATAGGCCTCCACCACCTCATCCAGACCATTCTCTGCAGAAGGGTGACTAGACACACCTCTGGCACCTCTCTCCTAGTTCCCCACTGTAGGACCGCCCTAGGACAAAGGTTTTTCTGATACCGGGCTCCCCATTGGCTAAACAGCCTACCAGCCTCTATCTCCCTAGCCCCCTGTCTTGTCCAATTTAAAACTGGTCTCAAGGACTTCCTCCTTGTATCAGCCGCCTGTGACTGCAACCTTTTCACCTCCACCATCTCCCAACACAAAAGGAAACTCATTATTATCAGTCCATATAGTTACAGCAAATGTAGAAAATCCATAACGACAGGGGATAATATGCCCAACTGTACCTCAGACCGCATCCTCATGTCTCACTATCACAATGTATATGAAATCTGACTCAGGGTTCAATTATGACCCTCCGAATCTGTAATCTACCTCTCGTCACAGCTAAGACCAAATTTCCACTTCAGGATCCTTGAAACTATGTATATACCGTACCTATGTATAATGCCAGTAAATGTTATATTTTGTTCTTTATGTACTGACGTGGAGCCTTTGCAAACGAGACTATGACTCAAAGGATTGTAATTCTGATTTTCTTCAATAAATAAATAAATATCCCCTCTTTCCCTCCTTTCTTTTAGAGAGTATATATTTTGCTCCTTGATTCTTTCCTCGTAGGGCTTTTGATGCAGACCCTGCACCATTTTGGTAGCCCTCCTTTGTATAGCCTCCACCTTATCCATGTCCTATAGAAGATGGGGCCTCCAGAACTGGACACAGTACTTGAGGTGGAGTCTTACCAGTGATCTATACAGGGGTAATACTACCTTCCTCTTTTTGCTGGTGATGCCCCTCTGTATGCATCCGAGCAGCCTGCTAGCTTTCCCCACTGCCTTATCACACTGCTTGGATACCTTCAGGTCATCAGAAATGATTACCCCAAGGTCCATTTCCTGTTTTGTGGTTGCTAATACCTCCTTGATCAAGTGGTATATTGCCTCTGGGTTTCTGTGCCCCAAGTGCATGGTTTTGCATTTTTTTGCATTGAAACCCAGCTGGCATTCTCTTGACCATTCCTCCAGCTTTTCAGATCTTCCTCATTCTTCCCACCCCCACCCTCAGTGAGTCCACTATGTTGCAGATTTTTGTGTCATCAGCAAAAAGACATACGTTCTCCTCCAGCCATTCCATAATGTTGCTAATAAAGACATTGAAGAGGACTGGGCCTCGTATACTACACTTTTCTAGCATTTGTTTTTTTTAAACTTCATTAGGATGGTTATCTATTTTTTTAGATCACATTTGTAATCATTTCTGAGTTTGGTGTGTTTCCTTTTGTTCCTCCTGCTTTTCTGAAGTGCAGCATCCTCCTATATAAGGAGGTGTGGCTAGGGGGGTCAGCCCCTTAATTTTTGCTGTTGAGGATGGCAGTGGCATGTGGTTTGGCTTGACTTGGCAGTCAGGAGTGTGGTTCAGATCAGTGTGGTGGTTGGGAGTGCAGTTCAAGTCGGTGTGGTGGACTGGATTGCTGTGTGGTTGGGCTTGAGCCAGTAAAGGTGTCCTGTTGTGTTCAGCGTTGGTGGCAGTTGCATGGATGGCTTGGGTGAGTACACTACCTCCACATATTTTCTGCTTAGTTTTAACCTGGCACCTTGATTCTCTGGATGTCCCCTGACATATAAAAGAAATGCATCTCACAGCCATTCTTCAGGGCAGAAGTAAGACTGGAGCTTCAGTGGCAAATTCATGTATCACAACAATTAAAGTCATATAACACGGTCAGCCATGGTATACGACTTTAATGACTGTGGTATATGACTTTAATTGGCATGATATATGGGGAAATATTTGATGGGCTTTTCAGTAGGACACAGGGACTTACAGTGTAAATGATTTATCTTCACAACAGCAATTTGACCTCAGGTAACCTCACGAGTGGCATAAGCGATGAGTGATGTGCTCAAGGTCAAACAGTTTGAGAGAAGATAAATCATTTATGCAACTAGATCCCCATTGCATATTCAATTTATGCAACATTTAAGGACCTTGTGTGTTCATTTTTTAATTTGCTTTCCATATTTTTTTTTTATTTCATTTCTTTGGTGGGTTTATTTTGTGAAAAATTGCTAATGCGCTTTAATTTGCCTGGGTTGCTAGGATCATCGCTATGGATGTGCCATCTGTGAGCATGCTGTGACACTGCAACATCACATTTGATTGATGGAAATGCACGAGCTCTGATAAAATTTGGAGAAACATGGCAGACTGTTTTAGCGAGAGAGTACTCGCTTTCCACTGCTTCTCATGGAGCTCTGATCACAGCAACAAGAATGCCATTTTCTTTTTTTTTATAAGTCCTTTATGCTCCTACTGTCCCCAGCTGCCCCCTTCTGACCAACTCCCCCCAGTCCCATCACCCCGGTATCACCCGGACTTACCTCTGCCCCTGCGGGGGGATTGGTCATCATCCTGCAGCCAGAGGGGTACTTCCACATTTTCTCCCTTCCCCATGCTGGGGTGCACACACAGGATGTGTGCACATAGAGGCATGTGCACGTCCGCAGAAGTCCTGCAACTTCCCTCCCTATGTCTGGCCCCTCAGACCCACACTACCCGTTGGCCTCCACCTGGGGGTAATCGTTCAGTGGGAATGCCAGTCCTCCCTCCCCAGGAAAAGAGTGCAGTCCTCTGGACACTCAATCCTCTCCCTCCCCTGCCAACCCCAATGGCCTGTGTTTGTTCCTGAACATGGGTCACTGGCATGGCGTGAGGTGTGGCATAAAGCACCTCAACCCTCAACGCCACTGGGCGGGCTAGAATGCTATTTTCAGTTTTATTTGTAAATGCTTTTTTTTGGAGAAAGTGTCTTGTGTAGGGAACAATGGATAATGGGGAGCAAGTGAGCGGGAGTGTGATGGAGTGGATGTGAGGCGGTGTCAGCTCCCTTTCATACGGAGCTGGAATTGCAGTTGTGCTTCAGATTTTTTCTTTTAAATTAAAACACAGAGAAACAAAATGTAAATGAGCGTTCAAAGAGGAAGCTGAACAGATACGTTTGTAATGGAAGGGTGGATTTGTGGAGTTGGTGTAAGGCAGTGTATGGGATACTGTGAGTGTAGAAGTAGTGCTGGAAGGTTGGTTGGAAGGGAGGAGAGCAGGACTAACTGGTGATGTGGAGAACACACATTGAGGTGCACAAATAAAGCAAACTAATCACAAAAAGTAGCTGCCAAAGTGGTTTTATTGTGCCAATACTTCAAACTCAAGTGCAACACAAGCCCTAACTGCTGACGTGTCTACTATGTACATAAATGTGCACAATGTCTGTTATACTGTATATAAATTAAATTTTTACAACAGTACTGTAGATAAATGAATTCATACAATGGGCTTTGAGTCTACACATGTTGCATAACTAGAGAGCTAGCTAGATAGATAGACAGACAGACTATTCATTGCAAAAATCTTAGTTAATGCACTAGTTAGGGTTAAACCAACAAAAGTAGGGAAATGTGGCGTTAGGGTTTCCAACCCTAACACCCCACCCCCCATCCGCCAGGCAGCAGCAGGAAAAAAACATTATGGTTTCATCTGTCCTGCATCTTCACAAATCAGGCATGGGGTGTCCCTTAGGGTTGCCAACCCTTACTCTCATCCAGTTCCATTGTTAAAGAAGCTGAGATGTGTAGAGTATGTGAGAATAGGTTGATTGTTAGGGTTGACAACTTGAAGGCACACCCCCACACCTGATTTGTGTCACTGTGACTCAGTTGGTAGCACATCCGCCTCTGGACCAGACGGTCATGGGTTCTCGTCCCACTCCGGGATTGGACTGGCACCTAAAATGCTGGCATCCGAGTGCAGTATTGGGGGGTGCTGTATTGCTGGGGTGTGCCATCCTTCTAATGAGATGTTAAACTGAGGTCCCTTCTACCCATCCTGGTGTTGTCCTGGTGGGTGTCCAGGTGGAAGTAAAAAAAAAAAAAAGAGGGCACTCTTCAGAAAGAGTAGAGAACATTCCCAGTGTCCTGGCCAATATTCCCCTTCCCATAAACTGGTTTATGCAATTGACCAGGCTGTGTGTGGGTGTTGATGTGTGATATGGCTGCCACTACACATTCAGTCACTTCACTACCAGCCTTGCATTGCTTGTAAAGTGCTTTGGGATACACTGTATATGAAAAGCACCATATAAATGCTGATTTTTCTTCTTCTGATCTGCAAAGATGTGGGACAGGTGAAACTGTAATGTTTTTCCTGTTGCTGCCTGGAAGGTGGGGGATGGGGTATAGGGTTAGAAACCCTAATGCCACATTTCCCTACTTTTGTCCGTTTAACCCTAACTAGTGCATTAATGGAGCTTTTGCAATGAATTTTCTTACTTTTTGAGTTAGTATAATCATATCCTCATTTTGCTATGGTAGCGCTGGGCCCTTTGGGTCCTGTGCTTCCATTTCTACATAGATGCATATATCTATGTTCCTGTAGAGGGCCCTGTGCTTCCATCTGTGCCAAAACAGCCATTTCTTTTCTTCGTTGTATGGCTTGTTAAACTTCCAATGTTATCCTATGGGAATTTGCAGTTTATATTTTTTATGCTTTTTTATATTGTCCCTAAATGTTTGGTGAGGAATATGTGGTATTTTTGTAGTACTCATGAAGACCTTTGTTTTGATATATAGAGTATCCTGACTCCCTTATGTCTAAAAATTGAGGAAGGTATGACTTGTTGAAGTTCCAATGTTATGCTATGGGAATTTGCACATTTTATTCTTTTTTTGTATTGCCCCTAAACAGTTTTTTGGGGAGAATATATGTTATTGTTGTAGTACTCATTAAGATCTTTATTCTGATATATAAAGTGTCCCTTAAATCCATATATTGAGGGAGTTATGGCTCGTTAAAGTTCCAAGGCAGGATTTTCAAAGGGTGGTGCAAGGCTTAAGTCCAGCCCTGTGCCACCACTCTTAGGTTCTGACTGTACACTGAATCCTTTGCTGCAACTGCACATGATTTTGCAATCTTGGGTGCAACTGTGACTGTTTCCATGCATTCTGGCAGCCTGTGCAAAATATCTGATGCAAGTTCCATTGCAAGGGCCCCCAGGATTGCTGCAAGGTAGACCAGAGAAAGGTGGTCTACCTTGCAGCAATTACTACACGGGATAGAAAATCTCGTTAGATCCCTGCAAGCCCCATATGCAGTATCATCGGTGCACCGAGGCCTGCAGCAATCTAATGGGTTTGAAAATCCTGCCCCCAATATTATCCTATGGGAATTCAATTTTTTTTATTTTTTTTGTTTTTGTTTTATGTGGGATCTAACATTTAGGGGGAAGATTATGCATTATTCTTGTAGTACTCATTAAGACCTTTATTTTGATATATAGATTGTCCCTTAAGTCCAAATACTGAGGAAATTTACTAGGTTCACTAGGTTGTGGAGGAGCAAAATAGAACAAAGCTATAACATAGCTCCTATTGGGATAAAATGTAATAATCCAGATTTCCCCCACTATTGATGTATATGTCTCAGTTGATTTTAAATATGCCTTTTCTTGGATTAGATATTACTTCCAAAGGTAGTCTTGTCCACAGATTTGCTACCCTTAATGTCTAAAAATATTTTTGTTTATTTGTATGGAATCTTCCCACTTTGATTTGAAGTGAATGACTCTGTGTTCCATGTGCGTCATTTTTATATTCTATGTTTAATTCCATCATAAGAAGTGGGATGTTTAGGATATCATAATATAATAATAAGTCACCTCTATGTCTCCTTAGCTCTAAACTATGCAGTCGTAAGTATGTTAATCTGTCCTTGTAATTGAGATCTTTCAGAGTAGAAACTGACTTGGTGTAACGCCTTTGAACTTTTTCTAATTTGTTAATTTCCATTTTGGTTTATGGACTCCATATCTGGCTTCCATAATCCATTATCGGTCTAACATAGGACTGCTATAATGGCAAAAGTATTTCGACTTTCCTACTCTTAATATTTCTTTTTATTGCCATTATTGTTTATTTGGCTCTAGAAATGACAGAACAACATTGTTCCTTAAAATCCAGGTTATGGTCAATTAATATCCCAAGATCTTTTTTGGAATTTTTGTGAGGGACAGCCTCATTTTTAAGAGTATAAGTGTGGAGAGGATTATGATTCCCCATATGTATGATGCAACTTTTATCAGTATTAAGTCTCACACCCCAGGTATCTGTCCATTGTGCTATTATATTTATATCATTTTGCATAACCATAATGTGCTTATCAGTTCTACAGGGGCCATATAACTTAGTGTCATCTGCAAATTTAACAACTGTGCTTTTGATATTGTCATCTAGATCAGCTATAAAGATTTGAAATATTAATGGTCCAGTTACAGATCCTTGTGGAACCCCACTTGTGACTCTTCATTCTGTTGAAAAATGTACTCCTATAGAAACTGTTTGAGTTTACCTTGCTTCCAATTTTCTATCCAGTTGACAATGTGTACAGTGATCCTATATTTGGATTTCTATTAATTGCCCAGCGTGGAACAAGGTCAAAGGCTTTACTAAAATCAAACAGGACTACATCTATCAGTATATGTTCATCTAACATCTGATTAAATGTATCATAAAAACATAGCAGATTTGTTATACATGATCGCCACTGTCTGTAACCATGTTGATTGGGATCAAACAATGACATGGCTTGTTGAAGTCAAATGTGGGGGAAAAAAAATAAGTCCAAAATCTTTTGTTATTTGAAGGAATCTTTTTTTGTATGAAATGAAAAAACCCACATGAAAAAAGATGCCTTCGTATGAGAAAAGAATCAGGGAAAAAACTAAGACTAAATTATTTTTTCATATAAGGGAATCCTTCTTCATATGAACAAAAAAAAAAACAAATTAAAAAGGATCCTTTCATACAAAAAAAGAATGTGAAAAAAACAAAGTCCAGATTCTTTTTTTGTATGAGGGGATCCTTTTTTGTATGAATGAAAAAAGTTCACAAAAAAGGATCCCTGCATATGAAAAAAGAATTGAAACTTAGTTTTTTCCCTGATTCTTTATTTGTGTGAAGGGATCCTTTCTCATGAGCTGTTTTTGTTCAATTGAAAAAGGATCCTTTCATATGAAAAAAGAATTAGGACTTAGTTCACAGTTCTTTCAAAGCAACATTCTGGCTTGGCTCTCTCTTCCTATCTCTCTTCCTATCTCTCCACTATTCTCATGCTGCCCCCATCCACCTCCTAAGCCCTCCGCATCTCCAACTTCTGCTTCTTTGCTTTCCCCCAGGACCTCCTCAGCCAGTCAGGCTGCCTTCTCTTACTGCTTCCCTAAACTCTGGAACTCACTCCACATACACATGCAGTCTGCCACCTCCTGTCACTCTCTATCCTTCCTGCTGTTTAACTTCACCTCACCCTCCTGTAACTGCAACTGACCCATCCTTTCCTTCTACTCTGCAATCTCTCACCACTTCCTTCAACTCTTAAACTCACTCCCATTCCCATCAATTCTTCCTCCTCCACTCACTTTCCTACCCACTCTGCTGCTTAATCTTCACCTTGCCCCTCCTGCAGTCTGTCACTGATCCCCCTCTCTTCCCCTCTGGCCTCTGCTATCCACCATCTCCCCAACCCACTTTTCTCCCCATCCCTGCATTCTCTCTGCCACCCTGTCTCTCCCATCCCCTCTGTCTGCCCCTCTTCTAATCTCATCTAATTCTCCTCCCTGCAGACCAGAATACCAGTACACAAACTGGGTGTGCATCAAGCCATGTCTCACCATTATGAGGTTTGCACCCCAGAGGGATGAATGGTCTGCCTCTCCCTCCCTACCCTTTCTCTTGCAGTCCAGGAAAACAAGACATGGACTGGGTATGCTTCCAGCCATGTCTGGCCTTTGTGGGGTGTGCATCCCAGAGGGATGAAGGTCTTCCTCACCATCTCTACTGGCCCCCACCCTCCTATTTCCCTCCCCTCACTCTCTACTCAGCCTCCTGAAACCTGTTTCTTATCTTCAAAACTCTCTCCACACCTATACATCGCTAACATCTTCTTACACACTCTCTCTACTTTATCTTCTGGTTCCTCTCTCACCTCTCACTGCTCCATAATTTCTATGGCCCTCAGACTTTCCTATGTGCATTTGGTATTACCTGGTTGTAATAAATAGTATATATATATCTAGTGAATGTTTGTATGTTAGTTTGAATAATTGTGTAAATAAACTGTTCTCCCTTTTTACATCCTCCCAGGATGCATCTGGAAATGAGCTGCCTCAGCTCATTATGCTTTTCCTGGTTAAACTTTTCAAATAAATAAATTTGTTTTTTTCTGATTCTTTTGTCATTTGAAGGGATCCTTTTTTGTGAGCTTTTTTGTTCATATGAAAAAGGATGCCCTTGCACAAAAAAAGAATTTGGACTTTGTTTTTTTTCCAGATTTTTTTTTCGTATGAACGGATCCTTTTTCATATGGTCAAATTCTTTTTTCATATGACCATACAAAAATATCAGAAGTAGCTGGCCTGGTGGCACTGAGGGTTGAGGTGCTGAATGCCACACCTCATGCCTCGCCGATGACCTGGATCCAAGAATGGACTTGGGTTGGCAGGGGTAGGTGGGGGAGGGTGGCTGAGGAACTGACTGAGCCACCGATTCACAGCTCCCATCCTCAGGAGGGACCTGAGGGGCTCCTTAGGGTTCAGGTGCCTCCTGGTGGAGGCTGGGTGACAACATCACATTTGAGGAGCCCTGGTGATAGGCCAGGAGAGGGTGGATGAGGCAGTGGACTGGAGCTGCAGTGTGCGTGCATGCCTCCACATGCATATGCTACTGCTTCTGGGGCCTCGGGATAATGGGCACACAGCAAGATGGAAAGGCTCTCAGTGGACCAGGAAGGTGATGAGGGCTCCAGGGACCTAGCACATATCCCCAACTTTGTACCATCTCTCTTCCAGGGGCTCTCGATCAGGACCAACCCTCTAATCACAGAAAGACCTTCAGGTAGGTGGGCGGGCCCCTCCCCTGAGGGGTGATCCAGAGAGCTGGAAGGTCCTGGGAGGGGGTTCTGGCAGGAGGTCTTAGGTGGGGAGTTGGAGCAACTGTCAACCGGGCAACTTGAGAGATGCCCTGACCAATCGAGTGAATAAAATAGAGTTAAAAAAAAGTGGAAGTGAGTTGTGAACAGGGATTTAAAATGTTAAAACACACATTTGGACTATTTTTTCTAACAGTTAGGTGCAGAATCCACCTAACAGGTTCCCGATGACCAATATGCATGTGTTGGTGTCCCTGCAGGATGTCATGTTTTGTGGGTTTTGAATTTTTTTTTTTGTGGTAAACTGAAACAAGACGGCGGCCATACAAAAACACTTTGTTCCTCCTGAAAAAGGATTGACCCCACATGAAAAAGGATTCCTTTTTGTATGGACCAAATTCTTCTTTTGTTCCAAGCAGCTATCTAAAAGACTGTACTGAGAATGCTCAGAACCACAATTTTAAAATTTAATAACTTTGGAATGGATTGATTTTTTTTCACTAAATCAGTGATCTGTGGGCCAAAGCCCTTTCTACCCTGAAAATTTCAGATTAAAATTCCAAATCATCTGGGTGCAAGGCAATGACAAAAAACAGCAAAAAACAGCAATGTTTTATGTTTTTTTGCTTTTCTCATCTCAGAATCAGTACATCCGACTGTAACAAAACTTGGCACATCAAGACATCTCCCCCCAAAGACCATGCATGCAAAATTTCCTGCAAATCTATTTGAACAGTTGCAAAGATATTAATGTGCAATATTTGAGGTTTAACATAGACACCCATGCTCAACCCTAACTATAGTGGCTCTACTGTGCCACTATAATATCTGTATCTGTGTCTGTGTCTCTCTCTCTCTCTCTCTCTCTCTCTCTCTCTCACTATCTATCTATGAAAACCATTAGAGTCTGAAGTCCTGAAAGTTTTGACAAATCACTGGTGCAGTGTTCCTTAGTGTTGTCAAACATCATACCTCCCCATCCCCAGCCCCTAGCCCCCTGTCCAAAGTAAAAAGAGCAACTCTAAGCCAGTGCCTCATAGGCATAGTCTCTTTGAAGGTAGAGAAGTATGTCCCACCACATGTGACCAGCAGAATCAGTCATAGCTTTCTTAATGCAGTGCACTATGGTCCCTACGTGATGCTAGAGATCTTGTTTGTTTGCCCTGGAGAGGGGGTGCATATTAGGGTTGATTATCCCAAAAAACAACATATCACTGATTTGCCAAGACTCCCGAGACTCCAGATCCTACTGTTTTTAATTTTCTTACTTTGTCTGCTTTGTGTTCTTCAACCCAAATGCCTGCATTAACATTGTTTTTTTGCTGTGAAATAAATTCCTGTCTTGTTGGGATAGTAGAATCCTATCCTCATTCATGCAGGTCCCTTACGGACCTGTTTGAACAGATTCAGATGCACAGGGCCCTTAAGGGTGTGTGCCAGGGGAACAGTCTGTATGTGTGTTGCTACAAATGCAAATAAACCTTGAGACATTTTGGGGGAGAAGCAGAAGCAAAGGGCTCTCTCTGGACCATGCACTTCCATGAGCTACAGACTCACATGCACAGGGTCAAGAGTCCATCTGTCTGGGGAAGCAGAGAGCCTCCTGGGCCCTGCGCTTCCATACAGCTACAGATGCATAGGTGCATGGCCCTCTGGGCAGTATGCTAAGAGGAGAGTCCTGTTTACTATATGGTTAC
Source organism: Neoceratodus forsteri (assembly GCA_016271365.2). Lineage (NCBI taxonomy): Eukaryota > Metazoa > Chordata > Ceratodontiformes > Ceratodontidae > Neoceratodus > Neoceratodus forsteri. The sequence continues at coordinate 1,052,649,633 of CM057449.1, forward strand.
ATGTTATCCATGTGGCCAGCACTGCATTTTTCCTCTCCAAGCTGACTGTGGTGCTGCAAAGCCCTGCACCAAGAGAAGAGTCCATCTGGCTGTGGTGCAGCTATGAATGTAGATGCTCAGGACCTCAAGACAAGAATCTGTGAGGCTGTTCATGGGGCTTCTATGTGACTACAGATGCAGACAAGCAGGGCCATCTGGGCCCTGTGCCAATGGAATACTTCATCTGGCTGCAGAAAGTAAGGGCCCTCTGGGCCCTGTGCTTCCATGCAGCTATGGATTCAGATGTGAAGGGCCCTAGGGCCCTCTGCAAAGGGAATAATCCTCTTCACTTTATGGTTACTGTTTTTTTTTTCCACTAATGTAAGTTTCAGTAACAACTTTTCATCTTCACATTTTTCACTACTGAATTTTTCACTTTCCCACGTTGGACTACCACATCATGAAAGTGATTCTCATGAAAGTGAAAACATTCATTAGTGAAAACATTTGAAAGTCAAAAATGTGTTAGAAAAAATATGAAGGTGAAAATAATGTTATCAAAAAGTATGTTAGTAGAAAAAAACGAGTAACTGTAGAATTAAGACAATTCTTCTCTTGGGCCCTGTGCATCTGCATCCATAGCTGCATGGAAGCAAAGGGCCCAGATGGACTCTTCCCTTGGCACAGGACCTAGATTTCCCTACATGTCTACATTTGTAGTTACATGGAGGCACAGGGCCCAGAAGGCCCTGCCATTCTGCAGCCCACTGATAGCCCCACAGACATCTTCATGACAGCCCCATGGACAGCCCACAGGTTCTTGTCTCGGGGCACTGCGCATCTGCATCCAAAGCTGTATCTCAGCCAGATGGGCTCTTCCCCTTGGTGCAGAGTCCTGAGGGAACTACTTGTTTGCACATGTAGTTGCACAGAAGCATAGGGCCCAGGGACAGTACACACATTCACAAGTTTGAAGTTTCAATGTTGTGTATTTTTTCAGTAACATTATTTTCACTTTCATATTTTTTGCTACTGAATTTTTCACTTTTGTATATTTCACTACTGCATCATGAAAGAGATTTCCATGAAAGTGATTTTTACCTTAGTGAAAACATTTGCAAGTGAATACATTCTAAGGTGATTTTCGAGTGACAAAAGGGATTTTTTTTGTTCCTTGGTATTCACTAACATAAGGATCCAGCAATCCTTAGAATGTTCATTTTTTGGACTGAGCATGCTCATAAGACAGGACTGTTTTTAACTATTTTAAGAATTATATGCTTTTGAAACTTCAGGCTTGGAAAAGCATGCATCTTGGGTCAGGCTCTATCAAACCTTGAAGTTTCTTAAAAAAAAAAAAAGGTTTTTATAGCTACATGAGAGAAAAAAGTCTTAATTTGGGTGAATTTTAGCATTTTTCACCTCTGTAACTTTGTCCCCCTGAACTGAATGACACAAAATGTTCAGGATCCAGAGACCCTGGCTCAGACTCCATGTCTAAAGAATTTTACACAAATTGCCTGAACAGGAACAGAGTTATTAAGGTTTATAAATCTTGATTTAACATAGAAGTGCTTGCTGAACCCTAATATGCAGAAGCAACAGGTTCTGTATAATATATATATTTATGCAATACCAGTGAGGATAAATTCTGGCAAATATTTGTCATAGCCAGACAGTGGTCAGACCTACGGTGAGGTTATCATGTTTATTCTCACTGTAAATCCCCCCATGCCAGAACTTTTCAATACAGTAGGTTTTTGACTGGTGGGAGCTGGCAGCACAAGCAGCACAACCAGAATTCATCTGCTTAGTTGCATGTTGGCTCCCACTCAGCAGTTTCATTACTCTCCTGCTGCATACAAGACACTTTCACCCTCTTCCCATTTCAGTCATAAAATCGGGAGTCTCCCTCCAAAAACATTTCACTTGGTTGTTTTTTTACTCTGAGTGTTAATTGAACATCAGCAAGAAAACTTCTATTTTCTCACCTCCCTCCATGTCCCACCACGTACTGCAGCTCTCTCTGACAGGTAATCTCTTACATGACATACCAGCACCCAGTGTCAATTCCCAGGCCTTTCATTAGGCCATGCCAGCTCACTCCACTGCCAAATTCACCCGATCAGTCAGGCAGCATCACCTGGCTCACTTACAAACCTCTCAGAAGAGGATGTGATTTGCTGACACACGCAAAACTGTCACACACATCACATGATGAAAACTCCACTGGGTCATCCTGAACAATGCTTAGTCATCTGAAAACAAAGAAAACATATAAATTCTGAACAGCAAACAAAGTAAAGGCATAAAAACAAACATGGAGCATTTCATAAATCAGATATGCCATGGCCCTACCACAAATATCACTAATAATCGTCCTCATGCAGTTTGATCTTATGACATCACTCGTAGCATCACCACGCATGATATTATAAGGTCAAAGTGCATGCGAGGGAGTATCAGTAATATCTACAGTAGGACCATGGCATATCCCTTATTTAATATATGGATCTTCAATTTAATAGGTCTGTAAAGCATATAAAAAAATCCAGTAATACCCTTACAGGTTCAGTGATAATAGTATTGTCAATCACTGGTAATAGTACTGTCAATCACTTTTAATAGTAAAGTTTTGTGGTGATAATGGTATCATTGCAATCTTCTGCCCCCATGTCATAAGCGTGCCTCCTCATTGGCTGCTTTTCCTGTGTGGGTGGGCAGAACAGTTTAAAAGACGTAGTGGCCCTTCTCTCGCTTACCGAGCGCAAACTCGGTCATCGTGCTTCTCACTTTTTATTTTACTTTTTTCCCCTCAGCAAATGAAAATATCTGGTTGATCCTGCTGTTCCGGTCCTGAAGAGCAGGTAGGATCTCAATTATTTAAAAAAATGGGCAGAGGATGGGAACCAACACGAGTGAGCAGACAGCTCAACCCACAGCATAGGACAGTGTGGCGGTCAACCAGTACAAAGTCAGTTCTCCACTGAAACACTGGTCGACAGCCCATTCAAAACAAACATCGCATCCATATATTTTAAAAAAAAAAAACAATAGGTTTGTGTGTCCATTACCAGGGAGTACTGGCATCTCGAGGTTCTGGACACATTGGAACCTCTAAGCTTGCCTTGAGGTTCATGTGTCAGAACCTCTCGATGCTATTATCCTGGTAATATAGACACAAACCATCGTGGTTATTCTCTATTTATACAACAGGTGTGGTTTCAGAGTAGTCAAGATCAATAATTACCTTTTGATCAACTTGCAAGATAGTACTACTAGCTCACATGTGAGCAAGATAGCACTACTATCTTGCAAAGTTGGGTATGTCTCAGTGGAATACTATACCAATTAGAGAGCAGCATTAACAGTGCTGATGACATCTCAATAGCCATGGCAGCACTAAAGACTATAGATATGAGATGCTTTATAGAGCCAGTTTCTTTCTAGTTTGCAGCTCTATTGACTGTATTGACTATATTGATTTGTACTGTACTGATTATATTGATTTGTACTATACTGATTACATTGACTTGCATTGTATTGATTGTATTGATTTATACTGTACTGATTGCATTGATTTGTACTGTATTGATTTGTTCTGTATTAATTACATTAATTTATACTGTATTGATTGTATTGATTTGTACTGTACTAATTGCATTGATTTGTACTGTATTGATTGTATTGCTTTTCACTTTATTGATTACATTAATTTCGACTGTATTGATTGTATTGATTTGTTCTGTACTGATTATATTGATTTGTACTGTATTGATTGTATTGATGTGTACTGTACAGATTATATTGATTTGTACTGTACTGATTGCATTGATTTGTACTGTATTGATTGTATTGATTTGCACTGTATTGATTACATTAATTTCTACTGTATTGATTGTATTGATTTGAACTGTACTGATTATATTAATTTGTACTGCACTGATTACATTGATTTGTGCTGTATTGATTGTATTGATTTGAACTGTACAGATCATATTGATTTGTATTGTACTGATTATATTTATTTGTACTGTACTGGTCACATTGATTTGTACTGTATTGATTGTATTGATTTGAACTGTACTGATTATATTAATTTGTACTGCACTAATTACATTGATTTGTGCTGTATTGATTGTATTGATGTGTACTGTACAGATTACAGTGATTTGTACTGTACTGACTACATTGATTTGTACTGTACTGATTATATTAATTTGTACTGTACTGATTACAATGATTTATACTGTATTGATTTGTACTGTACTGATTACATTGATTTGTACTGTACAGATTACATTGATTTGTACTGTACTGATTATTTTAATTTATACTGCACTAATTACATTGATTTGTACTGTATTGATTTGCACTGTATTGATTACAATGATCTGTAATGTATTGATTACATTGATTTGTACTGTACTGATTATATTAATTTGTACTGCACTAATTACATTGATTTGTGCTGTATTGATTGTATTGATGTGTACTGTACAGATTACATTGATTTGTATTGTACTGAATACATTGATTTGTACTGTACTGATTACATTGATTTGTACTGTATTGATTGTATTGATTTGTTATGTACTAATTGTATTGATTTGTACTGTATTGATTGTATTGATCTGTAATGTATTGATTACATTGATTTGTACTGTACTGATTATATTAATTTGTACTGCACTAATTACATTGATTTGTGCTGTATTGATTGTATTGATTTGTACTGTACTGATTATATTGATTTGTACTGTACTGATTACATTGATTTATACTGTATTGATTTGTACTGTATTGATTACATTGATTTGTACTGTATTGATTGTATTGATTTGTACTGTATTGATTACATTGATTTGTACTGTACTGATTATATTGATTTGTACTATACTGGTTACATTGATTTGTACTGTATTGATTTGTACTGTACTGATTATATTGATTTGTACTGTACTGATTATATTGATTTGTACTGTATTGATTTGTACTGTATTGATTACAATGATCTGTACTGTACTGATTACATTGGTTTGTACTGTATTGATTTGTACTCTGTTGATTACAATGATCTGTACTGTACTGATTACATTGATTTGTACTGTACTGATTATATTGATTTGTACTGTACTGATTACATTGATTTGTACTGTATTGATTGTATTGATTTGTACTGTATTGATTGTATTGATCTGTATGGTATTTACTTTTCTCTTATGGTGAGCCATTAATCAGAGGCATAAAGTTTACATGTACTTTTTCCCTTTTGTCACTTTTTATCATTCCTATCAAAAATCCACCTCAACACCTGTTGCACCAATCAAATATGACATGGGAAGAGAGTGAGATAGTAGAAATATCTTTACTCACTATACTTGACCTCTTCTGACCTCTCTCATGGCTTTGTCACTCATGAGGTCAGGAAGTCAAGTACAGCTTGTGAAGGTATTTGCACAGCTGCCAGCATAGCAAGATCACAGACCCCCTGACAAGGGTGATCTCCTTCCAGTGCTGCAGCAATTTTACCAGCTTGCTGCTGCCAGCCACACCCTGTCCAACTATCACAGCTGCCAGCATAGCAAGGTATCGTCTTCCTACATGCGTCTGAGATCTGCGTGCACTTGCAAGTTTTCACCAGGATAGGCTGTTCTCTATGTTTTATCACAAACTGGATCCTGATACTTCTGCCTGACTGCATCTTGCAGCACAATTATTTTGCTAGGGCCAATTTCTCTAAGCATGCATTTCTGGACTGGTTTTTGCTTCTGTTGTCATTATTATTAATGTACAAATGTTTTCTAAACTGCTTAGCTGATTAACCTGTGCTTAGTTATTTATTGGTTACTGTGACTAATTAGTTTATTAATGTGCCAAGTTAATAATTAACAATTTAAATTCTTCTCTTTGTGTTCTTTCACTTTCTCTAATACCCCCCCCCCCCAAACCTGGCACTGGGACCAGCACTATACCCTGCTTTGTCTCTGCATTGTCCTTCTTTGTAAATTTTCAGAAATTAATAATTTACCTTTTAAATTTAGCTCTCCTATCTCTGTTCTTTCACTCCCTCTAAACTCCCCCCCAGACCTGACATTGCCTACCCCACCCCACCCCCTTTTTGCTTATGATTCTGCTCTTCCTCTGGTGTTAATTCCTGCCCTCTAACCAAATGTTCTTTTACTGCCTCCTCTGCACCCTGCTGTGCATTTTTCTTCTCCACTGGCTGGCAGCTCCCCTTCCCCATCTTTGATATCTCTATTGCTAAATCTCTCTTTTCCTCTACAGATCAGAGACCACCTGACAAGGGTGCTCTCCTTCCAGTGCTGCAGCAGTTTCACCAGCTTGCTGCTGCCAGCCTCACCCAGTCCAACTATCACAGCTGCCAGCATAGCATGATATGATCTTTCTACATGCATCTGAGATCTGAGTGCACTTGCAAGCTTTCAATCAATCAATCAATCAATCAAAATTTTATTTATATAGCACCTTTTGAAATCAAGGCACTGTACACAACATAAATAAATGTTAAAATAAGCAAAAATAAGCAAGAATATAAATTATTTAAAATCAGTCAATCTGTCAATCTGGAAAGGCCAAAGAAAATAAATAAGTTTTTAATAAAGATTTAAAACTACTGATGGTCAGGCATTCTCTTTACCAATGAGGTAGAGAATTCCACAGGGTTGGTGGTGCAAATGAAAAAGCACGAGCTCCAGATGTTTTTAAATGAACCCTGGGCATCTCTAGCAATCCCTCTTCAGCATATTAGAGAGGATGATTGGGGGAGTAGGGAGTCAGAAGATTTTTCAGGTAATCGGGTCCCTGCTCATGTAGGGCTTTAAAGGTAAGCAAGCCTACCTTATAGGTGATCTGCCACTGAATTGGCAGCCAGTGCAGTTCACGTAGCACAGGCAAAATGTGGCTGGTCCTGGAACTACCAGTCAGCAGCCTGGCCACAGCGTTCTGCACTAGCTGCAAGCGACGGATATCAACCCCTGAAAGCTCTAGGTAGAGGGCATTGCAGTAATCAAGATGGGTGGTAACAAAGGTTTGGATCAATGTTGGAAGGTCACCCAGTGGAATCAGGTGTTTCACCCAGGCGATATTCCTCAGATGGTAAAATGAGGATTACACAACAGCTGACACCTGAGATTTCAGGGTCAAACCTTCATCAAAAATAACACCCAGGTTACGTACCCGATCTGAGGTAGTGAGCTGGACACCATCAAGCCACAGGCCCGACACGTGCCCAGCCCCCAAACCCACCACTGGGTGACCCGGGTCCACAACCAACACCTCAGTCTTATCTGGATTCAGTATCAGCCAACTCGAGCTCATCCAAGTTTTGATCTTGGAGAGGCAACTATTTAGCATTGAGATTGAATCAACCTGTCCGGGCATAAAGGACATATACAGCTGAGTATCATCTGCATTGCAGTGAAAACGTAAGCTGTATTGCCTGATGATATCTCCCAATGGCAACATATACACTGCAAACAACATGGGCACCAAAATGGAGCCCTGTGGCACCCCACAAGACAGGGGAAGGGTGTCAGAGGAATAGATTCTGGTGACAACCTTCTGTGACCTGCCTGTGAGGAAAGATCAAAACCATTCGAGGACTGTACCAAACAGTCCACAAAGGAACCACAGGATCTCCAAAAGCACCTCATGGTCCACAGTGTCAAAAGCTGCTGAGAGATCGAGAAGGACCAAGATGGTACGAGCCTTTTCGATCTCTTGCCATTAGGAGATCATTTAATACCCAAACAAGGGCAGTCTCCATGCTATGCCTCTTCCTGAAATCAGACTGAAGAGCTTCATAGACACTGTGAGTTACAAGATGATTGTCCAGTTGTAACGCAACCACCTTCTCAATAACCTTCCCCACAAAGGGAAGGTTAGACACAGGTTGGTAGTTAGCTGGGTCATCGGGGTCCAAGGAGGATTTTTTAAGGAGTGGTCAAATGACCGCCTCCTGTAGGGGATCTGGAAAGATTCCCCTCTCCAAGGATTTCCATACAATTTCAGCAAGGATCAGGCAGATAACATCTACACACCCCACTAAAAGGGTGGTAGGGCCAGGATCCAAACTACAACAGGTTGGCTGTAAAGTCTGGACAATCTTCACAATGTCCATGAATTCCAGTTGGCTAAAATCCGTCCAGACAGACTGGGTGCTTACTACCCCCCAACGACCTCCTCAACCCCTCATAGAGTGAACCGGACTGATTATGGATCTGATGCTGGCAATCTTATCTGCAAAGAACCAAGCTAGCTCATCACACTTATTTTGTGAAAAAGCTTTTCCGGACTGGAGACAGATTGGATTGCACAATCTGTCAATAGTTCAGAAAAGTTGAGTTGGTCGATTCTGTGCTGCAGAAATCACCCTGAACAGGAATTCTGCCTTCTTATGGGCAATTTCTGTTTGACAGCCTCTATAATGTTCTATCAATCTAAGCCTATCAGCATCTAGACTGGACTTCCACCATGCTCTCTCCAGTCTTCGACCAACCCACCTCTACTCCTTCAAGGACCCATCATACCAAGGGGATCTTGGGCGAAGAGTAAGTGGTCAAACACGAACAGGAGAAATCAAGTCCAAGGCATCTCCGACTGCCTTATTATAGGCCAGTACAAGATCCCCTGGGCTTCTGCTTTCACCCAGCAATCCCAATAGGTCCAGAACTGCTGACAGACCTTCTGGGGTAACTCCCCTTAAAGGGCAGTACTGGACCATCTCTGAAGGGGTAGGTCCATTTAGGGGCCCCAAAACTGAGCCCTATGGTGTGATGGTCAGACCAACTGACTAGTTCCACACCCAAGTCAGAGATCTCCATCCCCAGGAGGAACAGCAGATTCAATGAGTGACCTCTTACATGGGTAGAGGAGATAACTACCTGTGTAAGGCCCAGCATTGTCATTAGCTGGAAGAGATTTTGACCAAATTGCGAGAGTTCATCATTGACCCAGGCGTTGAAGTCCCCCAGAATTATTCATCTGGGGGAACCCCAATACCACGTCGATGATGAAATCCACAATTTCCTGCAGGAATAAACCCCCTTCACCTGGTGGACAGTAAATGAGGAGTATCCTGCAGTCCACACTCTCACCCATGATACATTCAAAGGATCTTGTGGTCCCCACTGGAACATCCACAAAGCCCAATTTGGTCTTAAAAAAGATGGCTATACACCCACCCCATGATCTAACCTTGGGCTGTGAATCACCGAGAATCCAGTTGGAACTGCAGAAGCCAATACTGGGCCTGTATTTTCGACAAGCTAAGTCTCAGTGATACATGCCAGATCCACCATATCAACAAGATCATCTATAACAGCTGTCTTGTTGTTGATGGATCTGGCATTACATAATACCACCCGGGTCAGATGAGATGCTGAGGAAAACCTTGACTCCTGTCCAGCAACTTCTGGGCCCTTGGGTATGGAAGCAAGACAGGGATTACCCCTCTCCTGGTGCCATTTTTGCCCCAGGGCATCATCTGGTCCCCACCACCCCAATATGTCCCCCCTTTTTCCTTTATCCCCCCCAATCTGGATCTCCTTCCTTTCCTGCACCTCCTAGCAATCTCTAGGGATTGACACCATTTGTAAGTCTCCACTGATAAATGAGGGCAGTCAAAAGGATGTAATTTCCTGAGTCTGGTGGGAGAATACTGCCTGACCATCATATGGCCTCCCCAGTACATTCTTAAAACAATAATAAACACATCCAATTTATTCAGCCCACCCAATTAAATAAATATAAATTAACAAATCAGAATGAAATAAATTATACAACCAAATTTACATAAATCTATATAAACAAAAACATAAATCAATCACAATTACAAAAATATACCCCAAAACCAATACACATTCCCCCCAATTAAAACCAAAAAATCCTAGCCTCAAGGTCCATGTATAAGTCCAACCATAAAATTCCAATATGAGGAAGGGTACACCAGTCTCTGATAACAACAAATGTCAGTTCCAAGAGAAAGAATTGAAGAAAAGGAGATGAAAATAACAGTAGAATTTCTCACCACCTCCCACTGCTTCACCACTGGGACTATTTCCAGTCAAAAGGCCTCCAAACAAAGCCAAAAAGATGACAATTTGGGGCCTTCTGCTGTAGATCTTTCCACTCTCATCACACTCTGTAGTCTCCGGGCAAGGCAAGTCCCCCCCCCGGATATGTACCCCAAAACTAAGGTTATCAGAGCTACCTCCCGTGTCGGCCAAACAACCACAGGAGAAACTCAAGGGCTCTCGGGACCACACTGTCTGTCTACTAGTCAGTGCCCCCCCGTCCCACCTACAGCAGTAGAACACCAAATCCCAGACAGACACCAATGCCCAGAAATATAGGATGCTGAGGAACCCAAACCAGATATTAGCAACCAGCAAATTACCAACCTACAAAAAGTACCAATTTAAGGGGCCCTAGGAATCCAACCATCCTCCGAAGGTTGGTATCCCTACCACCCAGCTCATCCACCGGGGGAACTAACTTATAGAAACCCCCCATGCTGTTGACCCAAATGGCGATCCCCGCAAGTCACTCACCGGTCGCTATCTCCGGTTGAGCTCAACCACAAAAATCTCACTGCACAGGTGATCAGAGATCTTCTCCAGGCAATAGTTTCCTCACCAATCTTACCCTCACCAAGATTGGAAGCCTCAAGTATTTTCCAACTACGCGCTCACCACAAACAAGGACAATTAAGTTTTTCCCATTATGCTCTCACCATAACAGAGACCGAACTTTGTCTCTAATGTGTTCTTCTACAAACCAGATGTATCCCAGCTGTACTCTCATCATGCAAGAAAGTCAAAGCAGCAGGCCCAATAGAGTAAAAGTCCAAGTTGGAGCCATAAAAAGCAGAAACCCCTTTACTAGTAAAGTTCCAGTTACGACAAAATCCAAGAGGAGGAAATTCCTACTAATCGAAACAAGATCATCTGAAAAAGTCAAAAAAAAGCACACTGCAAATTGTGCAAACAGCAAAGCCCTTCAGTGGTAGGATTAAAAGTGGCCCAACCACTGAAAAAAACTGCATCTTTCACCAGGATTGGCTGTTCTCTGTCTATGTTTTATCCCATTTTCCCATTAGCAAGTTATACTGTACTGCCACTAAAGGGACACAATCTTTATCTAAAGTGATCTCTGCCTGTTCATATAGATACCTCCCTAAACTACAGCTACCCCCTCCATCTGACCAGCCCCCCTCCATGCTCCCTGCTTACAAATTCCTCCTGTTCATAAATCAATTGCTCGCTAATTTCTCTGCCTTTATGAACAATGCATCCCCTACTCTCCTCTCTCCCTCTTGCTCTGCTCATATCCCTCTCCTTACCACCTCCACTTGCTCACTGCTCATCTATTCCTAATAACTTTCTCAACCCCATCAGTTACTATTTCCAATACCCTACCCTCATCCATGCTATCAATCCTTCCCCCATTTGAAATATGGTCTCACTGTACCACTATTCCTCATGCGGCTTTCATAACGGTATCCACTTTCACTGTGATTCTCCACCTTCTTCTTCCTCACTCATCCACTCCCTTCTCAAATCTCTCAATCTGCTTGCCAGCCCCTTCAATCTTCCCTAAGCTCCACTGTCTCATATTCGTTCTCCTCTTGCTCTCCACCGGGGATATCCACCCTAACCCAGTCCCTATTGCCCCTAGATCCACTGGTGCTTCCTCCTGTACTATCTCCCCCTGTTCTCTTCTCTCAGCCCTATCAAAGGGCTTAAATATCCTACATCTAAACACCCACAGTTTGTTGCAAAAAATAGACCAGATTCAGACCATGGTGTGCACTCTAAAACCAGACATTCTAATCATCTCAGAAACTTGGCTAAAGAGCACTATCCCTGACCCCTCGGTCTCCATTCCTTGCTACTCACTGCTAAGGCAAGACCGTGCTGGCAGGGGTGGTGGTGTAGCCATTTATGTCCTTGCCTCCATCCAATATTCCATCATCTACTCATCCTCCTATACTGAGACCCATGATGCCCTAGCTATCCATGTGTCCCTCCCCTTCACTGTCCCAATCTTTGTAGCCAGCATTTACTGCTGTCCAAATGTCCATCCTTCAGTCATGCTAGACCTCCAAACCTCATTAACTTCCCTTGCTCACTCTGGGGAATTATTCATCCTAGGTGACTTCAATATAAATTTATCACCTAAAACTACCAAAACCAAAAATAAAATTGGAGCCCTAAACCTCTCACAACTGCTCCCCAAACCCACCTGCCCAAACTACAAGACACTACAACACTCCCTACTTGACTGAGCCCTTACCTCCCACCCGCACTGTGCCATTCCCCTGGCATCCTCCCTGATGGTCTCAGTGACCATAACCCAATATTCATTGTTAGGAAAGCCCATAGAACTAAATCACCACACAAAACCATACAACTACGCTCTTTCAAGTCTCTTGACCTTGAACTTCTCGTGAGTAACCTTGCTACTTCTGACTGCCCTTCCCCAATCTTCTTCCCCTTGGTTGAGAAGGCCCTTGCCTATTTCAAAGAAATCTTTTTTGTAAACTGGAACACCTTTGCCCCACTCAAACAAACCAGAGTCAGAGGTAACCACTTATCTTGGATAACCCCTGAACTTCTGGTCTGTCTCAGGGCTAGAGACTGAGCTTGGAAGTGTCATAAAGCTACCCAGCATCCTAGTGACCTCGCGAACTACAGCATGCTCCAAAACACTTGCACCAAGGCTACAAGGTTAGCCACGTCTGAATATTTCAAATCTGCCTTCATCCCCAACATAAATTCCCCTTCAAAGTTCTGGAAGTTGGTCCATGCCCTATTTACCCCCTCATCTTGCCCCCCTGGTACTTAAAGTAAATATCTCACTAGTGTCTGACCCACCAGTCATAGCTGCAGAATTTAACTCCTACTATACCTCCTGTGTCACTGAGCTACTGAAATCCCTCCCCTCCTACCCATCACCCCCCACCCTCTACTGGTGTGCCCCCTCCACCACCCTCCCACCTCTCCTTCTCTTTCACTAGTGTTACCCCAAATGATGCTCTAAGTTCCCTTCTCACCATCAGCCCCTCTAAAGGTGCCTCCCTTGATGGCCTTGACCCAAAACTCCTCTCCTTCTCTGCTTCACCATTGCCTACCCCCTTTCATTAATCCTAAATCTCTCATTCTCTACTGCTTCAGTCCCATCTTCATGAAAACATGCAGTGGTCCTCCCTTCACCCAAAGAGGGTGACCCCTCATCCCCTGGCAACTATCATCCCATTTCTCTCCTCCCTACCCTTGCCAAGCTTCAAGAACACATTGTCTTCTCCCAACTCACCTCTGTTCTATCTGACACCTCCTTTTTCACCCCTTTCCAGTCTGGTTTCAGGAAAAAACACTCAACCACCACCTCTCTCCTACATACCGGGTCATAATGTCACACGCTTATTAGCGTACGGCATTATGGTGACACCCCAACCTGTGTGATCTCCAAGTTGGACCCCCCCGGAGTTGAGAATCTTTAGTGGGGGTGGTCCAGGGGAGTAGCCCCCCATAACAGAGGGTGTGGGGGAGGAGCCCCCCACAGAACAAAGACATGATGCCTCATGGCATAAATCGTGCAGCACATTAGTGCCATGCGGCATTATGTCTTATGACATAATGACCCCGTGCCTCTCTCCTACTGCTCACAGACTCCATCCTAACTGAGATGGACAATGGCCAAATTGCCTATGCCATTTTTGTCGACCTGGTCAAGGCCTTCAACACCGTCTCTTACTCCCTTCTCCTCGACTCACTCCCGGCAGCTGGCCTATCTCCCTCCACCACAAACTGGTTCAAGTTCTACCTTATTGGCAGAACCCAGTCAGTTAAGATCTTGGATGCCACTTCACCTCCCTTGCCGATTAGCACTTCTCCATCTTCTTAAATGACCTTCCCTCTGTTTGCCCCCCCGCTATACATATATATGCCTGTAACAGGTGTCCTGTTAAATAATAAAGTTATTTTCCCTTCCTGAATGATGATGGACTATGTATTAAAAACAATTTTCCTTTCAATGTGTCCTATACCCTATCACTTATTCTGTTTCTATTCTTTATTCTTCTTTTTTACAGGGTGGCCAACTTGACAAAAACATTTCTCTTTATCTGTACTATCCCTTGTTCTTTAAAAATCTTACAAGTCCTTGTTAAAAAACAAAATACACTCCTGTTTATGTTGTCCCAAAAAGATTGTGCTGGTGCCTGGTAAAATAATCAGAATACCTCCAAAACTTAAAACAAATCCCAGAGATTCAGGGATTCAGCGAGTGGTAGCGGTGGCGATGTGTGTGCATGATCGCAAGCTCGCACCATGGCAAAGGAAACATGCGCACATTTGTGAAGGTAAAACCTTATGAATTCAGGCTGCCAAACAAAGTTACCGCAATTGCTGGTTGCGATTTAGCAGGAGAATGCACAAGCAGGCTTAAAGTAAGGATGCAGAGCCTGCAACTGAAATTAGTTGCTAGCAAGTGATTGGTGTTTTTATGTACGGATTTTTCAAGCCCAAAGCACTGCAGTAGTCTAAAAAGAAAAGGGTTTGAAGCAAAAGGGACTGAGTTAAAACAATAATAAGGACATTTAGGGCATAGGTAGGAAGCCATGTAGTGATAAGAGCTGCACTCGAGAAGTCTGGCACCAAACCAAAAGTAAATAGCTGTTGGCTGAAATTTCAGCCATCGGGAAAATGAAAGGCAGAAATAAAAAAATTGTTTTAAGCATAGAAATAAGGCTCATGCTGATGAAATTAAAAGGAAATGACAGCTATAGAGTTAGGTTATTTGAACGTAGCTGTCAGTGGGAATTTTAGCCATTTGGGTTCATTTACAAAATATGGAAGCCTGCCAAAATTACAGAAAAACAATTGGTACAGTTTAAGAAAATAAAAATAAAATGTTTAAGTACTGAAATGCTTGTGTTGAGTGATATTAAGGGCTGTACATATATCTATACATGTATTCTTGTCAATATGTACATTTTTGAATATTTTCATTAAAATTATGTGTACCTGAGTGAAGTCAACATGGGAAAGTTTATTCTATAGGGCTGGCGGCCCACAAAATGGCTGCCTTTATAGGAAATATGAGGTATGAGATCATAGAAGGAGGTGGAGTTTAAACTTCCAACCCTGCCCCCTTTCTTAAACTAAGGTTAAAAATTTGTTTTGTTTTTTAAGCATGTGTTATGAGATGGACCTGGTTATGGAAAACACTTATGAGTATATAATATACTAGTTACTCAAACCTTAAAGTGAAGCTATTTGTAGTAAATAGAAAGAAAATATACTATAATTAGAGTCACATGTCTCTGATGTCACATTGGGGGAGGGATTAAAAAGCTCAAGGACTCCAGAGTAGTTAGATAGGCCAGTAGTATGCTGATAGAATGTGAGAGAGGAGGTGTGTAGGTTTCACACCAGCAGTAAGTTAATTTTCACCAAAAAGAAAGTGAAGCTGCAATCTAGAGATTTGTTTGTTATTTAAGTGTGCTGTTAACACCAAATTTCTTTTGATTTCTGTAAATAAGTTTTGATCCATTTGGAAAATAAAAATTATAAACGCAACATGCGTTTATTTTATGCATTGAATCCTTTTGTCTGTGTGTCTGTTTATCCCACCCTATTACAATGCCAATGATACAGTCCTGTATGCATCTGGCTCCTGTCCTGCTGAGGTTACAACAAGCTTATAGCAAGACTTCGACAAGGTTCAGCTGTGGTTTGCTAACCATCAACTTTTCCTCAACGCCAAGAAGACTGTCTCCATGACCTTTGGCAAAAGGCAGAGACTCCCTAGGCTTCCCTCCCTACCCACTTTCCACACCCTTGACGGGACTTTACTTGAGGATGCATCCTCCTTAAGGTACTTAGGTGTTTGGTTGGACCAACACTTAAACTTCTCTGGACATAGAGTATTGACTCCATCCAGAAAAAACTGCCCCCCAAGCTTGGTGCCCTGTTCAGGAACCATAGTTGCATCCCTCCTACAGCTAGTTGTGAACTTGTTCAGAAGATGATAATACAGTAGCAGAAAAGGTTGGAGCCAAAAGGCTGGCCTTCAGGAAATATAAGGGAACACAGCGGGATGAAGATAGGGAGGGCATACCAAAAGGATAGTGCAACACCTGGAATCCATAGGGGCACAGGATCCAAGACAGCATGAGTTTACAAAAGGAAGGTCCTGTCAAACTAATCTCATAGATTTATTTGACTGGGAAACCAGAGTGGTGGACCAAGGGGGGAGCAGTTGATGTTGCCTACCTTGACTTCAGCAAAGCTTTTGACACTTCCACATAGAAGACTGATAAACAAGCTGGGTAGGCTCAGGGTGGGTCAGAAGTTGGTCAACTGGGTGGCAAACTGGTTGACGGGCAGAAAACAGAGAGTAGTGGTAAATAGTATGCAGTCAGAAGAGATGCAAGTCACAAGTGGGGTACCTCAGGGATCAGTCCTGGGGCCAGTCCTCTTCAATATCTTCATCAGTGACATTGCAGATGGACTAGAGGGTAAGGCTTGTCTGTTTGCAGATGACACCAAGATCTGCAACAGAGTAGATGATCCAGATGGGGTGGACAGAATGAGAAGAGATCTGGATAAACTAGCAAAATGGTCAGAAGAGTGGCAACTGGGATTTAATGCAAAGAAAGTGCAAGATCATGCACGTAGGGAAGAGAAACCCTGAAGCAACCTATAGGCTGGGAGGGGAGTCGCTGGCAGTCACAAAGGAAGAAAGAGACTTGGGTATCATCATCACTGATGACCTGAAATCATCCAAGCAGACCTCTAAAGCAGTAGGTAAGGCTAGGGTGATGTTAGGGTGCATTAGTAGGGGTATCACAAGTCGTAAGAGGGAGGTAATAATCCCTCTTTACAAGACACTGGTTAGGCCCCATCTGGAGTACTGCGTGCGTGCAGTACTGGAGGCCACACCTTCACACAGACATTAACCAAATTGAGGCAGTCCAGAGAAGGGCAACCAAAATGGTGCAGGGATTGCATCAGAAGACATATGAGAACAGATTAACAGAGCTCAATAGGTATACCCTAGAGCAAAGGAGGGAGAGAGGTGATATGATCGAAACATTCAAACACCTTAAGGGCATTAACCAGGTGAAAGAGTCTAACATGTTTCAATATAAGAAAAATAGCAGGACAAGAGGATACAGCATGAGATTAGAGGGAGGCCGATTAAGGGGTAATGTGAAGAAGTTCTTTTTCACAGAAAGGGCGGTGGATGCATAGAACGGCCTACCTTAGGAAGTGGTGGCTATGAAAACAGTGCAGAGGTTCAAACAGGCATGGAATAGGCATAAGGGAGCAATACAGGTAAGTATGAATAGATAGGCCACTGACAGCAAAGGACGATGGCACATGTATAAGGTAGAAAAAGAAATGGGCAGACTGGATGGGCCTTGTGATCCTTATCTGCCATCAACTTCTAGGTTTCTATGTTTCTATGATACTGCCCATTTTTGACTACTGTGATATAGTCTATAGTGCTGCCCCTAATTCCTCCCTGGTCAAACTTAACATCCTCTTCAATTCCTTCTGTTGCTTTGCCCTGGATGCCCCCCCCCACCTCGCACCCACCATTGCGATCTTTATTGTGCCCTCTCCTTCCCCTCTCTTACAAATAGGCAACTCTCCCGCTGTGCTAAATTCATCTCCAAGCACTGGTTGGGTGAGCTCCCTTCCTACCTCACCTCCTATTTTATAACAACTCCCACGTCCTCCCATTCCTTTAGATCAACTGACTCCCCGCACCCTGATAGGCCCTCGCAGATCCACCCTGATCGGCCAATCTGCTTACTCTCACTGCCTCCCAAAATTTGGAATTCACTCCCCCCCTCAAATCCAGTACTCATCCTCTGCCTACTTCATCAGCTCTACCCTCAATAATTATCTTGCACCTAGCTGCTCCTGCCATGTCCCTCCCTAATTCCCTCCTCTAGCCCTGGATAAACCCTACCCCTATACCGTCACCTTCATTTTACCCTGTGCACCCCACCCCCCAAATTTCTCGCTCTCCTCCTTTTCCCCCAAATTGGTCCCCCCTTACTGGCCTCCCTTGATCTCTCACAGAATGTAAGGGACCCCAAATGCTCTCCATGGGTCCCTCTCCTACCCCCCCGGGGCTTGCATCCCTCATCTACTCCCTTACCCCCACCATCCCTCAACCTCACCCCTCCCTCTTCTTTCCCCCTTTTCTTTCACATAAACACTAGTTTACTTATTAACCCGGCACTTATTATTGTCCACTCTTTCTACATATTATGCACAGCACTGTTTTAACACCATTTGTAACACCTGCCTTACAACTGTATGTTAATGTTGATCTTGTAACTTGAATGCAACTTGAACATGACTCGTCCCTCTCCCCCACCTCTCCCCTCCCTCTCCTTTCCCCTTTTCTTTCTCATAAGCACTTGTTTACTTATTAAAGTGTCACTTATTATTGTCCACTCATTCTATCTATTATGCGCAAGACTGTTGTAACACTGCTTGTAACACCTGCTTTGCAACTGTGTGTTAATGTTGATCTTGTAACTTGAATGTTTAATGTTTCACTCCTATTGTACCCCTTCCCCTAGGTCTCACTGGGAGATGAGTGACTTGTCGCTGAGTGTGCCTTCTTGGTGAAACATTTCAATAAATAAATAAATATTTCTACTATTTCTCTCTCACCCATGTCATATCTCATATTTATGCAATGCCAGTGAGGATACATTCTGATATGTATGTATACACACCAAAACACAGTGAAGTCAGAGTACTTTCTCACCAGAATGGCCTTTCTTGAGGTGAAAAGGAATATCAGCTCTCGTCCTCTCCCCCTAACAAAGTGAAAGAAGC
The DNA here is from genome assembly GCA_016271365.2 of Neoceratodus forsteri. Taxonomy (NCBI): domain Eukaryota; kingdom Metazoa; phylum Chordata; order Ceratodontiformes; family Ceratodontidae; genus Neoceratodus; species Neoceratodus forsteri. The sequence continues at coordinate 1,052,668,505 of CM057449.1, forward strand.
TGCTGGTGAAATATTATTCAGCTACAGCTGTCTTCATTTAAACCATACTTGTGATCGATTGTAATGTTTGTTTCCTGTTTGCCAAAACCTTTTACCATCACCAAAATATATATAACCTTCTAAGGACAACCTCCAACCACTGCTGGGCACCACCCAAGAGAGGAGTGGAACTGTGCAACTATCTTGGGCTGTATTTCATCTTGTAAGGATGGTGGCAGTCTGTTCCAGGCTAAGTGGATCTTCCCCAACCCAGGGCTATCACTTTCTACTACCATTACCTCATAGGATACCAGGGAGGAGGAATGGCTAGAGTATGGTGGGCTCTGGAAGGGTGGAGAGGGTGGAACAGAGGCACATTCCTTAACTGGTACCACTACATAATTCCTACATCATGGGCTGGACTGCCAGGAGAAGGCACCTGCAGTAGTGACCAGGGAAGATGTAGGGACCCTCCATAGTGGAGACCCCAAGGATGGTGGTAGAGGACTCCAGAAGAGGATGAAGCAACTTCTGATGGGAGACTTGACTGCAAGGGGGACAGATTTCAGAATAGGAAAGGGGCAGAAGCAAGTTATGTGCATAACCAGCACCATAGCCTGGCAGGATGGGAAGATGGTCCTGAGGCTGTCTAGAGCAGCAGGACAGGAGCGAGATGTAGATGTCATTGTCCTCCTGGGAACTAATGACCTGGCTAGGGGATGGGGCTGGGATAGTGCAGGGAGAGTTTAAGGAGCTGAGGAGGGATCTTAGACAGGTAGCTCACTCAGTGGCTTTTGCTGAGGTGCTGTTTGTCTATGAAAGAGGAAAGGAAAGGGATCTCATCACCAGGAGTTTCAACTCATGGCTGTAGGAATGGTGGAAAGAGGAAGGATTTTGCTGCATTGGGGACTGTGGACCCACCTGGGAGGATAAGGGCCTATATAGGGGTGATGGCCTCCATCCATCTGGTAGGGGAACCGCAGTCCTCAATGGATGGTTTCAGTGTTACTTTGATGAACATTTAAACTAGCTGAGGGTGGTGGTGGAAGGAATCAGAGAGTCAGAAACTGCACCCCCCACACACAGGCTAAAGCAGAGAGTAAGGAGAACTTATGGGAACAGTAATTCCCCCTGAATGCAAATTAATATATGAAACAGGGTGGTACAGATAAAGGGAGAAGGGAATGGGAGCATTAAAAAGAAAGTATGGAAGAAGGAAGGGCAAAAGGAAAAAAGGGAGCCAACAAGCAGAGTGGAAATGAAATCTGGAAGGCCATGTGTGCAAATGCTAGAAGTCTAGGAAATCAGATTCTGGAGCTAGAGGCCATCATGGCCAAAGTCAGCCTCGACGTTGTGGCTGTTTGCTTTTCTTGTCAGATCCAGCACGTGTCTCAATCTGAAGTCATGTTCATTTTTTGTGGAACCCCACACAATGCCATCCATCATGGTTTCAACACCTGGAATGTGCTCAAAAATCATATGAATTATTTTATGGTAAACTTCTGAAGCGGACAGTATCCCATATGGCAGACAAAGAAATCTGTATCTTCCTTCAGGAGTATTAAACATGCATAACTTTGAACTAGTTTTATCTAGCTTCATTTGCCAAAATCCCAAAGAAGCATCCAGTTTGCTAAACCATTTAGCACCAGCAAACTGTGACATTATCTCTTCTCCGCTAGGTAACTTGAAATGCTCCCTTTTTATAGCTCTGTTTAAGTCTCTGGGGTCAAGACATATTCTGAGCTGGCCATTTTTCTTCTCAACTATGACTAAAGAACTCATCCAATCTGTAGGTTCATCAGTTCTCTTGATTACACCTGTGGCTTCCATGCAGTTCAGCTCTTCTTTCAGTTTGTCCCTCAGTGCAAATGGTACTTTTCTGCAGGGGTGTATTACTGGTGGCACTTGAACTTCTATGTTTATTTTGTGCTCCCCAGGCAAACATCTCAGAGCTTTGAGCACATCGCTGTACCCTGTAAATAATTATTCACATTTAACTTCAGCTTGTGATGTCACGACAAACACTCTTCTCACTAAATTGAGTTTCTCACAGGCACTTATGCCTAGAATTGGTTGCACATCCTTCTTTACAATTAACAGAGACACCTTGAACTGTTGGCCTTTGTGCTTCAGAGCTACCATGCAGCTCCCTTTTATTGGAATATTTTCTCCTGTATAACCAGTTACTTTTATCTTGGCTGAGTGAATTTTAGATTTTACATGCAGAGTTTCATAGTCTTGCAATGAAATCAGGTTCACCTGTGCCCCTGTGTCATGCTTGAATATTATGATAGTTTCATTCACAATTAAAGGTACAATCCATTCCTTTTTTTCAGAAGCACACAGCTCCACAGAATCTACAAAGAACTCTTCCGGCTCATCTTCTTCGACAGTGTGAACTTTATTTTGTTCACTTTTCATTTTGCAGCATTTAGCAAAATGGTTATTTTTGCCACACTTACTGCAGGACTTCCCACAGCAGGACAAGCTTTGGGTTTATGGTTATTTCCACATCTACCACATGTTTTCTGATTAGGCTGCTGCTCCTTCTGCTGCTTTGTTTTCGAAAAATATTTCTTGTTTATCTCAAGCTTCTTTAGTGCATGCACAGCACCCTCGTTTTATTTGTTCAGGTCTTTAAGCTGTGATTTGGTAGTTTCAGCAGCTCTACACATGTTTATAGCTTTGTTCAAAGTTAAATCTTGCTCTCTAAGCAGTCTTTCTCTGAGACCATTGTCTGTGATTCCACATATAATTCTATCCTTAATCAATGATTCTTTCAGATCTCCAAACTCACGTTTTGCAGAGTGAATGTAACTCTGATAAATACTGATCAAAGCTATCACCCTTTTTTTGTTGCATTTGAAAAACTTATATCTCTCATAGGTTATGTTTCATTTCAGTAAAAAATACTCTTCAAATTTTTTCATAATTACATCAAGATTCATGTTTTCGCCTTCATTGAACTGGAAACTGTTGTACATGTCTAACACATCTTCCCCAACTACATGTAGAAAGATTGAGGCCTTTGTTTTGCCATCTTCATTTTCAGCACCACTTGCAGTTAAATAAATATTAAACCTTTGTTTAAATCGCTTCCAATTTTCAGCTACATTTCCAGAAAATTGCATACCTGATGGAGGAGTTAGTTTATCCATCTTTTTTTTTCCTCTCATTTTTTTCACCGGGCCATCTCTTCTAGAGTTCTTTTTTATGTTCTTTTCCATCTTTTCAGGTTTTGAGATCCGCTTCTGACACCATGTTTTGCTTGTTAATAATCAAGAAACCAGCATGAGTTTTTACTCATCTTTATTGTGCAGCCATCTTAAACATACTGCTCCAGCCAAGCAAACTTCCCACAACACCCCACACTCTAGGGGCTGCCTACAAATCATCAGCTTCTTACATTTACCTTAGGGACCGTCTAATAAGTATGTTAAATTCCTATAACATCACAGTGGCCATTACTAAGTCATGGCGCACTGAAAATCATGATGGCCATACCAGGCTATATTCTGTTCAAAAAAGACAGGGTGGAAAGGAAAGCAGTGGGTGTGGTGCTTTACAATATGTGAGGGAAAGCATAAACACAACAGAGATACAGGGAACACAGTGGGTGGCAGAGGTACTGTGGGTCACTCTGGACATGGGGAATGTAGCCACTATTTGCAATGGAGTGACCTACAGGGTTCCAGCACAGGGGGAGGAATTAGATAAGGTATTGGTGGAAGCCATTAGCAAGATGGCAGAAAAGGGGGAGGTGCTGCTGGTGGGTGGATTTTACCTGCCAAATGTAGATTGGGGCCTCCCAGCAGCTTCAGCTAGAAGAAGGGACATCCTGAACTCTCTCAAAGGAGTATTCCTCAGGCAACTAGTCAGTGAACCCACTCATGATGGGGCAACAGTGGACCTGGTACTAATTAACCTGAACAGTACTGCAGACATCAAGATGGGAGGCCACCTGGGGACCAGTGATCACCACACAGTGTGGTTCAATATAAGAATGGCTGTGGAATCGAACCACGCAAGGGCGAGGGACCTGGCTTTCAGGAGGGCAGACTTTATAAAGATGAGTAAATACCTCAGGGATGACCTAGTGGGGGGGATGGCCTGTGTGGGGTGGAGAAACAGTGGGAGAAGCTAAAAGGGAGCACAATAAAAGCAACAAACCTCTGCATCAAACAACTGAGCAAAAGCAAGAGGAAAAGGAGACTGCTATGGTTTTCGAATGAGTTGGCTGAAAAGGTAAAGGCTAAAAGAGTAGCATTCAGAAGGTATAAGGAGACACAGAGGGAGGGGATAGGGAGGTGTATCAGGAGAAATACCAGGAAGCAGGGGAAAACAGTATGGAGCGTAAACTCACAAACTTAAGAGAGACTAGACCGGTAGGTAACAGAAGGGGACAAGACATTTTTTATGTATGTACTGTAATTGAAAAGAGGAAGGCTAGGGTGGGATTGTAAGATTAAAAAGAGAAGGGGGGGGACTGTACAGAGGGAGACCAGGAAAAGGCAGACATCCTGAACAAATACTTTTGTTCAGTGTTTACAGTGAAAGAAGAAGGGAAGCAGAGGGGCCACAAAAAAGTAACAGAAGCTTTGGCGGGAGGGAGGTGAACACTAGTCCTTTTTTGGAGGCAAGATCCCTGATGGGACATGCTAATCTGTAGCTGGACAAAGCAGTTGGGCCAGCTGAGGTGAAGCCAAGGGTACTGAGGAAGCTCAGGGAACTACCTCTGATAGTTCTATTTAATAGCTCACTGGAAACATGAGTGGTTTCTGAAGGATTAGAAGAGGGTGGATGTAGTCCCACGACACAAAAGTGGTATCAGGGAGGAGGCTGGCAATTATAGGCCAGTCAGCCTGACATTGGTGGTGGGAAAGCTAATAGAATCATTGCTGAAGGAAAGGATTGTGGAATATCTTGAATCCAGTATGTTACAAGGCCAGGGGTAGCATGGGTTCACAGGGGAGAGGTCTTCTCAAATGAATCTGATAGATTTATTTGACTGAGTGACAAATGATTTAGATCAAGGAAAAGCAGTTGACGTGCCCTACCTAGATTTTAGTAAGGCTTTCGACACTGTTCCACACAGGAGAGTAGTAAGCAAGCTGGGTAGCTTAGGCATGGGTCCAACTGTGGTAAATTGGATCAGAAATTGGTTAGGGGATAGGCGACAAGAGGATGGCAATAAACAGAGTTCACTCAGAGAAAGAGAGGTTACCAGTGAGGTGCCTCCGGGATCTGTGCTGAGATCAGTCCTCTTTAAAGTCTTTATAAGTGACATTGCAAGAGGAGCTGGAAGGGAAGGTCTGCCTCTTTGTGGATTACACCAACATCTACAAAAGGGTGGACATCCCTGGGGTGTGTGTGTGTGGAAAGGATGAGCAGAGATCTGAAAAAACTACAGTCATGATCAGGGGTATGGCAGCTGGGTTTCAATGCGAAAAAGTGTGAAATAATGCACTTAGGGCACAGAAACACAGGAGCAGAGTACAAACTTTGTGGAGTGGTATTGATAACCACCAAGCAGGAAATAGACCTCTGGGTAATCATATCAGATGACCTAAAACTGGCCAGGCAGTGTGACAAGGCTGTTGGAAGGGCTAGTGGGATGTTGGGGTGCATAGGGAGGGTATCGCCAGCAAAAAGAGGGAGGTGGTGTTGCCTCTGTATAGATAACTGGTAAAATCTCATCTAGAGTACTGTGTCCAGTTCTGGAGCTCACATCTCTGGAAGGACATAGACAGAGTGGAGGCAGTCCAAAGGATGGCAACTAAAATTGTGCAGGGTCTCCATTAAAAGCCCTAAGAAGAGAGACTAAAAGACCTCAATATGTACACCACACAACAGAAGAGGGAGAGGAGATATGATAGAGACTTTTGAATAGCTTTGAGGGGTAAATAAGGTAGAGAAAGGGGGTATTTCTAAGAAGGACTGGTGCTCAAGAACAAGAGGATATGTGATGAAGCTGGAGGAGGTAGATTCAGGAGAGATGTGAGGAAGTACTTCTTCACAGAAAGGGTGGTGCATTCGGTGAAAGCAGTAGTGGTATTCAAGAATACATGGGATAAGCACAAGGGAATCATAGTGGAAGGGGAGAGGGAGAGCTGTAGATCGGGCATGGTCCATAGTAATAGTGTAGGTAGGGAGGAATGGCTAGACTGGAAGGGCCAAGCAGTCCTTATGTGTCATCAGATTCTATGTTGCTATATTTCTGTGATTGCTGCATTATGAGAGTGGCTGTGAATCATGGGGCAGTGAGCAAGTAGTTGGTAGGGGAGTGATCAGAATAAGCTATGAGCCAATTGAGCAGGTTGGGAAGTAATTGGAATGGGCAGTGGGTGATGGAGGTGATTGCAGCATCACAGGTGTGAGTGTGGCGGCCTAGAGAACGGTATCTGAATGGAGTTGCTCACCATACAGAAGAATGCTCAGATAGAAAGGAGAGGCAGATGCACAAATACTGTAGTGTTTCTCAGGCAGTAGCAGGGGTGGTAGAAGCAATCTGTGCGATTGTGATACTGTCTGGCACTATCTGGGGGAGTTGTAGCAGTTGAAAATACCACCACAGTTTAAGATGATCAATCAGTATAGCAAACAATCTTGAGAGAACACAGACAAGTCATCTATAAGTAGTGGCAACAATATTTCCCTTACTGTAACTGCTCAGTTTATGCAGTGCAATTTTAAATGAGTAATACAGTCAGCATGTGCAAAAACATATGCTGTGCAGAGTTTTGATTTGTGTATGTAGTCTTAGTGTGTTCCCTTTGCCTGCTATTATCAGTTTTTTTCTAAATTGGCCTACCAGTTTTATGGTAGTTTTATGGTCCCTGGGGAGCTCCATCTTAGCATGGTGTATTGCTCTTCTTGTTCCTTCAATGCCCCCTGTCCTGTGTGACAGTGATGTATCTGGGATCATGGATTCAGCAAGTACTGCTTTAGATTCCGTTTTACAACAGCAGAGCTGCAATATTGAGTAATTTTCCTTATCCAGTGAGCACTGATGGTTATAGTTACAGTTTAGCAAATACTTGAGGACTAGTTGAGTAGGTCATTCTGTAAGAAAACAGCTAGAGTCTTTACTAATTATAGCACTGGGGTGATTTGTGTGTTTTTGTGGCTGCATATAGTATGATGAAAATGTTTTAAAAAGCAAAAAATTAACTCCTGCTGGTTAGACCAGACACAAATAGAAAACAAAACTTTTGAAGTAGAGCTTTTAGTGGAGGCCATAAGCACATCAGGCTCCCATCTCTAGTACTTGCTGTATCAGTGGTCCTAGATGCATCACTGTCACATGGGACAGGAGGCATTGTAGGAAAAAGAACAATAAACCATGCTAAGACGGAGATCCCCAGGGGCCATAAAAACACATAACTAGCAGGCTAATTTAGAAAACTTTTAATAGCAAACAAAAGGAAGGACACACCAGGACTACACACACAAATCAAAACACTCTGCATGACATATGTTTTTTGCAAATTCTAACTACAGTACTCCTTTAAGTGCAATTTCATGCTGGTTTGTAGAATTGTTGGCTTCATTAGCTGGGAATGTCAGTCTGGATAGCTTCTCCTGATGAAAATGCTGGCAAATGGCCCTGCAGTAATTCCCCCAGCAGTAAGCAAGTTACTCGGGATTTATCTACAGGAAAGAGTCTACTGCCTCCACAAGACATGCTATCTCCCTCCTGTCTTATGCATTTATCGAATCTCCTAACTGTGGGAAAGAAACAGCTTTTAAAAACTGTTGAACCCCAATCAGCTATACATGCAGGGATGTGGTGTCCGATACTGAATAGAATTATTAGTTCCTTGATAAGTTAAAAAAAAAAAATCCATCAGTCAGTAAGTAGACAGGCTTCTCCTATACGGATCAAAAACAGCAGTCAGGCCTGAAATAATTTAATGTAAAATCATTTTTATTCAAGGGGACGCAATGTCACCTTAAAGAGCCTCTGGCATCGCAGGACAAATATTGAAGAACGCATTATTTAGACAGAATTTGACTTATAATTCAGATGTTTCTTGTATCTATTTTCCCTGTATTCTTTATTACAAATGACAGTTGTGTGAAAACAAGATCTCTTGTTACTTGTTCTTCAGCAGGCCTGGCTGCTTGTGTGCAAGTCTTTTACTGTGACATCATAGTCATTTCTACATCAACCAGTTGTGATGTCACAGGAGCGGCTTAAGATGTAATTTGTAGACAAGCAGCCAGAGCAGGTGAGGACCTAATGACTGAAATTGTCTTCATGAAAATTTCAGAAGTAAAAATGTGAAAGGAAGTTAAGTACTATATACGAAATATAATTGTAAGCACCCTCTGGGAGCTTTCTAGTTAATTGTTTTTCCTAAGTGCAGCTAGGCTGGTTGCTAGATGTAGCTAGGCAGAACAAGCTAATGGTGCCACTAGGTCTGGGATTTGAGCTTGCTTAAATAGGAGAGAGATTATTTTTCTGGAGGATTCTGTAAGGGGATAGAAGAGAGAGAAGTCAAGGGGTTCAATCTGCAAGATCGGCAGGAGAGCCGTGGCGGGTCCAGGGTGGGACACTCACCACCCTGGCCCTTCTCCCTCAAAGATTCACGTAAGGGAAGTTCAGCAGTTCAGGCCATAAAAGTGAAGGAGGACAAGTTGGAGCAGAAGGCTCATGGGCCTGTCTATGCATTTGGGAGCCGAAGCCCGGGGAGAAAGAAAGAATAATGGAGGCCCACCAAGTGAACTTCAGCACCATGGCAGGGTAAGCACCGATCGGACAACAATTTCATAACATAGGATAAACTCCACTCATACAAAGTATTCTTATTTAGCTTAAAAGCAGCTCTTCTTTATTTTTCAAAATTCACACTAAAGATTCTGGGCAACAGTTTCGTAGCCAAAACGCCACTTCTTCGGGCCCTCATATACAGTGTTGTTTTTCTGATTCTGCTGTTAATTTACTTGATGTTTCAATACAATACTCCATATGAATCCATTTAAATGCACATCTTCATATAATATATATTAGCTTCACCACAGGAAGATCTTTATGCCTCCACTAGCACTTCGTGCTTCACATTACATTGTGTTCTTCTTGCTGCTCTTTAGTCCTTGACTCATGCCATTCTAGTTTCTTTTGGAGTTTATCCTATGTTATGAAATTGTTGTTTTATTGAATGTTGCTACATAGGATGACCCAATTATGTAAGTTTTAAGACATAAGGAGGGCAATCTAAACCGATAGTCAGTGGATAAGCACTGATGGGGCCATTTTAATTGCAGTAGTCTTGCCCATGGGTGAGTGAATTTTGTGGAGTCAGTGTGTGTCCTATGGGTGGGCCTGCTATGGAAAATTGTGCCTGGGGTCTGGGGCACAGTCCATAGGTGGCAGACTGTACTGTTGGGGGTGTAGTGTTGGCAGTACTACCCCAATTGCCCTGGCAGGTGGCCGCTGCAGAGTTGGAATTCCTGAGCAGGGGAATGGTTGGTTGGGACCTGGCGGAATGGCAGACTGCCAGGATGCTCCATGTGGCATGGCCATTAGTCCCCTGGGTGAAGGCAGTCCAGAAATTAGAATTGCTGCATGAGCAGAGGTGCTGTTGGTTTCAGGACTAGGATAGATGCTTGGGAAGCCATTCTAAGCATATGGCATCAGCAATTGGGTACCTGGAAGGTCTTCGGTGGTTCTGTTCTTGCTAAACAACACCATTTTGACTGTATTTAAGACCGTGAAGTGAAAGAAATACTCAAGGAATTGTAAGGTATCCCCCAGTGGAGAAAGTGTATGGGAAGCCCAAGTTTGGAAAGAGGGATTGGAACAGTAGAAACATCTCATGCTGTCATAGTCCCTAGAAAGTGTCCAGTGTTGAGAGACAAGGAATGGAAATGAAGCCAGAGAGGCCAGGGTAAGGAATTGGACTGACAGAAGGAATGTGAAATAAAAGTACTTCTAAGTGCAGGCTACCTCTAGATGTGGCCTGATTTGGCCCACTGGATTGCTTCTGTCAGGAATGTAGCCAGATCGGCTTGAGGGATGACTGCATGAAATAATTTAGTCTGTTAGCATGAGACTGCTGCAGAAGAATCCGGTGCCCATCTGTGGATGCCCCCACGGTGTGCGTTACCCTCTGCTCCATGGAGTGACTGTTCCTGTTTATCAACTGTTCATTAAATGGGATCTCCTGTTTTCTGCAGTTTTGGTGTTTGCCTCCTATTTTCTAAAATAACTTTTTGCTGCTATTGAAGTTTGCCCCCACAGCCTTTCCCAGTGTGTTCCAGGGTTGATTCCTGAGAACCATTGCACCATCGAAGAGGATGTTGAGAGGCCTGTCTAGTGAAGACTGTCTAAAAAGGCTAGTGGGTGAAGTTGGCATGGTCAGGCAGGTGAAGGTCTGCATCCTCCTACAAGTGTGTCATCTCTGCATCATCTGGCAGCCAGGGGGACACCCCAGATGGAGTTAATCCATCACCAGCACCACCCGAGGAAATCCAGGTACTCTTTTCCTGTTATTATCTCTGGACTGTGATTACTTTGTTGTACCGTGCCCCCCCAGGACATTTACCACCTGGATACCCCTACATGCGGGGAGGGGGGGTCTTACAATGTGGGGACTTGTTCGGGATGTTGATTTTAGGGTGCCTTGGAAATGGTGGACTTAAAATTGGGGGCTGGACAAGCTGTGGAAGTCCCCCTTTCCTGGACTATTTGATTGTGCAAACAAAATTGCGCACGTGGATGTGGACATTTTGTGCCTTTTCCGAGATGCTGCATTTGCCATCTGCTTCTGTCTGTATCACCTAGACGGACAGCACATGTGGACCTTGTGGGAGCAGACACTGTACCATGGGCATTGCCCCTTTGACCCAGAGCTTAGGTACATGGGTGTATGGACTGACGAATATGCAATGCCTCATGTTTATGAACTAAATCGCAATTGATGGAGAGACTTTTTAATTGTTTGTGGATAATGGGCTTTTGGGGATGAAAATGCATTTAAAATGTGTGTGGCTGAATGACTGTTTATCCACAGTTAATTTAGTGTGTATTTAATTGTTTCAATAGTGCACTTTCAATGCATTGGTATAAGTTGCACTCTATATTAAGGTGCTTTTCTGAAATCTGGGCGAGTCAATGTGTGGATGGATGTAAGTCTGGGTGTGAGTGGTTAGATGATGGTTTCAAATTAGTAAAATATTTAGTCTTTAAGAGTTAGTGGTGTACCTGAATATTGCACCTGATGTTTGCCTGTTGGTTGTGTGAGTTGGAGAGTAAATGAATGGCAGTCTGAGTATGGCTGGATGACTGGTTTGAAATAGTAAAATGTTTATATATTGCATAATTTTACTGCAGTAGGCTAGTGTATGGTGTGTAGTTTAAATAATTCTGTTTAAGCTGTTCTAGTAAATGTTCAAGGTTATGCCTATTTATGGGGGAACTGTGTATTATTGTCCTATTCCTGGCAGCAGTACTACTTCTATTAGCTTGGGAATTAAGTGGTGTAGAAAGATTACAGTGATAGTCGAGGGATGGATGCCACTGCTGCAGCACCTGGCAGGTGACCGTGGGAACCAGCGGGCGGGTCCCCAGTATGACCCAGTATAAGATGGTAAAGTGTAGGTTGAGGCAAAGTCTTGTTTTAGAGTGTATGAATTTTCACCTTCTTGGTGGTATAACTAATATGGTGTCCTGGTCCTTTGGGGAAAGGAAAGTGTGGATATCTCTCCTCTGGGGGGCTGGTGGTGAGGCCTGGTCAGGCGTTCACCTGGGGTTGAATGTTTTGTGTGGGGGGAAAGTGTAAGCACCCTCTGGGAGCTTACTAGTTCATTTTGTTTGCGAAGTGCAACTAGGCTGGTTGCTAGGTGTAGCTAGGCAGGAAGAGCTAGTGGTGCCAGTAGGTCTGGGGTTTTGGCTTGCTTGCTGCAGGCAGGGGGCCCAACTCCTAGAGGATATAAATAGGAAAGAGATTATTTTTCTGGAGGATTCCATGAGGGAGGAGGAGGAAAGAGAGAAGTCCAGGGATTTGGCCAGCAAGTTCGACTGGAGGGCCACGGTGGGGCCAAGGTGGGCCGCTCCCCACCCTGGCTCTCCTTCCTCGAAGATCCTCATCAGAGAAGTGCGGCGGTTTGGGCCATGAAAGTGAAGGGGTAGAAGTTGGAGCAGTAGGCTTGTGGACCTTTCAGTGCATTTGGGAGCCGAAGCCTGTGGACAAAGAAAGAATAATGGAGGCCTGCCAAGTGAACTTTAACACCTTGGTAGGGTAAGCACAGATGGGGCCTTTTAAACTGAAATAGTGTTGCTCATGGGCAAGTGCATTTCATGGAGTCAGTGTGTGTCCTGTGGGTGGGCCTACTATGGTAAATTGGGCCTGGGGCACAGTACAGAAGTGGCAGACTGGACTGATGTGGGCATAGTGGTGGCAGCACTACCCCATTACTGCCAGCCAGTGGCCACCACAGAGTTCGGACTCCCAAGCTGAGCAGCCTGTGGAGGCAAGGAATTGTCCATGTGAGGAATGGTTGGATGGGACACTGGCGGGGTGGCAGACTGTCTGGGTGCTCCATGTGGCATGGCAATTAGTCCCCTTGATGAAGGCAGTCCAGAAATTGAAATCGCTGCATGAGCGGAGGTGCTGTTGGTTTCAGGGGAGGCCAGACCCCCCCCCAAGCAGGAGTGACTCTGGTATCCACGTTCCTGTACAGTACTTCCTATATTTAGGGGCTATTGTGAGCATGATGGGGTTCTCCCCTTATCACATGCCTGCTCCCCTGCCTCAGTTGGAAGTTCTGTGCTGCCTAGGGCCCCCCACATGCCATCCTCCTCTAGCTTCTCATGGAGAGGCTACAGGAAAGAGACACTGTCCTTCCCATACCCTGCACCTCAAGTATAAACAAATGTTGCAGGGAAGTAGAGCTAGGTCTTCCAGAAATTCTCCTTAGTGAGAGAACTTGTTAGGCAATCTGGCCAGGACCTGATAGGTCAAGAAATGCCATAGATGTACTGATGCACTCAAGACCACCCACTCATTTGCATGGGTTTGAGTCACTGGACCAGAGATGACAGTTTGACTACTGGCTCAGCGGGTATCACTCCTAGACTAGCCAGTGCTCTAGGACATGGATTCCCTGATATTTTCTGCTCCAACCAGGAGAGATAATTTTAGGGAGTGCCATCAATGTGCCTTGTTCTTTCCGTTTCCTGATGTTGCCTGTGTATGATGTTGATGTGACCACTGACAAACATGTTTGACACTGGCTGCTTCTTCCATCTTCTCTCTTTCTCTCTCTCTCTCCCTCCAAATATGCCTACATGCTGCAAAATCACTGGTGCCACCCTGCATGCCTCATTTTTTGAATAGTCTGCCCACTGTCATCTATCCACACTGTACTCAGTCATGCATGAGAGTTACTTCCACTGCTGGCCATCTTGGACTGGGCCAGACTGATAAGCATAAACTGTAGACTCTCAAGATCCACAGCTGGGGGCATAGTGAGGTGCACCTAATATTGATGTGCACACTCAGGGTTTCTGTCTTGCTGCCAACTTTCAAGTTCAGAGGCTCAAGACATGGAGCGATGAACTGACATCACATCTGGAGGCCATTTTGTCCTTCCAAATTGGCAATTCATGCATGATCACTTCTGGTGGCCATTTTAGGGGTGGCGGCCAGACAGTCAGCCATCTTGAATGAGGCCTACATGCACTCTGACTCTCGGGTGTTCATTCTGTGAGTAGGGACAGAATAATAAGCTGTATGGACTTTCCCTTCTTCCTGAAAATTTTACCATGCAGAGGAAGGAAATGAGTTGTCATGCAGTACGATAAATGCCTTATATTATCTATGTTTTGTCCATACCAGCAAGCTAATCATACTATGCCTCTGTCTCTCTCTCCCCCCCCCATGTTCTTCTTGACAGATGGGTAAAAACAAGAAGTGCACCACATGCAATGTACCACTACTCCCCCATAAACTCAGCCCATGCTGTCTGGCTTGTTAAATGAGGAGTCTGAACTCTCCAGTGGGCAATCTTCATCTTCAGATCCTCTCCCATGGACACAGGGAATACTAATTAGCATGAACAGTACACAGACCCCACAGCCTTCATGATTCAGACACAGCTGGCCATGGCAGCAATGATGGAAAGTCAATAGTCCTTCATGTTAAAAGCGATGGAATGTCTTTTTTTTTTCCCCTAATTGTTTAACCAGGTGAGACACACTAAGCTGAAAGTTTGTTTACAGGTGCAACCTGGAAGCACAGGGAAGTTGTTTACAGGTGCAACCTGGGAGCACAGGGAAGTTAAATGACTTGTTCAGGGTCACACAGTATGCAAGTGGGGGCTGTGGGATTCAAACCCAGGTCTCCAGATTTGCAGCTCAGAGCCTTAAACCACTGTGCTATACTGCCTCCCAAAGGCCTCTGGAGGCTATGTCAAATCCTAAACCTCAAGGACCAACACAGAACTCTACCAACTCACCAGCTGTTCCAGCCACAAATCCAGACATGAACCATTCACCTCTGCACCTTCCTCAGCCTGATCTCAAGAGCCCAGCCCCAGATAAAGAGAAGAGAGCCGAGCCTGGGGATGAATACGAATATGAATCTGACAGTGAGGAAGAATCTATGGTGCAGGAAGAACCTTCCCTAACTTCAAAACATTGTTATTTTGAAGCTGTGCCAGAGTACATAAAACTGATAAAGATGATCATGGGATATGAACTACCACCACCTCACCCCGAGAGCAAGCTGGACCCTATGATCAAGCCCAAACACAAACAAACAGAATTTTTCTCCATCTATCCAGCCATAGATGAAGTCTTTGCTAAAGAATGGGAAGCAGCTGACCCAGCCTGGATACCAGAGAGAAAGTCACTGGATCGCATGCACCCTATTCAAAAGGACAGGCTCAGGCTGTGGTGCACCTCCCCATGGTGGACTAACAGACTGCAGCAGTATGTAAGAAAATCATTCTCCTAGCTGAAGGAGAGGTGGCCCTGGCAGACCCCACTGACAGAAAGCTGGAGGAGATGCACAAAAAGACATTGGAAATTGTGGGCCTGGCAGCCAGGGAAGTCACTATGACCATCTATGATACAGGGGTGCAAGTAAGATGAATGGAAAAGCTGGCTAAGAATCTGATGCCTAAGTCACATGATACTGACCTAGTCAACTACACCCTGCAGACTGCTGGGTACTTGGGGGACATGGCCACGAATGCACTGAATCTCAATGTGAGAATGGCGGCAGTGGCAAATAGGTCAAAAAGCTTACTATGACTGAGGCTGTGGGAGGCAGACAATGACTTCAAGATACTATTCCAAAAACTCCCCTTCAAAGAGGGGCATCTGTTTGGTGAATGCCTAAAGTAGTTCCTGAAACTGAGGGAGGAAGGGAAAGACCTATGTAAGGATAAGTCTTGAAAGTCTGCATACTTGCTGTCCTTTCAGAGCTGATTTCAAAACAATAGAAATCAGCAGAACAAAAGGTGCAACTACTAATTCCAGGGCAAGGGGTACAGTAACAAGTTCTCTTACTCATTCAATAACAACACCAAATTCAAGAACGAAGGTAATCCATGAAGAGGAAGATTCAACAGCTCTAATGGAAGAAATGGCAAGCAATTCCATCAGTGATTATGCCAAAGCTATGGCCATCCCACTACTGACTCTGCCAAAATGCACACCTCCCACAGAAGGGTCATTTGTCATTATTTAAGGAGACATGTAGTCAACCACCATGGACAAATGGGTAAGGGAGGTCATATCATAGGGCCATGCCATAAAGTTCAGGAAAAAACAATCGGTAGGGCCAGTTTGACACTGGGATGCATTACGAGAGATATCTCCAGCACAAGGAGTGAGGTTGTGTTGCCACTGTATCCCTCACTGGTGAGACCCCACCTGGAGTATTATGCCCTGTTCTGGAGGTCACACCTCAGAAAGGACACAGACAGAGTAAAGGTAATCCAGAGGAGGGTAATTAAAATGGTGCAGGGCTTGAACCTAAAGTCCTACAAGGAGAGACTGAAGGATCTCAACATGTGCATCTTAGAGGAGAGGAAGAGGAGACATGAAATAGATCTACAAGAATCTCAATGGGGTGAACAGAGTGCAGGAGAGGAGTCTCTTTCAAATGAGGAAGAGCACCAGGACCAGAAGGCATGGGATAAAACTGGAGGGGGGGAGAGGGTGGGAGGAAGTACTACTTCACTGAAAGAGTGGTAGATGCCTGGAATTGACTGCCAGCAGAACTGGTGAAGGCAAAAACAGTAGGTGGCTTCAAGTATGCATGGGATAGACATAGGGAAACATTAGTAAATAGGCAGAGAGGAGGGAGGGTCATGGGACACTGGTTAGGTTCTATGGAGGCAGACTGGGTGGGCCAAGCGGTCCTTTTCTGCCAACAACTTCTATGTTTCCAAAAAGCATTCAGGAACAGAACTGCAATCTTGCCAATATCAAAGAGAAAGGCATCACCACAACAAGTAAACCTCATACTGAACAAATTGCTCATAAGCAGAGCAATATAACCAGTACCAGTGGAAGAGAGAAGAAGAGGAATCTACTCCATCTTTTTTATGGTCCCAAAGAAGACGGAATACGTGTGGCCAGTGCTAGATCTAAACTTTTTAAATCAATTCATAAAACCATGACACAAGTTCAAAATGGAAACCATCACACTAAGGACCATTACACAAGGTGACAATCTGACACCCATCAACCTCAGGGAGGCATACCTCCAAGTACCTGTGAACCCCTCACACTACAGGTTTCTAAGATTCCACATCATGGCACAATACTTTCAATTTTAAGCCCTACCCTTTGATTTAGCGTCAGCACCAAGGGTACTCACAAAGATCTCAGCTGTAATTGCAGCTAGCCTGCATGAGCAGAGCATACACATAATCCTGTACCTGGGTGACTGGCTGATCAGGACCTGGTTTTAGGCACAATCAGACAGAGATACGCAGACATCACTCCAGACACTAACATCTCCTGGTTGAGTGGTCAATGAGGACAACAGCTCCCAAATACCAAGCCAGTGAATCCAGCACCTTGGGGGTTGGGGGATAGAAAATCTCAAGGGTCTGGTATGACCAGCACAGAAAAGGAGAGAAAACATGTTGTGACAAGCAGCACACCTGAGCAAGAAGCATTCAGCATGTATGTCACAAGTGTTGCAGTTGCAGGGATCTATGGCATTTTGCATAGATCTGGTACCGTGGGCAAGATGGAAAATGTGCCTGCTGCAGATTCTAGCTACCCCATACAGCACAATTTCAATGGAAAATCTGCACACGGAAAAGGAATTAACCAGAATGGTGATCAAATCCCTCTGACTGTGGATGGTACAGAACAACCTCTTGAAAGGCATACCTCTGGAGGTCCAGCACGACACAATAATAGATAGATATGAGTCTGTTCAGATGTGTGTGTGTGTGTGTGTGTGTGTGTGTGCATCCATAGGGAAGAAAGTAGTGTAAGGAAAATGGAGAAGGCTGGAGACATCCATGCCCATCAATGAGTTGGAAATGAGGTCAGTGTACAATACTCTGATGCCATTCAAGTCAAACTTGACAGGCAAATCAAAACTCATCTACATGAACAACAAGGCAACTGTGGCCTACATCACAAGGCATGGCAGAAGATGGAGCTGAAACTGTTGGCAGAGGTCTCCAAGCTCATGACATGGGCACAACAAAATCTCTCACACATCACAGTCATTCACTTAGCAGGAAGGCTAAACATTATGGCAGACTGGTTAAGCAGACAGCAAATCCATCTATGGGAGATCATAACTGTGGATGGAAAAATTGATAATACCCAGTATGGATTTACTAAGAACTGAGCAGTGTCACTAAGCTAATTGCCTTTTATTAAACTATTAGTGAACTACTAGATTTAAATATTTTGAGCGATATGGTTTACCTTGATTTTGCTAAGGCCTTTGACAAAATGCCACACAGAAAGCTAATTATGAAAGTAGGTGGCATGGGTTTACCAGCCTGATGAAGTGGATAGGATGTTGTTTGGGCAGGAGGTCACAGGCTGTAAGAATAGGGGATTCTGTGTCAAAAAACATTGGGGTAATGAGTGTAGTATCACAGGGCTCAGTCTTGGGTCCAGTTGTTTTCACGCTCTATATATCAGACATGCACAAAGGAATTAAAAGTAATGTTAAGTTTGCAGATAATACAAAGTGGGCAGTCTGATGTTATCTGATGAAGATACAACAAAGGTACAAGAGGATCAGGATAGAATACAAACATGGGTGGAGATATGGAGTGTGAATTTCAACAAAGATAAATGTGCATAATGCACTTTGAAAGACAGGACCCCAAGAAACAATATCAATTGGGCAATCACATCCCACAGGAAAGAGATTGATAGTTTTAAAAGGCTATTAGATAGCTACAGTACATGTTGATGATATCTGAGCAATCCACTCAGCAGTGGGGGAATAGGCATGAAGGACTACTTAGGTCTATTCCTATTCTTTATTAACCTTAGGAACCTTAGCAATCTTAGGAGTGGTAGTTCCACCCCAAAATATTTAAGCTAATACAAAGATGATGGAGGCCCATTCTCATTGGCTTGATGCCAACCAGCAAAAATATGTAGGTTGACTAATTATTTTCCAGGTTTAGGGGGCATCGATCAATGGGCATAGATGCCTTGTCTATTCTATGGACTCTTGACAGAGCATACATATTTCCACCATTTCCTCTTAACCCACAATTCTATAGTAAAATCAAACAGTCTAGGTGGATCATAATCATAATGCACCAGTGGCCCAGGTGGGTGTGATTTGCCACGGTGGTCTAGATGGCTTTGGATCACCCCGGGCACTTACTATACAGGACAGACATCTTGATGCAAGGACCAGCTGGACATTCCAGTCCACACAACCTTAAACTTATAGTCTGGCTCCTTAAAGGGAGAGGCAGAGGCTGCTAAAAGCACAGTATCACGAGTCTGTCATAAATACCATGATGCAATCCTGAAGGGCAACAACCTCATACACCTATGGGAGGCAGTGAAGAATTTTTTTAAAGTGGTGCGCGATGAATGGCATAACTCCAGACACAGCATATATCCACAGGTATTACTGTACCTACAACAAGGACTTCTAAAGGACTCTCCCTGTCATCACTAAAGGTCCAGCTATCAGCAATAGGGGAAGCTATGGGCTGCATTGGAGACACAGCCTCGGGGGCACATCCAGATGCCATAGGTTTCCTGGAAGTCACAAATAATATCAAACCCCAAACTAAAGCAGTAACAGCACCCTGGGACCTCATGATGGCTCTGAATGCCCTGACAAAATGGATGTTCAAACTGATTAAGGACATTGACTTATTCTTTATGAGACTACAGACCTCTTTCTTGGTGGCCACGTGCTACACTTGCAAGATAGGCAAGCAAAGGGCTCTGTCAAGTAAAAAAACGTTCATCCAAATCACACATGAAGGGGTAACACTAAGAATGGTACCAGTATTCACACACACAGTATCTTCAGTTCCATGACAATCAGACAATAGAGCTTCCAACATTCTGCTCAGAACAGACCAACATCAAAGAAAGAGCCCTTCATATGTTGGATGTTAAATGAACACTATCCACATATCTCAACAGGACAACTAGTTTCCAGGAGTCCAAAAACTGTTCCTAATCATGCAAGAACACAAAAAGGGCAGGGTGGCAACAAAAGCTACAATGTTCAGTTGGCTTAAGAGGATAATCCAACAGGTATACAAGCGCCACCACCTGATTCCATCAGAAGGTATCAGGCCACACTCTATCAGAGCAGTGGATATGTGTTGGGCAGAGAGGAACCTGGCCTCAGCTGTTGAGATATGCATGACAGCCACATGGTCCACTCTACATGCTTTTAAAAGATATTACAGGTTGGACAGTACTATTGCTCAAAGGGCTAGCTTCAGAAATAAAGTCCTCATAGCCACCACCCTTACAGACTCTGAGCATGCTCACTCTGACCCACCTTCTTGATGAGTACTGCTGATTACGACACCCAGTCTGTAGGAAACGTACTGAAGTGCCATCAATAAACAGTACACAAAATAGAGGATAATGCATGGTTGGCTGTCCTTAACAAGCATGGGTAGCCATCGAGAGGTTGTCAGTGGTGACCGTTTAAACCTGGAGAGCGAAGCTCGAGAGGTTTTGGTCACCATAGCAACCTTAAGACTGCTGCTCCAGCTTATTATGAGTAGCTGACCATACATTGTCTTTTATAGTGTATGGTATGCTATCACACTAAAATCGATTGACATTAGAAGCTTGATAACATAATGACTCTTGTTTTTTAGTTTATTTTCTCTCCACCGCTCTCCTCTTACATAGCACTCACCACCTGGGCCGCTTCTGAGTTCGGGAGCGTTAGCATAAAACACATGAGCGTCCACATTTTAAGTTGTTATGCTGCACTAGGTAAATAGCTAGTGCAGCACAACAAACTAGCTGATGTAGCTAGTACAGCATAACAACGTTTTAGGATGGATGGATTTCCATCCATAACAACGTTCCACCATACACTGTAACACAATAATAGTTTACTCATCTGGCAAAGATGATTGTATTAGTCAATCATTGAAAAACAGCAAAGGTGGCACTCCAGAAAGGAAAACTATGACGCTCGTAATATGCAGTGCAAGGTGAGTTTATTTAGAACATATACTGGAACACTGATTGCTAACCCCAGCACTTCAACCACGTGATTGTATTAGTGTATATCCATGGCACTCCAGGGCCTGCCCAGACAGAGGAGTGAAGTTCCAAAGCCAATAAATGCAAATGATTTCTACCCAGCATACCATATGGGCTGGTATGTTAGTTGTAATTTGTAGGAAATGAAGGAATGTCTGTAGAACTCAGTATGGGCTGGCCTCATTCTGTCAGTCTAGTAATGATCACTGGTAAAAGTCTACAAGGTTCATAAATGTGTTTTGAGGCATATTCTATCAGCTTGGGAAGATTCTAACTGAGGAATATGGGAGCACGGGGAACTTAGTGGGCATTTAAATTTCATTATAGGTCACATGTCCATCTATCAGCCTATCAGGTGAGCATAACTTAATCTGTAAGGTATTGGAGTGTTGTGGATATACACTAACACAATCATCCTTACCAGGTAAGCAATCGGCCAATATAGTGGTGCAGCAGAACCATGGTTAGAGCTGAGTAGGCTCCTTAATGTTAAACCTCAATTTTAAGCCACTTAGAACTTGACCTTCTTTGGACCTAAAGGCCTAAAAATTGACATGCACACCCTTTTTGTGGCAGGAGTTACAAAACTGCCATGGTTAGTAACATTTATTACAATAGTCTATGAGTTACAGAATGCATGCAAAATGGAAAATTATGTTTTTAAAACTCTTTTTTTTTTTGTTGATTGTTAAGTATCAAATGGCAAAGATTTGAAACATTAAACTTTCAGTTTCATCTGATCCTGTCCCAAGAGTGGTGATTTGGGTGTTTAAGGAACACAATATTAGAAATGGCAAAGTTATATTTATTTTAAGGTACAGTGGCTGTACAGCTCAGATAATTTTTTTTCTCACTTTTCTATATGGTGTCATGTGTCAGTTGAAAGTGTGGTCAACGATGCAAAAACATGACTTGCAAGTTGTTGTACAGATGTACATAGTCAAAAATGTAGTTCCAGCCAGCTCTGTGGTGCTGAGCGGCCAGGGACTGCACTGGTGCCCTGTTGACCCAGGTTCACACACAAACCACAGATATCAGGAGCAGAGGCCAGCAGGGAGGGTGCAAAGCATCTGCACATAGGGGGCTTGATTGTCAAAGGGTGATGCGAGGCTTGCATCAAGACCTGCGTCACACTCATTTTTTGGTGCAGCTGCACCAAACATCTTTGATGCAACTGCACCCAATTTTAGTACATTGGGCAAAGTTGTAACAGTTTCACCAGTTTACAGCAGCTTGTGCCAAATATTTGGCACAGGCCCTGTAAAAAAGGTCCCAGAAATGGCACAAGCTAGCCCAGGGGAAAGCTGGTCTAACTTGCAGCATTTGGCACTTGGGATAGAAAATCCCGATCGCTGGCCAAGAGAGTGCCACAAGCCCCATGCACCAAATAATCGGTGCACCAGGGGCTTGCAGCATTCTTGGGACTTTGAAAATTAAGCCCATGCTCTCCTCCCAGGGAGAGGATTTAGCACTGTACCACTCACTGAATGACACCTGTTGGTGGCATGGTGGAGGCACCACTGGAGCGTGGGTAAACCCAAATTGCCTGGAGTCCCCCCAGGAGCATTGTAAGCATGCACATTCACACAGAGGGAGGTGAGCTGGATGAAAATGGTGGAGAACAAGTGGCAGAATGATGAGCGGGCCTGCCACCACCCTTGTCCACCAGGCACATTGAAAGAACAGGCCTTCATAACCATATTGCGGGCAATTCTGTAAAGGAATTAAATCACGAGGATTTCAGTTTTTCAGATAATGACAAAGGGTAATGGATTTGTTGTTTTTGAATCGAGATCCTTTGAAATTAGCATGTTTGATCTTATATCAGGAGGTGCAAATACTGAACTTGTCTGTAAGCAAGAAAAACACTGTAGTCAGAGGTATTTGAACTGTGGTACTGTAACTATTTTTAAGACCCTTGACTTGTGGCATGGTGAGAGGGGGAATGCTGCTAGATGCTCAGGACTGTACAAAAAAAAAGACCACTTCAAGGCTTTAGCAATGCTCGTGAATTGTGAAACTGAAAATGATAAAGAAGTGGCACTTTCTAGCTGAGATACATCCAGCACTGGGCAAATGGACACCGATATGTAACAGCTCAGTGTCAGTGGTATTTATTTATTGGATTTACCCCAGTACTTGAGGCTGTGAAGAGGTGCAACAGCAGCCCCAAATAGCCCAAGGTTTTGGGTTTGTTCTGAATGCTTTATCGAGAGGGACCGTGTAAGTGAGGGGTGCCACTGAAAGCTATGAGCTGCTTAGCTTGTGGCACAGTGAGAGACTGGGTGTCACTGGATTTCTTGGACTGCTCAACATGCAACAGTGTGAGGAAACTACTGGTTGTCGGAGGCACTTACAGTGAGTAGGGTAAGTGCAGGGATGAAAATAGATAACAGGAATTGCTAGGCAAAAACGTGTTGACAATGCTGGCCAAATGCCATCATTTCCAATGCAAATAATGTACATTTGTTACTAAAAAATCCTTTTCAAAAAGAGAATAACTTATTTTGCAACAAGCTACAATAAATACAGGCATCATTTAGGGTTGAAGCACAAAGTTAAAGTTTGCCAAAAGAAAGGAAATGCAATTTTATAATATAAAGTCCTCTGACTCTTGGTGAAGATGTGGTGTGGTGTTCTGAATGACTTCTCAAAGTATTATTTGTGCTACTGCAACTTTGACATCCTCTCTCAAAGCGTTAGAGTGTGAGAAAGTTTCCATACCTTGAATGACAGACATGCCAATTAGGGATGCTTGGAATTAGCCAACTCCAGTCCGATTGGACTGTTTTGGAATTAAGTCATTTCCAATCCCAAATCCAATTCTGAATCCAATTTCAAAAAGAATCTCAAAATCAGCATCTGAACTGGATTTCAAATTTTATTGCCTAAATCCGAAATTTCTATGTAAAAACATGTTTTATTCTCATATTTTTTAAGGAGTTTTGAACTGCAATTCTGAAAACCCTAATTTAAAGATTGGTTCAGAATTGGACAAATAATATTCCCTGACTTGGAGTTCAAGCAGGAACTCTCTCCTGGGGTGGAAGGGCCTTGCCTGACTGCTCTGAGACTGCTACCATATGGAGGCATGCTGGTAGGCCAATGAGAGTAATACATCTGGGACATCTGGTGTCTGGATGCGGGGTGCTTGTAAGCCTCCACATGCACACAAATTTGTGTCTCTTGCACACTGCAAATGAGGGAAGGGGAAAAGGGGAAAAAATGAGCCAGTGGATGACACTTGGTCTGTCCTCCAGTTCACACTACTGCCCTTGGATCCTGGGGAAGTCTGGATGAGTGTTCTCTGAGGTGTGCTGGCCCTTTTTCTTTATGCTTCATCACAGGGGTTAAATTGTGGGGGATCATATGACAGGTAAGTCCTGAGGGATGTGGTGATCAGCCAGAGGCAGGCTGGGGCAGAGCATGGAGGTATGGTGGTAGGGCAGCGGGAGCAACACGTTGGGAACATCTAGCAGCTTGATGCATGATGCTTGTGAGCCACAACATGCAAACAAACCTGTGTCCGAACATGCTGCTAAACAGCAGGAGGAATGTGAATAAAGGAGCCTGCATATGATGCCTGACGTGTCTTCCAGTCCATGCCACCACCCTGGGACCTTGAGGAAGTCTTCATAAGTGTTCTTCTGGTGGAGGATGGCTCTCTGCCTCTGTGTCCCACCATGGGGGGTAAACTGTGGGGGATCATACTGCAGGTGAGTCCTGGAAGAGGCCATATTCAGCCAGAGGCAGGCTTGAAGACAGCCTGGCCAGCTGGCTCCAGAACTGAGATTCAGCTCAGATGAGTTCAAAGAATCTGACCTGAGAAAGGAGAACAGCAGAAGAGGGGCTTAGCTACTCCTTTCCACTTGGAGTGGTGGGGATGGGGAACAATGCCTTGGCCAGAGGAAGCAAAGAGTGGCTGAGAGGAAGGTACTGGTGTTGAGGTCTGAGACTTGAGAGTTTGGAAACATGAGAAGAAAGCATGAGCAACAGATCTGAGAGTTTGAGGGGGGCCCAATGTCTCAAGAAATGGAGCAGTGAATTCTTGCCTCAAGGTAGTTGCTCCAGTTTCTTGTGAGCCTACTACAGTTTTCAAGGCTTTGGAGAGCAGCTTTGAGCCATACAAGTAGAGCTATGAGGAGTCCAGAAGAAGTTATCTATGAATCCTGTGGATATGATAAGCTCCAGGACAGAAACCACACGTGTGTTGAGCGTTACCCACCAGGTATGTGTCTGTGCTGCTCCATGTGGTCTGGAAGAATGTGTGCCCCACAGTGCTCTGGAGCTGAAGGTAGGTCAAAGAGCCTGGGGAGAGTTACCTAATTAATGTAGGGCTTCCCATTGGAAGGGCAGATCATCAGGCCCCGTAGCCCTAGAAGGTTGATCACTGCACCTTTGCAGCACAATGCCTGGCTCTGGGTGCCCTGTCTGAAAGATCCAGACAGACTGCTTGTAAGTAATGCCCAGAGAGAGGTATGTCTTATGTGTCAGGGCTACTACTTATGTAGATGCCTTCAGGTAACTGAGGGAGAAACCAAAGAAGGCTGCACTAGGTAAGGTAGTACACCAATCAATTTGGTAAATTACTTTGTAGGAGATGGGCACTCACCAACCAAAATGAACATCACATAGGCTCCAGAAGTCCATAAGATTCAAATTTTTATTCCAAAGTATCCATAAGAACTGCATGCAAGAAAAACCACTGGGGGATTGTGCCCTTGTGTATAGATATATGTCCCCTTGGGGACCAAGTCATTTGTAATGTTGCCAAAAAAAATGTTTATGTGCAGACTCTACCTCATTTGTGTGGACAGTAGTCTAATTAATTAGTTGCCTTGGACAGAACACAGGTGTGGGGGCTCTCCTCAAACTGGGTGTACATACCTCAGAGTGTATGTAATTCTATAGAGCACAGGTCCCTAAGGAACTGGGGAGGTCAGCACTCCTGCAGAAGGTCACTTGTCTAAATAATAACAACTAACATTTGCTTTAGCTCTTAAGTGACAAAAGAACTAAAGAAGTAACAAAGGACACTCCTCAGGGAGAGAGAGAGATCCTTGAAAATCATACATTTATTTAAATACATAAAAACATCATATTGCACTTCTTTATCTGTATATACTAGAAGAAAAATATATATAGCCCCTACTGCAGTGTGGTACTGGTGTCAAACACACATTATTGCACAAAGAGCCTTTTCTGTAATATCCACTTTAAAGTGCTGAGGTGCAAAAAGTTCTAGCGGAACATTTTCTGTGATATTCACTTAAAAGTGCTTAATGGAAAGTCCACTTACTCGCTGGAGTGTTTGCTTATTCTCCTCAGTGTAACGTCGATCTCAATTGATCATCCTCAGAGCGTGCTGTGAATACTGCTGTTCAGTATTCACAACACTCTCTAACGATGATCAATTGAGATCGAGACATAAGCATGTTGCTGCCTTACCCGGATGCTGCATTTTGCTGTGAGTGTCTCTCCTAACTGCATCAAACTGCACCAGACACCAGCGTGCTCTCAGCCATTATTTTTTCATTTTTACATTTTTGCGAAAAGTGTCGATTCATAAATGTAATCCACAATATATGGACCTTTGTTATATGCACTCGGTTTTACAAAAGCATATCAAGCACTTTTGCGTTCTATCTGGCGTTACACTGAGGGGAAGATTTTGTAGCTACCACTGTTTTGCCCAGGTGAAGTGGTATATGACTACAAAATGTAGGTTCATTATGTGATGGATCAATAAACAGTTTTAAAATTATTCAGAAAATAGAAGTTAAATCTACTTTGAATGGCTTCTGCTACATTTATTATGCTTCACGTAGAAGTGTGTCCCTCCGATCACATAAAGTATGCATGCTGACCCTATAGGGCGATGGACATTCTAGGACACTTTTTCTGTTAGGCAAAGAAAGCAAACAATACAGTCTTGCTTCACTAATTTTAAATTTTGCATGATTTTTTTTTTTTTATTACTTGTCCCAGCCTGTTGATATTAAGTGCCATTGTGTGCTGCAAGGGAGATGGCTCTGCTGTACACCAAAAGAGGAGCTGCACACACAGTCCCTTACTGAAAGATATGAGGCGCATATATTTATAATTCACCATGCATTTAAATAAAACACACTACAAAGCCAAGCCCAGAAACAAACTCCAATGTTTCACAAAACTTGTCCCTTATTTTTATCAAATCAATGTGCCTTGTATCTTTTATCTGTAAGGGGCTGTGTGTGCATCTCCTCTCTTTGTGTATTACATAGCTTTTAGTTGTTAGAGACTGCGGGCCCGATTCCAAGACATTTGTTGCAACTCACTGGTGCTTGCAAGTTGTGACATATGCCGCTATGCCGGGGACCCTGTGCCAGATTCCAGAACATGCAGGGACCCCAGTGACTATGTCCTGCTACTTGCAGCACCTTCTGCATTGTGCCACAGGAAGGACGCACCTACACAGGGTGCCACAAGCCACTTTACTGCCCTCTAATAGGGCACAAGTCCCGAATGGCATGGTCCCCCCGATGCCCCGCTCCCTGACACCATGGCACTACCTTGCAGGGCTGAGAGGGCCACAGGACTACCATGGAGTGCTTGAAATGCATGCCAATAGTGGCATGTTGGTGCACCAGGGATGTGAACTGCCCTGCAGGGCAATACCTGGAGATGGGGGCATGGGGGTGCAAGCAGCCCTCAGAGGGCTGCCCTGCCACAGGGGGATGGGTGGGGGCCTATGTGGGACCATTGGGGTGGTGGCTATTGGGGCACCAGGCACAGAGGTGCACCCCCCTGTGGACATAGGGTACAGTTAGACCAGCTCATAGCACTGATCCTGTTCCCTGAAGGGCTATTGGGGGGCCGTATCAATCCCACCGGGGGGGGCAAGTCCTGGGGGAAGAGCCAGACTAGATAAGTCCCAGTGGATGCCAGGGTGATGGGACTGGGGGGAACCGGTGGATGGGGGCTGGCTGGCATGGGGAGGGGCATAAAGAAATTAATTTAAAAAAAAGAAGACCCCCCCTACTCATCTCTAGATATTGTCCTGTTGGGAGATAAAGCTTCCATGAAAATTTTGAAGAATGGGAGAAATTACTGGTGCCAAATGTCATTGAGGCATGGGTCAGAGAGCATAGGAAAACTAGGAGACGTAAAATTTACACATTATGTTTTGTTATTATCAATAATAAAATAAAAAAATTAATATTGTGCAGCATAGCTCTTTTACAGGCAGTTCAAACAAAACGAAGTCCTTCATCTGAGGGTATCTCCAATTCTAAAAATCTCAATCCCTCTCCCTGACAAGAGATTGCTCTCTTTTTATAAGATGTCTTGGCCTTACAATTCATTCCTGCATCCTGAGCTCATTAAGAGACATCCTGCTCTCACAAAATGTATCAGAACTTTGAAAGTTTCTTTCCTTCCATGTGCAACAAAATAGAGCATTGTGCCCTAGAACTAATCACCTGTTGACAACCCTGCAAATGAGCTGCTGCAGGTCAGACTGCATCTAAAGGTTAACCCCATGAGTTCCAAATAGCGTTTTACAATCATTTCAACAGTATAACTATATATATTTTTAAACCAGAGAACCCAGTTTCACATAAAGATCCACATACATTTTTATAACCACAGATAAGCAAGAGGGAAAAAAGATAGAAACAGCAAGAAACAGCAAATAAAGGCAGGGAGATAATGGGAGAAGGGAGAATTATTAGACCTTCAGAGTGATCAGTTCCTACTGTAGGTCTCACAGGAAAATTTGATTGCGCAATCAGACAGACAAGAGACAGAAAAGGAGATGATAGAACAGATCCTTGCTGTTAACTCTTTCTGCTTAACAAACAGGACAGGGTCTTATTCAACACTGTCACACCAAGGTAAACAGTTCCTTTTCATTGACACGTTTTAAAAATCATGTGCAAAGGTTTTTGCATATTGGGCCCTATGCATGAAAGGTAAAGAGATGGGTATAGCACATAACCCTAGTGCATTAGCCACTCCACACCTGTCAAGCCCACTGCACCCCCTGAACAGCATTCAGCACTGGAGGTATGCCCCATTAACACCAGATCATGGAAGAGTGCAGATCTATGTGTGGGGGTGAACCGGGGGATTGCAGTGGGCGTGCAAGCACTTCATGGGATGCATGACTGTGTGGAGAGCCGGGTGCAGGTGTTGGTGCCTCTCCCACGTCAAGGAAGCCATAAAGGTGGGGAGGGCCAGTTACACAGCCCTCGGGAGCTACAGCTGCTGGCTGTGGCGGTGAGGTGGGGTCATGGGCACCCTCACCAAGGAAGCCCTGGCATATTGGGCACACTAGGTGCTGGTGGGTGGACAACTGGGCACCTGTCCCACACATTGCATGTGGAGCTGTATGCGCCAGTTGTAGTCCTAGTGCCCACAGGTGTAAGTGATCCACTATGGGATCTGGGTCAGGCAGCTGATTGGCTGTCCTCCCAGATCTGCAGCTTCGTACCTGGCCACCCCCATGGGCCTGCACACCAGGAGGGCATGGCTGCATATGGGAGTTGCTCAGTGGCCACTCTTCATGCATGTGGCCACCCATGGATCTCCTACGGGTGTGTAGCTGCGTGGGCGAGGTACGCGCCTCAGGCACATATTTCCCACCAATTTGTGCATAGGGGTAATTGATAATAAAGCTTGAATTCAAGTCCCTGTATCATGGTTAGTGTTTCCTGAAAATTTCATGCTGTTTGATTTTGTGGTTTTCTATTAATCAGTATTTGTTAACTTGCTCTCCATTCCTCCAAGCTGAAGCACCAGGGAGGCACTTCACCTCTCTCTCTCTCCTTTCTTCCCCACCAACTCCCAAGTATATCCCTCTTACAGTAGACTCCCCCAGCAACAGCTGCTTCCTCCCTGGCTGTGGGCCTCTTCCTTCCTCCTTGGGGCCTCCTCTTTTGAGGACTCCCACTTCCTCCCTTCCTATTGCAGCAGGTGTCTCCTCCCAGCTGCCATGTTCTGCCAGTACAGCAAAGCAATTGTGCAGTGGTACAGGCTGAGGAGTGTGTTCCCTTCCTGCCACCCCTACCTTCCCTGAGCCCACCAAGTCCCAGCCACTGTGCTTCTGCCTAGGCATTCTCTGGGGCAGATTTGGTGGCCCCTGCATGAGGCAGAAGGATCTCTGTACCCTTGCAGATTGGCCCAGAGTCCAGCAACCTCTACCCTCAGGATGGAGAGGTGACTGCAAATGGGGCAGCACCTCAGACTCCAGAATGTGTCCCAAAAGGCTGTGGCTCCACACCCATTGCACTGCACCACTCGCATGCTCTTTCCTTTCTTAACTTTTTTGTCTGTTGTCTGTTTTATCTGTTGAACCTTTTCTTTACCTTCCTGCCTCATTTTATGTCCTTTGACTTCCTGCCTCTTCTTTTACCTGTTAGAAATGTATTTGTTATGCTACCCTAGATAGGATATCTCCTACTTTCTCTTTTTAAGCCTTCTAGCAGTTGCTACCTTCCTGATGTATACTACTTCCTACCCCCAGTTGTTACCCTACTACCTGTACCTACATAACACTAAGCTGTCTATTCCAGTATATCCATACACAGTACTGTGCTATCTCCTACCTTGCTCAGGTATTCCTCCTACAGAGCCTCCTGTGGACTGCGGACTATCTGAGGAAACCTGCAGATGCCTTAAGATGAATGTTCCACTCCTGCATTGTTCAACTGATGTGCTGGGACACGAGCATGATGGAATACACTGGGCAAGGAAGCCTTTTAGAGTTCTCGTGTTAGAAGGCAGTAAGCCTCTGGCAGCTCCACCCCAATCACACACCTGATTCACAGGACTTTCTTAATCTATTCACTCCCAAAATTAATTCCCTTAGTCCATGTCCTTATTAGTGCACACTCTGCCTACTGGTCCTTCTTGAGATAACCAAGATGCAGTATACTCGGAGATCCATGCCTACCAGAAACTTGTGAAAATAAAAGTTTTGGCAGCCATGTTAGTATAGGAAACACCCATTACTTGCTCTTACATACATTTTCAATAACTTACCACCCCCACACCACAGCTAAGAAACAGTAAATACGTGTGAAAAAAATGTACTGTAACTCCATCATCTGATCATTTGTTTTTCTTCTTGTTCTTTAGAGTCCTGCAGGCCTGTAATCCATGGAGTAGATTGGATCAGCAGCAACAATGATTGTGACTGCAGCTCTGCTCCTTAACATGCCATACCCCCCTCATTGACCTGGCTACCGCTCACTCTCCACTAACCCCCAACCCACAAGAGCACTACACTAAATGCCAACATTGCCCCCTCTCCTGTAATGGTAATTCAGACCCCCAACAGCTTTCTAAATCTGATTTTATTAGTTTTCTTTTTCATTTTGCAATCATGTTTAAACATGACTGCAAGTGCTCCAATTGGCGAAACTGGAAGTCACTCACTCTAAAGCACTGTAAGCTACCAAACAGCAGAAAATTCCTACTTCAAGGAGTGTGTAAATTATTTCCTTTTTTTTTTTAAAAAGCAAGTTTCGTCAGTGGTGCTGGGAGGTAGGAGAATAGGAGTATACAAGGAAGCAGGCTACATTGCTGGGGCTAGGACGGGGAGAGTAGTAGTTGGGGGGGTGGAGTACACAGAAATATATGAGGGGGATAAATTAAGCAGCAAAATGACCACATAACAGGCACCCTTTACTGGCAACCTAGCACATCTCTTGTAAAAAAAAAATACGTTACTTTTATTGTTATATTTAAACTACTTTTTTTGAATTAAAAACAATCAAAATCATTTAAAACTTTTTTGCATCTTTTTTGTTGATTTTTTATATTAAAATATAAACATGTGGGACCCATTTTAAACCAAATAAGATGTTCCAGGGTGTGGGTTGTTGCCTGATGAGAGCACTTCCCAGGTACTGAAGGCACTTAGTGCAAGAGCCTTGTACCTTACTGTGCACCTGGAGCGTAGTCTTATCAGGCAACAAAACCCTGTTGTGTCTTATTGCTTACTTAAAGGACAACTAAACAGGCTAATTAAATCAAACAAAGAAGGCAAACACTGAAAATGTAGGTCTGTAGACTAATCCCTTACCTGTGATATACTGTCCTTCGTTTTCTCCAGAGACTCATTTTTGCAGCATTTCGGCAAGTTTGAAAAATGTAAACAAAGTGCTGACTTTTCCAAAGTGCCAGCTCCTGGTAGCAACCTAAGATGGCCGTGACACGTATACGTGATGATGTCATCAAAGCCACAGAGCTCTGGAGCGATCATATGATCTCTATAGGGACCTATTAAATATATATACTTTTAACTCACTTGGACTGCATATATGGGTAAAATCCTTTACTGTGCATGTGTGAAGATGGTATCCCACATGCACAGTAAAGGATTTTACCCATATACAGGTATACAGTCCGAGGGAGTTAAAAGTATATATATATTTAATAGGTCCCTACAGAGATCCTATGATTGCTCTGGAGCACTGTGGCTCCAATGATATCATCATGTACGCATATCACAACCATCTTAGGCTGCTACCGGGAGTGGGCACCAGGCACTTTGAAAAAGTCAGCCCTTTGTTTACATTTTTCAAACTTGACAAAATGCTGCTAAAACGAGTCTCTGGAGAAAACAAAGGACAGTATATCATAGGTAAGGGCTTAGCCTACAGCCCTATGTTTTCGGATCTTTGTTTAATTTAATTAGCCTGTTTAATTGCCCTTTAAATTCTGACATATTTTCAGTATATTGTGTGTTAATATGTCAGCAGGAGCTCCAAATTGTGGGATAAGTGTAGTTTCACTCATATTCATCTTCTGGGAGGACAGTGAAGTGAAGGTGAGCTGCTGAAGCTCAAAAGGAACACAGTTGAGACTACTCTTTCCCAAAATGAGTGGCGACTGTTAACATGCAAACACATTATAGGTCCTGCATACATTTTGTCCACTGTTCAAAGGTTTTTACTTTGCTATAGAACAGGCTTTCTCAAATGGCGAGGCCAGTCTCCCTGGGGATGCCCCAACCTGTTCCAATGGAGGCTCAAGCAAGCTTAAAAAAGTACTATATTTTAATTTTTTTTAAAAGGATGAGGCAAACTTCAAAAGGACAACAATAGCAAAATGTATGTATTTATTTACAAATCAGTGACCAGGAAAGGCACACTGAGCCAAGGATCATTTCACATAGACCCGGGGAAGTATAGGGAGTGAATACAGTTTAAAAGGTATCTGCAAAACAGTCAAGCAATATGAAATTAACAATAGTGCAAACAAACAAGAACAGTGAACAAATAGAGGTAACAACTGAGAATTGGACTGGTGGCAGAACAGCTGAAATACAAGTGTTAAGTAAAGAAGTATTAGGAGCAAGAGCAGGCAGATCACAAGGATCCCTGAGAAGCTGCTTAAGAGCAAGGTAAGAGGGATAGAGACAGAGGTGGGTGGGTAGGAAGGTTATTCCATTTAAAGTGGAAACTGATGGAGAACGTTGACCCATGAAGGTATTGCAATAAGGGGTAACAATAGTTTGAGAATCAAAGCAATGGAGCAAGTAGGCTGGCCTGGGGGAGGGTTATGGGGGAGTGTACAATACACTGAATAAAATGAAAGCCAACTACTCAAAGGAGTGTCACATTATTCCTGATGTACTGTGCAAAGTATGCTATTTTTCTACGAGGAAGCCCAAGATTATTTCAGTGTTTGGTGGAGGTTCTAGATCTTTTCCATGGCTTGGAGGAGGCTCACTATAACAAAGTTGGATAACTAATGCTATAGAATTTATTGACTCATTGAGACGTATGTTCTTGTTTTTGTGTAATATACATAATTTCCTTTATTTCTAAACTGTGGGCAAAAGACATGATCTGTAGTTGCCACAGGTACTGACAATTGACCACATCAGACACTCTTTGCTGCATAAGAATATTTCATGTGCTATGCAAAGTCCTCTGACTGGCTCACTCCTTTTGCAGGGCCCATAATGTCCTCACACTGACAGTTTGCAGACGATGTACTGCTTTGCCTCACCAAAAAAGGGCTTCAATCTCAGATTAATTTATTCCAGAATTTTTGTGATGCTTCATGCTTAAAGATTACTCTAACAAAAAAAAATAAATAGTTCAGTTTGTTTTAACAAAAAAGGAACAATTTATTTTTCAATGGAAACTACGTGACAAGAATATTGAAAAGGTTTCACACTATGCTTATCATGGTCTCACATTCACGCACAGTTTTAAATGGATTGAACACTTCACTGAGGTAATTGAGAATCTTGAAAAAGTCTTATTTGGCCTGTGCAGTTTAATAAGCGACATGGGAATAATGCGATTGATTCTTCTATTCAATCTGCTAATGTCAAACTTCTACCTACAGTAAGGCATTGTGCTGTGAAGAGAACTGACAATTTGAAATGTTTCCACTGTTTAACAAAAAGATCGGTCTCTACCAGAGGAGGCTTTTATGTCTTCCAAATGGTATACCCTTAGCAGCAGTCAAAGCAGAGTAAGGGCACCTCCTTTAGAACCCCAGGAAAGAATAATATTAATCTCCTATTGGCATAAGTTGCAAGGGATGGAAGAGTACAGACTACCAAAATTAGCAGATAAGGAAATGTTTATTTTTTTAAATGAGGGTCTGAATGCTGGATGGCTGTCAGATTTATTGTTAATTCTCGATGAAGTCCATGTGGGCAACCTACAGTATTTATAGAGAATGAGTGAGGGATACTTACTAGTGAAGCTTATAGAAAATTATACTAGGATAACTGGAAAACATTTAGAGGGTCAAAGACCTTGAAAAGTTAAAGGACTCAAAACTGAGTCCATATTTATTTCAGTGGAAACAAACTCATAGTCTAAACTCTTTCTTAATAGATATTGCTGACCTTGTATTGAGAATGTACATAATGAAATGACGGTTTCAAACATATGATTCCAATCTTCTAAAAGCACAGTATTTAGGAATATCACATAATTATGAGGCCACATTCTGTAACTGCAGGTTACATTGTCCTGAGCGTGCTCTCCATGTAGCTCTGTCCCAGTTATGACAAACTGAGGAAAAAGTGGCAGACCCACTATCTTTCAACGTTCTTAAATTCTTCGCAGAAACAAACACTTGAAATGTTATTCAGTATGAATATTGATCTTATATAATATAAATGTGCATTTTTTTGACAGCAATGTGTATAATAGGAAAGATACATGTTAAATGACAATAACAATGTATATGTTTATTATACATTTTTTTATGTGAAGTATGTAAATTATTACTTGTATGTCTGATATGATAGTTATATTACCTGCAAAATGGCTTTGTAAGATGATCAGTACCATTTTTCAGTTCCAAAAAAGGGGGCTAATGGTGAGCCAAGAAATGTAAAAAAAAAAAAAAAGATGGTGCAGGATATCAGGTCTGTCTAAAGCCCTTAATTAAACAAGCAGTTGTCAATGCCGAATGTTGGCTTGCTGGCACTGGCATTTGGTAGTGCAGGAGTTAGAGAGATGCACAATAGGACTGGCAGTGAAGTAGTGAACTGACACCGACCCCAGCCCCACCATGCAGAGAGTGACAGGCATTGGGGTGTGCCTTTGGGTCATTGGCCATAACGCTCATGCCATTTCACCTCACCCTACCCTGCAGAGACTGACAAGTCCTGCGATGTGCCTTGGGATCTTTGGGTCTTACGCTCATCCCATTCAGTAAGAAAATATACTGACATGGGTGCAGTGTCAGAGAATGGGGTGAACACTGGGGCCAAATAGTCAAAGGCGCACCTCAACACCTGTCATTGGCTGCAGGGTGGGGGTGGAATGCTGTGAGCATTACAGCTGACAATGCCAAGTCACACCCCTGAAGTCTGTCAGTCTGTACAGGGTGGGGCATTACAGTTGGAAACCCTAATGCCCAGGGCATTTGTTGGTATTTTCACCCAAGTTTTCAGCATAGGCTGTTTGTGACCCCAACTCATGAACAGTGGCACTATGAGTTTGTTTGCCAAAAGGTGATTTTGTATGGCTACTGTGTATTTTGGCACCACAGGTGTGAAAACTCATTTTGGGCAGGATGTGAAAAATGGCAGTTGCACTGTTCATGAGGAGGTGTAAAAAAATGGCATTGTTGAAAATCTGGAGTGAAAATATGAAAAATTGGTGACATCATGAGCGTGCATAGAAACTGTGCAATGTATGCCCGTAACACAATTATTTTTGGGATTTGTTTAACCAAATTTTCAACATAGGCATTTTGGGAACTCCGGTCATGAACTGTGTCACTGTGATTTTGTTTATCTGGCCTGAACATTGATTTCCCAAAGCGACTGTGCCATTGTGAGACACGTGCAAAAACACATTTTAGGCAGGATGTGAAAAATGGCAGCTGTACTGTTCATAAGGAGGTGTACAAAAATGACAATGGTGAAAATCTGGAGTGAAAATATGAAAAATTGGTGACATCACGAGCGTGTATAGAAACTGTGCAATGCACACCCGTAACACAATTATTTTGGGTATTTGTTTTACAATATTTTCAACATAGGCATTTTATGACCTCCACTCATGAACAGTGTCACTGTGATTTTGTTAATGTGTCCTGAACATTGATATCACACAGCGGCCGCACCATTGTGCGCCACATGCATGGAAACACATTTTGGGCAGGATGTGAAAAATGGCTGCTATACTGTTCATATGGAGGTGTGAAAAAAGGGCAATGTTGAAAATCTGGAGTGAAAATATTAAAAATTTTCAAAGTTATGAGTGTGCATTGAAACTGCGCAATGCACGCTCATAACATGGTCATTTTTTGGAATTTTTCCACCAAATTTGTAAGATAGGGTTTTTGGGACCCCACCTCATGAACAGTGGCATTGTCATTTCATTAATCAGTCCCAAAAGGTGATTTTGCGCAGTGACCGTGAAATGATCTTTTGGGGCTGAGTAATGAGATGACAGTGCATGTGTTCATAAGGTGGGGTCCCAAGCACCCCGTGTTGAAAATTTGGAGGCAAAATTCCAAAAAATGATTGAGATATCCACTAAGTTGGAAAAAAACATT
Source organism: Neoceratodus forsteri (assembly GCA_016271365.2). NCBI lineage: Eukaryota > Metazoa > Chordata > Ceratodontiformes > Ceratodontidae > Neoceratodus > Neoceratodus forsteri. Next base: position 1,052,705,226 of record CM057449.1, read on the forward strand.
TATGCCATTATACAGCTTACCGGCATTTCTTTAGTTCACGGTCAGCTTTGAAGAGTCCAGACGTGTTCCTGGTCCACAGAAGATCGTCGCGCTGGGCTCCAGAGGTAAGTATGGGGTGAGGGGGATATGGGGAGGTGTGGTTCTAGATGGTAGTTGTGGGTTGGGTGAGGGGACCCGCGGCGAGGACCATTTTCTTTTTCGGGTAATTAAAAAAAAAACAGCACCACAAACAGTTTTCTTTTTTACAGGTGTATGAAAAACTATTGTGCACACTGGGTTGGGCTCCAGTGTGCCCCATGACTTTGGGGTGATGTTGGCCACACTGGGGTGGGCTTCCAGTGTGGTACAGAATGGGGAACAGGCTGGCCACAGTCGCCTTTGATTACAGGGAGGCACACTGGGGTGGGCTCCCAGTGAGCCACACAATCTTGGGGGGGGTATTTAGCATGCCGACAGGGGGACTGAGCACCCCTGAAATCAGCTTAGTAGGCATTGTGCGGCAGGCGGTGGCAGTCATTGCCACCATGTTTATGGAAATACTTCACCAGGAAAGGCACGTCGGGAGGTGTGTTATTGTACCGCTGCGTGTCGAGCTTGTCTCTTATTGCAGTGGCACTTTCTTTACAAGTTTTGACCACTTTACATATTTCTTGTGTGAGCGCCTGCATGCTGGCTTATTGGGGAATGAGGGACGCACTTACTAAAGCGTGCCCTGCATTCGCCCACACTGATGCATCTCCAAAATCTGCTACTGTTGCAAGATGTTGGCTTGTTCAGAGGCACAAGCCATCATAAAAACAACTCCTTCCAAACTGTGGATCACCATACTAAATTGAAACTACTTGCTTAAGTAATGTATTTAAAATACATATCACTCTAACAAAAGCTTGATTCATGCTTGGAAAAAGTTTATTAGAAACCTCCTGATACAAGTTTCACTAAGGAGAACAGCAGCATAATAATATTATTCAGTCCTCAACCTGCAGACATCAGACAAATTAGACAAATGTGGCTATGCCATTAAATATTCAGTCACAGTGTATGTGAGCACAAAAGAGGCTTTGAAGCAGCTCTGTAAATGCAGTGCTTCAATCGATGTGAAAATCAAGCATACACTGCAAAAATAAGTGTAAGAGTGAATATATCATTTGCAATGCTGATCAGCCAGTAGTTTAAACCATCTCCCAATGTCCTAGTGCTTCGTTTTTCTCAAACTTCGTCAAGGGGCATGGCTTAGACCTGTACCTCAGCTGCATAAATAAGGAACAGTAACCATGGTAACAACATATACAATAATGGATGGAGAAGTGTGCTTAATGAGAAATTAATGGTTGCCCGAGGTGTAGGATGTTACATAAACCCCGAGGGCAAAGCCCAAGAGGTTTATTAAAGCATCCCACACCAAGGGCAACCATTAATTTTGAATTATAAACACACTTCCCCATCTTTTATTATTTATAATTGCTGGTCAGCAATTTTTTCCAACCATCTATCTCATTCATTTAGAGACACACACGCACACTCTCTCTCTCTTTCTCTCTCTGTGTCTATCTATCTCTGACAGTTATTACTGTTTTTTTTATATAGCTGTCTTTTTTACTTTTACTTTTAGTTTATCTTAGCTTGCAGGGGTGGAACATGCTGATGACGATCGACTTTGATTACAGGGAGGCACACTGGGGTGGGTTCCCAATGTGCCACACAATCTTGGGGGGGTATTTAACATGCCGACAGAGGGACTGAACACCCCTGAAATCAGCTTTGTAGGCATTGTGTGGCAGGCAGCAGCAGCCACTGCCACCATGTTTATGGAAATACTTCACCAGGAAAGGCACATCGGGAGGCGTGTTATTGTGCCGCTGCGTGACGAGCTTGTCTCTTATTGCAGTAGCACTTTCTTTACAAGTTTTGACAACTTTACATATTTCTTGTGTGAGCGCCTGCATGCTGGCTTATTGGGGAATGAGGGACGCACTTACTAAAGCGTGCCCTGCATTCGCCCACACTGATGCATCTCCAAAATCTGCTACTATTGCAAGATGTTGGCTTGTGCAGAGGCACAAGCCATCATAAAAACAACTCCTTCCAAACTGTGGATCACCATACTAAATTGAAGCTACTGGCTTAAGCAATGTATTTAAAATACATATCACTCTAACAAAAGCTTGATTCATGCTTGGAAAAAATTTATTAGAAACCTCCTGATACAAGTTTCACGAAGGAGAACAGCAGCATAATAATATTATTCAGTCTTCAACCTGCAGACAGCAGACAAATTAGACAAATGTGGCTATGCCAGTAAATATTCAGTCACAGTGTATGTGAGCACAAAAGAGGCTTTGAAGCAGCTCTGTAAATGCAGTGCCTCAATCGATGTGAAAATCAAGCATACACTGCAAAAATAAGTGTAAGAGTGAATATATCATTTGCAATGCTGATCAGCCAGTAGTTTAAACCATCTCCCAATGTCCTAGTGCTTTGTTTTTCTCAAACTTTGTCAAGGGGCATGGCTTAGACCTGTACCTCAGCTGCATAAATAAGGAACAGTAACCATGGTAACAACATATACAATAATGGATGGGGAAGTGTGCTTAATGAGAAATTAATGGCTGCCCGAGGTGTGGGATGTTACATAAACCCCGAGTGCAAAGCCCAAGGGGTTTATTAAAGCATCCCACACCAAGAGCAACCATTAATTTTGAATTTTAAACACACGTCCCCATCTTTTATTATTTATAATTGCTGGTCAGCAATTTTTTCCAACCCTCTATCTCATTCATTTAGAGAGAGACACACACACACAGACACACACACACACACACACACACACACACACACACACACTTACAGCTGTCTTTTTTACTTTTACTTTTAGTTTATCTTAGCTTGTGGTTTTGTGTAGAGTATTTAGAGTTTGATCACGATCGCGATCACGATCACAGCTTACCAGCACTCAGTCAGGTTGGAGCCATTCCCCCATGTCAGTTGTTGTGCACTGCGGCTGTCGAATGGCAGGATTGACCAGATACATTTTTTGTTGTTTAAAAATGTTAGCCACATTATTTAAAAATTAAAAAAGATGACGAGGACTCTTTGTCTGGTGGTTCCTCACTGCTTCCCTGTGGCTCCTCACTGCTTCCTACAAGGAGCCGCCATGTTTTCAGGTGCGATTAGCCCGCCCAGGAGGAGGTGACAGCTAATAAGGGAGCAGCTGTTTTTGATTGACTGGGCGCCTGGCCACCATTATAACCCACGAGTTATAACTGCAAATTATAACTGGTTCAGTCCATAGAAAAACTTGCTGACCAGTTATTATATACCATTTAAAGTGACAGTGCAATACCAGTATAAAAATAATACATACTAACATTAAATATATACAGCAGTCAATATGTGTCTAATAGAAAAACTACTAAGTTAAAATACACAGAAAAAATAATTCAGTAATTTCATTTGATGCATACAGAGAGTTTCATAACTAACCTAGCTCATGAGTCAGTATAAACCTAATCAATTCAATATATTATGGAAATAAATATCAAAGTTTCACTCCAGTACTCTCACATTCTTCTTTGTCTTCCTCTTCTTCTTCTTCTTTTTCAATGATTCTCTTACTCTTGTAACAGTTCTTTTCTGATTAAATGGGCTTCATTCTGGAATCCTCATCCACTGACTTAAACAGCAGGAAACTGCGTTATGGTGTTCCTTACCATCAAGACAATCTCAAAATACAGAGAAAATAGAAACAATCAATATATTACTATTATCAACAGAAAAACAGTATGCAACATATTGGTTTCAATTTTATTTAAAGAAAACATTTCAGATCTTCATTGTGGCCGTTTGGCTTCAGGCTCCCCTGCTGAAAAAGGCATTCAATCCCCCTTTGGAGCAGGGTTCTCAACCTGTCTCCCCTGCTGGGATGCATCCTCATATGTTCTAAGCCCACACAAAAAAGCCCATCAGACTTACTGTTATGTGCCATCTTAAAAAAACAACCTCAAAGGTGTCTCCTCCCTGTCTAACACAATGTCTTGAATGTGTCCTTGAATTCTGGTTTTAAACATTTTTACAGTGTGCCCCACATACATTTTCTTACAGTTACAGAAAATTGCATAAACAACAAATGTTGTATTGCATGATACAAACTCCCTAATATCATACAGATTTATGATACTGGAAGCCTACAGCTACCAACGCACTCCTTTTAGCCAGTAGCACACATCCACACATTTTGAAGGAATCTACTCCCTACGCACAATTTCTGTGAGTATGTAGAAATTGTAGTGAAGACAATGTCTTCCGGAAACAGGCTGACACACTTTAGAAAAGGTTTCAGAGAAGGGGGTGTGAAAAATTGTTACCAGCAGAATCTAGACAAAACGTGGAAAACTAGCAAAGACATGAATTTTAAAGCCCGAGGAAAAAAATCCATTGCAACAGCAGACAACAACTTTCTCTGAAGAATTTAACCAAATAGCAGGGAGTGCAGGAGCAGTTATCCACAAGTATTGCAGTATCCTTCTGACAGATGACATTTTGAAAGCTGAACTAGGACCAAAACCAAGACCAAGTGCATCTTTTACTAGAGCCCCTAATTTAAGGGATATTCTGCAACACGAGCAGATTCAATAGACCTGATGGCCTTCTTCTGCTGGCGCGTTCGTATATTTGTATGTATGTTCAGATAATATTAAGACCAGCCAGTTCCAAGCTTCAGAACCTAAGGGAGGACAGAGAGAGAGAGAGAGAGAGAGAGAGAGAGAGAGAGACTGGCTGCCCCCTCCCCCTCAGGGTTTCTTTCCTTGTAAAAAAAAAAAAATAACACTTGTAAATTTTGCAACCCAACCAAATGATTTTAGTATCCACAGACAAGTCTTGAGTATGATATTAGGGAGTTTATATTAAGCAATACATTTGTTGTTTATGTGATTATCTGTAACTGTAAGGAAATATATGTAGGATGCACTGTTAGAATGTTTAAAACCTGAATTCAAGAACGCACTTGAGACATTGGGTTCGGTAGAGAGGAAGTGCCTTTGGGGTTGCTTTTTAAAATGGCACATAACAGTAAGCTTGATGGGCTTTTTTGCATGGGCTTGGAACATGTAAGGATGCACCCTAGAGGGGGGAGACAAGTTGAGAACCCTGCTCCAAAGGGAAGCTGGTCGCTGAATGCATTTTTCAGCTGGGGAGCCTGAAGCCAGATGGCCACAATGATGATTTAGATCTGAAATGTTTTCTCTGAGTAAAATGGAAACAGTATGCTGCATACTGTCTTTCTCTTGATTATATAGAGAATAATGGATGGGGAAGTGTGTGATACGAGAATTTAATGTATACCTGAGGTGTTGGATGCTACATAAACCCCAAGGGCAAAGCCCGAGGGGTTTATCAAAGCATCCCACACTGAGGGTATACATTAAATTCAAGTGTTCACTCAATTCCCCATCTTTTATTTTATATAATTGCTGGCTAGCAATTTTTACAGCCTGAGTTCTGTCATATGCACACACACACACACACACACACACACACTCTGCAGCCTAACTTGAACTTCTGTGTTTCTCTCACACACACACACACACACACACAGTCTGTCTCTCCCTTTCTAGAATGGGCATTATGTTTCTGCTATTTTTTTTTAAACTTAGTCTCCACTGGTTATCGCGCCAGTCATCTCGGGGACGTTACTACTCCTCGCACCTGCCAGCCTGTGTCAGAAGCAGAAGAACTATGGGATTAAGCAGATAATTTCCTTTAATCTTTACAGTGTTAGATAGGATCAACAAGATAGGGTCATATGTGACAGACACTTACTGAAAGACGAGAGATGAGTGTGTTTGTTGGGGCCCCATCTGTGGCAGCTCCTTCGATAATGGAAAGACGGATCCGCCATGTTTTTGGAAGTGTTCAGTCCGCCCAGATAGAAAACGCGAGCCAATGAGGGAGCTGGACGTTTTGATGGGCATAGCGCGTGAATGCCGTAATAACCTGCGGGTTATTATGGCAAATATCAACTGGCTCTTTCAGTACAAAAAATTGCTGGCCAGTAATTATATATAGAATAAAGTATAGGGTGGTGAACTTCAAGTTTAAACACACTACCCCATATTTTATTTTATATAATTGCTGGGTTTGCCTTTTTTGCCACAGCAATTATATAAAATAAATGGAGGTTCCTGTGCGCTCCACGGCCCTGTTGATTTCAACGTGCAGTCCATGGTGCCATTTTCTATTTATTTAAAACTATTTTTTTTCAGTCAGCAGTGGAAAGACACGTTTTTCTCCCTTGTCATGGAGTTTCTGTTTAAAATGTACTTATCGCTGAGTCAGAGTGGTGATTAAGTCTCTGGAGAAAAAAAAAAACATGTGGCCAGTGGTCTGAAGGGAAGAGCTGCAGGGGGGGCATGCGCAGAGTGAGGGAAACTGTGCATGTGTTTGCCGTTACAAACGCTCCTTTATAATGGCAAATTACATCACGGTTACCCCATGGGAAAAAGCAAAGCCAGTTATCATAATAATATTAATAATGATAATAACATTGATTGTTTCTGTTTTCTCCATATTTTGAGGTTGTCTTGATGTTAATGAGCATCTTCTAGAGTTCGGTTTATGTTTAAAGTTTTAACGTTTTATTGTTCGCCATTCATGCCATTACAAATAAAAATAAAAATATATTTAAAAAGAATACATATTTTAAAATTCATTACAAATATATGTATTGACATCAGGAAATACTACAAATACATTCATTAAGAACATAGGGAAACAGATCCTCAAAAAAAATTGTTCTCCAATTTGCTTAAGTAGTATAATCATCTTCTAGAGGTTCCCAGGTGTTTGAGCCAGTAGATGAGGAATATAAAATGGGCAAGAAATCCCTGTGTCCTGATTGTCTGAGACTTGATTCCAGCCATTGCCTTAAGAGAGCACTATCAATGGCTAAAAACAAGTCCCTGCCAACTGGGACAACTCAAAGAATTCATAAGCCACTTGCTTCCTAATCTCCATCACAAACCTAGCTGCAACCTTTACTCATACAGTATACAGAAACCTTCAACTAGACCCTAAAAATGAAAGTCCAATAAATTACCTAAAGTAAGTAATTGATGTTATTTGCACTCAAGAGCCCCTTCTTACACACATACACAAATTCAGAGAATCAGGTACTATTCAGAGTTTCCATTGTGCTTCTTTGATGGCCATGAAAAATCTCCCTCCTGTCCCCACCAGCTTACCTGAGAACTCCTTGCTCCTTACCTGGCAACAAATAAAATTGAGGGTCTGGCTCCACTTGAGGCCTGTGTGAGTATGCCAGTGGAAGCTGAAGAATTTTGAATTCATGTATTCCATGTTACCATTCTGTGTGTGTGTGTGTGTGTGTGTGTGTGTGTGTTTTGGGGGAGGGGGGGCATTTTACTACTGGAATAATGCAGAGCTTTGAATTATTGTATTCCATAGTAAACAATCACACAGTGTGCTGAATATGAAGAAAGACAGATGACTGACAGGTGAATCTGTGGATGGACTATTTTACATAATTTAGCAACATTTTATTATAATCTTTGTGGGTTTGAAAACTTTTAGAGTGTTTTTTTTTTAAAGTTGCCTCTGGGCTGATTTTTTATAAGTAATAAGGGGCTCTACAACACCGGTTCGACAATGTCATTGTTGACCGACGTTACTGCAAAAGCTGTATGTCGGCAGCAATTGCGGTCAGCATAGAACTGTTCACTGTACACGCTTTGCCCCCCGCACCCCCTGTACTTTAACTAATCAACTCCGAGTCAGAGTTTATTCGGGGAGGAGGTGAAAGACCCCTTAGAATGCAGTGCTGAGTCCGCGGTGACAGTACAGTGACCTGTCAATGTTGTTGCTGTACTGTCATTCGTGGTGCGGGTGTTGACAGGTGATCAGTATACAGCAATAAGGCACTTCAGGGATGTTGGTTGTACTAGGTTTTCCCCATGGTCAGGTGCTAAAGGCACTCGACTTTGCCTTGTGCCTTACAACACCTCTGACCATAGGGTAAACCTAGTACAACCAATGCCCTGCCATGCCTTTTTTGCCTAATTTCAGAATGAAGTCCATTTAATCAGAAAACAATTCCTACAACAAGAATAAGACGACTGTCTCTGAAGAAGAAGAATATGAGAGTCCTGGAGTGAAATTTTGATATTTATTTCCATAACATATGGACTTGATTAGGTTTATACTGACTCATGAAGTAAGTTAATTATTAAACTCACTATATGCATCAAATGAAATTACTGAATTATTTTTTCTGTGTATTTTTTTTCTTATTGTATTTTTTTGCGGCTCTACGATGCCAGTTTGACAACTCGTTTGTCAACCGGCATCTCACCGACAGGAATCATGTCTACCACAAGTTGTGGTTAACATGATTCCTGTGTGTCTCCCGGTCCATTTTTTTATTGGGAGGCTTTGCCCCATGAACCGGGGGCTCTGCCCCCTGCCCCCCATCTTTAGGATTATCAACTCCAGTCAGAGTTGATTTGGGGTTGGAATGCAGGACCAGGAGACAGTGTGCCCCTGTCTCGGGCACACCAACACAGAGACCTGTTGTCAAAGTGTTGATTTTGCTGACAGGGTTGTAGTTCACTGTGCTGGTGTAGCCGTACATGGGGCATACTTTTTTTTGCCCCCTCAGGACTGGCAGGCAGGCTCGTCTTTAGGGCCTAGTCACCTCAATCTAGCTCTTCCCTGGTGGTTCCCCTATGGATTGCTCCCCCCTCCTGTGTTGAGGCCAGAATCAGGAGTGTCTGCTCCCCCGCGAGCACAATCCAGAAGCCGAGTGAGCCAGGATCAGGACATGTTTAGGCCATCACAGAGCCTGCAAGTTGCACTTTTCTGGTGTTCTCCCTGCCCTCTTCCCCTTATGGCATGAGCATGCATGTGTGGAGGCATACCATGTAGCCACGCTCCTGTGCCTCCCCAACTCTGATGATGCCCTTCAGCCTCCACTAGGGGCAGCCAAAGAGCAGAATGATAACACTCCCCTCCCCAGGAGAGGAGAGCAGTCCATTGGATGCCCATTCGTCTCCCCCTCTACCATCCCCTGGCAAACAAAGATTGTTTCTGACCCGGGGTTGCCGGCATGGTGCAATGTGTGGTGTCCAGTGCCTCGACCCTCAGTGCCACCAGGCCAACCTTTTTCCATGTAATTTAATGTAACAGTTTTTGTATTAGACACATGTTGACTGCTGTATATATTTAATGTTAGTATGTATTATGTTTTACACAGGTATTGCACTGTTGCTTTAAATGGTATGTGATTACCATGGTTACTGTTCATTATTTTAGTAGCTCAGGTACAGGTCTTAGTCATGCCCCCGATGAAGTTTGAGGAGAACAAAGTGCTGAGGCATTGGGAGGCAGCTCAAACTACTGCTAACCTGCATTGTAAATAGTATATTCACTCTTACACTTATTTTTGCACTGTATACTTGAGTTTCACATAAATAGATGGATTGTATTTGCAGATCTGCTTCAAAGCCTCATTTTTGCACTAGTACATTGTAACTACACATTTAATGGCATCGCCACATTTGTGTAATTTGTCTGCTGTCTGCAGCTTGAAGTCTGAATAATATTATTATGCTTTTGCTATCCTTAGTGAAATTTCTATCTGGTTTATAATAAACTTTTGTGAAGTGTGAATCAAACTTTAGCTAGAGTGATACATAGTTTGTATATATTACTTAAAGAGCCACTGTCACTTCAAGAAGAACTTTTAAAAACAGAATATTTGGACACAAAGCAGCTTATATTTTTCATCAGCTCAGGGTTTCTTATCCACATTACTTATTACTGAGGTAATTTACTTAAATAATCGTACAGTTGTTTCTTGAGAGTTTATCAGCTCCTATTGCTTCTTCCCAACCTGATGTGATAATACTCTGCTTGTGGCATCACAATTATTCCCACAGCAACAGACTGTGATGTCATAAGAGGACATTATGAGTCCAACTAGGGAACAAGCTATAGATACATATGAACTCTAAGGGATAAATATCTTGTTTTTGAGGGAATTTCTTCAGTAATAAATAATAGAGAGGAGAAATCTGTAAGTTATATGAAATACAACCTGATTTGTGTCTAAATATTATATTTTCCAAAGTTTTCCCAAAGGCGTCAGCTGCTCTTTAAGCCAATGGTTTCAATCTAGTGCGGAGATCCACAGTCTGGAAGGAGTTGTCAATAGAATTTTTACCTATCTATGTACCACTAGCAGTATGTAATGTATTGGTTTGTAATAAGCTTTGCTTGTTTGTGTATGAAAGGAATCTATTCCATTCTATTTTATTAAACCTTAGAAAACAATCCTGATCTCTGATTGGACCAGAGCCAGTCACATGACATACATGGTTTACTGAATTGTTGCTTGGTTCAAACAACGAACCAGGCAACAGTTCATTAAAACTGGGCATTAGGGCTGTGCAAAAGGTGGATTTCTGATATTTGTATTTTGTTGATTTCTTGCATTATTAATTAAAAAAAAGTTTCAGCCATTTCAGACTCCTGTATTTGTTAATATAAGCACAGTATCAAAATTATTTGAGTTGTTATCAGAAATAAAGTCTTCATTCATTATATAAGATGAATTTACTACATTATTAGGTAGTTTAATAGGTTACATTAGGTTATCATCAAGTTCCCAAAAATTCAACATACAAGGTTAGTGATAGGCATGTTGTTTACCTTGTGCATCTTGCCCAGTGTCACATATCATAAATGACGCATTACATGTGATATACTATGGGGATTATCCACTAAGATTTCTCTGCTACTTTCTAAGACAATAAATGTAAAAAAAAGGCTGGTGAGCATAGAACATGTCAAATTCACTATAACCTTATGCGTCTTGCACAGCATCACACATTGTACTATTTAATTTTTGTTTTAGTTGAAAAACAAATTTGAGACACACTTAAGAAAAGGGCTGACTGCATGACAGGGCCCTCCCACCCTCCTGTATCATTGCAGATGTTATAAATGGCACAGTTTTGGAAAAGTAAGATCAAAGCATGGGTCATGATAATTTTGCCTCCAAAGTTAGTTGCCTAACCTAAAGCTACTAAGGACTATGCCCTAAGCTTACTTTACCACTGTCATTTTGAGTCACACTAGCCTCAGCCAAGGTGTAGCATTACATGGCTTACATGTCAGGCTGGTGGACTGATGCATTCAGCATCTGAAATGACAAATGTTGCAGAATGCAGCCCATGGGCCCTGTCATGCAGAATAACAAAGCAGTGCATTGCTTTTTTCGTTTAGTTGGTCTTTCAAGGACTATACTGCAGCTATTGAGGGCAGTAATAAATGATGCATAACATGGGATATACTGTGGTTGCTCACTCGCATGTCTCTACTATTTTCTGAGACAATAAATTTTAAAACAGGTTGGTGACAGCAGAAGCAGATAGAAAATTGAATAAGTACATTATTTCTTCGTGAAATAGCAAAGTATGAAACTCAGGCCGATCCAGATTCCAGTCTACTTGTATCAGCTGGATTAGACAGAATGCACCTGCATAACTTATGGTACCTACCAGGTCACTATCGCTCATGCTTGATAGTGCACATCAAAACTGTTCAACAGGAACAGTGTGATAGGGAAGAACAAGAGGGTGTAAAACTGTGAAAGGGTGTATGCACGGTAGTGCACCCTCTCACTTTTCCCAGGCAGAGGATAAGACCTCTGCTGGGAGAAGGGACTGGTGAACAGCTGCTGTGGCTCGATGGGATGAGCCACAGGCAGCAAGGGAGGCAGGCAGTGCATTTGGGACTGGGTTTTGATTCCCAGTCCCAGATGCATGACATTTTTTTAACTATTAACCCCCCCTCCCGGAGTTGGTTATTTAAGTTGGGGGGTTGGGAGGGTGCAGCCCCCTGCAAGACATTCAGCAGTCATGCTGGCAATATACCATGCTGTACTGGCAGTGTGGTATATTGCTGCGTTGTCATGTCTTGCTACATTATGACCCCATGCCCGTATGGTACCACTAGCCCAATAAACAATAAGTTGTGAAGAAACAGATTCAACTGTGTTTACGCAACTGGATGAGATGTATGCTTGTGTGACTTTGATACATTGTGGCTATTTGCCTCTCTATCCATAGGATATACCACCCTGTAGGGGTATGACGCAAGGAACCCTAGGGGAAGGGTTCCCCTCCATAGGTTCCGTGGGAATGATTCCCTTGGCTAAAGGTAGCTTAGGAAGAAGCCCAAAAAGAATGTCCCAAAATGGTGTTGAGCATCGAAGAGGTGAGAATTCAGAAGATATCTAGACAGAAAATAAATGCAACGGACATAGACAGGAGAAGAATGAGAAAAGGTGAGGACAACAAAGGAAATGAAATAGATAAGATGCAGAAGGGTGACTTCCTAAGGAGAGAGGGAACAGCGAGGGCCACCATCCGACTGCATCCAACAGCGAAACCTAACTAAGGAACCTATGAACGCATTAACCCTGACTAATATTATGACCATTGGCATGGAGAGAAAAAAACCCCTTTGAGGAGGAAACCTCTGGAGATCCAAGGCCTAGGTCACCTTCCCTCCAGGCTGAAGGACATTTTGATCAGGGATGGCACCACCACAGCAATTTTAAGTAGAGATGGAGGAAGGAGAAAAGTCCAATTTTAGAGGAATCTCTCGCTCTGTCTATCAAAATGGACAGCTGTCGAGGGATGAGAGTGATGTCTGTAACTAGACACTCAAAAACAAGAGAGGAACCACGATGATGAAAAGGAGCCTACAAGGCCAAATGGTTGAAGGTGAGACATTAAATGAACGATGTACAATGATGGAGAGGAAGCTTGCCAGCCTCTAGCAAAGGGGCATGAGACACGAGGACATGTCTCCGAGTTGAGAGCAGGTTGAGTCGAGGTAGCGTTGGACCCGAGAGGAATATGCTTGAGTAATCAATGTGAAGGAGCAGACCCACATAGAGGTCAGATGAGCGAGGAATTCCCTGAGGCAGACATGAGAAGACTGATGGTGATACTAACACAGGATTGCAACAGTTCGATGAGGTAGCATAGGACCAAATGAGAGGTATGCTCTGTTAAGCAATAGAAATGAGTAGACCCTGAAGTCAGATTGAGCAAAGGAGAACCAGATTCAAGCACCTGGATACCATATGGAAGTACGTAAGAGGAGGATATGAATAGGAAGGTGATGGCAGGATAGGGAAAACCCCCAAAAGAAAGGAAAGGCCAGAGAAGAAGCAGAATGGAGGAGCAAAGTTCAAAAAAGGAGCGGAATGGAGGGCGGAGAGAATGGGAAGAGGAGGACAACAAGCAGATTCCATGGGGAAGACACTTCTGATACAGTGGAGAAAGGTAGAGACAAGGACCGAGGCAAGCAACCGAGGTCAATGGCAGAACAGGTGTCGCAACCACAAAGGTTTCCAGCAGAAGAAATAGCACCTGGAGCAGGTTGTGAGTATGCAAGGGTCAGCCCTGAGACTTTGACTATGCTGCAAGAGAGGAGACGACAGGCACGGGACAAATTAACAGGAGGTCAGGCAGATGCTAACAACAGAGGAGGCGGGCACACTTAGGAGGGGAATAGGAAAGCTGTAGTTAGTTAACTTGAGAAGCTTCACAGTACTGAATGGGACTGGTCATATAATACAATAATGGTAGAAACTGACTGGGTAAGAAATGACTGGTCCCAAGGGGACTATGGGTCCTGGAAGCCCCATTTTGTGGTCTGGAACAGTGTAACTATCGGGAAGCATGGTCGAAAACTTGCTGAAGAATGCATAATTGGTTTTGTTAGATTGGGTACAAATGAGACTCACTGCTAAACAAAAGGAGTGCGCTGACACTGACACTATGGGAGACTCGAACACATACAAAAGAATTGCAAGTACAAGCGGCCGATTACCACCAATGAAGGGAGCCTACGATGGGCAAGCAGCAAGAGAAACAGCACCACAGCCATCGGGAAGAGGCAAAGAGTGACGAGGGTTGGGAGCACCAGAGGCAGGAGAACAAGGAGTGCGAGGCAGAACGGGCCCTGCAGGTACTAACCCAGAAGGAATCGTGGAATGAAAAATGGAGTAAGGAAAGAATCAAAAGAGCAGCTGGACTGAGGAAGCTGAGCACTGTGGGGAGGCGGTGCAGAGGAGCCAGAAGTGAGGCACCAGGAGCGGTCGGGAAATTTAACAGGAGGAACTGTGCAGAGAAGTGGCGAGGGATGAACACCCAAACCGCAACAGAGCTGGGGAGAAAACCAAAAGGCAGGATGGGTAGGGAAGGAAGCAGACAGCTGAAAAAATGGCAGGCAGGAGGAGGGGAAGACAAACAGGCAGGGGAGAGAACAACATACCAGGGCAAGCACTGTGAGGAGAGTGCACAAGGGGAAGACAGATCCAGAGGCCGGAGGTGCCACAAGAAACAAGACAACAGCAGAGCGAGGAGAAGCGGCGCCTCCAGCTGCAACAAAGAGATGAATCCTGGAACAGTCCAGGAGGAGTGGCCTTTTAAGGCCTGATGGGGGAGTGATATATTTGCTCCACCCATTGAACCCCAGGCTTAAAGCCTTCCCATAAAATGGTGGGTGAACAATAAAAAAGAAAATCATATGAGCATGTTCTGTTAAGTCCAACACAATACATGTACAGTATGTCACTGATAGTCATAATCTAGCAATGGGAGATTTACTTTCAGGAAAACAAGCTCTTCTACCCACTCTGGCTTGAGACTGGACCTGTGTGGAACTACAACATCACCTGTAATAGTAAATATTCTTTCAGAAGGCACACTGGTAGGAAGGCAGCCTAAATACTTTACAACTACTTGAGTGAGTGCAGGCCACACCATCTTTTTTGACATCCAGTATTTTAAGAGATCTGTTTTGAAGTGTTACTTTTGTTTCCCAAAGTAACTAACCACCTTATTCTCTGCACTAATGTTATTCCTAAAGATGGAATCTTCATCTGAGCCTGTGTCTTCGAAAAGACTGATGTGAGCCCACATATCACACACAGATTGTAGTGTTGAAACTGTAGTGGTTTCACCTACTGCCTGTGCATTGCCAAATCCTGGGCCATCACTTTCATTTTCCTGAGAGTGACGCTCGTTATTACCACGAGCAAACTGACCTTTCTTGTCACCAAAAGCAGGCATAGCATCTTTAACATAATGAACCTCCCTTACCAAGTCATTTTTAAAAGATGCTGCAATCTCCTTTGGTAAAACAGACACTCTCAAACGAGGGTCAAGAATTGTTGCTAGAACATACTTTTTGTCTTCAAATACTCTGTCAAAATGCTAGTGAAGTTGTTCAGTGAAAACATCTACAAGAAAGGCAACCTCTTCAGGAACATCCTTTGTCTGCTGGAATGCTTCCATCTTGCACAACAAGATGCGAATCATGGGTATAACCTAACTTAGGGAAGACAATTCAGCACTCAGGTCATTTGTTGCTAGTTGAAATGGTCTTAACACATCAACAAGAGTTTCTATTATACCCCACTGTATTCGAGTTACTGTATACTGCCACCAGTATCATGCTCAATCACCATTGCATGCAGTGCCAGTTTTTGCTCTAGAAGCCGTTCTAACATATAAAATTTTGAATTCAACCTGGGCCTTGATTCCAATATGTATGGCGCAACTCGCTGGCGCTTGTGAGTTATGACATATGCCGCTATGCTGGGGACCCTGGGCCAGATTCCAGAACAGGCAGGGTCCCCGGTGACTATGTCCTGTGACTTGCAGCATCACCAGCGTCACGCCACAGGAAGGGCTCACCTACATAGGGTGCCATAAGCAGCATTACTGCCCTCCTGCAGGGTGCAGGTTCTGCACAACATGGCCACCCTAAATGCCCCACTCCCTTACACCATGGCAATGCCTCACAGGGCTGTTGGGGGGGTGGGGGCCACAGGACAATCATGGAGTGCTTGGCATGCATGCCAAGAGTGGCATGGTAGTGCACCGGGATGTGAACTGCCTTGTGGGCAGTACCCAGGGATGGGGGCGAAGGGGTGCAAACAGTCCACAGAGAGCTGTTCTGCCAATGGGGAATGGGTGGGAGCCCCTGTGGGACCATGGGGGGTGGCTGTTGGGGCACCAGGCACAGAGGTGCACCCACTATGGATGTAGAGTACAGTTAGACCAGCTACTAGCAGGTCTAACTGTACTTAGACCACTGTTTTTCAGAGCCTACTTGGAATAGCACATTTGCTATTCCATTGGCCACCCTTCTTGAATCTGGTGTAACTGCTGCCATAAACACCCTTGCGCCATGTCGTAGGGGGTTTCTGGCATAGCCGGTGGGGTAGCTCACCTTTGGTGCAGGATGCCTATGCCATGTCGCAGGCTGCATTTTGGAATACTGGTTGGCGTAATGCATGGCGCAAGGTGCTACTTGCGAAATTGGGTTTGGCACAAGTCACTTTGCGACATGCATAACCTGTTCTGGAATCGGGCCCCTGGTCTTGATATCTTAGATCAAGCGGTGCTGTGGACTATTAATTTCCTTTTGAAAATTGCTCAAATACCCATTTGATTTTACTGAGTGATGAAAATGACCACAGATTTTTCGTGCAATGCTGAGTAACTTACATACCACTTTATTACCATGGACAGTGTTACGCACAACAAGATTTATTCTGTGCAAAACAGGGAACATGTTCATAACCCCCATCACTGATTGCTTTCAACATGTTTCTAACAATATCAATAACAAACATGCCAGGATCTAATTTGTTTGCATAGATCCAATTATTCAGCATATTTAACAATATGACCAGATCTTGTTTGCGTCACTCCAAATAGCACTTTTGCTGTTGGTGGAGCACATGGACTATTGGTGCTGTCCTCATCACTACTGCTGCTGACTGGACCTTTATTTGCTTTTTTGCTCATGGTAAGGTGATAAAATGGTGGTGACACTGGAAAAATACATAGAGCTACAGAGCCTAGTATTGACAGAACCTGTGATTTGTTTAATGGTCACACTGGGCAAGATGAACAAGGACACTGCCTCTCTGCAGTCTGCACCACTATAATGCCTCAAGAAAATAATTGTAAGGCTATGCCTGAAGTTCAATGGGCAGAGCAACAAACCACTCCCCCATCAGGCCTTTAAAGGCCGCTCCTCCTGGCTAGTCCAGGATTCATTTCTTTTGTTGCTGCCAGAGGTACAGCCCCTTCTGCCTTCCCTTCCCCTTTTCTCTCCCTTGGGCTTTCACCCGTGTGTTTGCGGTCGCCTCTGGCCACTGAGTTGATCCTGTTGCCGTTCCCATTCCCCACTTCTATTTGCTCCCCCCCCCTCCATTTTTTTTCATACCTTTTTGTTGCCTTGCACCCATTGGCCTCCTCCTCCTTCCCTCTTTCAGTGACACTCCTTCTCCACTCCTGCCCAGCCACATCTGTCATTCTGCCGTGCGGCTGGTGAGGGTGAGCAATGGACGTACATGGTGCACCGAGCGGGTGCACATGGACTGCTGAGATGGGCAGCTTGCTGGGAGCCGGGCAGTGTGCCTATCACCCGTCTGGTGGTGTGTAGTCTTCTGGAGCTTTTTCTCTCCTAAGCCTGTGCTCCCCTGCACCTTGTGGCCAGTGGAGATTTCTGCTGCTGGTCTGCGTTCCTCTCCCTGCTTGCCCCATCCCATGCTCCATCTCTGCTTTCATTTCCTCCCCCTCTTTCAGCATGGCTTTAGCTGCCCTCTCTTTCCCTGTGTATTTCTGCCTTGCTCATTGCCTGGGTTCTGTTTTGGGGTGCTGTCGTACCATCCGCATCTCTCTACCTCTATATTGTTTCTCTCTTGTTCCTGCCTGTGGGCCTCAGGTACTCGTATTTCTCCAGCATCAAACCCACACTTTACCTTGCATTTCTTTCCTGTTGTCTTATCCTCCAACTGGACTTCTATGTTCATCATCTTTTTACTGCCCATATCGTTTTCCCCTGGGTAGGTCAGCCCTATCATGGTTGCTAATCTTTTCTTCATCCTTTCTTCATTACTGACTCTTGCCGCTTCTATTTCCTCGTCCCATGCTTTCTTTTTGGGGGTGTTTTTTTTCTATCCTGCCTTCACCATAACTATTCATATACTTCTCTCTCCCTAGTCCTCTGTTATGGACCATTCGACTTTTATGTCCTCCACTCCCTGTCAACCTCCATTGTCCTCGATCCTCATTCTTCCTCTACTTACCTACCATCTTATCTAGCCTTAACCGTACTGGCCTTCAGGGCTTTCATTTCATTATCATATATTGTTTATTCATTCTCGCCCCTAACCTTAACCTTCCAGGCTTCATTTCATCACCATCTATCATTTATTAATTCTCAGCCCTCCTCTCTTCCCATATCGACATCTCAACTCTGCGTTGGCTGTGGCTTCATCCAGCCATCTTCGTCTCACCACCTCGTACCATTCACTCTTTTTCTGCTGTTCCATACCAGCCTTCATGGCTTCCCTCTGTCAATATACATCTGTGACAGTGTAAATGCTACACTGGGAAACAAGAGGTTAACCTCTTGTTTGAGGCTGAGGAAATGCAGGGAATGCAACATGAACAGGCAAGGGGGGGTGCCTCCCCAGGTGTTGCTAATTAGAGGGATTGCTGAAAGGCAGAGAAAATCCAGCAAGGAGTTAGTTAGAAGCTGGAAACTGCTGCAGGGAGCAGACTCCTATGCAGAGAACCCTGCAAGATGGAGAGTGGCATGTGAGACAGGAACCAGAGCAGAAAGCCAAGGAGAATGATTAAGTATTGGAGAGAACCTTTGGGAAAAACGTGAAACCTGCTGCTGAGAAACAGACCAGTTCTAGAGCAGAGTCCTGAGGTAAAGGATCAGTCTAGCTAGCTGAGCCAAAAACAGTGAGTGGAATGTACTGCTGATAGCCTACAAATAAGGCAAAAAGGGAAAACTGTCCGTGTTTTATTTGAGACTGTGCATTCAAAACTGCTGGCCCACAAACCGTTTGTTTTGTTTGATACTGTATATTGAACAAACTGCTGGCCCACATAGGTGATTCAAAGATTCCTTTGTCAAGTCAGCCTGAAAGAACTGTTTTGTGTTAACCTTTATGTTACCTGACCAGGCTGGAGAAGTTGAACTGACTGATTATGCTTTTCTGGAGCAACAACTTACATTTGAAGCAATAAAAGTATATTTTCTTCTGTGAACTTTAAACCCAGTGTGTTGCCTCTCCGTCTACTTTAGGCCAGCTTGTTACAACCTTGTATATCCATCTTGAACCTACACTCATCCATTCCAATTTTGCAGCTCCGACCTCACAACTCATGGTACTTAATACCTCCTCTGTCTGCTGCCGGCTTCACCCAGTCATCTCATTCCTACCTTCCCAAAGTTTGCTCCCCTCCTGATTTGACTTCTCTGTGGACCTAGTTGGCATGCACTCCCATGGTTGCTACTGCAACCTGCCTTCTCTGGACCCATCTTAGGGTCTCCTTCATTCGATCTGACCTCTCTGTTGGTCTGCTCATTCACATTGACTAATCATGCATACCCCTCATACGGGTCCTATGCTACTTCGAATCAACCTGCTTTCCATTTGGAGACATGTCTTCCATGTCCATTTCTCCATGGCTCAGGGCTAGCCTGTAGTTGACAGTCTCAGTATGCACCCCTGAAGTCTGCATCTAGAGCATGTGAAGCTCGGGGCAGGGTCCTTCTCCCTGGTACATAGTGAGAATGTCTTCGCTCCGGGCAGACCTTCAGTCATCCCTCATTTTGGCAACACCTCTGGATGCAGAATTTATGACTTCCAGCAACGATGGGTGGGGCTCTCATCAGTGGGGCCCCTTTTGCTGCCTGACAAAGTTTGGAAGCACCATCTATGTTATTCTCCATTTGACCTCCTCTGGTTCACCTAGTCTATTTCCTAGGCTTGTATAGGCTGGCGGGGTGCCTCAGCAGTCATTTCTCTCTTCCTTTGCTTTTGGGCATCTAGTTGCAGAGACATTGCTCGCAACCCTCAACAGCATTCCTGTTAGAAGGACAGAGTGTGAGCTTCCTCTAAATTGGAATATTTTCCTCCTCCTTTAATCTCTACTTTAAATTGCAGTAGCTGAGCCGTCACTAACCAAAACGTCCTTCAGCCTGGAGGGAAGGCAACCTAAGTCTTAGATCCCCAGAATTTTCCTCCTCAAAAGGGTTTTTCCTCTCCTCCATGCCAATGGTCATAATATTTAAATAGGGTTGGTGCTTTCATAGGTTCTGTAGTTAGGTTGCGCTGTTGGATGGAGTCAGATGGTGGCCCCAGCTGTTCCCTCTCTTCTTAGAAAGTCCCACCCTTCTGCCTCATGTCAGCTTCCATTCTACTCAATATTCCTCTTCATATCCCATTCCTCTCCTGTCCTTCCCATTAACATATATTGATTTTCATTCATGGCCTCGATATCTTCTGACTTCTTGCCTCCATTGATGCTCGACACCCTTTTGGATATTCTTTTTGGGCTTCTTCCTAAGCTACCGTTAGCCAAGGGAATCATTCCCACGGCACCTATTGGGAGGAACCCTCCTCTAGGATTCCTCACCATCGTATCCCTACAGGGTTGTATATCCCATAGATAGAGAGGCAAACAGCCACAATGTATCTAAGTCACACAAGCATATAACATGCCAAGTTGTGTAAGCACATTGAACTGATTTTTTTAATGGTCACACTGTGCAAGATGAACAGGGATACTGACACTCTGCAGTCTGCACCACTATAGTACCTCAAGAAAATAACTAATTTTTTTTAATGGTCACACTGGGCAAGATGAACAAGGACACTGACTCTCTGCAGTCTGCACCACTACAGTGCCTCAAGAAAATTACGCATTTTTTTAATGGTCACACTGGACAAGACAGACAACATAACTGACCCTTTGTACCACTGTAATTTTTTTTATAGTCACACAGGGCAAGATGAACAAGACAACTGCCTGACACTCTGCACTACTTTTTTTTGTCTCACTGAGCAAGATTATAACAAACTCTGCAGTCTGACTCTGCATCTGTTTTCTTCCTTTTTCTTTGGTTCTTCCACTGGTTTTTTATTTCCTGAGTTGCTCTGCACTCCCAGGGCAGGCACAATCTCTTACAACCACACACACTCCCCTGTCCCTGCCTTCTCAGTTCCCACACTTGACTTCAGTTAGGTTTCCGAAAAAAAGGCTTTTTTTCTCCATATATCTTTGTCTTCAGCTTTCTGTTTTTTTGTTATCTTGATTAACCTTCCCTACATTGTTTTTCAGTTTCACTTTCTTCTCATTTTCTCACCCTTAGTCCTCACAACAATCCATTGAATCAGTCCCTTCCCCGCAAGTTCCCAACCCCAATGAATTCAATAGTTAGTATCACATCAGTTCACTTAGTTTCCTTTCTTTTTTTAATCTGTTTTTCAAACGTTTGCAGCCCCCCCCCCAATTTGGGGGCTTACCTTAAGTGTCTTCCAGGGCTCCAGTAAGAAAAAATTACTCACCTTAGTAATTATGTTTCTTCTAGTGGAGTCTTGCTGTATTCTGACTATTGCAATTAGGTCCTGCCTTTCAACTGCCCCAGAGAACAAAGGGTTAACTTTTCTATGCCTTGCATAGAACATTCTTCAAGAGCTCGGTTGAAGCCCCTGTCTGTTGTTGTTCAAACTGCAACCGTCAGATCTTTACGAGCAAAAACTCACTAGGTGTTCTGTGTGGGAAACTGTAAAATTTTTACTAGCTAACTGGCAAATATATAATGTTTTTGGTTTCAAAGGAAGACTCAAGTCAGGAAACCCCAAAACAAAAACATATCCAAAACACAACATTCCACCCAAACAAAAAAGAGGGTGTAAAAAGGACACCCCTAGGGTGCCAACACTGCTCCTGCCCACCCACATCCCAAAAACTAGGTTCTGAGAGGGAGACTGGGGAGGTCAGAATAACAAGACTCCATTAGAAGAAACATAATTACTAAGGTGAGTAATTTTTTCTTCAAACAACATGAAGTCTTGCTGTATTCTGACTATTGCAGACTACCAAGCAGTACCTCCATGGAGGAGGGACAGAACCTACTTTGGAAATAGGCTCTGAAGTACTGCTGTGTCAAACTGAGCATCACTCTTAGCCTGGATATCCAGAGAGTAATGCTTGGTGAAAGTATGGACTGTTTTCCAGGTGGCTGCTTGACTGATTTCTAACAGAGGAATATCCCTGGCAGCAGCCAGGGAAGCAGCTGCACCTCTTGTGGAATGAGCCCACAGGCCTGAGGGTGGAATTCTACCCAGTTTTTCATAGCAGAATTGTATACAAGAAACAATCCACCTGGCAATAGATCTCTTAGTGGCAGGTTTGCCTTTACCAACTTCCCCATAAGTGAGGAACAACTGGTGAGATTCAAACCTGTGACCCTTGGTACGCTGTATGTAGTAGCTAAGGGCTCTTTTAACATCCAAACTGTGCAGCCTCCTCTCTCCCGAGGAAGAATGGTCAGTGAAGAAAACAGGGAGAGATATAGACTTGTTGAGGTGGAAATCTGAAACCACTTTAGGTAAGAACTTTCTGTTAGTTCTAAGGACCACTTTATCTCTGAGAAAAGAGATGAAATCAGATCCACTGACAGGGCTTGCAATTCACTGATACGTCTGGCAGAGGTAATGGCTACCAAAAACACAGTTTTCCAAGTCAAGTACTTAAGCTCTGCTGAGGACAGAGGCTCAAAGGATGGTTGCATAAGCTGAGCAATGCAAACATTAAGGTCCCAAGCAGGAGTAGGATCCCTAAAGGGGGGATTGGTGTGAAGCAATCCCTTGAAGAACTTACAAAATACAGGATGGGATGACAGAGAGGAAGACTTGCCTATCGACAGGAAAGCAGAAACAGCTGCCAAGTGTACCTTGAGGGTAGCTGGTCTGAGGCCTAGGCCATTATGATGGACCATATAATCCAGAACCATAGACAATTCAGCAGAGTCTGGAAAAATATTCTTCTTAGAACACCAAATGCTGAATCCTTTCCATTTAGAGTTGTAAGTCTTTCTGGTGGAAGGCTTTTGAGAAGCCTTAAGGATATCCAGAACCCCTTGGGAAAGATGCAGATCTGCAAACTCTAACTCTTCAAGAGCCAAGCCTTGAGATTGAGAGACTGAAGATTCAGGTACCAAATTCTCCCCGAGAGGATGTTAACAGGTTGTAATTCCTGGGAAAAGACAGGGGAAGGTGGACTGCTAGGGACAGCAACAAGTGGTACCATGGCTGTCTGACCCAGTCCGGAGGAATCAGAATCACTTTGCATGGTTGTGACCTTATCTTGACTAACACCCTGAACAGGAGAGGGAAGGGGGGAAAGCATACAGAAATTTCCCTTCCCAGTTCAGAGTCAGAGCATCCAGGGGGACTGAGCCCAAGACTTGGGTCTGCAACAAAAGAGATGAAGTTGGTGATTGTCTGGGGCTGCAAAAAGATCTATCTCTGGAGTGCCTCATCTCGAGAAAATCACTTTCAAAACCAGAGGATCCAGGGTCCATTCGTGATGGCCCTGGGATATTCTGCTCAGTGAATCTGCTAGGACATTGTCCTTCCCTGGGAGGTGAACTGCTATCAGAGAGGTTTGCAGGGAATAGGCCAGGGACCACAACTTCATTGCTTCTGTGCACAAGGCTGTAGACCAAGTGCCTCCTTGCTTGTTGATGTACCACATGGTGATAGTGTTGTCTGTTCTGACCTGAACCACCCTGTTCTGTACAGATTTGGAAAAAACTTGCAGTGCCAGAAACACTGCTCTGAATTCCAAGAGACTGATGTGGAGCAGAGATTCCTGAGGTGACCACAGTCCCTGGGTGGTAAGATCCCCCAAATGGGCTCCCCAGCCCAGCAGGGAAGCATCTGTGGTGAGTATCACTGAATGAGACTGAGTGACAAATGGAACCCCTTGTCTCAAATTGTCCTGATCCTGCCACCATTGCAAGGCTTTGATCAAGGTTCGAGTCACTGGGATTAGTTTGGTAAGGGAGTCCTTTCTTTGGGACCAAAAGGCTTTTAAGTGGAACTGAATGTCCCTCATTTGGAATCTTGCTCCCTGGACCACTGCTGTGGAGGCTGCCATGTGGCCCAGTAGCTGAAGGAAATGCTTTGCTGGATGAGACATCTGAAGGGTGAATGAAGAGGCCAGTTCCATAAGGGTCCTTGCCCTTCCCAAGGGAAGGAAGGCTCTTGCCTTTACCGTATCCAGTTCTGCACCTATCCAGGTGAGGAGCTGCACTGGTTCAAGAACTGACTTTGGTAGTTTGAGAAGGAATCCTAAAGAAGTGAGCACTTGCTGTGTCACTTGCAGATGCGACTTGACTTGGTCTGGAGACTGACCTACTATGAGCCAGTCATCCAAGTATGGGAAAATGGAAATATTTTGTCTTTTTAGGAAGGCAACAACTACTGCCAGGCACTTTGTGAAGACCCTTGGGGCTGATTTTAGGCCAAAGGGCATTGCTCTGAATTGATAGTGGCCTGAGGGCAACTCGAACCTGAGGTACTTTCTGTCAGAGCACCTGATGGGAATGTGAAAGTAGGCATCTTTGAGGTCCAGGGAGGCTAGCCAGTCCCCTAGCCTTAGAGAGGGAAGGATAATTCCTAGAGTTACCATTTTGAATTTTGGCTTTAACAGATGTTTGTTCAGATATCTTAGGTCTAGGATGGGTCGCCACTCTCCTGTCTTCTTGGGGATTAGGAAGTACCTAGAGTACAATCCTTTGTCCCTGTGTAGGGTGGGAACTCTCTCTATAGCTCTGAGAGCTAGGAGAGAAGAAACCTCTGCCTCTAGGGCAAGGGTCTCTGAGAGATTTGCAGGTGGAAAAGATCTGGCTCTCATCTTGGGAAATTTTTTTGAAGCTGAGAACCAGTCCCTGGCTTACTACTTCCAGGACCCACCTGTCTGATGTAAGAGACATCCAGTCCTGGACAAAGTAAGCCAGCCTGCCCCCTACTGGTATTGGAGAATCGACCTGGGCAGACCTATCAGGGTGTTTGCTTGGCAGGGGCTTTAGGCTGAGGGGTGGATGCAGGCCTGCTCATCCCCCTTCTGCCTCTCCCTCTAAAAAAACCCTCTGCGAAAAAGAAGAGGAGGAGGCCTGAGCTTGGTAAAAAGACCTTTGGAAAGGCATGCCCCTGCCCCTGGACTGCTGCCTTTGAAGAGTTGCTTGCCTTTCTTTGGCCTGAGCACTCCTGTAAGTGGTTCTGTATTCGTTTATTTTCTTCATGTAATTCTCTGTCTGCTCCCCAAACAGAGAATTACCAACTACAGGAAAACCCATGGCCTTAGCCTGGGTATTCTGTGAGAGGGCAAGTACATCTGAGCCAAGCCATTCTCTGAGGAGCCACAGATGTAGCCATGACTCTTGATGATACATCATTGGAGTCTACAGCAGCATGAAATTGTACTTTCGATGCCTCAATCCCATCTGCAGCCACCTGCTCCAGCTCCTTGGCAAGCTGGGGAGGAGCCTGTTTAGCCAGTGCCAGTACAGTGTCCCATTTGGACTTCTGGTACCCGGCTGCATAGGCCATATAATTAGCCTGCCTGAGTCCCAAAGATGATGCCATGTACTGCTTTTTTACCATGGCATCAATCTTCCTGGAGTCCTTGTCTGGGGGGGTGTGATGCCAAGGGAATGTTTGCTTATCACAGGCAGCAGCCAGCACAACCCCAACATGGCTGCATTGCTGAAAAAGGAACGCCGTGTCTGAGCCTGAGAGAGTGTACCTCTTGTCCATTCGTCTGTCCACAGGAGGTATAGAATTAGGAGACTTAAGAATTTTTTGTGCCTGTTTCCCAAAACATTTGTGGAGGGGAATAGACAGTCTTCTGGACTCTGGGATGTCCATCATCTCAACAAAATCAGGCTCTTCCTGATCCTCAACTGCTTCCTCCACAGGAAGCTGGAGGGTATCAGCCACCTTTCTGTAGAACATGTAGTGTGAAGGGGACTCAGAAAGCCTAGGAGGAGAGACACCCGAAGGTCTGTCTGGGGAGATGACTGGGTCAATAGGCACATCCAGACTTTCACCATCACCATAGTCATCCTCATACTCTCGCTCCTCCTCAAACTCTGGTTCATAAAATTCTTCCAAAGTATAATCCAGAATCGGGGCAACCGACCGAACTGAGCCCCTGCCAGATGGTGCCGGTTCGGTCCGAACTGAAATAGCGGTGCAATCCTATTTCGCCTTGGCTATCTCGCCGGTGGTGAGAGTATGAGATTCTGGGCCCGAACCAGTCGATTTGTCTTTTCTTTTTCTTTTTGTCAGAACCGCGATTCCTCAGAATCGGCTCTCCTTTTGCCCAAAGAAGTATCGCCCTGGTCAGAGGGCACTCCTTCTGGTTCGGTCGGAACTGAACTGGCCTGGCCATCCGGGTAAGTGGACTTCTCAGCCTCCCTTTCCCTCAGTCTACCTAATCTCTTTTCCAGGGTAGATTTGGGAAAATTCTTGCAAATTTGGCAGTCTGAATCGAGGTGGTCAAACCCCAGACAATAAACACAGGTGGTGGGGGGATCAGCCTTAGCAAAGACCTCCCCACACACACTGCAGTGTTGAAACCCAGTGGGCCCGGTTTTCTTTTTGGGTTTCTCAGACATGACCAACCTAACCAAAAACGTACTCTTTTTTCGGCAATCCGCCAGGCAAGACTCCCCTATCAGTTCCTGACTGTGTCACGGGTCTTGGAAAAAAATGTAATTAAAATCCGTTTTTTTTAGAACTGATACAGACCGGTAACCACACTCTAAAATAAAGCACAAGTTTTTAACCTCAAATTGATTGGTTCAGCCGAACTGAACAACAGTTTACAAGTTCCACACAGAAACAGAACAAAAACCTATCTAGTACTCACGGTACCACAGACAGAGACTTGAACCGACTATGCGGAAACAACAATTCAGTAGAAACCGACTGAAAACCGACACTTCAACTGACTTTTGAACCGAGCAGCAGGAGAAATGTCTGGAGCGACTGTTCAGTGAGGCGGAGTAAAGAATCTGATGGTTGCAGTTTGAACAACAACAGACGGGCTTCAACTGAGCTCGTGATGAATGTTCTATGCAAGGCAAAGAAAAGTTAACCCTTTGTTCTCCTGGGCAGTTGAAAGGCAGGACCTAACTGCAATAGTCAGAATACAGTAAGACTTCATGTTGTTTGAATGCCCACTGCCAAACAGCCATCCTGCATAGACAGTAAATCCATGGTTATTTGTTAATCCTGTTGATTTGAGTGAGAGTGACATGATGTGCCTCTGCACCTGTCTCTTTAAGACATTATCCAGTGTGTGTATATAGTATATGGTCTGGGCTGGGTTCGAGTGCTTCAAAGCTCGTAACCGACCAGGTACCGCTTTAATTTCCTCCACTCTGCTGTCGATAGTAAAGCAGAGGGAGCTATAACTAGAACTGTAATTATTTGCTTCTAGCTCACTGTTATATTTGAAAGTGTTCTGACCTGTCTTCTTGCAGTTTTGTTTGTCTATTTTTATTAATGTTTTTTTTAGTCTTTGGTAACCTGGTAAGGCCCACTAGGTACAAGTGCCTGTTTTCAGGGGCAACCTGGGAGCACAGGGCAGTTAAGTGACTTGCTCAGAGTCACACAGTATGCAAGTAGAGGTTGTGAGAATCAGACCTAGATCTGGTCTGCTGAATGTACCAAGCTCGTTCACAGCTCATTACTCTAACCTCTAGGCTATACTGCCAGCCCACTCTAAATGGGAGCCACCATGTTTGGTCCAGGACTTCCAGAATTTGGACCAATAGGACACGGGACCTCAAAGAGTCCTTAGCTCAAGTGGCTCATGGAAAGGAAAGACTGTAGTTCTTGTAGTTTTTTGAGGTTGGCACCTAAACTAAATGGAAGGGGGCATCCAAACTATGACTGACAGCTCCCCACAGCCGATCAAAACTCAGGAAACCCTGGGAAAGTTCAGAACTGTTAGGGAACAGTGGGTCAGTTGGAGTTAGATCCTGAAGAATGAGCAGTTCGAGCTTTTGAGAAGCCCCTCCAGGAAGGAACCGAGGAGACTCACTGGGGAAAAGGCCTGACTTGCCTTCCTGCTGTAGTTCTCCTGCTTGGGACTGCCTGATTGCAGTAATCAAAATTTCTGAAAAGGAACTTTTACTTGCAGCAGAAAGCTCCAAGATATTTGAAAGTGCAGCTTGAGATTCTGGACCAACTAGAAGATCCTGTGAAGTGATTGGCCCAAAAGAGTGTGAGAGACTGCTTTTTGAATTTTGAGGTTTTTACCAGGTAAATCAATTGCAATTGTAAACCGGCCTAAAACCGATCTGAGAGGCCAGGGCTGGATCAACACTTCTGGCAAAGTTCTGTTTATTTTGCTGCTGACCTTTCTGCTGACCTTTCTAGCTGGCAGACAGCTCAATCACTGGTAAATAAGGACTCCTTTCTAGCAATCAGGAGTCCCAGGGCATCAGGTTTTGATCCACAATAAAAATTCAGCACATTTAAGGAAAACAACATTTAAGTCTCTACCTCTCAGATCAGTTTTAGGTCGGTTCACAATTGCAGTTAATTTACCAGACAAAAACCTCCAAACTGGCCACTGCCGTCTGTTCTTGTGACAACTCCAGTGTCACTGGCAAGAGACCAGCTTTGGGGATCCAGCCCTTGTGCAGAAAGCCATCACAGATTGCCACCACCTTCAAGGAAAGGTGGTGAAGTGAGTCGTGTCAGCCCAGCTTCCCCATTTGCATCAGCTTCTAGCACCAGGTCTTCATTTTGCCAGGTCATTGTCTGCAATCAACTGGTACAGTGAGTAAATTCAGGGTAGCTCCCTGCAACAGACAACTTAATCTTCTTGTAGTACAATTGTTTTCTGCTATGTTTTGATAATTTCAATAGACTGGGATAACCAGATGTGGATATAAATAACTTGGTTTGTCTTACTTCAATTAATAATCATTTTCTCCAAGGGCCCCAATGACAGCTGCAACTCTGGGCAACGATTCTTGCCAGCTAGCATAAAATCTGGGTACCCAGTAGCTCAGGCACTGTCTGTCAAAGGGACTAAATTCATGGTATTTATCGATCTGGTTAACCAAATAATAATCATATATTCATAGACATGTGTCAGCAGAAATGGACCCTCTTGGCCCATCGAGTCTGCCCATTCCCTCCTCTACTTGTCCTCCCTCCAAGATTCCCCCCTTTCCACCCTTGACAATCCCTTGTATTTGTCCCAGACCCTCTTGAACCCTCCACTGGCCCTCGCCACCTCCTCCGGCAGTCCATTCCAGGGCTCAACCACTCTCTCTGTGAAGTAATACTTCCTAGCATTTCCACTAAACCTTCCCCCCTCCAGTCTCAATCCATGCCCCCTAGTTCTTGTATCTACCTTCCCTGCAAACAAGTCCTCCCCCACTTTATTGATCCCCTTCACATACTTGAATGTTTGATCATGTCCCCTCTCTTCTGTCTTGTCTCCAGAGGATACAAATCCAGCTCCTTCAGCCTCTCCTCATATGACTTTCCACTTAGCCCATGCACCATTTTAGTGGCCATTCTCTGCACCCTTTCCATGCCATCTATGTCTTTTCATAGATGGGGCCTCCAGAACTGTACCCCATACTCCAGATGTGCCTAACCATGGAGCTGTAGAGTGGCATCAGCACCTCCCTCCTTCTGCTGGTTATCCCCCTCCCTATGCACGCCAGCATTCTGTAAGCTTTGCCCACTGCCTTGCTGCACTAGGTCATCACCCTAAAGTCATCGGTGATTATAACTCCTAGATCCTTCTTCTGCCTGGTTGCAGCCATTGTCTTCCCCCCAGTGTGTATATGGTACTTGGATTCCTCCTTCCCAAGTGCATCACTGTGCATTTTCTGGCATTGAACTTTAGCTGCCATATTTCTGACTACTTTTCCAGCGATTTTAGATCCTTCTTCACTGCCTCCACCCCCGCCGGGTTGTCCACCCTGTTGCTGAGTTTCATATCATCTGCGAAAAGGCTGGCCTTCCCTGAAGCCTCTCTGCTATGTCACTGACATAGATGTTAACAGAATGGGTCCCAACATTGACCCTTGGGGAGCCCCAATTGTAACCCTTATCTCCCTGGAGTGCACCCCCATTGACAACCACCCTTTGGCTTCTACCCATCATCCATCTTGTTATTTTCTGCCCCACCTCCAGACTCATCAACTTATTGACCAGTCTTTTGTGGGGCACGGTGTAAAAGGCCTTCCTGAAGTCCTGGTAGGCCATGTCCACAGCCCCACCCTGATCAACCACCCTTGTCACCTCATCGAAGAATTCAATTAGGTACATCTGACATGACCGACCCTGAGTGAAGCCTTGATGTCAAATGTCTTGAAGCCCTTCCTCTTCCAGATAGCTGACCACCCTTTATTTCAATATTGTCTCCATTACTTTACCCACCACCAATGTGATACTGGCCGGTCAATAATTACCCGCCTCCTCCCTGCTGCCTCCTTTATGAATTGACACCATATCTGCCTTTTCCAGTCCTCTGTAGCCCTCCCCGTATCCAGAGACAAGTTAAAAAGCCCCACCACTGGTTCCGCCAATACTCACCTTAATTTCCTGAGCACCCTAGGGTGTAGCCCATCCGGGCCCATTGCTTTGTTCACTCTCAGCTTACCTAATTCCTCCCTTACCTCTTCCACACTGATTGGGCTAGGAAACAATCCCCTCTCCCCTTTCCCTTTTCACCCAGTGCTGGTCCCTACCTTTCCCCTCTGTTGTAAAAACTGAGTTGAAGTATCCATTCAGCACCTCAGCTTTCTCGAAATCCCCTTCCACCTGCAGTCCCCCTCCCCTTAATCCTTATTATCTCCTGCCTTACCTTCCTCCTTTCCCTGATGTACTGAAAAAAACATCTTGACATCCCATTTAACCTGCCTAGCAATTCTCTCCTCTGCTTCTGCTGTAGCCTTCCTAATCATCTGCCCTGCCACCTTTCACTTCTCTTTGTAAGTTTCCCTATTCTCCCTCCCCTGAATCCTCTTGTATTCCCTGAAAGCCCCTTTCTTCTCCCCAATTGCATCTCTCACTTCCCTACTGATCCACAGCAGTCTCCTCCTTCTTTTGTTCTTCCTCACCCTCCTTGCACATTCCTCTGTCACTTTAAGGAGCCCCTTGATCTTTTCCAAAGCTCCTCCCTCCCCTCCCACTCCTCTACTTCCTACTGGAATATCAAACTCATCCTGGGAAAATCTGACCCCCTGAAGTCTAGAACCTTCGGGGTGGTTTGACTAGCCTCATATCCTTAATGTTGAAAAGTGTGTGGTAATGCATATGGGAGAAACAAGCACTTGCAACACATACCAACTAGCAGGGAATACCTTAAAACCCATAGACAGCGAAAAAGACTTGGGGTACACTAATTACAAAAGATCTAAAATTTAAAAAGCAATGTAATGAAGTAGTCAAAAAAACTAACAAGTTCGTTGGCTGCATTAAAAGATCAATTACTACAAGAAATAGGGCTTGTATTATCCCTCTGTATAAAGCGTATGTACGGCCACACAGCAATTATTGCTCCCCCATTATGGAGCCCACATCTGCTAACTGATATAAAGTGAGTGGAGGGGGTACAGAGGAGGGTAGCACAGATGGCTGATGGCCTGCAAAGCATGGACTATGAACAAAGACTCAGAGAATTAAACCTTTACACATTGGAGCAAAGGAGAACTAGGGGAGATCTATTACAGATGTTTAAAATGGTGAATGATACAAAGTTAATGACAGATCTTGGGATAATACACAACCATAGGGACTTCCTACTTAGAAGTCATGACTACCAGTTTATGCTGACAAATCCCAAGAGGAACACTAGAAGAGCATTCTTCACTCAGAAGATAGTGCCCACCTGGAATTCCCTACCCCGTGAGGTAAAGGAAGTAGACTCTTCTAATACATTTAAATTAAAACTAGATAAATATTTATTAAACAATTTGAGGAAACAATGAGCCTGCCACTATGGGCTTCTTGCCTTCTGTACATCTGTCGTCTCCTAGTATTACTCTTCCTAGTATTACCTTGCTCTGACCTTGAAGCCCACTGTGCTGTGGTCACTATCTCCCAGGCTGGCCCCTACCCCCACTCCCTCCACACTATATCTGATAGTTAGGATCACATCAAGCATGTTTCCCTCCCTTGTGGTCTCCCTGACCAGCTGCTGCAGGAAGGCACCCTGAAGTGACCCTAGAATCTCCCTACTCCTAGCTGACCTTGCTGATGGGATATCTCAGTCTATATCTGGGAGATTTATGTTCCCCACCAGCAGAATCACCCCCTTCTGTGACATTCTTTGAACCACCTGCAGCATCTGCATGTCTGTTTCCTCGCTCTGAATGGGGGTCTGTATGCCACCCCTAGTCTTAATGCTTCTCCAGCTTGCCTCTCCAGCATGACCCCTATGCTTTCCACTTCTCCCTGCTCTTCCATTCCTTCCATGACCTTCATTCCCTCCCTTATGTATAGCGCTACTCCTCTCCTTTCCAACCGATCCTATCCCTCCTGAATAATCTGTTCCCCAGAACCCCCACTTCCTAGCCATGATGCTCAGACCATCAGGTCTCAGATACAGCTACAATATTTAATCTTTCTCCCTCCATTAATGTTTCTAAATCTACTATCTTATTCCCCAGGCTTCTGGCATTTACGGAAATCCCTTCCACCAATCTTCCTCCCTGCCTCCCCTACCCCAGCGTGTTTTGTAACATTTCTTCACTGCCCTAGGGGGGCTGAATGCCCCCAACACTCCTGTCTTTTGGTGCATCATTTGGTGAGTCATTTTCCTTCCCCTCGATTCAGTTTAAGCCATATGTTTGCTAAATGAATTCCTTCAGTTTGATTCTTGGTACTGCTTTCCCTCCCCATTTAGGTGCAGCCTATCCTGGGCATATAGACTTTCCTCGATCCATGTTGTCCCCCAGTCTTCCACTAATCTATACACTCACTGCCTGCACCATCCCTCTAGCCATTTGTTGAACTCCCATATATTTTGTTTCCTTTCGGTGCTTGCTTTAGGCACAGGCAACACTTCCGAAAAAGCTATAGATCAGAAACACAGGCTGCTACAAAAACTAACAAGTGCTATGAATCTTGCTTGTATTTCCAACAGGCTATGCCCATCCAAATCAGCTGACCCCAGGTGGAAAATCAGGTGTGTTTTCTCATCATGTGGCTTGCCCCTTGATGGAATATGATGAATTACCTCTGATGCTGTCATACCTGGCAAGCACTCCACCCAAACTGCACTACCACTGCCCCTCCATTTAACTCCTCTTAAAATCGAGTCCCCATTGAAGAGGACCCTGCCCCATTTTGCTTATTATTTATTACCTTATCCTTACTCCTAGTTTTAGGCATCCCTTTTTCCTCCCTTTTCTCTTCAGCTTCTTTGATTTCCTCCTCACCCTGAGCCCTGGCCCCACCTGAGTTACTCCCACCTTACACTACCCACCAGTGTTGCCTGCTTCACTACTCCTCCTTGCCTCCCTAACATCTGTCACTATCCCACTCTCTCCTTTCTGCTACCAGTGCTCCCTCATGTTTTCTCTGCGAGCTGGTAACCTTCTCATTCACCTCCTCTGTTTTGTCTTCTAGGCACTTGCTATCTTGAGCCTCTCCTTTACCTTCTGGCTTCCCTTCAGCTTCCTCCTTTCCCTTATCCTCCTTTATGCTACCTCTCTCCTCCTTCTGCAAACTCAGTGCCACCCCTTCCTGCGTTGCTACTGTCCTCTTCTTGTTCCTATCTCTCTCTTCCCTTCTGATTATCCCCTTTTCCTGGGCCATGCCTGTTGCTCCCCCTGGACCTTTTAGCACTCCCTCCCCAAGTCTGCCTGCTAGAGGAGTGTACCTGTTGAACACTGTAATAACTTTCCCATCTTGTGGCTTCCTACCCCCTACTGCTGAGATATGTGGACTTTCTTGAGGCCCCCTTCTCCAAGTCCTTACTTCTTGCCAGGCATATCTCTCCTCATCTCCTGGTCTTGGACCCTTCCTCCCTGTTCCCCCTTATCCAGCCTCAAGTCTCCATGCCCCCAGCTGGTCCCTTTTGTGTATCTATGTTCACCTAGGTTGGCCCTCATACCCGCTGTGCCCCTAACTCTTGTCCTGGCACCTCCTCCCCAGTGTGGCCTGCTTGCTCCACCTCCTGTTCTCTCCATCATCTTGCCTTCTGTCCCCTAACTGCGCACCTTTTGCCTTGTCTTATTTCTAGTTCCTTTATTGGCCAAGACATTTCCCTTTTTAACAATGATAGCTCAGCCTCCAGCCTTCCTAGCCTTTGGCAAACTGGCACTCTCCCATCCTCCAGAGAGTGCTCATGAATATGGCTGCTCCACAGTTGTTGCATCCCATTCTCCCTCCTCCATGTCCCCTGCCCCCCTCTCCACCATCTCTCCCTTCCCTTATGTTGCCGCTAACCCTCCTAATGATATGCCCTTGTACTCTGCCACCTCAATCAACTTCCATGGTCCCTTCTGCCACTCCATTCCCCCCCTCTCTCCCCTGTGCCACTCTTGCTCCATGTAATCAGGTAGAAATAAAACCTTCAGAAAACCAAGCTGTATTTCAACCCTATGCTGTGTATCAGCTCACTCTCTTAATACCCCTAAATTATATTTGTATGACCTTTACTGCTGCACACACCATTTTCCTGCCGACCCTCTTTCCTACTTAGTCAACTTTCCACATTAATTAATTAATCTCAGTGAAACAGTTTTCCCAATCCCAGATTTACATGCAGTTGTGATCAGCCCCCCCTTCAGCAATGAGTCCTTCCACAATCCCAGATTTGTATGCAGCTGTGAACAGCCCCCTCTCTGCATTAAGTTTTTCCTCCCCAAAAGAAGCTTATTCTGTGAGCTTTAAGCTGCACTGTCCTTTCCACACTTCTGACTATACTAAGCAGCCTACTACACACTTGCCTAAATTTGCTCCCCCTCCTTGTTCACATCTCCTTAATAAAACTGATTTGCTGTTTCATGTTTAAATTGGCTTATGAGCATATTATTACTGTGCTTAAAGTGACAGACTTGAAATTGAATGTGCTAGAAAGGGCATGCTGTATTGCTAAACTGTTCTTTTACAGGGGGGGCTACAGCGTACACACCAGGACCAGAGACCCTGCTGGCAAGTCACTGTCTAAATCTTGGTAATTGGTCACTAGGTGGACTTGTGGGTGGCTATAGCTTCCCAGTGGGCTATACCAGATTAGGGTGATACCCCCACTATTGCTCTGGGTGGAGGCACCAA
The DNA here is from genome assembly GCA_016271365.2 of Neoceratodus forsteri. NCBI lineage: Eukaryota > Metazoa > Chordata > Ceratodontiformes > Ceratodontidae > Neoceratodus > Neoceratodus forsteri. The sequence continues at coordinate 1,052,740,480 of CM057449.1, forward strand.
AGTATTGTGTTTACTGAGGGTAGGGAAACCCCGGTACTTGCCAGTTTTGAACCCAGACCAGGCCCCTCAACCTGTTGTTAGGAAGACAGGCAGGGGTAGTAACCCTAGAGATAGTGCCACCTAGAGGTTACACTTTAAAATCTTGCAGATCTTTATCTGGACAGCAAGTGAGACTATCCCCCAATCACCTTCAGCTGTCCTCCTCTGCCCTCCTCATGATCTTTCACCCCTAAACTTTACTGCATGCACTGTGAAGATATAGTTTTTTTTAATTTATTAAATGTCTCCTTTTTCAGTAAGTAAGTAGTAATAATGATAGTGGTACAGGTTATAAGGTGGGCCCAAAGCAGTTTGAGCCCCTGATCTGCCAAAAAACTACACAAGACAGCAATTGAGTTGAGCAAGCACTGCACTGTATCTAACTCTGAAGAACAGCATGTCTGACACAGTGAAAGTGCAGTGGCAAAATGGTGCCTCTTCCAATGGGCACCATGCAGGAAGAGACTTCTAGCTCCACTTCTCCCACATCATCATCCAATAACCAGCACTGACAGGCAGTCTCAATGCAGCTATAGGCTGCCTAGTCTGTCAGTCTGATTTGCTTCAGCCAATCATGTTTCTTCTCTTGTGTTCCCTCCTCAAGACTTGCTCTACTTCCACTTGCTCCAGCTGCCTGACGAGTGCGAGCACTCATGGAGGATGCCAGCCAGTGAGCCACATGACCGTGCAGTGTGTCCATCATGTGACTGTCAGTCAGGATCTGGGCCAGGCAATCTATTCTGAAGGCATCACCATCCAGCGGTCGGGGACACAGGCACAGTCAACAGTCAGTGAAAAAACAAACTCTGGTCAGAGCCAATAAGGCTGCATAATGATAGTAATGATGGTGTGTGGAAGTATTGAGTAGTTATGGAGAAGTAACACAATGAACTGCAAGTAGTAATCTATCTTTATTAGTGAATATAGGGGAAAAGTGTTAGAAAAAAGTATGTTACAAATTGTGCAATGTAAATGATATTAAGGTAATCAATACATATAGCAGAGGCAGATTTGGTTTGTGTGGAAGCACAGTGAGTGATCATCTTAAATCTAGTCTTTTGATTTTGTAAAAAGTTGAATATTCAACATTTTTAGTTTGTCCATGAGATGCTGCCTGGGTTATGCAGTAATACAAAATGTATTAATAGTAATGCAGTCAGTTTCAAAGTTGTTGATAGTATGTTTAGGTGGACATCATTGCAGTTTTCTCCTCTTGTTTTTTTGGGTAGGTGATTTAGTAGTTGGTGGTTGTGGTGTATTTTGTTCAGACTCAGAGAAGTAATTACTGTGAATTTTGTTTATGCCCCCATATGCAATATGACTGACTGTAATCATGTAAGAATGTTGTACAGTCACTGCATGTTATTGGGAGGCTGTCAAGAATTAATTTTTCTAAGTCTCTTGTTGGAAGTAGGAAGTTCTGAAGTAGGTCTTTGTTAATTGTCATGGAGTTTATTTATAGTCAGTGATGCATGATTTACAATATACAGTTACAACATGTACCCTAAACTGAGCTGGCATCACTGAGACAGTTAAGTGCATCTGCCCATGACCCTGACAGCAGAGGGCATGGAAAAGTGTAAAGGGGGGAAGCAGTATGGCAAAGTGAGAACAACACAGTTTTGAGGACTGGAAAACCCGTATTCAAATTCTATAACAGTCACTTGCTCACACTGTGAACCTAAGAAACGAAATCAACCTCCCCATGCTTCAAACCTCCCAGCTGCATGATGTTAGTGTAAATGAGAGTCTATAGTTCAGTTGAATTCTCTTGGGTACATAAATTTAGTTAAAAAATGGAGCTTTAGAATTGGAAATCTGGGGAGGCATTATGGCAAAGTGGAAATAGCACAGTCTTTATGACCGGGAGATCCAATGCCAAATTCCGTAAGAGCCACTTGCTCATATTATGACCTTGAGCAAGCAGAGTGACCTCCAAGTGCTTCAAACCACCAAGCTGATGACTTCACTGAAAATCAAATGCTGCTGCTCAAATTCAAAGTCTTGTGTAAATAAATGTTGGAAAAAAAATTGAGCCTTGGATTTGAATCTACTTCCTTTCCTTCATGTTTAACAGAAGGTGAGGTTCACTTTAGGAAAAAAAAAATTAAGTGGCAACAGCACATTTTTGAGGATCCAGAGAGCCAGGTTCAAATTCCATAACAGCCAGTTGCTCACAGTGTGACCCTGAGCAAGTAAATCGACCTCCAGGTGCTTCAAACTTCTCAGCTGCATGATTTCACTGAAAACGAGATGCTGCTGCTGAGTTGAGTTCTCCAGGGTAAATACACTTAGAAAAGAATGGGACTTGGAAATAGGGAGATACAGTATGTCAAAGTGGGAACAGCACATTCCTGAGGACTGGGAGACCCATGTTCAACTTTTATAAGAGACACTTTCTTACAGTGTGACCCTGAGCAAGTAAATCAACCTCCCAGTGCTTCAAACCTCCCAACTGCATGACTTCAATTAAACTGAGATGCTGCAGCTCAGTTGAGTTCTCCTGGGTAAATAAATCTAGGGAAAAAGGGGCCCTGAAAATAGACTCCACTTCCTTCCTTTCACATTTACCAGAATGTGAGGTTCACTTTAGGAAAGAAAATTACTTTTCTTTCATGTGGCCCTTTTCAAACACACCCTGTTCCAAAACCCTGTCCAAGACGTCCTCAGTTGCATTAGCCATAATGCATACACAGACTGATTAAGAAATAATAAAGATAACGCCAAACAATGAATGGGGAGGGGGGAATGGCTTGGGCACAAGGAGTTCAATTGACTTGATCAAGGTTACACTGCATAAAAATGGTAGTAGTGGGATTCAGACATATACTTCCATGATGACACTACTGTATCCATTGTTGCATGATTTTTCTTGGTGCATGCACATACACAATAACTGTACTAGGATACTACTGCCGACAGTCTCCGTATGCTGCAATGCAAATAAACAATTTCTACTTCTTCCACATAAATAATGGTCCCATATATCATTTGTGGCAGCTGGAGGAAAACATTCATTTGCACTGTCTCACCTTAAAGAAAACTGCTCTGTATACATCCATTTATTGCCTTTTATACAGATTATGTTTAACCTTTCAAAAACAATGTCATGTATGTCTCTCCCTTTTCATAGTACACAAGCAGTGCAATAAGTTTATATAAAGTAGCAAAATCAGATGTTCATTTCAGCAATTGCAGTTCATGCCTTCCCATTGCTACACAGTAAATGAACAATTCTTCCTTTTTTGCCTGGCATATTGGATTCGTCATTTGTGGAAAATGCAGGAAAAAAATACAAGATACACAGCACTACGTTACAGAAGACTGCTGTGTATACTTCTTTTTATACCTTCTATACTGTTTTTTTCTTTGTAAAACATTGTTAGGTGTGTATCTCTTACTTTTTGTAGTCAACTATCAGTACTGTTAATGTATTTGACAAGATCATAAGCTCCTTCCAGAGACCTTGACAAATTAGGATGGAAATGACTGCATATGCCCATGATTGTGATATTTCAAGAGTGCAGTAACATTCAGGTTAGGTCAGGCATGTCTGTGTTACAGGCTTACAAATTTTAAACAGTTTACATGGCTGCTGACTGGCATGCAGAGACTTGAAAACATGAGCCCAACAGAAATGGGACTGGTTTCAACCAGATTGTGTCACTATCTTATATTTTTAAAATTCAACTCAATACTTTTTTAGGAAGACAAATATGCAGTACTGCTTTGGTTGGCATACATGCAGTTATTACTTGTGGGGGGAGACACTACTTATTAACTGTAAGAGATAAAATGGGTCATACTGTATGGCACCCTCATTAGGCACTGACAGACCAGCTTAGACCATAACCATGTTCTTTCACTCTTATTTATACAAAACTCTGTTGCTCTGCAGTACTGGTTGGGGGGGGGGATTTGTGATTTTACTTTACTGGGCCACATGTAACTGTCATCTTCATCACTTGCAAAGTAAGGCAATTAAAACTACATTTATAACTGTTATAAAAATGGTGGTGAATTTCAGGAGTTGGCAGGTGTCAACAGGAACATGAACAACTAAAGTTACAACACATTTTATTCATGTTGGACATTGTAAAAGAAGAAGTAAAAAAAATGATCGTATTATACAATATAAATTTAAAAAAATTACCCTTAAGTGAGTTAGCTTTACTAAAACAGTTAAGTGCATCTGCCCATGACCCAGAAACCAGAAGGCCTGGAGATGAGGAAAGAAGTGGAGGCATTATGATAAAGTGGGAACAGCACAGTCTCGAGGACTGAAGGACAGGTTCACAGTCCATAAGATCCACTTGCTCACAGTTTACCCCAAGCAAGTAAATTGACCTTCCAGTGCTTCAAACCTCCCAAATGAATGACTTCACTGAAAAGGAGATGCTGCAGCTCAATTCAATTCTCCTGGGTACAGAAATTTGGCAAAAATAAAACCACAACAAAACACACACACACACAAACCCCCCCCAAAAAAAGTCTGTTTGAAAATTGACACGCCTTCCTGTCATTCATGTTTACCGCAAGTTGTGATTCATTTTAGAAAAGAAAATTCATTTTTTTTCATATGGTCCTCTTCATACATGCCCTGTCGGAAGCTAAACATAAGACCAAACAATGATGGCAGGTTGGGGGGAGGATTTGGGCACAACACAGTTAATTGACTTGCTCACTGCTACACAGCACAAAAATTGTAGTGGTGAGATTCAAACCTATGTTCCCAAGATCACACTAGTGTATCTATTCTAGCAAGCCTTTTCTTGCTGCTTGCACATACACAGGATTTGTGATAGGAGATTGGTCTTGAGTACCACCGATTGCTACACTGTACATTGCCAGTTCTTCCTTCTTCCCCATACATAATGGCTCCATAATTCATTTCTGACAGATATGGAAAAAAAAAAAGTTGCGCAGTACCACCTTAACCAAGACTAATGTGTCTACTTCCTTGTATACCTTTTATACAGGTTTTTAAAACCTGTCTAAAACAATTTGATGTGTGTTTTCCATACATACCCTGTTCCAACACATTTTTGATAATCATTTGCATCAGTTATACTGCATACACAGAGCAATTACTGAAAGCTACAGGCAAGACCAACTAATGAAGGGGGGGTAGGAAGGGTTGGACAAAAGGAGGGCAGTTGGCTTATTCAAGTTTCACAGGGTAAAACTGTCATTGGTGAGACTCAAAAATGTGCTGCACAGGTCACAATTTTGCATCCATTCTAGCAAATGCTATGAGTTGTCAGGTGTTAATAGGAACACACACACCTACAGTTGTGTATCATTTTATTCTTATTGGACATTGTTATAGCAAAAATAAAATAAAACAAACAAAAATGAAACCAATGATCTTAGTTTACAATAAAAGTTTAAAAAAAGTACCCGTTAGTGAGTTGGTCTCACTGAGACAACAAAGGGCTTCAGTCCTTGACACTGAAAGCATAGGGCTTCAAGATGTGGACAGAAAGGTAAGGCAGAATGGCACAGTGGACACAGCACAGTCTTGAGGACTAGGAGACACAGGTTCAAATTCCATATGATCCACTTGCTCATAGTGTAACCGTGGGCACGTAAATTGATCTCCCCATGCTTCAAACCTCCCAACTGCATGACATCACTGAAAATGAGATGCTGCCACTCAGTTGAATTCTCCTGGGTAAATAAATTTGATGCGTGTTTTCCATACACACCCTGTCCCAACATATTTTCCAATAATCATTTGCATCAGTCATACTTCATGCACAGAGCAATTACTGACAGCTACAGGTAAGACCAAACAATGAAAGGGGGTAGGAAGGGTCGGACAAAAGGAGGTCAACTGACTTATTTTCAATTCACACAGAGTAAAAATAAAAATAAAAAATAAAACCAATGACCTTAGTTTACAGTAAATGCTTTAAAGAAGTACCCTTCAGTGAGTTCTGATGGGTAAATAAATTTCACAGAAAAAAAAAAACAAGGGTGCTTGGAAATTGACTTTCATTCATGTTTACCAACAGCTGAGGTTCACTTCATAAAAGAAAATTAATTTGGTTTTGCATAACTGTTTTCATAATACCCTGTTGAATGCTAAATATAACACCAAACAATGACTTGGGGTTGGTGAGGGGTTTGGGCACAATAATGTCAACTGACTTGCTCAAGATTAAACAGCACAAAACATTGTAGTGGTGGGATTTTAACTTGTGTTCCCAAGATCACAGTACTGTATTCTTTCCATCAAGCCTTTTCTTGGAACTTGTACATACACATACACAGGATTTGTGCTAGGAGATTTATATTGAGGATCTCCGTATGCTACACTGTAAATTAACAATTCCTTCTTCTTCCCCAGGAATATCGGCTCTGTAATTCATTTCTGGTAGACACAGGAAAAAAAGGAAAAAATGTGCGTGGCACCCCCTTAAAAAGACTGCTGTGTAAACTTCATTGTATACATTTTACACATTTTTTTAAAAACCTTTCAGAACCAATTTGATGTGTGTTTTCCACACACACCCTGTCCCAAATTATTTTCTGGGAATCATTTGCAGCAGTCATGCTGCATACACAGAGCAATTAGTGAGAGCTACAGGTAGGATCAAACAGTGCTGAGGGTGGATGGGGGAGATTGGACAGAAGGAGGTCAGCTGACTTGTTCAAGTTTACACAGGGTTAAAATGGCATTGGTAGGACTCAAGTGCTCCACAGATCACACTTGTGTCTCCATTCTAGGAAATTCCATGAGTTGTCAAGTGTCAGCAGGAACACAAACAATAACAGTTACATACCATGCTAATCTTGTTGGGCATTGTAACATCGAAAATAAAATAATGTAAAAACTGACCTTAGCTTACAATGACATTTTAAACCACATCCCCTTATGTGAGCTGCAGTCATTGAGATAGCAAGGGGAATCTGCCCTTGATCCTTACATCAGAGGCGCTCGATATGTGGACAGAAGGGTAGACAGTATGGCAAAGTGGGAACAGCACAATCTTGAGGATCGGGAGACCCAAGTTCAAATTCCATAACAGTCACTTGCTCACAAAGTAACACTGAGAAACTGCATAGACCTCACTATGCTTCAAACCTCCCACCTGCATGACGTCACTGAATATGAGATGCTGCTGCTCAGCTGAGTTTTCCTGGGTACATAAACGTAGAGAAAAAGAAAGGAACTTTGATAATCAAATCAATTTCCTTTACTTCATTTTTTAGGGACAGTGAGGTTCACTATAGGACAGCAAATGAATTTGGTTTTATATACCCCTTTTCATATATACCTTGTCCCAAAACACTTTCCAGAACTTAATTAGTTGCAGCAGTCATTCTTACTTTTTATACTTATGACTCCCATTTGTACAAAAGTTGTGAATGTACACACTGAAAGTTTCATTTATTTATTTACTCACATTTTTTATATACTTTTTTTTTATTCAGGATACTGAATTTTAGTATCAGGTACACTAACATTTGTCAGGTGTGCAATACCAATTTCATCCATATCTGTATAGCTATATTTTCAGATCATATTAATGGTAGCTTATGCTGCCTGCAGTGACCAAAATTCAATGTCATGACATGGGACAACAGGTAATCTCCATCTTCATCACTCACAAAAAAAGATACTGTAAACTGCATTTATACCCACTATGAAACTGAGGGCATATTCTATGAGTTGGCAGGTGACAAAATGAACACAACAAAGTACAGTTACTTGAAGTATTCAGTTGCAGCAGCCATTCAAGCCTTTTCTTGCTGCTTGCACATAGGCAGGATTTGTTATAGGAGACTGGTCTTGAGTACCACCGATTGCTACACTGTACATCACCAATTCCTCCTTCTTGTCTAAAACTGTGGGAGAATTCAAGAATGCATGGGACAGACATAAGGCAATTCTTGTGGGGGGTAGGAAGAAATAGGCTGTTGGTTAACTAGGATCTGCAGCCTATCCTGTAGGTAGGGAAATGGACAGACTAGATGGGCCAAGCGGTCCTTATCTGCCATCAAAGTCTATGTTTCTATGTTTCTTCCCCATACATAATGGCTCCATAATTCATTTCTGACAGACACAGAAAAAAAAAAAGTTGCACAGCACCACCGTAACAAAGACTGCTCCAATAAAATAATTTTTTATTTCTATATTTGTTCATCCATATGCTCATTTTTCTGCACTTCAGTTAATTTGCAGAGAGTATTTTAAAAAGGGACTTCCCCAGATAAATGAATGATCACCTGCCTCTGAGATGTCTCTCCAAGCACTGTAGTTGCTTTCAAATGATGTTCCCAGGTCTGCACACATTTTTTTACACTGACTTGTTTTCTAGTGCTTTACTCTTTGAAGGGCTTCCCCTCCCCAGACCAAACAGTCCAGCAGTACACTTTCAATGCAGCAGCATGCTGCCTGTGACTGTGTTGCTATCTCCCCTTCCAATCTTCCAACAACTTAGTCCTCCATGCATCCAGTTCCTTCTGGAGAGCAAAACTTTTTTTTCAGCTCCCTTAGTTTGCCACCAGTTTCATGGCAGAAGCAGCTCATCAGTCCACCAGCTCACAAGTGAACCCCCTTCAGACCTACAACAATATTTTCCCTCAGATCCAGACATTTAATTGAGGGATCCGCATAGTTTTTTTTTTTATTGTATCCCTTCAGCTTTGCCACCACTTAGAAACTTCCTTCTGGGGATTGATCTTTTTTCAGTCAGTCAGAACCCCCACAGCCCCCCAAGTTCACTCATGTTCCCTCCCCAGTCCAACATCTACAATGCACCTGCTTGTAGCTCTTTAACCCCCCCACCCAAGTCTTCAAGAGTCAGTCCTGAAATGCAGGCAGTCTTGGGATGAGAGTGATCGGCTGATCGCATTCATTAATTTTTGCCACCAGGGAAACCCCAATATCTGCTGTGTCACTGACAAGAGTGGCCACAAGCCCACATTAAGATGGCACCACAATATCTGAGTACCTGCATGAATGGCCTTTCTTTGAGGATCCGGAGTGTCATGTCATGCGTGCATGCACATTTCAGCACTCTGCACTTCACAAAATGGTGGGTTTAAAGGGACAGAGCACTACTGTGCATGCGTGAAAGGTAAAACTGGCAAAATGTCAAAAGTCACAGAGGCACTGGAAAATCACAGTTTACGTGACCTCTGTGACCAACTTACACCCTTAGTAATGGCTCCTTGCCCCCAATAGTGATGTGCCACAACCCTGCATGGATGTCTGTGGGGGTGTTGCATTTTATGTTACATTCTGCTGTTTCCATTTGGCTTCACTGGCTGTGTCCAATAAAGCTTTCCCATGCCATCCATGTGTATGTGTTTCTTGTCTCCTGGGTGTGTGGGGGGCAGGCATGGGTGTGCTGTCATGGGAGGCAGTAGGCACAGGTGTACCATCATGGGTGTGGCAGGCATGGGTGTGCCATCATGGGAGGCAGGCACAGGTGTGCCATCAAGCGAGGGCAGGCATGGGTGTGCCATTATGGGGGGGCAGGCATGGATGTGCTGTCATGGGTGGAAGCTGGGCCTCTTTGTTCTTGTCCATGACCGCATACAGCAACATGACAGGGCCCTTTATGGCACATATGGCAGTCCCAACCTGCCGGCTTGGGAGGGGCACTGGGTGTGTGCATGGTGGCCTGCATGCTGTGTGGTGGTGCATCCATGGCATGCTGGCACATGGCCGGGGATCATGTCCTGCACACCACACACCTCCATAATGGTGCTCTGTGGTCCAGGTAGACCCATTGTTGCTGTCTGCTGTGGGCACCAGTGCACCATGGCATGGCCCCCCTTTGTTCATTATGGCAGATGGAGCTCTGCAACTGCCATGTGCTCTGCTGTACCCTTGGCTGTGCTGTCATGTGATCACAGGCATGTGGCGGTCACTCTACAGCCACAAGCCTCTGCTGTGCCTTGTTGTTTGTGGTTTGGCTGCCAGGTGCGTATACTTATGGCAGGCATTTGGCTTGAATAGGTGGCTGCGCCTTGCGCACCATGCATAGACATCGTACATGGTTTTGTGCATGCATGCTCTAGTGGTATATGAATGCCATTACATGGCATCCCACTGCGTACATGGTGTGTGGTGGGTCTGTATGGCTGCAAGTTACAGCCCTATGTGGTGTCCTGTGAGCATGTTGTGCATGCTGCAAAGGGGGTGTCTGGTGCACAAATGTCACATTCCCATCCACAATCTGTCCCTGTATGCCTTTGCATGGTGCACATCCATCGTGGTAGGCCTCCAATGTTATGTATACTCTTTGTGGTTGTTGGTTTCGCTTCTACAGAACCACTTTTTAAATAGCAAGTTTTTCAAATTTTCAGCAAACACATCGGTTAGTGTACTTCCCAATTAACCTATCTGTGAATTTTCATTCAGTATTGTCCACTCTGCTGTTTTAAATTTATCTTTTTAATTTGTTCCTTTTGTGCACTTGACTTCCTTGTTTCGGTGCGCACGGTCCTCTCTAGAGCACTTACTCACAGGAATCCCTGTCCAAAAGTGTTGTCAAACTGACCTTTCACTCCGGAGGTGGACTTTTGACTGAAATCCTGTACCTGATGCTGCTGTTACTTGTTAGTTACTTGATAGTGGCAGGTCAAAACTTACGAGTTCACAAAAATCACATTATCATATCCTTTGCACTTTCTTGTGTTTGAAAATAAACTTAAAGAAAAATCCATGCAATTGCAAGTTGTCACATAAAAATAAGCAGAGCAGTCCAAAGGTGTCTTTCACATTATTGTGGTGCCATAATGCCAACATATTGCCCCTGCAAGAATGCATATTATTTTTTTTAGCTGTCATTGCTATCACTTTCTTTGCATAAATAGTGTCTCTCACTGGTGGCTGCTGGATTGGGTCTGCCAAGAGTTTATAAATGCAATGTTGTAAAATGTAATGTGTCACTATTGAATCTTGAGATGATCCAAAACTTTGGACTTACTGTGTATGCCTGAGCTAGTGTTCCCTGTGCTGTCACTTGTTGGCAGTCCCTCACAAGTGCCAGTGCTAAGTTTATACCTTCACAGATGCCCTTTGCACTTTCTTATGCCTGAAACTATAATAATGTCTTCATGATTGGGGCACAGTTGTGAGCTGTCAATTGCTGTCAGCTTCACATTTCCAACATGAAAACAAGCAGAGCATTCCAAAGGTGTCTTTTCCATGGTTATAGTGACAGTATGCTAACATATTAAAGTTGCAAGAATACAGAAGTCAAGAGCAGTCCAAAGGTGTTTTTCCAACCATTATAGTGACAGAATGCCAACATATTACAGGTGCAGCAATATATCTTATTTACATTCCCTGCCATTACTATGCTGTCATTGAATAAATGTTGTCTCTTGCTGGCCACTGCTGGACCGAGACTGCCATAAGTTAAAAAAAATGCAATGTCAGAGTAGATGAATGCTGTTTGGACATAGTTGGTATGACAGACAACCAGCACTAATACATATTATTTATATCTACCATCATTTGTCACCCCTTTATCACATAACATGTATCTTTCTGCCAAGCCATTCCTATTGTAGGTGATTGCCATCACATGACATTGGCATTCTATGTGCAATAATAAATAAAACCTGTTATGTGTACTGTCTGAGGTCGTGTTACTTTCTGAGCATTGCCATAGCTGTGTGGTACACTTTATGGAATAAAAGGTGTGAATTAATATTCTAATTGCATCTGCAGAGAACAAGAAACAATATATAATGTGACTAACAATGCCTCAAAGTGAATACATTATAGAGTTCCGTACAATGTAATGTGTCACTATTGAATCCTGAGAGGATCCAAAACCTCAGACTTACTGCATATGCTGGAGCTGGTGTACCCAATGCTGTCACTTGTCAGTTCCTTGCCAGTGCCAGTGCTGTTTTATGCCTTCACAGATGTCCTTTGCACTTTCTTATGCCTGAAACTATAATAATTTCTTTATGATTAGGGGACCAATTGCCAGTGATCACTCAGTATCAGCCACAGGTTAGTGGCAGCTACACATTTCCAACATGAAAACAAGCTTTTTCACTGTTACAGTGACAGAATGCCAACATATTACAGGTGCAAGAATACAGCAGTCAAGAGCAGTCCAAAGGTGTCCAAAATCATATCTGTAGGGTACACATTATAAAATACAATGTGGGAATTCATTTTCTAATTGCATCTGTGGAGAAATAGAAACAATATGTACTGTGACTAACAATGCCTCAAAGCGAATGTACACTTGACACTTACAATGGCAGTGTGCATTCATTCTGATGCTGTGCTTGTTGTTGTGACTTTCACTTGTTTGGTGGAAAGCAGGCAGTGCCAAACACCAGAATGATTATAGATTTATTAGGCAAATTGAATTTTACACTAATGAATCATAAACAGTTTGAAAACCTCTGACTAACTGCCCATGCCTGCAAAAAGTGTATCTCCACACGATGTAATGTAACAAACACTTAGGTGTGTGTATAGCAGAGCATGCAAAAAGGCAGTAAAACATTTCCATTGGACACTCTGGCTGCAAGAATAATCCACAGTCAATTAGATGCTTTTTTCCCCATCGCCATATAAGAAACCCAATAACAGTTGTCTGTCAGTTGTACTCACAATAACAAATATTACTGGTGCATTATGCAGACAAATGGAAAACAAAACATTTGAAAAAAAACTGGTTACAACACAAAAATATGTGTTCTTATCTGTGTTGGCTAGCTGTATGTGTGTTTGTCGAGGGACTTGGTGTGACATGTGTGTATGTGTGGTGGCTAGGTTTGTGTTGGCTCTGTGTGTGTGTGCGGTGGCTGGGTTTATGTTGGCTGGCTGTGTGTGGGGGCAAGGTTGGAGTTAGTGGCTGACTCTGTGAGTATGTTTGTGTGTGTGTGTGTGTGTTGGCTGGTTGTATGTGTCTAAGTGTTGGGGGGTGAGTGGCTGGCACTGTTTGTGGGTGCATGTGTGGGGTGGCTGGGTGTGTATGGGAAGGGGTGGTTGGTGTGCTTCACAGGCAGTAGTGGCCTGATAAGACTTTATGTATGAATGCTAGTGTGAATAGACCTCTTTCAGGCTGGCTGCCTTGATGTGTGTTTATGTGTGGTGAGGATGACTCGTGTGTATGGGTGGGGGGTGGGTGCCCTTCACAGACCAAGTGACCCCATCAGTCTGCATGCATGAGTGCTGGTGTCATCTCCGAATGGGAAGGGGGCACCAGGCAAAAATTCCCTTCCAACCCTTCTGGTAATGTCACCATTGAAGACATTAAAAAGGACTGGCAACATAACTGATTGGAGCTGTCATTGTCAGTATCTGAATCAGAGGCAGCTTGAGCACCCTCACTAGGAATATCACTAGATACTAGGGGCTCAAATTGGTATGGTTGGATATCAGTATCAAAGTTTAGATCAATGTCCTCCACAGCTTCAATTGTTCAACTTTGAACATTGTAGATATTGATCACAGGCATACCTCTCAGCTACTATGAATTTCACATAGTGCTATGATTTTCACACTCAAATTTACCCTCATGCCACACAGGTTTATTGATGTTTCTCATAATGTTAGATCTATTTCTGGACACGCAGACTAATAAATCATTGAACTAATGTGATGGTTGCTGAACTGGTGGTCCGCGCTCTACTAATGGACCCAGGGTTTCTTCATTCTGCGTGGTGAAAGGAACTGCCTCACTACCAGCAGTGTCAGCGACACCCTCAGCAGGTGGGATGGTGAGGGGCTGTTTAAGGTTTGAATTGAGTTAGGTTGATGGAATCACCTGACAAGGAGAAGCAGGAGTTGTACACAGAGGTCAGATGAAGCAAAGACGTTTATTAGACAGGAGGGGAAGGAGGACATGGTCATACAAGAAAATACCAATAGCAAACACAACAGGGATTATGGACAACATTGTGAATAACAACTAACATACAACTAGATCTAAACTCTCTGTTATTCTTGCTACCAGGCCTACACACCAAGGGATATAACTTATTACTTTATCATATCATGTAACCAGCATTCAATGTACAACCATCAAACAGTATCACATTCTCAAAGTCTATTAGATGCTGATGTCCATTGTCTTCATGCACAATTGAACAGTAGGAGTCAAGAGAAAGGGGAACTCCTGCTTGGTGCCAAGCTCACCAGAAAACCTATGAGAGGTCACAAAAGGGAATGGAGAGATTGGTAAACAGACCATAGGCATCGGCCAACCCACTCTTCAGGGTTGCCAGAATACAAGAGCATGAACTGACTGACTTGGGGTAATGCTATTTCTTGGCACATAACCCTTGAACTAGGCTGCCAAGGGTGAAGAACCAAAATGTGGCAAGGAATCCACCTGCAGGATTGCCACAAAAGAAGGAATCTGCTGCCTTCTCCTTGACACCAACCCTCAATCAGGATTGCCAAGGATGAAGAAGAACTGCTGCAGGCTTTTCTGGCACCTACCCTCGACTAGGGCTGCCAAAACGAACACTGGACTTGGTGAATAATACATTAGCAGGACTACCAAGGATGAAGAAGACAATACTGAGCTGCTTTGGTGACAGATCCACTTGTAGGACCACCAGACTTGTGCTGCTCCATGAGGATTGCACTGGTGATGCAGGATGAAACAAGAAAGAAGGAGTAGAAGATGAAGATCTGGAGTCCACAAAGATGAAGAACAAAATAAGAAATGGCGGCCACGACCACACTTGGCTACGACGGACTTGTCTACCGGCAGGCGTCTGGGAGGGATGGACGAGGCACTTCCCAGTCGTCTTTCTTCCAAGATGCTCTGGAACCGGTGGCCGTGACTCTTCAAAGGACATCGATTTCAACTACGGTGGACAAAATGGCAAGAAGATGCTGAAGTCTTCTGCTGGCTGAAGATGGCCATGGTGAAGAGTCGATGGAGGTTGAAGATTGAATCACAGACCTGATGCTGCACAGTGGTACTTCTTTTAGCACAATACACTGCAATGTTCACTTTCAGGGGCAATTTGCCTGGAGTAGGGGCAAATTGCAACAATCCGGGGCAGCTGTTCACTGGCAGGGACAAATGACCACAATCCTAATATTTTACAAAACAGTCTCGGTGCTTCATGCAATAAACACAACACTTGAGATGTTGGAGAAATAAACAGTTCGTAGAAACAGTACGACAGCTGATAATCACTTCCTAACAGGTTGTGTGCTTAAGCACCCCTTAGTTGGACCCTTTTCCTCTTGGGGTCTGTCTTAGTTAAGATCTGACTACCCCTGAGCACTTTAATGTAATTTTCCCAGCTACTTAGCCTGGTTACACTAATTGCCCATAAAGCTGCTGTCCTCAATATACTGGGCCCAGATGGCTTAATTGAATTACTATGGGGCCTGGCTGCCCTATTCCAATGGGCTGGGATGCCCTCACTTTACTGGGCCTGGTGCACTTTACTACTATAGGCCTGGTGCCCTCTGCTTGACTGGACCTGGTGTCCTTTCCTACCATGGGTCAGGCTGTCCTCTTTATTACCTTGGGCCTGGTGGCCATTTCACTTTGGGCCTGGCACCCTACTCACTGTGGGCCTGGCACTCTCTTTATTACCCTGGGCCTGGTGCCCACTTCACTTTGGGCCTGGCGCCCTAATCACTGTGGGCCTGGCACCCTCTTTATTACTTTGGGCCTGTGCCCACTTCACTTTGGGCCTGGTACCCCTTTAAATACAGTGGGAGGCTTGACTTGCCCCTTTTAAATTACCTGGGCCATTTCTTGGCTAGGCCTCTTTAAATCATTCAGCCTGTTTGGGTCCTTGCTATTACTCCTTTCATTTAGGACCACCTTGCCCAGCAAACCCTAATGCATATTTATAGGCCTCTTTTATGGCCTTACTGTGCTAGTCCCTCCTCGTGGGCGTCACTGCACACCGCCCCTCCAGAATATGATATTAAGAGTCCTGTGACCCGATTCCTCTGTGGCTCTTGGATGCTTCTTCTGCGCCTACTGCGCGCTGTCTTAAATAAAAAAAACATACAGTCCTTTCCTTGTGAGGTGGTCAGCACAGAGTGAGTGCTGCCACCGACTGCAATTGGGTAACGGAAGGGGGAAGGTATACTGGCAGAGGGAGGAAACATGCGGGCAGTGCGGCAGATGTCAGGGGGGCCTTTTGGGTCATCCCGACTCTCATCCTCTCGCCCTCTCAGCGCACTGATGATGCGGCTCTGCTTCCGCCGTGGATGGGGGACCAGATAAACTTTAAAAAAAATTATGGGCAAAATAAAAAAAAAATGATGGGGCTCACAGCCCCAACGACGGAACTGGGCTCTTTCTTTCTTCATGGTGCCCCGATGGTACCACCGACTGGACGACAGTCTTCAGGAGGAGTCTTCAGGCAGTGCAGGCAAAGCAGACAGACACCTAAGTCCTCAGGGATGGCTTCAACACCCAGGTAAGCCATTTTCTTGTCCATTTGACTTACTGTGTCCTCTCTCCTCTACAGCTTCCCAGGAACTGCCACTAACTGAATAATGTTTTAAACATAAAATCCTTCTAGTTTCAGAATGGCTGGAGTGGAATGGTGTGCATGAGCAGCTCAGCACAACATTCCATCCAGGTCATTGTCTCAAAAGCTGCAATAAAATCTAGTTTTTGACAGTATTTTAGTGCACAAGGCACATTTCTATATTGTTTTACCAGTGTTTTCCCTTACAAGGAGGGGAAATTTTACTCATGGGGCCCCTTAGTACTGTACCCTGCAGCCCACACCTACAGCAGGCACCCTGGGCACCTGTAAACCCCTATGGGTTCATTGCTTCTAATTTTTACTGTGATGCTCCAACTTTGATAGGAACATTCTTTATCACTAACTATGTGGGGTCCACTATCTGTAGACATATTATTGTTTAAAATAAGAAAGTGCTACATATTCTAGCCCTTTACTATGATTTTTGAAGGCCAGTGCTATGATTTTTAATGCTGAGAGGTTGAGAGGTGTGATCACAGGCACACTGAAAGCTTTGTGAACCGAGCTTTTTTTTAATACAGCCATTCATAGCATGAGCCAATGATTCAGGCCAGTGTGACATCACAGGAGATCCCTGGGGGTGGGGCTGGCTCACGTTTCCTGAATAATAAAGGGAATATCAACAGACAGCCTCTTTTTTTTTTGGACTTTGGTAGCTGAATTCAATCATAAAAGTAAGCTTTTGAGTACAAAAGCCTATAAACTATCAAAATCTACCCTCAATTCAGGCAAAATAGAACTTTTAAATGAGCTGTGTTTAAGTGTCCTTGGGTCATTAACTTGGAGAGCAGTAAATAGAGTGTGAATCTAGAGACACAGAGTGGCATGTTATTGGAGATGGTGATAAACATTTGTGCTATGCTTGTTTGGAGGATCTGTTTGGGCTGCCATGTAGATCAGGAAGAGATTTTTTTTCTCTTGTCAACAGGAACATTGTTGTGAGACAGTAGAACTGCACTTACATATGACAAAATCATTGCCAGAGATCCTTGCTGTAAAAAGAAATGCCATTCAGGTTTTTTTTGCATTTTATGAATATGGTATACTTGACAGCACTGTAAAGGAGATGGTCAGCTCTAACACTGTTGGCAAAACAGGCTTCATTTTCTCCTCCCTCATGGAAGGAATGCTACCTCCCATGCACACAGTTCCACATCTTTGCCCTCCCACAACCGGTACATTGCTAGTACTGCTTCCTCCCACATAAAAAAGTCCCAGCTCTCCTCCCTCCCATGAACCTAGCAAAATAAGCCTGTGCCAACATTGAGATCCATGCTAAACATAGGCATTATGGTCTAATGGTTGGAGGATTGTTTAGAGCTATAAACTATGAAGCAGGAAATCAAGTTTGAATCCTACCACACTCATTTGTTCAGTTTTGGACCTTGAGCAAGTCCCTAGACTGTCTCTCTTTAAGTTCTTTGATCTGTAAAACTGGATAAAAGCAGGGCAACACTGAAAATGGGACATTACAGCACTTCACAGTTAAACTATCCAGGAAAAATAAATTGTAAACAAAGGAGGGTTCCCGGTGCAACTTTGCCAACGCAGGCAGTGGTTAAAAAAACAGTGATGTACAACACAAGAAAACCACAAGAAAACCACATCACACAAAAAGCAGTCAGGCAGCTAGATGCCAGTTAAAAGTAGCTATTTATTAGAACAAAACAGCACTGACAAGAAAAGCAGACAAGCACCCTGGTGCTTCACATCTCCCAGGTCTTCCTCAGGGGGCAGAGTTACTGCTCCCAAAATAGGGGGAGGTTAAAGAGACAGCAGCTCACCAGTGTCTTAAAATCAATTAAATCCACAGCTAACAAAGTAATATATTTAAAAAGTGACACATATATAATGCTCCATAACAATAAATAATGTCCCCTCACAGAAATGTAGGTGTGCTGTGTACGTGCAGAATACATGCCACATGCTTAATTGTGCTTTGTTTGCATGAAGTTTGTGCACACAAACTGATTCTAAGTGAACCATGCAGCCTGATATGTACAGATGTCAATAAATTCTGAGTGTATAATGTTACAACTTGATGTACCGAAAATGTCTCAGGAATCTGAACGATTTTTCTCCCCAACTCCATTCCATTCAATACCCATCCCCTTTGGGTCATGAAGCTGCCCAAAGGTGAAGAAATGTGAAAAACACATCAATATTTTAGTCATTCCTCCTTCCCTAATCCCCCTGTAAACAAATTATTTACTTTTACTTACCAGGCCATGTTGCCAGAACCTGCATCCTGGCACAATTAGCTACAAGCCTAGTTTTCAGTCTGCTCCCCCCCCTCCTTCTGCCAGAAGCTGGGTACTAGAACCGACCATCACAGATCCCCAACATGGTCCGTGACCAAGTCACTTCACCAACCAAACCCACCCAACCTGGATTGCTTGCTTCTTGCTTTGTTGCTGCTGTGGCTGCTGCCACACTGCACTGATCAAGGTCTCTGGAGGCCACTCACACCACTGCCACCACTGCTGCTAAGCCTAGCTTGCTACCATGGGGGTCTGTGCTGTTTTTTTTTGCATGGCAAGCCTAGTAGAGTAAATAGGTAGCCTAGTCTAGAGTTAGCTTCTAGCTCACCCTCTGTCCCTTCAGCCACCATGGCAGTTGGAGACTCACTAAGAGTATACCAACAAAAAGATGCTGCCACAACACTGCTATTGAGAGTTCAGTGCTCACCGACTCCTCCAAGCTGTAGTGTGGAGTCTGTCTGCTGTGTGGTGGGAAAGACAGTGTCGCACTTGCAGGACTTGTTCTCTTTCTTGGCTGGAGCTCATCTATATCATATGTGATTCTGTTTCCACTAATAGGTGGAGAGAGTGGAAAACACAATACAGACACAGTTGAGTCTGGAGAGTACCTGCAGCGTGAGCACACACAGGCCAGGTGGGCACTTATTGTGCAAAAGATTAAATCCAAATTTATTGGCATTATTGCTACACCATAAGAACAACCTAGGCACAAATATGGGGGGCAGACTGTCTCTGCCCTACCTAAATGGCACCTCTGCTTAATGGTAGAAATGTATTCTGAGGTGCTAATGCAATTGTTTCCACTGTGTTCTGAGGTACTATAACTCCATGTTTCATGATGTGTCCTGATTATCATGTGGGTTAGTGTCCCTCATTGTCCCTCATTTCAGTGAGAAAATGTGAGGTATGGTGCATGCTTCCAAGACCCTACTCAGCACAAAGAGTGATGAGCATGGTCATAGTGTATATGCTCAAAATCGAATGACAAAGGGAAAGTAAGTGAGATGAAACAGTCATGAAGAAACACATTTGTAGCACTAAATATGTATGAGGGATTTGCATGGTCCAACACAAAAAAGATAGGCTTCACAACACAGAGGTTCCTCTTCGTACATCTGGAATGGGTGATATTGACTGGCTATGTCCTAGGCATTTAATGTAGTAAGCAAACAGTACTTTACAAATTAATGGTGACTTAATGACAAAAATCAAAAGCCATTTAACAACTTGCAAAAGGATCAGAATTAATGAATTTACTTAATTTTTATGAACTCTAGATTTAGTATTTGCCGTACTGATCCTTGTAAGAACAGATCCAGAAGCAAATGATTTGATATCTTTTATTGGACCAACATAGATGTAACAAAAAGAATAAAGTGTTTTAGCTTTCAGACCAACAAGTCCTTCATCAGAAGCATAATGATGGTTATTTAGAAAAAAACAATACTTTTAACACCCAGATCATGCAGAAAAAACCCCCAGAAAAAATCCCCATTGGTTTAAAATGCTCATTTAAAAAAGCAGAAGATGATGTCAGAGAAGCTTAACAGTACCGTTTTACCTTTAACTGAGAGTGTCTAAGGGTCAGAGGTGCTTAGTGCAGAAGACATACAAAGAACTCCACTGCATATAAATTAAATTGACTTACAAGATAACTACTTCAGCAGATGGCTCTTAAATCAAATTATGAGTGTCACAATGTGTATAACAAGCATTTGCCAATGCTGAATGTTGCTTGCTTCTATGTGCTGTTTAGGTATTTGGAAGTCATTGGAGTGCAAATATTGAAAATTTTCGAAGTTATGGCGATGGTAGGAACTGCTCAACACGCTAAGTAAAACAATCATTTTAGAATTTTTCACCAAATTTTCAACATAGCCATTTTAAGACCTCTGCTCATGAACAGTGTCACTGTGATTTTGTTAATGTGTCCCATACATTGAGTTTGCACACCGATTGCGCCATTGTGCGCTACATGGGCGTAAACATGTTTTGGGCAGGATGTGAAAAATGGCAGCTGTACTGCTCAAAAGGAGGTGTGATAAAATGACAATGTTGAAAATCTGGAGTGGAAATATTGAAAATTCGCAAACCTACCAGCGTGCGTGGGAACTGTGCAATGCACACTCGTAAAACAGTCATTTTAAGGAATTCTTTCACCAAATTTTCAACATTGCCATTTTAAGATCTCTGCTCATGAACAGTGACACTGTGATTTTCTTAATGTGTCCCATACACTGAGTTCGCACACCGACTGCACCATTGTGCGCTACATGGGCGGAAACATGTTTTGGGCAGGATGTGAAAAATGACAGCTGTACTGCTTATGAGGAGGTGTGATAAAATGCCAATGTTGAAAATCTGGAGTGAAAATATTGAAAATTCGCAAACTTACAAGCGTGCGTAGGAACTGTGCAATGCAGACTCGTAAAACAGTCATTTTTAGGAATTTTTTCACCAAATTTTCAACATAGCCATTTTAAGACCTCTGCTCATGAACGGTGTCACTGTGATTTTCTTAATGTGTCCCATACATTGATTTCACACACCGACTGCGCCATTGTGTGCTACATGGTGGAAACACATTTTGGGTGAGATGTGAAAAATGACAGCTGACTACTCATAAGTAGGTGTGGTAAAATGGCAATGTTGAAAATCTGGAGTGAAAATATTGAAATTTCGCGAACTTACGAGCCTGCATAGGAACTGCGCAACACACGCTCATAAAACAGTCATTTTTAGGAATTCTGGCACCAAATTTTCAACATGGGGTTTTTGAGACCCCTTCTCATGAATGATGTCACTGTCATGGTGGTATTCAGGCCTGAAGGGTGATTTGCAGTCACTGCACAGTCACTGATGCGAAATCACCCTTTCGGGCCTGAATAACTACACATGACAGTGACATCATCTGCGAGAAGGTCCCAAAACCCCATGTTGAAAATGGTGCAAAATTCTCAAAATGCCTGAGATATGCAACAAAGTTGAACCCCCTATCTAGCCCATTATACAGCTTACCGGCATTTCTCAGTTCACGGTCAGCTTTGAAGAGTGCAGACATGTTCCCAGTCCACCAAGATCGTCGCGCCAAGTCCCGGAGGTAAGTATGGAGTGAGGGGGTGTGGGGAGGCTGGGTGCGCAGTGGGTGGAGTGCGGGTTGTGGGAGGGTGTTGGGAGGCAGCGAAGGACCGTTTTGTTTTACAGGTTTAAAAAAAAAAAGACATCGTGGGACGTTTTCCACACTGGAGTGGGCTCCCCAGCATGGCACAAGGATGTTGGGGGGTGTTCAGCCGATGGGGATTGGGCACCCTGTCGGCCATGGTATTTGTTGCCACACTGGGTGGCCTTACGTGGGCACAAGGATGGAGTGCTCAGCGACGGGGGGATTGGGCACCCCATCGGCCAAAGGACTGCTTGCCACACTGGGGTGGGTCCCAGCATGGCACCTACTACTGGGGGGGAACGCAGCTCAGCCGACGGGGATTGGGCACCCCGTCGGCTATACAGTGCGTGTGGGGGCACGCACGCCTGCGTGTGTCTGGGGGGGAGCTGCGCATAAGCAGCCGATATCTTATCGGTGCTCACTGAAGCATAGCTCCCCCTTTCAACTGTATGCCACTGCATTTTGGAGCGTGTCATAGACAGCTCCAAAATGCATTGGCTTACAGGGGCAGCGCCTGCCAGCACACTGACTGAATTGGAGGAGGAGGTGACACACCTCCGAAATCTCCCATGATGGCACTATGTTTCTAAAATCGTGACAGTTATTTTGTTTTTGGGGGGAGCAGAACCTGAACCAGGAAAAAAATTGGTTAGTAACTGAGTGAGTTTAAGCCCAAATCTGATGCACTGCTCTGGGCTATATACAGATGAATCTTATACATTTGAATTTTTGCTGATTTGCATATCACTTTTCAATCAAAACAAATAAGTTGTACCTTTTAGAGATGTTACAGACATTGTAGAGCTGTCCCTTGCATTCATGGACAGTTGAGCGGTATGGTATGCACAGACTATTGGAGACCCACTATAGTCAGGCTTATGCCCCCCCAGTGAAGCTGACCTCCATATCCCCATGCTCATTATGATAAAGGGCAAAGGAGACTGCAGAGGTGTGCACTATTGAAATGAATGGGGGTATTTTTTTATTACTATTTTATGCATTATTGATGGAGAGTTGGAGATTAATGATGGCCACCACTCAACTAACAAGGGCCTTGCTGGTAGAACAATGGCCTTCATTATTCTCCAACTCACCATCATAACATATAAAACAGTAATAAAAAATAACTTCATTCATTTCAAGGGGGCACGCCCCCGCACTCTGACCTATGGACATCATCTCTTAAAGACTCCTGTCTTTTTACTTATATCTATACTTGGTGGGTTGTCTATAGCAGCATGGCTGTATCTGCTACAGTGTGTGTGCATGGGGGGGGGACTGGCCATGTGGGTGGGTGTCATGTTGTTGCTACTTTTGTATTTGCACCTTAAAGTCTGTGTGGAAGTATTCAAAACTATGGAGAGAAAATAGTAGGAGTACAGGCCAGAAAGAAGTAATTAAGTGGTTTTGTGGTTAAGTTTGTGTAGTGGGGTAGGAAAAACCACATGTGCTTCTATTGATACAGTACATGTGCTGCAGTTCAACTATAAAACTGAGATGATTAAGAAAAGAAAAGAAAACTGAAAAGCACAACAGTGGCCACAAGCATGCCACATGCGTGCAGATATAGTCAGATACAGTATGTATTGAAGTACAAGTGAGCCATGTGTGTGCAGACAGTATGGCTTAGTGGATAAAGGCACTGAACTGCAAACCAGGAGACTTGGAGGCATGAAGACCTGGGTTTGAATCTTATCAACCCCCACTTGTGTATGATGTGATCCTGAGCAAGCCACTTAACTTTTATGTGTGTAGTTATCAGTGACCACTTGCTTTTTGCAAGCATGCCACATGCATGCAATCATGGTTTCCACACTTGCTTGATGCATGCATGCCATGTGCATGCAATCAGTTCCAGTTTAACATTTAAATCATACCTGCAGCACACATATCACTTGGGGAGTTTTATGTGTGCAGCATGAAAACATTTCATATAATTATTTCTGTAAGGGTTTGTCTCATGAGTCCCATGCTTTGGTTTAATAAATAGCCACTTTTAACTCGCATCTAGCTGCCTGACTGCTTTTTGTGTGACATGGTTTTCTAGTGTTGTAAATAAATTGTATACTTTAACTGCATTGCAATTGCAAAGTAGTTAAATGCAACAAACATTCAACTGCAGTGTAATTAACCTCTGATGCATGTAACTAATGATTACTCACTCCATAGTTACACTGAAGCTGACACTTAAAGTGTGACCAAAGAAATTGCTTAAAACATCTCCACACCATTTCTACCTGTTTTGTTTCCCCAGGCCTTTGTTCAGAATATGCATCTTTTTTTTGATATCCACCTACCAGCTTTGCTCTCCATTCACAAATCTCCCTGCTTTCTGCTTATCCTCTCTACTAAATATTCTTGCATTTCCTTTAGTGATAATTCTTGAAGATGTTCTCATGGGAGAGACATATTTTCTGTCTTTGTTTCCTGTTTTCAGGATGCATTCAAGATAACCCTTTTTGTGCTACTTGACACATGGCCAAGAACAATACAAAACATCTCCTTCAATCAGTCAAGCACATTGTAATCTAATGATAGCCTGGAGCTAGTCCAGCTAAATCTATTTTGTCTCATTAATGTCAAGCAGATGCCCTAGTCTCTATGTCGTGAACAGAGAACCTCTGCAATAAACAATTACGGTAATGAGGCTCAGTTTGACTGCAGTGCATTTACGAGAGAGGAGAAATTTATTTTAATAAATATACAGTTGCAGCATTTTATATCTGAAGCTGTAGATGCACTCCTTCAACATAGAGTTAACCCTTGCTGCACCATGGACTTCTGTAGACATCCAGAATTCCAGTATGTTCTAAATCTAACAAAGTGTAATGATCATGCTAAGGCTACCACAGACAAAAAACTTACTTGGTTTTGCAGGATAAAAATGTATTTATCAAAATACTTAAAAGATAAAACAGCACCCATTAAGTTTAGATGATGCGACTTTGATAGGCCGGAGATCATGGATGTTATGTAGATTGTCCAGACTATGTGGTTGGCCTGCGGTAGTTTGGATCCAGGTCTGACTCGCCTCCTGGTGGGGTGTGTTGATGTCATCTGCCCAGTCCTAGCAGAGACAGTCTGGTGCT
This sequence comes from Neoceratodus forsteri, assembly GCA_016271365.2. Lineage (NCBI taxonomy): Eukaryota > Metazoa > Chordata > Ceratodontiformes > Ceratodontidae > Neoceratodus > Neoceratodus forsteri. The sequence goes on from CM057449.1 coordinate 1,052,765,508, forward strand.
CGCTGTGGTCAGATGAGTTCCCCAACTCCCTGAAGGAGGTGGTGGTGACACCTCTCCTTAAAAAAGCTTCCCACGACCTGGATTTTCCTGCAAACTACAGACCAGTCACAAACCTTCCCTTTGTGGGTAAGGTTATTGAGAAAGTGGTCATGCAGCAGCTGGAGAATCATTTAACTATCCATGACATCTACAGTCATCTCCAGTTGGGATTTTGGAAGAGGCACAGCATGGAGACTGGCCTTGTTTGGGTGCTCAATGATCTCCTGATAGGAAGAGATCAGAAGAGCCATTCCATCCTGGTTCTTCTTGATCTTTCCACAGCATTTGACAGCGTGGATCATGGGGTGCTGCTTGAGCATCTGCGGTTCATCTGTGGCCTGTCTGGTATGGTCCTCAGATGGTTCCATTCTTTCCTCACTGGCGAATCTCATAGGGTGGTGTCAGGGGTGCTTTCCTCTGGCTCATTCTCTCTGAGATGCGGGGTGCCACAGGGCTCAGGGCTGTCTCCCATGCTGTTCGCAGTGTATATGCTGCCGTTAGGAGACATTGTAAGGCAGTATGGGCTAAGTTTTCACTGCTATGCTGATGATACCCAGCTCTACCTGTCTTTTGTGCCTGGACAGGCTAGTGCAGTCTCAGTGTTTAACAACTGCCTTGCAAAGATCCAGGATTGGGTGATGACCAGTTGGTTGAAGTTGAATCCTGACAAGACAGAGGTGTTGGTTGTGGACCCAGGTTGCTGGGTAGAGGGGTCAGTGGCCAGTCAGGCCTTTGGGCCTTGGCTTGGGGGCCATCAGCTGCCGAACTTTGAGCAGGTGCAGAATCTGGGCATTAGGACTCATGCTTTTGAGTTTGCAGCCCTGACCCTGTATAATGCTCTACCTCATCGGATACAAGAGTGCCTGATTGTGGAGGGCTTTAAAACTGCATTTAAAACTTATTTGTTTGAACTTGCCTTCCCAGACTGCAATTACTGATTGAGTCTATTCTTTTTGTTTTATGACTGAATATTTATTTATTAATTTTAGTGTACAGGCACTATGATCATTTGGAATAGTGCCTTTTTAAAAATAAAGTGAATTCAATTGAACTGAATTGACAGGCACCAAACATTTTTGAGCTACATGCAGCTCTTTCTCGAGATGTAACACAGAAAGATAAACCACATTGTCTTATAGTGGGGTATAAATACATTCAATGTAACAGATAAACCACATTGTCTTATAGTGGGGCATAAAATACATTAAATGTAACAGATAAACCACATTGTCTTATAGTGGGGTATAAATACATTCAATGTAACATATAAACCACATTGTCTTATAGTGGGGCATAAATACATTCAATGTAACAGATGAACCCCATAAAGCAAAAGGAAGCTGGGAAGGCAGTCAGAACATCAAAGGCCCAAACCAAGGAAAAGATAGCCAACTCTGTTAAGAAGGGGGATAAAACCTTTTATAGGTACATCAGGGAGCGAAGGAAGACCAAGGGAGGGCTAGTGAGGCTTAATAAAGAGGAGGGAGGGTGGGCAGAGGGTGACTGTGAAAAGGTAGAGATACTAAACAAATATTTTTGCTCAGTATTTACAAAGGAAGTGGGGGAGGTACCTAAAACAAACAGTAGAAACACTCTGGATACAGAAGTTGATACCAGCCCATTTACAGAAGAAAGGGTTCTGAAAGAACTCTTAAAACTGAAGGTGGACAAAGCAATGGGGCCTGATGGGATTCATCCCAGAATTCTAAAAGAACTAAGGGTAGAACTAGTGACACCACTGACTACCCTCTTTAACAAATCATGGGAGGATAGGGTGGTACCGAGGGACTGGAGAAGGGCAGATGTGATTCCCTTCACAAAAGTGGGAGCAAGGCAGAAGCAGAAAACTACAGACCTGTTAGTTTAACCTCAGTGGTAAGGAAAATGATGGAATCACTTCTGAAGGAAAGAATTGTTGAGTATCTAGAGACCAGAGGGCTCAGGACCCAAGGCAGCATGGAGTCACAGTGGGAAGGTCATGCCAGACAAATCTGATAGATTTCTTTGACTGGGTGACCAAAGTAGTAGATCAGGGAGGGGCTGTGGACATGGCCTACCTAGACTTTAGCAAGGCATTTGACACAGTCCCACACAAAAGATTAATATACAAGTTAGCCAGCCTGGGAGTGGGTCCCAAGATGACAGCCTGGGTAAAGAATTGGCTGGAGAATAGGACACAGAGAGTAATAGTAAATGGAGTCTACTCTGAAGAAAGGGGGTTACTAGTGGGGTACCACAGGGTTCAGTATTAGGACCGGTCCTCTTCAATGTCTTTATAAGCAATATTGCAGAGGGACTGGAAGGAAAAGTATGTCTCTTTGCAGATGACACAAAGATCTGCAACAGAGTTGATACACAAGGTGGGGTGGAAAGGATGAGAAGGGACTTGGCAAGGTTAGAGGAATGGTCAAATGTATGGCAGCTTAGATTCAATGCTAAGAAGTGCAAGGTAATGCACCTGGGAAATAAAAACCCAGGGGAAGAGTACACAATGGGGGGTGAGATACTAACAACAACAAAAATGGAAAGGGACCTGGGGGTAGTCATATCAGATGACCTAAAGGTGGGCAAGCAATGTGAGAGGGCAGCAAGGAGGGCTGGGGGGATACTGGGATGCATAGGGAGAGGCATCACCAGTAGAAAACAGGAAGTTATTATCCCTCTGTACAGACAGTTGGTGAGACCCCATCTGGAGTACTGCGTGCAGTTCTGGAGACTCAATCTCCGCAAGGATATAGACAGGATGGAGGCTGTCCAGAGGAGGGCAACTAAAATGGTGCAGGGCCTGCACAGGAAGACACATGAAGAGAGACTTAACGAGCTGAATATGTATAGCCTCGAGGAAAGGAGAGAGAGGGGCGACATGATAGAAACTTTCAAGTATCTCAAGGGAATCAACAAAGTCCAAGAGGGTAGCATCTTTCAAAAAAAGAGGTGTGCAAGAACAAGGGGGCACAATGTGAAGATAGAAGGGGGGTGGCTCAGAGGTAATTTAAGGAAGTATTTTTTCACAGAGAGGGTTGTGGATGCATGGAATGGCCTTCCGGAGGAGGTTGTGGAGTCAAAAACAGTGGTGGAATTCAAGCATGCATGGGACAGTCATAAGGCAATTCTAGGGGTGGGGTAGGAAGAAGTAGGCTGCTGGTTAACTAGGATCTGCAGCTTATCCAATAGGTAGGGAAATGGGCAGACTGGGTTGGCCAAGCGGTCCTTATCTGCCGTCAAAATCTATGTTTCTATGTTTCTATGTCTTATACTGGGGTATAAATACATTCAATGTAACAGATAAACCACATTGTCTTATAGTGGGACATAAAATACATGCAATGTAACAGATGAACCCCATTGTCTTATAGTGGGCCATAAAATACATTCAATGTAACAGATGAACCCCATTGTCTTATAGTGGGGCATAAAATCATTCAATGTAACAGATGAACCACATTGTCTTATAGTGGGGCATAAAATACAGTCAATGTAACAGATGAACCACATTGTCTTATAGTGGGTTATAAATACATTCAATGTAACAGATGAACCACATTGTCTTATAGTGGGGTATAAATACATTCAATGTAACAGATAAACCACATTGTCTTATAGTGGGGCATAAAATGCATTCAATGTAACAGATGAACCACATTGTCTTATAGTGGGGTATAAATACATTCCATGTAACAGATAAACCACATTGTCTTATAGTGGGGTATAAATACATTCAATGTAACAGATAAACCACCTTGTCTTATAGTGGGGCATAAATACATGCAATGTAACAGATGAACCCCATTGTCTTATGTTGGGGTATAAATACATTCAATGTAACAGATGAACCCCTTTGTCTTATAGTGGGGCATAAAATACAGTCAATATAACAGATAAATCACATTGTCTTATAGTGGGGCATAAAATACATGCAATGTAACAGATAAACCACATTGTCTTATAGTGTGGTATAAATACATGCAGTGTAACAGATAAACCACATTGTCTTATAGTGGGGCATAAAATACATGCAATGTAACCGATAAACCCCATTGTCTTATAGTGGGGCATAAAATGCATTCAATGTAACAGATAAACCCCATTGTCTTATAGTGGGGCATACAATACATTCAATGTAACTGATGAACCACATTGTCTTATAGTGGGGTATAAATACATTCAATGTAACAGGTAAACCACATTGTCTTATAGTGTGGTATAAATACATTCAATGTAACAGATAAACCCCATTGACTTAGAGTGGGGCATAAAATACATGCAATGTAACCGATAAACCCCATTGTCTTATAGTGGGGCATAAAATGCATTCAATGTAACAGATAAACCCCATTGTCTTATAGTGGGGCATACAATACATTCAATGTAACAGATGAACCACATTGTCTTATAGTGGGGTATAAATACATTCAATGTAACAGATAAACCACATTGTCTTATAATGGGGTATAAAATACATTCCATGTAACAGATAAACCACATTGTCTTATAGTGGGGTATAAATACATTCCATGTAACAGATAAACCACATTGTCTTATAGTGGGGTATAAATACATTCAGTGTAACAGATAAACCCCATTGTCTTATAGTGGGGCATAAATACATTCCATGTAACAGATGAACCCCATTGTCTTATAGTGGGGTATAAATACATTCAATGTAACAGATGAACCCATTTATCTTATAGTGGGGTATAAATACATTCAATGTAACAGATAAACCACATTGTCTTATAGTGGGGCATAACATACATGCAATGTAACAGATAAACCACATTGTCTTATAGTGGGGCATAAAATACAGTCAATGTAACAGATAAACCCCATTGTCTTATAGTGGGGCATAAAATACATTCAATGTAACAGATAAACCACATTGTCTTATAGTGGGGTATAAATACATGCAATGTAACAGATGAACCCCCATTGTCTTATAATGGGGCATAAAATGCAGTCAATGTAATAGATAAACCACATTGTCTTATAGTGGGGCATAAAATACATGCAATGTAACAGATAAACCCCATTGTCTTATAGTGGGGTATAAATACATGCAATGTAACAGATAAACCACATTGTCTTATAATGGGTATAAATGCATTCAATGTAACAGATAAACCACATTGTCTTATAGTGGGGTATAAATACATTCAATGTAACAGATGAACCACATTGTCTTATAGTGGGGTATAAATACATTCAATGTAACAGATAAACCACATTGTCTTATAGTGGGGCATAAAATACATTCAATGTAACAGATAAACCACATTGTCTTATAGTGGGGTATAAATACATTCAATGTAACAGATAAACCACATTGTCTTATAGTGAGCCATAAAATACATTCAATGTAACAGATAAACCACATTGTCTTATAGTGGGGTATAAATACATTCAATTTAACACAGAGAAATGTTGATCACATCATTCTGTGTTATACCTTGAGAAAGAGCTGCATGTAGCTCGAAAAAGTTTGGTGCCTGTCCTAATGGGTGCGTTTATCTTTGAAGTATTAAATAAATGCATTTTTATCCTGCAAAACCAAATATGTTTTTTTTGTCTGTGGGATCCTTAGCATGGTCTTTAGACTTTGTTTGATATCTCTTTTATGATCGGTACTTGGCATTCTACCTTTTGGCCACTTATACTTGCCAGCACATAAAGGCCTTATGGTCTACCAAGTCTACCATGTCTGCTCAAATGCACATACAGCAGCCCTTATTCTGCAGCTGCCCCCCCTTGCCTCCCCACCTTGCCTCTTGGATTAATTCATCAAAATTATTCTGAGAAATGATCTCACATTCTTGCACGTGCATGGGTCACCCAGTGCAAAGATTTGCTGTGTTCTTCCACTTGAAAATTGACTTAAGTTGCTCCTACATTAACCCCTCCTTTCCTACCACTGTTTTTTCACACCTGACCTTTACCTTCCCTACCCTGCTGCACCTGCCCTCAACTCTTCTCTTCCACTGCCACAGAAAAGACTGTCAGTCACCTCCATTCTGTGAAAAAAATACCTTCTCTACCCTTGACTGTATACCTTATTTTCTTGTTGCCGCATGTCTGTTTACTCTAGCTTGTAACAGTCTTTCAATTGTCAAACACTTCTTGCCTCTTGTATGCTTTATGACTGTCTCAGATCTGTCTGTGATACACCCTTCTCAAACAACCCTCTCTTGACTACTTGTCTCTCTAACTAGCATCCCATCTCCCTACTCTCCTTTTTCAACAAAGCCTTTGATAAGGTGGCCTTCTACCCCACTGTGATCACATCTCCAAGTTTAACATTATCATTTACTTTCATTCTGGTTTTTGGCCCTGGCTACAGCATGAAAACTGCTCATCTGTGTAGTTAATGCTCTCCTCACCTCTCCTCTCCTCTCCTCTCCTCTCTTCTCACAATAGCTATCTCTTTCTTTTTATCCTTCTATGGTTCACTGTGGCTTTTGATGGTGTTAATTTCAATTCAACTTATTGGTACTATATACAGTATAATTTACATTGTACCGAAAATGACACATATGACATACAACATATTAAAATATTAAATTAACCATAATTGTCATTATAGTTGCTGTATTTATTTATTTAGTCTTTGATAACCAGGTAAGTGAACTGATCCAAGGGACTGTTTTCAGGCACGACCTGGGCCACAGGTGGCATAACAAAATATAACAGGTAAAAAACCACAATTGATAAAGAAAACAAATTGTGTAAACAGTAATACTAGATATCTTACAGATACGTAGTGTACATATTTTCAAGGAATACAGTACAGTGCAATGCATTTGAATATACTGCAAATCGATAAAAGAGGTACTAGACCCTAAAAGGTTTGCCCAAGGGAGAGCAGGCCAGGGAAAACATAGAAAACAAAATAGGAGGGAGATTACAGAAATATTTAGCTGAAGTGAGATGTTAGCAAGTATTACATTTACAGTTATGTTTGTTAAGCAGCCATGATTTAAGGTTGTGCTTGAAAATAAGAGGAGATTCTGAGGATCGAAGAGGGGTGGGTAGTCCATTCCACATGGAGGGGGCTGCAATTGAGATAGCTTTCCCACCCATGTCTGTGGTGGATTTAGGTACCTGGAGGGAGGGTACAGTGGAGAAGTGAAGGTTCCTGGTAGGGGTTCTGAAACTGAAGAGGGTGAAGACAGAAGAGGCATTGCCACTTCCAAGGGCAGTATCCATGAGACAGCCCAGAATGAAGTCAAAATATCCTTGCAAGGAGAGCCAGCCAAGGGAGCAGTAGAGGTTGCAGTGGTGAGAAGAGTAGGGGGCAGACAAGGCAAAGTGGCAGGCACTGTTGTATGCTGCTGAAAGCTGAGACAGGAGGGTGGTGGAGGTCCTGGAGTAAATAGGGGAGCAATAGTCAAAGATGGGGAGCACATTACCCGTGACTATAGCAAGGCGAGCTTCCTTAGTGAGGTATGGTTTTAGGTGATAGGCAACACCCAGTTTCTGATTTACCATGCAGACTATAAGGTTTATATGGTCAGTGAAAGTGAGAGATGGGTCACGCAGAACACCCAGATACTTGAAGGAGGAGGAGGAGGAGGAGGAGATGTTTTCCAGGGCAGGGCCATCAGGAGAGTATACGAGGAGGCCATCATTGGCATGGTGGGACTTGGCTAGATACAGTTTTGACCCAAACAACATGGCCTTGTTTTTTTTAACATTGACCAGCAGGAGGTTGGATGAGAACCAGTTTGATGCTGCACTGTAGTTCTTGGATAAGATGGAGGATAAGCAAGGGGGGATTTGTCACTGTGGAAAATGACATGGTCATCTGCGTACAGTATAGAACTACAGGTAAGGCTGTCAGTGGGAAGGGAGTTGACAAATATAGGGAAGAGCAAGGGGCCCAGGATGGAGCCCTGTAGGACAACTGTGGTGACAGGTAAAGGAGATGAAGTAGTGGGACCAATATGTACAGATTGGGAATGCCCAGAGAGGTAACTTCAGAACCAGTCAGTAGACTTGACTGAGCAGCCAATAAATGACAGTTTGGAGACGAGGAGGGAGTAATTGACTATATCAAAGGCCTTCAATAAGTCAACAAAGGCAGCACCTGTAGCACACCCATGGTCCATGTTAGAGAGGATATGGTCAGTGAACAGGGCAAGGGCTGTAAATGTTCTATGAAACTTGCAGAAACCATGTTGCTGACCACATAAGAGGTTGTATTTGGAGAGGTACTCTGTTAGTTGGCTATGAATGACCCTTTCCAGGAGTTTGCTTAGGTGAGGAAGAATGGATATAGGCTGGTAGATTTTGGAGGAGTGGGTGTCATCAGATTTAAAGATGGGGACCACTCTAGCTGACTTACATGAATCAGGCATGGTGGAAGTAGTCAAGGCAAGGTTGAAGACAAAAAAGAGTGGCATGGTTATCAGCAGGAGATAAGTTTTAGAAATATCAAGGAGAGGCTGTCAGAGCCAGGGCTGGCTTGATTAGGTAGTCCCTTTAGAAGCTTGTAGGTGTCTTTTGGGGATATGGCCTTAAAATAAAAGGGGGGTGAGGGGGAGACAAGAGGGCAGGAGTTAGAGGACAAGGAGGGCATATAAGTTCTCAAGGTAGAGGATGCCCCAACATCTGTGAATGAGGAGGGAGGAGTGAGGGGGGAAATGGGGGGGCGGTAGTGCAGGTGTCCAGCAGTGTAGGAAGGCCAGGAGGGAGTTTGCAGAGGAGGGCCAATAGGTCAGTGAACTTGGTATTTAGGGCTCCGGTGACCTCTGAGGGATCCATCAAAAGACCAGAAGGAGAGCTCATGTGTAAGCTGGGGCTCTGTGTGTGGGGATTTAAGAGAGAGGCAATGGTGTTCCAGAATTTACTGGGGTTGCCTAGATTTTCTTTCTGGAGTCTAAGGGAGTAATCCCATTTCAATGATCTTGTGGTGTGCTTGCATTTATTGTGCAAGTGTCTATACTCATTCCAGAGGATGGGAGAGGGGGCCCATTTGTGTTCAGCCCATTTGTTGTCCCTCAATTCCATGAGGGACAGGATTTCTTTGGTTATCCAGCATTTGCACCTACCTCTGATGTTGTGAGAGGAAAGGGTTGGTCCTGGATGGCCAGAAGGGCATTGGTAAAGTGTGAGGTGGTTTGGGACACATCAGAGAGGGCATAAAGGTCTTCCCATGTTATGGCTGTAATATCCTTGAAGAGGCAGGAGGTGTCAGGGTGATTGAAACTGCGTATGGATAGGTACTTGGGGAGAGGATGGGAGGCCTTGGAGGACCAGAAGACATAAGTAGGGGAGTGGTCACTCAATGAGTCAGACAGCATACCTGCATGGGTGATCTTATCACCACTATTTGTGATCACCCAGTCAAGGACAGTACTGCTGGAGGTGCGATGATTGAAGCGTGTAGGGAGGTTTATTATTTGTACCAGATTGTGTTGTTTTAGAAGGTTAGCATAGTCAGGCTCATGTGTGCTTTGCCAGTTTAGGTTGTAGTCACCAAATAGGAGGGAATCCCTGGTGGGTGTGAGAGATGCATCACCGTTAAGGAGGTTTTGAAGACCTCCTACTTCCCCATTAGGAGGATTGTAGCAGCAACCCAAGAACATTTTTTTTGTAGGGCCAAGGATAGATTCGAGGAGCCTGATGGAGGGAATATAATGGAGGGGAAGGGATGGATTGGGTACTGGACTTCAGGAGGGCTGACTTTGTCAAAATGGGAGTGTGCCTTAGAAAAGCACTAGCAAACAGGCAAGAAGGAGGGGTGGAGCAACAATGGGGAAACATCAAAACTGCCATCACAGAGGCAACAAGCCTTTGTGTGAAGAAAATAAACAAATCAAAATGAAAGAAAAAGCCACTATGGTTCTCAAAAGATGTGGTGGGGAAGGGCAGGGAGAAAAAGATAGCATTTAGGAAGTAAAAGGAAACACAGAAGGAGCAGGACAAAGAATTGTACCAGTTAAGGCAGAATGAAGCAGGGAAGGCAATCATAATAATAGCAAAGTCCCAAACTGAGGAAAAGATAGCCGACTTAGTTAAGAAGGGGGATAAAACCTTTTATAGGTACATTAGGGAGCGTAGAAAGATAAAGGGAGGGATAGTGAGGCTGAATAGAATGGACGGTGGGTGGGCAGAGAGGGACAGTGAAAAAGCAGAGATACTGAACGACTACTTCTGCTCAGTATTCACAAGAGGAAGAGGGGGGCACCTAATCCAATTAACAGAAGCACTCTGGATAGGGGGGTCAATCCCAATTCTTTCACAGAAGAAAGGGTTCTGAAAGAACTCCTAAAACTGAAGGTGGACAAATCAATGGGGCCTATGAGATTCACCCCAATATTCTAAAATAATTAAGGGGAGAACTAGTGACACCACTGACTACCCTTTTTAACTAATCATGGGAGGATGGTGTGGTATCTGAGGACTGGAGGAGGGCAGATGTGATTCCCCTTCACAAAAGTGGAAGCAAGACAGAGGCAGAAAACTACAGACCCATCAATTTGACCTCTGTGATAGGGAAAATGATGGAATCACTTCTGAAGGAAAGAATTGTTGAGTAGCTAGAGGCCAGTGGGGCACAGGACCCAAGACAACATGGATTCACAGTGGGAAGGTCATGTCAGATGAATCTAATCAATTTCTTTGACTGGGTGACCAAAGTAGTAGACCAGGGAGGGGCTGTGAACAGGGCCTACCTAGACTTTAGCAAGGCATTTGACACAGTCCCACACAAAAGGTTAATAAACAAATTAGCCAGCCTGGGAGTGGGTCCCAGGGTGGTAGCCTGGGTAAAACATTGGCTGGACAACAGGATACAGAAGGTAATAGTAATCGGAGTCCACTCTGAAGAAAGGGGGGTTACTAGTGGGGTACTGCAGAGTTCAGTACTGGGTCGAGTCCTTTTAAATGTCTTTATAAGTGACATTGCAGAGGGACTGGAAGGAAAATTATTTATTTATTTAAAAGTTTTACCAGGAAAGGCATACTGCGCAGACTACAGCTCGATTCCAGATGCGTCCTGGGAGGGTGTAGGGGATGGGAGGATACATAACAAATACAAAGTACAGACATTTCACAGATATGTACAAATAACTATATACAATGATATGTACAAGAATAAATACAGAATGATCCTAGCAAGCAACCAGTAAATCTGGGTTGACACGGCAGCTAAAATTTGTATAAGGTGCAAATGACAGCTTCACAGGGTTGGAGATAAACGTTTGGAGTCACCACAGTTGGAGCCAGTTGGAGAGCTAGGGCCTAGTCTAGTGTGAGTTTAGTCTGCATGAGCAGTTGGCGGAGAAGTGTTCTTTGAGGAGTGAGTTGATTTGCCAAGAGGAGGGAGCGCGTCGAATGTCCTTAGGCAGGGAGTTCCATAGTTTGGGCATGCGAGCTCTGAACGCCAACTGGCCGGCAGAGGTCAACATGTAAGGGACATGCAGGAGCTGGGAGTTGAAATTCCTGAGTGAGTATGCAGGGGATGTTTGAGAGTTAGGGTAGCAGCTAGGTAAGAGGGTAATGCCTAGGTCCAGAATCTGGCCATGAGGCTATTGCAGTGGGACTGTCGCCTATCATAGAGTGAGGGGAGGTTAAGGGACTAATGGAGGTCGCAGTGTTGGGTGGAGGGTATACAGTCCAGGGTGAAACGGTAGAAGGAGTGGAAAAGAGGATCCAATCTAACCAGGGTGGACATAGGGGGTGACACTGTAGACTACCTCTCCGTAATCAAAAATAGGGAGGATCATTTTCTGCACAATTGCCTTGTGGGCTGGCAGAGGAATACAGCCATGGTTTCAGAATAAGGTGCCCAGTCTAGGGTGCAGTTTTTTATGGGTAGCATTGATGTGTGCCGAAATGTTGAGGTGCTGGTCCAGCCAGACCCTGAGATATCTGAAGGAGGTGCAATCTTCAATGGGAGTCCCTTTAAGGGTTTTGAAAGTAGGACTGGTGGTGAGTCAGAAGAGTCTCTGCCTCATGCCAAAAGTTAAAGAGACCATTTTCTTTGCATTTAGAATAAGTTGATTTGAGTGAAACCAAAGCTGAATAGCATTGAAGTCTTGCTGGAGTCTGGGTGACACTTCCAGTAGGGAGGGTCCTAAAATATACAGTACTGTATCATCTGCATACATATGGATGGATGTGTGTGGGCAGGCTGATGGCAGTTCATTTAGGAAGATGGAGAACAAGACTGGGCCAAGGACAGAGCCTTGGGGTACACCAATGGTGACAGGGAGGGAGTCGGAATTGGAGATCCCAATTCTGACTGATTGGGCCCTGCCAGCCAGGTAAGATTTGAACCAGCTGGTGGCTGCAGTGGAGAGCCCTGTGCTGCAGAGCTTTGACAGAACAAGGGCAAGCGAGATAGTGCCGAAAGCCTTAGCTAAGTCAGCAAAGATGGCAGATGTGATGTGTCTTTTATCCATGCCTGTAAGGATGGAATCAGTGAGTCTGAGAAGAGTAGTGACAGTGGAGTGGATTTTCCTAAAGCCTGACTGGTAAGGAGTAAAGAAGAAGGAGGAGTCAAGGAAGGAGGAAAGTTGAGAGAGAACTAGTTGTTCCTGGATTTTAGCTACAATGGGGGGGAGGGAGATGGGTTGGAAGTTACCAGGGGAGGATGGGTCACCGCCTTTAGGGAGGGAGATGACTGTGGCATGCTTCCAATCAGAGGGGATAGTGGAGAAAGAGAAGGAGAGGTTGTAGAGGGCTGCTAGGGGGCTGGCAATGGCTGGGGCCAACAGGTACAGCATTCTGGCATCCAACCCCGATGTGCATTTACCCTTAGAGGGATTGAGGGCAAGCAGGGCACTGAGTACTTCAGTCAGAGTAACCAGGGAGAAGGAGAAAGCCGGGTAGGGGGTTTGGGTGGGAAGGGATGTGGATGTAGGAGGATGTGTTGCAGGTGGTGGATTTAAGTGGAGAGAGAGGTCACACTACTGGTGAAAAAGGAGTTGAAAACAGTGGCCACTGCATGTAAGTCTGATATTGTGGAGCTGCATACAACTAGGACAGGGAAGGGGGGGCTGAGTGGGAGGGGAGAAGAGTGATTTGATTGGCTTCCAAAACTTAGCAGAGTGATTTAGATTTTTTTGGAAGCATGAGGAGAAATAGAAAGCTTTTGCCTGCCGGATAAGCCTGGTACAGGTATTTCTAAGCGTTCGGTAGTGTTGGTGGTCACCGAGAGTACCTGATCATTTGTAGGCTTTCCATGCCTGGTCCCTAGATCGGAGGTGGTCCATAAGGTCAGCTGAGATCCAGGGCAGATGAGCTCCCCTTATTCTGGCCTTTTTGAGAGGGGCATAGTGGTCCCAGATGGCAAGAAATCTGGACTTAAAGAAGTTTAGGGCGGAGTCAATAGGGGTGGCTTTGGGGTTGAAGGACCAGTCCAAGTTTGCTAAGTCATTTTGGAGCCCTTCAAGGTCAAGGGATTTGTAAGACCTGATGAGAGGAGTTCTTGGTGGAGGTGACTTGGCTTTAAATATTTTTCTTACTACATATATGATATGGTGATCACTCAGAGAGTTTGGTAGGAGGCCAGAGGCAATTATCCTGTGTTGGTGCGAGGTGAGGACACAATCCAGTAGGGAGTGGTTCGGAGTTTTGTGATTTACATGTGTGGGCTCAGCAATCTGTTGAGCCAGATTTAATGCTGCCTCATGGTTGCAGAGCTTGGTGCAAGCACTGGAGAGCCAGTTCAGGTTAAAGTCACCAAGGCTATGAAGTTCGCCCCCTGAAGCAATGGTTTTTAGGGTGTCCAAGTGCGCTATGTTCGAGGTCATTTGGGAGTCCAGGGAACAATAGGAGCCTGCTATAAATATGGGTATTGAGTGGGGTAAGGAGATTTTTATCAGTAAGGCGTTAATGGATGGTGAGAGAGCAGATGGCGAGACAGGAGAGAACTTTGTCCGGGATGATATGTAAATGGTTATGCCGCCACCTCTCTTGGTGCCTGGGCAGTCATGACGAGTGATGGAGTAACCAGGAATAGCTACTTCTGCGTCCAGGTTGTGTGGTTTCAGCCAGGTCTCAGTGATTATCAGGATGTCAGAACACAGTGATAGGATGATTGGTTGGAGCAAGGGCAACTTTTGTAATAGACTGCATATATTTAAGTGGGCTACTTTTAGGCTTCTGGGTAGTTGGATAGTGGGACAGGTGTTGTGACTGGCGTAGGTGGCAGGTCTCAGGTTTAGCTCAATGTCCCCAGTGAGGAGGAGTAGTAAAGTTAGCACCAGTTTTGTATTGGGTAAAAAAACATTTTGGCCTATGGCGGGCAGAGGGAGTCTTGGGGGAAAGTGAGGAAAGTCCCACCGCAGGGAATTTCATCACTGACAGCCCAGCATGAAAGGATGGGGGAGAATGGAAGGACTGGGAAGCCAGCAATGTTGTGTAGCGAGGGGGTGCTGTCCACTGTTGGGGAGGAGCAGGTACTTGGGTGTGTGATTCAGAAGGTGATATGTGGAGGACTAGGTTGCAAATCGGGCAGATACGAGGGTGGGAGTGATGCTATAGTGGCAAGTAAGGCTGCACCTAAGATAGTTTTATAGGCTAAGTGCAGCATTTTTATGCTGGAATAGGAGAAGTGAGTGCAAAATGGCTGTGGTGGCCCCTAGTGGTGATACCTGATAAGCTGCAAAGGGGAAAATGGGGTGATTGTTTTTTTTGCACATGTGACCCCGCCCATATAACAAGTGTCTCGCCAAGGGTGGTGGTCGTGGGGCAGTAAATAAACAGCAGAAAATCTGTTTGTAATTAATCTTTGGGCTGGAGTCCCAGTAGCGCTGGCTGACAAAAATTTAAACTTGGTACCAAAACTCAAACACAGTTCCTTAGAGACGCATGGATTTAGGCTGTCTTGGTGGGTGTACCTGTAGATTTCGGCTTGGGGGGAGGGCGGCTCCGTGTGCCCTCGTGACCACCAGCGGGGCTAATCAGTGGTGAGCTGAGGAGAGAAAGCAAAAGGAGGTATTTATAGTTAATGGCTTGCCTAGGGAAGGGGGGGGCTGCATGCAAACAGGCTACAAATTAGTCCATGGAGCTAAATCAGGACACAGGCATAACTCAGATTTCTTTTATATTTAAAACAGACTCCAAATTCCTAAGCACTGTCCCTGTGGCTACCAAATCCTAACTCAGACTCTGGGAGTAAAAACACGGCACATGCACATGGATTTATACTGTAAGTAACTTCCTGATCTTAAAAACAGCTCCGCTGCAGTTTTTCATTTAAAACTCTGCTTGCCAAAGAAAAAAATACTTTACATGGTGCTTAACAGTTGCTTTACACACATTTGGGTGCACTAGTACAAATTACTTAGGCATACCATACACGCACCTAATTTATGTATTTACTATAATATTTACTCCTTTAGTTGTTTTTTATTTTTAACTCTTGCGCAATTATTACATTTATCTCCCTAAACAGCAGAAAATCCATTTGTAATTAGCCTTTGGGCTGGAGTCCCAGTAACGCTAGCCAGACAAAAATTTATAATTGGCACCAAAACTTAAACACAGTTCCTTAGAGACACACAGATTTAGGCTGCCTCGATGGGCGTACTTGCAGATTTTGGTTCAGCAGGAGGGTGGCTCCGTGTGCCCTCGCAACCACCAGTGGGGCTAATCAGCGGGGGGCTGCAAATTTTGGCTCAGGGGGAGGGTGGCTCCATGTGCCCTCATGACCACCAGCAGGGCTAAGAAGCGGGGAGCTGCAGATTTCGGCTCGGGGGGAGGGTGGCTCCGTGTGCCCTCATGACCACCAGCGGGGCTAATAAGCGGGGAGCTCTCTTTGCAGATGACACAAAGATCTGCAACAGGGTTGATACACAAGGGGGGTGGAAAGGATGAGAAGGAACTTGGCAAGGTTGGAGGAATGGTCAGAAGTAAGGCAATGCAAAGAAGTGCAAAATAATGCACATAGGAAACAAAAACCCAGGGGAAAAGTACATAATGGGGAAGGGAGGTAGTAACAACAACAAAAATGGAAAGGGACTGGGGTAATCATATCAGATGACCTTAAGGTTGGAGAGCAATGTGAGAAGGCAGTAGGGAGGGCTGGAGGAATACTGGGATGTATAGGGAGAGGCATCACCAGCAGAAAACAGGAAGTTGTTATCCCACTGTACAGACAGTTGGTGAGACCCCATCTGGAGTACTGTGTTCAATTTTGGAGACCCCATCTCCATAAGGACATATACAGGATGGAGGCAGTCCAGAGGAAGGCAACTAAAATGGTGCAGGGTCTGCAAGAGAAGCCATACAAGGAGAGACTAAAGGAGTTTAATATGTATACCCTTTAGGAAAGGAGGGAGAGGGGGGACATGATAGAAACTTTTAAGTACCTCAGTGGAATCAACAAAGTCCAAGAGGGTAGCATCTTTCAGAAAAAGAGATATGCAAGAACAAGGGGACACAATTTGAAGATAGAGGGAGGACGGCTCAGGGGCAATGTGAGGAAGTATTTTTTCAGAGAGAGGGTGGTGGACACATGGAACCACCTTCCTGGCATGGGACAGACATAAGGCAATCCTTGTGGGGGGTAGGAAGAAATAGGCTGTTGATTAACTAGGATCTGCAACTTATCCCGTAGGTGGAGAAATGGACAGATTAGGTTGGCCAAGCGGTCCTTATCTGCCATCAAAGTCTATGTGTCTATGTTTCTTTGTGGTGGGAATGAGGAGATGCCCTTGGCAGAAATAGACCCAGGAAATGGGTCCTTCCTGCCTAGTTCCCATACCCAAGGGCTCCACAATTAGTGGGAAGGATGCTGGATCAGCCTCATCTGCCTATCCCTCCTGGGTAGTGTTGTCCAATGCCAGATCTATTAAAAACAAGACAACAATTATTGCTGAACTTGTTGCAACATCTAATCTGGCTTACATCACCTAGACCTGGCTGGATGAAATTGCCAGCCCTGTGTTGGAATCGACTGTTCTGGCTGGGTTCTCGGTGGTACACCGCCTGAGAGTGGATCGTAGGGGGTGGGGGTGGGGGAGTGGCAATATGTTTTAAGTCAGACTTGAACCTCACAGCCTTCCTAGTTGGAACAGTTAGATCCTTTGAATATGTAGCCATTCAAGGGTCTGTAGGCGTAGGTGGCTCTACGATGCCGGTTCAACAAATATTTTGTAGACTGACATTACAGCAATGGATTTATGTTGACTGCCATTGTGGTCAACATAAATCCATCTGAAGATATTGTGTTTTCTTTGGGTGCGTGCGCTCCCTGAATCCCCCTATGGGGGGGGGGCTCTGACATCTGCATTCCCCATAATTAAGATAATCAACTCTGAGTCAGAGCTGATTTGTGGAGGGGATGCAAGTCCCCAAGAAAGCAGTGCCGAGGTCCTGCGGTGACAGTACAGTGACCTGTCTCTGTGTTGTTGTACTGTCATTCACGATGGAGGTGTCGATGTTTGATTGGCATATGGGTGTCAGTTACGGGATCCTTCTCATCTACTGACCTCCGGAGGATGGAAAGGAATTCCTGTAGGAAGTCATGAACTTTGTCACCAGCCTGGTGTTGGAGTCTCTCAGGTGGATTATTCTGGGGGACTTTAATGCCTGGGTCGATGACAAACTCTTACAGTTTGGTCAAGACTTCCTCCAGCTGTTGTGTTTGTTGGGCCTGACAACCTATATTCACGGCCATTCATTGGACCTCATTTTCCAGCCAGGAATGGAGGTCTTTGACCTCGCGGTGGAGCCTGTCATGTGGCTGACCCACCATACTGTGAGGTTCTCATTCAAGGCCCCCCATATACCTTCCCCTATGTAGGTGGTCCAGTACCACCCTTTAAGGGGCATGAACCCACAAGGTTTGATGGCAGTGCTGGACCCATCAGGTTTGATGAGTGTGTGTGAGGAGCCAGGGGAATTGGTGCTGACCTACAACAGGATTGTTGCAGAGGCCCTCAACTCTATCGCACCTGTCCATGTTTGACCCCTCAACTCATACCAGAGGTCCCCTTGGTTTGATGGGACTGTAGGGGAGATGAGGAGGAGGGGTCAAAGGTTGGAGTGGCACTGGCGGAGGACAGGTCAGGAGGAGGACAAACTTAGATTGATGGTCAAGTAAAGAGACTATCAATCAGCAATCTCCTGTAAGAAGGCAAAGTTCCTGTCCATGGAGATTGCGGCACCAACTAACAGACTGGCTCATGTCTTCTGCACTGTTGATGAGTTGTGCATTTCAGCCTGTCTTCAGTCTGGAGGAGCCTTTTCCCAATTTAGATGTGATGAGTTCACTTTGTTCTTTGCCCGATAAGATTGCCTCTATCAGATTGGAAATCCAGTCATCACTCTCTAATGGGCTTTGCAGTGATGGGCTTGAGATTGTGGGCAGTCAGTCTTCTGGTCTGACTTCAACCAGTTGGCTGTTGTGGATGTTGTGAAGGTCATCCAGGGGTTACGACCAACCTGCAGTAGTTTGTATCCAGGACCAATGTGCCTCTCATTGGGGTATGTTGATGTCATTGTCCCGGTCCAAGCCAGGATAGTCCAAGATTCTCTAGTGACAGGAGTCTTTCTGGAGCCCCTGAAGGAGGTGGTTGTAAAACCACTCCTGAAAAAAAGTCACTAGATCCAGACTGCCTACAGACCTGTCTCTAATCTACCCTTTGTGTGTAATGTTATTGAGAAGGTGGTGGCTGCTCAACTGGAGACCCATTTAACAGCTCACAGCATCTATGATAATCTCCAGTCTGGTTTCAGAAAATGACATAGCACCGAGACAGCCCTGGTTCGAGTGATAAATGATCCCCTGGTGGCAAGGGATCGGGGGAGATGTACCATCTTGATTCCCCTTGATCTCTCAACAGCATTTGACATAGTGGACCATGGGGTACTAATCAAGCACCTGCAGGTCTGTTGTGGACTGGCATGTACAATAATCAACTGGATTAACATATTTTCTTACGGGCAGGTTGTAGAGGGTGGTGTCTGGAATTTTTTTCTTGCCACCTATGCCTTTGCCATGTGGGGTACCGCAGGGCTCAATTTTGTCCACAATGTTGTTCTTAGTGTATATCCTGCTGTTGGAACATTAGGTTATAATATCATTTTTTTATAATACAGCATTTGGATTTACCTCGAGCTTTACCCCCAAAATATTTTCACAAATTACCAAAAATAATTATAAAATTCAAATATGATATTATCCCTATTCTCCAGGTTCTAGATAATGATGAAAAACATTTCTGCCTCACTTAGGAATATGAAAACTATATATATTTTATTCACATATATACAAATTCTAAATATTTCTGGTTAGCACAGCTATAGCTTGTAAACATAATACAACTGTGAACATACACAACAAAGGTTTCAGAAAATCAAACAAACCACAAAAATACAACAAATAAAAAAGATTTCAGCAAATAAACAATGCAAATGAATAAGCAATATTCAACATGACAAATGGCATTGACTATGTACTATGCTTTCAGCATACTTGTAAATATCATGACCTTTTAAGTATGAGAATGTGCAACCCATTACACTAGTGTCTCAGATTATATTTCTGTATGACTCATTTCAAAATTTCGTAGCATGCATTATGTATTTCTTTTTGTCTAAATGTTAGCTTAATTATATACCCAACGTTTTGTAATTAAAAATGCACTATGTTACCACCCCAAATAGCCAGATTAAAGTATTACAATTGAAATAATTGAAATAATACTTACATTTCTGGTTATCCGTAGGCTTGGTTTTCTTTCCTTTCGACTTTCAAACTCTTGGTGAGAACTTTTGATTTTAGATTATAAAACTCCTTTAGTGGCTTGGCTTGGCTGTAGTCTTCTATCTTCCCCCCTTGAACCTCAGACTGTAGAATCTTCTGACATCAATGAAGCAGTGCATGCTGGATCCTTCTTGTTTGATGTCATGGATCATTAAAAAGTCACTTATCAAGAGTTTGATTGGAAAAATCAGACAAGATTTTAGCAGTTCAGCAACACAACAGTTTGTAGAAAAGGATTTCCCTGTGGACAACAACGTTGTTTAGATAACTGGATTCTATGACCTTTTCCTGTTTCAGTTCCTTCCTGCTCTTGAACCTGCAACCCCGCACTCACTGTTATTCAACAGCACTGCAGGCTTGTTTCTGCTGGTGAATTTCAGAGTCAGTTTCTTGTCTAGGCTTTTAGCAGACATTCCTAAATATTACTTCAGTCAATACTCAGTATGTAAAACATAGACATTGTTTCATCCAATATTGGAAAAAGTCCCTTCTGTAACAAGGAGTTGCAGCCTGACCTTGTTACAATGTTGTGCAGTCTTTCAGGCTTGTCCATGGCACCCCCTGGTGGATACAATGGCTTAACCCAAATGCTGGTCTCACGCAGGCTTGGCTTCAGGCTTTTGGCCTAGTAAAAGTTCTAAAACCACCAAAATTTCTAAGACAGCCAACATACAGTAGGTCCTCACACACTGAAGAATCAGGCAGTTCTGAAGTGGGCTCGGACAAATTTGCCTATGTTTCCTCGCTGAGTGAGATCATCACCAAATTCTGATTGGTCCTTGCAGATGATATAGGATGACATTTGTCACCACCCAGAAATATTTTTTTTTGTTCAGAAATGACACTAATCTAAGACAAAGCTTTGTATCAAACAGTTCTTCTTTCTTGCATCTATGGGCACTCTGGCACAAACTTAAACTTATATTGTTAGTTACAGCTCAAAATCTGAATTTATTTAAGACCAAACATGACAGTGTTAATTCTAATATAAGACCTGCAGTTTATAACAACCTTATAAAGCTTTTTATTTTATAGATACCTAAAAAGTTTTTTCAGATTTCAGTAGTAATTTTTTTTGCTCAAAAGGATATATGTCTTGTTTATCTGCCATTTGTACACAGTCTATAACATGAAAAACTTCTTTCTAAAAGTGTTTCTCTTTGTCTGTGTCTAATGATGCATGATGTCATGCTGCCTGGAGCTCATTGAAAAATTCCTTAACACAAAGTGACTACATGCTGCTTTTAGGTAATCAATCAACAATCACATCATTATAAAGGTTAAAAGGTTAGCTTGCTTTTGACACCAAACTAGTGTGTTTATCTTTGATAGTTTTGGTGCTACACAATTTTATAAATAGCAAGCATTACAAAGCTCTTGCAGATCTGATAATTCAGTCTCCCAAGAGATCTCTGCAGTCTTTATTAAATATCTGAATTTGGTCTTACTGGCACCTTATACCACTTTGAATTTGATAAAAGTTCTTTATTCCCATTGTAATGAATGGTACTTCTTAAAAGTGGTATATGTCCATGCCAGTCTCATTTCAGCCTGGAGTCCAAGCTCCATAGTAACATTTATTTCTTAGCTTGTGGTTGCTAGGGTATTATAACCTTTGACTCTTCAGGCATGCAGGGCCCCCAAGCTTTTGGCAACACTGCAGAACGCCCTCCTTAATATTACTTGTTTTAAAGCGAAACCTAATTAATGCACCATCCTTTTTTCAGTGTTCACTTAAGCAATTTTTTTCTCTTGAAGTCCATGTAAACAAGGATGATAACCAAATAATTATAGTATTACCTCCCTTAACCTTAATCATTTAATTAAGCCCTTATAAGAAATATAAAGTAGTGATTTATATTTAATAAGAATAGGATAATAATATTATAATAAAATATTTTTAATAACAGTTTTGTTCCTACACTACCACTAGGGGACATTGTAAGATCGTATGGGCTGAGTTTTCACTGCTATGCAGATGACACTCAGCTACACCTACCTTTTGTGCCCAAATAACAGGAGCCGGTCTCAGTGTTTAACAGCTGCCTTACTGAGATCCAAGACTGGAAGAAGGCCAACTTGTTAAAGGTGAATCCAGACAAGACTGAAGTACTGGTGCAGGAACTTGGTCACCAGGGGATGAGATAGCAATTCAGTCAGGTCTCCGGGCTATGGCTTGGAGACTCATTTGCTCACCTTGGGTCAAGTAAAGAATCTTGTTGCTGTTTTGTACTGTGGGGAGATGCTCAAATAGCAGGTGCCAGCAGTGGTCCAAACCTCATTTTACCATCTGAGAAACAGCACCAGGATTAAACATCTGATCCCCTCTGGTTATCTGCCAGTACTGGTGCATGCTTTCATGAACTCTTGCCTTGATTACTGCAATGTACTATACCTGGAGCTCCTGGGGTTAGATTTTTGCTGCATGCAGCTAGTGCAGAATGCAGCTGCTAGGTTGTTGGCTGGCCTATCTAGGTCTTGTCATATTACATCTAAGCTCTGCTATCTGCACTGGCTGCCAGTTAGGTAGTGGATCTCCTTCAAGGTTGGTTTGCTGACCTACAAGGCCCTACACGGGCAGAGGCCTGGCTACCTGCAAGACCTCCTGTGTCCCTACCAGCCCTCCTGTCCTCACCACTCTACTGACAATGAATTGCTGGAGATTCCTATGGTCCATTTACAAACATCTGGTGCCTGTACTTTCGCATATGCAGCTCTGACCCTGTGGCATTCTCTACCTCACTATATCAGAGAATGTCCGACTGTGTATCAGTTCAAGTGGGAGCTTAAAACCCATCTGTTTAGACAAACTTTCCCAGATTACCATTAATATCTATTGTTGCTAATAAGGATTTTGTATGTTGTTTGGTGTATGTACTGCATTTTAATTGTTTTTAAATATGTATTTAAGTGCATTGAATCACAATAAGAATTGCACTACATAAATAAAGTTGAATTGAATTGAATAAAGGTTTAGAAATCTAAAACAGAGTAACATGCACTTTGCCCATAATTGCACACTTCACCAATTTGATTTCATAGTAGTGTAACCCCCCTTTTTGGGGCTTACCTAAATTGCCCCGTTTGCCTCCCATTATCTGTCTGGGGTCCCTTATTCCCCGTTAATGTCACCACCTGGCCCGAGTTCTTTTAGTTCCTCTGGAGCTACCAATATTCACAGAGTGGGCCTGTGTGTAATGTTGGCCCATTTGGGCTTAAAATTTGAATTGGGATATGCCACTGTTTTGTCTCACACCGTGGTGCAAGTGGCAATTGCGCGGGGAAGTGCTTGATGTTGCCAACCAGTTTTGTGGTCAATTGGGAAGTCTGTCAATGGTCCTGGTGCCTCTCTTCAGCAAAATGGGGACTGGTGACCCCGAGAAGGCTGCATAGAAGCCTTAAGTTTGGAAATGAGGCATAATCAGGGCTAATGAATAATGAATTAGCAGTCTCATGCATATTAATGAGGGTATTGCTGCTGCTTGTGGAGTCTGGGTTTCGGCAGCAGCGATCGGAAAACTGTGTGGAAATAATGTTCTAGAGTGAGGTCACTTGAGAGGGCACAAAAGGGACTACAACACAGTGGGGTTTTTGTATAAACAAAGTATTTACCTTGGCTGCACCAGATGGCTGAAGTTGGAGAACTGTGTTGGACTGCATATATCTTCATGGGATCAGACGTATTGATGATACTATGACCCCACACAGCAGTCAATCACATAGCTAGGTGCCTAAAACTGAACCAAAGGGACTCCTGGGAAAAGGAGAAGGTTAATTCAGGTGCCTAAACCATGCACCAGTAAGCCAGTGGGAAATATTGATCACTACGGTTATGGACAATTGATGGGCTCAATCATCCAATCAGAACCTTGGATTCTCGGGTGAAAACCCTTGAACTTTCTGGTTGTTTGTCAGTCTTTTCCCAGGCTCTGTATGAGTCAGAAGATACCTGTGAGAATGGATCTGGACTAGGGAGGCCTTTCCCAGGCTTCCAGAGGAGATTGCTGTGTTCAGGAAAAGTTCACCAAGGAAAAGAGAGTGAGAGGCTGAACTGATATCTTGATTACCCAGGTACAGTGAGCCGTTTGATTATTTTGGAGAGGCTAAGTGATGCAGAAACGCTGCACTGGTCATCTGAACTGAGCTGAGAGGACTGAGCTATTCTAGTTGAGTGCCACAGTTGCTGCTGAGAGTTTGTTTTACCTGTGTGGGAGAGCGATTGGTATTCTGAAGAGGCACAGTGTCTCTGGATGTCAGGGTACAAGCCAGGTGCTGTACATTTTCTGAGTGAACTGGTTGAAGTGGCTGAGAGCTGTGTCCCAGCTGCAGCTGAAGAAAAGGTTGTTAAAATTTTCTAACTGGAAAGTGCAGACTGGCATGCAGGGGCCTGTTGTGTTTGGATCTCCTTGTGGATTGCACCTGTGCTTCATTGATCTAGGGCTAGTACCCACTCCAACTGGCACTGGACTTTGCTTCAGCAACTGCCTGTGATTTCTGCTGGTTTCAAATTCAATGTAGGGACTGCAGGAGGACACCCCCCCCCACACCATTCTGGAGTTCTTACCCAGAGCCAGGGAGGGAATCAGCTAACCCCTTCAGAGTGGGACTCACTGTCTCAGGAGGTCATCAGCACTTGCTGGGGTACTAGGGCACCTGGGATCGATTGTGGGGAGCTGGGCTGTGGCACCACTCCCGGGTCTGGGCCTTCTGGGGCTGGTGTGTCCTGCCACAGAGCTCTGCAATGGGCCAGAAGTGGCTGAAGGTGACAAGCAGCCAGAACTACAATCAAGGTGACCAGCTGCAAGATCTTCAAACAAGTTCCATCCTGCCAGGGAACCAAGGCTGGCCTTCTCCTGCCCTGTGTTGCACTGACCAAGGAGCTCCATACTCCAGGCATCTGAGATCTACAAACAGTGAGTACCCAGGACCTGGCTTCAGGAAAGGACAAAGGAAAATTAATTTTTTATAATCAAAGCACTTTTGCAAAGTTTCAGGGCCCCAACAGCCATCTAACCCATAGCACTGACCAGGCCTGCACCTAGTGGGTACACCTAAGAACATTCTGGGAACATTGGTGTCAGTGGGGGTGAGCTTGGCCTGCAGACCCAAATGTTTGTTGTTATTACTTGTTCTCTCTAACCATTTCTTTTTATTCACAGCCATCCTTTGTCTCGGTATCCCTTCCCTAGTCCTTAC
This sequence comes from Neoceratodus forsteri, assembly GCA_016271365.2. Classification (NCBI taxonomy): domain Eukaryota; kingdom Metazoa; phylum Chordata; order Ceratodontiformes; family Ceratodontidae; genus Neoceratodus; species Neoceratodus forsteri. The sequence goes on from CM057449.1 coordinate 1,052,790,460, forward strand.
CCCAATTTATCATTACTGTTCATGGTTTATGGTGTTATTAAATGGCTGGGTATTCAGAGTGTGAGGTGGTTGGTAGGGGAGGTGTGTAGGTGCAGCAACCCAGGGAGCTGTGCCAGCCAGTCACCTGGCCCACTTGTACTTTTCTCTGGGCGGAGGCACCACATTATTATTATTTTCTTTGGGATAGAACCCCCGAACACCAACATAACAGGACCCTGGATACTGTACTACGTGCAGTACTGGAGGCCGCGCCTGCACAAGGACATTAACAAAATGGAGGAAGTGCAGAGAAGGGCAACCAAAATGGTGCAGGGACTGCATCAGAAAACATATGAGGACAGATTAATGGAGCTCAATATGTATACCCTAGAGCAAAGGAGGTTGAGGGGTGATATTATTTATTATTTATTATTTATTTAGCTTTTGTTGACCGGGTAAGTGCACTAGACAAATCCTGCCTATTTTCAGGCACGACCCGGGGGAGGGGGATACAGATGAATGCCAACTGACCTTGAACCAGACTAAGCTGTTGGTGGTATTTTCAGTGAATGAGGGAAATTTGGCCAGGACACCGGGGAAATTCCCCTACTCTTTTCGATAGGTGCCATGGGATCTTTAGCATCCACCTGAACTACCACCAATCCAGGCAGATGGGACCTCGGTTTAACGTCTCATCCGAAAGACGGGATGATCGAAACATTCAAACAACTTAAGGGCATTAACAAGGTGAAACAGTCTAACATGTTTCAATATAAGAAAAATAGCAGGACAAGAGGACCCAGCATGAGATTAGAGGGAGGCTGATTAAGGGGTAATGTGAGGAAGTTCTTTTTCACAGAAAGGGTGGTGGATGCATGGAACAGCCTACCTCAGGAAGTGGTGGATATGAATACAGTGCAGGGCTTCAAGCAGACATGGGGTAGGCATAAGGGAGCAATACAGATGAGTACGAATAGATAGGCCATTGACAGAGTAAAGGCCTATGGCACATTCATAAGGTAGAAAAAATGGGCATACTGGATGGGCCTTGCTGCCCTTATCTGCCATCAACTTCAATGTTTCTATTTTTCTATGACTCAGGCCCCTTAACCTGTTAGAGGGCCAACAGGCTGGGGTAGTAGCCCACTGGCACATGGCACCTGGGCCAGGAGAAGGATTTTAAATGAATGTATCCCGTTCATCAGCCTGTTTTATACAAAAAATACATCTATTAGATCCTATGACATTTATTCACTGGCTAACTGCATTAACTTTCTTAGTCATTCTGTCCCGGACAACTACCACTGTTCTCTTTGTATTTTATACTTTGTATCAAAGCGCTATTAGGGGGCTACTAGGCCAGTTAAATGATGTAAAAAATCCCTTACCATATTTAAAGCTGAATGCTTCTGAAATACTGTATTTTTGTGTAAAGGGCATTCTTTGTTTTATAACATACTGTATAATAGACTCAAACATGAAGAGAAAGGATATTAGATTTTTAACTATTGTAAAAAATGCCTAGTCTCAAACAATGCACGATATAGCTTGCTGGCAAAATTTCTCCACTTCCAAGATTCAAATTATAGTAAGTTGACCTAGGGAAACACAAGGAGAGGCGGTATCAGGGCTGCAGCTAAGAATTTTGGGGCCCAGGACAAGTCATTTGAGATGGGTCTCTGTTTCCCAAACCAGCTAGTGCCGGGGGTGAGCCAGCTCCTAGGTTGGGCCTCCCTGAACTTGGGGCCTGGGACAACAGTCCCCACTAGTCCCCCCCCCATGACTGCGGCCCTGCAGTATAGCTTAGTGGGTTAAGGATCTGAGCTGCAGATCTGGAGACCTGGATTTGAATCCCTAGGTGCATACTGTGTGATCCTGAGCAAGTCACTTAACTTCCTCGTGCTTCCAGGTCGCATCTGGAAACAAGCTTCAGCTCAGTGTGTTACTCCTGGTTAAACAATATTCCCTTTCCCCCACAAATGCATGGATTTCTCATTGTAAGCATAGAACTGGGAAGGGAAGGGGGCATTTTGTTAAAATCAAATGTCTAACTTGCCACACTTACAAATGGCAAGAATGCCTTCTCTTTGGCTCTCTGGTAGCTCAGCATCAATTCCACACCCTCTTGTAGATGCTATAGCCAGTGAAAAAGCTGTACCACCAACTGTGAGGCTCATGTACATAATGCATGTTCACAGTGGCTCCCTATAAGTACATGATCATTTATAAAATTCCCTCACTTAGTCTAATAGAGTATTGCTCAAGTTGCTTGCACACGCTTTCTGAATGACAAGCTTTATTGATAGTACAGTAAAATGTATATTATACAATGGGGTATGAAAATCCTGTAACCTCATTGGTCAAAACACACCACATGACCGTGGTATATCCTGTAATAACCCACGGCTGAGAAATGGCAGTTATAAAAAAACATATTTAAACACATTTAAAATTTATTTTACACATGGGTCCATTGTATAATCGCAATAAGGCACTCCAGGGTGTGGGTTATTGGAGGATTTACCCACCTCTTGTGTGGTTAAGTCACTCGGCTGCACCTCGTGACACACACACAAGGCGCTAATCCCCAATAATCCACCCCTGTTGTGCCTTGTTATTAGATACACAGGTGACAAGAGTATTTTTGGTATATATTGATACAGTGGTAGCCATCACCATCAGTAATAATGTTATACATTATAGTGCGCTAAGAGGTAGTATTGTTCTTGTTAGCTCCATGATAGCCATTGCACAAAAGCAATATCAGCATATAACATGGCCTGACATGGCCCAATATACAGTAGCTACTGATGGCAATTGCTACAAATGTAATTTTGAAAATATAAAAATGATATATTGATACTATACAACATTATATATATATATATATATATATATATATATATTTTTTATGCAATGGGGGTGAGGATAAAAACTGGCAAATAACAGCAGTATCTTTGCCTGCACAGACCTACGGTGAGAATATCACCTTTATTCTCACTCTAGGTCATTTATTCTCACTATAGGTAATAACCAGACACAAATTGCACTTTACCACAACTGCTCAAAAACATTTTGATTGGTGGGAGCTGGCAGCATGAGCAGCACAATCAGAATTCACCTGCTCAGTTGCATGTCAGCTCCCACTCGCAGTTTCATTTCTCTCCAGCATCACACAGAGCACTTTCATTTTATTCCCATATCTTTTTCCAGCACCGGATACAGTCCATAGAAAACTCACCCTCTGCATACATTCCAAATTTACTCGGCTAACAGCTGTAACTCAGAATCTCCTCAGTGTGTCAAAATGGCATTCACACTGAGAGGTACTTTTTTTAGTCACTTAATACACACACAAAAAAAAACTGCAGAGCAAACCCCCTCACCCTTAGCAATGAACACACTGCTACAAACCATTCTTCCTCTCTTCCCAACCACAACTGCCAACAGGCCCACCTCACACCCAGTCACTGTACCTGTGCTAGCCGAGTAGGAGTTTCTGAAGTGCCCAGACACAAGGAAAACCAGCCGCTCGCTCCTCCAAACTTAAAACCCTTACCACTCGCCACTCGCTGCTGCCATAGAACTTGACAAGCATGATCAGCTACATACCACTTTCAAAACACAGCCGCAACCAAATAAAGCATTTTTCCGAAAAGCAAAACAGAAAAACAAAATAAATAAATTAATAAATCTATCACCTCGCTCCCTCGCTAAACGAGACTTCCCGTCGCCATGTTTTGAAAACTTTTCAGCCCTCCCACACACAATGTCACCCCATCAAAGGTTTCATAGAAAACAGAGGTACGCACTGACCGTAGCTACCATAACAGCATACAAACAGCACAAAATCTGCTTAGATATTTAAATAAAAAAACCTTAAAAAACACACAGAAAAATAATCAATAAACAAAACCATTGCATAAATGAGATATGCAATGGGTCTGCTGGCAATATCAGTGATATTTTCCCTTCATGCAGTTTGACCTTGTGGACTCACTCGTGGCTTCGCCACTGATGAGGTCATAAGGTCAAACTGCACTCAGGGAAAATATCACTGATATTTCCAGTTGACCCATTGCATATCCCATATATATATATTTATATAACTGTGGTTGGAAGATACTAGTGGATGTGCCATTAAGGAACAAGCACACACCTTTCTAGTTGATAACTTCTGCACCCTGGTAACTGAAATCACCTTGTACAAAAGGATGTCCAAGGGGGAGGTCAATAAAATGACAATAAAGTTGTAACCAAACATACCACAGCAGACAATAAAAAGCAATAAATGATTCAAGGTAAGTGCAGTTACAGTTACAACAATAACTACTGCTTATTTTAAACACTTTAGTCAGCATACTGGACTCATTTGTGCCAGCTCAGACACCGTTTGCATGTGCACAGACAGGCTTTCCCAAGTGGGCACTGAACAGCCTGTAATGAAAAGCTCACTGTGCACCATGGCATGTGTTTCCATCTCATCATAAAAAGTTGTTGTAGTAGTAGAATAGTGGCATCACTACTATACTACAAAAACATTTCCCTTTGAAGTTTATTCCAATAATCTCTCCTTGTGAGATTCCCCTGCCCCATACCCTCACTTGAAGCACAAATCTGCCATTCATAGTTTACATGTTAAATTTTAATAGTAATTTTTCCCTTATTTTACTAAGAATAAATGTACTACAGTCTGCTCCATTTATTTACTCATATACTACAAAACCCATATATTATAAAAAAAAATAATTTATGGCAACCAAAAACAACTCGGCATGTGTTTCCATCTCATGGTTGAGATGACATCAGACACCTCTCGAGCTTCACTCTCAAGGTCCCTATGATGTCATCTCAACTCCTCAATGGAAATCCATCCAGGGGGGTGACATGGGCTTTACCTAACTGCACAGGGGAGTAATGAGGCCCGACACTGCAGGCAGAGGGCCTTATAGCCCCTGGAAGGTCCAGTATGGCCCATACTACCTTCCCTGAAGGGTATTATTGAGCTTAGAAAATGGGTAATTTGTCTACATTTAAAAATGTGTCTTAAATGACTTTTAAAAATAAACATAATGAATAAAAAAATATTTTTTGTTAAAGTAGTCCCTCCACTTATTAAATGTTACCTCCTGTTACCTCCCTCCCTCCCTCCTCCTCCACACACACACACACACACGCACACACAATTTATGCTAGTAACCCCTCCACCACCACTATCCTTAGTTTCCTCCAGCTTCCCCAAACCAGCACACATAGTTACTTTGTTTGCTTTTGTGTCAGTAGAGGACTGTGATCAGGAGACAGTATTATCACAGTCCTGCTTCATTTTTGTCAGCGTGGGTGGTGCAGCAACAGCTGAGCAGGGAAAGAGTGAGCAAGAGAGCGTAGTGCTAAGTCTACAATGGGACCAGTGGATCTCTCATGGTTTCATCTCTTGCAGATGGAGGATTGAGCTGACTTACAGCACTAGAGAAAGTGGATGGATAGCCAAAGAAGGGGAAGGGGGGCACGATTGCCGTTCATAGGAGGTTCTAAGCTACTGTGAGATGACATATTTAAAAAAATTAAATGTGGATTCTGGCACTGGAACCACAAATCGCATGTGAGGTTCAAACAATTTATACAAAATGGGACATGCCTCCCCTTCACAGAACTGCAACAGAAATTCAGTCTGCCGTGACAGGATTTTTATCGCTTCCTGCAGGTCTGCCACTATGTACAAATAGAGGGAATACGTGCCCTAATTAACCAAGACCCAACTGTGCCGGAAGAATTTCTGTACAGGGCCACAGTGCTGGCTGGGAGAAGAGGTAACAGCATGAGCATACAAAATGCTGCAGGGTTCCACACATTTGGAATTTCAGGCAATCAGGGCAGCTTTGGTGTAGGAGGAAGAGGTCCTGATAAGTGAAGAAGACTGGAAGTCTATGTGGGATACATGCTGGCATACCACAGCCTCCCCCACATGGATGGAGGTTAGATGGAAATACCTTGTACATTTCTTTCATACCCCATCCATAACTAAACACTCTGCGGCTGGGGGCTCGGATCTGTGCTGGCATGTCTGTGGCCAGGTAGGCACACAGAACCCCCATCTTTTGGAACTGTCCCCAGATACAGCCATTTTGGTCCCAATTTCATGCACCCCTGGAAGATATCTAGGGAACATGCATCCCTTTTACTTTTAAACACTTGTTTCTTGGTAAAACAATCCCAGTCATTGGCCATTGGCACTTTTCAGGACCTTCAGCATGGCCGCAATGAAAGGAATTACACTTAATTGGTGTACGGATTCTACTCCGATTCTTGAAGTTTGGAGGGGGAAGGTACGAGAAATCCAGACAATGGAGCATATCACTGCAGTGCTGTGGTTAACCCAGGAAGAGCAATCAGAATTTATTTATTTTTATTTATTTTTTATTTATTTATTAAGATCGGAATTACAATCCTCTGAGTCATAGACTCTTTTGCAAAGGCTCCACATCAGGTTACAAGGGGTGGAGGGTAGACATGTAGAGAAAAGACATACATAAACAAGTAGTATTTACAATTTCAGATTTGACACAGCAGTGTTTCAGAGTCTCCACGTTGGTTACAAGGGGTGAAGAGTAATACAAGGTACAGCAAGGACAAAGACAGGCAGTATTAGAATTTTCAGTACTGATAGAGCAGTCCAGGCATTGTCACTTAATTGACCGGTGAGGGTATAAGGTATGTACTTAATCCGCAGGATTCAGTAGCATACCTTGGTCCTTAGGCCGGGCTTTGCAGGGTGTACTACGAGGGTCAAGGAAGACCAGAGTCAGGATAAGGGAGGATAGAGAGGAAGGCTAATTATGTTACACTTGGCACTCTCCTTTAAATGGGTTTTAAGGCCAGATTTGAAAAGCGAGATGCTATGGGACTGGGGGGGGAGGGTAGACAGTTGAGCCAGAGAGGAGCATGGTAACGAAAGGATCTTTGCCCGAGAGCTGTTCTACAGAGGGGAACTAGGAAAGATGGGCGAGCTGTGAGTCTTGTATTGCGTCTGGTGGGGGCTGCACTGATAATGGGAAGTAGTCCGATGGGAGCAAGCTGGAGGTGGATTTTTTTTGCGAAAATGCAAGTGTGGTATTTTAGTCTATGTTGGAAGTTTAGCCATCCAGTCAGGGTATACAGATTGCAGGTATGGGTTAGTCTGTCACTGCCTGTCAGTAGGTGGCAGGCTTTATTCAGTGCAGTGTTAATGCTGTTCAGTGTGGTGGGTTCCACTGAGCCATATATTACTACCCCATAGTCCACTAGGGAGAGGATGGAGGAGGTGACTGCAAGTTTCATGGCCTGATCGGGTAGGCAGTGCTTGAGTCGGTAGAGGATGCCCAATCTAGTGTTGATAGTGGAGGCGAGTAGACGGATGTGGCTACAGTAGGAGAGGGAGGTATCCAGGGTGATGCCCAGGTAGTTAAAGTTTATAACATGTTCCAGTAGGGTGCCTTGAGAGTTAGAAATAAGGAGTGATGATTGACTATGAGGGCTCTGGCATGGCGCAAAGATCATGGACTTTGTTTTGTTATAGTTGATGATCAGGCGGTGATCACTGAACCAGTGCTCTAGCTTCCGGAAAAAGCCCTGAAGGGCTTGTTGGAGGGCACTAGGATGAGGGTGTTTCAGAACAGGACAGCGTCATCAGCATATAGAAGTAGATGACCGCTCCCAGGCTTTTGGGAGAAAGAGTTTGAAGAGGGTGAAGAGTAGCGGGCCAAGTATAGACTCTCATGGGACCCCAGAACAAACTAGTTTTGGAGGTGGAGATAATGGTGTTAATCCTGACATGCTGAGATCGTCCTGAGAGGTAGTCCTTAAACCAGGCGGCGGCCTCGGGGACCACGTTAAGTTGAGGAAGAACACAGAGCAGTAGTTCGTGACTGACCGTGTCAAATGCCTTGGTCAGATCCACAAAGATAGCCCCTGCAACTATGCCTTGGTCAAGGGCCTCATGGATGAACGTGGTGAGTTCAGTAAGAGCAGTGACGGTACTATGGCCCTTCCGGAAGCCATGTTGTTCTTGGCTGAGAAGGTTGTATTTAGTTAGATGCTCTGTTAGCTGGTCCGAAACAATTTTTTCCAAAGCCTTGGAGAGGGGAGGAAGAAAAGAAATTGGTCTGTAGTTGCAAGTATAAGTGGGGTCACCATTCTTCAGAATGGGAGTGATTATGGCTGTCTTCCAGGTTGAGGGGAACTGGCCGTGGCTAAGGGAAAGGTTGAGAATTTTTGTGAGGTAAGGTGAAGAGTGACATCGAGGTTAGTCTTAATAGTTTGAGATCTAGGAATGTCATTGCTATACGGGTATTGGAGATGGCATTGGAAATATAGCGTTTTGCAGCACTGCAGGTGACGAGAAGCCTGAAAGGGGTGAGTTGACAGTACCCTGGCTGAGGGAAGGAGGAGGGATGAGGTAGGGTGGAGGGAATTGAGGGGAGGATATGGGAGAGGTCAGAGAAGGCAGAGTTAAAGGCTTCTGCTATGGTACCGGTATCTTGTGTGACGTGGCCATTTAGGTTGAGTTGCGTAGGGGTGGGGGAACAGGATTTACCACTGAGTTCTTTAATGTTTCTCCAGAATTTTTTTCCATCTTCCCAGGAGGCAGAGAGAGATTGTTGGTAATAATGGGTTTTTGCCTGTCGCGCAGCCCAAGTGCATTTATTACAAGCCATATTGTAAAGCTGTCGCTCCTGGGTGCCCCGGGAGTCAATGGCTTTGTGCCAAAGGTTGTCCCTGTGTTGCATAAGGTTGAGGAGAGAAGGTGTGATCCAGGGGGTAGTTCTGGCTTTCACTACCTGTTTAGTGAGGGGAGCGAACATTTCACAGGCTTTATTAAAAGTGGTGATAAAATGGGCAAGGGCAGTGTCAACAGACTGCGTGGTGTATAAGGGTAGCCAGTTGCTGTTGGATAGCTAGTTTTTGAGGTTCACTAGGCCTCCTCTTTTGAGCCTTCGCTGCCAGGAGATTTTTGGCGGAGCAGAGGGCAATTTTCCCGACCACCAGCAAGTGACCGGAGAGTGGTCACTGATGGAGTCAGGGAGCACAGTCGTTTGGGAGAGGTTACATGGCCTGTTTGTAAAGATAAGGTCTAGGAGGGTGGAGGTCCCAGTTCTAGTGTCCCGCCTGGTTGGGTTGGTGACAAGTTGGGTTAGATCAAATGCCAGGGCCATGTCTTTGTAGCAGGATGAAGCTGGGGATAGCCAGTCGATGTTGAAATCACCCATTAATATAATTTCACTAGTATTCGGTAGGAGGGAGATAGTGTGTAGGATTGACTCAAATGCTAATTTTTGGTTTCTAGGGGGGATATAAGCCGCGATAATGTGCAGAGTTTTGGAGCCCAGGTTTAGTTAGACTGTTAGCATCTGGGCTCCATGTTGTGGGGCAGGGGTATGTACTTCCATGGCATTGAGGGAGGATTTAATAAAGATTGCACAGCCACCGCCTCTCTTGCCGGTCCTGTCAGCCCTGAAGATGGTATAATTATTGAGGGAGACAGCATTATTGGGGATGGTATCAGAGAGCCAGGTCTCGGAGAGGGCTACTATGTCTGGTGCATGTTGGGCGATCCAGACTTGCAGTGGGGTGTGCTTTTTGGGTAGGCTGCAGATATTGAGGAAGGCTAGTTGCAGTCTCCCCTGCATTTTTTTTGGTGAGGTCATTGTACTGTGGGGTCCTTGGTTGGGGTGGATATTGCCCGATAGGAGCAGGAGAAGAAAGGTGTGCCGTAATAGAGCCAGTCTGCAGAGTTTGGGAGAAAACCGCTGGCTACGGGAGGGTGGTGGGCTTTTTTTGCAGGAGGAGGGGGTAGGGAGGCCAGCAATAATGCTGGGTAGAACGGAGAGGGAAGGGGGGGACAAAAGTATGGTTAACGTGGGTAGTGGGGGGCTGGGGGGTGAGGCGGGGGAGCGCAGAGGTACAGAGCAAACCCTGAGTGAGTGTGTGCATTAAAGTGGGTGAGTGTGGGTAAGGGTCTTTGGGATCAGATAGGTAAGAGTGGGAGAGATTAGAGGGATAGGGCCAGTAGCTACCAGTGATAGCTAAGAGGATAGGAAAAGAAGTGAGGAGGTGTGGCATAGGAGCCTCTGGGGGGGTTGAAGAGCAAGATGAATAATCCTGGAAGTAAGTAGTGTTGTAGTGAGAATGTTAAACATTGTGCAAGAAGAGAGTGGGGGGAAGGTTCCAGCGGCCACTAGTGGGAGAATTTTATAACCTGCAGCTGGAGAAGTGGGCTGATAGGTTATTTCAGAAGGTCACCTGACTCAGCCTCCCTATATATTCAAGAGCCGACCAAGAGTGGTGGTGGGGGTGGTGGGGAGCTGGAGCGAAGCGATGGCGGGGCAAGTCCTCTCCGTTTTTGCCCTCCGCCAGATGTAATCAGCCGCCATTCGTACCTGAATGCTGGGGGGGGGGGAAGGTGTCCCGAGCCCTCACGGACCCTCGATCTCCCGAAGAGGCAGCAATCTGAGGAAAGGAAGGAGAAAACAAGAGTTTAAATAGGTGGACAGGTAAGTTTCTGAGGAGGGGCAGGGCGAACACGCAAGAGAGGGAGGAGGGGACTGCCTGAGCAATTACACTAGAGCTGCAACCTTTACCAACAAAGATTTTAAAAAGCAGCCAGGATATTGCAGCCTGTTGGGTTTAACAGCTTAGGGCAGAAACGCAAGTAACAATATGAGGTGGCTCTTTAACAATATAAAGTGGCTCTTAGCAGTTTAAACACCAACAGTCTTCAATTGTGAGGGTCAGAAATAAAAGGTAGTGCACAAATAAATGTAACAGCCAGCAATTAAATGGGTTGCTCTTAAGGAGTGAAAAAAGGAGCCAATAGAATCTGTTACACTGGAATCAGGACAGAGGTTTGAAAAAAGGCGCCAACAGTCCGAGTCCTTTCCATTTTGCCCACCGCCAGATGTAATCAACCGCCGTTCGTACCTGAATGCGGGGGGGGGGGAGGCGTCCCGAGCCATTTAAAGGCAAGGACAAGCTGGAAATATCAACCTGGTGCAGAAGTCTCTCCAAGCAAATCAAGACTCACCTGGCCCTGTTGAACAACAATATGTTAAGCGCAAAACTGTGATAAAGACGTGGCACAGACCACAAACTCCTCCTCAACAGGACACACTGGCAGGCAACACAAACTCAATGGACTCATGCCAAGTATTCAGTTTCAGTGTTTATAATGGCCCACTACCTCTATTCCCAAGTTGTGAGTATAAACCCAACAGAGACAATTAGTAACTCTTGAACTTAACTAGAGCCAGGGTTTCCGAAATGCCAGCACTGTGTGTGTGTGTGTGTGTGTGTGTGTGTGTGTGTGTGTGTGTGTGTGTGTGTGTGTGTGGATCCATGTCAGTATAGTATCTTTAATACACAAAATATCTCACATCACTTTACAAAGCCGTTAATTACATATTAATACAGTTGTAAGCAGGCTCTCACCCCCTGTGTGTTTAAGCCCAGTTACCAAAAGGTTATATCAACATAGGCCCAGAATCCTGGAATATGCCAGTCTCCTGTCCTGCAGCAGTGCTGGGCTGCTGAGTCATTATGCATGCCCTTTGCATGTGCTAAGTAGCTGGGCTGCTGTTAGTTGCTGCCTGCCTCATTCACCTCTAAAAAAAGGGAAATGTGCTTGCATCAGCTCAGTCTTGCCTGAGAGAAGTGCAGATGCTGGCCAGAGAAAGGATAACAGCATTTAAAGATCAGCAGTTTTTCCATCACCCTCACGGGGGTTGCCACAGGCGGCAAGGAAGATGACACAGAAAAAGAGAAGGCCTGTTTACACTGCCTGATCTGCACCATTGAGAGAAGTACAGATGTCTTGCATCAGTGCAAGTCAGACAGTGTAAACACGATGGGGAGCATTGCAGGCAGCTGTAATGCACTCCAATATGCTGCAGTGCAATCTGTGTTTTCATGAGTTTGTATACTGATGCAGACATAGCACTCTGCCTACATCAGTACAGACCCATGACACACTGTGACATGCTGTGCTGTCCCCTTTTCTAGTACCTACACCTCTGTGCATACGAAAATATGTGGTGCCTCATGTAAACACAAATTATTACTGACATTTTGGTTACCTTGCTGTCACAAAACATGGGTCCCTGTCACTACACCTCCTGGAATTCTGCCACCATTCCTCCTGTGCCTCCCTTCCCCATAGTCTGCTATCCCTTTGCTAGTGACTGGTAAACAGTGATGCTCTTCACACTGGATTTCCATCCTGAACATCAGGTCTGTGGAGATTTTTTTTTTAATAACTACATGCACACTTTTCAATATCTGAACATGCACAAAGCCTATAGAACAGATTGTCAGAAGCTATTCAGTGTTGACTTCAAGACTGTTAAAAAATGTGTACTCTACCAAAAGGACTCCCGGCAATTCACATGGAATGTTACCAACTTCTAAATATGCCTCCAAGGATGTTTTATGCAAATGCATTCTTCGGCCTTCTTTGCAAGGTTTTCCAGATTGAAAAACAGATTGCATCACATGGCTACTTCTCTTAAAAAGCTGCTGACACTGAAATAATCCACAGGCAGCTGTGTGCAAGTGCCATTTGGCAGCATTTCAAAAGGAGCATTGGGCAAGCAGTGCAGATTGGAGCGCAGCAAACACAGCAATGTAAACACACCTACTGAGAAAGGTACTGGTATTGGAGTCCAGAGAACAAAGAGACAGAACGGAGACAGAAGAATGACAGCAGAGAAATAAGCGTCCTGAGGCACTAATGTTTCACCATCATTAGGATGTGTGTGGAGTAGTGGGGGTATCACCTCAAGGGATTCCACTGGGGTTTTTGAGGACCCACCCCAGACTTTGAGGAGGTGAAAGAGTGCAGCCTCGGGCCACACATGTGGAACTATGGGAGAATCAAGGAGAAATCCTCCAACAGTACTTGCCATTGAGATTACTCACATTGAATGGGGTCTCACACGTTTGCTGAACATGGCCCACCAAGGTATGTGCCTTTGCCCTGTAAAGTCTCAAGAAGTTCCTTCCATAGTAAGTTGGAGAAAGGGTAGATTACAAGGAAGCTTGGGGAGAGTTAGACATTCAATATTGGGCCTCCTGGTGGATGGAGAGCAGCACTAGGGTCCAGAGCTCCAGAGGGTGGGTTACCATAACCTACAACACTATATCACAATGCCTAGCTCTGGATGTCAGCCACATGAAATCTGTAGACTGCTTTTACATATTGTATATATAGAGAGGGTTGTGGATGCATGGAATGGCCTTCCGGAGGAGGTTGTGGAGTCAAAATCAGTGGTGGAATTCAAGCATGCATGGGACAGTCATAAGGCCATTCTAGGGGGTGGGGGTAGGAAGAAGTAGGCTGCTGGTTAACTAGGATCTGCAGCTTATCCAGTAGGTAGGGAAATGGGCAGACTGGGTGGGCCAAGTGGTCCTTATCTGCCGTCAAATTCTATGTTTCTATGTTTTTATGTATACGGGCATATATTTCTGATGTAGAGGGCTTCCAGTAACATGGGAGACCCTGTGGATACCTAATGTATGTGTAGACGGCACAAACTGTGCATAGATAGTGTGCTGTATCCCAGGCCCTTTAAGAACACCCTATGAAGTGTATGTCCCTGTAAATTGTGAGTGCCCCCCTTGTGGAATGTCTGGTATCTTGTGGCTAATAAATGTTAAATGTGCTTAACTCTACTTTCCTCATATGGACAGTGGCATTTGTACAGTGTGTATAGCACTCAAATGAGCAACTTGTTTTAAGTTACTCCCACCTTAGCTCCAAGAACCTAGACATACAAAAGAACCCTGGTTAGTACCAGTCTCTTTGGGTGGGATCTGTAGTAACCGATCACCAGGGATTGGCTACAAAATGGCACCTGAAAAGGTACTGGATGTTGGCAGCACCTCCCAGTTAAATGCTACAGGTTAAAAGTTATTGGGTCAAAATCAATTGAGAAATGGCGAAGTTATGACAAAAATTCAAACTGCTTTTGCAGTTTATTTTCCAGCCTTGAGAACTGAATCCAGCATGTGAGAAGCTACTTGAGGGTGTCCAAAGCCACAGATTATTTGCATGTCATTGTGTGATTGGAAGAGGTGCCTATTGAGCCTGCCCCTACATGGGAGCTGCAGCAGCTTGAAAAAGGCCTGCACACTGTCTGCATGTTGAGTTTGCGCCTGCATGAGGAAAGAAGAGAAGCAACGCATCAAAGATCACCATGGGATACACAGCATCAGCATCACTGAAAGTCCAACCGCTGTTGAGGGAAGAGCAGCAACCAGCCAGATGGTTCCTCTCTTGCCGCAGCCACTGAAGAAAGCATCATCATCACCACTGCCAGCTCCAAGTGTTATGCCCACCCTGCCAAAGAAACAGAAAATGAATGGGGGAGTATCCAAACCAGCCTGAGTGTTTCGCAGCTACTGTGCAAATGCAAAATCAGATACAATGTTGAAAGTTTGCTGCAGAATTAGCCACCAAAAGAGCAAGACTGTGTCAGGACTACAAAGTGTGAATTTGTGTGCCCTTTCAGTGCAAATGAAGTCATCTGACTTAGACAGTATAGCCAACCAGAAAGCCAGGCCAGCCAGAACTGAACAGAAAAAAAGCAGTGAACTGAATTAGGGCTGAACAGAAAAGGCAAGACTAATATAAAAGTTTCAGCACCCCAGCAACCTTTCCTGCCAAGCCCAAGTGAGCCTTTACAATGGGAGATACTGTCTGCAGGGTCAGCCCTAAGTCCTAGGGGTCCCCATGTACCCCCGTACCCATGTGTTTTCCATCAGTGGTAGCATGGTACACCCCTCCACTTTGCAGAGTCAGCCATTCTAAATGCCCCGCAGGCAGTCACCCCACTAGATAACCAGTGCCACCCCCTCAGAGCCACAGGTGAACTGGCGAGGAATAGAGTGGAATTTCAAGAGAACTAAAGAAGAGGAAGTGGAAATGGCTGCAGTAGTACCATGGATCAGGCCTTTGCCATGATGCTGTATGGGTCTGGGAGAGGGCTCCTCAGCAGCTGGAGTAGTCAACCTGCCAGAGGGCCTTGGGTGTGCCACTCCCTGCAAGAGGAGGAGGAGATGGCAACCAACATGTGACATTGTGGGGTACGGCATCAGGGGGTGATAGCCTTCCATCTATTCTTCCATGACAGAATTAACTGTTCCAGATATAATATGAGCCACAGTTGCCATCTTATAGTGCCACCACCTGCCCAGCCAGAGAGGAGCCAGTTGCAGTGCTAGATCCTTGGGGGCCCCTGCCTGCTACACCATGCCTGCTTTGTAATTTCCCAAGTCAATGCCACTGACTCTCATCTCCACTGCAACCCTAGTGGGAGGGAGAAGACCCATGTGAAAGAGGTAAGACACCAGTGGAACTTGTCATAGCCCAACTGACCAGATAGTTGGATATCTAAAACAATGAAAGGGCGCACACACTGTTGCGAGTTTATTTATAAAGCAAAATTTAGTGAAGTGCTTTCATCAAGAATGCTGTCTGATGACACCTTTGAATTAAGGTGCTATGTAGGGATATTCTGGAATTCGTGATGGAAGCACTTCAGTGAATTTTGCTGTATAAGTAAACTCGCAGTAGTGTATGTGTCCTTTTGTTATTTTACTGTACATGTTTCTTAGCTATGGTTGTTAATGGTAGCACCTTCAGCCATGCTGGTGTGTGCAGGTTTTTGTTTCTTTGGGACCATATAGTTGGGTCAAAGGATTCTGTGAAGCACAGAGATGGAGCTGGGAGTGTGACAAAGACTCAGGAGTCAGCCATAAGGGGTTGAGGCCTGGGTCTGTTGTGAACTACTGGAGTTGTTCTTAATGCTGGTTATTGTAAAACTAGAGCTGGTTTCTGGGATCGTTTACCTGAATTTGTATGTACTAACTGTTCTCTTCAAGTATATAAAAAGCAACTAGAATTGTATTTGTTTGATGCTTGTAGTTGTAATTGTAAAGGAATGTTATTGCTGAATGTTGTATATTTTTTGTATTGTATATTTGTTCAGTTGGAGCCTGAAAAAGGACCCTCAGTTGAGTGCTCTTACCTGGTTAACAAATTAAATAAATAAAAATTGTCTCTTTTGAAGGGCACTTGAATGTGGATGAGGGGCAGCTTCAGAGGACATGTCGGATACATTGCTCTTGGTGTGGATCTCTCTTACCCCCACCGGGACAAACATTAGGCAGGTGGGATGGATCTCCCTGCAGGGGTCACCCATTTGGTGCATGGTCCCCCTGGTAGCCAGTCCTGAGTTCTCTGTTGTAACCTCCCCACAGAAAACTGTACCACTGGGATCTCCAGAACTGGATAAACATCAAAATCATCAGAGCCAGGTGACACAGCGGAGATCAAGCCAGGAGCAGAACAGTGGCCCAAGGTGTTAATGGAGGGGGAAATAGTAGTACCCGCTGAACCTACTGGAAGTGACTGTCCCTATTGACACCCATGGGGGAGGAGCTGGTCATCACACCCCCCACACTGAAACAGTGGTTAGTCAGAAAAAAATGGCTGAATGGTGGGACAGATCTTGGCTGCTCCCTGAATCTTGGGATAAGTGTAAACTGTGCAAAGTATGCCAAACTGGCTGAGTGATTAAAAAGAAGATAGAGAGTATGGGTACTGCTTCCCATAATACCTGACTGGGTCTGGCAGAAGGTGGAGTGGGTCAGAGACTGGGTATTTCTTGCACGAGGCCAAGTGTTCCCTCACTTGGGGGTTCAAGGCAGTGTGCAGGTAGTACAAGTAAGAGATTGACAAGCAGCCGATGAGCGGGGTGAAAAACTGGGAGGCAAGGCCCAGTGTGGATGCACAAAGTCATTTACATCAGTTTTGAAGGGCTGGCTTACCTTTATAAATATTTTTCTTACTTTTGAAGCTGAACGGTTCCTTAAGATTTGATTCTTGGAACTATCCTGTTGTAAAGAAAATAATCTATCCTTTTCCTTTTGTTCCCTGGAGGTGCATTTGTGCATATAATAGTGTCCTGGTGAGAACAGATAAGCAGATTGAAAGACTTAATAGGGCTTTAAACAATGGCCTCTGTTTATGCCTGATACAAACAAATCATTTCACATTTTAATTAAGAAAATTCATGACTGTAGCGCTGCCAAAACTATCAGAAGAATGGCTGCCATAGCAAACAGGAAAGCAAGGTTAAGAAAGCTACAGTGAATTTCTCCGCACCTCTGACTCCTTTTCACAAACTGGGCCTTTTTGTGGGCCTTACGTGGGAAGCAAACCAGAGAAACATTTATTCATAGAGTAGCTAATATGACTGATACACTGGAAGAGACAGGACTTTGGCGTGGTTGTGGAAATCTGTGTGGCCTGAAGAAAGAGATGCTGGAGGAGAGGGTGTATTCATCAAGGCACATATGCTCCTCTGAAGGTGTCATGTCCTTGTCACTCCTTGAACTTTCACGGCATGTTGGTGTTTGACTATTTTTTTAATTTAGTATATGTGACAAACTGATAGCACTGCACGTGGACTGGATGCAATGATCTCACATCACTACAGAACTGAAAGACCAGCATCAAAGAAGGATTATCTGTATTTTGTAGATATTCCAGCAGCCATTCTCACAAGCATTTTATTTTTTTGTAAGTTGAAAGTGACTATATTCAGAGCATTTTTAAATCATGCCAAAGTCTCTTGCCTCTACTGAAGACTGCAATTTCTATCTAGCACACAGGGCATAGGAGCAGCTGCTGAACCTGACAAATGGTCCAGCCCATTAGCCAGTATAAATCATTTTGGCAAGCAACCATTTTAAGAGAGCAACATGTTATGCGTTGCTCAGTTTCCATTATGAACATATTGAAATGAATAATGCAGATAAAAATAATCCATTTCCAAAGAATTTCCTTTCATTCTGTACTTAGACTTACATCAATTATCGACAGGAGACTGTAATGCAATTTTAAAGACACAGTACTCTTTACCTGTGTAGTATACATTATATGATATGTATTGTGTATACATATTTTATATATATTAATTGCAAAAAAGACCATATTAATGCATCAATTAGTGTTGAAAACACAAAGCGAGCAAAGTAGGTAAATAAGAAATCAGGGTTCAGCCTCATGAATCTTGGCTAATCAATGTTGTGGTGTTCTTTGAAGTCTTCAACTCTAATGCCCAACCCACTCTCGCAGACCCTAGCCTCATGACACAAAGCCAAGCAACAGGTCTAGGGCCATGGCCCATGAGTCTTCTACTTCAAGCTAAAGGTCCAGAGCTATGCCCCACAACTCTGCTTCTCCCCATCGGACCTGCAGAGTCAGTCATAACTTTCTTTACACAGGGCCCTAAAGGTTCTGCGTTAAGCAACACATGACATGAGTCATACGTTTCTTTGGGCAGGGCTCTGTGGACCCTGCATGAAGTAGGAGCTCATTTTGATTCTGCGTTCAGAAGCAGTGTATTAGGGAGAGCAGAGTGGTAGAGTCAGCTAAGGCTCCTCCTCCCCTTCTGCTTCGCACCTGAGATAGCTAAAGGGGATTGCATGTGAACTGGGAAAGCAGTTTCAATTTTTTTCCCAGTTCCATTTTGATTCTGCTTTTGGCAATAGTACATTAGAAAGAGCAGAGGAATAGAGCCAGCTAAAGCTTCCCCCTCCATTGTAACTGAAGCAGCCAAATGGGAGGGATCTGTGAACTGGGAAAGCACACCCAGATTTTCCCAGATTTATTTTAATTCTGTTTTTAGAAGCAGTACCTTAGGGTGGGCAGAGGGGTACAGCCAGCTAAAGCTCCCCCTCTCCCCCTTCCACTCTGTAACTGAGGCAGCTAAATAGGAGGGATCTGTGAACTGGCAAAGCAGTGTCAGGTTTTCCCAGATTCATTTGATTCTGCTTTTAGAAGCAGTGCCATGGCAAGCCTGCTAGTACAGCAGTAGTGTTACCACTTGCAACACCAATGGCCTGGGTTCAGAAGTGAGCCTGGGCATTGGAGAGCCAGCCAGGGGGAGGAGGACTGAGCATCCCATGAACTGCTCTCTTCCTCTGGGGGAGGATGGGGAGTATGTTGGTGCTCGATTGACCCCTGGTGAAATGCAGGGGGTCCAGCAGTTCAGTGCTCATAGTTTTTAGGGGCAGGGCAGATATCAGCACATGTGCTCCTGATGTCATGGCTCTATTCCTCTTCCAATGTCTTTATAAGTGACATTGCAGAGGGACTGGAAGGAAAAGTATGTCTCTTTGCAGATGACACAAAGATCTGCAACAGAGTTGATACACAAGGTGGGGTGGAAAGAATGAGAAGGGACTTTGCAAGGTTGGAGGAATGGTCAAATGTATGGCAGCTTAGATTCAATGCTAAGAAGTGCAAGATAATGCACCTGGGAAACGAAAACCCAGGGGAAGAGTACACAATGGGGGGTGAGATACTAACAACAACAAAAATGGAAAGGGACTTGGGGGTAGTCATATCAGATGTCCTAAAGGTGGGCAAGCAATGTGAGAGGGCAGTAAGGAGGGCTGGGGGGATACTGGGATGCATAGGGAGAGGCATCAGCAGTAGAAAACAGGAAGTTGTTATCCCTCTGTACAGACAGCTGGTGAGACCCCATCTGGAGTACTGTGTGCAGTTCTGGAGACCAAATCTCTGCAAAGACATAAACAGGATGGAGACTGTCTAGAAGAGGGCAACTAAAATGGTGCAGGGTCTGCACCGGAAGACATATGAAGAGAGACTTAAGGAGCTTAATATGTATAGCCTTGAGGAGAGGAGAGAGAGGGGGAACATGATAGAAACTTTCAAGTACCTCAAGGGAATCAATAAAGTCCAAGAGGGTGGCATCTTTCAGAAAAAGAGATGTGCAAGAACAAGGGGGCACAATTTGAAGATGGGGGCCGGCTCAGAGGTAATGTAAGGACGTATTTTTTATTGAGTGGGTTGTGGATGCATGGAACAGCCTTCTGGAGAGTTGTGGAGTCAAAACAGTGGTGGAATTCAAGCATGCATGGGACAGTCATAAGGCAATTCTAGTGGGTGGGGGTGGGGGTGGGAAGAAATAGGCTGTTGGTTAACTAGGATCTGCAGCTTATCCATTATGTAGGGAAATGGACAGACTGGGTGGGCCAAGCAGTCCTTATCTGCCACCAAATTCTATGTTTCTATGTCCTACCTCCTGGGGTCAAAAAGCAAAACCTGGGCTATTCAGGAAGCCACCGACCTTGCGCTGCAGGTTCCCGCACCACTGACCTGTGGCACCCCCAGAGCTGTAGCCCATCCTCCGACAGAAGGGTGAGCCCCTTTCTGAAGGCCCCACCCTCGGGGGCAATCCAGGACATAACTCCAGTTTGGAAGCATCCTGGGGCCATATCCCATTGTCCAATGTGAGGACGGGCTCCCTCCCAAAGGCCACACTCCAGGGGGAAGTCAGAGTGTTCCTCCGGATTGGATAAGTCCCATTCAGTGAATGACAGGGCTGGGTGTGGTGCAGGGCCAATAGGGTCTGTCCCTGGAGGAGCAAAAAGTAGAGAAAATAAAAAGAAGCAGTGTCTTAGGGTGGGCAGAGGAGTACAGTCAGCTAAAGCCTGCTCTCCCACTTTGCACCTGAGACAGCAAAAACTGTGGGATTTTTTTTTATCTGGACAGGTATTTCTTACCCACAATTCCAAGAGACCCCAGGAACTTGTGACTCATAGGATCCACAGGACCGCAGGTAGTCTGCATTCTGCAGAGAACTCTAAAGGTAAGGTCCAGGGGTTACTGCAAGTGCAGCTCTGAAAAGTCTAACCATAGCTCATACAGTTGCACCCAAACAGGGATACTGCCACAGGAGTGCCTATTGTTAAATATGTGTGCTAGCAGGCCTCAATCATAATCCCTATCTGGGGGCAGGCTTGCACAGAAAATGCCTATTTGGGTATGGTCACTAGAGAGCCCAGTATTAAATTTATTTTCTAGCAGGCCTCCACATGCTCCTTATCTGGGATAAGGTCACAGGAGGGCCAGTTGTTAAAACTGTGTTTCTAGCAGGCTTCTATCAGTAAATCCTTATTTGTGGCATAACAATGAGCAGGGGTTCAAGCAGGGCAATATCCAAATAGTGGTGGCATACTCTCATTATAGACAAACCAGGGCAGGGAGCATGGAGCACAATTTAGACATATGATATCTAGCTTCACATATTGTGGTGTATTAGTCTCCTGGGCTATGCTCAGGAGACTGGTTACTGCCCAATTTGTAGGACAGTGGCAGATCTCCAGGCACAGCTGGTAGTATCACAGGGTGGAATATTTATGCTTCAGCTTCAGTTGAACTGGCAGCCATCACAACTTCCAGTAGGTCCTCTTCCGAAAAGGCCCAAAGGCCATGGAGGTTGGAACCTGGTGGGTAGGGGGAAGGGAGGCAAGCATTGATAGCAGTGGAACAACATCAGTCCCTTTAACTGCAACTGTGAATTGGTTTACACCCCTGTCAGAGGCACAGGTACCTTACTTCCCCAGGGGTCTAGAGCAGGTTGGAGTAAGGGGACCATCCAGTAATGTATCCCTAGCTGGAAACAAGATTAGGAAGTCCCCAGACATCAGGAAATTTAAGAAGTCAGAGAAAGACAACATCATCATTGGGGACTGTTTGCTAAGAGGCATGGAGAAGGTAGTGAAGGAAGATATCACCAAATGCCTACCAGGGCATCTGCCTCCTGGGACAAGGAGACACTATGTCAAGACCGCACGGTCAAAAACAGTGCTGTCAGTAACCCGCCATGCAATCAGTACAAAACTGCATGATCCAAAACCATACTAGATTAGACATACTAATTCCAAAACCATGCAATGCTGTTATGACCATGCAGTTTTTGACCACATGTACTGGATATTGCAGTTTTGACCAGACACCAGACAAGGAGAGGTTTAGGAGGATTGCAGAGGATGTAGAGGGAACTACTGCTCACAATGCTGACAACCCAGGTTCAGGAACAGACCTGGGTTGCTAGAGGGCCAGCTGTGGGGGAGGTGGATTGAGCGGCCTTTGCAAGCTCTCCACCTCTGGGGGGAGGGAGTTGTGTCCCTGGTACAGGGCTACTGGGTGACCATAGGACATCCTGCCACTGGTAACACAGCTAGAGCTAGCAGCAGGGAGGTGTGTTGGGTGGCTGGTGTGTTCATACCATAGTGCCATTGCATGCCACACCTCCTGCAGTTCTGGAAAAAACCCTGACAGATGAGCTTAATGCCACCCTCCTTGTGCCATCACCACCACATAGCAGTCCCAGGGCTGCCTGCCTGGACACCAGATGTGGTGTCCAAAGGGGTAAGGGGAGGCCTTGGAGGCACTGCCCTGGAGAGTAAACCAGGGGTGGGATTGACCTCGGTGTCACTGCAGATGGTGAACGCACATGCAATAGTAGGCTGATGAGGACATCACCCTGGCCAGTAAAAAAAAAGCAAAGTAAGTAAAAAAAAAAAAACATGACTGGGACTTGGAGATCCCAGGGTATGATCTGTTCAGAATGCACAAAGAGATAGGCAAAGGAGAAGGTATTAAATAATATAGGTAATAGAATAAGGGTCGATTAGGAGGGCCAATGCTGGAACACAGTCCCTGTGAGCAAACCTGACTACCCCATCTGGTAAGTGCATGAGGGCAGCAGTGGTTTACAGACCTCCACATAAGGGTGAGGAGGCTGATAGGGAACTGGAGGAAAAATGGGCTCGAAGTGTAGCTAAAGGAGATGTGGTGGAGATAGAGGATCTCAACATACCAGACTTTGACAGGTAGACCCGCTGCTACTTTTTCCAGCTAGTAAAGGAACCCACAAGACAGTCAGCCATCTTGGTTGTGGTCTTCACCAATATCAGAAGGATTAACCACCTGACCATTGGGGATCCACTGGGGTCCAGTGACCATTGCACCATGTGGTTTGAGCTGGCACTGTATAGCAGCACACCTCCTACCAGAACTGGACATCAGGAAGGCAGATTTTGAAAGGATGAGAGATATAGTTAGGAGCAAGCTACAGGGAAAACTATAGTAGCAAGTGTAAAGAAACAATGGGAAGTTAGGCAACCAAGACATGTATGAAAACTGTCAGCATGAGTAACAAGCACAAGAAGTCCCTATGGTTGTCTAGGGAGGTAAGGGAGACAGTAAGGAGGAAGAAAAAGCCCTTCAACAATTATAATTGCAACTAGGGGGAACTTATCCTGGGAACTATATCAGAAGACATTAAAAGAAGTAAAGAATGTGGTTAGAGATGCCAAGTCTGCCACTGAACTGCATATTGTGGAAGAGGTGAAAGCTACCGAAAAAAATGTATTCCATTATGTCAGAGAAAAATAGAAGGTAAATGGAGGGATTATGAGTCTGTCAAAGGAGGGGGAGATGATAGAGGAAACCAGACAGAAGGCATCAGTTTTAAATGACTACTTCTGCTCAGTATTTACAGAGGAAGCAGACAAATTACTACTGGAGAGTGGAATCAAAGCTTCAGGCAGAGCCATTCAAGAAGTGGGACAAACTGAATCCACTGCTGATAGAATCTGGAATGGGCCAGCAGCACTGAAGGTTGACAAAGCACTGAGGTCTGATGGTTTACACCCAAGGGTGCTCAAGAAACTGTCCCTAGAGCTAATGGAACCCCTAGTGAGGCTGTTCAACAATTCACTTCAGACTGAGGAGGTCCCTGTGGATTGGAGGATGGCTGAGGTGGTCCCACTCCATAAGGGAGGGGACTGGGAAGAGCTGAGTAACTACAGCCCTGTCAGCCCTACTTCTGTCATGGGCAAGCTGATGAGGTCTCTAGTCAAGGAGGATCTGGTAGCCTACCTAGAGAGCAGAGGTCTCCAGGACAGCAAACAGCACAGATTTGTGATGAGAAAGTCCTGTCAGACCAACCTAAATTTCCTTGATGGGGTTACTTGAGCTATAGACAAGGGGCAGGCAGCTGACATGCTCTTATTTGAGTTCATCAAAACTTTCAAGTCTGTGCCAGGACTAGAGGATCTGGGAGTAAGAGGAGAACTAACCAGATGGGTGGGAAACTGGCTAGGAGGTCATACACAGGGAGTAGTGGTCAATGGGCTCAAGGCTGGTGACAGGAACATCACAAGTGGAGTGTCAATGGGATCAGTCCTCGGACTGGTCCTCTTCAAC
This sequence comes from Neoceratodus forsteri, assembly GCA_016271365.2. Taxonomy (NCBI): domain Eukaryota; kingdom Metazoa; phylum Chordata; order Ceratodontiformes; family Ceratodontidae; genus Neoceratodus; species Neoceratodus forsteri. The sequence goes on from CM057449.1 coordinate 1,052,814,560, forward strand.
ATGTTTATTTGTGAAACTGGTGAAGGAAAACATGGTAAGTTGTGTTTCTGCTCAGCTCTGTGGTAAAATGGATAGTCAAGATGGCATGAAGGAGCTGAAAGAGGGTCTGGGTAGGTTAGAGAGGTGGTTCAAGGTCAGGCAGCTTAAATTCAATGTGAAGAAGTGCAAGATTAGACAGCTGGGTAAAGGGAACCCCATAACTGATTACTGGCTGGAGGAGTTGTGCTGTCAGTCTCATTATAATAAAGAGAGCTGGGAGAGATCATTAACAACTCCCTCAAACAATCTACTCAGTGTGACAAGGCCTACAGCAAGAATGTTAGGGTGCATAGGAAGAGGCAATGACAGCAGGAGGAAGGCGGTGATATTTTCCCCTCTACAGGTCCTTAATAAGGCCACACCTGGAGTACTGCACCTAATTCTGGAACCCCTCCACCTGAGTAAGGGTAAAAACAGACTGGAGACAGTCCAGAGGAGAGTAAACAAAATGATTCAGGGTCAGCAACACAAATCTTATGAGGAGCAGATCGGGGCCCTGTACATGTACTTTCTGGAGACTAGAAATGAGCAGGGTGAAATGATTGAGACATTCAAATTCCACAGGGGGCATTAATAAGATAAACTGTGAGCAGCTATTCACTGGGAACCTCAACTCCATGATTAGATGACATGACTGGAAACTGGTAGGAGGAAGATTCAGGAGAAATATGAGGAAGTATGTCTTTACAGAACAGGTGGCTGAGTCTTGGAACAGCCTGCTGGCAGACACGGTGGGGGCAGAGACTGTGAGTGGGTTCAAGCCAAGATGGGATAGGGCAAAAGGCCTCACTGACACAGACTAATGGACAGTAGGTCCAGCATATAGGTAGTACAAAAAAAGGGGGATGAGATGGACCCTTGGTCTTTTTCTAGGAGGCAGTATAGCGTAGTGGTTAAGGGTACTGAGCTGCAAACCTGGAGACCTGGGTCTGAATCTCATCATCTCCCACTTGCATACTGTGTGACCCTGAGCAAGTCACTTAACTTCCTTGTGCTCTGAGGACACACCTGGAAACAAGCTCCAGCTTAGTGTGCCTTTCCTGGTTAAATGATTCCACTTCCCTTTCCCTTTCCCTTTTCTGCCATCCCATTCTATGATTCATAGCTTTTCTCGCACAGGGCACTGTGTAAAGCAAGACTTTGATCATAACCCTGTGCCAACCATTAGATCATTCGTAACTTTGTGCACAGCCCTGTATGAAGCAGGAGATTAAACAGCAGCCCCAGACTTGTAACTTGTCCTTGTGTCATGAGGCAAATGGCTTGGTGAGGGAGTGGGCATTAGGGTCAAAAACCTTGAGGAACACCACACCACTCCACTCATTTGGAAAAATGTATGAAATTTTGAACCCTAATTTTTAATTTCCTTGATTTGTCTGTTTTGTGTTTTTCAAACCTAATAGATGCATTAGCATTGTTTTTTGCCTTTCATGTCATTACTTTTTGTGAATGTGGAAATGTAATTTGCTTCACACAAGACCACTTGGGCCTTGTGCAAAACTGGAGCTAATTCCTAACTTGGTTTATGCCAACCACATTCTTTAAATGTATGATTGTTTTTATCATGAATGGACACTGCACATTGACAAATTTTATCCAGAGTGAGCATCTGCAGCTCAAAACTGGGTGCTTGTACCAATAAAGGTTTTATAGAAGGAAATAATGGAAACCTTACTATGTACGTAACTGCAAACTTCCACTGCAAACTACAAACTTCCATGAACAAGGATACAAAGGGCCCTTTGGACCCTGCACAAAACAGGAGCTGAGTCTTAATTGCTTAAGCTGGATGTGTAGGGCCCTTTGGGCCCTGCACAACACTGGAACTGAATCTTACCTTGTTATATGTAGGGTCCTTTCGGCTCTGCATGAAGCAGGATGATATAGATAGCCCCTCAGGCCCTGCACAAAGCTGACTTTTAACTTGCTGAAGCACGACATCCAGAGGCCCTTTATGCCCCGCACAAAACAAGAGCTGGATCCTAACTTGCTGAAGCAGGACATGCAGAACCCTTTGGGCCATGCACAAAACAAGAGCAGAGTCCTAACTTGCTGAAGCAGGACATCCAGAACCCTTTGGGCCCTGCACAAACTGGAAGCTGTGTCCTAACTTGCTTCATGCAGGGCTCTTTGGGTTCTGCATGAAGCAGAACATACAGGGACCTCTGGGCCCTGCTTGAAGTACCTGAATTTGGGAGATGTAATTTTCTTCAGGTTATAGCATATTTTTTTTTCCTTTTTTTTTTGCTGCTTAAACATTTTTGTTCCTGTTGGACTTGGAAAATTGTTCTTAAGGGGGAAGGAGTCACACTACTGAGCTCTTCTTAAGTTCCAACATAGTCTCTTTTGTTTAAAATCCCTGCCTGAAGTATCAAACAAATCATCATCTAAATCTCCAAAGAAACCTGCTAAAGTGTATCAACAAAAATGGAAAAAAGGCTTTTCTTTGGATGCTGAGATGCCAGTTCCCAAAGATCAACTAGATCACTTCTTGGTTACCAGTACTAGCGTGGGGGAGGTGACTGATATGGGGGCCTGCCTGTAGTCTCAGGGGACTCTGTAGGCATCAACCTGAAGACCATGCTATCACATTTTTGTTCACTGACCATTGTAGTGTCCGTGGATGTTTTGGCTAATATCATTACTGCCTTTTTTCCAAATGCTGGCATCCTTACCTTGCTGCAACAGCTGTTGATTCAACAATGCTCAAAACTTCTACTTGTTCTCTTCTTCCACTGTTACCTTCAATGCTGTCCGGTAAAACTTAAAGTCTAAAAGAGGTTTCTTCATCTCATTCTGATGTGTTTCAGTTTTCCAATACTTAGATAAAAAAAAAACTTGATCTGTTAGTCTCAAGAACTGACAGTATTAATTCAGAGTTAAAATGATGAAAACTGAAGTCCTTGATGTCGAAGAATTAAATAAGGAAATAAAGAAACAGGTTTTGGGAATCCAGTAAAAAAAAAAAAAAAAACGTAAAACAGAGACTTCAGCTTCTAGCAATATTCCAGTAATTATTTATTTGCCGCACAAGGTGGAAACTATGAAAAAAATACTCTTTAAAAATTTACACTTGGTTGGAATACCAAATACCTATGACTCGAATTGCTAAAAGATCTCTTTTATCTCTACGCTCCATTTACCATAAGACAATCTTCCTTTCATAACAAGGCTTTTCTGAATCCCTGTTAGAAAAACTGAGGCAATATCTCACTCAGAAAAATCTGAATCAAATCTAGATAAAATTATTTCTCGTGAATCAAAAGTCTAGAATGAATTACCGCCTGATGTTTTCCATTATACTGTTGGACAATGCACTACAATTGTATTTTGCACAACCTTTGATACTGACAGATAGATGATTCTATACACAGCCTGAGAGGTAGGTGTCATGATGTTCAAGGAAATTTTGTGTAGTACTTATCCAGACATTGCACCAGTGATTCAGTTAAGATGCAAACAATCTATATCCTATGAAGAGGAGCTTGATGAGATTGGGGAATCTTTTAAAATCTTGTTCCCATCCAAATGTCTCATCACTTCAGAGAAAGAAAACAGATTATTTTTGGAGCTGGAACAGTTAGAGGTCTTCATAATGGGGGAAAAGATAGAGAGGATAAAGCTGGTGTGAGACTGTTCTCAAAATTATCCTCCCGCTGTTTGACTTTGCGGATGGCATGTATGGGGGTACTCCCAAATCTAAATTAGCCAAACTAGATCCTATTGTTCACTCTTGCCATTTTGCTGCTGGTCCCCCCTTACTCATCATTGTTCCTTGTATCAGCTGCTCTTTGTTCCCTCATCTCCACAATGCTTATCCCAGTGTGTTTCCTTTCTCTCCAAATTCTGGTTTTCATCCTTACCCTCCTACCTCTCTGACCTGATCTCTACTATGGCGCTCTCCATCTATTCTCACAGGAGCACAGGATCCAAGACATCATGGGTTTCCAAAAGGAAGGTCCTGTCAAACTAATCTCATAGATTTCTTTGACTGGGTAACCAGAGTGGTGGACCAAGGAGGAGCAGTTGATGTTTCCTACCTTGACTTCAGCAAAGCTTTCAATACTGTTCCACATAGAAGATTGATTAATTAGCTGTATAGGCTCGGGGTGGGTCAGAAGTTGATCAACTGGGTGGCAAACTGGTTGACGGGCAGAAAACAGAGAGTGGTGGTAAATGGTATACAGTCAGAAGAGATGCAAGTCACAAGTGGGGTACCTCAGGGATCAGTCCTGGGGCCAGTCCTCTTCAGTATCTTCATCAGTGACATTGCAGATGGACTGGAGGGTAAGGTTTGTCTGTTTGCAGATGACACCAAGATCTGCAACAGATTAGATGATCCAGATGGGGTGGGCAGAATGAGAAGAGATCTGGATAAACTAGCAAAGTGGTCGGAAGAGTGACAACTGGGGTTTAACGCAAGATCATGCACATAGGGAAGAGAAACCCTGAAGCCACCTCTAGGCTGGGAGGGGAGTCGCTGGCAGTCACAAGGGAAGAAAGAGACTTGGGCGTCATCATCACTGATGACCTGAAATCATCCAAGCAGACCTCTAAAGCAGTAGGTAAGACTAGAGGGATGTTGGGGTGTATTAGTAGGGGTATCACAAGTCAGAAGAGGTAGGTAATAATCCCTCTTTACAAGACACTGGTTAGGCCCCATCTAGAGTACTGTGTGCAGTACTGGAGACCACACCTTCACAAGGACATTAACCAGATTGAGGCAGTCCAGAGAAGGGCAATCAAAATGGTGCAGGGACTGTATCAGAAAACATATGGGGACAGATTGACTGAACTCAATATGTATACTCTATGGCAAAGGAGGGAGAGAGGTGATATGATTGAAACATTCAAACACCTTAAGGGCATTAACAAGGTGAAAGAGTCTAACATGTTTCATTATAAGAAAAATAGAAGGACTAGAGGACACAGCATAAGATTAGAGGGAGGCCGATTAAGGGGTAATGTGAGGAAGTTCTTTTTCTCAGAAAGAGTGGTGGATGCATGAAACGGCTTACCTCAGGAAGTGGTGGATATGAATACAGTGCAGGACTTCAAACAGACATGGGATAGGCATAAGGAAGCAATACAGATGAGTATGAATAGATAGGCCATTGACAGAGCAAAGGCCTATGTCACATTCATAAGGTAGAAAAAGAAATGGGCAGACTGGATGGGCCTTGCGGTCCTTATCTGCCGTCAACTTCTATGTTTCTATGTTTCTTCAAAAAATACTGTTTATCACAGGTATCAAATCAGTAAGCAAAGTTAAACATGGCAGGCAATCCCTCCCCTTTTCCAAGCCGGGGGTCCCCCTCAGATCAGTGGACATGATAAGGATATACCCATCTGTCTCACTGGACATGTCTGCATAAGATTTGTTTCAAATGCAGCACTGAAAAGCAGTAGTTTTCCAAGCACAAGTTCTAAGACAAACATGACAGCTGCATGCTACTTGTTACTATAGTACAATATAGTGGAGGCACCACCTTGTTCATTTCAGCAAGCAAGCAGCACATTGTTCTGATAGACGGGAGGGGACTGTAGGACACAAAACCTGTCACATAATATAAAGACCCTCAACAATGTTTCAAGGCAGGAGCAGTACAATATCACTCGCAGCAACTGTAATCATAACTGCAGAGCAAGCACAGTTCACCTGATTGACAGTTTCTGCAGAATGAAGCTTCAGCAGTCTTTTATTGTACCAGTAAACAGAAACATAAGGCAAAGGTCTGGTATTTTTGGTAACACTTTTTTTGCCAGATCTTACCTGTAGTATGTGCACACCTCTCCATGGCTGCGGCTGGGGGGGCATCCAGCTAGCGCGACAGCATCAGTATGAGGCCGTTGCTGCTCTACATTCAGTGCGATGGAAACCATCATACAGTCCACACAGACACTCTAGGCACAGAGCAGCTTACAAACTGTCTGGCTGCTGCCACATATCCACCTGAGAGTCCTATTCTGCTGAGGGATGGAATCAAACAAACAGAACCCCCCTCTCCCCTCAGGTTGTCGCCGGATTATAAATGGCCAAGCAGGGCCCCATTCATTAAGCTAGGACTAGAAGTATACAGCAGCCTAGGCACTGCTGGGACCTTATCTCCAGAGAGCTGAGCTAGCACCCCCCCCCACACACACACTTACTTCTCCCAATAGTCCCAGACTCAAGTTCCCCCTCTCCCCTACCCCACTTTCCTAATATCTTGCCCCTGCTGTCTCTACTCATGTGCAGATGATGGACATGATGAAATGCATAAGCCACAGCAGGATGAGGAATAGGAGGAACTGGATGAAGTCAAAGATCGCAAGCCCATGTAGAAGGGGGCAGTGGTGATGGGCTGTGAAGGGGGGATGTTATCACAGAGTCCAGCAGGGGCCCACAGACAGTGGTGGCATTCTCTTTCTCTCTCCCCCTGCAGTCAGGTCACAGAGTGGAGGTTGGTCATCGGTGCTGCGCCCTGCACACAGGCTCCACTGCACAAGCTGGGGGCAGTGGGACACATATACATGTCAGGCAATGTCAGCAGCAATCATAGCCCCAGCCACTTGGCCTACTGCCCTGCGGCTCTACGGGGATGTCTGAGAGGGAAAAACTAAAAACAACACAATTTACAACTGAAAACTGTGCTCTTTCCTCTCCCCTGTCTATTCTACTGGTTAGTAAAATAAGGGGGGAATTAGGAAAAGACTTACTGTGAAGTGGGTCTGATAGACAGCAGCAGCATCCTTCTGAAGCAACAGGTCACACATTCAGGGCACCACAGAACAAAATGGAGTCCAACATGCTTTCCAGTGTCATGCTACAATGCTCATTGTACATGGTGTGCAAGTTTGCATGACCCACCCCACTTACTATGTTTACATGAGTTGGTGATCAATTACCTAGTCTTTGATTCTAAGTAATCAATTACCAACTGTGTTCGCATTTACAAGAAGGACATCAATCGATGCACCCAGAAGAGAACGAATTTACATGTAGGGTAATATTCGATTACAAGTTAATTATAGGAGAACTGTCATCAACAGGGTTTCTTAATGTGTGAAAGACCATAAAAAGCTAATTTGAGTGAGCTGTTGTGTTCATCTGTGAGTCTTTGCAGTCCAGAGTTATTCATATGTAAATCAGCCTGTAATTAAGAGCTGGGGGCAGCCATATGTTCTAGGCTCCTGATAGAAAATGATGTCACTGAGGATCTTGGCCCTCCATTGACTGTAGATTAAATAGGAAATCATCTGTTTCATTATGTGTGTTTTAAGGTGTTATTTCAGCACTTTCTACAGTTATAATAATTGAATGCATTGAAACTAGTGAGTTATCACCCTTACATTTCAAACTGTTATTAAAAATAATCCATCTTTAGGATTGCTTTAACCTCTAGGCTATACTGCCATCTGATCATTAAAAACTACACATCTCAAGGCTGGCTTTGTGGTGCCAACAGGTATTGGGGCCCCATACTGTATCAATATTTCTAAACCCTGGCTATGTTCATGTCAGTGCAGATTTCTGGGGCTGCCACAGCACTAACTTCTGTCTTATTCCATTCCCTCTCGTACAGCCTTTTCTCTTACAATTTCAGGTGTTAACTCAGGTTTACAAAATGCAAATGTGGCTATGCACCTACTGGCCTGGCATCATGGGGCCGGTCTTGAAATGTGCAGTTGTGTGCCTTTCCTGGACAAAGACAGTAAAAACAATCTGGGCATGTGTTATGAGTCTGAAAATAATATGCTCTTTCTATCCAGATTTGATTTGAAAAGAAAAAAAATAGGAAACCATTAATTGTTTATTAATTGCAAAAACACATGGATGGACAATATTGTTTAAAAAAAGCATAATCTGAACTGCAATATTAAAATATAGAATACTATATAGGTGTGTGTGTGTGTAAAACCAAAATTTTACATACAACCGAGGTGTGATATGTTACATTAACACCTCACACCCACACATACACACAACCACACACCACACAAAAGACACACACACACACACCACACCACACACATACACCACACACCATGCACCACACACATCACATCACACACACACACACACACACCACACACTCACACATCACACACCACACACACACACACACACACACGCACACACACACACACACACACACACACACACACACACATATAGCCTGTCTCTCCCTTTGTTTATTTTTTTCTTTCTTTTTTTACATTACAGTGGGAATGGCATTCTGGAAAGTTGCAGTCCATCAGCATAGCTGTGGAGTGTAAGACATGCTCGAAGGGTATGGGCTACAGGATCAATCAGAATTATTACTTTTCCTTTACGGTAGAAAATCCCATTCCATCCAAAGTATTTCAGTAAGAAACTGTTATAGTTTTAGCTTCATCAAAAGAAGTAAAATATTCTTTTAATAATGTATTTCAGGTTATGCATGTTTTAACTGTGTTGTCCATCTATGTGTTTTTGCAATTAATAAACAAGTAATGGTGTCTTATTTTTTTCTTTTCAAGCCAAATACAGATAGGAAAGAGCATAATATTTTCAGAATCATAACACATGCTCAGATTAAACATAGAAACATAGACTTTGACGACAGATAAGGACCGCTTGGCCCACCTAGTCTGCCCATTTCCCTACCTACTGGATAAGCTGCAGATCCTAGTTAACCAACAGCCTATTTCTTCCTACCCCTCACAAGAATTGCCTTATGTCTGTCCCATGCATTCTTGAATCCTCCCACAGTTTTAGACCCATAACCTTCTCAGGAAGGCGGTTCCATGCATCCATCACCCTCTCCGTGAAAAAATACTTCCTCACATTGTCCCTGAGCTGTCCCCCATCTTCAAATTGTGTCTCTTGTTCTTGCACATCACTTTTTCTGAAAAATGCTACCCTCTTGGACTTTGTTGATTCCACTGAGGTACTTAAAGGGAAGCTGTCCAATCGTCTTAATTTTAACACCTCGTTATCCTAGCTGCCCAATTTGCATAAAGTTTAACTTTTTTTTTAATCGGACTAACCTTTCAGTTGTTTTTCTCCATAGGTCTCAGTCGCGATGTCCGTTGGAGTCCAGGACTGTGATGTGTCATTTCTCAGCAGTGGCTGCACTGGAAAGATTTGCATTGCTCGTGCACCACATAACTTCCTGCCATCGCACAGTGTGTGTGGGCGTGCCCGCTGATGTTTGTGTGCCTGCTCCCTTGTACTCAGTGCAGCAGCTGTCAAATCTCCCGCCTTCTGTGCACAGCACCAGTCATATTGGCAATTCATAGCCCAGTTCTAGTCATTCGTGTCAGCGATCGTTTGTCCGTCTTTATTTTAAGTGTAAAACTGGTCTTTTGTGTTACCTATTGGCGAGTGTTAACTTTTTTCACAGCAATGCCCACATGTATTGTTACAGGGTGTGCCAACACATCTGGTAAGACAAAGGCTGACCACCCAGTTAACTTTCACCGTGTTCCCATCGAGCCCTATTTAAAAAGACAATGGCTACTGGCCTTACAGCGTAAAGATTTAGAGTTGGACAGTTTTGAGCCTAAGAAACCTAGTGTTGTTTGTTCGAAGCACTTCACTACTTCTGATTACTTCTATAAAGGTAATTGTCATAATGTACTGCTCTCATCAAAACTCAGTGTTAGCAGGCTCATATCTTTGTTAGCTATCAGCCAGTGTTTTTACCGTTTTTGTCAGCAATGCCTACATGTATCAATGTGTACAGGTTTGATCCCCAAACACATAGTAAAATATGTCCAATGCTGGAGTAATCAGGTGGGGAGTGAGGATGAGGGGGGTGCAGGTAGCAAGGAGCAGTACATGAATGAATGAATGAATTAATGCTTTATTTCTAAAAAGCGCCTTTCCAAAACCAAGGCGCTTTTACAACAAATCAATACATAAAACTTAAAATCCTAAGAACAATCCATAAATATATTTTAAAAATCCGGATATGCTAGGTTAAACAAATATGTCTTCAAAGCTGATTTAAAGCTTTTACATATTGACCTGCACAAGTCTGACCACCAATTACATAAAGCAGCATATCCGAGGCTGGAGGAATCTTGGTGGTGGGGGGAGGGGGTGTTGGTAGGGCAGATGAGTGTGGTGCATGGAGCACTAGATATTGACCTGTACAAGTCTGAGCACCAAACACATAATCCTCTTTGTTCCTCTCACCTATATTGAACATACTGGCCACTATTCAAAGTTACTCTCACTATTCACAGTATTCTCACTGACAGAGGTCCCTTTCTCTCTTATTCATGGTTCCCATAATAAAAGCTCCATTCAGTGGTCATTCTATCATTATGTCCTGCTCTCAACAAATGTCTGCGTCATCATGAGCTCATCTGATTGTTTTGACACCGAGTGCAATCATTCGGATGCTGGAGGAATCGGGGGTGGGGAGGGAGTGCGGGGGGGGGGCAGGTAGCATGGAGCAGTAAATATTGACCTGCACAAGTCTGAACAATCTCAAGTCTGGTGTTCAATATACTTATCTCCCATCTCCAACCATAATGCAGTATATCCGAGACTGGAGGAATCAGGTGGGGGGGTGAGGGGTGTGCAGGTAGCAAGGAGCAGTACATATTGACCTGCACAAGTTTGACCACCAAAGACATAATGCAGCATATCCAAGGTTGGAGGAATCTTGGGGGGTTGGTAGGGTGGATGAGTGGGGTGCAGGGAGCACTAGATATTGACCTGTACAAGTCTGAGCACCAAACCTATAATCTTCTTTGTTACTCTCACCTATATTGAACATACTGGCCACTATTCACAGTTACTCTCACTATTCACAGTATTCTCACTGACAGATGTCCCTTTCTCTCTTATTCATGGTTCCCATAATAAAAGCTTCATTCAGTGGTCATTCTGTCATTATGTCCTGCTCTCAACAAACGTCTGCATCACCATGAGCTCATCTGATTGTTTTGACACTGAGTGCAATAATTCAGAGGCTGGAGGAATCAGGTGGGGAGATGGGAGGAAGAGAGGTGTGCAGGGTTCACTAGAGCACAAGGGTTCCATAGTGAAGAACATAAGGGGGAGGAAGGGAAGAAATGAAGCAGTCAAAGGTGGCCATGGTTGGGGAGCTTATTGCACCACTTCAACCGAGAACATCAGGGAACAGTTAAGGGTGGCAACTTGTGATACCCAGGCTGTGAGGGGTGCAAGGAGCAAGTTGTGAGAGGTAGAATAGGGAATCACATACAGACTAGTAATGCCCATGATGTGGTTGAGGTGAGGACCAATCTGGGAGAAGTACACAGGAGAAAGAGTCTAGAAGGGCACACACAAACTTTTGACATATGGGTTGCATTGGGTGAGAGGATCAAGCTGGGGGCTGTACACAGAACAATGAGCCTGGAAGGGCACACACAAATTTGTGACAGTAAGGCTCTGGGTGGTGCGAGGAGCAAGCGAGGGGTTGTAGACAGAAGAAGGAGCATGAAATGGCCAAAAGGGGCTGTTAATTTAGGTGGTAAAGTGAAGGTGGTCCTGCTGGTTGACGCCATGATTACGAGTATCATACCAGACAATGACCATGTAAGGGGCCTGGAGGTGAACAGCTCCATGTCAGGTAGAGGCCAAACCACAGTCTGGTTTCAAATGTACTTGGCGGGCAGGATAATCGCAGTACCGCAGTACTACTAGATTTCAGGGGTGCAGACTTTCATGGCATGGGAAGGATTGTTAATGGGTGGTTGGAGGAGATAAGGCCAGACATGGATTCTGGTAGCTTGTGGGAGAACATTAAGAAATGGGTTCAGGAGGCTACTAGGTCCTGCGCAAAGGTATGTCGCAGACAATGTAGGGACAGTAAGCAGTGTTTCGGTGGCCCCGGGAGGTGCAGGAGGCAGTGAGTGAAAGAAATGCTGCCTACACGTGATTAAAGTGATCTAGGGGGGGAAGGTAGCGGGGATAGTATGATCTACTGGCTATGAGGGTAATGTGTGTGGTAAGGGTGGCCAAGGCGGGGATGGATCAAAACCTGGCCATGTATTTCCAGAGGGGGAGGGGGAAGGGATTCTATCGATACATAGGGGAGAAAAGAAAATAGAGGGCACAGATCAGCAGGATTAGGACTGTGGAGGGATGGTGTCAGGAAGCAGGGGGACAAGAACAGGTGCTAAATCAGTACTTTGCATTGGTCTTTACTGAGGGAGGTGCTGGTTCCTACCATTCTGATGTGAATGAAGGGTAGCCCACAGAATGGATAGGTGAGTTACAGCCTGAAGGACTGCAAGAGGCTAGGGCAGGGGATGGGACAAATGTACAGGGTGAGGGACGGTAGCATAAGGAGGTGACCTTAGGAAACACATAGCACTGCTGGTTAGTGTCCACAGTAGGAAGAAAAGGATGATTCAGGTCATGGAGGGTATGCCCTATGAGTAGACACTGGAGGATCTGAAGCTGTAGCATTTGAAGACAGAGGGGGACATGATAGAGGTGTTTAAGTATGCAAAAGGGATAAATAAGGGTGTAGCAAAGGATGTCTTCATGCTTAACAATGGAGGTGGCCACAAGGTGGCACGAGTGGAAGTGGGAGGGGTGTGGAGTGCCGGGGAGGAGCGCAGGAGACAGTACTTCACAGAGAGGGTGGTGGAACCATTGAAAGCACTGCCCAGGAGTGTGTTGTAACTGAACACAGTGGAGGGATTCAAGAAGGTTTCGGACAGGCATAGGGGAATAGTGAAGCTGGGGAATCCCACCTCTGTGTTTGGGGATATTTGAGGAGCGAGCTCCCAGTAGGGTGCTGGCTACCGAGCAGACACGATACACCATGAGGCATATTGTGCTTGGTTTTACTTAGTTACTATGTTACTATACTGAATTGAAGGACATTATTATTCAGCTTGCCATGCATCATCGGAACCATGCTGTCCTTTTCCTGCCAATCACTGACTGTTGATGAATTCGTGCTGCTGAGTGCTGTTTTACATGACGGTTACTAGAAATAAACACCGGTTCTTGTGATGTTTCATCACCGCCTAAAGTACAGTGCTACTAATAGCAAGCTGCCAGTGCATTCTTGTTAACATATAAATGTGTACTGTTATGACACATAATTACCGCTTGCCACACCTAGTCTTCCCAATTGCATGTGGCCTAATCTGCTGTCTTCATACTATGTTGCTATGACCACAACTGCCATGTTTCCGACCACTTGTCGTGGCTAGCTATGTTTCCCATTGTCATCTTCCACCCTGCTATGTTGACCCACACTGTCTCCATGTTTGTATCTCCAGCAAATATACCAATCTTGCTCAGTCTGTCATGTGACATGTGTGGTATACAAAGCATAACTTGTCTTGCGCATTCGCACAAAGGTCTGAGGCGCTGGTGCCTTACCTGGAACCATTGCGGTGACGGAATGGACTTCGGTCGCCTGGGGGTGGTAGAGGAAGGAGACAATTTAGTGTCCATAGGACTGATGTCCTATCATGGGGTGTGCAATGTGAAGGCGTCACTCTGCAGTGGCCTCTGGTGGACACTGGTAGCACCGCAGAAGTAATGCTATGACAGAATAACACCATAAAAACCTGAAAACGCTCCACGTCAAGCCGGATGGTGTCTGCATGTGTCTCAGATGCCATCACTGACACTGGAGCCAGATCCATTTCAGCATCACCCCATGGCCAATGGTTGCGCTGTAAACTTCCCACTCAGAGGAGAGTGAACCATCCAGCAAAGTGTAAATCCAGCTTACCCTGGGGGTGGCTGCCATATGCGAACTCATGGTTGGGTGACAGATTAAACTTGAGGGGCTTTGGCCAGACTGAAGTACTGGCTGATGTGGTCCCACATAGGTGCAAAACAAATACTATCCCCTGGAAAAAAAGCATATCCTGCAACTGTGATAGAATGAATCAAGTTTGAACCAAAACATGTATTCACAATTACTCAGTACAACATTGACATGTCATATGCATTACACACTCCTCCATATCTCCATTCCTATTGCTGTGTATGTGAATTCTGTGTGTGGAGTAACAGACACAGTTCATGTCATGCATGTGATTGGAAGGCATCTGAATGTATCACCTCTTCATGCAATTTGATGTCGTGTGGCATACAATTTCACCTGTTCAGGATGTTCTCTTTGCGTCAATACATAAGGCAATGTAAACTACAGATGAACGTCTTTTTAGCGTGTGACAGCACAGTATGGCACAACTTGTTGATTACTACCACCAGTAGGTGATGGCACTTTGTCTTAGGAGAAACATGACGTCCAATGATGTGAGAAACACAGGAAACTTCATCCATGGGAAAGAACAAAGATGTGGAATATTATCTGGATACATAGTGCAGATACAGACCTAATTACTACACATTACACTGGGTCAAGATACTGCATATATTGCATGCATTTCTTTATATATTACCTGTACGTCATTAATCTGCATTACCAGTAGGAGAAGCCCAGTGGGGGTCCATGTTCACTTTATGATCATTCTCTGTGTATGTGAATGAAATACAGACTGTGTAATCCACACCTGGTTTTGACAGTACTGTTATTGCTTCACATGTGGCTGTATTTACCTGGGTGCCCATCACTAGAAAAACAAACACAGCATAATTGTGAGCAAAAGGGGTTGTCACAATGACCTGGGTCCATGGGAATGGTAAATGTTCTTACCAGGTGTGTGCCAGTTGGTTGCCACACTTCTTTTGCCTGTCTGTGTATGGCAGGTGCAGAAGTTGATGTAGTAGTGTATTGAACTGTAGTGACAACCCCCATCCCTCACTTTGGCACCATGTGGTGAGAGGAGCAGCCCTGCTACTTAGACAATGTTGGCTGGTGTTGGTGGGTTACATATCTGTGTGTGTGTGTATATGTATATATATATATATATATATATATATATACAGTATATATCGTGTGTGTATTTTTTCATGTCTCTGTAGATATACAGATGTCCATCCATTCAGGTCCATACAGATGTGCACATGAATGTGTATTTGAGATAGCAACTTACCATGGATAACATCATGCATGGTTATGAACAGTATTTTGTCTGATAGTTTTTGGAGCACAACATTGTACACCCTTATCTGCATGTTCCAATGGATGTACATGTTGAACAGGTTTTTATTTAACTCCAAAAATTGATTAGCGTTTTGCTCATAAAAGTGCAGAAACGTAAAAATGCATAGCACTTGCCTCATTGTGTTTAACAAACATAACACTTCCAGAAAACCTATATAAAAACCTTCTGTACTGTTAGCATTGTCCCAAGAAAAAAATTGCTAATCAATTATTTAAAACCCTGTTGAACATTCTGCTTTGAAAGATTTTACCATGACATTACCATAATTTGCTTTCTCAGGTCACAGCAAGGGGCCAGAAAACTGAAACCAGAGGCCATCCCCTCTGTTTTCCATCAATGTGACATGCAAAGTCCTGTGACAGTGCCCTACAAACATAGAAAGGTAAGTTCTGTGTAAGGTATATTGTCCTGACATGCATGTCTGTCTTTGAACCAGGTTTCGGTCTGTTCTGTGTACCCCAAGTAACACAACAGATGTTGTTGCTGTGCAATAAAGACCACGTATGTGCTTCAGCTTTGCAGGAAGTGCAACTGCACTTACAATCACGCTGTTCTGCTGTGCATACTTGCATTATACGCCTGTTGTGTCCACCTGCACCACCGTCAACAGTCCTTCTAACTCAGCTGACTTGTCACCTGTGATCATTGCATTCAGTGACAGGATCAGCATTCTCCACTGTGCTACTTTCCCTTCATCTCCAAAAGTAATGATCACTTTTCTGTAGACTGACTTCCACTCACCTCTAGGTTGTTGCGCAGGCCAGTGTTGATATCCTACTTGTGAAAGATTACTACCATCTGACCACTTTGCATCACCCCCCCCTTACCTATTGTACAGGTACCCGTGTCACTATGTAAATTTCTTCATTGACAGAGCGTTCTGTCCCATTCCAATCCACACACATGTAACAGGCAATGACATGTACTTCATGATATTGTATGTAACACCTTCATTTTCCCCAGTGCTTATGTTTTCGTTTTTGTTTCAGGTTCCGTCAGATGATGGAAGCAGTGTGTTTGGCTACTTAGAAGGAGTGCAGGAAGAAAACACATCATCCAAGGTTGTAAACAGTGGCACACAAACTGTGGTGAACTGGTCAGTCATGTCATCAGGATCCGCTTTAGCTGTGACACGCACCACTCCCAATACATCCATCATTGCGGGGAAGTCCAGCATCAGCATACAATGCGAGGTAGAGAAATCTGACTTTGCTTGTCAATGGCCGGACACCACTGAGAGCATTGTCAAAGACCACAGGTATGCAAGACCACAAACATTAACTACAGTCACCACAAGTCTCACGTCAGGGCTACACAGCAACTGTTATGAACACAGCATAATGGAAAAACACCTCAACATACCTCGACAGCCTATACTGACATCGACTCCATTGAACTGTAACACTGACATGCTCATAAAGGATAGTCAGCAAGTGTCCTTCTTCACTTCTGACAACAGTGACATCAAACCAGATGACGAGTCATTGTTCACAGTACCAAGTGAAGTTAGTAGTGACTGCGAATCAAGTGATGCAGATGAACCAGACAGCATCACTTCAAATGGTACATTTCCTCCGAGGATAAATACCTGGTTTTCAGAACACAACTGTTCATTCTATTCCAGCTCCTTATCTGTAATGTTTGTAAGATGCCTTTGATGATAACAAAGTCCTGTGTTCATGGTACAATGTTGGTTATTGACTTTTGTTGTCCTAAGTCCCATGTTTTCATTTGGAGGTCTCAACCAATAATTGGTCGCATGTCTGCTGGAAATCTGCTGTACAGTGCTGCAATACTGTTCACTGGCAATATGTACACTTGCATTTCTGAGTATCTTTGCAGTTTTCATGTGCCATTTCTGTCACAGAGCCAGTATCATCGAGTTCAGAGACAGTACTTATTTTCCATTGTAAATAGAAATTGCATGGAGCAGAAGAAAGAAAATGTTCAAGCTGTTATGGGAAAGCAGGTAACTGTAATAGGTGATGGACGTTGTGACTCCCCTGGTTACAGTGCTAAGTATTGCACCTATACCTTGACGGAGATGCAGACCAACCACATCTTGGAATCAGAGCTGGTTCAGGTGAGTGAAGTGACCAATTCAAATACCATGTAGAAGGAGGGCTTTATTAGAGCTGTGCAAAAGATTTCAGACTTCGGAGTAAATATTGGTACCATCGCCACAGACCGTCACCCACAAATTGCGGTGCTGATGTCAAGGGGAGCAGTGTTTCCTGGAGTGAATCACCAGTTCAATGTATGGCATGTTGCCAAGTCAATCATTAAGAAATGGTTGCGAAAGGAAAGGTGCATCAATGCCAAGATCTCCTGCCTTGGACTCGCTCCGTCGTCAACCACTTTTGGTGGCCAGCTTCAACCTGTAATGGTAATGCAGCCCTTCTCTGAGAGAAGTGGGTGTCAGTGTTGGAGCACACCACCAACACACACGTGGGCAGTTGGATTGGTGTTCTGTTCCTGTGAGCATGAACACCTTGATGATGATGCAGACAGAGATACATGCTGGCTTGAACGAGGGTTGCCTGCGCATGATGCCTTAAAATCGATTGTCATGGACACACGATTGCTGAATGATAAAGGCTAAAGTAACAGAATTCTGTTACACTGGTCAACTAGAGGTGTTTCACTCTCTACTTAACAAGTATTGTCCAAAGAGACAGCACTTCTCCTACCCCGGCATGGTTGCGCGCACACAACTAGCGATTCTTGATTTTTTCTAGAACTGCAACCACCCACAAGCAAAGAATGTCACTGGACCCAGAACAGGTGCCGTGAGGCTCCTGTTTCTGTTTTCAGAGTTGAGCAAGCAGTGAATCTGCAGGCCTCTATATGAGAAAAAAAGTATCGTTTTCTTTCAAAGCTGATGAAGGATGTGGTAAGAATGAAGAATGGGGAACTGGACAATGTTCCAATACTCAGCACACCACAAATTCCACATAACATTGCTCCAGTACCACAGCCTGACAAGGATGAATTGTTACAGAAGCATTACTCATGGTTTGTCAAGTAATGCAATGTCTTCACTCGGCTGTGTGCAATGAAATGTGACCTCACGCACACAACTGCCATTTTCAATTGCATATGCAGATAGTGATGTGTTTCATAGAACAAAGTAAAGTGTGACCTAATATAATGAACGCTTGTCCCGCTTACTGTACCCACTTTATTACATAAGGGATAATCTGCACATCCTGGTTAAGCAAGAGTGTATTTCCTCCTACCCACAAGTAGAATTTTCTTATGTGTGTCCCATGCATTCTTCAATTCCAACACAGTTTTGTACTCCACTCTACTCAGGAAGGCCGTTCCCTTCTTCAACAAGGGTTAAGGCTCCTGAAACAGTTCAGACATGTAAATGCAAAATCACAATGTGGGTCAACCATTATTCTGTGGCGCATGGAGTTGCGATAATGACGGTGTGGCAGATGCATTTCTGCCAACCATACTATATCACTTCACCTTGTGCACCCTTGTAGTTGCACATCTGTTTCTCAGATGCCACCCCCTTGGACTTCGTTCATTCCCTTGAGGTAGATGAGGGTTCATATCATGTACCCCCATCTCCCTCCTTTCCTCAAGGGCATACATATTAAGCTCCTTTAGTCTCTCCTCCTATGGCTTGCGGTGCAGACCCTGCACCATTTTCGTAGCCATCCTCTGCCTAGCATATATACCCATGTATGTCCATGCAGTTCTTCAGATGTGATTCCATCATTTTACATACCACTGTGGTCAAAGAAAGTGGTCTGTACTTTCCTGACTATTCATTTCTCCCAGTTTTGTGCAGTGGAATCACATCCGCCAGTACTCAGCATTGACCCACAAGCATATCCGATCACAGCATTGGCTACTGTCATGTTCTGTGCCCTTCTGACTGTGCCACCAAAGTACTGTTGAACATGTCACGTTTATTTCCAATGGATTGTTGTTAGCAACAGAACATCCTCACACCATTTTTAGGCATTGTTTAACCATTGTTCTTGACACTGGTCAGTTTCTCGACACATGAAGAGATGAAGGTAATATAATTTACTGCATTAATTATGCCAATGGTTCTATGTAGTATGATGGAGTGTGCAGTTAACCTATCACAGAACCTCAGTCTGTTATCACAGTGAATTATTGTTGTGTATATCACATATTAATGACAAACACACTGTTACTGAAATGTAAATAACTGTTTTATTCTGTTACGTAGTCTTTCAGAAACCCGTTACCAACAGCTGAGTGTTGAACAATGTGTGAAATGTTATATTGTTCACACCTCTAACATTAAATGTGAAATTGGTTCTCAAAATCTACTGTAGTATGTAATAGGCATTCATTTTTGTGAAATAATGATTAACAACAGATGAAAATTACATATGTTGAATAAAATAACTTGTTTTCACTGTGTGTCACCATGTCCTTCATGTTCAGCTGCAACACATAAAGCATAGTACAATACATCCACAAAGCATTTCATTATAACCGAAGCGATACGCTCCTGCAAGTCAGAAAAAGTTGAAGTAACAGAAACATAGTGATGTGTCCTGATCACTGTGCACTTGTCTCTTCAGTAGATGTTGTGATGCAAGTAAACATCACCTTAGCGATGTAATGTCAAAGTAAGGCCATGTATAATCAAAAGTGACAATACAAGGACTCTGAGTCTATGAAAGTATGACACAATGACAGGAATCAAAGGATAACTGTAGTTCATTACAAAACCCACGTCACCTGAAGCTTTACACACCTCATTATGCTTTTCCTGAACAGTACAAATGTCTCTCCTGTGGGGTTGTACTTTATTTAATGTTACTTAACTCTGAAAACTGGAAAGTGGCAGGCGATGCACTGGTCTACTACCTATGAAACTGTGGCTACGCCCAAATTGGATCAATAAAATATATAGGGATCAAAGTGGTACAGTGCAGAACTGTAACAGGAAATGCACACATGCATCTACCGCCATGTTTGCAGATAGCAGACTTCTGATACCAATTTTATTGTCCAGGAAAAGCCTAAGGGGGGGCAATGCTTGGGGGGGTGTTCCCGATACTGATAGTTTCCCTCCATCTGCGTACCACAAAACAAAGCTGATCAATCAGCAGTGAGCCAAACATTGCTCTTGCATCAATACATTTTGTCTCTGGAGCACATAACGACAGGGAGATACTTCTGAGGATCAACTACCGTTTTTCATACATGTGGGTAATCATTTCCTGAAACACATGGGTCGGGATATTCAAAGGGGTTGTGCAATGCACAACCCCCCATGCGCCCCTGCGTGATCTTCAATGGGGCAGGTTGTGCATAGCAGCCAGAAATGCATTGTACAACACTGGTAATGTATGCAGCGCAGATGCAGGGAGCATGCCCATGCATATGCCGCACATCCCAGTAGTCAGCCCTGGATGTGCGTCATACATGCTGCCGCAACCTGTACATGTGCCGCACACTGGTGCTCAAAGTTGAGCCAAGAAAGACAGGCTCAAATGATGGTCACCCATAGGTGGTCGGATGTGTTGCAAGTAGCAACACAACAGCCAACAGCCGTGGATGGTCAGCAGCCCAGAAGGTTCACCGTCCACAAGCCCATGGACCCTCCCTGTTAGTGTAGTGGTACCCCCCTTCCCCATATGCCAGAGCGCAGACATCTGTAAAAGTAATACAAGTACCTGTTGGTCTATTGTCCACCCCCCGTATACCAGATTGTGGGCATCTGTACATGTGATAACATTACCTGGTGGTCTACTGTCCCCCCCCAATGCATGATCGCTTGCATCTGTACAAGTAATAATATTACCTGGTGGGGTAGCATCCCCCCACCCCCGTATACCCGATCGTGGGCTGTTGTAATATGACAGATGTACCTGGTGGTGTAGTGGTACCCCCCACCCACCAGCACAGGAGCCACGGACACCCAGCAACCACACCTGGTCATCTGTAGGCGGCGGCACCCCACCTGCATACTGCCCGGACAAACACCCAATGACAGTGTACTGTATGATCTCTGTGCCTATTGATCCACAGTGTAGACCAATGGGCTTGCAGACCATAATGTACTACACAGGACCAGATATCTTGAATGAATCGTTCATTCACATATATCTGGCTCTCTATCAAGTACAGTATGGTCTGAGCCCATTGGTCCACTGTGGACCAATAGGTATAGATTATTCTGTACACTGTCTTTCAATGGGCGTCGGTTGGTATGCGTGGCTGGTGCCACTGACTGCCAATGAACGAGGGGTTGCTTGGTGGCCAGGGGTCCTCTGGGTGGGTGGGGAAGGGGTACCACTGACTAGCAGGCACAGCTGTCGTATTACAACATCCTGCAATCGGGCATATGGGGGTGGAGGGATGCTACACCACCAGGTAATATAATTACATGTACAGATGCAAGCGATCATGTGTAGGGGAGGGAAGGGGGTTACAAATGCCCAGCATGGACCAACCCATGATGAGAGCAGCTAGATGGGGGTCAAGTGCATTTCACAGAGCCGCCCTGTGCAACGCATGCAAATAGGGCCATAATGACATGCAAATGGCTCCATTTTCCCCTTGCATATATTATTGACTGATTTGCATGCCCCCTGGCTGAATATCGCGTGTGTGCCGACCTTGCCATATTCAACGGTGCTGAGCCATGGTGCCTCACCGCTGAATATTGCCTGGTCCTGGCCCTGGCATAGCCCTGTTGTGCTGTGCCCAGGCTTGCACCACTGCCTGGCGCAGTCTGAATATCCAGCCCATGATGGGCAATGTGAGGATGAGTACGGTGTTGTGCTGCAAAGACAATGAATGGCACATAAGTCATGCAAACACCATGTTGTTAGTTGTTGAATCAATAATATGGTTGAAAAAAAACAGCCCATGGATGGCAATGTACCTTTAGGACCAGATTCTGTGGTATTACTACAGTACTTTTGTGTCATGGTGAACTATGGGCATAGTGGCAGTAAACGTCACGTAACCTATAAACCACCATGAGACGTGGGTATAGTGGACACTAATGCATGGCTACGCTGTGGTGTGACAGACAGTGTTGCAGACACAGCAACCTACAACCACCTCAGTCATGCATTAATGCTTACTATACCCACTTATGGTCATATGGTATTGCACTTATAAAACGTGGCTCGATAAAGATTGAAACAAAAGTTCTACAGTTGAATAACAAAATTTTGGGGGGTATATGCACCTGCGTCACTCAGAGCAGGCAAGTACTTCCTATGTAGGTAACTGTTCCTAAATACGGAAGTGGAACCGTCAACATGTAGTCAATCCAGCACTTCCATCAGGTTAACACTTTTATTACAGAATTCAGTACAAGTGAGTAGTGACATAATTTGCACATTACAAGCATTAATAAGGCAAAGGAATGGTTCGACGAGGCATAGCAGCTAACCATTAACTTGCTGATATGTAATAGGGCAATGGCAAGCAAAGTCAAACTGAAACCACAGTATCATGCACATTTTCAGGAAGATTAGCAGCATGAGGAGGGTTTGATGTAGGGGATGCCTTCTGAGTCTTCTGTGTACATTGGTGTCACTGGTAGGTAAAATAATGGGAGGCGCTTGGAAATCAAACATCGCCCTAAAAACAGTTGTAAGTGTAGCACCAATACAGCTTTTCAGTGAAGGAATGAGCAACCATATGTGAAACGTGTTTCACATGTTCGTGTACAGCACGAGCAGGGAGACCAGCAGTGAATAGCGGGACAGAGTAAACACATTGGGGGGGAGGGGATGGTTACAACCTGTCATGGGTTACATCAACAATTTGTCATTGTCAAGTTGAAATAAATTGGACAATGTGTGCGATGATTGGTACCTTATGACCTACGCTTACTACTTGTCCATGTGCCCAATACTTAAAGTATTACCGATTAATAAATGCATAATATTTTTTAAAGAACAAACACTACTTCAATGCGTTTACAGCACATTGCAAACATTATTACAGTGAACAAGAACTGTGTAATTACATGAAGTGAACAGTACACAAAGTGAAACAAAAATTTCCCTGTTTTGTTCCTGCCTGCAATGCTTAGGTCAACTCGTTCAGAAAGGATTGGTTCCAGACATCTTCATTAGTCTCATTGGCTTCATGGAAACCCGTGTATTGACCATTCTCCTCCGGCCACTGAGCATGAATGCTGTGCACGGCACATGCTGGAATGTCTCTCTGGAGTTTCCTGCTCAAGATATCATGGATCCAATGGGTGTACTGGATATATGCAGCAAGGCGCATGGACCTGAAAGAAGACAGAACGTTTCAGAAAGCACTCAGAAATTGTTGTCTAGTACCTTGAAATGCACCTTACAACATTACAATGATCAGCACCATGATCAAGTGGCCACAGTAGCTAAATTGGGAGTTCAATACACCTGCCCCACTACCGTTGACAGCAACATGATGACATTTGAACCCACACCTCCACGTAACAGGGCCATAATCCAGTTGTCCACCTTAATGCTTTCTGATGTATGCTCCACCATCCCAGCCACAGTGGCAGGATACAAATGCCCACACTGCCTCTCTCCACTGCTTGATGAACCTTCACACCCCTCCCTTCTGCAATGATGCTATCCCTTCCCTGCCAAACACTTGCAGGATACACCATCCCACCACCATCACTGCCATGGTCACAGGACACACCGGCCCCCACGTCACAAGTACAATGGCAGGATACACCTGGCCACACTGCCTGTCTCAGCAGCATGATTAAACTTCAACAACTCCCCACCTGTGGCCAATGATGCCCCCATCCAAACACTTGCAGGATCCACTGTCCGAACCTCATCACCACCACGGTGGCAGGATCCACCTGCTCGACCATCCCACCCACAGTGGTAGGATACACCTGACCACACTGCCTCTCTTAGCCGCATGATTAAAGTTCCACCCCTCACTGCCAGTGGACAATGATGCCCCCAACCCCACAAAAGACTATTAGGATAAACCGCCCCAACCCCCAATCATCACCACAGTATTGGGATAGACCAGCACCACCATCCCCGACATAGTGGAAGTATAGAACATAAACATAGTGCATAAACACCCACAAGCAACAGAAAGCATGGCAAAGATTATAATTTAAACATGTGAACTGCACAATGTGTTTCATTACTTTAAAGTGTATGACAAATTGTGGTCATTTAGTTTTCAGATTGGAATTCCAATGTGAGGAAGCCAAACCACCATGTCACGGTGTGATCCACGATTTGGTCCCTACACTGCTTTTGTGCTCCGATATGCCTGCAGTGGCTACTCATAAATATAGAGTGCTTTGCATAATGGGATCCTTGTATATAATAAAGTGCTTCAACACAAGGAAATGTCACACGTGGCAGAATACACCTGCCACACTACCTGTCTCATCCGCATGATCAAAGTTCCATCCCTCCCCTCCAGTGGACAATGATGCCCCCACCCCTAAAGACTTGCAGGATAAACCTGGCCCCCACCACCAAACTGTACTGTAACCAGATACACCAGGATGACGTCACAGGCACAGTGGCACAGTACATGGCTCAGTAGCATGAGGAGTGTGATCAAGATCCACATACACAACAGACATCAAAGATCCACCCTGCACTACTCCTGGTCTGTGCAGTGGGACACATCACACATCAGCGAAAGCCAGAGGAGCATGATATGAATGACACCACTCCCCACCACTGGACCCTGATTAGACATGTCACAGTACACCATCAAACCAACACTGGCAGAGGACCCTGATGAAAGGCACCCCCCACCACCACCAGCACCCCACAACAGATGACCATGATCCACCACTGTACAGTGAAACATTTTTGCACTACGCATCCTTGATAAATTTTCCAAGCGGTAGATGTTTACCTATTAGGAGCAGGGTCTGGAGGATGAGGATGCTGGTAACAAGCACATATTGTTGTCAGTGCCAATCTGACAACAAAAGGATCAAGACATCCAAGTATAAATTGATGGTGCTTGGAGATGCATTGCAATCCATCGAGCTAGTCACCCAACTGATGTGAGACCTCCACGCAGCACGACGACTCTCTGAATGTTGGCATTAGACAACATTGCCAACACTGACACCATGATGTCAAGTCATCCAACCAACACAGCACTGAGTCATCCTCATGTATAGTGTGTTCGACAGCAGAAGAACGTGCAGCATCACTGCTTTCACTATTGTTATTGGAAGGTGGCGCTCTACATGGCTCAAACACGTATGGCTTTATCCCAGTAGTAACACTCATTGCTAACATTTCTTGAAGGACATCTGAAGTCTCACTGTCACTACTGCTGGCAACATCACTGTCATTACAATCAGGCGCAGGAGAGATGTTGCCGTCATCATCAGTACTTCCTGTCATTGCCATATTCAAGGCTTGTTTGTGTGACATTGCAAATCCAAAAAGTAAACAATGTGAACCTCACAAAACAGTTAAATAATCACTGAATAAACATCACAGAAAGAAAGATTGAATCAACCTGAGCATCAGTCCCACAATTCACAGGACACCACTGCCAGGCTGAGGAACATGATCCACAGGCCCAACCGACCATGCGCAAGACCATGATCCAGCTGACCAACAGCCCCAGTACAGGACAAGGACACACCTGCCCACCATCCACTGACTGAGGAGAAGAATACACTTGCACCATGTATGACTCAGGACCCGGATACACTTGCACCACCCTCAGTGATCATCACTAGGACCCCCCCCAGCAGTACACCAGGACCAAGCACGGGGACAGGATCAGAAGCAAAAGTCACACCCATGCTCCCTTGATCATGATCAGGATCCAACATTCACCCTCACAGCAAATGAGTACTATCCACATGCACTACCAACACAGTTGTACACAAGACAACATCTGGTGCTTACTACTGTGATACACCTGCCACCACCAACTGACATGGATAAGAACCAGGACCAACTGGCATCACACTCTGAGCTCATGAGTAGTATCAAACCCACCGCCCACAACCACCATGAGTACAACACGACCCACTATAGGTACAGATGTCTGCTTCACCTTCACCGCCAATACCCGGCTCAGGAGATGGATCCATGGTTCACCATGCACAGAGCACAAATGTGCAATATTGAACAGGAATGGAGCAGCAGACAAAACAGTAGGCATGACACGATGGGGGTTAATGGCAGGTACTACAGAAAGAAGAGTCTGAAACACAAGACAGAGCACAGAGTGTGCCAGTTGCTCCTGGTTCTTATCCATGTCAGTAGGTGGTGGCAGGTGTATCACAGCAGTAAGCACCAGATGTTGAAAGATGAAAATGCAGTAGGGCCCAAGAACAGTGCTGGTGGTCCAGGGAGGTTCAGGAGGTGGTGAGGGGAGAGAAGGCGGCCCATAGGCAATTCAAGTGCTCAAGGACTGAACGGGATGGAGGGGAGTATGACCTGATGGCCAGAAGGGCCACTAGGATGCTGAGGGTGGCTAAGGCAAGGAAGGAACAGAACCTGGCCAGGGAAATTAGGAGAGGGAACAAGGGGTTCTTTACATACATGGAGGAAAAACAAAGGGTGAAGGGGCAGATTAGCAGGATTAAAACAGGGGAGGGATGGGCGCAAAACCCAGGGGAGCAGGCTGAGGTACTAAATGAGTACTTCACCTCAGTTTTCACCAAGGAAAATAGGGGGGCTGCATCATACATGGGAGCAGATGGTGAAACAGAGATGGGGGGGACCTTACTGATCGGCGGGTCTGGGGAGAGGGGTGGCATCACTGGCAGGTTGGGGGAAAGGAAAAGCAAGGGGACGAGGTAGTTGAGGTGGAAATCACAGCAGAGAGAGAGTGAGAGAAGCCCTCAGGTCCCTTAAGATGGAGAAAGCACCGGGGCCAGATTAATTACATCCCAGAGTGCTGAAGGAACTGGCAGATGTCCTGGCAAAACCCCTGGCAGAGCTCTTCAGCATCTCTCTGAGGACAGGGTGGGTGCCCCAGGACTGGAAGGTGGCACATATAGTGCCTCTCCACATGGGGGAGCAAGGGAGGTGGCAGGGAACTACAGGCCCATCAGCCTGACATCAGTGGTGGGCAAGCTGATGGAGAGCATTGTCAAGGAGAGACTAGGGAGGGACCTGGAAAACTTGGGGTGCCTGGACGATAGACAGCATGGATTTGTCATGGGGAAATCATGTCCGACAAACCTTGTGCAGTTCTATGGCTGGGTGACGAGTGCCTTGCATATGGGTGGACCAGTGGACGTCCTCTTTCTTGACTTCAGCAAGGCATTTGACTCTGTTCCTCATGGGGCCCTGTTGGATAAGCTGGGAGAAATGGGGGTGGAGAACCAGATGATCAGATGGATAGGAAATTGGCTGCAGTGCTGGACCCAGAGGGTCATGGTTGGTGGGATACTGTCATCCCCAAAGATGATCATTACTGGGGACCCTCAGGGATCGGTCCTCGGGGCCCGTCCA
Organism: Neoceratodus forsteri; assembly: GCA_016271365.2. NCBI lineage: Eukaryota > Metazoa > Chordata > Ceratodontiformes > Ceratodontidae > Neoceratodus > Neoceratodus forsteri. The sequence goes on from CM057449.1 coordinate 1,052,842,096, forward strand.
GTTCAAGGAGGGAAGTGATACTCCCACTGTATAACTGCTTGGTGAGACCGCACCTCAAGTACTGTGTGCAGTTTTGGAGGCCACATTTAGAGAGGGACATTGAACTCATGGAGAGGGTCCAGAGGAGGGCAACCAAAATGATTTGGGGCTTGGGGGATAGTACCTATGGGGAGAGGCTCGAACAGCTAAATATGTACACATTGGAAGAGAGAAGGGACCGGGGGAGACATGATAGAGGTCTTCAGGTACATGAAGGGGGTAAATAGGGGAGGAGCAGTCAGGGTGCTCCAAAGGAAGGAGGGGCAACTAGAGGGCATGGGTGGAAGCTGGAGGGGGGAGATTCAGGGCTACTTCACTGAGAGGGTGGTGGAGCCATGGAATGCACTGCTCAGGGGGCTGGTGGAGACAGACACGGTGGAGGGGTTCAGGATGGGGTGGGATAGGTACAGGGGAAGGGTTCTGGAAGCAAAATACAATGCAGCAAGAATATCCGGGACTGGGAAGGGAGAAGCCAGAGAGAGAGAAGGGGCAGCAAGGTCAGCTCCCAGGGTGGGGACTGACCAAACGAGCATACGCGAAAGACTGTTAAGCATATTCTGCTGGCATTTTAGTATGTTAGTATGTGCATGTACATGTTGCCAATCATACTATGTATGTATGTATGTAGTGTCACAGTTAATGCTGCTAGTATGTGCTGGAGAGTACAGAAATCAGCTGTGAATGAGCTTGGCACATCCAGCACGCAGACCTATGTTACATTCCAAAAACCTCCAATTGTACAATGCGTGACTCTGACCTAGTCATCACCAGTGCTATGAGGTCAACCATGAAAGCAGGCACATATGTCTGGTGGGACTTACATGGTTAGCAAATAATAATAAAAAGACATACATGGCACTGTATACGATGTACCTCACCGGTTTGTGGGTTATTAAAACATTGTGGAGGGTGTAATGCAGGGAGGACAGAAGTCAACATGCCACCACATCACTTTTTAGTACTGTGTTTCACATTATTGTGGTGCACTGTTTCATTGAACTGCTGTACTGAGTGAACTGACATGACAGGGACACATCGCAGTACCTGCACAGGAGATGTGCAGTGTGTACATCTTCCTTTCACTAAGCACTGTGTGGGAAGCTAGGAATAGCAAACAAGGAGACTGTTTCATAGCAACACACAAAGAAAGGTGAAAACAATGTGTCATTACACATGCAGACCCTGTCTCACTAATGAGTTTCATAATTTTTGACTGTGCCATACATAATGCTACATCACACATGTCAGGGCACCCTCATACAAGTTCCCTGGGGATTCAGTGGTGGATAACTGCTATTGATGTGTAACAGTAATGGAATAATGTCCAGTCGGTTGTGAACCAGGGTGGGAGTCAAACCTTGTTGACTGTGACACATGTGGATAACATGCTATGAAAGGGTTGAATGGTTTACACGAACAAAATAACTCGTTAAATGCTACCACAACATAGTATTATGTGGAGAACAAGCTTATTCATCAGGGTACGAATTGGTGTGAATGCTCGGCAACATACACCAATGAGTAGGGCAGGCACAAGCAGTGTATTGAAAAAAAAACATGGTCTGGCAATGCAGGAAACCAATAAACATTTCAAAAAAAAGCTGCAGCAACACCTCCTATAACCAAGGTTTTACAACGATTGAGTAAGAATTGCACAAACCTCTGCAATGAGCATAAAGAATGGTAGGTAAACAGCAGTAGTTCACGATGCACGCACTGTACTCACAGACACGCGATGACACAGGAAGTTTACAACGGTAGCACTTCTCGACCGTGCGCAGTGAACAGCATATAAAGGAAACTGATCGCAACGGAGCTGTGCCACTCGGGCATCCATGAGCACGAAATGCTCATTTTCATAGAAGTTGCGTCGATTGAAGCGCTTGGACTGCTGACATGGCACCTCACACACAGGGCGATATTAAAACAAATTTAAAAAAAACAACTGGGAGCCTTTCACCGCAGACTGGGTAATTCATCTAATTAGAAGGTAAGGGGATAATGGACAAAAACTCAGTGTGATGACAGCTTCCCTTTAAAAGTTTCTATCATGTTCTCCTCTCCCTCCTTTCTTAAAGGGTATACATATTAAGATCAATTAGTCTCTCCTCATATGGCTTCTCTTGTTTTCACTGTCTTTGTCCAGGAAAGGCACACAGCTACAGCTTGTTCCTGGGTGTGTTTTGGGAACACAGGGAGGTTAAATGACTTGCTCTGGTCACACAATATACAAGTACAGCATGATCAAAATCCATTCTGCTGGATGAACAAAGCTTGTTCATAGCTCTTTTCTTTAATCTCTAAGCTGTACTGCCAGCTGATAATCAAAAACTTCACAATTCAAGGCTGTCCCCATGATGCCAAGCCAGTAGGTACGTAGCCACATTTGCATCTTATAAACCTGAGTTCATACCTGAAATTGTAAGAGAAAAGGTTGTAAAAGAGGGACTCGCAAAAAAAAAAAAAAATAAGTTGGTGCTGTGGCAGCCCCAGAAATCTGTACTGACATGAACACAGACAGGGTTTAGAAATCCTGATATGGGGCCCCAATACCTGTTGGCACCACAGAGCCAGCCTTGAGATGTGTAGTTTTTGATGTTCAGCTGGCAGTATAGCTTAGAGGTTAAAACAACCCTAAAGATGGATTATTTTTACTAACAGTTTGAAATGTAAAGGTTATAACTCACTAGTTTCAATACACATACACAAGTATTATAAATGTAGAAAGTGTAATAACTCCTTAAAACACACCTAATAAAAGACAATTTCCTATTTAACCTACAGTCAATGGAGGACCAAGATCCTCAGTGACATAATTTCCTGTCAGAAGCCTAAAACATATAGCTGCCCCCCGCCATTAAGTACAGGCTGATTTACATATGAATAACTCTGGACTGCAAAGACTCACAGATAAACATGATGGCTCACTCAAATTAGCTGTTTATGGTGTTTCAGATATTAAGAAACCCTTTTGATGACAATTCCCCTTTAATTACTATGTAATTGATTTTATCCTGCATGTAAATGTGGTACAAGTTTACTGAGACTGCGCACTGGATTGGTTCCAGCTCTGATCGCATCTACATGAAATTTGAAAATTGAAGTTCCTGGAATCGGTGCACTTAGTCTGTGCACTTTGATCAGTTCAATACTTATTTCCTCAATGCTGTAATTTACATCCAGGCTCCCAATTGGTTACACAGCAATTGAACACCTTAAAATTGATTCCGAGCCTGCATGTAAACAGAGTGATTGACCACTTCAAGTTGTTGCAGCCGGTATGCTGTTGCTACGGCATCAACTTTACCATGACTGACACTACAACGACAACAGTGCCAGGTCACTGTAGTGTCTGTGTGGGACCCAGGCTCTGCTTTCTGGAGGTATTACACCCCCTCCCCAAAGTAACTCCAAGTCGGAGTTGATTAATTTAGTTGCGAGATGTGGGGGCAGAGCCTTCTGCATGAGGTGTTCGGGTGCAAAGCCCCCCCGAAGAAAATACAGTCTGAAGTGAGTCCCTTTATGCCCGACCACAAATGCTGTCGACATAAACGAGTTGCTGTAATGTCGGTTGATAATGAAATTGTCGACTGACTGTCATGGATCCATTGAGCCAATCATATGGAACCAAGTCATTTAAAAATGTAAGGCAGGGTCACAGCAGATGACAGACAGACAGGAAGGTGGGTGGGCAGAGACCCCTTCCCAGGAAACTGTAAGTCTGGAATCATGACCATATCTCTCAACTGTCCCTGATTAGGAGGGATGTCCCTCATCTTACCCCTCAGAATTACTCTGTCACTCATGGAAAAGGAGCTGCCCCCACAGAGGATGTGCTGTAAATTCAGACTTTTAAACAGACATTCATAGTATTCTAAAATTCTACATCAAAAATAAACTTTGTTTAAGTAAACATAATGGATTTCAAAGTGTTCTCAGCTTGTATCTGCATGTTTGAGGATGTGCTCCTCATTATGAGGGTTAGTGTCCCTCATTGTCCCTCTTTTTTAGTGCCCATGTCCCTCATTTCAGTGGCAAACGGTTGAGAGGTATGATCCCGACCACAACCAAAATGGCAAAAAAAACCTCAGAGCTTCATAACTCACAAAAAGTCCCGCTCTGACAGCTTTGAATATCTGGAGGAGGGTAGCCTGCCCCCTACCCAGCTATACCACATTCCAGGTATGGTGCATACTTCCAGAGCCCTACTCAGCACACAGAGTGCTGAGCATTGTCATAGTGTGACCGTGCTCTGCAGGCCGTGACCCAATCATTTGCATAGATGCATGGGTCAGGTTGAGGATACGGTGACACCCTGGTGCCAGCGGGATGTCTTTGGATGTGTGGGGAGGGGCCTCCCAGTGGTGTTTAAGGCTTTATTGGGCCCAAAGTGCTGAGATGTATGACTTACATAAATCTCACAGAAAACATACACTTTTATTTTTGTAAGGGAAGAGCACCAAATGTGATGAGAGATGCCAAAGCAATCTTTCTCATTTTGCTAGCTAGCTTATTCTTTCCCCATTGTATTTCCTGGATTGTAGGCTCATACTAAGTGTAAATGTGCTCGATTAGCAACAGAGCACAACAGTTAGCAACCAGCTTGTTAATCAATAGAGCCACAGAGGATCAAGACTGTATTTTACAATGTATATTCTTGATATAAAAATTCCAAACCAGTCTATAAGACACCCATTATATTTGGCATGACATGCATGAAAAGCAAAGACAGTTTGTAACAAGTGAAGTATGTAGAATGCACACACAATACAAAAAGACAGACAATTTCTAGCTTGTTTTTTGTAAATCTCTTCAAGTTGTATGTGTGCATTCTAAGCCAAAAACTCAGTTCAAAGCATCACGGACATGCAAATCCTTTTGAGTATGTGTGAGTGGGGGTGAGCTATATAGGACATTTTTCAAGTGCCAATATATTTTGCTGGCTTTGTAAGCACTCAGACCTCACCACAGTTCAATTCACACACACTAAATGTAACAATAATCTTAACAAACTGTGCAAGAGATTACCCATGACTACAAGTGTCATTGCAAACTATCACTGGCTGCCTTAAAACTGAGACTGGAGAACTGTGAAGGAAAATCAGTCAACAAAGATAACATCAAATATTCCATGGGATATGCTTAAAACAGTACTGACATGGAATAACTAGTCCATGCACCTTATGAAAATACAAAGGGAGGCAAAAAAGTAACTGAAAAACTTTAGAAAGGCTGGATCTGTGGTACCGAGCGAAGGGGTTCGCTCAGCACGCTGGCGACTCGGGTTTGCTCCCCAAGCCTGGGTACCAGGAGTGGAGACCGGCAGGGAAGGGGGTTCACAAGCATCCATTGGACAGTTCCCTCCCAGGGAGGTGGGCTGAGACGTGGCTCCTGTGGGTGGATTGGTGGACGACCTTGGAGAGCGTGTCTTGACTTTCTAGTTATTTGAATCTAGAGCAGTCTTTTTCTCTGTGCAACTGGTATAGTGTTACTAGCTGCTACTCCTGTCCTTGGCTCCTCTTGGCCCTATCTACCTACTTTGCTGCCATTTTCTGTCTCTGGTGCCTTGTGCCATATCTAACTACCTAGCTGCTACTCCTGTACTTGGCTCCTCTCACCCCCCTTCCCCCTGCATGCGCATCTTCAACCTGGTCTCAATTCTGCTACTTCAGTCTTTGGCTCCTCTCAGCCACCCATTCACTTGTTTTTCAACCTGATCTTAATGCTGGGAACACAAATGACCCCTCCTTGGCCTCTCTCCTCCTCTTCTTGCTGACTCCCATTTTTAACACTTGCTTTAGCCACCCTTTGTCTCCCTCTATCTCTCCACCCTTCTATTGAAACATTCTAGCTTTCTTCTGTGCTGTCTCTCTGCCCGCTCCCAAATTAGCCACTCCTTGTCCTTTGCTTGTCTTAACTAAGACTCTTACCATACTCTCTCTGTCTCTCTGTCTCTCTGTCTCTCTCTCTCTCTCTCTGTCTCTCTCTCTCTCTCGACTGTCCTGAGCAGGCACTCTGGCAGAAGACGGCCCTTCATTGAACATTAAAGCCATGTCTCTGCTGACTGATTGAACTAACTTCTCTCCTTCTATCTAGCTCTGCTTTCAGCTGTAACTACTGCCTCCATTTATTTTTTTGAATTTGCGTAGTGTCAGTTTCCCATTAGTAAGGTATACTGTGCTGCCACTAGAGGGACACAATCTTTATCTAAAACAATCATTGCCTGTTGTTCATATAGATACCACTCCTTTGCTCTAGTTAAGCATCTGTTAAATAAAGACAATTAGATCTAGCAACCCTCGCCTTGCTTCCCATCTTTTTTTGTTGTTACACATATCATGCCCTGCAACATGAAACTCCTCTCCTCTCTCTCCCCCTTTCTCTACTCCTAGTACTTTCCCTAACCCCTCCAACTGGTCTCTACTTGCAAATGCTGAATAACTCACCTTCTACAACCTCCTATCTCCAATCCCCTACTTACATCCTTGCTATCACTCCCTTGCCACCCTTTGAACTGTGGTCGTATTCTCCCCCTACCCCTCATGGGTCATTACTAGCTATCCCACCCTTCTTTGTTGCTCTTCCTCTCCTGCTCCTCTACGCTCATGCACACTATCCTGCCAGTTTCACTGGTTCCCTCGACATCTAACTCTAAATGCCCCAAGCTTCACTTCCTCATCTTAGCTCTACTCTTGCTCTCCTGTGGAGCTATCCACCCCAACCCTGGTCTGTCTGCATCTCATGTTCTGAATGCTCCATTATCTACCCTGGCCCCCTCTATTGCTCCCGCTGTCCTTCTGAAGGGTTTCAAGATCCTTCATCTAAAGATACATAGTTTGTTGCAAAAAATTGACCTTCTATGAACCATGGTGGCCACTCTAAAATCTGACATACTGATCATCATAGAAATTTGGCTAAACAGCATGATCTCAGATCTCTTGGTCTCCATTCCTGGCTACTCCTCCTGAGGCAAGACCAAGCAGGTAGAGGTGGTGGCGTTGCCATGTACATTCTTACCTCCCTCCAATATTCTATTATTTATTTGTCCACTAGCCCAGCATTCCATGATGCACTGGCTCTTCATTTAACTCTGCCCTTCACCCTCCCCATCTATATAGCTGGCATTTAGTGTCACCCAAATGTCCAGCCCTGTATTGCTCTAGACCTCATAACCTCCATCACAGCCCTTTCTCGCTCTGGTGAACTATACATCTTAGGTGACCTTAACTTAAACTGGCTGTCTCCTAAGATATCCAAAATATATAATGATCTTGGAACCCTGAACCTCTTGCAATTGATCTCAGAACCCACCCACCCTAACCATAAGACACAAAATCATTCCCTGATTGAATGGGCTCTTACCACCCATCCCCACAGAATAATTAGCTCTGGCATCCTCCCAGATGATCTCAGTGACCACAACCCAATACTCACTGTCAGGAAAATCCACAGACCAAAATCTCTGCATAAAACCTTGCAACTTCACTCCTTCAAATCCCTAGAACTTGAACCTCTCCTGCACAATCTACCTCTCTCTGACTGGTCTCCCTTAGTCTCCTCCCTCTCAGTTGATAAGGCTCTAGCCTACTTCAAAGAAATATTCCTTGCAAACTGGGATGTCTTTACTCCTCTCAGACAAACCAGGGCTGGGGTAACCACCTACCATGGATTACTCCAGAACTCTTAGCTTATCTTAGGATCAGAGATCATGCCTGGAAGTGCCACAAATCCACTCAGCTTCCTAGTGACCTCACGGACAACCATAAGCTCTGAAATGCCTTCACCAGGGCAACAAGGCTAGCCAAATCTGATTACTTCAAAAATGCTTTCCTTACTAACATAAATTTCCCTTCCAAGTTCTGGAAAGTGGTTCATGCCCTCTGTATCCCTCAGTCCCTCCCCCCTTCCCCAGTGCTAAAGGTAAATGGCAATCTTGTAGCTGATTTCCATTCTGTAGCTGCGGAATTTAACTTCTCCTATAGCTGCTGTGCAACCTAAGTGCTGAAGTCCCTCCTAATTACCCCTCCCCTCAAATGTCATGGCTGCCTCTATCCTTCCCCAAAAAAAAGCTCCACTTCCTATTTCCCCACCACTCCTTCTCATTCTCTTCTATCTCCCCCACAAATACTCTAAAATGCCCTCCTCACCATCAATCCCTCAAAAGGATCTTCCCCAGATGACCTTGACCCTAAACTCCTCTCTCTCTAAGTCCCAGCCATTACCTACCCCCTCTCCTTAATCTTAAATCTCTCCTTCTCAACCTCCAATGTCCCTTCCACATGGAAGCACACAGTGGTCCTCCCACTACCTAAAGGTGGAGACCCCTCATCCCCTGGTAACTATCGCCCCATCTCGCTACTCTCTACCCTAGCCAAACTACAAGAGCATCTAGTCCTCTCTCAACTCACCTCCTTTCTATCTGATACCTCCTTCTTCACCCAGTTTCAGGAAAAAACACTCTACCACCATCTCCTCCCTACTTTGGCTCACTGACTGCATCCTCTCCGGGATGGACAATGGCTAAATCACCTTAGCAATATTTGTCAACCTTACAAAGGCTTTTGACATTGTTTCCCACTCCCTTCTCCTTGGTTCCCTCTCATCTGCTGGTCTAACCCCTTCTGCCACTAATTGGTTTAAGGCCTGCCTTACTGGTAGAACCCAATCAGTTAAGATTGCAAATGCCATCTCACCACCCCTCCTGATCTGCACTGGCATCCCTCAGGGCTCTGTGATTGGTCCCCTTCTATTCTCCATCTGTCTGCTCCCCCTCCTCCTCCATACAAGTGTATGCTGATGATACTGTCCTCTATGCATCTGGCTCATGCCCAACTGAGGTTACATCCAGGTTGCAGCACAACTTAAGCAAGGTCCAACTCTGGTTTGCAAACCATCAATTATTCCTCAATGCAAAGAAAACAGTCTCCATGACCTTTGGCACAAGGCAGAGACTCTCTAGGCTTCCTTCCCTGCCCACTTTCTGCACTATTGATGGGACTTTACTTGAGGACACCTCATCCTTCAGATACCCTGGGGTTTGGTTAGACCAACATGTCAACTTCTCTGGACACATTGATGCCATCCAAAAAAAATTGCGCCCCAAGCTTGGTGCCTTTTTCAGGAACCGCAGTTGCATCCCTTCTATGGCTAGGTTTGAGCTTGTCCAGAAGATGATCCTCCCCATTTTTGACTACAATGTAGTCTATGGTGCCACCCCTAGGTCCTCCTTGACCAGATTGGACACTCCCTTCAACTCCTTTTGCCACTTTGCCCTTGATGCTCCCCCTATCACTCATCACTGTGACCTCTATCGAGCCCTTTCCTTCCCCTCCCTTACAAATAGACACCTTCCACACTGCACTAAATTCACCACTAAATGCTGGCAGAGTGAACTCCCTTCCTACCTCTCCCCCTCATTTATAACACCCCCCCCCTCACTCCTTCAGATCTACCAACACTCACACACTAACTGTCCCCTGCCGCTCCACCCTTTCCGGCCAGTCTGGGTACTCTCACTGTTTCCTTAAAATATGGAACTCTCTACCTCCCCAAATCTGATACTCCTCCTCCATCTATTCCAGCAACACTGTCCTCTCCAACTGTCTTGCACCCAACTGTTCCTGTTATGACCCACCTTAAATTCCTTCATCTTGCTCCTTACAGTTCATCCCCCTTTGGAATTTATCCATTGCCTCTAACAACTCTACTGCCTCTACTGACCATTGCTCCCCCTAGGTGCTAGATATCATACCTTTCTCCCTTCCCCTTCTCTCTCACCCTTTTTCCCCTAGCCTTCACACTCCCCCTGCACAGGGTTCTCAGAATCCTGAAGGGATCTTATAATGCCTAGTCTTCCCACCTTTTCTTCTCCCATCTAGCTATCCTTGGCCTTCCATGTCCCCCTGCAGGGTCCCCAGCAGCCTAGTGTGTTCCTTGGATCAGGCCTCATCCCCTCCCAGGTGTTATTTCTAATTCCCTCCTTCTTACCATCCCTCTATAATTACAATGCCTAACCGCAGGGGGGGGGGGTTTACAATCATCTGAACTGCCTTGCCCCCTTGCAGGGTTCATTGCATCTTGAAGGGTTCTCTTTATGGGTCAGGCCTTATTTCCCCTTCTAGGTGTTAATCACACTTACTTCCTCCCTCTCTCACACTCTAATCCCTACTCCAGTCCCATGTTCCTTTGCAGGGTTCCCTGCATCCAGAAGGGGTCTCTCTGGGACATGAATCTGTACTATCTGTCATCTCATCCTCTCTCTCTCTCTCTCTCCTTCACCCCTTATTTCATGATAGCACTTGCTCACTTATTACCATTGCACTTCTTAAGTGTTCTCACAACTTACATATGTACAGTATGCAACACTGTTTGTAATAACTGCCTTAATTAATTGAATGCTATGTTGATCTTTGTAACTTGAATGTAAAATGTCTTATCCTTATTGTATCCCTTCCCCCCAGGTTGCACCGGGAGATGAGCATCCTGTTGCTCATTGTGTCTTCCTGGTGAAACATTTCAATAAATAAATAAAAAAGTGTTCATAGGACACTACTTGAAGCAATTTATCCCTGAATACCTACATGCAGCTCTGCTGCAATTGTATTATGGTAGCTTATAAAATAGGCTTCAAAATCCATAAATCTGATTGGCTACTATATCCTCTGATGCATGTGCTTATCAGATGATATAGTAGCTAGCCAGCACTACTGTCCACACCAAGGCCACCTAACAACAAGGAATCTGTGAGCTTTGCCAACAGTAAACACTAATGCTGACTGGCAGAGTTCACTGAGGTGGTCGAGGGATCGCTCTCCTGATGCAGCTTCTTGGCCAGTATCTCAGAGAACTACAATGGCTGCACCAGGAAGCGGAGAGTGCAAATCTAGGTGACAGAAAAAAACCCCAAAGAACAGAAACAGCACGGAATATATCTAGCACCCCCCTATCCACACCACAACAAAGTTTTAAAACTTAAAATACCTATATCTAGTTGTTTTTGAATCTCTGCCCATATGTGCCTAGCAACCTGGTATTTAAAACTGCATCCAGGAACGAGTGATGGTGAGAAGAATACTGAGCCTCCGATCCATTTCCACCATCTCAGCCATTCTCTAGACAACAGGACATAACAGTTTAACTGAAAATGCCATACTAGTAATGGCAGCATAGATCACAAGGATGCAATTAAAAAAAAAGCAATGCAAAAAACACACTGTATGGTGGCCAGTAAGGGACACCATCTCACTCAGTCACAGACAAGTGGGCCAGTGGTTGCAACTGGAGAACAAAACATAAACTCAAGTAAAGTAAATGAAATGAAAAAAATAAAACTGTGTTGGAGAGGGACAGACTTGGGAGCAGAGAAACAGACAACCGCTCCATACTGTGCCCAGTAAGTGACATGCTACCTCACAATCAAACTGCCAGTGGCTACAACTGTAAAAGCAAAATGGAAACTAGAGTAAAGTGAAGAAAATGAAGTGTTTGAGACACACAGTGTTGACTTGTCAATTCTCTCTAAGTTAACACTTTTGACTTTACATGTTATCCCTTCTTACAGAAACAATGACCAAAAACACAGTTATACTGTTCAAATAAGTAACTACAAAGGGAATATTTTTTTCTCTAAAATGTTGAAAAGCTGCAGTTTTTAAAGTTGAAGTAAAAAGAAAACTTTCAACTTCAATCTGTATCCAGACTATGATTTAATACCCATTTTATAAGCACAGAAATATACTCTGAGATGAGGCTTACGTCCTGATAAGAGCACGCCCAGGTGCATAAGGCACTCAGTGCAAGCACCTCATGCCTTATAACACACCTGGGCATACTCTTATCAGGATGTAACCCACACCTCAAAATGAGTTATTGCTTTCTTAACCTTGACTGAGTGAGCCCGACCAGTTTATAGAGCACTACCCCTGCACCACGAGCACAGAGTCTACCTTTTTTTGTTCTTCTAGTATTGTGTTGCATCTTGGCCAGTAAGCATGACTGTATATTAGAATCTGAGCACTGAAGCCCTGGGCAGCACTAACATGTTTCCAATATACTACTTGTGTGCACTGTTCATGGTGGTGTAAGCACGCACCATAGGAGTGACCACACATGCTAAGCATCTCATCACACAAGCTGGGCACATTACGAGCTGCAAACCCCATAGTATTGAAGTACTGAACTATAGCAGTAATACATAAAATGCTGAAGGCCCTACCCAAAATGAAAGGCCCTAACATCTTCTTTACCTGTCCTTATGATTTCATTACCTGCCTTCAACATGTCATTATCAAGGCACACTGCTCCACACAATGTACAGAGGCTGAGATCTGCTGAGTACAACAGACTCAGCCTAAAAGCTATCTAGTCTACCTCCTTGTTGTCCAGTGGCACCCCATCCATTGGAGAATTACAACCCCCAGAGCTGTTTGTGTCACAAATGGACACATCTTTTTAAAATAGCAGCAAGGCTGCTTAGATGCAATTGGGTGAAGGCAGACACAAGTGCAGTATGTGTTTGTGACTGCATCTTAACCCTTTCAAAAATCCTGTCCTAGATGACTAAAAGGTGAAACATAGCAGCTAGGGTCCTCTCATGTGATTTTCAATATGTTGGTCATTGAGGACAGGTACAAAAACTTATAAGCTTGTAAAATGGATGTCAAACACCCAGTTTATGTTACCAGCTAAACCATCAATGACTTGCTGATTGGAAATTACTTTTTGAAAAGGTTCAGACCAATAACTGACTACTTTTTATGGAGTTCTGTGATCACAGGCAAAAGGGCCTATCACATTTGGAAAGAATTATATGGATACTAAACAATCAAAGCCCCCCCTCCCCACATTGAAAAAGATGATTCAATGTTCAAACTTAATTTTGTGTGATTATGTATGCCTGCCTTGTCTGTATTGGCTAATACAGAAAATTTGGCAAGGGGGAGAGAAAAGGCCCATATGGTTTATACATCAGAACGAACAGGATGTGTTTAAGTCTGACAATGATGACAGAGGCTTGACATTCTTCTTAATGGAAAATGTTGACCCTGCTCTCTTAGAGTTCCACCCTGTTCCTAAGACAGAGGCCCTGCCTCTGAATACCCAGTCAAAATATAGGACTGTGAAGCTGGGATGCCACTCAATCACCAATCTGTTCTCTGCCAAGTCCATACCAGGTATGAGAGTGATTATAGGATATCTGTCAAAGCAGATACCTTTTGTTCAGTAAGTTCAGTCTTATGCTAGGGTATGAATGCTGTCTGATCAGTGACTTGTTCTACAAAAAGTTAGAGGAGAAGGCCCAACTTAACTCTCGTGACAAAGAAAGAGTGGCTGAAAGATGTTCAAAACAATGAAAGCAGCCTCAAAATCATAGGAGAATGTGTTTTGGACATCCAGAAAGGGAAAGCAAATATACTATACCATGTGTATGTAGTACAATTCCTAAAATCCCCTTATGTGCACTACCCTGGATATTCTTGTAAAACTAGATGTATGTGTATGTGTAGATCTGGTGCATACTGCTTGGTGGTGACAGCTGTGTGGAAAACATTACACAGCAAAAGTGACCTCACAGGCCTTCAGGTCAGGACAGCAAACCTGATAATGTGAAAAAGATTTCCCTTAGGATCAATAGTCAGAAAGGCCATGAATTGTCTGCCAAATGTGCACTAGTTCAGCAAAACCAGCTGTTCTGTTAAATAGGTTTAGGGATCACCTCCATGCCCTGCTTAGACATATTTAACAAAATTTCTTATCATTTGGTGAACAATCCTTCACCAGAACCCATTTCCTGGAAAGCCTACACAAGGTTAAGAACAATAATTGGTCAACCATTCTGTGACAAAGAACTTGCTACTCCTGTTGGGAAACTATCGGAAAACATGAAAAATGTGGGTGAAGAGCATGACAACATTTGGTTCTTAGTAAATTAATTACTCTCCAATTAATCTGACCAATTGACACAGAGGAACTGTATTCATGTAAAATGACAATGTACTGTCCTGAATTGTTGATAAATGTGACAGAAACTGAAATGTCTCTGATACAAATTAAGAATAGGTAGTAATGGGACAAATTTGCTTTATGCCAAGTTTAATTTAGGGATCAAATAGAATAATCTGTTCAGAACAGCAAAGCTGAAACTGATACAGAGAAGGAACTCATATGGGAAATGTTCTTAAAAGATGCCTATTAGACTTTCATGTTACTAAGATACCCACAGAAACTAATAAGATTCAAAGGAGCCTGGCACTCATGAATCCACACTCCACAGTAATCATCACCACAGCTGGTAATAGTGGAATACCCTTTATTTTGTGATCAAAAATGACAAAAATCCAGCACAGCAGACCAGTACGCCATCCACAAACATTGTGCGCTTCTGCAGGTGCTTTTTCAAGATGTAGTGCCACCCTATGGTAAAGCAATTTATTGCACCTTATAAAAGGGCAATACTAAAAATTCACAACAACTCATACAGAAACTAATAAGCTAAAAGTGACTTATAAAGTGCATCTGTGACTACACATATATTATATTGGCATGGTAGTAACTTTGCAACTGTATGACCAATGTGCACAAAATTTTTCATGTGCTGTCAGGTACCATGGATCTCTTGATGTGGCAAGTTTTGTTCCAGTCGGATGTGCCGTTGCGGAGATGCAGAGTGTCAAAAATGTGAAATTTACCATTTAGGTGCAAATCCTTTGCCATGCCACATCTCTGAAATGGCTTGGGGGTCTGGTCTGAAATTGTTAGGGTATATGGGGTCTGGGTCACAGATGTGCCTTTTGAAGGTTTGGTGAAAAAATATTAATATATATCAATACGTTCAAAAGCTATTAAAATTTGAAGTTTCCCATTATATCCTATGGGAAAAAATATAAGTGCCTTGCGAAAGCAGTTTCTTCTTTCGTGAAAGCACTTTTTAATGCCGCAAATGGCTTCTGTAGTGTCGTGCTGCCACCATCTTGTTTTCAGTTAGTGATGGGGAAAAAACACTGTAATTCAAAAAATACTGTCACTTGGTGAACACCAACAGTTGTGTTAACTAATCAGGGCCCAAGGAACACGATTCTGGTATTATTTTTTTAACATAGTGGCCAAAATATGTTTTTTGCATTCGGCCATTGGTAGTGTTGCAAATTTGTGGCACTATTTTTGTGAAACTGCCATGAATTGCAGCACTTTTTGTGCAACTAATGGCACTGTTGATTGAAAACTGCTGCAAATTTGTGGGACTTTTCATGAAAACTGCTGCAAATTTATGGCACTACTTCAATGACAAATCAGCCCCTGCAAAAAAAAAAAAAAAAACTTTTATTGCCACTTTTTGGGCCAAATAACTACAAAATCATGTTCCTTGGCCCCATTTAGGTAAACACCTTTTGGTGTTTACCTAGTAAAAGAATGATTTCTTCTTTTACAGCCTCCAAGGAGGCCTTGGCATGTTTTAATAATAAGAAATGTTTTGCTGACATTGGGGTGCCCAATCCCCATGTCGGCATTTACTCACCCCCCCCCAGTAGAGTGGGACACTGGGGAGCCCAGCCTCAGTGTCCCGAAATGCTTAACTTTTTTACGGTTTATTTCCAACACTGGGATGTCTACCCCTGGTGTCGGATGCCCCCACCATGCCCTTTGTAAACTTTATTGTTTGCCGACATCGTGGTGCCCAATTCCCATTTTGGCATTTACTCCTCCCCCCAGTAGTGTGGGACACTGGGGAGCCCACCTCCAGTGTCCTGAAATGCTTAATTTTTTACTGTTTTTTTCCAACACTGGGAAGCCCACTCTCAGTGTCAGATGCCCCCCCAAACCCATTGTAACCTTTATGTTTGCTGACAACGGGGTGCCCAATCCCCATGCCAGCATTATGAAGACCCCCTAGCACTGTGGGACACTGGGGAGCACACTCACAGTGTCCCAAAATAAAGATTTTGACCCCGTACAAAAAAATAAAACTGTCACCCGACATTTTTTTATTCTGTAAAAAAGAAAATGGTCTTTCATCATCTCCCTATCCCCTGTCCCCTCCCCCATCCCAACCCTCCCACTGAGCAATCCACTGCCCCACACACCCCCTTGCCCCTTTACTTAGCACTGGAGATTATCTTCTGTCATCTTCTGTGGACTGCGACATGTCTACACTCTTTAAGGCTGAACTGCGAACTGAAGAATCAAGGTAAGTGCTGTGTGTTTATCAATTGCATTTTGAACTTATGTTGCTATCTCAGCCATTTTTTGGTATTTTTTCACCAGGTTTTCAACATGGTCTTCTTGGGACCCCACTTCATGAGCACTGTCACTGTTGTTTTGTTAATCGAACCCATAAGGTGATTTTGTGGTAATTGTTCAAAATCACCTTTTAGGACTGAGTAGCAAAATAACAGTGCCAGTGTTCATGAGGTGGTGTCCCAAATCTATGTTGAAAATCTGGTCCAAAAATACCAAATATAAAACATCTGAGTTACACACGGTCATTTAAATTTTTCTACGCATGCTCATAACTTCAGCAATTTTTAATATTTTCACTCCAAATTTTCAACATTGACATTTTTTCACACCACCTCATGAAAAGTACAGCTATTATTTTTCACGTCCTGCCCAAAACATGTTTTTGCACCTGTGGAACAGAATGGCATGGTCACTGTGCAAAATCACCTTTCAAGACTGAGTAACAAAATAACAGTGTCAGTATTCATGAGGTGGGGTCCCAAAAAGCTCATGTTGAAAATTTGGTGTAAAAATATCAAAAAAAATACTCGAGTTACATCTGGTCATTGAAATTTTTTTATGCACGCATGTAACTTTGTAACGTTGCAGAGGATGTGCACCACTGTCTGTGACTTGTGCTCTGGGCAAATGATGGTGGCGTACATGTCCACAGTGCCTGCGCAGGGTGTCTGGCACTCCTGTGCCATGGAGGACTGCAGGCTGTGTGTACACAGTTTACATGGGCCTATGTTGGGGGCTTGGTTGCCCCACTACTGCATCCCTGTGTTGTTGTGCCCTTGGGTATGGGTGGGTGTTTGTCCATGCACTGTGTGGCATCCAGTGTGGTGCATGCTTCCACGCACCACTGTGGGTGTCCACGCTGGCTGTTGTGGCCAGTGCTGGGTCGGGGTGTGTCCTTGGGAGGGTGTGCAGGGTGCTGTACCACTGGTGGTGGTGTCCGGGGCATGCCCTGTCCCATGTGGGGTACTTCGTGTGCCGACTCATGGTCGGTCTCTTGGCTGTACCTCAGGGTGGCTGTGCGTGGTGGCACTGTGTATGCCATTGTTGCATCACTGTGTGCTGCCACCCACTGATGGGTGCTCGTGGTGGGGCTGCCTTGCATGGTTCTGTGGTGCACAGGGTTGCATTGTCACAGTGGGGGTGGTGGCATGCATGGGGTTTCCTGCAGCGGTGGAGGCTGCTCCTGGGCAGGGTGTCTGGGGGTCACGGTGCAGGGTGTGCTCTGCATTGGGGGATGGTGTGGCATGGGGTGGTCAGCCCTCCTTGTGTGCCAGTCACAGCTTGCCAGGGGGTGTGATGGGGCACCATGGCCCGGCTGTGGGTTGGTTGCTTGTCTCCATGGGCCAGTGGTTATTCCAGCCCTCCCCCAGTTGTACAGTGCATGGGGTGTGGGGGGACGATGTCTGTTCTGCTGTGTGTTCCTCTGCCCATCTGTGGCATGGGTGGTGGGCCCCTACCTCCCTGGTTGTGCAGTTGCATTGCTGCCCTGCTGCTGGGGGGCATCCCTGGTTGCGCTATGGTGCCTCTGGACTGCTCAGCTGAACATCCCTTGTTATGCTATGATGCATCAGATCTGCTCAGCTTCCCCTCCCTAGTTGCGCTATGGCGCAGGTGGTGCGATATTCAGTTGTCAGCTGTAGGCGCAGGTTGGCCGGCTCAGTTTTTGAATATCACACCTCTTGCACATGGGAGCAATGGACTTGCGCTTGCTCCTGCTATTGTGCACTTTTTGGGCACAGTTTGAATATCTGGGCCGATGTATATACATGAAACATTATAGATGAGCCACCAGACACTGTGTTGGGTGGTTCAGATTTTTTTTACTGGTTTAATGTGATAAAGAAATGAGTAGACATATTTTGTCAAAATATTGAAAAATAAAATAGATATTTTTTTTGTAAAAAATAGCTTGCTGTCAGTGTTTATATGCGTTTATTACATTTTTAATTTAGATTGTTAACCTAAAAATATACATTCATAAGCATACTAAAAAAAATATTATCTTTTAAATGTAAAAATAAATGTAGCAAAAAAATATATATTTCCAACCACCCCCACCCAATTTTGTTAACTTGAAAAAAAAATGTTTTTTTCACCTAGAAAAATACAATGAAAATAAAATAATAGAATAATATCTCTAAACAGAAAAATTTACAAATGGAGGGAGTGGGGGTTGTTACAGTTGCCTCTGCTGCTGGAGGCTGTGAATTGGGGAGACCTGAAAGGGAGTAGCCAGGTAGGATGGTGCAGGAGGAAGTGGAAGCTGGTTCATGGATTGGGGAAGGTGCAGTAGAGCGGCAGAGAAGGGGACAAATCTTGTGGTCACTGGAGACCAGGCCTTGGTCTCGTGCTGCAGGTTCAGCAGCTTGAACCCTTTCTTCTTCCATCACCTTTTTCATGCTCTTTGTGAGCTCCTGGACAGTCCAATTTTAGTATTTTATTGCAGTGTGTTTGATTGAATTAATTTTTCTATCTGTGCCAATTTGGTTGTAATGGTTTCCTGGTTATTGTTCTGTGTTGATACTAGTTTTATTAGGGTTTTAATGCTTTCATTTGTGTCTTTCTGTGCCTGAATCAGACGGTCCAGGTACTCACAAATTGCTTCGGTGTGGGTACTTGCTGTTTCTGTGAAAAAAAAAGAGAACAGAAAAACACATCATAAGTATTAGTGTATTTGTGCTGGTTTATAGTTGTCACAGCTGTTGCTTTATGTTATGAGTTTGCATGATACTTAAGTATGTTTCTATCCGAACTGTGCTTACTGCAATTGAGACAACAAATAACTGAGCTATTGAGGAGATATGCTAGCTGTATCGATCTGAAATACAACAGTTAGATTTTTTCGTAACAGTCTTACTTTGTGTATTATCAGCTACTGATTACTGTATTCCTCTAGCTTACTTGATGCAGTCTGCCGATATGAGTGTGTTCCCTCCCCCCCCACGGTAACCTTGTTTGTAGACTGTTACATTGTATGATAACAGTGTCATAATTTAGACAGTATATATTTTGAAGAAATTAACAACATGGAAAGACTATACTGTGATTGACTAAAGAATTAAGTAAAAATATGTTATTACCATTGTTGAAAAACATAATGTTGTAAGTTTTGGAAAAAAATAGGTCATACTATCTGTGACATTTTGTTAAATTTAGAAAGAGGTAAATCTTTAATACAGTTGTCAGAGGTTAGATTTAGTATACATATGGTGAGATGGTCTGGGCTCCGGGTCTTCCTGCTTAACTACAGGCAAGTTCCTGGTCTCCAGTGGTTCTGTAATAAAAAAAAAAGAGAAAGGATTTTATACGATGACAAGAAAGAATCATGACCTCTGATTTGTTTGTTGTTCATCACAATAGGAAAGTTACATTTTTGCTGTTTTTTGATGCCCCATGGGAACAAGTGCCAGTCAGGAGTCAGCTGCATCAGGAAATACTCTGAAAGTGCTTGAATAAAATACATAGCATGTTGAATCACTATCTCCAGAACACAGTGTCTGTAACAATTTTCCCTACAAATAGTTGCCAGTATGTGTTGACAAGTTGGAAAACTCACGTGACAGGCACAACAGTATTGCTGTAGCTGTAGGCTAACCTCTCAAACATTTTATTTTACTGTGTCTTTCACTGTCTAATACAATTTGTTCTCTGGAGCTCATTACATCACTTACATAAAATGGAGTTATTATAGCTGTGACAAATGTGATACACAGTGATGAGAGCGTACATATATTTTAAAACTAATAAGAGCTTTCTGCTGGAGAAGGTGGGTTAACATACAAAACTAATGATAGTTAGAACTGCTACAGATCACTGATGAAATGTGTATCTGCTAGACTGGGCACACGGGTATGCATATGTATATACAGTAATATGTATATACATAAGTGTGGGACCAATTTAACGGCTTTGGTTTTAGCCATGATTTTAAACTTTTACCTTTTTTTCTATAAACTTTTTTTTATTGTCACAAGAAAGAAAGACCGCAGTATAAGCACAATGTACTAGATAATATATTTACATTGTGCTCTGTGTGTGTATTTGGTGGTACTTACATTCTGTTGTGACGATGATGGTGTCATCACCATCGTCTGCTGCTGTCCCTTCCTCTGCAAGGACCGGGCCTGTGGCACTTGTTGTTTCCTCAGCTGTGGCTCCAGATGCTGTTGTGAAATAAAAATTGATATGATGAACAGTTTTTATTTTGGTCTGTGCTATGTTGTTTTGTAAGTGTGTGAGATTGTTTTTTTTTCTTCAAAGCACTATAGTTGGTTATGATTTTTATGCTAATAGTTTTTAAAAAGTAACAACACTGATATAATTTGTCCAGTAGGCCCCCATTGCTCCCCCCATCATGGTCAAGAAAGACACAACACAGATCTTGGAGGAAAATGGCTGCAGCCATGCTTTATTTATTTACAATTCTAGATATTAATCTGCTGAATCTCCAATTTACTTTATAATTAATATTCTAGATTAATACCTATTCACTATTTAATATTGATCAGCGGGCGCTGCTGTGAGGAAGTACATATCCCAGTCCCCCACACTGCCCACAACCTGGGCAATCCCTTCTGGTACTGGCCAAGGTATCCCTCTGCAGTAGCTAGGCAGGTCATATGGCCAAGGTTCCTGGCAGCTGCCCCTGTCTGGCATCACTGACCCTGCAGTCTCTGCTGCTGAGGCTGGACCTAGACCCCCCCATGTGGGTACAGGCCTTGTGATCCACCATCCTCATGCTGTCCAGGGGCCCCGACGCCTTTGGAAGAACTGGCATCTTCCCCTACTTTCCTGCTACTCCCCTTATACACTCCTCCTGAACCGCCACAGGCCTTACCACGTCCAATCCCACAAGCCATCTACTCAGCCTTAGGCTCCAACCACTTGAAAATCATGCAATAAGCTATCCAAAACCATGGCTTGTAGCTGACCCCAGGTGCCCACCTCCAGGCACCAGTGGGTCTGGTAGATGCTATCATGCCTCAAGACGGTGCCCACCAAGAACGTCATAAAAGCTCCCATCTCCTTGTTGATGGGCATACAAACCCTGTTCATTGTGGGGACCTTGTGTGCTTGAGCCCACTGCTCCCTCATCAACAAGTGTGACCAGATGACCATAATATCGGGCCACCAGTCCTTGATGGTCTGCAAATAGTTCTTCATCGCCAGCAGCAGATTCACCATCTTTCTGCGGCCCAGGTCTTCTCTGCCCAAGTGAATCAACAAGCTTTGCGGTGTGATCCCCCAGTCAGCTGTGACCTGCAATCTCAGAAGCAACCCTTCCCAGAGCATTCCCTTAGTCCCCAACCACTCAATCCTGGCATCATCCTGTGGCAGGGACAGGTTGCTTCCCCCCAGCTGACCTCTGTGCTGCCCACCATATGAATGAATGGCCACATATCCAAATGCATACATAGTCCTCCCCAGGGCTTGTAAGAGACAATAAACAATTACTGCAAGTGTGGTCTCACATAACGCAAGAAAGCCTGAGACTTCCAGTGTGCCAGGGACTGAATCTTTGCATCTGATAAGCCCTCACCCCTGGCATTCATTGCCACCCCAGTGTGATGTGAATGGGTCCCATAATCCCAGGCGTGTAGCCCTAGTTCCTGAATAGCCTTCCACAGGATGAACTGGAATTAGTAAGCCATCATAGGACTGCCATCCTGGTGCCTGAAGAAGGTCTCCCCAATCCCGGAACAGTTTGCCCTATACTCTGCCAGGCTACTGGCCATCTACCAGGGTACTCCCACTGCAGCCTTGATCTCATGCCAGTGGCCTGCTCCCCTCTGTTCCGTCTTCGATCGGCAGAGCCGAAGGAACACCATGCACCCCGTCATCACCACGTCCTGCAAAAGCAGGCTTGGTACACCACAGTCCTTGGAGGGCTTTGTCAACTCCGACACCCTGAAAGCCCCACAGGAGGAAACCAGGAACATGGTGCCAAACAACTGAGTTTAATATTCGTCCCTACAAACCTTGGACAAGGCCCCCCAAATGGCTTCCTTTGTGCTTGGTGCAATGGAGTTGCCTATGCATCTCCAAGTCTGCTGGTCACCACCTGCCATAGGAAGGGAGGCAAAGGTTATGGCTCCTTGTCTGCTCTTGGTGCCAGCCTGAAAAATCTGCCCCACTGTGAATGAGATAAAGCATCGACAATGCTGCTATCAACTCCTGGGACATGTACTACCTTGAATGTAATGTTAAGCAACATACATTTTAAAACAAACATCTGCATCAGGTTTCCCAGTTGTCCCAATGGACCTAACTGTCTATTGATGGTATGTACTACCCCCCATGTTATCTGATCTGAAGTGCACTATTTTGTTGCGGAATCTGGGACCCCAGACACACAGGGCCACCAAGAATGGAAAGAACTCCAGCTTGCTGGCCATTGCCCTGTGCACCATTACCCCCGGAAATAAGCTCCAAACCCCAGACCACCCACTGCATCAGTGTATAACTCCAAAGGTGTACTGCCCCGTGGCCTTTGCTACAAGGCTACCCCATTGAAGTAGTCTAGGAACAGCTTCCAGACTCGCAAGTCCTCTCAGAACTGCTTTGTGATCCTTATCCTGTGATGAGGTCTTGTACAGCCAGTCCAGCACCTGGCCAACCACTGCATGAAAGTCCTCCCCACTGGTATGACTCTGCATGCAAAGTTGAGGTGCTCCACCAACTATTGCAAGTCCCACAGGGTAATTTCCTTGCTCCCCAATGCCCTGTACAAGAGAGACCATATTGTGGTCAATTTGTCCAGTGGCAGGCAGCAGAGCCTGTCTTTGGAATCAATTTCTATGCCCAAGAAGGTGAGGGTGGTCCCTCTAGGTTCAGATTTTTCTTTCACCAAAGGAACGCCAAACTCTCCGCACACTTGCTCGATGGCCCTGACCAATTCTGCGCACTACGAAGAATCAGCGGGGCCCACAAACAGGAAGTCATCAAGATAGTGTACTATGCTGTCACTGCTTGCTGTCTGAGCAGTGGCAGAGTGCAAAAAGGTGCTGAAACTCTCAAACATGGTACAGGCCACTGAACGGCCCATAGGCATGCAGTTATCCACATCATACTCATTCTCGAACTTCATGCCCAGCAGTACCCTATCCTCCTGATACACTGGCAGCAGCCTGAATGCAGACTTGATGTCTGTCTTAGCCAACAGAGCACATGGCTCTGCTGCCTCTGTACAACTTCCACTTCCCAGTCGAAAGACTGGTAGTGTACCGATGTGTGCTGATGATCAATGTGATCATTCACTGAGTCCCCTTCTGGATATGGTAAGTGATTAATCAACTGATATTCTCAGTGGGCCTTCTTGGGCACAAAACCAATCAGTGAAACCCTCAGATTTGGTAGTGGTGGCCTGGGGGAGGCCACTCACACGCCCGAGCCGTCATTCTTTTTCCATTTTTTTCCGGACAACTTGTGGCCTGTCTCTAGCAGACTTCAAGTTCTCAGCCTTGTACGGCCTGTGAGGGCCAGAGTACGGGATCCTAAAGCCCACCAAAAACCCTTCCCCCAACAAGTCTGCAGCTCTTCTGTCTGGGTACTGGTCCAGCCATGGCTTAATCTTTTTTATCCGTATCAGAGTGGGAAGTCTTGCCACCTGGGGGCTTCCCGAACCTGCCTCGGCCACCCTTCCCCTTCTCCCCCATGGGGAGGAGCACTGCAGAAAGGGGTGCTGTCTGCTGCAGGCCAAGCACACATGTTTAAAGCAGCAGTTGGTGCGTGAGCAGGCTGACTGGTTGTACATGTAGCACAGCTGAGTGGTCGGGTAGTCCCCCAATCACGGAGCCGAGGCCCAGATCGGGAGCCCACTATCAGTGTGCTGCACACCTCCACCCCGCATCACATCCACCATCAATGGCATGTCTAGCCTGCCCCAGCTGATGACAGGGTCGACCTGCTGCCTACAACAAAACTCCTCATCGTAGTCCAGCCAGGCTGTACACCCTTTCTTGCGATGCATCAAAGAAATGTGATGTATGTAGTTGAGGATTTCCACCCCTTGTTTTTCATTCCCCTCCAACACCATGGTGGCATAAATCAAAAATGCTACAACCCAGCTGCCATAAATATGGGGAACCTTTACCTTTTTCTGGTCTTGGTCGTCCCCTTTGTCCTTATCCTTCTTCTTATCCATATGTTCCACCGGGCAGTTAAGGAGGGAAAAGATGTCTACATATTCCCTATTTCTGATCTGTTGCCTGACCTTGTCCATTAAATGAGTCCCCACTGGGGAGTCCAGCCCAGCATATGGGTTCACCGGTGGTGATGACACAGGCATATCTGGAACCTGGCCCTATGGTCCTGTGCCCCTCCAAGGCGATGGCAATGACTGATTCTTAATCTCTATCACCAGATCTGCCACCACCTTGACCAACTGCTTTAACCATTCATCAGTCACCACCCACAGACTGGTGTCTGGCAGGGGCTGCTCCCCACCTAGTCCCTCCCCCTCGAATTCATCAGGGGCACCCACAGACTCATCTTCATCAGACCCCAGAGTGTCTGTGGCTAGCGTACTTTCTGTCTTGCTGTTGGAAGACTCCCCCCAACTGAGGACTCCTCCCTCACTGCCCCCAACATTTGCCTTATCTGGCTGTCACCCACCTGAGGTCCATCGCATACCTCCTTACCTGGTGAGAGAGAGTGCTTTGCTGGTGGCAGTAACTTCCAGCCTCCTATCCTCTTCTTCCTGGTGGGTGTTGTGTAGTCCTCCAGGCCCTCTAGGCACACCTCCAGCCATGCTGCTCTGTTCTTCTTATACGGGGAGTGTAGTTTTTCTTCAGCAGCTGCCAATGATTTTGGTGTGGGAACACACTTCCTGGCAGACATCTTCTAAAATGATAACTAGCACCCCCCCACAACAAACATCATTAGTATTTGTTGCGACCAGGCCCCTCCTACATTCTCAAGGGGTCCCTTTCTGCCCCAGCCCTCCGGACCTTCCCCATCCTCTGAAATGACAACTAACGCCGTCCCTGACCAGTCTCATTAATGGTTATCATAATCTGGCCCCTTCGACATAGTCAGGGGCCCCCCCGCCCACTCATCGGACCAGACCACCCTCTGGCTCTGAGCTCTAACTCCCAAAGGTGAGGCAACCATTGGGGTGGGAAGGGTCTCTGTCAGAGCTCTGAAGGCCACTGTGTAAGACCAACTTCCCCGGCTGGGATGCCTTGACAGATAAGTGACTTGCTCAGGATCACACCATACACCAGGGATTCAGTCTCAGGGATCCTTGCCTCCAAATCTCCTGGCTGGTTGTTCTATGCCTTAATCACTAAGCCACCACCACCTGCATGAGGCAACCTGACTAACACACCTGTTTACATTAGCCTCCCACCCAGGTCTCCTGCTTCAAAGTTGCTCTGCTTGCAGTTTGGTGCCTATGACCATTAAGCTATAGTATCTGAAATTGTTTCTTTTTTTTTATTTTAGTCTTTGGTAACTGGGTAAGGCCCACTAGGCACAAATGCCTGTTTTCAGAGGTGATCTGGGAGCACTGGGCAGTTAAGTGACTTGCTCAGAGTCACACAGTATGCAAGTGGAGGTTGTGAGAATCAAACTCAGATCTGGTCTGCTGGTTGTACCAAGCTCATTCACATCTCGTTCCTCTAACCTCTAAGCTATACTGCCAGCCCAGTATCTGAAATGGGGGGGGGTGCATCAGTAATCGAAGGTGAAACGCTTGCTGGGTTATCTCCTTGGTGTCTAATAGCTCTGCCTAACATGTGGCCCACTGCACCACAAAGCATGGGGGAGGGTGCCAACTTCTGATTTATTTATTTATTCATTTCCATTTTGACTAATCAGGCCTGAACAAGCTGAAGGCCCACCCAAGATGGCCACCCATATCTCGCGAGCATTCCCATGAGATTGCAATAGCTATATGCTTTGCTTGGCCCAGATCTCACAGGAAGCCCGGAGCAGTGCGAGTATGCCACTCAGCCAATCACTGGCCAACAGCAGGACCCGAGGAATGCTGGTACCTGTAGTCCCGACTGTAAGCTGCCACTGGAACATGGATCCTGAGCCTCCAGCCCACCTGCAAGCTGATCCAGGAGATGTGCTTGTCTGCAGTCCCCAAAACTCAGCTGCCAGCCGCCACCCCCAAGAGTACCCAGATGACCTCCTCCACATCCCTGGCTCCTGATCAGATGATGAGCCAACCAGGCTGACCAGGCCCACGCAAGACCAGAGCTGGCAGAACTGTTTTTTGGGGGCTGGAGAGAAGACTGACTGGGAACTGAAGGGTGGCATGGGAAGCAAGAGAGAGCGGGCCTGCTGCATTGATGATGTGCGAGGTGGTCTAGTGGTGCCTCAGGATCAATCGCCGCAGGGGAAACCCACAGGCCCACCCCAGAAAGGTGCCCACAGTGCAGACATGCTCTGCTTTTGCTTCCATGCATGGGGCTACCAAAGCTGCTCCTGCCCTACCCCTAATTCCCTAAGAGGACCCCCAGGAATGCACCTAGCAGAGTGGCAGAAAGGAGAGTGAACTCACCCTACTTGTGGAGACTGAATGTTACATTCCCCTCCCTAGCTGAAGCTGCATCTCTGTGGGTAGAGGAAGGAAGGAGAAGCTCTCCAGCCAGATGCTTGTCTCTCCAGCCAGACGGTTGCTTAGAAAGTGATCTGGGAGCACAGAAAGCACAGGAAACTGGGATAACTAACAGATAAAGTCCAGGCCCATGAGGTCATTGCCCTCCCTAGGCCCCAGCCACCTTACCTTGTCCTATGAGCTGGGAAGTACTGTTGATCTGAAGGGAGAAGGAGACTGGAAAGGCTGGACTTAGGGCTGCTGTCCAGTTTTTCTCTCATCTTCTCCCCAAGACCACCCCCCCGTGGGGCTTGGCAGTGCCCTATCCTAACGTGTCCAGAGGCTACTGATCCTCCCCTGGACTGGCCAACTGCAACCTCTGGTTTTTGGCCATGTGTAGGGGGAAGGGGGCCTTGGGACAAATGGCCAGCTGCTGCAATCCTTGGGCAGCCTATGTATTCTTTATTTTGTATTGTATCATGTTGCTATATTGCATTGCCTGTATGATTCAGTTACTTCTGATATTGCTTGTGGACAGGTATACACATCACACATAGTTAAAGATATTGATTAAAGTCATAATGTACAATGGAATGCTGTTACTGTATGCATGGAATTCCATGCCTGGAATATGCTTGTTCTGCTGCAGTAGTGACATCATTATGTTGTTCAGCTGCAGTAGTGATGTCACTACTGTGGCAGAACAACTTAGAATGTTGCCACAGTTGCTTTTATCTATACAATTCTTTGGTAGAACAACATTCTAGGACTTCTTGAGACTTTACAGGTTAGTTTGATTGTGAAGGAAAAGAAACACAGTGCACATATTTTCACATAATACTATACACTATAAAAAAATAAAAATACAGGATGAGCAACTTTATGTGGTGTAAAGGTATGGGAAAATACAGATGGACACAAACACAAGATTTTTGGTGCAACCCACTCTTTCTGCAGGATGTTTATTTTGTAATCATAAACAACAACAGCTTTGTACCATATAAAGTAAAAACAAAACAATCCAAAGGATTCAAAAGAAAAGACTTGTAAATACTTTTCACAATGTTCTCCTTAGTGCAGCACAGGACTCTCCTAGTCCTTCACCTACTCTCAGTCAGAAGATTTTGACCCTATCTAACATCTGTTTGCTCAGGCAGTTCTATTTATACCCGCCCACCTGGGTCAGGTGAAGCTTCATCATGGCCCTTCATTTAATTAAATAACTGGCTACAAGGACTTAGTTACCCTTCTATAATGAGAAGCAGGTTTAAATAATAGAAGGAACTTTCCCAGAAGGATTTTCCTGTTTTTAAAGGAGGAACATTTTCCACTGGAACTTGAGTGACAGACAGCTTACTATAAAAAGGGGCCACAAGGGGCCGCTGTTCCCCCATACATGATATTTCATTCTTTCCCCTGCTTCAGGTAAGGGCAGACTTAATTTATTCCTTCTCCTTCTAATTTCTACCTATGCAACTACAGTTTAACAGCAGCATAATGCATCCACTAGATAAACTGCAGCATTCAGTACAGGTTCTAACATTTCCATAGCAGAAACAGGGTTACAGAAAATAAAGAAGGTTGCTGTTTTGCAATAAATACTAATGTACAGGCTAATCATGTAGGTCTTTCCCTGTCTACACATTAAATAGCCACTGTATCCCTTTTGATTAGGGTGCTTTACTGCATACAATACATATCTTTCATTCTAGCTAAAATAGCCAGCCATTCTATAGAGCTATAGCTATAACCATTCTATTTTATTTTCCCATTCTGTCTGGGAGCTCAAGGTCACTGGCAGTTGACCTCCATACATAACGGACCTATGGAAGGGATAGAAAAGAAAGTTAAAGAGAACCAAAGAGGGTTGTCTCAAGGTGGCCTGCCTCCAGATGGAAAGAAAGGGATAGCTTTATTCAAGGCCCCTAGAATTATGCGGCCACAGAATTTTGTGAAGAACTTGCAATCTACAGCAGAACTTCTACGGTGCCACAGAATTCACTCTTCTTGTTGATTTTTTATTAATATTTCTGTTTCTCCATAGAATCTGGTTCCCTTCCCTTCTTTTTATATCCTAAACCCCCTATATGCTCAGAATGTGATGTTATCATTGCTATAACAACATACAATAGCTAATGAAATGGCTGCAATCTGCAACAGAAATGAACAGTCACTTATCTACCACAGCTCCCACTGCCAGAGATGGTGGCACAGCACATCATGCTTGGTGATATTTGCTCAACCTGCACTACAGCCTAATACAATTTTCAGTCTTACATTATTGCACTAGGGTCAACTTAAACAAAACCTTGTCAATAGCACAGACCTGTTAAGTCCGTACCTTAGTTTGTACAAACTTATTTGTGCCTTTAAGGTTTAGAGATGCCATCTGAAATGAATAACCGGTAAAATGATTTTAACTGTCATTTTTAAGGAAATAAAGTAGTTATGCCCAGAAAAGTGGAATATAATAATGTGTAGACCTGTTGAAAGAATAGACCTGTTTAAATAAATAATTACACTGTATGCATTTTTGCCAGGGTTATTGATTATGTATTGTCATTGGTTGCTAGAATCACCTAAAAGTTATGGAGAAATGTTGTGTGCAGGGACAGCTGTTAGGCCAGCTGGTAGCATGCTGTGTTTCCGTGTCGGCAACTCAGGTTCAGAGATTAGCTATGGGAGCTGGCTGGGCAGCACAAGGTTTGGTGGAACACATCATTGCTCGGAGCCTGGGAAGGTATGGTGCAGTGTTCTGTCACATGGTGGACACATTGTGCTTGTCTGGAGAGCTCTATCTCACAATCGGTTCACATGCATGTCATGGCCTGATGGTGTTACGCAGTGTGTCAGGGAAAGCAGGTTGACATCAAAAATGAGTTTTGCAATAACTCATCTATTCCATTTCTAATGTGACCTGTATGAATGAGGATGCAAGTCCATGGAAATTAAAAAAATATACACACACACACACACATATACATACAGTATCTCTGTCTCTCTCACCACACACACACATTTGTATGTATGTTACAGATTACATACAAATATATATAAGTGATACACAGTGGGAACCTCATGAGTGGTGTAGAAAGCACATACAAATATATAAGTGATAGACAGTGGAAACCTCATTACTGGGATAGATAGCATGTATATAGAAATACCTTATTTATCACATAAGATCCCCTCTGCATATGTCATTTAATTTAACAGGCTAGGACCTTAAGGGAGAGACATTTTGCTTTTTTAGGCATAAAATTATTTTTATAATTCTGTTATTTTTTGAACTAGTGTTACTGTGCTTTCCACCATCCTGATTGCTATAAAAACTGCCATGAAAGTGAAGTTAGGATGACAAGCTGTCACTGTGATGTGGTAGTTTGTTAGTGCTGCAGAACTTCTGCAGAAATTACAAACCACCGCCGCAGAAGTTCTGCGGCAAATGGTTGTCTTACCGCAGAACTTAGTCCCACTGTGCTGCAGAAAAGTAGGGGCCCTGGCTTTATTAGATAAGAATATCTATATATATATATATATAGAGAGAGAGAGAGAGAGAAGAGAGAGAGAGAGATAGAGGTTGCAACCTAATGTACTCAAGGGGTCCTACTACAGTGGCAGGACCGCACCCTGTCACATGTGGAACCAGAATGTATTCTGTCACCTCGGGGTTCTGGTTACCATGAATGTCTTGAGCTTCAGTCTCAATATCAGAGTGAATCAGAACTCGTATGTGACACAACACTGCTTGTACATAGTTGCCCATGCAGTGTTCTATAGCAGAGTAATGGCCTCAGAGCCATTAATTTCTTGGAGACTGAGAAGTGGATGGATGGGGGTGGGCTTTGGTTGTACCCTGGGACACCACTGTGCCACCTCCCCTCACAATTGGTTGTTATTGGCTAGGGAATGATTGCCTCTGAGGTTGTTATTGGTTAATTGGAACATTATGTTGTTTCATGTAAATATGACATTTTACTTACAACGATGGACTCTTTCTCCAAAACCAGGCTTCCCTGCCTGGAACCACAGCTGGTAGGCCTGGTCATACCAGGCCCGGTCCTTCTCAGGCACCTTTCCCATATCCTTAAGCTTGTAGAATGTTTGTCTAACCAGCTTCCCCTTCCCCCTGCACTTCTTCCACCTCTTGTCTTGTAAGCCTTCCTCATGTCTAAGGTACCTGGCCACCCCCCTCCTGGTCTCCTCAAGTAGCATGTCGGTGCCATGCATCACAGCTTTGGGGTCACCTATTTTGGTAACAGCCTCCAGCAGCAGAGGCAGAGGCAGTTATTCTGTTGTCCAATATTTACTCATGTTCAGAAAGAGAAACATACATAAGAAAAAGGATTTAAATATCCAAATATATGTATATCTAGGAAATACAAAATCACACATACCCCCATAACACAAAGCATCATGGGCTATATATACAAATCACCACAAAATATTATGCTGGTTCAACTTTAAGCAGAATTGCATGGCGCCAAAAGGTCTCTCACTCAGTCTGCAACGGGTGCCAACAGAAGACACAGACACGTGTTTCATCCTACCAGGACTAATCAGTGTTCCTCATCTGTATGACATCCCCAGTGGAATGAACCAGCTACCCTAAGTTGGTCTGTCTGGGTTGGGTTGTGGTGACCCCAATAAAAACAAAAAACAAGCTCAAAGACAAAGAACCTTAGTGCGCAAGCACTGAGGCAAGGGTTACCCCAAAGGGCATTGGCCTGGAAGTCAAGTTTCAAAGAAATACAAAATCACTCATACCCCCATAATGCAAAGCATCATAGGCTGTATATGCAAATCACCAGAAAATATTATGCAGGTTCAACTTTAAGCAGAATTGCATGGTGCAAAAAGGCCTCTCACACAGTCTGTAAAGGGTGCCAACAGAAGAAACAGACACATGTTTCATTCTACCGGGATGCATCAGTGTGCATTGTCTGTATGACACCCCAGTGGAATGAACCAGCTACCCTAAGTTTGTCTATCTGGGTTGGGTTGTGTTGACCCCAATAAAAACAAAACAAAAAAAAATCTAGGTATGTATGGCATAGACATCAAGAGTAGCATATGTTGCTTAATGCATGCAGCATAATAGTATGCTATCTATGATTAAGTAAACCCTGCAGTTGATGTTGCTATTCTAGTTGCATGATTTAAAATTCTGACGTATGTTGTAACAGTGAGTAGGTGAATGCAGTAAAAGTGGTGCAATAAGTAACTGATACTAAGCAGAGATATGCTGTGACACTACTGTTTTGCGTGGTATCACTGTATGTTTCCCCTACCCTTTGCAATGAGCTAAGAACAACAGTAACCACTGGATAATAAAGTAGTACAAATTATGTATGTGATTCTGTGCTGATTGTCACTGTAGTTTTGTGATTGGGATCTCTGATGTGTTACTATGTAGTTAACTTCTATGATTTAAAGTAAGAAATTGTCTGCACCCCCCCGTAAGAGAAAAAATTAACAACACACACACACAAAAAAATTCTGAGGTGGTGGTTAAAGTTGGGTATTGCTAAGTCATACAAGCACTGTGGTGCAAAATTGTATGCCATTGCATGGGCATTGTTAGGTGAGGTCCCCCCCCCCACACACACATATCACCCGGTATAGTTGCTGTTGAAATATTTTTGTGAGTATTGAAAGTATGTGTCTGTGTGCTGCTAATAATATGTCCAGTGAGAGTATTAAGTGAATAATTATGTTTGCTATAGAATGTTTTTCTTTGCTGTGTGCATTTTTTTTTTAATTTTTTGACCAGAACAGGGTGGCTCTTAAAATAATTATTTTTTCTCTGAACACTTTGCCAGGGCACACTGTTCTTCAGATCACGGAGAGGATGCCATGTTAGAGGTCTCCCAAGAAGAGGCAATTGCCAGTGGCTGAGAAGTGCACACTGTCTCTTAGATATAGCCAATCTTTAAAATACTTACTGTAGTTTGAGGGTGATGAATTGTGTGCATACCCAGATCAAGTAAAAAAGCAGAGATGTGTATATTTATTTTTTTCCTTGCCCTGTCGAGCAGATACATGTGTTGATCTGCACACCAGACCATACGCTCTGTAATGTCTGAATACACAATCTTACAGGCGGGTAACATCTCTGAAAATGAAGCTAGGTCCAATTTAACTTCAGCTACTAAATCTATCCACCTTTTGTCACCTAAATAATTCCCTCCAGTATGGATCAGCAGTACGTCTGGCACAGAGTAGTTGCTCAACAGGTGTTGCATAGTTGGCATGAGCTGCTCCCATCTCATACCTCCCTTGCCAAATCAGTAAACTTTACAATTGGGAAGGTTCAAGTCACTACCAAATTGACTTCTGTGAGCATATTCACCACCTTGATGAATTAAACTGTTGCCTATTGTCCACACTGTGATTCTAGAGTTTTCTGCCATGCTGAGTGTTCCTTAGAAAACAGAGTGACAGAGAGCTCAAAAAGTCAGTCTGTGTCTCTTGGTGACTAGTGAGATCTAATGGACAGACTTTCCTTATGATAGTGGATTCTTGTACAGGCAGGTAGCAACAGGGGTTTTAAAAAATATTGATTGGCTGATAGTACTAGGTAAGTACCAATAAAAAAATTACACTTCACAGATGCCAGTAATTAGATTTTGATTTGGTGTAATACAGATAAAACACAGTGGGCCGGATTCACAAAGAAAGCCAAAATTCCCGTAGCTGTGGGAAAAAGGCCTGCAGCACTGTGGAAATGCAGTTGTGTGATATTCACAAAGAAAAATTGAACATGTACAGAATTTCAAAAAATTCCCACAGTTGCGGAATTTCAGCAGCTGCGGAAATTGTGCACTTGCTGAAAATCTGCAACTGCAGATCTGCAGCTGCAGAAATAGCTTAGGAGGAATAGCAACAGGTGAACTTAATTAGTTGAAACAGCAGACTGTGACAGGGCTGTGAATGAAGCTGAAAGCACCCACAAAGAGACCAGCAACCAGTCCCTCAACTGGGACCACTGCAACACCACAGGTACTTGTAATACCATGGCACAACAGCGGCCAACTGTTACTGCTGGTCCACCCTCCCTGGGGTGTTCCTGTTGCCTGCAGGGGTGGCACTCACTGCAGGCTGGCCAGGCTCTACTGCCTGTGGGGCTCCATCATGGGCTGCACTGTGTCTGGTGGTTGTTGCCTGTTGCCATATCATGGTAATGTGTGCTTTTGTTGCTGTTATAGCAGCCACTGTTATACTATCTGGAATGCTACTACCTGTGCCTCACCTCCACCTTAATTGATTCCAATTGCTGTGGCACTACTGCAGTTTGCTGAGGGAGAGTTACACCTCATTCCACTGTGTGTAACATTTTTTCTGCACCTGAGGAAAAAATCTGGTTGTGAATACCTTTCAGGGGCTGTGCCTTACTTATCTCACACCTTTTTTTCCTTAGGGACTTCCGCAGCTGCACTTTTATCCACAGTCCTTAGTGTTGTTTTCTGCAGCTGCAGAGGGTTTTGTGAATAGCATTCAGTGCAAGTTTCCCTTAGTTTCCATAACTACAGCAGTTTTGGTGTCTTAGGGAAGGTTTTGCACCTTCAGAAAGCTTTGTGACTCCAGCCCAGTATGTTTTGTTGGGAATTTTTCCATTTCTGATAGGATCATTTGAAAGAACAGAGCACAAGAGCCATTCTGATTTGCTGTTAGCTCACAACATATACATGTGCCTACAGTGGTCTCCCTCCCTTTTGATCTGGCATTTGTGGTGGTGAATACTGCTTCAAGCTCTGTTTTAAATTTCTTAAATTTACTATTAAATAAATCATTCTACACGGTTAGCCTTATAGTAAGCCATGTAGGGAAAAAAGCTTTTAAACAAGCCTTTTTTAAATAGGAAAGGATAAGCAAAGGTAAAGTTCTAAAAGTAATTTTAATGTGATGTACTTACTGTTAATGCAGTCAGTGTCTACAAGGTCTTCAAAATGGAGCTATTTCCTACTTCTTTATGAGTTTTATTATTGTATGATTGGCTATATTGAAGAATTTCCTGTGATGCATAAAATATCTTAAAAATTATTAAAATTGCATAAATTAGTGGTGTGTTGTCATTTGCTACTATGGACCGTCAATCTTGTTTTGCTGGCCTTTGATTGGTTAAATGTAGTCTGTGGGTGTTTTTTTTCAGAAAAAAAAACATACGCACTCTTAGTGGGCTTAGTTAATAATTTAGTAACTATCACTTATTTCTTAATGAATATGTTGATTCTGTATGCTTTTGACAATATTATCAGGGTGTGTAACTTTTATTAGTGGCCTGCACATCGTTTTGTGGTTGCTAGCATTTTTTTGAGTCAATTTGAGTCATTTCCTGGTTGCAAAGCACCATGGGAAGCAAAGGTAAAGGGTCAAATAAGCCTGACAACAAAATCATGGCGTGGCAACATTTGATGTTATCACACACAAATTCTAATGTAATGTAGATGGTGAACTCGGACATGTTATTTGTGGCGAGGAAACATAAAATTACACTGTGAAAACAACATTGCTTTCAATGGGGCGCATTCACGTACCTCGAAAACTTTCGTGGTAATTTTTTTTAACCTTGACAACATGATTTATTCCTATGGAATGTGTTCATGTGCCTTGAAAACTCTTGCGGTCACATTTGTTTGCCTCTAAAACATAATTTCTTCTAATGAAGTGGGTTCACATGGCTCAAAAACTTTTGCAGTTACATTTTTTTTTGCCTCAAAAACATAGTTCCTTTTAATGGAGTGCATTCTTGTACCATGAAAACTTGTGCAGTTCCTTTTTTAAACTTGACAACGCCATTGATTTCAATGATGCGCGTTGACGTAGTTTGAAAATGATCACAACATATTTTTTACCTCACAAACATAACGGTGCCTGCTCACAAAGCTTGAAAACCTTCATGCACATACAAATATTACCTTGACAACATCTTTTCTTTTATTTAGTACAGTACATAAATTTTTTAAAGGTTTTCTTTTGGGCCAAAGTGTTTGTAACAAGAAAAAATTGTTAGTTTACATATCGAGGGCTTATTTGTTTAATATGCTTTTAATTATTACAGGCATTACAACCATAATACTGTTTATTGGTGTGTTGAATCTGTATGGCAATTGGATGTACATAGTGATGTTTCATTTTATTACTATCTGATCTGTCTTATAGCAAATGAATAGTTTCTGGAAACTAATTATTGTTTTCTTTCTTTTATAGGTATATGATCCTGTATTATTACATAACTTGAAACTTGTGTTTGTAACCTGCTAGAATGCCTAGAAGAGATAGATAATTGAATAGGCATAGGAGGGCTAAGTATTGACACATCTGCATCCGTTAGTTGTTCAGCAACAACTGTAAAGCACACAGCTGCTGACCATGCTGTTGGTACTGTGAACCAGAAGAGAGCTGTTCAGATTGCAGGCATTTGCCAATGTAACTCGTAAATGAAAACACACTTCTGTGATTAGTGACCATCTTAGCAAGTTAAAATTTTTCCTTAAATTAGCTTCAAAGGCTAAAGTAGATTGGATTATTTCTGCCATGATGAGATGCCAAGGTAATGGACTCAAGAGTCAACTTGCCTTGTTGAAACTACGTCTTAGGGTTCGTAGTTTTGTGAACATGGCATTTGCTGTCCTAGCACATTTGTGGAGACAAATGATGACAGAGATTGAACAGTTCAGTGGTGTTGTGAACTCTGTTCATATTTGGCTACAAAATGTTGTTACTCTAAACAAGGCTACATAAACAGCACTCGGAAGCCTTTTTTTGGTAGAAGTCTTACAATGCAGTTTCTAAGGATCTTACAATTTCTGTTGACAAGGGTGGTAAGACTTGTAATATGTTGAATGCCACACACACTGGTGAAGTAAGTGTATCAGATGATGACACAGATTCAACTACTGAGATGCACAGGAAAAGTTGCATATCATGGAGATGTGATGAGACCTGTAATTTCAGGCAAGCGTCCTTTGATGTTATCTCACAGTTTGTTAATCATTTTGTTGCCTTAAAGAAGAAACAGAGATGCAGCTTATTATAAAGATTGATCTCTGTGAACTTCACAAGCATAAAGTATTGCTGGGGCATTCCTTGGCTTGCTTAGATAGTGGTGTGTGCAACAGTGTGTTTCATCATATGTGCATGCTTGCTGTACACAGTCCTGCGATGCTCAGCTTTGTGCATAAAATATACCAGGTGAGAAAAGCTGTGTCAGTATACAAGCAGCTTGATGAGTCATTGAAAGCAGGAGATGTGCAAGCTGCAAAAATTGTGATACAGGATGCGCAATGTAATAGTAAACGTTATGATGCACCAGGTGATGACACTTCTGCCACTGCACCATGTGCTCTCACTCTTTGGGAATCTGACATATTGAAGACATTTGGGAAACCTATTGCCAAGTTTTAACTAGCAAAGAAAGAGAAGTTTGACTCTGTGTGTGTCTCATGTCATAGACTACTTTACAGGCTCCAGCCTGTTACTGTTGATCTGGAAAATATTAAATCTTTTAATGACATGTGGGCATGACTGTTGGCCTACCTACTAGTAAAGCATGACTTTGACCTGGACCCAGCTGTTAGCATGTGTCAATACTGTTTGACAAAGGTGAAACATGACAGTCTGCCACCGAGGACTATACTGAACAACATGGAGGCAGATGTGACACCTACTGAGATTGCTGCACTGAATACAGTATGTTTGAATGGATTATCATACAAACTATGAAACTGTTCAAGACTATTCTGCACTTGAATACTAAGACACGAAAAGTGCCCCAGAAAGAGCTTGTGAGATCTTTGAAAGGGGCTGTCATGTATTTGCCACTGCCTCTGAAAGAGAATATGGAGACAATCTCAAAGGAAAACAGTGTTGTTATATTAGTAAACGGTGTACCAACAAAGTCAAAGGTCATTTGGCAAGATGTTGTCAATGTGCAGAAAGTGAAACGTGCTCTACAGTACCTGGAGAGCAATAATCCTTTCTATGCTGACTTTGACATTGATGGAATCTCCAATATGAGTGCTCAGTTTGGAGTGGTGGACACTAGGAAGCCAATGATTAAGAAGGTAGATGTTGCAACTCATGAAGATGTTTATGAGCAGTACACAATTCACCCTCTACATGGCAGGCATCCAACTGGTGATAATATTGACCTGTACCAGATGAAACAGGTTGAAGGTAGTCCTGTTAGCATATGGGAGGAAATACTGGAAGCACATTGCTTCCCAGATTTATTCCCTCAAGGTACAGGAGGTCATCTGGATGCATGTGATGTGCGTGTTGAAGGTGCTGAATATTGAACATCAAGAGTCTTAAACAAGGTTGTCAAATTCCATAGAAACATACAATATTTGTTCCACCTGCTGTAGGAGAGTGAGCTTAATATCCTCTGCATCCATTGCACATATGCTGCAGTTGACTACTCCACTAGATGGAATCACAGCAGTTGAGTTTCTCTAAAAACTGAAAGAAAAGGATGAAACACTGCAGGTGAATTTGATGTCTATATTTTTGAGTTTGCATGGCACAGAAGAATACTGGTATCGTAGACACTCAGAGGTCATGAATATACTGTGTGAGTATGGTGCAGCTACTTGATTTGTTACTCTGAGCTGTGCAGAGTACAGCTGGGATGAGTTAGTTGAACTGTTGAGGTGGACCAATGCTGATGTCAATGGTATTTCATCAATGACACTTGGTGAGATGTGCTCACTGGATCCAGTTTCTGTGTCCTGACATTTTCACCATCGCTTTCATGAGATATTGACATTCATATTGTCAAAGGACAATCTGCCTCTTGGATTAGTCGAACACTACTTTTGAAGGATGGAATATCAGGCACAAGGCACACCACACATCTGTATGTTTTAGATTAAAGATGCTCCTCATATTGGTGAGAGTGAAGCAGCTGAAGTGCTGAACTTCATTCAGTGTTATGTCACTTGTCACATACCTGACAAGTTTGACAGTCCAACACTGTGGAAGCTGGTGCAGAAGTTTCAGCAGCATCTTTGTGAGAAGTACTGCTGCTGACCAGTCAAGAGTCATTATGAGTGGTACATCCGGTGTCGATTTGGTTTCCCTAGATGTGTCTGCCAGCAAGGATGTATGAATGACTTGTTCTCAGCCATGCATCACCATCTCAAGGCAAAGTCCACTAAAAGGGTCTCTGAGTTACCCAGACAGGAGAATGAGGTGTTCATCAATGACTACATTCCTACTCTTCTTCTGATGTGGCAGGCAAACATTGATGTGCAGTTTGTCACTGATAACTCTCTGTCTCTTGTTCAGTACATCACATCGTACATCACAAAACATGAGTAGGCTAGTTTTCTTGAGCTTTGGGAAGATATTGCAACTTCCAGCTGGTCATTGAGCTCACAGATCTGATCACTGGGATTAAAGACACTGTCTCACAGGGAGTGCGGAGCATATGAGGCCAGTGATTGTTTGATTGGAACACACTTTTATGGCAAATCTGATGCTGTATAATTTCTCAGTGTTATTTATAAAGAGAAACAATGGTGTGTTTTGAAATCTCACGAAGAGACTGAAGAACTGGCTGTGTACCATCCTTCATCCAAGAACATTTTTAAAAACAACCTGATTGAGACATACTGCCCACACCAGGCTAGTATGATGGATGACATGTGCCTGTACCATGTTGCAAAATGGTACGACTAGAAGACTAATGTAGCACCTGATGAAACACAAGAGATTTACAAGGTCAGAGGGTTTGATGGGTGCCTTGCTAAAAGGAACAAACCTTGGCTGATTGACCACTGCAAACTGAGTCTCTCTACAACTGACAGTAAGAAACATTACTACTTTGCTCTAATGTTCCTCTTTAAGCCATGGAGGGATGGGACCTCACTTAAAGGAGACTGTGAAACATATGAAGAACAGTTCTACTTTTCAAATGAGACCTTCAAGAGTGAATACTGTGAAAAATACATTCATAGACTGTAATTAGAATAGGAGCAGATTGATCAAGCTAAGAAACAGCTTGAGGAAGATATCCAAGGGAATTCACAGAACAATATAGATCATGAGGGACAGGGCACTCTTGAAGCTCCTCTCCCAATGAATGATCCTGTGGTTCTGATGAGTGAAGTCAACAGTACCATGGAACATGGTTCTTATATGACATAGGATCCTAGTCTACTGGTAGACCAGCTAAATACACAGCAGTTTGCTGCTTATGATGCTGTCACAGAAGCAATGAGACATGGCATACTTCATGAGAAGAAGCAATTTACATGTGGAAACTATGAGCCATTGCTAATGTTTGTTAGTGGTTCTACTGGAACTGGCAAGAGTTTTGTTCTCAAAGCCATCACAGTGGAGACAAAGAAACATACATGAGAAGTGATGTCTGTAGCTGTAACTGCTCCTACAGGTTTGGCTGCATACAACATTGGCAGTGTGACTTTACACTGGTTGTTTATGCTCCCTGTAGAACATAACAAAACAGGAGAGTATCAAAAACTTTCCCGTGATCTGTCATCTGAGCTGCACCCAATGTTTGCCAAGATGAAACTTCTGATCATTGATGTGATCAGCATGGTTTCTAATGTCATGCTTGCTTATATCCATCTACATTTCCAGGAGATTCTTGGAAGTGACCATGGTAAGCCATTTGGGGTAAAGAGTGTTGTTGTGTTTGGGGACCTTCTGCAACTTGCACTTGTGAACAGAGAGCATATGTTTACAGCACTGACTGCAAAGCAAGCTAACAGTACAATAGGATGCATTGAAGGAGTAAATCTTTGGGAATTGTTCCTTTACATTGAGCTGCATGAAAACATGCAGCAGAATCGTGATCTTGCCTACAAGGTACTTTTGGATCAGGCTCGCATGACTCTTTGTCACAACACAATGTTTCTCTGTCGAACACTCTCCGTATCAGTAATGAGTGCACTTCTCTAACTGCGGCATGTGATGTCTTCAATAATGTGTACTAGACACTGCTCATATTGTGTGTCTCATGCCTCGACTCAAGCAGTGTGCTGAATTTAACAGCATTTACTTATTCTTTTATTTATTTTTTTAAGTCTTTGGTAACTGGGTAAGGCCCACTAGGCACAAGTGCTTGTTTTCAGGGGTGACATGGGAGCACTGGGCGGTTAAGTGACTTGTTCAGAGTCCCACAGTATGCAAGTGGAGGTTGTGAGAATCAAACTCAGGTCCGGTCTACTGGATGTACCAAGCTCATTCACACCTCATTCCTCTAACCTCTAGGCTATACTGCCAGCATTATGTTGCAGAGACAGGGTCAGGAAATCATTACTCTGCATGCAGTTGACACTGTTGATGGGGCAGTCTTGAGTCAAAATCTGGTAGCAAAGCTGACTGAATGACTGTCTAAGCTAATGTCTGATGTGTCTCGCACAGCTGGATTAGAAGCAGTTCTAACTGTGTGCATGAATGCATGTATCATGCACTGCAACCTTGATGTATGGTGAATGGTACAATGGGACACATAATTGACTTCCAGTACAATGCACAGAAGACATTTGTAGAGGCACTAGTTGTTAAGTCTGACAACATTGAACAGTCATTACCTATTTCTAGAATGACTGTTAAGTTCCAGATTGTGAAAGACATATATGTGACTAGGAAACAGTTTACTGTGTGTTGCATATGCTATATCCATACACAAGTCACAAGGCTTAAGTTTGGACTCAGCAATGGTCAGCATAGGCACTGGCATCTTTAAAGATGGCATGAGTTATGTTGCGCTTTCATGTGTGTGGACTCTGTCTGGCTTGTATATCATCTGCATAGCACTGCATAAAATCCATGCTGACAGAAGATGCATTGTCAAGAGAACAACAGACTGCATACTGTGTACCAGCCAACATTTCCTCTTATACCACTACTGGTGCATGTAGCAGAGTGCAATGCTACAATCACAGTTTGTGGCATAAAAAAGAGGTACCAGACAGACAGAGCAGCATTGAATTCAGACAGCACAAAGAAGGAATTCACAACACAAAAACATACAAGCTCTCCTCCACAAAAGAAGTCACTTGGTATGACTGTTGACCCAGCATTTGACAACAGCACTGGAGTAAACTGTTATGCAAACTCAACAATGCAAGCACTTCTTCACATGCCTCACTTTGTTGCCACTATCAAATCTTCACATGGCACAACACTGTCCAAGTCATTGAAGAAGGTTGTGAATGACAATGACAAGCATGACAACAGCATACAGATTCTGACACCCTTATGACTTGTATTGGGTGGATATGATGGCCATCAAACATTTGCCAATAACATTCAGCAGGATGTGACTGAGTTTGTGATAGCTATAATTAACAGCTTGGAATCAGATCAAATTTCCATGCAACAGTACTTTACTGTCACCTATGTGACAAAGTACACTTCCCTGTCTTGTCAACATTCACACAGAGGAGTAACAGAAAGCATGCTGTGGATTTCATTATATATTCCACAGGCATGTTCTGTGAAGTTCAGGGAACTGCTCCAGAATGCAGAGTTTGCCTGGAGGTGTACTCAGTGAGGAGGACAGCGTCTCAGTCCATATGATTTAAGACCTCTTCTCAGTGTGTTCTTCTAGTCTTGCAGAGATTTGATGCAAACAGACCATGAGTTGACACACCAATCAGTGATTTAGTAGCTGGAAGAGTACAATTCATGGGAATATGCGTTGATACTCAAGCTGTGATATTCCATCATGGAGCACCTGTATATTCAGGACATTATGTGACATGGCTGAGGTACAGCAATGGCTGGATGGAATGCAATGACTTCATGAGCACTTTTAAACAGAGACTACCTAGAAAACTAAAAGATGCTTATATTCTGGTTCTTAAAAATTACAATGAACTTCACTGTGCAGAAGAGTAGTGGATGGAAATGTGATTTTACTCTGCTTGACACACTCTAGTAGTCATAACAGTGTGCTGTGCAGCCTTTCCTGTACATGTGCAGCTCTTTTCACATTAATCTATGAATAGTAGCAGAAACAGATTAGACACATGCAGATACTTATGATGCCAGCAGTTAATGTAGGTGTTGATGTGATTTTTGATAAGATGCAGCCTAAGTGGGCCTCAATTGGTGCGGGCTGAGTGCACAGTCACATGACATACAACACTTACTTTAGCTATGGAGCAATCATATAAACTGCATATCAACATCTCATGTCTTTGCAGTTCTGTTGTACTAATGTGTAGATTTCTGCATTGCTGTGCTATGTGACATAGAATGTGCTGTGACTGCTGAT
This sequence comes from Neoceratodus forsteri, assembly GCA_016271365.2. Classification (NCBI taxonomy): domain Eukaryota; kingdom Metazoa; phylum Chordata; order Ceratodontiformes; family Ceratodontidae; genus Neoceratodus; species Neoceratodus forsteri. The sequence goes on from CM057449.1 coordinate 1,052,885,172, forward strand.
ACACTATTGTATGTCAATGCACTGTATATTAAGTACTTTGAGAAACATAATCATATTTGGTGGTTTGAGATGTTTCTTGTACATTGTGTACATTATGTACAGGTTTCACATGAGTGGGTTACTGATTCAGGGCATCACTGAACCAACAAGAGCTGAGGCAATTCTTGATCTAGTGCTCACAAATGGGGAGAATGTACAGGAAATAATGGTCAGGGAGCCACTGGGTGGAAATGACCACTGCACAGTGTGGTTCCAGTTGGATATGGATAGGGAAAGCATCCTAAGACCAAAAATTTTAAATTTCAGGAGGGTGGATTTCAGGAAAATGGGTGAAGTGCTAAGGAGCCATCTGGCAGGCATCAGAGCAGATATGGGGTGAAATAAAGGTGGTTCATCATTAAGGAAGGAATACTGGTTGCCACAGATGAGTGTATTAGGCTCAGGAGGCAGAACACAAGGGCCAAAGCACCCAGCTGGTTCAGTTCTGGGGTTGTCCAGGCAGTAAGGAAAAGAGGTTGGCCTATAGAAAATTCAGGAAGACCAAGATAGAGGCGGATAGGGAAAATTACCTAAGGTTGGCTAGTGAGATAAGTAAGAAAGTCAGGCAAGCAAAGGCACAGAAGGAGCTGCAGATAGCTGAAGAATTAAAAAGGGGGAGAAGGCTTTGTTTTCATTATATAAGTGAGAAAAGGGACAAGAAGGAAGGGATTGTTAGGCTTAGGAAAGGGGTGGAGTGGGTGGAGGATAATGGGGGAAAAGCAGAGATACTAAATGAATACTTCTGTTCTGTCTTCACCAGGGAGAAGGATGGACCAGTGCCTTCAGAAGGGAAAAGAGGAACAGTGGGGAAGGGGGACACAGATGTAGTGATATAGGAGGATAGAGTAGGAGAGGGGCTGTTGGCATTAAAGGTGGATAAATTACACAGATGGAGTACATCCAAGGGTAATAAAGGAACTGGCTGAGGAGCTGGCAGAGCCTCTGGCAGACCTATTTAATAGTTCACTAGAGACAGGTATAGTACCACAGGACCGAAGAACAGCACATGTAGTGCTGCTCCACAAAAGTGGTCTCAAGGATGACCCAGGAAATTACAGACCAGTCAGTCTGACCTCCATTATGGGCAAGCTCATGGAGACTGTACTAAAGAAGAGGTTGGTGGAATATCTAGAGGAGCATGGTCTCCAGGATGCGAGGCAGCATGGGTTCATAGAGGAGAGATCATGTCAAACAAATCTGATTGACTTCTTTGACTGTGTCACTAAGACAGTAGACAGGGATGAAACAGTAGACATCCTCTATTTTGATTTCAGCAAGGCCTTTAACTCTTTGCCCCACAACAGGTTGATCAGGAAGTTAGTGGATATCAGAGTTGGGGAAAAGATGGCCCGATGGGTGGAAAACTGATTGAAGGACAGAACTCAGAGGGTGGTTGTGGGGGAGAGTTATCTGGCACCACACAGATAATCAGTGGGGTCCCACAGGGCTCAATGCTGGGGCCAGTGTTGTTCAATGTCTTCATCAATGACACTGGAGTTGGCATTAAGGGCAAAATGTGCCTATTTGTGGATGGCACCAAACTGTGTGGGAGAGTGGACACAGCTGAAGGGATACAGGACCTACAGGAAGATCTGGAAAAGCTGGGGAGGTGGTCCAGGATATGGCAGCTTGGTGTCAATGCCAAGGAATGCAAAGTTATGCATATTGGAGCCAAGAATCCTAGGACAGAGTACTACCTGGATGGAGTCCGAGTATCTGCATCAGAGGAGGAGAAAGACCTGAGAGTGATGATCACTAGTGATCTGAAGCACTCCACACGGTGCAAGAAAGCAGCAGCAAAGGTAAACAAGATGCTGGGATGTATATCTAGGGGGATCAGTACTAGGAGAGAGGAGGTTATACTGCCCTTGTACAGGTCACTGGTAACACCACATGTAGTGTATGGAGTTCAGTACTGGTGCCGACACCTCAAAAAGGACATTAACCTGCTATAGAAGGTCCAGAGGTGGGCTACAAAGATGATAGCCGGTCAGCAAGGCAAGGCATATGAGGAGAGATTGAGGGCACTGAACATGTATTCCCTGGAAGACAGGAGGGAGAGAGAGCGAGAGAGAGAGAGAGAGAGAGAGAGAGAGAGAGAGGAGACATGATTGGGACCTTCAAGTGCTTGAAAGGGATAAATAAGGTTGATAAGGAGAGTCTCTTTAAGCTGAGTGGCAACCATAATATGCAGGGGCATAGTCTTAAGTTGGAGGGTGGGAGGTTTATGAGAGAGGTCAGGAAGCACTTCTTCACAGAGAGGGTGGTGGACACTTGGAATGCGCTGCCAGAAGAGGTAATCTCATTGAAGACAGTGGGCAGCTTTAAGAGAGGCTGGGATAGGCATGGGGGAAGGTAAGGGACATGGTTAGGGAGGATGGGAGGAGTGGGGCGGGAGGGCAGAGACATTAGTTCAAGCTATGGACCCTGCAATATGAGCAGACTTGATAGATCAAATGGCCTTCTTCTGCTGGTTTCTTCATATGTTTGTATATCTGGTGATGCACAAGTGCAGATTGAGATAGAATGCTGCCACTGCAGCTTTAGATGTGTTTGCACACATATTGTTGTGCAATACCTTTTCATCTACAGTAAGGACATATCTAACATTTTATATAATCAGATAGTCTCTCAGTAACACCTGTCTAGTCTTCACTCGAAATAGCATATTTACTACCAACTTTACTTAGTGGTGAGAACAGTACTTAAGTATGGAGGACTATTGCATTGAAGGTTTGTAATAAACAGTTACTGGTTCATATTGTATATGTGTAAAAAGGATACTACATTTGCTAGAACTATGTACACCTCTGTAAACTCTCTACTGTTAATTGTAAAGATTGTAATATTAAACATAATGTAATTGTGACACTTACATAGTTCTTGTATAGCAGTGTGGTTTTTGTTTTTGCTGTAGATACTTTTAACATTGGAGCTTGTTAAGTTTCATACCTGCAGTGATTAAATGGTATGGTTTTCGATGCATTATAGAAAGATTAATGTGTACTTTATTTACTAATCATTTACTATTTTAAAAAACATTTTTAAATGTTACTATTGATGTGTATTTAGATTGTTATACTATCTGATTTCTGTTAATAATTGATATTTTAGTATGAATAATTCTTAGGAAAAATTTTTAAAAATCACATTGCTACTTGCAAATATTTAACTGAATAATTATGTTGTTTGTTTTGTCATTGCCTTAATTTATTTACAAGGTTTATTATATACAATGAGATATTAATTATTTGTTATTTATGAAAGAGCATTATAAATCACACACTCTGCTCGATCTCAGTTCAAGGTATGTTCCTGATTTTTTTGAATCGCCTTTATTAAGGGGTCAGGTGAGGAATTTTTCCAGATGCACTTAACATTAAAATATTACAACACAGTAATGCACTATAACAGCAATCTTGGGATATGTTGCTATTGTGTATGTAGCTTGTTAATTGTTTACTGCATTTGGTTTTTGCCCACACCAGGAACATATAGTTACTCAGTCTCATATCATTTTTGAAAACTTAATATGTACTTCTATGATGAATTACACAGTCATGTTATGAGACTGAGTGAGTTGTCCAATTTGGCCTTCTTTAAAACACAATTGGAATTTAATGATTAATAAATGTTTTAAAAAATGTATTTCTCTGTGTCTGCTGTGCTTCTTGTTTACTGTATATGATTCATATATTGTTCAGGTTTCCAAAGAAGCAGAAATGAATATAATGAAATCTCCATATGTCATAGTGTGATCTCATGGTTGTTCAGATGCTGCACTCCCATCCCTCCAACAAGATATAAGTAGAACACAATGTACAGTATATGTCACATAATCCATATGGCACAGTGAGAGTACAGAGTGCTTCGTATCCTGCAGTCCCATTCCTCCATCGACATACTACAACACACTACATAAGTCACACTACCTATATGTCACAAGTAGAACAGTGCAACATATGGATAGCATGACATGTACATTGTGTTGTATTATTTCAATAGAGGTATGGTAGTGCACAGTCCAAAGGACCCTGTGTTTTCAATGTGACATATGAATATTGCTGCACTATCTTGATGTAGGACTAGGAAGACAGGGTCCCACAGTGACATAATGTATGAACAGTGTGTTCTATGGATTCTGACATTCTATGTTAATATACGGATGGGAGTGCATGGTCCAAAAAGCAGTGCACTCCCAGCCCTACATTGAGGTAATAGAACAGTGTCTATATGTACTGTTGGGAAAACCATTCCTCCATCTAGATACTACAACAATCTGCATAGATCAGGTTTGGAGTGTGGTGTTATTCACCATACAGTCACATCTCTACATGCAGATAGTAGAAGAGTGTACATACCTAACAGCAGAACCACATGATGCTTTACATCCTGCACTTCCATACCTCCATCCACACAGAAGAACAGTATGTGTAAGTCACAGTCACACTGTAGATTGCTTTAGACCCTGCATTCATATCCTTCCACAGATAGACATACTGTATCTATCTCTGTAAATACAGTAGAGTGTGGCCCCTATATTTCAACTCATTAAATTATGAGCAGGTGTAGCAAAATATTATGAAATAATCATAACCAGCCCATATTAAAGAACTTTCATCTAAAATGTTCTACATAGCCTTCTTAACACCTGCCCGCATGTTTGAACAGCATGTGGGTGTAACCCCCCAAGACATTGAGATGGCAGCAGAAGTGATGTAGTTGCTGAAACGTGATGATGGATGCCTCTTGTGGTATGTTTACAGAGTTGTATATTCTTTCTGTTACCTTATGGAATCTGTTTCTGATTGGTGATGTTGCCTTGTACTGTCCACTGCTTGTATGTGTGTAGTGTGTGTGTGTGTGTGTGTGTGTGTGTGTGTGGTTGAGGGTGGAAATTTGGGGTTAGGGTTGAAAACCCTAACATCGAATTTCCTCGCTTTTGTCGCTGTGGAAGTAACCCTAACTATTGCCTTACAGGAGTTTTTTGCAAATAACTTTCTTCCTTTTTGAGGTGTTTAATGAAGTAAATATGCACACAGCTTTTAAAGTATTAATTATAAAAGTGGGAGCCTGGGCCCTCTGCATTCTGCACTGTAATACACCCTAAAAATGTACCGTACATTACTGGTAACCAGTATCCAAACCTTTGTTTTACATATATAGCCATACCTCCTAAGTGATGATTTTTTCAAGTTTGTAAAGCACACCGCGCTGCAACAAGCACAGTTGTTTTCTGTGCTGCATTCCCCATGCCAATACAGTCTCTTCTCTTCCCATGCCAGCCTTCTTGCCACTGTTGACTATCTGGTGGGGGAAACATGAGAGCCATGAAGATCCCTGCTCCTGACACCACAAGCAGAGTTCATGATAACAGCCCCCTGCCCATCCTGTCTTTAGTATAACACTCTACTAAGGTCACAATTTTAGAGTGGTATCTCAGTATAATTTTTAAAAATACTTGATGGTCTAGCGGGAGAGAAAAGAACCTTAAAGCAGTTAGATTAGTTGTCTCTGCCTTCATGTTGTCATTAGAACCAGAGTTCACCACCACATCTTGTCTGCAGGTATGTTTTACTAGCTTTACTGCCTGTCTAAGTGTCTAATTCCCCTGCTGCTGAGTCCCAGTTTCATACTTACAAACAATGCCTGGTGGTCTAGTGAGAAAAAGAGAGAACGCAAAGACATGGTCTAATGAAGACCTCTGCTGCTACTGCCATTGCCAAGCCAATGCTACAGCTGGAATGGGGGGTGAGTTCTGGTTATAGCATTGGCTCGGGAGTGGCAGTAGCAGCAGAGATCTTTATGGGACAGTGTCTTTTGTGCTCCCTGTTTCTGCCACTATACCAGCAGGTATTAAACAAGTATGAAACCAGGGAAGTCAGCAGCAGGGCAATGAGGTACTTAGATAGTAAAGCTAGTAAAGCAGACCTGCAGATGAGATGCAGCAGTGAGCTCTGGTGAGCTTTGATTCCATTGACAGCACACAGGAGGGGACAACTAATCTATCTGCTTTAGGGTTCTTTTCTCTCCCGCTAGACCACCATGTATTTTTGTAACTTACGCTGAAATAACACCATAAAATTGTGAACTTGGTGGCGTGTTACACTAAAGACGGGATGTGGTGAGGGGGGTGTTATCATGAGATACAGTTGCAGCAGCAGGAGCATGGATCTTCATGGCTCTCTGTGTTTCCCCACCAGATCAACAGGTATTTCTTAAATTCTAAATTAGGTGCAGTAGGATTGGGAATTTGGGGCATTTATGTCAGAGAATGGACAGTGACAAGGAGGCTGGCATGGGAGGAGAGGGGGATATGCAGTATGGAAAACAGCTGTATTTATTGCAGTGTGGTGTATTTTACAAACTAAAAAATCATCACTTAAAGTATGTGTTTGTATGAACAATACATATAAGTGAGAATTTGTACCCTTTATAATACATTGACAGTAAAATGAAGTGAGAAACAACACCATCCTTCTGCACGATGGCTGCTGCTACAGCATTTGTTGCTGATTGGCCTCCTCATCATTGGTGTAATTAGCCATTTCTTCATCCCATCTGCAGGTCTGGGTATCCAGTGAACAAGGCAATCAAAATTGGGAGCCAATAAAAATGCCAACTCCATTACAGCACCTGTGTTCACAGCTACCATGCAGGGGGGTGACCAGATACTGGGGTGGGCGAATACCATGACAGGAAATAGCTGGTATATGCCCGTGCACATGCATGGAGGGAGAGGCAGGGGAGGGATGGTATGTGGGAGGGAGTGTGGCAGGCAGCTGCTGAGCTAGTCCACTAGCATGGTGGGCAGGATGGTTGGCTTGGAGATGCAGGGTACAGGGTTCAGGTCTGGCACGGTGCAGGGTTTTTTTTTTGCTGGTATTGGCGTGTATTTTTTTAAGTTTTTCACCCCCCCCAACATGCACCCTGCTGGAGTTGAGAATCTTTAAGTAGGGAGTGCGGGGTGGTGGTGCAGGGGGCACAGCCCCCCGCATTAAAAATGAGACCTATAGGTCTTGGGCACCATTATTGTCATTGCTGTGAGTGTGAAATTGTTTTTTGGTAATGTACACTCACCATAATGGTGATTGCTTTTCCGTGATCACTGTTATGACATGGAACTGCAGGTCTGCAGCAATTTTAGAGAAACTGAAGGAAAGAAGTTTGAACCAGACAAGGCTGTTATTTACATTTTTTAAATGCTATTAAACTGCATTTATTCTAATTAAATAATTGCAGTCTTAGCATTCATGTAAACAGCAGCCTTTCATTTACATGGCTATGAAGCCCGAGTTTAGAAAAGTTGTATCTCAAATTTTGGTTTAGGTATTTTTTAAGAGTCATATGTTTGAGGAACATCTGACAGAAGTCAAGTGTGTTCTGAGCCAGCTGAACAATGCTGGTGCTAATTTATCTTTAACCAAATGACAGTGGCCCATGGATAAGGTAAATTACCTAATGCACTGTATATGGTTGGGCCTGATTGGCTATGCCTTCAGCACTGCTGAATCCAGCAATTCAAACAACTGAGCCACCCAAAAATCTGAATATTTAGTTTCCTAGGGACTTTTTGAGCTACTCATGCCAATTAATCCAGAACTATATTAAGATTTCATACCCACATACAAGGTTACTTAGGAGAGAGAAACCATGGGTGGTGGGAGTTGATCAGAAAGAAATTATGCAGATCCTAAAAGATAGGTTGGGTAAATTCCATGCCTTGCATACCCTTGAAGTATAGTGAGTTTTTCCATGAAATATGGCACACTAACCAGAGTATCAGTGTAGTATTGTATCAGAAACATGATTCAGGCAACTGTGCCAAGGCTATGCTAGCAAACCACTGAGCGATGTGGAAAATAAATTCTTAGACTGTGAAAAAGCACTCACTCTTCTCTACTGTTTGGGAAGTACAAAATTTTATGAACTGCAGTGAAAATTTTGCTATTGAAACCAGTCACCAACCTACTGCATTTCTGGGAAGTCAGGAACTCAGTATGGGTAATATGTTTAGTACAGGATCTTGGCTTGAATGCTGGTGCTTCATGCCTACCTATAGATATAAGATATGCAAAGAAGGAGAAGAATTATATGGCACAAGCCACTAACATGGACAGCAGAAAGGAAAAAGCAAAACTGACTAAATAGTACATCTGCATAGTGATAAACCAGACTTGGATTTGATTCAAATACAGCAGGACGAGAACCATTAGGAATATTTTGCCGATACCTAGATGACCACAGTACAAACAACATAGCAGACAGGGAGGGCCTACAAACTGATACTGAGTTGAACCTCATGTATAATAAGGAGGATAAATTCCAATTTTGGGAAGGTTTACAGGTAAAGATCTATAAAACTTCCCTGTAGCATAGGTGTGTTGTTCTTCTAGGCCATGGAGGAACAATGTTGTAGCATGCTCATGATGCCCCATCTAAAGCCCACTGAAGAAACCAGAGAACATGAGAGATGTTGCAAGAATGAAGGTAGTTTGCATTCCAGGGATGACAGCAGAGTAGGCATGCCCAAGAATTGGGGAGATGGTAAGAGGGATTGGGGGCAAACCAAATGTAGTGATACACCTAGGTGCTAACGATCTAACTGGGGAGGAGTTAGAGGTAGTATAAAGTAGATTCATAGCATTAGGGAGGACCTGCAGGGAGGTAGCAAGATTGCCGGCATTCTCAGAGGTGTCACTAGTACCAAGGGCCAGCACCATCAGAAAGAAAAGGGTAGAAGAATTCAATGTCTGGCTGAGAGGATGGTGCAAATAGGAAGGGTTAATCTTTATTAGGGAGTGTGGAGAGTCCTGGACAAATAAAACATTTTATGTACCAGACAGACTACACTTCAGTAGTGAGGGCTTGAGTATATTCAGGAACAAATGTAGGGGGTACATAACCCATAAACTTAATTTAAACTACTGGGGGGCAGGTGGGCATACAGACCCAATGACTCCAGGAGGAGAAGGCCAACAGACCTCCTCCCATACCAGTACAAGGGGTCTAGATGGTGGAGAAGGAGTGAAGCAGTCAGCAGTGGGAGTGGGGGAGCACACATAGGGGAGGAAGAGGAAGGAAATAAGTGGGGTAAGGGAAGGAGGTTCAGAGTCTAGGTTCTGGATGTTGTCCCTGAATGTGCAAAGTCTTGGATGACCTGCAGGCACTGCTAACAGAATTGGGGATGGACATTGGAGCAGTCACCTAGACTTGGGCCACACCAAACCATGACTGAAACTATCAATCCCAGGATACAAATTATACAGGAGGGATTCATCCCGGGGAAATCATGTCAGACAAACCTTGTGGAGTTCTATGACTGGGTGACGAGTGCCTTGGACCTGGGTAGACCAGTGGATGTCCTCTTTCTAGACTTCAGCAAGGCATTTGACTCTGTTCCTTACGTGGGCCTGTTGGATAAGCTGGGAGAAATGGGGGTAGGGAACCAGATGATCAGATGGATAGGCTATTAGCTCCAGGACTGGACCCAGAGGGTTGTAGTTGGTGGGATAGTCTCATCCCCAAGGAGGGTCATTAGTGGGGTCCCACAGGGATCAGTCCTTGGGCCCCTCCTGTTCAACGCCTATGTCTCTGACATAAGGACAGGTATCAGAAGTGAGATGAGTCTCTTTGCAGATGACTCAAAACTGGGGGCGGTGGTGGATGGGGAGGAGGGGAGGGTGGCCCTACATGGGGATCTGGAGGCTCTGGAAAGATGGTCTAGAAAGTGGAAGCTGAGGTTCAATGTAGGGAAATGCAAGGTACTGCACCTGGGGGCCAGAAACCCGGGCCAAGTGTACACCCTGGGGGGGGGCAAATGCTACAAGTCTCGATGGCTGAGAGGGACCTGGGGGTGGTAGTGGATGTCAAGATGAACAACTCGGAGACTTGTAGGAGGGCAGCAGCCAAGGCTGACAGGATGCTGGGATGCATCGCTAGGGGGATCACCTCCAGAAGGAGGTAAGTGATACTCCCTCTGTATAACTGCTTGGTGAGGCCACACCTCAAGTACTGTGTGCAGTTTTGGAGGTCACACTTAAAGAGGGACATTAAACTCCTGGAAGGTCCAGATGAGGGCAACCAAAATGATTTGGGGCTTGGGGACAGGACCTATGAGGAGAGGCTCAAGAGCTAAATATGTACACATTGGAAGAGAAGGGACCAGAGGGACATGATGAGGTCTTCAGGTACATGAAGGGGTAAATAGGAGGAACAGTCAGGGTGCTTGAAGGAAGGAGAGAGGGCCACTAGAGGCATGGGTAAAAGCTGGAGGGAGAGATTCAGGTGAGAAAGAGGAGGTGCTACTTCACTGAGAGGTGGTGGAGCTATGGAATGTGCTGCCTAGGGGCTGGTGAGGCAGAGATGGTGGTGGGGTTCAAGAGGGTGGGACAGGTACAGGGAAGGTTCTGGAAGCAAAATCCAATGCAGTGAGAATATCTGGAACTGGGAAGGGAGAAGCCAGAGAGGGCGAGGGGGGCAGCAAGGTCAGCTCCCAGGGTGGGGGCTGACCAAATGAGCAGACGCGAAAGACCGTTAGGCCTATTCTGCTGGCATTTTAGTATGTTAGTATGATAGGATGATAGGGAAGGGGGACATGGGTTTACATAAGGGAGTGTATAACATATGAGGGAGGAGTCAGAGGAGGTGAGGGCAGAAGCAAAGTGGGTTCAGTTACTTTCCAACAGATGGAGAAAGGTGAGGTTGGGAGTGGTTTACAGACCATCCAACCAGGAAGAGGAAAGGGACAGGGAATTAACTGAGCTTGCAAACATTGAAAGCTGCAGGGAAGGGAGAGGTGGCAATAGTGGGGGACTTCAACCTGTCCAAGACAGACTGGAGCATACTGACCACAACATACACCAGGAGCCAGGTGATCCCGGAAGCATTGCAGAATCAGTTCCTGACTCAGGGAGTAATGGAACCCACCCAGGAGGGGACAATCCTTGAGCTGGTGCTCACAAATGCTGAACTCATGCAAGATATAATGGTCAAGGGGCCCCTGGGTGGAAGTGATCATCACACAGTGTGGATCAGGTTGGATATGATGAGGGAAAACATCCCCACTAAGACCAAAATCCTGAACTTTAGGAGAGCGGACTTTAGGAAGATGGGTGAATTGTTAAGGAAACACCTTACGGTCATCAGGGCAGATATGGAGGTTGAATAAAAGTGGTCCATTATTAAGGAAGGAATAATGGCTACAACAGAGGAGTGAGTTCGTCTCAGGGAGAAGAACTCAAGGGCCAAAGCACCCAGCTGATTCAGTACTGAAGTTGACCAGGCAGTCAGGGGCAAGAGGTTAGCCTATAGAAAATTCAGGAAAACCAAGAGAGAGGAGGACAGTCAGCCTGGTGGCACTGAGGGTAGAGGCGCTGGATGTCACACCTTGTGCTATGCCGGTGACCCAAGTTTGGGAGTGAGCTCAGGCGCTGGGGGGTCTGCAGGGGTGGGTCGAGGATTGAGCACCAGCTGGGCTGTTCTCCTCCCCAGGGAAGGGTTGGGGATTGCCCAGTGTGCCAGTGGCTCACGGTGGAGACCGTGGGCACTGCATCACATACAGCAGCTCGTACTCAGCGTGGCTGATGCAAGGCAGGGTTGTCATGCGCCGGTGCATCAGGGCATGTGCTACACATTGTGGGGGGGGGGAGTAAGAACCAGAACAAGGAAAAGCCTGGTCTGTGGGGTCTGTGGGTGGGTTAGCGGGCACCACAACAAGGAAAAGCCTGGTCTTTGGGCTAGGCGACGACACCTGCCCCCATGCCCATGGCTGGGTCCATCCTGCCTGACCTTCCAGGTTCCTCTGCCCAGGCCCTCATCCACAGCCAGAGACTATGTGTGCAAGGGTGTTCAAAGAGGAGGGGTGGCCCAACTCTGGAGGGCTTAAGCTGGGGGTGCTAACTGTGGGATGAGGGGGAGGAGAGATGAGGTTCAGGTTGGAGGACTTCAGGCAGGGCAGGAACAGGTAGGATGTCTGAGAGAGGCCCCCTGGACTGTGACCGGAGGGAAAAATAGTTAAAAAAAAAGAGAGAGAGAGGAGGACCAGGAGAATTACCTAAAGATGGTTAGTGAGGCAAGTAAGGTAGTCTGGTGGGATGTGGAGAGAATTAAGAAAGAGGGGAGGCCTATTTCACTATGTAAGTGAGAAAAGGGAAAAGAAGGACAGGATTGTTAGGCTTCAGAAAGGGTATGGGTGGGTTGAGGAGAATGGGAGAAAGCAGAGGTACTAAATTAATTCTTCTGTTCTGTCTTTACCAGGGAGAAAGATGAACCAGTGCCGACAGGGGGGAGAAGAGGAGCAGGTCTGAAGGGGAGCACAGATGTGGTGATAGAGGGGGATAGAGTGAGGAATGGGTTTCTAGCATTGAAGGTAGACAAATCACCAGGCCTAGAAGGAATAGATACTCAAGATTGCTGAGGGAACTGGCAGAGGAGCTTGCAGAGCCACTGGTGGTCCTGTTCAGTAGTTCACTGGAGTCAGGTGTGGTACCATAGCACTGGAGAATGGCACATGTAGTGCTCCATAATAGTGTTCCCAAAGATGACTCAGGGAATTACAGACTGGTCAGTCTGACTTAAATCATGTGTAAACTCATGGAGACCATACTTAAGGAAATGTTGGCAGAGTATCTAAAGGAGCATGGTCTTCAGGATGTAAGGCAGCAAAGGTTTATTGGAGGGAGATTGTGTCAAATGAGTCTGATTGACTTCTTTCATGGGGTCACCAAAACAGTAGTCAGTGGCCAAGTGGTGGACATCCTCTACCTGGATTTCAGCAAGGTCTTTGACTCTGCACCCCACAAGAGGTTGATCAGAAAGTTGGCATATCTCAGTGTTGGGGAGAGGGTGACCAGATGGGTGGAAAATTAGCTGAGGAACAGGACCCAGAAGGTGGTGGGGGGAGAGTTATCTAGCACCATGGAGATCAACAGAGGGGTGTTGTTCATTGTATTCATTAATGACATTGGGGATGGCATTAAGGGAACAATGTTCCTTTTCGCATATGACACTAAACTCTGTGGGAGGGTAGACATGGCCAAAGGGATACAGGACCTAAAGGAGAGTTTGGAAAAACCTGAGAGGTGGACTGGGATTTCACAGCTTGACTTTAATGCCAAGAAATGTAAAGTTATGTACATTGAGCTAAGAATCTCAGGATCTGATTCAGATTGAATTATTTCAAGTATGTATAAAAACACGTTTGTTATATATAAAAAGTCATTATACTAAAAATAGAATAATGGATAGCTCACTGGGTATTAATGGTGAGTAATACCATCAAGAGGTTCTGGACACGTAGGAACCTTGACAAGGAAGCTCGAGAGATTACAGTGTCCAGAACCTCGAGATGATATGACTCACTGGTAATACCCAGTGAGCTATCCTTAATTTTTCTTAATACATGGATGAAAGTTTTTTTCTTGTCTGTGATTGTTTTTTGTGCAGCAAGAACTTTCTGTGTGCTGGCCAAGCACCACAGAGTTTCAGTGCACCCTCCTCCGCTCTCTCCATCACACATACACAGGCCGTGGTTGGAGATTTTTTTTTTTTAGCACAGATCCTACCTTTTCTGTGTTCAGGAAGGTAGGATCATGACCATATATCCCTTTTTGTGACGTAAAGGGAAAACAAAACAGCTTAAATAACCCACAAGAGAAACTATCTCGCGTAGCGAGAAACTGTCCTCCATGTTTTTTTTTTTCTGCCTGCCCACACAGGAAAAGGAGCCAATCAGAAGGCACACTGTGAGATGTGGGCAGAGAGAGAGTGGCGCATGTGCTGTTGACTTTCTCTGGTAATACTGTAGTTCAGGTCCTGAACAATACTATTACAGGACCTGAATGATAGTATTATCACTCTCGAAGTATGGTATTATCACTTCGGGAGTGATAGTATTACAGCAATTTTTTTGTATGCTTTACAAGCATATTAAATTCATGATCCATATATTAAAAGACAGTAATACTCAGTCTAATTACTTCTTAAAAATATTTCATTACAGACATCTGCAACCTTTTATACATCACAAAGTGCTTCAATGGTGTGTGCAAAGAAGTCTACTTCTGCAGACATATTTTTTGCTATAATTAAATAATTAAATATTTAATATATGTCACCTATTATGTAGCGCTTCCAGTTTTTTAAATACAGGGCTAAACACTTTTATTCTAAGATTTTTTTCCAATGAGCAGTCAGAAACCAGGTGTGCAACAGTCAGCTTTTCCATCCCATTACATGGACATGCAGTTAAATTCATTCTCCATCCCAGAAGGGGGTGGTGGGAGGAGAGTTATCTAGTACCAGGGATTTCATCAGTGGGGTCCAGTTATGAATACAGAAGATCTCCACCCAGTGATAAATGATGTCACTCAACTCAAGCTCCTTGAATATACTCTTTATTTTATTTTCAAGAGCCCAATAAATTGATGTCTCTGTTGTTAATGTACGTTTAGGACCAGCCTGTCTCTTCTTCAGAACATGTTGGGCTGCTGCACACCTTGTTAGCACCCTCACATAAAAAATTATGTGTTGTTTCACATCTAAAATCATGCTTTATTTCTGTGGTACGTTCAATCATCTCTCTTGTCTGCCCCTTTTGAAATTACAAATTTTCTCATATACAGCTTTCGCTGATGTGAACTGTGGGTGTCTACATCAGAAGCACAATTCAAAAACACCTGCAATTACTACCACCATTAGACGGAACATCATCTTCTTTACTTTACACTCTGCGTGTCAGTCAACTTGTTGGGCGCTTGAAAATAAAATTAATAGTATGTTCAAGGAGATTGAGTTGAGAGTGACACAATTTATCACTGGCTTGAGATCTTCCATATTTGTTCAAAACTGATTTCAGAATCCAGTTTGGAGGAACTCCCCTGTTTTTGAATTTAAAAGGGAACTTTGGGTAACTGAATCATCTTTTCAGCATTTTAGTTACATCAGTGGTGTCCCACAGGACTCGGTGCTAGGGCCAGTGTTGTTCAGTGTCTTCATTAATGACACTGGGGATGGCATTAAGGGAAAAATTTGCCTTTTTGTGGATGACACCAAGCTCTGTAGGAGGGTGGACATGGCTGAAGGGATACAGAACCTAAAGCAGGACCTGGAAAAACTGTGAGAGGTGGCCCAGTATTTTCCAGCTTGGCTTCAGTGCCAAGAAATGTAAAGTTATGCACATTGGAGCTGAGAATCCAGGGATGGAGTACTACCTGGAAGGGGTCCAGATATCTGCAACAGGGAGGGAGAAGTATCTGGGAGTGATGATCACTGGTAACCTGAAGCACTTCACACAGTGCAGGAAAGCAGCGGCAAGGGCAAATAAGATGTTGGGATGCATAGCCAGGGGATCAGCAGTAGGTGAGAGTTGGTAATACTGCCCATGTACAGGTCACTAGAGAGGCCACATCTAGAGTACAGAGTACAGTACTGGTGCTCACACTTTAAAAAGGACAGTAATCTGCTGGAGACAGTCCAGAGGAAGGCGACAATGATGACTGCGGGTCAGCAGGCTAAGGCATACGAGGAGAGGTTGGAGACCAGGTTGGGGGCCCTGAGCAGGTACTCCCTTGAGGAGAGGAGGGAGAGAGAGGTGACATGATTGAGACCTTCAAGTGCTTGAAAGGGATAAATAAGGTGGAAAAGGAGGGTTTCTATAAGCTAAGTGGTAACCAAAATGCAAGAAGGCACAATTTTGAGTTGGAGGGGGGGAGGTTAGGAAGCACTTCTAGAGAAAATGGTGGCCAGTTGGAATGTGCTGCAGGAAGAGGAGGTCTCATTGGAGATGATGGGCAGCTTCAAGAGAGGCTAGGATAGACATAAGGGGAAGGTAAGGGTCATGGGTGGGGCAGATGGAAAGGATGGGGGGATTGGGGTGACAGGGTCAGTAGCTTAAGCTGCGGACCCTGCAATATGAGCAGATTAGATAGACCAAATGGACTTATTCTGTTGGCTTCTTTGTATGTTCATATGTTCATATACTGGTTTCAGCTTCACAGCAAAGGTGATGGGCAATGTGTAAAACGTCAGGCATGCACAGGAAACTGCAGATGTCCTACAATCCAGAATCCTCTGGACAAGTGGAACATGTGAATCTCACCATAGTGAGCATCCCAAATAAGTATGTCAGTACTTCTGGAAAGGACTGGAATATAAAACATCAAACAAAATGTGAGAGGTTGCACTTAGGAGGGCAGACAAGGCAAACTTGTGGTAATGAGTAGGAAAAAACAAGAAGAGTGCAAAAATGCAAATAAAATCAGAAGACAGTTAAGCATAGTGGTTAAGGACACTGAGCTGAAAACCTGGAGAACTAGGTTTGAATCCCCAGCCACCACTTGCATACTGTGTGAACAAGAGTAAGTCACATAACTAATCTGTGCTCCAGGGATACACCTGGAAACAAGCCTTGGCTTAGTGTGTCTTTTCTGGCCAAACATTGTTAAAAAAAAGTTTATTACAAAAGCATGTGAGTGCTCATACCTTCCCCGAATATAAAACATCCACTTCTTCTAATGGCAACGCAGTACATGCAGCCCCTAGTAAATCAACTGTAATTTTACATTTGAAATGTTGACTGGTACACAGATGGTATGGAAGCACCACTTGTGCTCAACAGACAAATCCCTGATGTCCCGCACAGTGATGGCACTATGCCACCACTGGTATAGTGCTGTCACAAAAGAAGGTGCCTTTTGTGAGGGGTTGCCACTCCCTCCTGCATTTATTTACAATCAACTGCAGGTCAGAGTGGTTCCAAGGATGGGACAGAACACTGAGAGAAGCCACATCAGTGAAAACAGACCATTACAGTGACTGTTGCTGTAAGGGTCTGTTTTTGGGTTTTGCTGTCATGGTGTCACTCTCAAGGGTGCCACTGGATGGGATCACCTCTTCACCTCTTTTATACAACAAGGGGTGAAACACAAGCTGGTAATACCACAGCAAATAAATATGTAGCCAATCAAATATAGCACTTTCAAGAAGTCTGCATTCATGCAAACAAATATTACATACAATAATTATAATTGCTGGTCAGCAATTTTCTCCAGTTTTTCTGTACTGTGACCCTGTCTCACCGACGCTGAGAAACACACACACACACACACACACACACACACACACACAGAATCTCTTTTTCTGTCCTCCAGGTTTTTTCTTTTCTTTTTTGTAGAGGTGTTTATTTAATTCAGCTTGTGTTTTTTTGCTAAACAGTAGAACGTTTAGATTAAGATCATTATCACAATCAGCGCCTACTCTAGTCAGCCAAGTCGGATTTGGAGCCCTTCCCCGGTTCCGGTGGCAGTTCCTGTCTCCCACAGCTGCTGAATGGCAGAATCAAGTGGACACCTTTTTTGTTTTTAATTTTTTAAGTTCTGGACCATGGAGCTCATCAAAAGAAAAAGAAAAGCTACCTAAACTCTCCATCTGGCGGCTCCTTGCTACTCGGGTTAAGGAGCGCCATGTCTGAAAAAAGCGATTAGCCCACCTAGGAGGAGCTGTACAGCCAATGAGAAAACAGCTGTTTCTGAGTGACTTGGCGCTCACTCGCCATTATAACCCATGGGTTATAATGGCAAATTATAACTGGTTCAGACCATTGAGAAAATTGCTGACCAGTTATTATAATAATAATAATAATAATAAGCTTTATTTATGTGGCGCCTTTTCAAAAACCAAGGTGCCTAACAATTGAAAATCAAATCAGACATCAATACACATATAGCATTAAAATAACAGCATACCATCCATCAAAAAAAAATCAATCACTGAATGCCTGGTGCTGCAAAACAGTTTTTAAAGCTTGCTTGAATCCCTCCACAGTTGTGCACTCCCATAACCGATGGGGTAGAGAATTCCAAAGGGTAGGGGCTGCATACATAAATGCTCTCACCCCTGATGATTTCAAACACACCCTTGGAATCTCTAGCAACCCCTAGTCGGCTGACTGGAGCAATCGTCCAGGGCAGTAAGGGACCAGGAGCTGTATCAGGTAATGTGGGCCAAGTCCGTGTAGGGCTTTGAAAGCCAGCAAACTGACTTTAAAGGTAATCCACCACTGTACTGTCAGCCAGTGCAGTTCGTACAGCACCAGTGAAATATGACAGGACATAGCAGATCCCATCACCTGCACCAGCTGCAAGTGGCAGATTTCCACCACAGAAAGCCCTAGGTAAAGGGAGTTGCAATAATCTAAGCACGAGGACACAAAGGCGTGGACCAAAGTAGGAAGGTCACCAGACAGAACCAGATGCTTAATCCTGGTGATATTCCTGAGATGATAAACAGAAGATTTGACAACAGCCGACACCTGCGGATGCAGGGACAGCCCTTCATCAAAAATTACCCCCAGGTTACGCACTCGTTCAGAGGTTGGGAGTGATACGCCACCAAGAAAAAGTCCAGAGGGCGAACCAACCCCCAACCCCACTAGGACCTGGGTCCACAACCAGCACCTCAGTTTTTTCTGAGTTCAACTTCAGCCAGCTGGAATCCATCCATTCCTGGATTTCTTTCAGACAGTTATTAAAGACCGAGAGAGCTCCATCCTGGTCAAGTGCAAAAGAAAGGTAGAGCTGGGTATCATCAGCATAGCAGTGAAACCTCAGCTCATACCATCTTACAATGTCTCAGAGGGGTAGCATATACATCGCAAACAACATGAGTGACAGCACTGAGCCCTGAGGAACCCCACACAACAGAGAAATAGGGTCTGAGGAAAAGACCCCAGACACCACTCTCTGTGTTCTTCCTGTGAGGAACGATGTAAATCACCCAAGAACTGTTCCCGACAGTCCTCAGATGTGCCTCAGGTGACCAAGCAGCACCCCATGGTCCACAGTGTCAAATGCTGATGAAAGATCCAGAAGAACCAAGATGGAGAGGCTCTTCCAATCTCTAGCCATCAGGACATCATTGAGCACCCGAACCAGCGCTGTCTCGGTACTATGTCTCTTTTGAAAACTGGACTGGAGAGGTTCATAGATGTTATGGATGGTCAAATGGTCCTCCAGTTGTGTTGCCACTACTTTCTTGATCACCTTCCCTAAAAAGGGAAGGTTGGAGATTGGTCTGTAGCTTGCATGGCAGTCTGGGTCCAAAGTAGCTTTCTTCAAGAGTGGTGTCACCACCGCCTCTTTCAGGAAGCTAGGAAACTTTCCAGATTCCAAGGAGCACCAAACTATCCACGCTAGGACCAGACCGGTGACATCAATACAACCCAAGATCAGGGAAGTTAGTCCAGGGTCCAATCTACAGCATGTAGGGCACACACCCTGGATGATCCGCATGACATCCATGAACTCTGGTCAGCTGAAGGTACTCCAGGAAGACCAAGGAGCAGTGACCTCATACTGATCTAAAGCAATGCCCATACAGTGTGCCAGTTGGAATACCACCCTGATGTCAGCCACCTTAGTAGCAAAAAATCAAGCAAGTTCATGGCACTCTAATTGCGAAAAGGCTTTCCAGACTTGTAGACAGGCTGGGTTGTACAGTCTGTCCACAGTATGGAAAAGCTGAGCTGGTCGATTCTGAGCTGCCGCAGTCTCCCCGGACAGGAATTCTGCCTTCTTATGGGTGTTTGCAGATTGATAGACTTGATAATGGTCTATCAATCTAAGGTGGTTGGTATCAAGGGTGGAATTCCGCCAGCAACACTCTAACCTTCGTCCTAGTCTCCGCATCTCCCTCAAAGTCCCATCAAACCATAGGGATCAAAGGCGAAGGGAGAGAGGATGAATGCAGACTGGAGCAATGGAATCCAGAGCTGCCGAAACAGCCGAATTATAGGCCGTCACGAGGGTCTCAGGCTCATTGCTTGCCACCAAGAGGGACGAGAGGTCAAGCACCACTGCTAGGCTGTGAGAACGTATATCTCGTAATGGACGGTACCTAACCATCTCCACAGGGGTAGGCCTATGAAGGGGGGGTGCTAAAACTAAACCCCACGGTGTAGTGATCAGACCACCCAACTGGTTCCACCCCCCAAGCCAAAGGCTTCGATCCCTAGGAGGAAGACTAAGTCAAGGGAGTGTCAGTGTTTATGAGTAGCAGTGGTAACTACCTGTGTGAGGCCCAGAGATGTCATCAACTGGAGGAAGTGTTGACCAAATTGCGAAAGTTTGTCATTGACCCAGGCTTTGAAGTCACCCAGAACCATCAGTCTGGGCGACTCAAATGCCATGTCAATGACGAAGTCAGCCACTTCCTGAAGGAATCGCTTCCCATCACCGGGTGGACAGTAGATGAGGGTGATCTGATAACCTACACCTGCTACTACGCACACTCAAATGACTCAGTCTCCTCAACTAGTACACTCGTGAGGTTAAGTTTGGTCTTGAAATAGGCCGCCCCCCTGTAGTCCAATCTCGGGCGGTGTATCATCGAGTACCCGGCTGGAGTTAGAGCATCCAAAATGGGGCCAGAGTTTTCATTCAGCCAGGTCTCAGTGATGCATGCCAGGTCCACTGTTTCAACAAGATCTGCAATAATTGCAGTCTTGTTTTTAATGGACCTGGCTTTGCATAACACTGCCCAAGTTGGACTAACCTCTCAGGCCACCCGAACCACCTGCCCACCACAATCGGTAGTGCCCTTGGGTATGGAAACCAGACATGGAGGACCACATTCTGGGTTCCATTTCACCCCAGGGCATCTCCTGGATCATACCACCCCAATACAATGGCCCCCCTCATTCACCCTCCACTGTTCGCAGCCCCCCGCCCCTTCCATCTCCTATGCACAATACCCAGTGCTCTACAGTGCTGGTAAGTTATAAACTGAAGAGGAGGAGTGAAAAAAGGGCGGAGGGCATGGAGAGCAGAGGGTGAGTAGTACACAACTGTGGGGGCAGGCATCCAATACTTTCAACGAGAACCAAAAGTAAACAAAATCTTCCTTAAAACCAAATAAATACCCTCAAAACCCAACCCTTGACCAAAACAATATTATACTAAAAATCTATAGAATAAACAACCAGAAAATGTATAAAATCAAAATAATAAACAAAACAAACAAAATTGGTAAATAAAATGTTAAAACAAACCCCGAACTACACAACTAAAGTAAATTAAAACCCCTATTCCCATCGCTACCCCCAAATAACCACCCACCCAATTAACAAAAAACAATTTTAACATGTTTGTAGTACAGAAATTACAGTCTCCAGTTGCAGTCCTGAATTATTTCCCCTCTCACAGTGCTCTCACCACTGCAAGATAAG
This sequence comes from Neoceratodus forsteri, assembly GCA_016271365.2. Lineage (NCBI taxonomy): Eukaryota > Metazoa > Chordata > Ceratodontiformes > Ceratodontidae > Neoceratodus > Neoceratodus forsteri. Next base: position 1,052,906,434 of record CM057449.1, read on the forward strand.
GCTTTCAGTACTCTTCGGCCCCCTCTCACAGGGCTGAATTGTAAAGGTTCTCAGTATTTAATAATTAAAAGGAAAGTGCTCAAGATATTATGTCCGGACTAAAGTGCATAACAAACAACATTTGAAAAAAAAGAAATTGTACTTCACTAGATTATGCAGGAGTTCAAGTAAGCACTAATCCAAATATAGCGGTTACCAGACTCCTCTCAACAGCTGTTAGACCTCCTTCGACCTTTATATGGGGGCACCTTGTTCAAGCTTCCCTGGGGCCTCTCTTCCATGGATCAGGCTCCCCCAGACCATTCACCTCGGTGGCCCAAGATCGACCCACCCTCTGGTGGGACCCTTGTTCCACCTAAGGGAAGCAAATCCGCTTCACCACCCTCCGGTAGGTATAGCGGCTATCCCTCTGTCTGGGCTGAGGGTCCTAATCCCTCTTCAAAAATTCCAAGAAAGCTCTCCGATAGATCTCACTACATGCGTCCCTTCAGAAAGCTTTCTCCCAGCTGGTCCCATTCGGAAAAGATGCCAATGTTTTTCCTTTTGCTTGGTCCGACTGGGCTCTCACCCAAGCTAGAAACTGCTACTGGATGCAATGTTCCTCCACTCGTCTCTCCTTCATGACAGCCCCAGCAATCAAGCCTTCAACGCTATATCCTTCACACGATCCTCTGGATATAGTCCCGCTCCACTCCACCTTCAACACTACTCCTTTTGACCACTGCCAAATCTGGGAAGTATTTTCCTCTTGCTGATCTGAGTTAGAGTCCTGCTGTTTCATTCTCTGTTTGCAAAGACAATGTATATAGACAAATGTGTCTTAGGTTCTATGGCCTATAATGACAGAAAAGCAACCCCCAAAGAATGCCAAATTGGAAACAAGCTACTGTATTCTACTTCATTTATAGCAGAAATAAGACCACACATAAGACATTTCTACAGACTTGGAGTGAACCTTATGTAATCTGAGACAAAGTGCCACCTATTGCTTACCAAAGTGAGATTAAAAAGAAGGCCATTGGTGAAACTGTACTTAAGTGGGTACATATCAATCAACTGAAACCATACTATACACACATCTCAATAATTCAATATAACAGATGAACGTTCAACAGGTGCTCCTTAGATATCTACCTCAATCCCACAGTAAGGATCCAAAGAGTGATACTTAAGACAAGGACTGATGTTGTAACAGAGTTTATGAACTTTTGTCTCTGAAGATGTTTAAAAATGAAAAGGACTGCCAATGTGTGCTCAAATAAGACAGACAGCAGTGCTAAAAGGGCATGTATATGCAATGTTTACTCTCATAGCAACTACATAGCACCCTGCTATACAATGGTGCCAGCCAGTATGCAATACAGTAATGTTGGAGTATACTGAAGGGAACAGTATAATTCAATGGCAATTAACCTTGTTTGTCATGCAGTATTTAAGCAATGTGACATGACGGTGTGTGTTGTAGTGGGATAACGGCATATTTCGGGGTTGTTGTGAGGCATGAGGCTTCACTAAGTGCCTTCAACCACCCGAGATGTGCCATTATCCCAACACAAAATACATCCTGGAGTGTCTTATTGCAGTTATAAAATGGGTCAAGATTTGTTTTTGTTTTTGGGGGGTGAAAAATGCAAAAATATAAAAAAGAAACATTTTATGACTTGTTTTTTAAACATCCATCCACCACAGCAAAATAGTCCCAGCACATCCCAGCATTGACATGTCACCTCAGGTTCAAATATACACAACAAAATACATTTAATTAGTCCTTAAACTCTCTATTTCCCCAAACCCACCTGCATTTACCTGTTTCCCCACCTTTCTTTCTTATTCTTCATACTATCCTTCCCTTTTCCCCACTGTGTTGTTTTTCTGTCTTTCCTACATTCAAGAGATGGAATGTTTTTTATGGATGGAATACAAGAATTCTGATCACTGCTCAGTTCTACTGGCAGAATGTTCACCCCCACAGTCACACAACTGAAGGCAGCAGATGGAACCAGGGATTTTATTTTATCTTTAGAAAATGGTCTTGAAAGATAAAGCATGCTGATTGGCTAAAAGCCATGTTCAGCATGCATTTATTTTTCAATAGAGCCCGCTAAATAATAAGTGCCAATTCGGGGTGCCACATTACTCAGTCTATTATTGGGCACCCCGAATTTTCAAACCATCTGATCGCCATTTTTATCTCCCGCTTAGCAGGAGACTGATAGGTGCAGCCCCCCCCCCCCCTCGAGAACTCCCCTCCGCATCACACCACGGAGTCAAACCATGACTTTAAAAAATACATTCTTAAGAAAACGTAAGCTTTTGTGTCACAACACACTGTTATCCCCATACAGACAGAAGTACTTGCAACGGCTCCCGCTTCCACAAAAGCCGGCCGATGAAATACTTCCAGCAAGCTGGCAACAGGTCTCGGTGTCGGGAGTCGAGCCAATCGCAAAATGGTAGAGGTAACCAACTGAAGCACCCTATTTCATCACTACAGATCAAAAATACTGGCATCTACCTGTTTTGGATGTTCTTAATTTATTTCATCTCTGCCACGGTCCACCACTCTTGGTAATGCAGTTCTCTCACAAAATGAAAGACAGCGACCCACAAATGGTCCCAACCATACCTCTATGCTTCCTGCATCAACCCCATTAGGCAGTGCTGCTCACACACAGAAGGACACAAGCAGGTTTAAAATAAACTTACCGAGCCACAAGGCTCTCTTAGTAAACAAACCCCCATCGGTACTCGCGCACCTTTTAACTGTATTCAACCACTTTTGTTTTGTAAACTACCGAGTCTCCACTGGGACAAAAGTCCTTTGCTCCCAAAGAAACACACATAATTCCTAAGCAGGCGGAGGAACTATTTTATTACAAAACTAATTTCAAACTAATTATTTTATTACAAATGTTTTATTAAAATTATTTTTTTAGTGCCCATTTTCTAAGTGCAGTAATACCCTCCAGGGTGGGCTTTATTGAGAAATACTGGACCTTCCAGAGCCTATAAGGCCCTCTGCCTGCCGTGTCGGGCCTCATTACACCCCTGGGTAGTCCAGTATTTCCCAATAAAGCCCACCCTGTTGGGTATTATTGCTTATGTAGCACGTTAAACTGCAGAGATTTCCCTAGTAAGCAGGTGAGGATAGGAGGGGGATTTTTCATGGTCAGCAAAGAAACACCAGAAATTAAAATTGTAAGTACAGTAGTGTTTCATTTTTTACATTTGTGTATGTGTGTGTGTAAGAAGAGAATTGTGAGGGTAAATAACATTTTAATTATTTTATTTTTTAAATTTGAGGCAGTTTTATTTTTAAGGCCTAGCTGAAGGTTTTTACTGAGTATAGATTACAGCCACGTTTGTGATGGCAATCAAGGATGAGTGTAATACTGATTTTAGTGTAAAGAGTCTGCTAGATCTTTATCCAGTGCTGTGGTGCTGAGATGACAGCACTGGTGAAGATGACTCTCAGTCAATCAGGTTTCATTATTTTTTAAATCCATGTTGTAATTTGTGACATGTCACTTACTGCAAGTTATTGCATTGCATCGTAGTTGGCTCTGCAATATATGATGTTATATTTATATGCTACCTCAGAATGTTAAAAGGAACATGGCCATTATATGGCCACTGTCCATATGAGAAAAACTTTGTTTAAAAACAAATAGGGACATATTGTACACACCTGTGTGAGGAAGTAAACAATTAATCTCCAAGGACAGAATTCACAGAAATAAGACTGAAATAAAGGCTAGACCATGGCTAAGATACAGCCTTGTATCTGTAGTCTTTTGTACCAATGAATCTTTCAGATAAGAGACTATAACTTGAAATAAGATGGAAAAGAATGCTGGACTATGGATCAGATACAGCCGTGTACCTGCAGCATTCTGTATCAATAGTTCCATCAAATAAAATGATATAAGGCTTGAGTTCAATTGACACTGGTGTGCCTCTATACCTAAAAGTGTGTCCAGTGGTGTGAAGTGAACCATCTTTAAAGAGTTACTGTCAACCTGTATTTAAGTGTGCTGATTCAAAGCTTTGATTTTATCTCATAAATTAAAATGTTTGACTAAACAAATTTTTGCTGTTTGTGTTGTTTTTTTTTTATGACAATAAGCAGGTAGAGCATGGTCTCTAACCTTTGTTTATCATGTTTGAAGCTCTCCGATTCTCAAAGTCATTTTCCATGGTGCCTTAGCAGACAGTGCCAATGAGCACACAAGAGTGGACTGATGATGCATCATCCACTGTCATATCCAAGCTCATATGGACGCAGCTTTATTGATGTGCACTCGCACTGTCAAGTGGCACTCTCACTGTCTTCAATCAAGCAGACTGAGCGGGAAGAAATAATGTTTTCATCTGAAGTAGATTACAGTCAACCTGTTGTACAGATTTTTCAATTAAAAATCCATCAAGGTTTACATTTGATGTTATCTTTCTCTTTGTCTGTCATTCTTTTACTAGAAAGCTAGAATTGCTGACAAGTTACCATTTGCAAGTCTATCATTTTGTCTGAGTGAGTGACACTGCTCATACTGTCATGCTGCTACAGTATCGTAGAAGTAAGTTACATAAGCTAAGACAAGTATCCTTATTTGCAATGTTTTTCTGTGATTTTCAACCCAGCATGAATCTCCTTATATTCTTCTACCCACCATCATCAGAACTGAGGCAGCCATACTCGCTCTCTTATTTTATGGATAGTGTTCATTTTACCATAGTCTCACAGTTATGATAAGATAATAATCAGATAAAACATCAATCTGCATGAAAATGCTTGTATGAATATAATTAATCATAGAAAATATGTTCACATGGGGCTGGCCTGCCAGTCCAGTGGTAGCACTACCACTTGTGTCGCCAGTAACCCTGGTTCGGTAGTGACCTGGGTTGCTGGAGGGCCGTCTGGGGGGAGAAGGATTGAGCACTTATTGGGCCACTCTCCTTCTCCAGGGAGGGTGGGTTGCAGTCCTTTCTGCTATGCCACCACCTGGGTGTCCACAGGTGGTGTTGAAGTCTAGGATGCAGTGGGAGGGAGAAGACATCGGCCATTTGTCATTACAGCATAGGGATATCATACATTAGCATACCATTATGTGCTTATTAAGTATACATCTCTTTAGATATGACATTTTTACTACAAAACATATCTGCAATGAGTCAAGACAAGCATGGCATCTTTCCTCACGAGTGTTACCCAGTCCACTTCAAATTCTTTGTCCAGCACATCAACCTATCCTTTGACCCTGACTAGTAGTGCATAATGGTAATGGATATAAAGCAGACTGTGCCAAATTTCTAGCATCTGATGACTTTGGGTGAATATGTAGGCCAAGTCTATGATAACACCTCGCTCTTCCTCTGCCATTACCTCTACCTCTTCTAAATTTATTATGTCCATGTGCACATGTTTGGATAAAATTAATATTTAGGAGTACTCAATATAAAGAAAAGGCAAACCAAAAATAAATGAATAAACAAAAATAAAAGAGAATGAAATTAATTGTATATGTGCAATTAGCATACATGTAGAAACTTCAGTTATCTATTTCAGAGCCATTTCGGTAATGTGACATACATTATTTCATGGAAATCTCAAAACAGATGGTAACTCACCATGGAGAATGCAGAGTGATTTGCATTAAGTTAATAAGGCCTTGTATGGATGTCTTTTATTGAGTAACAGACATCTATCATGAAATATAGTCATACAAAACTGATCATTTCCACCTCGCAGATTTGAACAGCAAGTGTATTTCCATTTAGCTCCCCAGCACCAATCACACAACTTCCAAATGTTATCACACAGTCAGTAAAAAGGAAAATAGTCATAATAATATGCCCCACATCCAAGTGTGGGGCTGGTCACAATGTACACTTTGTGTGCATAAACATTCTGATTTACTTTCTGTAGTAGTAACAGGAAATGTCTATCTAGAAGTATGCAAAGTTAGTTTGATGAAATCTACTATACTACAAGCAGAAAGGAAATCAAAATATTTTTGCACACAAAGTGCACATTGAGACCCACCCCACACTTGGGTGCGGGCCCTTTGTGATGACTGTTTCAATTTAATGTATATTTGTATATGAATGGATACATAATGACATAGGCAGTGATAGTAGAAAGGTTAAAATTGTTTCTCTAACTACATCATGTTCATTAATAAATAATGACAAGCACATTCTAAATGTGAAATTATTATTGCTGAGACCCCAATTTGACCATGATCATCTGTAGAGTAGAGGCAGTAGCAGTCTTAGTTTGGCTAAGACTTAGTTTGGCTAAGCAGATTTACTGTGTGGTGGTGTTTTTATTTTTTACTCACAGGGATTGCTACTGTTTGTTGCTAACATTTCATTGCTTTATTTTTTCTCTGATTCAAATTGTTGTTGCTGGTATACCTTCTTCTGCATTATTACAAGGTGTGCCTACAGGTGTGTGCTAACAGATTACTGCTGTAATCTTCTGATTCAAATTGTCTTTTGCAAGGTATATCTTCTGTTACTGCTTTATTTTTCTCTGGAGCAAAGTGTTTCTTACAGGGTATATCTTCTCTGAAATTATTACAGGTGGTGCTTTACAGGTTTTACAGTTTTATCTAACATTAGGATAAGCTTTCAGGGTTACTGCATTTGTTGTTGACTGATTGTTTCTGCTCTTACCTCCTTGTTCTTTCGTCCGTGGTTCTTCTTTTTTGGCAGGGGAACAAGTTAAACAAAGCACAATTAAACCATTACTTGCATTTTTTTTTCCTTCTAATTACTCTGACTAGGTTACAAACCCAGCAACTTATTTGGAATGGATTTCATTAACTGCAGGTACTGTGGAACAATTTTCAGAAGGACAGTCTTACAGGATTTAGGACACTGTCCTACATGCTGGGCCTTTGGAGATCTTAGGTCTCAGCTCCGGGCAGCATGGGCAGAGATTGCGCCTCAAATTTCATATTGAAGAGGAAATACATTATAAGAACCACCGCCATTTCCCCAGCATCCAACAGAAAAACCTCGACCGCAGAGGGTAGTTGGTCCAGGAGGTTGGCAGGTGGTTAGGAGGAGCAAATCAGGTGCCCCATCACTCTCTGCTCTCCAACACATTACCTCCAAAACCATATAAACACTACAAACAGGTATCTGCCTCTATCTCTGAAATCAAATAAAGAGGCAGAAGACACTGCAGAGCAGGACACTGCGGCACAGGAGCTAGCACAACAATACTCACCCAAATCAGGAACCAAAACTAAACAAGCAGAAAGAAAATCCAAAAAACTTCTGATCATAGGAGACTCCATGATTCGGGGAGTTGATACCCATCTCCAGCCAGGGGTGATGGTCAGATGTCTCCCAGGTACATCAGCATGGAGAGACACTGACCGCATTGCTAAAATTGTTCACAAAGCAGGAGAAAATTGATGTCCTAGTACACATAGGGACTATCGATCTCACCAGCCGGTCAGTTGTGGAGACCAAGGAACACCTGACTAGGCTGGGTGACAAACTATCATCTATTTCGTCCGGCATCTCCTTCTCTGAGATCCTGCCAGTCTGGGAGAAGGGAGCAGATGGACGGAAGGTCAGAGAAGGGGAGATAGGGAGCTAAACACGTGGCTCAAGGACTGGTGCCAGGAAAAAGGACACAGATTTGTAGGGAACTGGCAACAGTTCTGGGAGCGAAAGTTCTTTAAATTTGATGGACTGCATCTGACTAAAGAGGGAGTCAGTGCATTGGGGCAGAAGTTTGGCCGTCTTTGCAGAATATTTAACTAGCAAATGGGGAGAGGGTGCAGCACCCCATACGTCGAATGGGAAGAACACCCCTCCCCTCAGCTAGTGGTCAAACAGGAATTCAGCGTGTTTGCCATTCATTTGCATCACCAGGTAAGAAAAAGGTTTGTCTCCCATACGATGCACAGGGTAATGCCAAACTTCACCCAACAACTAACACACCAAAATCTGGCCAATGGAAAATCATGTACACAATGCTCACAGCCTGGGAAATAAGATCCCAGACCTGCAGGCAATAATGTCAGAGGCTAAACTGGACATAGTAGCAATTAGTGAGACGTGGTTTACCAGTAACCACACTTGGGAGACTTCAGTACCTGGATATGTATTGTTCAGAAGAGACCGAGGTGCAAAAAGGGGGGGAGGGGTGGCCCTGTATGTTAATGAAAATATCAAAGCTACAGAAATTCAGAATACACATAAGGAGCCAGAAGAACTGTGGGTCACCCTGGAAACAGGTAATGGGACAGCCATAAGAACTGGGTTGTCTACAGGCCCCAGACCAGAGGGAGGACATAGACACATTACTGTTAGAAGATATACAAAACATGACAGCTAAAGGAGAGTTCTGATAATGGAGACTTCAACATGCCAGATACAGATTGGTCAATACCAGCAGGAACATCTGCCAGAACTAGACTCATAGTGGATTCCTGCAGGAGGGCCTCAAACAACTGGTACAGCAACCCACAGAGACAGGGCTATCCTAGATCTAGTACTGACTAACAAAGAAGGATCACAGATCTCCAGGTAGAAGGTCACCTGGGGGCCAGTGACCATCACATGGTATGGTTCAATTTGACTACTACATCTAAACCATCCCATTCCAAGGCAAAAATATGGGACTTCAGAGGAGCTGACTTTGATAAGATGGCCAACAGAGTTAAGCTAGCCCTGGCAAAAAGAAACACAGGTGAGGAGGCAGGCAAAGTGGGCAAGCATTAAGGATACAATACTTGAAGCAACATCCCATTGTGTTAGACAGAAAAGGAAGTGCAAAGAAGAAGGAAACCACTTTGTTCTCAAATATAGTAGCAGAAAAGGTCAGAGCCAAAAGGCTGGCCTTCAGAAAATATAAGGGAACACAGCGGGATGAAGATAGGGAGGCATACCAAACTGCCCTAAGGGAAGCAGGTAAGGCAGTAAGGCAGGCAAAGTCCCAAACTGAGGAAACACTAGCACGAACAGTAAAAGAAGGTGACAAGACTTCTATAGATACATTAGTGAAAGGAGAAAGTCCAGAGGGGGTATTGCTGCTTAATGGAGAAAAGGAGCATGTGAGGAGGAGGACCCTGTAAAGGCATCTATCCTAAATAGATACTTTTGCTCAGTATTTACTGAAGAGAAGGTAGGGCAGGGCCCACAGCTCAGCATCATGGACACAGGGGGAGGGAGGTGAGCACTACCCTTCACAAAAGAAAGGGTCCTACAAGAGCTTGCTAAGCTCAGGGTGGATAAGGCAATGGGACCTGATGGCATACATCCCAGGGTACTTAAGGAGCTAAAGGAGGAACTAGCAGAGCCATTAGCAGAATTGTTTAGTGAGTCTCTGAGCACAGGAGAGGTCCCAGAAGACTGGAGAAAGGCTCATGTGATCCCACTCCACAAGAGTGGTAGCAGGGAGGAGGCGGGGAACTACAGACGGTCAGTCTTACCTCAGTAGTGGGCAAGATTATGGGGCACTCAAGGAAAGGATAGTGCAACACCTGAATCCATAGGGCACAGGATCCAAGACAGCATGGGTTTACAAAGGAAGGTCCTGTCAAACTAATCTCATAGATTTCTTTGACTGGGTAACCAGAGTGGTGGACCAAGGGGAGCAGTTGATGTCGCCTACCTTGACTTCAGCAAAGCTTTTGACACTGTTCCACATAGAAGATTGATAAATAAGCTAGGTAGGCTCGGGGTGGGTCAGAAGTTGGTCAACTGGGTGGCAAACTGGTTGACTGGCAGAAAACAGAGAGTGGTGGTAAATGGTATACAGTCAGAAGAGATGCAAGTCACAAGTGGGTACCTCAGGGATCAGTCCTGGGGCCAGTCCTATTCAACATCTTCATTAGTGACCCCTGAGATGGACTAGAGGTAAGGCTTGTCTGTTTGCAGATGACACCAAGATCTGCAACAGAGTAGATGATCCAGATGGGGTGGCAGAATGAGAAGAGATCTGGATAAACTAGCAGAATGGTCAGAAGAGTGGCAACTGGATTTAATGCAAAGAAGTGCAAAATCATGCACATAGGGAAGAGAAACCCTGAGCCACTTATAGGCTGGGAGGAGTGCTAGCAGTCACAAAGGAAGAAAGAGACTTGGGCATCATCATCACTGATGACCTAAAATCATCCAAGCAGACCTCTAAAGCAGTAGGTAAGGCTAGGGGGTGTTAGGGTGTATTAGTAGGGGTATCACAAGTCGTAAGAGGGAGGTAATAATCCTCTGTACAAGACATTGGTTAGCCTCATCTGAGTACTGGCGCAGCAGTAATGGAGGCCACACCTTCACAAGGACATTAATCAAATTGAGGCAGTCCAGAGAAGGGCAACTAAAATGGTGCAGGGACTGCATCAGAAGACATATAAGGACAGATTAACGGAGCTCAATATGTATACCCTTGAGCAAAGGAGGGAGAGGTGATATGATCGAGACATTTAAACACCTTAAGGGCATAAACAAGGTGAAAGAGTCTAACATGTTTAAATATATAGAAAAATAGCAGGACAAGAGGACACAGCATGAGATTAGAGGGAGGCCGATTAAGGGGAATGTGAGGAAATTCTTTTCACAGAAAGGGTGGTAGATGCATGGAATGGCTTACCACAAGAAGTGGTGGCTATGAATACAGTGCAGGGCTTCAAACAGGCATGGGATAGGCATAAGGGAGCAATACAAATGACTATGAATAGATAGGTCACTGACAGAGCAAAGGCCGATGGTACATTTATAAGGTAGAAAAAGAAATGGGCAGACTGGATGGGCCTTGCGGTCCTTATCTGCCGTCAACGTCAACTTCTATGTTAGTCTGATTATCTTTCACCATAGAGACTGAGCCATCCTCAGGCACATATCAGTTACCATTAAGTAAAATGAATCTGAGAAACTACATGCACTACTTACTATTTTAGAGGAAAGAAAGTGGGATTTGCACATTGTTATTTAAAATATCCATCATACTGAACTTAGATAGGAATATGGTAGTGCAATATGTATGTACAGCAACAAAGTAGAGTGCCACATTAACAATTATATGCACGAATTACTCGAGTGCTGCCAAGCTAAACAAAAGGGAAGTTATGATACTGGCACATGTCATCAATGGCATTCAGTTATGTCAAGATGCATTTCATACTGGAGCATCTCCATATATATTTTCACTATGACATGCATCAATCTTGTAGACTGGGATGCTGGTTTCATGCAGTGGGGCCTCAATGACAACTAGTGATGAAAAGTGGATGGTAACATATGGAGAGACTGAAGGCATTTCATGGCAAGTTAAATTTGCATATTTTACCTAGGTGTTGCACTTCTGAGTTCCTTATTAGCCAGCAAATTCACACTACATAAATACAGTTTTCTGGATCACATTAAAACACAATGGACATAGACACCTCCTTGCCTTGATTACTAATAGTGGGAATTATATCCTCATAATCAAACAAATTTCAGGGAACACAGAGGACAAAAAAAATATCCAACAACAGATATGGATATTTAATCAAATATAATTCTACTCATCAGCCTCTCCTGTATTGTATGCAGATATTCAGAACTATATCATATAGCCATCAGTTACATATCATCTAAACACCACCATTGTAAACAACAAAAAATAAAACCTCCTGCCACTTCTCCCTTTGAGTCACCTCTGCTTCTCTCCCTGCCTATGTCCAGACTGGATAGTGACCTGTATAATACCCCAGTTGATGAATAGCCACCCAATGGGAAACCCATTGCTGCAGAATGACATAAAAAACAGATATAAAATAATAGATTATCACTCCTTTGTCTTGATATTAGAGTGCCTGAAACCTAAGTGGATTCTGTCAGTTTGTTTCTTTTTGACAGGACAGAATTATACTGGGAGTCACACAACTGTTTGAGTTAAAATCAGTCCCATGATGCATCCATGTGGATTTTCAACACAGGACAACTCTACAAAGTTTATATTTTGCAGTACCGGCATATGATGAGGCAATGATGAAGCCTCACGCTCTCGCCTCACCCAAACACCAACTAAATCCCAATGTTTTTAAAAACAGCTTGGCTAGCATATTGATTTTGTTAGATTTAATTTCAATCTAATGAAATCTAAAAACATCTTTTGTTAAAACATTATTTTTTTGACTGTGAGACTGTGATAAAATGAACACCATAAAGACAGAGTGCAAGTGAGTCAGCAACTGAGGCAAGGAGAGAGAGTAGAAAGAGGAAGGAGGTAGCAGCTAGAACTTTACTACTCTACTATGGGGACTAAAGAACTAGAACTCTATTACTGGGACCTTCAATTAGGGTACAAAGCAAACAAAAAAACAACAGTTAGTGTGCTTGTCTGAGTTGGGGGAAGGGAACTGTTATCTATGCAGTTAGCTGGGTGAAGAGGAGAGGTGTAAATTGGGGGTGTGGCTTAGGCAGCAGAAAGCCAGGTGTCTGCATTTAAAACTTCCCTAGTTAACTTTTGGCAGAGAGCAACAAGAGGAAGGAGGCAGCTACTAAAACTTTTCTACTCTACTACTGGAACTATATAGCCCTCATTCCCTCCCTTTCACTCCCCACCCGTAGCTAGTTCCACCTTTATAGGCACTGGATTTGACCAACAACAGGAACTTACTGTTTGGGAGCATGAAAGGAGTGATCACAGAGGCACATAAGACTCACCATCCTAAAAGGAAAAGAATAACTCCCCTTCACCCCCTAACTGCTGGAAGTCTGATTCTGAGCAAGTAAGAAGGAGACTACTGAGGAATACAGGAACTTCCTGTCCTAGAACAGGAAGTGCAGGAGCTGTAAGGGAATGGAGAAAGTAGGACAGTAGGGAGAAAAAAACAACAAAAAGTAAACAGAGAGAGGAAAGAGTAAGCATACAAAGCAACAGTCAAGGGGCCACTAATAAGACATGATGGGAGTGGTGCAGTGCAGTGGTTGTGGAGCAGCAGTCTTCTGGGAGATGTTTTGGAGGATACAGTGTTGTTCCATCTGCAGGCACCTCTCTGCGCTAATGGAGAAGGTGCTCGTCTCCAGGCTGAGTATGCCAGGATTTGGGGGACCTCCTCTCCCACTCAAGGACCACTGGTGCTGCCGCTGCCTCAGAGTTTGCCAAGAAAGATGAGCGGTTGGACCATGGTGGACTCAGGGAGGGTGAGGGTGGTGGAATAGAGGTACATCCCTCCAGTTGTACCTCTCCACAATTCATACACCATTCTGGCAGAGGGTGGTTCCTCTATGGTGGCACCTGCAGTGGAGACCAAGGAGGATGCAGGGAACCTCCACAAAGGAGACCCACAGGAGGGTGGCATGGGACCCCACAGGGGAAAGAAACAACTCCTGGTGGGGGACTCAATTGTTAAGGGGGTAGAACTGGGGGATGGAGGGGAGAGGGAGGGAGGTAAGGTGCCTGCTTAGCACCATGGCTTGGAGGGACAGGGAGTGAAAACTCAGGATCATGGGAGCAGCTGCATGGGGGGAGGGAGCTGGACATCTTTGTCCACTGATGGACAAATGACCTGGATGGGAATAGGATCAGAGCAGTGCAATAGGAGTTTGTGGAGTTGGGGAGGGGCCTTAGACAAACAGCATGTATGATAACCTTCTTGGAGGTGCTGCCTGTCTGTGGCATGGGTGAGACTATGATGCTCCACACCATGGGATTCAACAAATGGTTGAAAAGCTGGTGCAGAGCTCAGGGTTTGGCTTCATTGGGGACTGAGGGTCAACCTGGAGGGAACAGGCCTATACAGGTGCAATGGTCTGCATCTGTCCAAGAGAGGAACCAGGATCCTAGGCGATAGGTTTAAATGCTTCACTGACAAACATTTAAACTAGCTAAAGGGGGAGGCACTGAAAAGGAGCAGGAAAATCCCAGCCCCCCCCACAGAAAACAGGGTAGTCAATGAGGTAAACTCCAAGACAGAGAAGTCGATAGGGAGAAGGGCAGGGGTAAATGGAGAAAAAGGCAAAGGCAGTAAGGACAGGAATGGGGCTAACAGGGGTAAGGCCATCAAAAAATGGAGGGCAATGAGTACCAATGCCTGTAGTCTGGGTAACAAGCTCCCTGAGCTAGTGGCCTTGATGGAAGAGGGATGTCTGGGTATCGTGGCAGTCACAGAAACATGGTACACAGAGAATCATGACTGGGATGTCAACATACCAGGGTACACAATCTACAGGAGGGACAGGGAGCGTAAATGAGGAGGAGGAAGAGTCATTCTCTACATAAGGGAAGGGATCAAAGCAATTGAACTAAAGTTCAAGTTTAAGTTTATTGGTCGGCAAGGTTGCCATTACAAATAAAAGGCCATTACAAATAAAAGATAAGTAACACTTTTAAAAACATTTAAATATTTAAAAGTTCCATCTACAATATTTTGTGAGGGCTTATTACACAATAAAAATAAATACTGACATATTATTTTACAAAGTACAAAGTGAGTCTTGATAAACCAGAAAATGATTTATACATAATATAATATACATAGATTATATTAATGAGTTGTACCGAATAATGTGGTTAATCGGTTGAAATGGCTCTTGGTCCATATTTGCATTCATGGTAAAATCATAAATAAACATCATACAGATTAGTCTAAAACTTGTTAAAAATTATTATATTGAGTTGCACTCGGGGGCTGATCAATTCAGTATTCGTCCCAAAGCTATCCAGTTAAATGGAGCCCTTTTAGATCAACTATGTTGAGAAATGAGACCACAGAACTCAAGATTGCGAGGTTGGCTGTTTTGAATAGGTATATCAATAGTTGCATAGGCTGATAAGATTGTGTGCATAATATGTTTCCCCAACCAGAAAGTCCTGTATTTCTCGTATAGTGGGCATAAAATCTCTAGGTGTAATAGGTTATCTTCACCCAAGCCACATTTACACGTGTAGTTCTTATTTTTTCCCCCTAAATATATTCCTCTTTTCTTATTGCTCTTGAAAACCCCAAAATAAAATCTGATTAAAAGAGACGTCTGACAGGGAGACGGTAAGATGTGAAGATATATTTCGAATTTGTGTTCCCTTTTGTTTTTCGCCAGCCACAAACATGCTTTGGATAATTGGCAGGCCTCTAAGTCTTTTTGAGCAAAGTTATCATTTATTTTGTTATTAATTATTTATTTAAAGTAGTCAGTAGGGAGCCTTAAACAGTCAGCAACTAAATATAGGAGCCCATATGGTTTGATAAGTTCATCCAAAACCTTCGTGCTTGGGAAAATAGTATTAGAATGGGAGTACAGAATAGCCTCTTCCAAGCACAAACTTGGAAATCTATCAGAGGGCATCCTAAAGGTCTTGATCCAGTAATTGATTTGTATCTGCACACAGGCACACTCTATAGATAGCTCTCCAATCTCTGCCCTGACCAAGGCAGAAGGGGCACCATTCAGGAGTCCCAATATCTTTTTGTAAAATTTGTTTAGTCCAAAATCCATAGACCCTTTTAGTTCCTGTCCCCATAATTCAGCTCCATAGAGAATTTGACTTTTAATTTTAGCTCTTGCAACTCTTAGTATTCCATCAACTGATCACCCCCATGTTTATGTGAAAATGATAAGATGATTGGGAGAAAACCCTCCAACTTAATTTTAATGCATTTTAGATGGGCTTTCCAGGATCCAGTTTGGCTCACCACAAGTCCTAGATAATGGAAATCCTTTACCACTTCAATCTTGGAGGTGTTCAAATAGTAATTATGGCCTCTCTTATTACCCCCAAACACAAGAACCTTAGTTTTATCATGGTTAACCGATAAATCAGCATTTTTACATTCAAGCTGGAATTTCTTAATACTTCTGCACATGCCCAAATGATTAAGTGAGAGAAGTATGTCATCTGCGTATGCTAGAAATGAAACCATCCTTGACCCAGTTTTTGGTAGGTGAAAATCAGGATTATACATTTCTTTCAGGATGGTAACAAAGTAAAGATTAAACAGTAATGGGGCTAATGTGCAGCCCTGTTTAACCCCAATATTATTTACAAACCAAGGGCTTAATTCCCCAAAGTCGCCATTTCTGATACTGGTGTAGTTGTCTTGATGCATAAGTTGATCATCTTGAGTAGAGATGAATCAACCCCCAAATCATCAAGTCTATCCCATATTAGAAAATTGGCTTGAAAAATAAAGAATGCTGATTGGCTAAAAGCCATATTCAGCATGCATTTATTTTTCAATAGAGCCTCCTAAATAATAAGTGTCAATTCGGGGTGCCGCATTACTCAGTCTATTATTGGGCACCCCGAATTTTCAAACTGTCTGATCATCATTTTTATCTCCCGCTTAGTGGGAGACTGATAGGTGCAGCCCCCCTCCCGCCCCTGAGAACTCCCCTCCGCATCACACCACAGAGTCAAACCATGACTTTAAAAAATACGTTCTTAAGAAAACATAAGCTTTTGTGTCACAACACTCTGTTATTGCTATACAGACAGAAGTACTTGCAATGGCTCCCGCTTCCACAAAAGCCGGCCAATGAAATACTTCCAGCAAGCTGGCAACAGGTCTCGGTGTTGGGAGTCGAGCCAATCGCAAAATGGTAGGGGTTACCAACTAAAGCACCCTATTTCATCACTACAGATCAAAAATACTGGCATCTACCTGTTTTGGATGTTCTTAATTTATTTCATCTCTACCACAGTCCACCACTCTTGGTAATACAGTTCTCACACAAAATGAAAGACAGCGACCCACAAATGGTCCCAACCATACCTCCATGCTTCCTGCATCAACCCCATTAGGCAGTGCTGCTCACACACAGAAGGACACAAGCAGGTTTAAAATAAAATTACCGAGGCACAAGGCTCTCTTAGTAAACAAGCCCCAATCGGTACACGCGCACGTTTTAACTGTATTCAACCACTTTTTTTTTGTAAACTACCGAGTCTCCACTGGGACAAAAGTCCTTCACTCCCAAAGAAACACACATAATTCCTAAGCAGGCGGAGGGACTATTTTATTACAAAACTAATTTCAAACTAATTATTTTATTACAAATGTTTTATTAAAATTATTTTTTTAGTGCCCATTTTCTAAGTGCAATAATACCCTCCAGGGTGGGCTTTATTGAGAAATACTGGACCATCCAGGGCTATAAGGCCCTCCGCCTGTGGCTGGGCCTCATTACACCCTGGTGTCCGGTATTTCCTAATAAAGCCCAATTCTGTTATATTATTAAGCTATTTAGTGGTCTGTTGACCTTAACGAAAGCAGTTTTGAGGTCCATAAAGGTGCAGAATATTTTTAGTTTTTTCACAATTCTATATTTATGGATCAGGTGAGTTAGAAAAAAAATGTGGTCAATTGTAGAGCGATTTCTACGAAATCCTGCCTGGGCTTCATCTATTATCATATCTCTTTCTGCCCATGACATCAATCTATTATTCAAGATTTTAGTGAAGACCTTTCCTAGAGTATCCAAAAAGCTGATGTGTCTATAGCAGCTGGGGTCCTTTTTATCACCCTTCTTAAAGATTGGTACGATGATGTTTAATTTCCAACTTTTGGGGATGTCTCCTGATCTCCAGATGTAATTAAATAATTTAAGTAAAAAAGGAATCCAAAATAATTTAGTTCTGACTATTACGTCCAGTGGGACCACATCTGGCCCTGGTGCTTTCCTTTTATGAAATGAATCTAGGGCTCCCTCTAGCTCAAATAGTGTGATGTCAACATTTGGGCAGTATTTCCTGCCATCATATTTGGATTCTATCAAACCAGAGAGGTAATTAGGATCTTCCCTGTAAAACAGATGTTTATAATGTTTTACCCAGATGTCCGGTTCAATGTGTGTATTAATTCAGGAGTGATGACCCATTCTAGGGCTTACGATGTCCCAGAAGGCTTTGTTGTCTCTATTGTGAACTGCATTATGGAGTTCCTTCCATAATTACTTAGTGTATTTCTGTTTATTTTTTATCTAGGATCTCCCTATACTCTTTTCTGGCTTTGTTCATTAATTTGTTATTACTTTTACTTGGAAACTGGTTTAAAGTTCTGAATGTTTTGTTTAATGTTTTCCTTGTGGCCTGGCAATCCTTATTATACAATTTTAGGCCCTTGAGTTCTTTTATGACAGTCTCTTTTGTTATTATATTAGCTATCATATTTATGATAGAGTTAAATTCAGGGATTGATGAAGGGTCCATGGGTTGGTTGGTCAATAAAGCTAATTTTGACAGTATCCCTCTACTCTCTAATAGATCCATAAAATTTTCACTCATAATTGAACTCAAGTTAATACCCCTTCTCTTAGATATCACTTGAGGGGCCTTGGTTCCTTTATTGATATTGAAGTCCCCATGTCCAGTTTCTAGTTCCAAGGCCATGTGCTCACTTTCTGCTCTAGACACTAATTTAAAAGACATACTCCTGTTAAGTAAGTTATAGTTTATCCACATGTAATCAATTAAAGATTACCCCTTCACACCTAGAAAGGAGTATTCACCTTCAGAATCATTAATTGACTGACCATTCAGGAGCAACATGTACTACACCTCTTTTGTTGGTAATTCAATCTCTAGAGTTCCTTTTTAAATTCAGGGATGAATGAATCAGAGTAGTCAGGGCCTCCGACAAGTTTTACGAGCAGCCATTCAGTGAGCCTAACCTTGAATTAAAATCTCCAAAAGTCACTATATTGGCTGTGAGGTAGTCTGTTTGAATGTCATTGATTTTTCTAATGCGTATAGATAATTGGGGTCTCCATATTGGCTTCCTAAATGGTGAGAATAAATATTTATCATAAACCATGTCTGTTTGGAAGATTGTCCTGTTACTTTCACTGCCAAAATACTACAGCTGGGAGTAATGATTTCTTCTGTTGTGATGTTATTGTTTAACCTTATAAATATGGCCAATCCTCCAGTTCTCCTCCCAAAGTTTTTATTTCTTATTGCTTTTTTACAGTATGACGTGTAACAACTCAGGAGGAGATTTTCTAGTGCCCAGATTTCCTGAATACCAATTATGTGAAAATGGTTTAAATAATTACATGTTTCTGGGTCTCCTATTTTTGGACCCAAGCCTGAGGAATTCCACGATAATATTTTAATAGATTGTTGTCCAAGGTTATTACTTTAGCATGGCCATCATAAGGGTTTCCATCCCTAACAGCCTTCTGAATCCTATCATGAGTCTGTGGTCTCCCTCCCTACTGTCCAGCTTGGTTTGTCATTGGTCTAGAGTGGCTAAAAGCTCAAATTTGTTTGATGTCTCAATCAGAGATTCCCAGGACTTTGAGGTTGTGTAAACTCTGTCATGGTTTGTCTGGACAAGAACATCCTCATTTTCTATAACAAAATGAATGTCAAGGTTATCTATTGTGCTCTGTTTCTTCACTAGCTCTTTGATTATAAAAGTTTAAGTGACATAAAACATGATTTGTCCTTCAGGCTACAGTCTTGTTGTTTTCCCTATATTATGTGTACCTATACTAGTATCCAAACAAATCTTAAGAAAGTCAATCAATTTCCCCCTTAGATTAGATCTGGAGTCTCTTTTAATGGAAATTTCAACCCAAAGACTGAAATTGTTGAGTCCTTTTTACTATCTGCTAGGCGATTTTGATTTTGATTTTTGTAGAATTCGGGGAAAAGGTCCCTTAATGTGGTGGCTTCACCCACCATGATACCCATACCCTTTACGTTTGCTGTTGCTTTAATTAATATGGCTTTTAGAATGTAAAATTGATCAGTCACCACCAAAACCAGCTCAATTTTCATCAGAGGTCTTATAATACTGATTGAATCTTTCAGGATGATACAACCTTTCAATAAAGAAGATAATAGTGCAGATATTGTTTCTGTTAGGCTTTCTTGTGATTCATTTGGTATACCGCGAAAAGGGGCAAGACAACTCAGAGCCCAGAGTTTTTAACAGGAAAGATTCAAAATTTACATTATGCCTAAGTGGGTTCTCTTCATTCTTAGGGCCATCATTTTTTGTAAAACCTGCCACCATCTTTGGATCAGTGCCAATACTACTCCTTTAAATTCTTTGAATCCACGGATTCTGAATTATTATGTTTTTGTGTCAGGTTATCTGTGTTTGCCCTTCTTGATGTGCCCTCTAATTTTTGTTTATCTGAGTTGTTTAAATCTTTGGACTTATTTCCCTTTGCGTTTCTACTCTTATTAATCTTTTTCCCCATTTCCTCTGATTTATGATGGTGAATCTTGTTTTAGATTTGGTTTTCATGTTGAAGAGATTCCTGCTCTCACCTAATGATACCTCATTAATCAATCTGCTTTTGGCCTTTTTATTTCTGTCCTTTTTTTCTATTAGGGGTAAAGGGTATCTGAAACCTTATCTGATCTGGTATTTCCTATTTTCTTTGGCCTATCTGGAGTGCATATCTCCCTGGGATTTGTATCCTAATTTTCAAGTGCTTCCTGAAGTTCTCCCTTATGCCACAAATATGAGTGTTTGAGGGCTAATTCTCTACAGATGCTGCTATTTCTCAGTTCAACTGCTGGGGGCATAATGCATTCAGTTTCACTGCTAATGCTGCAGTGATCTGCTTCGAGTAAGTCCCCTGGGGCTGTCACTTCGTGTTCCATATATTTTGATGGGCAATTCCATTTGCTCTCCTCCCTGTTAGGCTGCATAGTACCAGAGTCATTAGAGGCCCTTACGGTACTGCCAAAACAACTATATGGGCTATCTAGTTCCTTATTTAATATGTATGTTCTATGGTCTCTGTTTTCCAATTTGTTATCAATTAACTCCAGTTTCAGCCTGTTCTCTAAGCATATCCCTTTGATAAATGAAACATCATGCTTGAGTTCCAATAATTGTTTAAACAGCAAGACATTGGCATTAACTGGGTCTCTTAGTGCTACTAAGACTCCCATTAAGATACCCTTAATGTCTCTGCAAGGTGAATTTTCCTGACCCTCTGGGTTCATTGTCCAAGAACTAGTACTATCATTTCTGGATAGTAGCCCATGTGAAATATTCTTTGATTTCTTGTAACTTAACTTGGAACTACTCCCACTATAGGGGCTATTTTTGTCACCGGGGTTATGATTATAGTTTGGATTTGATTTGGGGTGAGTGCTTTTATTGTGGCTAGGGTTGTCCTCATATAGCTCAGACTCAACCAAGGATTTGGCTGTTTTATAGGGTAATGGAGTAGCAATTCCCAGGTTTTCTGTAATAGCCTCTTCAGTTTGGAGAGATTCTCTCATGCATTGAACCTCCAGATCCAACACTGAGAGGTTATGAAATATTTGTGAGAAGTCTATCTTTGCATCCCTAGTATCTCCTTCATTATAGCCTTTAAATCCATATAATTCAATTCTTTCTTTCTCTTGTGCTTGAGCTACAGGGCTGAAAAATGTTCTAATGTCACCCCCCGTTGTTAGTGTTTATGATAGGTGTAGAAATCAGCTGTAAATCTTTGTTTTCAGTGACCAATTCATTTATTAGATATTTGTCAGTCTTTTTTAGCCTGTGACCCTTTTTATTTAGTCTTTTTTGATTTTTGCCCAGTTGTTTCATAGCCAGAGACTTTAGAGAGAGGAGCCCTTTAGACACCCCCCCCCCCGCAATCTGCAGTGCTCAGGTCCTTTCTGCCAGTAGAAATAGTAGGGCCTACGCTCTTGCTATGGGTTGTTGCTGACACTTTCAAATGGTATTATATATTATAGTATGAGGGAAAAAAAGCAATTTAGGAGAAACAGATAGCAAATCTGTTAGTTTATCACAGAGAGTAAGACTCTATCAGTTTAGACTTTGCCTTTACCTCAGTTTACAAGTATTATAGTTTCTAGTTTCTTGTACATTGGCAGAGGGAATTCTTAAAGATACCATAAGAAAACAGAGGTTAACACACGGCCTTAAGCACAGCAGGGAAAAAACAGGGTCACCATGAAACGGTCGCTATAGTCTTAATAGCTAACAGATTAATCTCACAGCTTCAGCTAAAATGTACAAAATACAGTGGGTCAGCTAAGATATGTATTGTGTAACAACATAAAAACCTCAATTAACTATTGAGTTTTGTGCATTTTAACATGCAGATTTAATTATGCAAAACGTTTACTGATGCCTCTACACCCTCTGTCCCTTTATATAAATAAGTAAGTGAGAAAAGGGGAATGCTTACTTATGCACTTGCTTATTTCAGTCGCTTGATTAAGGCACCATAGATTCACCTTTAATTCACAATTTTTAGTACAAGCCTACACTGTCGACTTACTGCTGAGATCAGGATCGGGGAGCCATTTTACTTTACCTTAAGGCAATCCAGCATGAGCATTATTACAGGAAAAATAAGTTTTAAAGCAGCCCCAACCAGCTAGCATTCTAACAATTATTGGCAAGCAGAAACGATCACAAAGAAACATCAGGATCTATGCAAAAAAGGCGGTTAGACAGTTTAATAAACTAGCAGTGCGCACTCGCAAACTGGATAGACTAGATAAACCAACTATCGTTCACAGCTAAAAAAACCCCATCAGATTCTGTTCAGTTTCTATGGCAGAATAACAACTAAATAATCTGGTGAGCTTGCAGTACTCACTTGGTAAACTAAAAGTTGATACTAACGCTGCCTATTGCTGACTAGCACTGGCTTTGGACCTTACCCCATCAGACCAACAAACTTATTACAAGAATACATACTTATTAAATGTTACCCTAACACTTAGTAGCTTACGGTATGTAAAGGAAGTCAAAAAGGAATGGTAAAAAACTAATTGAACAGACTGTTATTTTTTTTTTAACTCTGCTAGCTATAATGAGTAGATATATAAATGTGCAAATGAGCAAATAAGAACAAGGGCAAACAGAAATGAATAAGCCCTTAGAAAGACAGAACTAACTGTAAGAGAATGCTGAAACTTAAGTAAAAAAGGTATAAAGCATAAGGCATAAAAGTGCATGAATAGTAGAGGTCCACAGACTTCATAAAATCCAAGTG
This sequence comes from Neoceratodus forsteri, assembly GCA_016271365.2. Taxonomy (NCBI): domain Eukaryota; kingdom Metazoa; phylum Chordata; order Ceratodontiformes; family Ceratodontidae; genus Neoceratodus; species Neoceratodus forsteri. The sequence goes on from CM057449.1 coordinate 1,052,929,369, forward strand.
TAGTCCATTGAGGCATTTTGTGGAGAAGAGCGGCTCAGTCGGTCAGTACAATCATTCAAAAACTTCCTCAGGACAGGATTAGGACAGCTACAGCTCCAGCTCCAGCTCCAGAAGCTATGAGGGGTTTCTTACAGCATTTCCACAACTCCACAGCCCTCCGCAGGGTGGCTCGCCCACCTCAGGTACCAGGGCTCCCTGCCCACCACTGGGACTCCTCTCCAGTTCTTCCTGTGATAAGAGAAGCAAAAGAAGGGGAAAACACCGGGCACCAGATAGCACAAGAAAGCCTGGAAAGTGCAGAGAGTGTAAAACCTATTCAGGTAACGGTGGCATACCTTTACTAAAATACATGAAAGCTTCTCTCTGCTCCTGCTTACGAGACTCCTTCACAATCTCTTAGCGTACAGCCATCTTGGTTCCTCTCCTCCTTCTCCCAGAATCCTCCTCATTCAGTTAGCCACTTTAGTCAACACTAGTCCATTTTCAGAGGAAAGAGTCTTGAAGGGACCTGCAGGTTTGATTTAGTTCACTTAAGTCCAACTTAGTTTCATCCGGCATCTGACCTACAGCATATCACAAAACACATTATAGTTGTTCACATCCTTCCCATTTAATTAGCTTCTTATCATGCTGCATACAATACATACAGAATCAAAAATGGACAAACGTGCCCTTAGAGCTCTCATGATTCTTCAGAGGGGTTGCTGCTTAAAGGAAACACTAGAACATTTAAACTGTGCTTCATGAATATTAATTAAATTCAGTGATGTCACAAATAATTAGTGGTCATTTTCATTTTCATTTCTAGCAGTAATGTCACTGAATAAATACCTCTTTCTTAATTAAACCTCACAGGGTCTGTAACAGGGTCCTGTTATGAAGAGAAATATCAAGAATTTACAAGATGCCCCCCCCCCATACTTTTCAATTTTCACTCTATCCTGTCTGCTTCTATATTCGTATCTATCCTAATTTTCTTGTCAGGGTGGCCAACCTGGCAATCTTTAAACCTTTCTTTACTGTCCCTGATTATCTTTAAAACAATCTGGCATCCAAATCTTGATAAGCTGAAAAGCAGTCATTGAAATTTAGCTGTGAGGAATTTCATAAAACAAGCATTATGCAGCACATATAAAGAAAATATGTTAGAGGAGACTACTGTGTAAAAAAAGATTTACTAGAATTGTTGACTTCAATAAGTGCATGTTACTTTCTTGGCAATTACATTTAAAAGCAAATAGAATCCTGAGCCTTGCAAGGAAGACAGATAGGAGCGCCTCATCTGTTTTTTCCTGCCAAGGCTGCAGATTTTAATTCAATCTTTAACAAGTGTTTCTTTTCTTTCTGTATTAAACAAAATGAATGTGTACCTGAATGTCTTGCTTCTCCTGCTGAGGTCCTGCTATAGGGATGGCAGCCTACAAAATGGCTGCTTTATAGTATTCAGGTAAAAGATGTCACAATAGGGAGGGGCTCAGTTCAAGACACACCCCTTCTGAAAGTATATAAACCCTCCACTAGGAGACCTGTGTAGATGGATAGAGAGAGGAGAGTCAGTATTCACTGACCACAGAGCAAGAAGGTTGTGTGTGTTTCACACAAGTGCTGTACAGACAAAAGGAAAGGAAAGGCAATTCAGGAGTCTGTGGAAAGAAGTATTTCCTGTTTTTGGGTGTGAAGACTAACACCGATTGTTTTCCTTTCTATGAACTTTAAGTTAAGAATATTTTTTTGTTTTGTTTTGTTTTGTTTTTGGAAATAAATTGACAAACGCATACCTTTGCATTTTTTATGCATCTTAAACCTTTGGTCTGGACATCTGTTATTTCCCACGCTTCTACACTGGTGTCAGAAGTGAGATATAACTGGCACGTCGAGACTGCCTGGGAGGTGTTGCCAGGGGGTACTGAAGTTAAGTACCCTAACAGATGGAGGAAGAGGACCTGACAAAGAAAGATGTATATCATGTCACTAGAGCAGTGACTGAAAAAACTGGTATTCAGTTATTGCCTGGTCTAGAACCTGGAGCAAGGCCTAAAATGAGAAGAACAGAGGAGGAGAATATGGATACGGAACCCCTGAAGCAGGAGGCAGCCCAGGTGACCCCAGTACCAGATGACCCCGGAGAATTATTAAAGTGGCTGTGTATTCACCAGATCAAAATGGATCGTCAGAGGGAAGAGGATCATCACCAGAGAGATGAGGATCATTGCCAGAGGGAAGAGGACAGGCGTGTCCAGGCTGAGGAACATCGGCGACAGGATGAGAAATGGACGGATACCCTGAAGGCTATTCAGGCACTTGCACAAGGTCAGTCTGATCAACTATACCCAGAGACATTAAATTAACAAAGCTGTCAGAGAGTGATGATATAGAGGCATACCTCACCACTTTCGAGCGGATTGCCCAAACTGCGCATTCAAGATCAATGGGTCATAAGACTGGTCCCATATTTAACTGGTAGAGCTCAAATGGTGTATAGCCAGTTAAGTGGACTCAAATAATTATGATCGAGTAAAAGAAGAGATATTGCGACGCTTATGATATTAGCGTGGAAACCTATAGACAGCGTTTCGCACCCAGAGAATGACTATTCATGATACACCGAGAGAAATCTATGCAAAATTAAAGGACTATGGTGGAAATGGCTACAACCTTTAGTAAAAACTAAAGAGCAGATGATGGATATGATTGTCATTGAACAGTTTATTCAGGTGTTACCTCATGATGTCCAGCTATGGGTGAAAGAACATCAGCCTGAATCTGCAGAGGATACAGTGAAGCTGGCAGAGGATTATATAGCTGCTCGACCCACTAGACCCAGAGGGCAACAAAATACCCCACCTCAGACATCAGAAATGGTAAGGCCTTTTTATTCTAATGCATGTCAGAATAATTACAGCAGGCGAGACAGAGGGGGAAGAATACCATATTCTGAACTGATTTGCCATGGGTGTCTTGGCAAAGGCCACATAATGAGAAACTGTCCAAATAATGAAAGAACTGACATGACTCACCTAGCATTGGCTAATATTGGGAATGTTACAAATGTGGGGATTGGAGACCAATAGACATTGGGTTTATTAGATACAGGGAGTAAGCAGACCCTGCTGAGAGCAGATCTGGCCCTGACAGTAAAGTTACCTCAAATGATACAACAGTAATGTGCATACAGGGGATATTCATCAGTATTACACTACAGTGGTTGAAATGACTGTCAATAATGAGCACCACTGTATGACTGTTGGCCTGGTACCTCGATTTCCAGTTCCAGTGATTATAGGCCAAGACTTTCCCCACTTTAACTCACTGGTGCAAGAACAACAAGACTATGTAAAATCAGTAAATGTAGTAACCCGTGCCCAAGCAAAAAAACAACAGTCAGAGCCAGTGTTTTCTTTTGAAGAGGATTTCTTTGAAGGAGCTGAAGGTTCAGGGAAACCCAGAAAATCAAAAAATCAGAAGAAAAAAGAGCAGAGAAAGTGGGCAGAACAACAAAAGAACAGTATTGTTGGCATTTTGCCAGAAGTACCCTTGCAAGACATTATTAAGGAACAACAAGCTGATGTTTCCTTAAAACCTTTTTTTTCACAGGCTCAACAAGTAAAACACCCTGGACAATCTCATTTTATTGTGAAAAATAATATCTTGTATAGAGTCACTGTTGATACTACCATAAATGAACCTGTAGAACAGCTAATGGTACCAAAAATGTATAGAGAAAAGGTCATGCAGTTAGAAGCACAATATTCCAATGGCAGGCCATGAGGGAGGGATCAACCTGCAAAGATTACTTGCACGGTTTAGCTGGCCAGGTATACATCAGGATGTGGCTGAATATTGTCGTGCCTGTAAAGAATGCCAATTGGTTGCACAAGGGGAAAAAGAGATCAGGTGCCCTTCAGCTAATACCTTATGTCACCACCCCATTTGAACGAATCGCAATGGATGTTGTAGGCCCTCTTACCAAAAGTTCTAAGGGTAACCGGTTCATATTAGTGGTATGTGATTATGCCACGGTACCTGAAGCTGTTCCTATGTGAACAGTTACTGCACCTCGCATAGCTGAAGAGTTAGCCAAATATTCAGCAGAATGGGAATACCCCAGGAGATTCTCACAGACAGAGGTAGTAATTTTACTTCTGTTATGTTGAGGGAGTTATATCACTCCTAGGGTATCTGCTGTGCATTTCACCTTACCACCCCAAACAGATGGTCTTGGAGAGATTTAACAAAACCTTAAAAAAATGCTACAGAAGTATGTTCAGGAAGAAGGTAGAGATTGGGACAAATATCTCCCTTACCTCCTGTTTGCCTACAGAGAGGTACCACAGGCTACAACTGGGTTTTCACCTTTTCCTTACTTTATGGTAGAAACCTAGGGACCCTTAGATGTGGTAAAAGAACACTGGGAGGATGGTAAAATGTTGGCTATAGTAACATCATAGATTACATGACTGCATTAAGAGAAAGATTGGTCAAATATGTAAATATGGCTCATTTAAATGTGACCCAGAAACAAATGGGACAAAAAGAAGTATATGACGTAAGAAGTGTAAAAGTTTTATACCTGAGAAAACGTGTTGTTATTATTACCTCAACAGAGAACAAACTGTTGATGCACTGGCAGGGTCCTTTGATGTAATCAGACAAACAGGAAGTGTCAACTTTGAAATTGAAATGCCTGTTCATCGACCAACTAAGAGGGTATACCATGCAAATCTTTGAGGAAATGGATAGAAAAACCCCAGGTCCAAGCACTCTACATTCACTCTGAGCCCCAGCAGACAGAATTGAGATTGCTTATGAGAGGCTTGACTGGCCCATGAATGATAAAAGTATACAAATAAATCCTAATCTAAGCCCTGAACAAAAGGTGGAGATAGATCAATTGTTACACTATTTTCAGGACACTTTCACATCCACCCCAGGACAAGCTAAGGAGTAGAACATGACATTAGGTCACAACGCAGAAGCCCATACACCAAAAAGCCTATAGATTACCGGAAAAGATTAGGCAAGAGGTAATTGATGAGATAAAAAAATGGAACAGTTGGGGGTGATTGTCCCTTCCAAGAGTGCATGGTCTTCCCAATGGTGGTAGTGAACAAAAAGGAAGGAGGAATAAGAGTATGTTTAGACTTCCAAAAATAAATTTATTTCAGATTTTGATGGGCACCCCATGCCCAGAATAGATGATCTGTTAGATAGAATAGGAATGCCCACTACATCAGCACGTTAGATTTAACCAAGGGTACTTTCGGTAAATTCCTTGGCTCCCACTGCCCAAGCAATAACAGCTTTTCCTACACCAATTGGATTGTACCAATTTACCACTATGCCATTTGGACTCCATGGGGCACCTGCCACATTCCAACGGTACATGGACCACATCCTAAGAGCACATGCCCAGTACAGTTCAGTGTACTTGGATGATGTAGTCATTTCAGTCATGACTGGCATTCACATTTGGTGCATTTAAGTGCAATTATTCAGACCATTAAGGATGCGGGATTAACAATAAACCCTGCTAAGTGTGCCATAGCAAGGACAGAGATCAGATATTTGGCTCTCATAATTGGGAAGGGATCCTTGAAACCAGAGATTGATAAAGTGGAGGCGGTAGCCAACAGCCCCACCCCATTACAAAGAAACATGTTCGATCTTTTTGGGTTTAGCAAATTATTACCGCCGATTTATCCCAGATTTTGCTACTCTGGCAACTCCCTTAACAGAGCTGACCAAAACAAATATCCTAATAAAGTTAAAAGACGCAAGCATGTGAGCAGGCCTTCAGGAACATAAAGCGGTCCTTTGCTCAGCCCCTGTGCTAACTAGCCTAGATTTTACAAGACCGTTTGAAATTCAAACAGATGCCTCAGAGACAGGTTTGGGGTCTGTGTTAACCCAATATGATGAAAAAGGGGAACATCCAGTATTGTAAATTAGCAGGAAACTTCATGAGCGTGAAAGGAAGTACTCTATGATAGAGAAGGAATGTTTGGCACTGAAGTGGGCCATAGAGTCCCTTAAGTATTACTTGTGGGGAAATGATTTTGTAGTGATGACAGATCATAATCCGTTGTGTTGGATAAACCAGATGAAAGATAAAATGCACGGATTATGAGATGGTATTTGTCTCTACAACCATATAGTTTACCGAAACACAGGTCAGGAACGAAGCATTTAAATGCTGATTTTCTATCTCGATATGGTGCTGCAAGAATACCAAAGTAAAATGAATATTGGTGCTAAGTAAGCACTAGACACCTCAGGGAATTGTTTTGTACAGTAGTTCTGATAAGACAGTAAATATTGTTTCTGTACAGAACTAATTATAAGGGTCCCTGAGGTGGAACTTCTGAGAGTGGGTGGCGGAAGTTCCAACCCTTTCAAGGTGAAGGGTCTCAGCCAACAAATAAAACTTATTATGTTGCCTTCTTGTGGTGGGAGGTGTGTAACAGGGTCCTGTTATGAAGAGAAATATCAAGAATTTACAAGATGCCCCCCATACTTTTCAATTTTCACTCTATCCTGTCTGCTTCTATATTTGTATCTATCCTAATTTTCTTGTCAGGGTGGCCAACCTGGCAATCTTTAAACCTTTCTTTACTGTCCCTGATTATCTTTAAAACAATCTGGCATCCAAATCTTGATAAGCTGAAAAGCAGTCAGCTGAAATTCTAGCTGTGAGGAATTTCATAAAAAACAAGCATTATGCAGCACATATAAAGAAAATATGTTAGAGGAGACTACTGTGTAAAAAAAGATTTACTAGAATTGTTGTCTTAAATAAATGCATGTTTACTTTCTGGCAATTACATTTAAAAGCAAATAGAATCCTGAAGCCTTGCAAGGAAGACAGATAGGGAGCGCGCCCCTCATCTGTTTTTCCTTGCCAAGGCTGCAGATTTTAATTCAATCTTTAACAAGTGTTTCTTTTCTTTCTGTATTAAAACAAAATGAATGTGTACCTGAATGTCTTGCTTCTCCTGCTGAGGTCCTGCTATAGGGATGGCAGCCTACAAAATGGCTGCTTTTATAGTATTCAGGTAAAAGATGTCACAATAGGGGAGGGGCTCAGTTCAAGACACACCCCTTCTGGAAAGTATATAAACCCTCCACTAGGAGACCTGTGTAGATGGATAGAGAGAGGAGAGTCAGTATTCGACTGACCACAGAGCAAGAAGGTTGTGTGTGTGTTTCCCACACAAAGTGCTGTACAGACAAAAGGAAAGGAAAAGGCAATTCAGGAGTCTGTGGAAAGAAGTATTTCCTGTTTTTGGGTGTGAAGACTAACACCGATTGTTTTCCTTTCTATGAACTTTAAGTTAAGAATATTTTTTTGTTTTGTTTTGTTTTGTTTTTGGAAATAAATTGACAAACGCATACCTTTGCGTTTTTTATGCATCTTAAACCTTTGGTCTGGACATCTGTTATTTCCCACGCTTCTACAGGGTCATACAACACAAATCCATATTATTAAAATACATAATTTCAAAAGGTACCTAATGGGAAAAATCTCAAATGAAAGAGCAATGAAGTCATAAGGTCCTGGAGTGACTGATAACAATGCAGCCAATCAGAGCTCCAAAAATAGTTCATTCCAGGTAGGTAGTTTCAGGACCAAAACTTACAACATGACGTGGGACCCTAACATTAATAAAAGAGAACAAATTAGGCAGAAACCATGATAGAAGAAATTCACACTATGATTATCATAATAAAGTCTAAGAGGGGCACAAATTCATTATTTTTCTTTTCTTCTTCTTTTATCTTAAAGTATCTGGTAGTAAGAGCCCCTTTAGACTAATCCAAACATAAACCAGAAGTGTCTTCATTTATGAAATACATTTTTTTGAATGCTAATACAAAAATCAAATTACAGTCATATTCAGACATTATTGTACCACTGTGATCACTGAATTTAATTAATATCCATGAAGCACTGTTTACATGTTCTAGTGTTCTCTTTAAGCAACACAACCTCTGAAGACTCATGAGCGTTGAGGCGCTAGGGGCATGTTTGACAGTTTTTGATTCTGTATGTATTGTATGCAGCATGATAAGAAGCTGAGTAAAGTATTTACCCAAACTTACTTCTGACTGTGAATATTCTTTTATTTCATGCACACCATGCTGAGCCTCGGTGTGTGTACCACCTTTTTGGGATTTGTTTTCATGAAAGAAGAGATGGGGAGGTACCTAATCCAATCAATGGAAGCACTGGGGTTGATACCAGTTCATTCACAGAAGAAAAGGTTCTGAAAGAAATACTAAAACTGAAGGAGGACAAAGCAATGGGTCCAGATGGGATTCACCCCAGAATTGTAAAAGAACTATGGGGAGAACTAGTGACACCACTGTCTACCCATTTTAACAAATCATGGGAGGATGGTGTGGTACCTGAGGAATGGAGGAGCGTGGATGTGATTCCCTTTCACAAAAGCGGGAGCAAAGCAGAGGCAGAAAACTACAGACCTGTTAGTTTGAACTCAATGGTAGGGAAAATAATGGAATCACCTCTGAAAGAAAGAATTGTTGCGTACCTAGAGGCCAGCTGGGCACAGGACCCAAGGCAGCATGGATTCACAGCAGGAAGGTCATGTCAGATGAATTTAATAGATTTTTTTGACTGGGTGACCAAAGTAGTAGACCAGGGAGGGGGTGTGAACATGGCCTACCTAGACTTTAGCAAGGCATTTGATACAGTCCCACACAAAAGATTAATAATCAAGTTACCCAGCCTGGGAGTGGATACCAGGGTGGTAGTCTGGGTAAGAAATTGGTTGGACAACAGGACACAGAAGGTAATAGTAAACAAAGTCCACTCCAAAGAAAGGGGGGTTACTAGCAGGGTACTGCAGGGTTCAGTACTGGGACCAGTCCTCTTTAATGTCTTTATAAGTGACATTGTAGAGGGACTGGAAGGAAAAGTATGCCTGTTTGCAGATGACACAAAGATCTGCAACAGGGCTGATACACAAGGAGGGGATGGAAAGTATGAGAAGGACTTGGCAAGATTGGAGGAATGGTCAAAAGTATGGCAGCTTAGATTCAATGCAAAGAAGTGCAAAGTAATGCACCTGGAAACAAAAACCCAGGGGAAGAGTACACATGGGGGGGGAGGTATTAACAACAACAAAAATGAAAAGGGACCTGAGGGTAGTCATATCAGATTACCTAAAGGTAAGCAAGCAATGTAAGAAGGCAATAAGGAGGGCTGGGGGGATACTGGGATGCACAGGGAGAGGCATCACCTGTAGAAAACAATAAGTTGTTATCCATCTGTACAGACCGTTGGTGAGATCCCATCTGGAGTACTGCATGCAGTTCTAGAGATCCCATCTCCACAAGGACATAGGCAGGATGGAGGCAGTCCAGTTGAGGGCAACTAAAATGGTGCAGGGTCTACACCAGAAGCCATATTGAAGAAAGACTAAAAGAGCTTAATATGTATACCCTTGAGAAAAGGAGGGAGAGGGGGACATGATAGAATCTTTCAAGTACCTCAAGGGAATCAACAAAATCCAAGAGGGTAGCATCTTTCAGAAAAAGAAATATGCAAGAACAAGGTGGCACAATTTGAAGATAAGGGGGGATGGCTCAGGGGCAGTGTGAGTAAGCATTTTTTCACAGAGAGGGTGGTGGACACATGAAATGGCCTTTCTGAGGAGGTTGTGGGGTCCAAACAGTGGGGGAATTCAAGAATGCATGGGACGGACAAGGCAATTCTGGTGGGGGGTAGGAAGACGTAGGCAGTTGGTTAACTAGAATCTGCAGCTTATCCAATAGGTAGGGAAATGGGCAGACTGGGTGGGCCAAGCAATCCTTATCTGCTGTCAAAGTCTACATTTCTATTTAAGTAGTCAAGTATCAAGTTGCCATGGGTTACTAGTGCATAAGCTACTTAAGGAGGCTGAGGGGAAGGGAGGTTATGTCAGAATCATACCAACACCAAACATGGTGAGCACTTCATACAAGGCTGCAACAACCAGCCCAAGCGTGGTGGCGGTGTATGTGGTTACTCATAGAGGAGAAGACTTGGACTGTGAAAGCAAACAGGTGACCAGTTACATGCAAGTAATGGGTATCAGTAAAAAGAACAAAGCTGGTCTCAGAATGGGTATCACATGTTGCACCCAGTAGCTTGTCCCTCCTACCGGCAGTAGCACATTGGTCAAGTCACCTTACCCTGTTTCGAGTCTGGGGGAGGGCAGTGTAGAAACATGAGGCTAGAATCATGCTGAGTCAGAGATCACTGGGTGACTAGTGCATAAGCTACTGATGGAGGTTGAGGGGGGAGCTCATGACAGCATCTCACATACACCAGACATGGTGATTACTGCATAAAAGGCTGCAGCAACTAGGCCAAGCGTGGTGGCAGTGTATGTGGTGAAGGGGAGAGAAGAATTGGAGTGCCAAACCAAACAGCTGAGCAGTTGCATGTAAGGAATGGGTCTCTGTCACACAGGGCACCCCAATGACTTTTCCTCACTATTGGCAATAGCACATTGGTCAGTTTGCCTTAGTATGGTAGGACATGGCTGCCAAGATTTGAATGTGGGGGGGTAGACATATGTGGGTAATATCATGCTGGGTCAGGGCTCACTGAAAAAACATTGCCAGCTACATAAATGAGTTTTAGTTTAGCCAATGCAATTCTAAGCTACCAGCATGTCAGTGTGAGCAGTGTGACTCATTCACACATACTGACAGAATTTAAAATTCTATCTTGCCAGTAAAACTAATTATCAAATAAACTAAGGGCAGTCCCATAATCCACCCATGAGCTTTTGCAACAGAGTCTAACATTGCAATACTGGCATCTAGAAAGAAGCAGCAGTGCAGCCTCGCCAGCTTGGGCCCCTCCAAACACCAAATAAATCCCAATTTATTAAAAAAAAAACAGCTTAACTAAAATATAGATTTCATTTAAATTTAATGAAATCTAACATCATCTTGTTTTACTACATTATTTTTGCACTGTGAAACTGTGATTCCTTAAACATCATAAAGAGAAAGAGATAGCTAAAGTGAACTGGTGGATCAGTGTGAACAGTTGGTGTTGGCCAAGAGCAATGGTACACTGGCAATTTAAAAATTATTTTTGAGTTCTGACAACCAATATGCTATAGAAAAATAATGTTAGATTACAACTATGCCCTCAAATGTTTCTATGGCACTAAACTGTTGTTTTCACTGTCTTTACTTCTGACATTCTCCTGTAAATGCTGCTTCTGTGATTGACAGAATGCAAATGAGGGGATTGGCAGTGAACATGTTCAGCAAGACTGAAGCGCACTACTTGTCCATGGAATGGTATAACATAAACAAACCAAAGATGCTGGTGTGGTAACACTAGTATGACAGAGCAAATTAAAAATATTGATAAAAGACTCCTTAAGCTTTGTTTAAAAAAAAAAAAAAGATAATACAAGCAGTTCTTATGACCAGACAAACTAGAATTTGTAACAAAACACATGTTAAAAAATAACCAGCTGTGGTTGACAGTGTGCCTTTAAAACAATAACTAATACAGAAAGAATCCATTCAAAGTTCATTTGCATTTTATGAAAGAACGCCAAATGCTACAATCGCATAACGTATACCTTCTTGCAAAGGATATTCCCCGCTATTAAAGGACATGTGAAAGAGATCTGTAGATCCCCCAGAAACTTCCTTACAGAAAAAAATGTCATTTTTGGAAGTATTTATTTATGTCTTGAAAGACATGAGCCATCTCATGAATAATAAAATGGTGGGTTGGACTCCTTCACCTTTTGAGACACGCAGCAAGACATTTCTCTCTCTCTCTCTCTCTCTCTCTCTTCTCTCTTCTCTCTCTCTCTCTCTCTCTCTCTCTCATTATCTCCAACAGCATGAAGATGTGGAACAGAGACCTGGACAATGAAACATTGCTGAATGATGCAGTTTCCAGCCTCCCAGAAACACAGACATTGCCCTTCAAAAAGATTACTTTTCTAGTCCTGCAGTCCTGAACAGATTAACCTAACTGCAAGTACAGACCTTGAGGAACTGCCGGAAGAACAACCAGTGCCAGCCAAATAGAGTCCAGCTTCACATTATATTATGATTTGAACTCTACAAACTCAGATGTTAGATCCTCTTCTGTTACAGACTTCATTATCAGACAGCAGATTAAGATTCCAGATGCCACCAGCAAAATTAAAGTAATCATTTTGTTTAAAGGCATTTACTGAAATTAGTGTAGGAGAGGTGAAGCAGTGCAATACAGTGCACTCCACTTATAATGGACACTGTTACAACAGACAAAAAACAGATTTCCCAAACCAAATATATTAACTCCAGTGATTTTTTTTTTCTGGTTATAATGGACAGAAACATTGCTTATAATGGAGACTATGAAGCTTTTATGGGCATTTCTAGTGCTTTTTTTGGGGGGGGGGCAGAGTTAGTGAGGAGGTTTGGCAAATGCAGAATTAAGTTGGAGTAGCTAAAAATATTAAATTTCTTTCAAAGTAACCCTCCACAAGCTGCATAACCTTTTATTAGTTAATTACACTAAAAGGAAATTATTTTCTGATACAAAAAAAAAACCTTACAGTACATTTGCCTTTGTTCCTACTGTCCAAGAACCCCAACATCCAGCCACTAGAGTTACTATGTTCTTCTTACGTTCTGCAATAAAATTCCTTAGAAAATGGGCTGGCCATTTCCAGCTTTGTGACTGGTTGAGAGCCATGCCGGTTGGGGGGTACATTAAATAACAATAGGGCTTGGCAGAGAACAAGTGCCAACCTGGTCTGCCTCACTGCTAAACTGCCCATATGGAAAGCATTTATATTTTTTAATATCTGAAATATAACCTTGTACCTGCAAATATGTTTCAAACATATGTCAGATACATTCACACATTTATTTATTTATTTAAAAGTTGGTGACTAGGAAAGGAACGCTGAGCCAGGGCTCGTTTCCAGGTGAGACCCAGGGGAGGGGAGAAGAAGAGTACAGTGTACATAAAATTCAAGACAGAAAGCACATGCGAAAAATTAAAAGCAAGTAGTACACAGAAAAGAAAACATTGCAATATGCAATGTACAATATAAGGCACAAAACTGAGGTAAATAACAAAATTAAAGCATACTTTGACTCCGATATGCATGATAGAAGTAGTTCAAAATGTAGCAAATAGTTGGACAATGACATAAGGATTATCCTTAGCAAAAGAAAGTAATATCGTGAACAGTGAGGACGAACAGTTAACGAACTTACTAATGCAGGCACTTACAGAACTGCTTTGAGGGACACCAGGGAACAGTGGTAAGTGCGAAAGGAGAAGAAGAATGGGACTATAAAGATGAGATTTAAGGAGGAGGGAGTGATGGGGTAGAAGGGCTACTGACCAGAGGAAAGGCAGGTGCAAGGAGGTGAGAAGCATTGACAGAGTGCACGCTTCAGACTTAGCAGGAAGGGAGATTGTCTAAGGGAATTGGGAAGGGAGTTCTTAAAGAGAGGGCAGGCAGTATGAAAAGGCTGATTGCCCTGAAAGGGGTTTTGTGGGACAGGGAAGAATGTGTGTGGATGTCTGGAACGAAGGAGGTAGGAGGGCAGGGGGACGGAGAAGGGGAGAGGAGAGATAGGAGGGCCGGGACCCAAGCCCGAATTTAATGAGGAGGGAGGCATGATGCTGATGGCACAGGTGAAGAAAGGATAGTGAGAGAGAGAGGAATAGAGAGAGCAATGGTGGGTGTGAGGGGGGGCATTTAATGTGAAGTGACAGACAGCATTGTAAAGAGTGTCCAGCCTGCAAGCAAAGTGGCATGGGTGAGTCCATATACTATGTCAGTGTACTCAAATAAGGGAAGTATCCCATCCTTGTGAGAAATTCCTGGTGAACAGGCTGGGGGAGTGAGTCTTTATTTCTATACAAGGCCCCCAACTTAGGATGGAGTTTAGAATGAATGTGATCATTATGAGCTGAAATGTTGAACTGGCTGTCAAGCCAGACATCAAGGTATTTGAAAGAAGAAACAACAGCAAAGTTGGTGATGTCACAGGTGGAGGGGGGGGGAGTTGAGAGGTTTGTCAATTTCTGAGAGGTTGCAAAGATCATTGACTTTTTTTTTGGCATTAACTTTGAGGTAACTGGCATGAAACCAGCAAAGGACAGAGTGGAGGTCAGATTGGAGCTGAAACTCGACATTTGAGGCAGAGGGACCTGAGGCAAAGATGACAGTGTCATCTGCATACATAAGTATGTTTGAGAAAGAGCAGGCTGAGGGGTAATTAAGGAAGATGGAGACTAGAACCTGGCCTAAGACAGAGTTTTGGGGAACACCAGACTGGATGGGGGGACAAGGCACCACTGGGTCAGACACATTGGGAGCAGCTTTAGAGAAAAGAGCTGAACCAGTTGACAGTTGAGGATGAGAGACCAGCTGAACTGGGTTTACCGAGGAGAAGAGGGTGAGAGACTGAATCAAAGGCCTTATCAAGGTCTATGAAATGGCAGTGGTTATATGGCCTTGGTCCATGACAGTGTGGATGGAATTTGTAACTCGGAGAAGGGAGGTGATGGTCAAGTGGTTGGACCTGAAGCTGGATTGAAAGGGAGAAAGGAGGTAAGAAGAGTTAAGAAAGTCCATAAGGCAGGAGAAAAGGGAAGGATGGAGGGATATGGGTCTGTAATAACCAGGAGTAGAAGGATCACCACTGTTATGCATGGGAATCACATCTGCAATCTTCCAGGCATAGGGTACTATGCAGAGGTTGAAGAAGAAGTTCAGCAGGTGGGTAAGGGGTGGCAGGGGCAGAGATGCAGAGGAGGTATGGTTTGAGGCCATCTGGGCTAGACTTTCAGGGGTTGAGTGAAAGGAGTGCATGGTGGACTTCATTGCTGGAGACAGGCGGGAAGGAGAATCCCTGAGATGGGGGGTGAGGATGGAGAGGAGGAGTTAGAGGGAAGAGCACATGTGGTGAAAAAGGAGTTAAGTAGGGAGGCTACTGAAACAGGGTCAGAGATGGACAATCCATAGATAGTGTGGGAGGTGAGGGTTTGGAAGGGGGGTCAAAAGGGGAGTGACAGGTATGTCAGAAATTGGATGGACAGTTGAGGTTTTGTTGTAACGCTGATTTAAAGTCAGTAGTTTTTTCATTTTTCTCCCTTTTCAGATATATTTTGAGATATATTATAGATATTCACAGAATGGTCCAGGATGTATCGTATTTGAGAAACATATTCTAGATATTCACATAATGATCCAAGATGTATCATATTTGGGAAACATCTTTGATATATATATTTGAAATATATTTTTTACTATACCATTTCAAAATTCAAGTTTTTGTTCTTTCAATGTTACGTCCTTGAATACAATCCAAAATACTTATCAAGGTGATTGGGTGTAGGAGACGTCCTGGAATTAGACGGAGCATAGAGAGAAGCTAGACGTGTTTGGTCTCTGTCTTCAGTTTTCCCACCAGACCAAGTGGCAGGTAGCTGGGGAGGGGCAGTGCCTACCAATCCCCTTCGGGCTGTGCTATGCAATGCCAGGTCAACGAGGAACAGGACTGCAATTATGGCAGACTTGATTTCCTCAGTTGACCTGGCTTGCATTATGGAGACCTGGTTGGGTGACAACACCAGGCCAGTACTGGAGACAGCTGTCACTGCTGGGTTCTCTGCAGTGCACTGACCGAGGAGGGAATGCTGGGGTGGGGGTATGGCCATCTGCTTTAGATCTGACTTGGGCTTCGTGCACCCTGTGGGATTGTCTGGGTCTTTTGATTGTGTGGCAGTGTGTGGGGTCCAGGTGCTGGTTGCAGGATTCTCCTCATCTACTACCCTCCGGGGTCAGGGGAGATTTCCTGCAGGAGGTCACAGACTTCATCATCTGCAAGGTGTTGATGTCACCCAGATGTTTCATTCTGGGGGACTTCAATGCCTGGGTCAATGACGAATCCTTGTGATTTGGTTATGACATCCTCCAGTTGATGTCATCACTGGACCTGATGCAAGTTGTTACTTCTGTGACCCATCACCATGGCCACATGCTCAACCTGGTCTTCTTGCTGGGACTTAAGGTTGATACCTTCAAGACTGATCAGGTCATTTGGTCTGATCATTGCACTGTAAAGTTCTTGTTCAGACCCACCCCTCCAGAAGTCCCTTCCCTGCTGAGATGGTCAGCTACTGCCCTTTAAGAGGGTTATCCCCAAAGGGACTCCTGGAGGTGGTTGACTTATCTAGTGTGGATGCTGCATGTGCGGTTGACATGGGACAGGTAGTGGCTGCCTATAATAGGGTGGTCTCCAAAGCGTTTGATGCCATCGCACCACTCTCTATATGACCCAGATCCTCTCACTTGAGATCCCCTTGGTTCGATGGGGATCTCAAGAAAATGAAGATCAAGAGTCAGAAGTTGGAGTGTTGCTGGCAGAAGACCTGCTCAGAGGGGCACAGACTGGCCTGGCGTGCTCATTACCATAAGTACCAAGGGGCAATCAACCGTAGGAAGACAGAGTTCCTGTCCAGGGAAAAGCAGACCATCTCAGCTCTTTCGGACTGTGGACAGATTGTTACATCCTGTCTGTCTACACTGAAAAAAGCTTTTAAAATCACATTATGTGAGTTTGCTCTGCTTTTCTCTGAAAGGGGGTCCTCCATCCAGCCGGGGATTCCATCAGTGAGACAAACTTTGTCGTGCAGTGATTAGCATTGAAGGAGCAGAGGCACTCCATCAGTCTGGGATGAATTTAAACCAGTGGAGGTGGCTGAGGTCATTGAGGTGATCTCGAAGCTAAAGCACACTTATTGTGACCTGGACCCAGCCCTGACTTGTTTCTTGATGAGTTGTGTTGGGACTGTTGGCCTGGAGTTCACCTGGATTGCCCGGTGCTTGATGTTGGAGGAAATCTTTCCAGATGCCTTGAAAAAGGCTCTGGTGAGACCCCTCATGGAAAAGCCATCTCTTGACCCGGACGTCCTGGTGAATTACTGTCCAATCTCCAACCTGCCATTTTTGGGCAAGGTTGTTGAGAAACTAGTGACACAACAGCTCGAAGAACACCTTGTGTCCTTTGACATCTATGAGCCATTCCAGTTGGGTTTCAGAGCTAGGCAAAGCAATGAAACAGCATTAGTCAGGGTGCACAATGACCTCCTCAGGGATAGAGATAGAGGAGACAGGTCAATTCTTGTTCTCCACAATCTCTCTTCAGCCTTTGATACTGTTGATCACATTGTGCTTCTTGAGCACCTTCCTGAGTATTGTGTACTCACCGGTACTGTCATCAACTGGTTTGAGTCCTAACTCTCTGGCAGAGAGCAGTGGGGTGATGGGGAATTTCTCCTCCTCCCCGAGGCTCCTGTCATATGGAGTACCTCAGGGTTCAATATTGTCACCAGTGTTATTTGCAGTATACATGCTGCCCCAGGGAGAGCTCATTAGACAGTACAGTGTGGGGTTTCTTTGCTATGCAGATGATATCCATTGTATTTGTTTTTTGCCCCAGGAACACTCCATGCCATCGAAGTGATTAACAACTGCCTGGCTGAGATCAATGATTGGATGTCCTCCAGCTGGTTGTGACTTAACCCAGACAAGATGGAGGTACTGGCGATTGAGCTGGGTCACAGGTGTGATGAGAGTGCCACTGGAGTGGGTATAGGATTATTTCTGGGTTCCTCATCATTGATGGCCTCCCCCTAGGGTGCGGGATCTTGGCATTGATCTTGACAGCAGATTGACACTTAAACCACAGGTGTCATCTGTGGTCAGAAGTGGTTTTTACCACTTGAGAAACCTCACCAGGATTAAGCCCTTAGTTTTGCCTGAAGTCCTGCCGTCACTGGTACATTCCTTTGTGACTTCATGGCTGGACTACTGCAATGCTCTTTACTTCAGGGGCACAGGACGGACCCTCTGCAGACTGCAGCTGATGCAGAACACAACAGCTAGGTTGCTGACAGGCCTGAAATGTTCCATTCATGTGACCCTGGTCCTGTGGGTTCTGCACTGGTTGCCTGTCAGGTGGAGGATCCTCTTCAAGGTGGCCTTGCTCACCTATAAGGCCCTATACGGGCTGAGTCCTGGCTATCTGGCTGATCTCCTAACACCAGTCTCCTCAGCCCATTCCCTCCTGTCCTCCTCCCAGGGCCTCCTTGATGTTCCCAGGGTCAGGCTAAAAACATCTGGCGACCGTGCTTTCAGTGTCACTAGACCGACACTGTGGAACACTTCACCATCTGTTATCAGGGAGGCCCCAAGAGTTGAGCAGTTTAAAAAGAGGCTAAAGGCTCATCCTTTTTGCCTGGCATTCCCTGGTGAGGGTGACTAACCTGTACTAATTTTATGAAATCTTTTAGTCATGTTGAGACTTATTCATGTAGTTATTTTAGTTTTTTTGTGTGCTGTGCTGTGTTTACCCTTTTATTGTAAGGTGCCCAGAGCCTCATGGATTCGGCATCAGAGAAATAAAATTTGCCTTGCCTTGCCTTATTTGTGCATGCACATTATTGCAGTTTCTACAGATTTTGCATTTTAAGTAAACATATATTTTGAATTGATCCAACATATATATTCTAAGCTTATTATACTTTTTCATTTTTGGTTTTCTTTGTAAAATGCTAAACATACAGTATAAAACACAAAAATATATTTATAACATAGTTTTAAATTATACCCATATGGGAAAAAAACTATACTGTATTTTTGTTAACATGCCTAACTATATTACATATTTCAGATATCTGTGCCTTTTTTACAGATATATTTTAGATATTTGCAGAATTTAATGAGATATGTCTTATATGTGGCATTTATATACTAAATGTATACATTTTTGTTATACTGTCAAAGAAAATATTTTGTTTTACTTTTTTTAATGTTTGTATGGACTCTGTAATGAAAAATTATTATAGTTTCATGTAAGCATAATTTTGCACTGTTAATTTCCACAATAAGTGTGTGTTCAATATATTAGAGCTGTATTTTCTGAGATATATTTCATATATGTTAAAATGGGTTTGGCCTGATATACATCTGGAAAGTATCTGTAATATATGTATTACAGTGGCATGGTAGCACCACTATAGTTAGGGTTGAACTGGGGTTTCTATGTTGAAATCAAAAATTTGTGCTTTAATATTTTCACAACTATTCAATGGATTTGCACTAAATTGTTCGTGTGTGGTCTCATGTGGTAGACCTCTGAATGTACCAAGTTTCATTCTGGTTGGATGTGTGGTTTCTGAGATCCGGATAGTGAAAAAAGTTAATTTTTCATAGTTTTATGTCATTGGTTTGAATGGGATTTCTTTGAGTTTGGCTACAGCCCAGATGGTATTAAATTTTGGTCTGACATTTTCAGGGTAGAAAGGGGCCGATTCACAGATATGCCTTTTCCTGGTTTGATGAAATAATATGAATCCATACCAAAGTAATTCCAATTTAAAAATTTCATAGATTGCTTCTGAATATCTCAGTAAGCACCTCAATATCATTTTGCCACCATTTTGTTTTCAGTTTTGCCTCAAAATTCAAATTTGGAAACCCAAAAAAATGATATTCTGTGGAGGAATCAACACATGTAGCTTGCTGATTGTGACCTCCTTAACTGTATTCTGCCCTTATCTGTTACAGAAATGCCCTTAAAATATGTTTTTTTAACATTATAAATATTGTTTCGTATCACGTGATAGCAGTCATGAAACAAGATCTTTTTTCATATAGGAAGTCAATGTATTTCAATGGGAGTTTCAACTTTTTGTGCATAATTTGCCATTTTTTCATATTTTTACACCAAATTTTCAACATGGTCCTTATGAGACCCCACCTCATGAACTATGGCAGTGGAAGTAGGCAAATCCATCCAGAAAGGTGATTTTGCAGTTGCATGGCAAAATCATTTTTTGGGTGGGATCTGAATATTTTCACTGCTGTTGTTCATCAGGTGGGGTCATAAGAAGGCAGTGTTGACATTTTGTGATCAAACTATGTAAAAATGCCAAAATTATGTGCATACATTGAAATTTTGCTACGCTCCCTTATGACTTTGGCAATTTTAAATATTTTGACTTAAAACTGTCAACATTGACATCTTTTTACACCACCTCATGAATGTGACCTCTGTCATTTTTCAAGCCTTGGTCAAATTATATTTTTGCACCTGTGGTACGCAATGGTGTTGCGGTAGTGTGGAATCCTGTTTTGGCAGGGATTTCAACATTTTCATTACTGGGTTCATGAGGAGGTGAAATAAGGAGGCTATGCTGACAATTTCAGTCCTGTTTTACTACAAATGCAAGCGCAGGGCCCCATGGGCCCTGCACTTCCACAGCAACATATATGTACACATCTAAGGAGGGACAAGAGTGCAAGGATAAGATTATATTGTCTCAGAAGGTAAGGAAATTCTTTGCAAAAACTTTGTTAGTGCACTAGTTAGGGCTGAACTGACAAAAGCAGAGAAATATGGTGTTATGGCTTCCAACCCTAACATCCCACCCCCTCCCACCAGATAGCAACAGGAAAAAACATTACTGTTTCACCTCCCCTGTGTCTTCGCTAATCAGGCATGGGGTGTGCCTTGGGGTTTTCAGCCCTAATGCTCACCTCATTCTCCTATACTCTACACATCTCAGCTTCTTTCATGGTCAAATGGGGTAAGCATTAGGGCTGACAACCCCAAGGCACACCCCATGCATGATTAGCAAAGATGCAGGAGAGGTGAAACAGTAATGGTTTTTCCTATTGCTGTCTGGTGGCTGGGAACCCTAACACCACATTTCCCTACTTTTGTCACTTCAACCCTAACTAGTGCATTAACAAAGTTTTTGCAAAGAATTATCATATATATATATATATATATATATATATATATATATATATATATACACACACACACACACACACACACACACACACACACATATATATATATTTTTGGATGAGATGTTAAACTGATGTCCTGTCTGCCTGTTATGGTGGTTGTTCAGGTGGACATTAAAAATCACATGGCGCTTCTTGAAAAGAGTAAAAAAGTAGGGGAATTTTTTATTGGAAAACAATATAATAAAGCAAAGAGAACTAACAGAAATCTCAAAATTATACAGTCGAGCAAAATACAGGTCTAACAAAAAAAGGAACCTTCAACAGAGAAGAATCCCAACAACTTATTTAAAGGAAACAACAGCTAAGCACATGAAAAACCCATCCCCCCATATATTACATAATTCAAGTAACTCCTTCAAACAATATCAATGGCAGGGCCCTCCACCAAAAACATAACTAAAGCCTCAGGCAATGATTTCTTCTCAGACACAAAAATAAGGGTGATTTCTTTCTTAATTTGACATTGCAATTCATACAATGTAATATGTATTTGCTGACGGACAAACAAACATCTACTGTGCCATTCACACCATTTAAACACAGCAAAGAGAACCCTAAGTGTACCAGGAAAAAAGGCAGCCCATGCAGGCCCAAAATTCCCATAAATCAAATCTGAATAAGTTATTCCAGCCAGCATTGGCAAAGACCAGTCGTGTGCCAGCTGAGGCCATAATGGAGTAATATAGGGGCAATCAAAAAACAGGTGAGACGTAGATTCCAGTTGGCATATACAAGTCTCCCTAACACAATATCACTCTTCTAACTGCTTATGGGCTTGATTTCCTTTAACATTTAATTTATCATGGCAACATAACCATAAGGTGTCCCACATTTTTTCCGGTATCCTGCTATCTACCAATTGTTTAGTAAGACAGGTACTGTCACAAGGTAACGTGAAACAGGGTGAACACAGAAACATTCTATTCAAAATAGCAGAATATAGCAGTTTTCTATCCTGTAGATCCACCACCCTGCAGGGCACCTGCCATTGTTTTATTTTCTTAAAGAGCTCAGACACCCGGAGGTCCCTGGGGGAACTGAAGTAAAAGGCCTCCACTTAGGTGCTTGCCACTTATCTAGAAAATATTGAGATCGGGCCATAAAACACTGTACCCAGAAACCCAGCTGTCCAGCAATGCATGGGAAGACATTGGAATGAACAAAAATAGTGAAAAAAAACAACACCGGATTAATCATATTAAGGCCTCCTTGTTTTATAGGCCAATAGGTAATAGACCATTTTACCGGGTTAAGCCTGCTACCCCATAAAAGTTGAAAAAACAAATTATAGAGATGGGTTTCAAAATGCATAGGGACGGGAAAAATATAACTCACCAATAAAAAAATAGGGAGGATAAAAGTTTTTAACATAAAGATGCATTTCTTACGTGACATAGGAAAAGATTTCCATCTGACAATTTTGGTTTCCGCTATGGCAAGAGCCGAAAACCAATTGTGTTGTACTGCAGCAGGGAGGCCGAAATACAAGCCTAAAATACGTATTTTGTCTGACTGGATAAGTATCCCTCCAATATCGGAGGAAACCTCCTGTAAGGGAATCCGGATAGAAATACTTTTTTGTGTGTTTAAAGTGCAGGCAGAGATTACAGAAAAAGCCTGTACAATATCAATGGCCCTCTCACCAGAACTCCGATCCGCTACTAAAATACAGATATCATCTGCATATGCTAATGTACTAGGAAAAACCAAGTCTGATTTCTCTGAAATATGTCTAATAGTAACATCCTCATTCAATGTTCTCAGAAGAGGATCAATAGAAAAAACATACAACAGGGGACTTAAGGGGCACCCCTGACATACCCCTCTTTAAACAGGGATATGTGAGCCTTGTAACCCATTAACTAATGGGGTCATACAGGCGTACCTGTACAGATTTCTAATCCAAGAGACAAATTCTGGTGGTACCTCATACCTCTCTAAAACTGAAAATAAATAATTATGGGGGACCCTGTCAAAGGCCTTGGACTGGTCCAGGCTAAGGACATATTCTCGTGTATTACCGCCATCAAAAACTTAACGTAAAATTTTCAGATTAATAAGCATAGAACGATCAGGGACAGCACATGTTTGGGTGTAAAAAATAACCTTCTTGGCAATCCGAGGAAGTCTAACTGATACAATTTTACATAATATTTTCCAATCTGAGTTTAACAAACTGATAGGGCACCAGTTATCCAAACATCCCTTATTATTTTTTCTGTTTAAATAAAAAAAATCACATTGCTGTCCGCCAGGGCAGCAGGTATGGGTAAGAGTCCCTGTATAATAACATTATACACTTCTGTCAGATAGGGTAATAAGAAAGATTTAGTTTTTTTATAAAACTCATTAGGAATACCATCAGGACCAGGAGTCACTGTATTTTTCAAATGACTAATCACAGAATTGACCTCAGCACTGGTAACAGGCTGATGGGCCTCATGTGCCTCATCAAGGGATGAAAAAGGAATATGTAAGGAATCAAAAAACTATTCCAATTCTGAGGGTCACATTCCTGGCCATACAAAGCCTAAGTATGAGAGGACACTTCTTTCAAAATGTTTTGATTATCAGAAATCCGAATACCAGTGCGGGACATTAAGGAGGGCATATATTTGGACTCTACCTGTTGGTGGCTACTATCAAAAAGGGTTAACTACTTTAGCAGCCCCTTTCCTTCCATATTGTTGTTCCAAGAACAGAGAGGTGGTCCTATCATAGTGATATGTGCACATCTCAGATTTTAATTGATGGATTTGTGCAGAGTAATCTAATCGAAATTCTGTTTGCCAAGATAATAATTTTTGTAACTGACGGCGACATTTGAGGTATTGAAAATACCTATCAGAGGAAGACTGTTTAGAAACCTTTTGGCAAAATGTCTGAATTTCTAACTTCATATCCTGCCACCAAAAGGCTGGGTTATCATATAAAGAAAACACTGAGATTTTGTCCTGGAGAAGACCATACAGGCCCTGCCACCCAGTTTCATCACCTAAAATAGAGATGTTCCTTTTCCAAAAAGCATGAGAGAGTGGCTTATTACGGGGACATCCAGCAGACAAAATTATCCAACAGTGATCCGAATATTCACACTGAAGGACTGAATACTGTACACTGGATAACCAGCTGGAAATGAAAAAATAGTCTATCCTCGTGGAAAGTCTACCACGATGAAAAGTGTGTGCTGGAGGTTGTGGGCCAAAAGAAGCCCCATCCTGAAGATTGGCTGTACTGTATAAGGCTTTGAGAAAATTGAAATCAGAATACAATTTTTGAGTCATCCCAGTTTTATCCGACAGGGCCAAAATACAGTTAAACCCCCTAAAAAAAATTATAGATTTTGATGAATGCAGAAACGGTTGGATAGATTTGAAAGTATTAATTCTTTGTGATTTAAGTTGGGGGTTGTTAACATTAATCAGTCTCCATTCCTGACAGTGAATAATGACATCCAAAATGAGGACCCTACCATGAATCAGGTCAATAAGTCGAATAACTTGCACTCCTAACTCTTTTATAAGAATCCCCACTCCGGCACACACTTCTTCAGATAAGGACCAGAATGATAAGCCACCCCTCCAGTCTCGAGATGCTTGACCAGTTTCTCGAAGTGAATGAAGCCTGGTATCCTGTACAAAAATAATGTGTAGTGGCAAAGAGAGAAGAAAAGAAAAAATGGCCCGTCTCCTCTTAGGGTTTTTGAGGCTATTGGCATTCAAGCTGCCAAATGACAAAACATCCCCCATAGTGACTAGTTAAGCTTTAAGACTTTTTCTTCCCTCTCCATTTCCTCAGAGATTTCATTTTACATCTCTTCTTTCTACCAGTCTGAGTATCACCAGACAGTTGATCAGTGTCCATCAACATTTCAACCTCAGAAGAGGCAACAGATGAAGCATCAGACTCATCCTCTGTTTCTGTAGTCCGCTTACGTTTATGCAGTACTGAAAACCTATTTTTAACTATCAACTCAGAGGACTGCTGGTCAGAGGACAAGGGAACACCCCTTTGAAAGGGAACTTCTTGTCTGTCTCCTGGTCCCCACCACCACCCAGTCAGAATCCTCTGGGGGAGGCATCACTTCTTTGGACTTACAAATAGTGGTTAAATCACCAACTGTCTCTGTGCACACCTCTGACACAGCAGAAGTGGAGGCCTCAGAGGAGAGTACCATGCCCTCCCCCCTGGTTACCATAGTTGACAAAGGTATGGGATCACAGGAAGTTTGCTGAGCCTGAACAGGGGTACCCTGTTGTATATTAGAACCAGAAGGGGGAGGGAAAGACTCAGGAGCAAAAGGCCGAAATGAAGGCCTGGCCTGAGTGGATTGTTGGGCCTTAGAAACCATCTCATCCTGGCTTTCTGTAGGCATTGCAGGATTATTATGGGTGGCCCAAAGGACACTCCTTAAAAGAATGGGAGGCTGCCTCACACAAACTACAATAAGTGGGATGGAGACAATTAATACTCACATGTCCAGAACCTAGACAAGAGGAGCATTTAAGTCGATCACAGGCATTACTGAGGTGTGTGTGGGCCCCACACCAAAAACATGATTTAGGTTTTCCTGGATAGAAAACAAAACCCCCTATCCCTACCTAAATAAAAACAGCTGGGTAAGTGTTAAATTATACCATTCACAATAGGCAATTTCACTTGCAATTTCCATCCTCCTGTACAAAAGAGCTCAGAATCAACAATCGGGTCTGGTAGGCCCAACACAGTGCATTTAGAAGAAAACCATCGTACAATATCATCAATTGCCACACTCTCATTCTTAAATAAAACTGTAATGGTTTTAATAGTGGGTTTAGTGAGGGGTATAGCAAAAAAAGGTGACCAGAGAGGGGTATGTCTAACTGCCTGATATCTATGCCAGAATGTGTCCAACCCAACAGAAGTTTTAAAACTAATGTCAAAGTAATTGTCCCCTGAAGTATGGAGTAGGGCATATATTTCAGAGGGAGAAAACTGCAAGCTAGATTTAATCACAGTTTTCCCAGCATACAAGTGATCTGGGAAAATGTCCATTCCTCCCCTGTAGTGTAATTGTACTGCATTATGTTGTTTGGCTTGCTCAGGAGGAGAATGAAACAATCCAGCAAAGGATCAAGGCTTCTGTGGGCCAGTAGTGAGTCCAGGAGCTGTAGAAGAATGAGACTCAGAGGATGGAGGTCTCGGAGCTTGCGAGAAGGAACCCCTAGAAGATGTCATTGGAGCTTCAATGTCTATAGTGTCATGAACCAGACCAACCCCTGACTCCGAGGGAGTCGCTGAAGGCTCCTCCAACTGCACCAAATCCATGGATACCTCAGGGAAAGAAGAGGCAAGAGGTCTATCAGGGAAAGAATCCCCCACCATAGCAGCAGGCTGGGGCTCCTGAAGTCTCCTCTCAGGGTCCAGTGTTCGAGACCCACCTACCCTCCATTCTGGATTTTGTGTGAGAAGGAGGCCCGAGGGTAGCTCCAGTGGGTCTGATAAATTCAATAAGTCCCCCTGTGGTGCATGGCTAGGCTGTTCTGGAGAGTTCCATAAATCATCCAGGGGTGATTTTTCCCATCCCACCCCTGTTAAAGCATCAGCAATTGTCACTCCTGAAGCAGACAAGTTATTATCAAAATTTGTCCCAGCATAGTTAGAGAAAGCCTGCCCCCTCAAATCCTGCTGCCGAGACTCAGGTGTTACAGTATCAGGAGACCCAGAACCAGCAAAATCATCCACAGTACCTTGAAAAGATTCAGCAGTCGAGCCTGGAGGCAAAGCATGTACAGATTGCCGAACCGGGAGGCAGAAATCCTTCACCTGGGAAGGAGTCGATAAGCTGGCATCTCCGGTGAAACCAACAGGAAAAACTTTTGTTGAACATCCAGGGGAGCTGTACCGAGACTCTAGGCACTTGCTTTGAAGCAACAAACAGCTGCCAGTCTCGACAGCTCCTGACAACACCTTACAGGTGGAAGCTTGCAGGCCATCTCCAGCTGACTCTGACGGCATACGTTGTGCTCGCAGCTGAGCCCTGTCACAAGATGGCACTCCTGCACTGATAGGACTTCCAGCTGCCGGAATACTCAATAAAACTTCAGAAAGAGCCTCAGCTCACTCATCACTGGCTACAGAAACCTCAGGCGCAAGCACCATAGTGCATTCCTTCAATACCGGTAAATCCAAAAACTGCATCTTAGTCGGGTTGGCAACAGAACCAGGACTCGCAAACCCAACGCTCTGCTCCAAATCGGTCTCATGCTGAGGGGAGATAGGGAAGGAGACCAACTCCCCTACCTCCAGCACATCCTCACCCTCCAACGCCAGACTCCGAGTGGCCATCACAAATAAACAGCCAAGCCCTCTTCCGACAGAGTAGGGGAATTTCCCCAGTGTCCTGGGCAAATTTCCCCCATTCACTATAAAATACCACCAACAGCTTAATCTGGTTTAATGTCATTTAGCATCCATCTGTATCCCCAGTCCCCTGGGGCAAGGCTGGAAATAGGCAGAATTGTCTAATTTTTCTTTCCCAGTCACAAAAACTATATATATATATATTTACATAGAAAATAAATATATTTTATAGTTTATAAATATGACTGGACTATATATATTACATATACCTTTATAATATATATAGATTACATTCTGTAAATATATATTGAATGCACTATTTCTACATATCTTCTTATAGTAAAATATGTATACAAGCAAAGATGGCAGCTTCAAAATGTAGTGGTGCTCACAACTTAAATGTTACTGGCACTCAGGGAAAATGTTAGGCACACACACCACACCACGCCCCCCCCCACACACACACCTCCAGAAGGCAATTATTAGATTTTCCACCACAAATTTTATTTGTACAAAAAATAAAATGATGTAAAACCAAAGCCAAAAGTAGCAATAGTAAGAAACAGACCTCCCCAGAGGATTGACATTTCATGCTGTTCTTGCACTTTTTCAAGAGCAGTGCAAAATGTCAGTCATGTGGAAAAGTCTGTTTTTTTATTATTGTTACTTTTACCTTTAGTTTTACAATTTTTTCTTTACTATACAAATAAACTTTGTGATGGAAAATCCAAGAAGTGCCTCCTGTAGCTTCTGTTCTGGTCACGGTGTGCATATGTGCCTAACTTCTGTTGTGAGTAAAATATGCATCTTGTTTGCTTGCAAGATACAGTATGTGTAGATTATATGCAGAATATATATTTTTATATACTGTATGTCAAATATATTTTTGCAAATACCTGCTGTGGTACTGTGCATGTATTAGCATAACTAATTTGCATATTTTAGAAGTACAGTTTATTAACAAAATCATTGTAATTTCTATTTTTAAAATTTTTTGAATTGACAACATTAGCTTACAGACCAGAGGGAGAGGTGAAGAATAAAAAAAAAAAAAACAAGTACATGTAGGAAGTCACCCTGAAATAAAAGGGAACAAAATAGAGGTGGTATAAATACCAATTTGAGGCTTTATAAATTGTGAAATCAAGAGGTAAGTCCTATGTGTAAGTATAAATGTATAATCTGTAAGTCTGTGGTAATGTTGCATCATTAAATGATAATTCTACTATAGTCATCTAAATAGTTAACAAGAATTCCTAAAAAATATGTTATATCAAGATTAATCTAATGGCTTTTTGGGGGTATTTTAAGATATTTGGACAACGCATATTTAAAAAACATTTTAGATATATGTCAACTACAAAAAAAAAGAAAATCTATTAAATATTCAAAATATATAAGAAGATATATAAAATATACATCATGCACCTATAATAAATATATCATGGAAATACATATATGATGTATCTTAAATATATGTCACATGTATTCTGCAAAAAAAATCAGATATTTCAAAATCGGCCAATTTGAGATATTTTACATATACAGTACTTCAAACATGTATTTGAAATATACCTTTACAAAAATATCTAAAATATATTTATTTTCCATATGGGTGGTTTCATTCTACCAGCTTCAATTTGAAAACCTATGAGCCAACATTTTGTTCCCACTCATTAAGCGACAATACAGCTACCCCTCCACACAAGTCATAGCCAGTAAATGCCATTTAAATTGTAATGACAATCAATGAAGATCACCACTATTTACCTCTGAAAGACATTTAAGCTCACTCTCCAGACAGCTTAAGACAGCTTGTGGCTGAACCCACCTGCGAGGGAGCTATACTAGGCTTGGTGCTTACCAATGGGGACAGGGTTAAGGAGGTTAAGGTAGGCAGCAATATAAGAACCAGTGACCACAGGACAATGAGATTTAATGTAATCACAGGGGAGGAGGCTAACCACACTAAAGTCAAGGTCCTGGATTTCAAGAGGGCCAATTTTGACAGAATGGCTGAATGTGTTATGGGAGCCCTGGCATAGGAAGACAAGGGGGAAGTGAAAGAGCAGTGGGCTATTCTGAAGGGGGCCATAACAGAAGCAACTAACCTCTGTGTAAAACAACAAAGCAAGAGGAAGTGAAAGCAATGACCACTTTGGTTCTTGATAGAGGTGGCCAGGAAAGTGAGGTATAAAAGAAGAGCATTCAGGAGATACCAAGAAACACAGAGAGAAGAGGACAGGGAGCAGTACCTAACAAAACAGAGGGAGGCAAGAAAGGTGGTCAGAAGCACAAAGGCACAAACAGAAGAAAATAAAGCACAGGTTATAAGGAAGGGGGATAAGACCTTCAGACATATCAGTGAGAGAAAAGGCAAGGGGTGGGATTGTCAGGCTAAAGAAGGAGGGAGGAGGGAGTACAGAAGAGGACATAGAGAAGGCAGAAATACTGAACAAATACTTTTGTTCAGTTTTCATGAAGGAAGGAGAAGGTCCAAAACTCCAGAAAGGCAGACAGGGAGGGGAGGTTGACACCACACCATTCAAGGTAGACAGAGTCCTGGAGGAACTCATAAACCTGAAAACAGATAAGGCAATGGGGCCAGATGGGTTCACCCCAGAATATTAAAAGAGCTCAGAGAGGTGCTGACAGCCCTTCTGACTATCCTATTCAACAGATCACTGGAGACAGGTGAAGTCCCAGAGGACTGGAGGAGGGCAAATGTGGTCCTTCTCCACAAAAGTGGGAGCTGTGAAGAGGCTGGCAACTACAGACCAGTCAGCCTAACCTCGATGGTGGGGAAGCTAATGGACACTCTGTTGAAGGAGAGGGTTATGTCATTCCTAGAAGCAAGTGGAGCACAGGATCCAAGGCCACATGGATTCACAATGGGAAGGTCATGTCAAACAAATCTAATAGATTTCTTTGACTGGGTGACCAGGGAGGTAGATCAGGGAAAGGCAGTGGATGTGGCTTACTTAGACTTCAGCAAGGCCTTTGATACCGTCCCACACAGAAGGCTGGTAAATAAGTTAGGCAGCATGGGGGTGGGCCCCAAGGTGGTAAACTGGGTCACAAATTGGTTAATGGGCAGGACACAAAGGGTGCTGGTAAATGGTATTCATTCTGAGGAGAGGGAGGTGACCAGCAGGATGCCACAGTGATCTGTCCTGGGACCAGTCCTCCTTATTGTCTTTATAAGTGAAATTGCAGGGGGGCTGGAAGGGAATGTATGTCTTTTTGCAGATGACACCAAGATCTGCAACAGGGTTGACACTCCAGAGGGCATAGAAAAATGAGGAAGGACCTGAGCAGTTTGGAGGAATGACCAGAAGTGTGGCAGCTTTGGTTCAATGCTAAAAAGTGCAAAGTCATGCACTTAGGAAGTAGAAATTCCTGAGAGGTATACAAAATGGGGGGGAGGTACTGGCGGCCACCAGACAGGTACAGGACCCACAGATACTCATATTGGATGACCTAAAAGCAACCAAACAGTGTGAGAAGGCTGTGGGGAATGCTAGTAGGATGCTGGGGTGCATTGGGAGGGGGATCACCAGCAGAAAGAAAGAACTGGTTATGCCACTGTACAGATCACAGGTGAGACCTCAGCTAGAGTACGGTGTCCATTTCTAGAGACATCTCCAGTAAAGGACATTGACAGGCTGGAGGCAGTCCAAGGAGGGCTACAAAGATGGTGCAGGGCATGCATGAAAAACCTTACAAGGAAAGGCTGGGGGAACTCAATATGTATTCCCTGGAAGTGACGAGAGAGAGTGGGGGGACATGACAAAAACACTAAAGTACCTCAGGGGTATAAACAAGGTACAAGAGGGCAGCATCTTTCAAAAAAGAAGATGCACAAGAACTAGGGTTCATTGAATGAAGTTGGGTGGAATTCAGGGGCAACATGAGAAAGTACTTTTTATTTTTTATTTTATTTTATTTTATTGAAATCTAGGATTACAAATACCTTTGAGCAGGAACTGCTCGTTTACAAAGGTTCCACGTCGAAGGAATGGGGGTATACATACTGTACATACAAAGGTCAACATAGTAATACATAGTTACACAATAAAAAGTAGTAAGAGACTGAGGCTTAGGAAATTCCAGTAATTCAAAATGTGCCAAATGTTAGGTAGCATGACATACCAGCCAAGGGCAATCTTAGAAATAAGTGCTGCAGGTGAGAGGAGGGGTATGCAGGCGGGAAGCCATTGTCAGAGGGTAGAGGGTGAGGGTAAGAGCTCTAAAGGGAGGGAGGAGGGATAAATGTCAGGAAATGCCTGGGGAGGAAGGAGAGGGGAAGGGGTAGGCAGGTAGGAGGGGCAAGGCAGGGAGAGGTAGCTGTCAAGACTGAAGTGGAGGGCAGTGAGCGGTGGGTCCTTGATTAGGCGAGGCAGTCACAATGGCTAGTTGAAATGAGATGAAGTCGGAGTTGTCTCTTAAAAAGAGACTGAAAGAGAAGTGTATGTTTGGAACAGACTTCCGGGGGAGGTCGAAGGGGTAAAGACAGTTGGACAATTTAAGAGATAGACATATGGGTATCATACAGATACGAAAAGAAGGTGAGATGCAGATCAAATAGGATCTGTGGTTCAAAATAGGGGGCAAGATTGATAGAATGGATGGGCCATGTGGTCCTTATCAGCCATCAGCGTCTATGTTTCTATGTTTCTCTGTTTCTCCACCTCCTGACTGTAGTTTGCTGCTGTTCTGACATCAACCACAATCCTCCAACCACCCTCCTGTTTCTTGTACACTTGCTCAGTGGCAGAACATTTCCATCTGCAGAAGCCACATCCACAAAATACCAGTCATCTCATAGACATGGTACTGTCACTCACTTCATGTTGAACAGTGAAAAATAAACAAAAATAAAAACCAGGAACTGGACCAAAGCAAACAATGCAGACAAACTGTAAGGGGAAGAGGACACAACATTACAAATTGTGGCACAGCACAAACCACAACAGTACCCTTCACTACCAATGCAAGCAGTAGAGGGACTATTTATAGCAAATGTTTATATTCTTTCAAATGAAATATTTACACAGCATTTTTTCATTAATTTGTATTTTTTTCTACAATGCAGCCCGTGGCCCATTTTCTGAGGGTAATAATACCTTCCACGGTGGTCAGTATTGGCAATACCAGACCATCCAGGGCTATAAGGCCCTCCTTATTACATTCCTGGGTGGTCTGGTATTGCCCAATAACACCCACCCTGTTGGATATTATTGCTTGCTTAAAAAAGTAATGTTCTCTGACAGTTAATTGATTTTATATGAACACACAGAATACAGAAACATATATGCTAGGAAGGATTCTGAGTAATATATGAAGTTATATAATAGCTTCTCATTCACTCTAAGCCCAAATCTGTTCTCATTCACTCTGCACCCATGCTCACACACATAGACACACCTAAGACATAGGGCCACGTCCTCTGGATGTAATGGATGCTGGATATAACGGACAAAACTTGTGTGCACAGATGCATCCATTATAACAGGCTTGTGCTGTAGCTTAATGTAGTTCAGTGGGTACAGACACTCAGGTGTCATTAAGGACTGTTTACAACTATGAAAACAAAAGTGATGTGTGTTAACTCCAAAACAAATGTTGTATTGTTTATTGTTGCACACCATGTTTATTTATCTGTTTATTTATTTTTTGTGCTGCTGCTTGATGTTTAAAAACCTGGTATCCAGTTTACAATGTACTGTCATTTTAGAGTCCCTATAATGAGCAGCTTACACAGTGCTTTTACATTTTAAATTCAGCTTATTTTTAAATCAGTTCTAGGTGACAAGTACAAAAGGTCATTTGTTTCAGAACCTTTTATAAACTTTAGCTCTGAACAAATAAAGGAGCTATAACACTATTAACATAATTTAAAGTAATGTTCTTAGAATTAATTACCAATAAAACATGAGATATTTTGACTGAAGGATCCAGTCTAAAGTTACAACACTCCTTAAATCTCCCAGAATTTCCAGGGTAGTCAAAGTTCAAAGCATTACCAAAAAAAAAAAAAAAACAGCATTGACTGCCTGCTTCAATGGTGCCATTTACTGTTGTACTTGGCAAACACAAAAATGGTCTTCATCACGAGGAAGTCATACTTCCTCAGAAGGAAACAGAAATTCTTACTGATGAAGTAAAAATACTTGCACATGATTTGGACCTGCATCAGAAATATTCCACTTCCAGAAATGGAAATTGTAGTGAAATGGTGCCAACATCCCTCCAGCAGATGGATATAGTTGACAAGGAGAAAACTACTAATTATGTTCACAATATTACAATTATGTAAAAAAGAAACAATGGCAGATATTCACTGCTTTAAAGAGTGTCCAGCTTGTCAAAACAGATAAGGATGGTGTTGCTGATTAACCTTCAGGCCGGAACAACTGTTCTCAAATGTATTCATTTTTAGGATATCCCAGAGTGTCTGCGGTGGTCAAAGGTACAATATGACCCATTTCTGTAGAGATGGTAGGTGGTGAAGGAGTTACTAGAGCAATATGGAATGCACAAAGTGTGTATGAGTTAGGGCTGGGAGAACCTGGTGAAGCTCTGACCCTTATTAAATAAGAACCGGAACACGGTGAAGTTCTTATTTGTCCTGATTAGTTCTGATTTATTGACAAATATCTGAAAAGAATGCAAAAAAATGCATAAAATTGGCCAACGTCACATTTGACACAGAGGCCCAAAGGAAATAATTTAATGGATTATTTGTATAAAAATGAATGTAAAACTGCTAAATAAAAAAGCAATCACTCCCTACTAGCCGCTTCATGCCTGGCCTGTAATGGTAGCATATCCTGCTTCGGTCCGTGACATGAGTGTGCTTGGAGAGACAGAGAGAGATGGAGAGAGAAAGAAACAGACAGATGCAAATACCTATATCATAGCACCACTAAGCACTGCAGGCACTGCTGGACAGCTAAGATTTTTTTTTTATTAATGGTGCTGTGTGGGTATTATTTTGATGGATGTTCTAGTCAGAGTTGAACAGGCCAAAGAAATGGATATGAATGATCAAATGAGTAGCACTAAGACAGCCCACCCACCCTGCCCATGTGAGTGATGTAACTGCTTTGCATGTCCTAGTGTACTGTGGTATATGGTACACTACCTGGTCTAAGAGGTGGTAATGATTTCTAGTACTAGAACTACTTATGCTGAATCTGATCAGCATGCTGAGTCCTTAAAGAAGAAAAACAATAGACATAGTGATCACCACCCAGGCAGGCAGCCAGTCACACATCGCATCAGTCAAGTGCAATGCAGTCATAAAAAATGTTTGTCACTGCCACCTAAGACCTGATGACACACAACACAATTACATCCTTCCTAGTTCCACAATTGCTGCCAACCACTGCCAAGTAATTTAAGTATCAAAAATAAAATATACTGTAGCCCGGATACTGTAACTGAGATGTAACCAGGCTAGCATACCACACACACACAAACAATAAAGAAAACATATGAATATAATAACTGGAGAATGTTTTCTCCCATAGGGAAACCAAGCAATAATTCCATTATTATAACCAGCTGGTTATAACGATGAGCACATGCCCGATTTCCTTAGTTCGGAACATGCGCCGACCGCGAACTTCCTCTTCTCTGCACTATCCACCCAGCTCCTCAACACTGCAAACTTCCCCGACAGAAGAAGCCAGCTGTAAGTTCTTTTTTTAAAAACAAAAATATCACTGAGCACAGCAAACCTTCCTAATCGGACTGAAGAAAAAAAAACACTACTTCCAGTTTAGGAGCCTCTACGGACCATGTTAAAAAACCAACGGTCTGTGACTTGACTCAGTAGACAAATCCACTTATTTTGCATAATTGCTGTGGTGAAAAAAATTATCCTCAGCAATTATGCCAATTAAAGTATGGGTAGGTGTGTAAAACTTGGATTTTATACATACCCTCAGGGTGGGATGCTTTAATAAACCCCTTGAGCTTCACTCTCGGAGTTTATGTGGCATCTCACCCTTCGGGTAGGAGGTGTAAAATCCTCATTATAACCACCTACCTATCCATTATTCTCTATTTAGTAACATTTTTTTCTGTGTTGTGATCACAGCCAAATATGGGGGATGTGAGAATTATATTATACTAAGATTATTCAGTTTCTTTTTTTTTTTTTGCTATACACTTTTATCTCCTCTGCGGCTGGGGGGGTGTTACCAGTGGTTCCCTCCAGTCTGGTCTGACCTTCAGCCCCTGCTCTGCCCCATATCCCCAAGCTCTACCCCTTACCTCTGTCCTGCACAATGATCTGCCATGGTGGGTACTCAACCACCACCACTATGGAATCCAGGGGAGTCAGATCAGGGGGAGCATCCAAGGTAGAAGCCAGCGGTGCTGCTTGTCTGGCCATCAGGTAGTACACCGAGGCTTTTCCTTTCTCCCCTGTATGTCTGTGGCATGCAATGACGCCAAGGGACCAGAGCATGCATGCTACCGCACGTGCCCCATCCCAGCATCTGCCACAGCACGTCCCTCCAGTTCTGCCCATGACCTGCCATAGCCCCCAGCCACTGTTAGAAGCCACCAGGCCACTGAGGCATCTGGCCCCCCTCCCCGGAGAAGGAGAGCAGTCCTATGGATGCTCGATCCTTCTCCTCCCCTGCCGACCCCTGATGACCCAGGCTCGTTCCTGAACCCGGGTCGCCGGCGTAGCGTGAGGTGTGGCATTCAGTGCCTCAACCCTCAGCACCACTGGGCCAGCTGATTATTCAGTTTCTGGGTTTCAGGCATCTGCTAAGCCATGCATTGTATGAAAATTAAAACAGTACAGTCAGGATCAGTTGCTGGGGGCAATAAAAGTGACAAGTAGTAGTAGTAAGGACTGGAGTAAGGACGAAAGTGACAAGTAGTAGTTGTGACTCGTGTAGACAAAAAGTGATAGTAGTAGTAGTAGTAGACAGCAGTACCCTGCCTTCCAGATCAGATAGTGGGACCTGATACCACCAAGTAAGTTTGTGGCATGAAATGCAATTTCTTGCTGTATTTGGACTCCAAACCCACTGATGTTGTTATTTTTTTTTTTTTATTCTGTGCTGCTTATGTGATCATTCAAGTAACAGTGGCCTGGCCTAGTCTGTCCTGACCTGACTCGTTGCAATTAATTGCTACCTCATGTATTGTAGTAGACCCTATTCACAAAAGATTTTCACCACAGGCATGAATTCTTGAAAGTGTTTTGTGGTTAGGGCCTGCTCAGAGCAGTAAGTGTACATTTTATTCAGATATCATATTTGAAATTAAAGTGGGGAATGTTGACTTTTAGAAATGTCATTCGCTCAGCACTTTCTAGTGTCAAACAGGACCATGTGTCAGTAATGACGTTACCAGCTAAACAAAACAGCCGTTCTGAACAGACGCTAGTTGGAGGGCAATTCATGTACTTCATTGCAATGTTTACTAAAGCAGGCCACATATTTTGTTTGGATTTCCGGTATTTCAAAGGATCAGCATTCCAGCTGATATTGGGCTCTGACAGGTGCATTTCAACAATGGTCTGTGCTGAGGCTGAGTTACAAGAGGCAGGTGAAGATGTTACCATTGTATCTTGTAAGTGACTCCAGAAACATGAAGCTGAATGAAGCGACTGTGGAACAGTGCTATGTTTGGCTGGTGGCGAAGAAGAAGATTTGGCTGCAGTGACTGAGGAGGAAGAGGGAGAAAATGCCAAAACACTACAGGATGGGCCACCTGGAGCTGTGCTGTGCTGTGCTGTGTCGTGAAGAAGATTCTGAATGTGGTACTGCTGTTGTACTCTGTTCCATGACAGCATGTATCTCGTCAATTATTTCTTGTTTGTCTCGAAACAAGTGTCATCATCATCTCACAATAGTTGCTTCAATTTGTATTGTGGAGCCAAGATTGCTACTTTAATGTAGTACTCAGAATAAGCATTTTACATAGTTTGTCATCTTCTTCAACTTTTTTGATCATACATCTCGTTAGATCTTGTTGTATTCTGGGGGGCAACCTGCATGTGTCAGCAGCACCACTGGCAGCCTGTGTGATCATGGAACTGTTTTGCTTCTCTAACTTTTCCCTTATCAGATTCAATCTGAATTTTACAATTTTTATTAGGGGGTATCACCTGGCTGAGAGGTGCTGTTTTTGCACTAACCTTCCTGGTAATTTTCTCAAATTGCTGGAGCAGTACAATGAGAAAATCCAGTTTGGCCCACTGTGGTGGAGTTTGAAGTAATACAGATATTTGCATCACCAATTTTATTTTCCAAGGTGTATTGCCTGAGAGCTTTCTTTTGTTCCAGCAGCCTTTGGAACATATACAAGGTCGACTTCCATTGAATAGAAATGTCTTGGATCAGTCTGTGCAAAGGTAAATGTGCTCCTGCTGTATTTTTTCAAAGAAGTGACAGGCTTTGCTTCAGTGATTGAAATCAGTGCATATTCTTTTAGCAGTGCTGATGAGAGCCTGTCATCATCTAGAAAACCATGGACTATTAAATATAAGCAATGCACAAAGCAGCGGATGTGAACAAAGCCCCGGCCCCCTCCTCCAAGGCCTTCCTTATGTTGGACCCATTATCTGCAACTATAAAGCAAACTGACAGTCCCTCTGAAGTGAGCCATTGCTGTATTGGTTTTTGGAGCTCTTTATTGATGTTACATGAGATATTTTCAGATGGAAAATAAAACATTCTTAGAACAGCAAACTGCGATGCTTCACTGTCCCCAGTCCCACATGAATTATCAAAACATGAACACTGTGTCGTGACTGACATGAAGGGTTCAGGCTGACAGTTTGTCCAGATATCTGTTGTGAGATGAACTACCCTCCCAACAGCACTGCACAAGATGCATCTTAATTTTTTAAATACAACATCGTAAAGATCTGGAATCCCTGTTGTCGAGAAGTATTTCTGAGATGGTATGCTATATTGAGGTTTGAGGTACTCAAACAGCCACCTGAATCGTATATGTTCAACCATGTTATATGGTAGCAAATCAACATCTATCATTTCTGAAATGTTTGGGGTTATTGTAACAGCAACAGAGTGAGTTGAGGCAAATTTGGCTTTACACTCATATGTTTCTGAGATGGTAAGCTGTCTCCTTGAAGGAGGAGGGCTTTTGAACACGTGGTCACTTTCAGCAACAGAAGGAGGAGTCCTTCAAATGGGAGGAAGTGGTGGTGGAGGTGTTTAAGCAGTGGTGAGGGGTCTGCCACTGCTTTCATCTATGGGAGTTACCCCTGCGTGTAGTGAGCTATCTCTGTCACTTTCTCTTCAAGACTCACAATTGGAGTTATCAGTGATGTTATGACATCTGTTTAGGTGCCTTTTCAGTGCTGAAGTTTCCAATACTCCTTCCTTTTAGCCCTGCTAATTGGCCATTTACAAATAGCACATGTTGCCACCAACTCATTGGAAGCACTAATAGAGAAGTATGACCAAACAAAAGATTATGTTTTTTTTTAGTTTTATTTCTCAGGAAAGCACAGCACCACGGTCACCTTTTAAGGGTCCCCCAACCCCGGATATTTCTTGGGCCTGTTCCTCTTGTAGTTTATTCCCACTGCTCACCCCCTCAACCAGAACATTTCTGTCTGTTTCTTCCTCATCTGCAATTTCTATCCCCTCTAGTAAACCTTGTGCTACCTGATCATTCTCTTCATCTTTATTATTAACCGTGTCGGGTTCAGTCTCAGAAGAATCGGGTAAGGGACAGGCAGTATCATAGTATGCAATTGTTCCATACCATTGGGTGTCTCTGTGGGTGATATCCACCAAGCCTTTGTTTTTTTAACTACATAACTTTTTTTTTTTTTACTTGGAACTGGTGATGATCCAAGACATTCACCTTCTTTGGATTCAAGCATTCACTTGGAAGATGAAACCTTAGATGTGAAAAAGATCACTTTTTGGGGTTTGCTTTTGTTTTCCCTTTTCAAGCTGATTGCTATCTTTTGCAGTGACACTGCCCACCTGAGAAATAGAATGCACCTCATCAACACTTGGATCCATTTGTTCTTAGTATTCTAACCTGTAAAAAAAGATCACTCTAACTAATGTGATGTCCTTCTGATGACACTCACTCACACCCACAGGCCAGAGACAAATTTACTGTCATGACTTGTGACTGTACACAGCACACCAACAGCAAGATTACCTAAATGACTCCTACAGTTACTGTTCAGTGCCCAAATTCAGCAACTGTTAAGTATGCCTCAGAATTTGAATTGGAGATGCAGACACATCTGGTGCACAGACACATGCAGCACAGTCCCACACTGGGGTTGGTTAATGCTTATACGTAATGTAACACAATATACTATAAAACTAATGATGAGGAATAATGGGGCTTGTGTGATGACGATGATGACACTTGTGTGTACTTTACTTGTGTTGTAGTGTAAACTGATTACTTTGAGTCACAAAGTCAGATTATCCCCTGGGCCACCCACAGCCAACAGCACAGGCACATCAACTTGTATGTTGTTTGTCCAAACAGTACTTTTTTTTTAATAAAGAAAATTGTGAATGAGTGTTAACAAGTAATCACTATTGGATGGCACAAGTCAAAGGGCTGGAAATATGGCTTAGAGGTTAGAGTAATGAGCTGTGAATGAGCTTGGTATATCCAGCACACCAGACCTTGGTTTGATTCTCACAACCTCCACTTGCATACTGTGCAACTCTGAGCAAATCACTTAACCGCCCAGTGCTCCCAGGTTGCCCCTGAAAACAGGCACCTGTGCCTAGTGGGCCTTACCCAGTTACCAAAGAATAAAATAAAAAAAGATTTATTTTGCCAGCCTGCCTTTGCCCTGTACACAAAGTCACACTGAAGCCAGGAAAAAAACAGAAACTTTTATTTGGGATTTCTGGGACTGTTAAATTTCTCACCCCCCATAGTATCTCTCTCTCTGTCCCCCTCTTGCTCCTCTGGATCTGGATGGCACAAGTCAAAGATGTATTTTGCCAGCCTGCCCTTGCCCTGGCCTGTACTACACAGCCAAGAAAAAAAAACGTTTATGGATTTCTGGCACTGTAAAATTTCTCTTGCTCCCCCCAGTAGTCTCTCCCTCTGTCCTCTGGATCTGGAATGGCACCAGTCAAGGATTTTGCCAGCCTGTCCTTGTTTATGTACACACAACCACACTGTCTGAGGCCAATAAAAGAAAAAACTTTCATGTTTGATTTTCTGTAACTGTAACATTTATCTAGGGATGCCAGTAGTCTCTCACTCTCTGTCTTATCTGGAGGATCTTCTGGATTTAATTTTAGGATGGCAAAAGTCAAAGATTTATTTTGCCAGCCTGCCCTTGGCCTGTAGTACACTGCAACACTGCCTTTTTTATTTGTCTTGCTTGCCTCCCCCCAGCAGCCACCCACCACTATATCTCCTCTCT
Source organism: Neoceratodus forsteri (assembly GCA_016271365.2). Classification (NCBI taxonomy): domain Eukaryota; kingdom Metazoa; phylum Chordata; order Ceratodontiformes; family Ceratodontidae; genus Neoceratodus; species Neoceratodus forsteri. The sequence goes on from CM057449.1 coordinate 1,052,970,010, forward strand.
CCCAGTCCCTCCATAGATTCCTCTCCTGTCTTCCCCCTCCCCCAATGATAACTTTCTCTCCATCCACTGCAGTAAGCCTTCTTTCTCTTTTCTCTCTTTCTTTCCTCCCCACTGGCTCTGCTTCAAAAATAAATATTTTTTGTATTTTATATTTTATTTAGTTTCTTTCTTGTCTCTCTCTCTCTCTCTCTCTGCATTGCACAACTTCTGCTGGCCTCTGCACTGCAGCAGAACAAGCACCTACAACCATCCTCCAACTTGCAATGGGCCCACATTGCACACTTACCACAGTTATATACTGTTAGTGCATCACGTGACTGACTATCCTGATCTGTTGCCTGATTGGATGCTGCTGGCCACCTGTACATGGGGCAAGTGTGCCGACAGTATTCCCATAGAACTGCACACTAAATAGCACTCCATGGACCTGGAACTGGGCTTCTGCAGTGAAGTCTGTATTTATCTAGTTCCATGGAATATGGGTTCTATCCAAGGATTCGGATCTTGGGCAGAACAATCTGCCTAACCCTAGTATGAGTCAGACAAAAAATTAGCTGACTGGTCAAAAGTAGAGAGTGCAGGCAGATGGTCACTATTCAAAATATAATATATGTAATATAAACATTCTGCAAGATGGAAAACAGTGTTAAAGAAATCTTGGATCAGAGAAACACAGAGGGGGAGTTGTGGAGCAAAGGGCATATATTAAAATGACCGTTATAGGTGTCACAGAGCAATGTGTTAAGGTGAAAAGTAAAGGGAAGAGAAGGAGGAAGCCACTTTGGTTCTCCAAGGCTGTATCAGAAAAGGTAAGAGCCAAAAGGATGGCCTTCAGATTATATATGGGGATGCAAAGGGATGAAGATAGGTAGGAGTACGAGAAGTATCTAAGAGATGCAGGAAAAGCTGTAAGGAGCACAAAGGTGCAAACTGAGGAAATTCTAGCTCAGTCAGTGATGGAAAGGGATAAGACATTCTACAGGTATATTAGTGAGGGAAGAAAGTGCAGGGGGGAAATCGCTAAACTCAGAGGGGACAAGGGAGAGGCCATAGAGGGAGATCAAGACAAGGCATCAATTCTACACAAATACTTCTGCTCAGTCTTCACAGTGGAAGGGGAGGGACAGGGACCATGATTAGACAACATAGGCATAGGGGGGTGGAGGTGGACACCAGTCCTTTGACAGAGGAGAGGGTACCAAAAGAGCTTACAAAGCTAAAAGTGGACAAAGCTATGGGTCTGGATGGCATACATCCCTGGATCCTGAAAGAACTAAGGAGGGAGTGGGCAGCCCCACTGGTGGTCCTGTTCACTGAGTCCCTAAATACCGGCATAGTCTCAGAGGACTGGAGAAGAGCAAATCTGGTCCATTTTCATAAAAGTGGCAGCAAGAAGGAGGTAGGGAACTACAGGCCAGTAAGTCTCACGTCAGTGGTGCGTAAGATCATATAGACACTCCCTACGGAATGAATTGTGGAACACCTGGAATCCATTAAGGTACAGGATCTGAGGAAATATGGATTCACTATGGGAAGGTCCTGTCAAATAAATCTAATTGATTTCTTTGACTGGGTGACAAATGAGGTAGACCAAGGGGGAGTGGTGGATCCACATAGGAGGTTGGTCAACAAGCTGGATAGTCTGGGGTTGGGCCACAAGGTGGTGAGCTGGGTTAGAAACTGGCTGAGGGACAGAAAGCAGAGGGTGGTAGTAAATGGAACACACTCAGAGGAAATGGAGGTGACCAGTGGAGTACTTCAGAGAACAGTGTCTGTGGCTCAGCAAGTAGCACACTCGCCTCTGAGGCTGGGAGATCAGAGGGCTGTCAGAGGGCTGTGAGTTCAATTCCCACACCTGGCAGAGGGGTGTCAGAGGGCTGTGCCATATCTGGATATCATGGGAGTCACAGAAACATGGTACACACAGAACCATGACTGGGACGTATACATACCAGGATACACTATCTACAGGAGGGACAGGGAGGGTAAAAGAGGAGAAGGAGTTGCTCTCTATATAAGGGAAGGAATCAATGCAATATAAAAAAGGGTAAACAGAGAGAAAGGAAGCACTGTGGGTGAATTTGGAGACAGGCAATGGCACCACAATCCGCACAGGGGTTGTATACAGACCCCCATCTCAGGGGGAGGAAATGGACTAGGAAATGATAGAAAGTATACTTAAAATGGCAGACAAAGGGAGAGATATTGCTGATGGGGGATCTGAATATGCCAGATGTTAACTGGAGTGCATTTGCAGCAGCCACTTCTAAGAGTGGGGTCATTCTAGATGCCCTACAGGGGGCATGCCTTAGACAACTAGTATTGGAACCCACTCGAGAGGGATCAATCTTAGACCTGGTACTCTCAAATGAAGATGGAGAGAGGATCACCGATTTAGAAGTGGGTAGCCATCTTGGAACAAAAGACCACCGAACAGTGTGGTTCACGATAAACACAGCCATACAATCAAGCCATACAAAAGCAAGAGTATTGGACTTTAGGAGGGCTGACTTTGGGAAAATAAGAGAGTGCCTCAGAAAAGCACTAGCAAAGAGGCAAGAAGGAGGGGTGGAGGAACAATGGGGAGTAATTAACACAGCCATCACAGAGGCAACAAGCCTTTGTGTAAAGCAAATCAACAAAACACAGCGAAGGAAAAAACTTATGGTTCTCAAAAGAGGTGGCAGGGAAGGCTAAGGAGAAAAGGATAGCATTCAGGAAATAAAAGGAAAAACAGAAGGAGCAGGACAGAGAGCTTTATCAGTTAAAGCAGAAAGAGGCAGGGAAGGCAGTCAGAATAACAAACACCCAAACCAAGGAAAGGATAGCCAACTCTGTTAAGAAGGGGGATAAGACCTTTTATAGGTACATTAGGGAGTGAAGAAAGATCAAAGGAGGGATACTGAGGCTTAATAAAGGGGAGAGAATGTGGGCAGAGGGTGACAGTGAAAAAGCAGGGATACTGAATGTATATTTCTGACAGTATTCACAAAGGAAGAGGAGGGGGAGGTACCTAAACCAAACAAGAGAAACTCTCTGAAGATGGGGGTCGATACCAGTCCATTTACAGAAGAAAGGGTTCTGAAAGAACTAATAAAATTGAAGGTGGACAAAGCAATGGGGCCTGATGGGATTCACCCAAGAATTCTAAAAGAACTAAGGGTAGAACTAGTGACACCGCTGACTACTCTCTTTAACTAATCATGGGAGGATGGGGTGGTACCTGAGGACTGTAGGAGGGTGGATGTGGTTCCTCTTCACAAAAGAGGGAGCAGGACAGAGGCAGGAAACTACAGACCAGTTAGTTTGACCTCAGTGGTAGGGAAAATGATGGAATCACTTCTGAAGGAAAGAATTGTTGAGTACCTAGAGGCCAGAGGGCACAGGACCCAAGGCAGCATGGATTCACAATGGGAAGGTCGTGTCAGATGAATCTAATAGATTTCTTTGACTGGGTGACCAAAGTAGTAGACCAAGGAGGGGCTGTGGACATGGCCTACCTAGATTTTAGCTAGGTATTTGATATAGCCCCACACAAAAGATTAATACACAAGTTAGCCAGCCTGGGAGTGGGTCCCAAGGTGGTAGCCTGGATAAAAAATTGGCTAGACAACAGGACGTAAAGGGCAGTAGTAAACAGAGTCCACAGTGAAGAAAAGAGGGCTACTAGCAGGGTACCGCAGGGTTCAGTACTGGGACCGGTGCTTTTTAATGTCTTTATAAGTGGCCTTGCAGAGGAACTGGAAGGAAAAGTATGTCTCTTTGCAGACGACACAAAGATCTGCAACAGGGTTGATACAAAAGATGGATTGGAAAGGATGATAAGGGACTTGGCAAGGTTGGAGGAATGGTCAAATGTATGGCAGCTCAGATTCAACGCAAAGAAGTGCAAGGTAATGCACCTGGGAAACAAAAACCGAGGGGAAGAGTACACAATGCGGGGTGAGATACTGACAACAACAAAAATGGAAAGGGACCTGGGGGTAATTATATCAGATGACCTAAAGGTGGGCAAGCAATGTGAGAAGGCAGTAAGGAAGGCTGGGGGGATACTGGGATGCACAGGGAGAGGAATCACCAGTAGAAAACAGGAAGTTGTTATCCCTCTGTACAGACAGTAGGTGAGACCCCATCTGGAGTACTGCATGCAGTTCTGGAGAACCCATCTCCTCAAAGACATAGACAGAGTGGAAGCTGTCCAGAGGAGGGCAACCAAAATGGCACAGGGTCTGCACCAGAAGACATACGAAGAAAGACTAAAGGAGCTTAATATGTATACCCTTGAGGAAAGAAGGGAGAGAGGGGACATGATAGAAACTTTCAAGTACCTCATGGGAATCAACAAATTCCAAGAGGGTAGCATCTTGCAGAAAAAGAGATGTGCAAGAACAAGGGGGCACAATTTGAAGGTAGAGGGGGGATGGTTCAGAGGTAATGTAAGGAAGTATTTTTCATGGAGAGGGTTGTGGATGCATGGAACAGGATCCCTGAGGTGGTCGTGGAGTCAAGAACAGTGGGGGAGTTCAAGAATGCATGGGACAGACATAAGGCTGTCATAGTGGGGGGTAGGAGGAAGTAAGCTGTTGGTTAACTAGGATCTGCAGCTTATCTGTTAGGTAGGAAAATGGGCAGACTTGGTGGGCCAAGCGGTTCTTATCTGCCGTCAAATTCTATGTTTCTATGTTTCTAGGTTTGAGATTGCAGTGGAGGTATAGATTAAAAAGTCTCCATAATCAAGTAATGGAAGGAAAGTGGCCTGGACAAGACTGGAACGGGTCGCAAGAGGCAAGAGAGACTTGTTCCTAAATAAGAATCCCAGTTGTGCTTTGAGCCTCTTAGATAAGTCCTCGATTGTTCATTAAAAGAGAGCTTGTTGTCTAACCAGATGCCAAGATATTTAAATTTAGGTACGACATCCTGGGGTTCTCCCAGGGAGGTAACAACAAAGTCCTTCGAAAGGGCAGGGAAAGAGCCAAGGGAAGTATTTAGTGAAAAAATCATTGCCTTAGTTTTTTGGCATTAAGGAGAAGTTTGGCTTTTATGGGATTGCTTTTGAGCTGGGCAAAGTCAGCTTGCAAAGTTTCACTAACTTGACCAGACCACGTGATACAGGCAGCCTGGTGCTAGCTCCTTTTGGCCGCTCCAGCCACCCGACAACTTCTCTGTCAATTTTCTAAGCTTTTATATAACTCTTAGAAACAGAAACACTGCTCAGAGGGCATCTAAACTATCGAAATATCTCCTGTTTTGGCAAATTTCCTTCATGGATGTGGAAATGAGGAGGTCTCTACCAAAATGCACCCCATCCACCATGCCAGAGAAATGCCAGAAAAAGCACAGGGCTGCAAGTTCTAGTGAAACGGAGGGAACTGCTACCGCTGCTTCTGATCAGGAGCCCCTCACCCTAGCTGGATTTTTGGCCAAATTTAGGTCATTTAAAGAAGAACTAAAATCCCTGACTATGGAGATTAAGTCAATGGCACACGCACTGGACGACATCTCTAGGAGAATGACTGATTCGGAAGCCCACATATTTTCCCTTGAAAAGCACATAGAAAAATCAGATCCAGGGCTCATAGCCACTAATCAGAAACTTGCTAGGCTGGAAAGCAAAATAGAGGATCTGGAGGTGCGCTCTTATAGAAACAACGTGGTAGTGATTGGGCTTCCTGAGGCAGTTGAAGGGCAAGATGTTATTCTGTTTGTCCATAAATTCATTTAGAGAGTCACTGGCCCCTCGCCCTACGGTCCTAAAGACATAATTGAGAGGGCTCACAGGGCCCTCAGACCAACCCCTCCAGCTGGAGCGCCTCTGAGACCTTTAATCTTCAGGTTTTTGAGCTACTTGGAGTGTCAGCATTTTCTCACGAAGGTCTGAGAGCTGCTGGAAGTTCACTGGGAGGGTGCCAAGGTGAGGATCACTCAAGATCTCCCCACTTCTGTCCATCTGTGTTGCAAGGCCTTCCATCCCCTCATTTCCAAACTTCTCGCAGCGGAGGTTTGCTTTCACATGAGTTACCCGGCTAAATTGCAAGTTTTCGTAGCTGACAAGTGGCATGGGTATGAAGAGCTAGATGCAGCTTGCGCAGATCTCAAGTCCTTGCTGTCTGATCTTTTCTGAAATCCATGATTCTACCTATCTCTGGTGAGTTCAGTTTTCTGTCCAGTTCGCACAGCCTGAAATGTCCTGAAGATTACTTGGGATACTGGGTACACATGGAGTAATGCCTCCTGGCTATTCTGTGTTTGAGCATTTAATTCCTCGACAATGACTCATCTTCTGGGGAATTGCTATGTATCTTGCCTTCTGCTCCTGAGTTAAGGGACTATTTAGTTCATGACCACAGGTCATAGCCAGCTTTTTTTTCAAGGAAGAGGAACATGTTTAATTTTTTGAAGCTTTAGCTTCCATTTTAAAATCGTAAAGGCATTCCAAGGAACTTTTAAACGTTATCTGCTTACTTTCATTTGGACAGTGCCTTATTTTCTCCATTAGCGGGCTCTGTATGTCCACTATTTCAATAAGCAGTCCTGGACATGTACTCCTGGATTCGACAGACTTATTCCCTTTTCTTTTATTTGAACATTGTTTTCCATTTTCGGTATAGCCTGGTTTGAATACAAATATTTTAAGCTTATTGTCTTGATGTACTATGATAAGAATGTTATGTTGAAAAACAGCTGAGTTAAACAATGCTGACAGTTTAAATATGTTTATGGCTTTCAAGCTAAATCTGTTCCCTTCATAATTCACTCAGTATGATTCCTTATCATAGGATTTATGTTAAGGGATATTTAGTAGTTATATGTAGTGTCTTCTGAAGATATAGATACTTTTAAAGTTATTTTTGGGTGGCTGGAGGGTGAGAGCATGAGTGAGGGTATTCTACGGAATGCAGTCCGTTACAGATTAGGGACTGGGGTGGGCTGGGATATGTGATTTAGTTCCTTTTTTCAATTGGTTAATGTAGGGTTGGGGAATTTACGGGGGGAAAGGTGTGTTAGTAGGGACAAGTGTGTGGGTTGGGACTTCAAAACAGTTACACAGAGAGTTAGGTCATTGGTTCATTGTGGGGCATATATTGAACACTTTGTACTTATTCTTGTTAATGTGTGCAGCTAATTATCTTAAAATTGCTACCTGGAATGTTAAAGGGCTCCAACAAAAACTGAAACAGTATAAAGTCCTCAAGCATTTAGCTCTGCCTACTTTAGATATTATATTTATTCAGGAATCGCACCTGTTGGAGTCTGAAGTGATGTGTATGAGGAGACTACAAATTGGTCATGTATTTGCTGCAGAGGGTTCTTCTCAAAGTAAGGCTGTTATGATTTTGATTAATAGAAGGATCCCTTTTTCACTCATCCAAACAATCAGGGACCCACAAGGGCAATTTGTACTTATTCGCTGTAATTTATATTCTATGGAGATGGTTTTGGGCAGCCTTTATGGGCCAAACAAGGACACTCTGGACTTTTTTACACAGATGATTGGAATCTTATCCCCTTTTCTATCTCTACCCATTGTTTTAGGAGGAGACATGAACATAGTTTTCGATTCCAGTCTAGACTGCTCTATTGGCCAGACCAATGGGCTTTCACCTGCTCAACGAGCCTTTTGGGAGATGGTTGACCAGCATGGTCTTTGTGACGTTTGGCGAATAATGCATCCCAATGAAAAGGAGTACACCTTTTTTCCCCAATACACGCCACAGCATCTCGTATTGATTATCTTTTATTATCCCACACCTTGTTGCCTGGAGTCTTGGATGCTTCCATCCAGCCGGGACCTCCCTCAGATCATTCAGTGGTAGTTTGCCACTTTGCCCTGTCGTCTCTTCCCAAGAGAGACACACGCTGGAAAATTAACAACCAGCTGTTGAAGGATCCTACAGTGATCGCTGTTCTTACTAATCATATCGAACAGTTTATTGCCACCAATACTGATTCCATTTCTAGACCTGGCTTTTTATGGTGTGCTTTTAAGGCCTGTATTAGAGGGCTTTTAATTAGTCTAGCTTCACAAAGAAAGAAGAAAAAAGACCAAATAATGAATAATCTTCTCTCTCAAATTTGTTTATTGGAAATGAACATCACCCCTAATGCAACTGATGTCCACCAACAAAAACTGGCTAAACTAAAAGATGCCTACCTAGAAACTCTGAGAGAAAAAGCTGAATTTGCTGTACTACAATCAAAGGCATCATATACAGACCAAGGGGAAAAATGCGGACCGTCTATTTGCACTTAGAATTAAACAGCAGGAGTCTGCTAGGTATATTTCATCTATCCGCTCTCAAGCAGATGGCACTTTAAAAACTTCCCCCTCAGACATTGTCTCTGAATTATCTATATATTACACAGAACTATATAGTGATATGCCCAATCCTCCTCCATAACAAACCCTGGATGAGTATCTGATGGCTTCTGGACTACTTTCACTTTCTGAAGCACAACAAAGTCATCTCATAGCTCCATTTTCAGCTAAGGAAATTTCCAGAATAATCCAAAGCCTTCCTTCTGATAAATCCTCAGGTCCGGATGGTTTCTCGGCTAATTTCTACAAGAAGTTTAAAAAACAAAGAATCTCTCTCTTAATTCCCTTATTTCAATATATGGTATCAGGCGCAACGGTAGACCCTACTTTGTCTGAAGCCTCTATAGTCCTAATACTCAAACCTGGTAAGAAGCCTGAGTTGACTACAAGTTACCGCCCAATATCTTTATTGAATCAGGATATTAAAATATTAGCCAAACTGTTAGCAGACCGAATTAATTCAGTTTTGCCAGACCTTACTGGTCCTGAACAGGTGGGATTTATGAAAGGGCGCTCATCTGTTGATCACCTTCGCACACTCTCGCATATTCTCTCGGTCTCCAGAGATGCCCCTTATCCTGCCACATTGATCTCTCTGGATGCCGAGAAAGCCTTCAATCGAGTAAATTGGAATTTTCTGTTTCAAACACTTAAGGCTTATAGCTTTCCGTCAGAATTTCAAGGGTGGATTAAAGCTCTCTATCGTTCGCCTCGGCCTGAATCACTGCTAATGGCGCAGTATCTAATCTCTTCTTGTTACACTCCGGTACCAGACAGGGCTGCCCCTTGTCCCCCTTGCTTTTCAATTTATATTTGGACCCCTTATTCATCAATTGGTTTCCTGTGAAAGTATCCAGGGCATTTTAATTTCCAATTTAGAACTCAAGGTCTCAGCTTATGCAGATGACCTTCTTTTACAGATATCCTGCCCATCTGCCTCCATCCCTCCTATGTTATCCCTTATTGACAAATTCTCCCAATTATCCAATTACAAATTGAATTTAGATAAAACTGTTATATTTCCTTTAAATCACAAGGTAATTAAGAGTACTGTTACCGAGTTTGGTTTTTCCTGAAAGCACGACTCGCTAAGATATTTGGGGATTTCAATTGCTAGATACCCAGCTACTATTCAGAAATTACACTTGGATCTTTTGGTGAGAACTATTGGTCAGGATTTAGATAGATGGTCCAAGTTACCCATCTCCCTGTGAGGTAAAGTGAATTTGATTAAAATGAACATTTTTCTTAGACTTTTTTACCCTCTCCAGTTACTTAACATTTGGCTTCCGTTAGATTGGATCAGAACAGTGCATGCTCTCAATACCAAATTTATTTGGGCTAACAAACAAACGAGGATTGCCTACTACAAGCTGGCCACTCCTAAAGACAAAGGTGGTTTACGACTCCCCCATCTAACCCTTTATTATTGGGCTACTCATGTAGCCAAATATATCCACTGGTTGTCCCCTGTGGAGGAGGTTATCATCTTCCCCGCCACTCCTAAGTGGCTTAAACTAGAAATATCCCTCATCCGATCTAGTGGTCTATCCCCATCTGCATTCCTCCACATCAAACCAAGTGCTCTCCTTAGTATTTTAAAAAACAGCTCCCATTGCAAATTCCATTAGAATCCATTCCCAGTTATGTGCCTTTTTTAACTATAACAATATCCTGGACTTAACACAACCCCTTTGGGGCAACCCAAATCTAAAACTGGACAATAAACCAATACCGGTGGGATGGCTATCCCTTCTGTTCAATATTTCTCCTGCCCAATTATTATCAAAAGAGGACCTTTGGCTCTCCTCTTCAAAGATCTTAAAAAACTTTAATCTTTCCGCAAATTATGTCTTTAAAATTTTTCAATTGCGGCACCTAATTATTCAGGTTTTCAGAATAACCCCTTCCCCCAGCAGGGCCTCAAATCATTCCTCAGTGTATTGGGCCCATGGGTTGATTTACAGCACTCAGTATCCATTCCATCATAGAATAATTTTTATTATTTTCATAAACAGCATATCCAAAAACCAATTGACTTCTGACAACGTAGAATTACACATAATCGGATGTACATATCACTATACGAAATACATATCACTGTTACATAAATCTTAACTCTCCCTAATGTTACAACTTACAACAGTAGACAACCATAATTGTCCACTACTTCCCCGCCTACTATTTAGGTCGTATGGGCACCGCCATCCCAACACTAAAACATTCCACACACCACTCGGATCAGATATAGAACTGACATACAGATGAAGAAAAGAAAGAAAAAAAAAAGGTTTGGGCCCACGAGGGAGACAAATCCCTCTCCACCTCAACCCAATACTACCAATACTAATTCCCAAACCCCACCCAAAAGTCTGCCTCCTCTCTTAAATCTGTGTTTAAGCCAGATAGGATCTAATTCCTTGACCGAGGCCCAATGGAGGAATCACTGTACTAAGGGGGAGGGGGGAGCCTGGCATAACACCGAGTTGAGATAGGCCTCCCATTTAGCAAAGTAAGCAGAAAGCTTCTCCCTAGCTGTGTAAGTTAACCTTTCAAAGGTAGCTAGCTTGGAGACAGCTGCATGCCATGCATCGATGGGTGGAGACACCGGTTGTCTCCAATATCTTAGTATAAGCCATTTAGCCTCCAGCAGAACCACAAGAACCCAACTTTGGTATTGCGGCCTCAAATGTGCTAATGGGGCTCGATCACCCAACAGCAGCATTAGCGAGATATGTCTATAGGCCATCCCACCACCCTGGAGCAATCCCTTGCTACCACTGACCAAAAAGGAGCCAGCACCTGGCAGTTTCAAAAAAGGTGCAAAATGTCAGCAGGACTGTGTTCACATCTCCAGCAACCATCAAGCGAAATCACCCCCCATTTAGACAGAATAACAGGTGTTCTATACCAGCGAAGTAGAATCTTGAGATGGATTAATTGGCTTCTGGCATCCTTATAAGTAGTGTGTGCTGCCCGAAGACAGCAAGACCAAACTTCCAAATCAATATATCTACCCATTTCTGTGTTCCATGCCATCCTACTCGATTCTGTATAATCTGCCTGCGCCTCCCTCCAGGTGCTGTAGAACTTGCCGGCTAGCCCCCGGAATGAGGATTTCAAGTGCAGTGAGGATATCCAACACCACCTCTGGTCCTCCTTGCTCGACCAGTCAGTGGCCTGCAGAGCGTCACGCAATTGCAAGAACCTCCATAAATCCTGTACCTTTAACTCATAGCGAGTACGTAACTGCTCAGAGGACATTAGGGTACTGGAATTTGGTAAATAGAGGTCTTGTACGATATGGATCCCTTTCTCTTGCCACGAGACCCATGCTAGAGGTTGGTTACCAACTCTAATGAGTGGGTTGCGCCACAGTGTGACATAACTGAAAGGCACCCTAGCATTCTGGTTTACCGTCCCGGCCGCCTTCATTAGACGAAACAAGGCTCTTCTTGTAACATCTATTACCGGGGTAAGTTTGTCCCGAGGTATACTCACATGGGTTAGTAGCAGACTAAGTGGGACAGATTCACAAATCTGTCTCTCCATCTCAAGCCATGGCAGCGGGTTGCCAGAAGTTGGGACAAACCATTTAACTGCCTGGGCTGCAAGGAAGGACCAATGATATCCCCTAAAAATAAGGAAGTCCTAAGCCCCCTCACGACCAGTGCGCCCGTAATTTATTAACACTCCATCTAGGCTTCCGTCCTTCCCATAGGAAGTCCAACATTAATTTATCTAACACCTGAAACACTTTATTTAACAGCTGTATGGGGAGGTTATTTAACAGGTGCGCTACCCTGGGCAACATGAGCATTCGAAGCATTGCCACCTTTCCCATCAGGGATAGGTTTAGGTGTTTCCAACACGCCAACTCAATAGTCAATTGGGTGAACAAGGGGTTAAAGTTCCTTGACTCTATGTGACCCCAAGTAAAGGGGATATATATATCCCCAAATAATGCAACCCGTCAGACACCCATGACAATTCAGTTCCCCGTAGACATTCTTTAGTGCATACCCCATTCAAAGGGGTGACACTAGTTTTCTTTTGGTTGATATCTAGCCCCAAAATGCTAGCAAACAACCGCAGGGTCTCCAGTACAAAGGGAAGAGACTTCTGGGGGTGAGAGAGGGTGAGAAGCAGGTCATCCACGTACACCATAGTCAAATACTCCTGCCCTCCCACCCTCACACCTTGAGACCTCTCATTAGCCTGGAGCACTCGTATAAGGGGGTCTAGAGCCAACAAGAAAAGTAGCGGGGACAGTGGGCACCCCTGATGGGTGCCCCATTGAAGAAGGAAAGGCTCAGAGATATCTTTATTAGTGAGTATCCTCGCCATGGGTTCATTATACAGCACTTGTACCCACTGTTTAAAGTATCCCCAAATCCATATAAATCAAGCACTTCATGCGGGTAGGGCTACTCTACTGAATCGAATGCTTTCGAGAAATCCACCGCCATAGCCACCATGGGGGTAGAGGATCGTAACGCCAGCCATTTAATATTGAGCAGTATGCGAATATTCTCTGCCACTGCCCTAACTTTAGTAAATCCAGCCTGAGACGGATGAATAATAGAGGGCAATACCTCCGTTACCCTTTTGGCTAAAACCTTGGCTACAATCTTGGTGTCCACAGAGATTAATGAAATGGGTTGATAATTAGCGCAGTTTAGCGAATCGTCTGATTTCTTCAGAATAAGCGTGATCAATGCCTCCCGCATCGTAGGTGGGAGAGAGCCAGTTGCATGCGATTCTTGTAAAGCAGTGAGTAAAGGAGGGAAAATTTCAGGAGCCAGAAGCTGATATAACTCAGCTGTCATGCCATCAGGCCCTGGAGCTTTCCCTTTAGCTAACTGGGATAGGGCTTCACTGATTTCAGCTTCAGTGATAGGCACATCTAACACCTCCTTCATGGCCTCCGACAGTCGGGGGATATGCACCACTGAGCAGAAATCCCTTAACTGGCGCCTGGCATCTTCACCTTTCTGAGAGAGGTGAGATTGATACAGCCTCTGGTAGTACCGCGCCATGCATTCATTAAACTGTTTGGAGCTTGTTACTATCTCTGCTGTTTCCATTCGAAGGGCCTGAATACTGGCAGCAGCTTGTTGTCTCCTAAGCTGAAATGCCAATAGCTTCCCACTCTTATCCCCACCCTCCCAATAGGCGTGCTTGACTCTAGTCATATGCCATTCAACCTGTTGCTAAAGTATGGTATTGATCCGATACTTTAAACCAACCACCCTCCGGAGTAGGGTTGTGTCCGGGGTGTCCGCAACAGACTCTCTAAGCTGCGCTTCCGTGGCGGTAAGATCCGCCTGAAGTCTATCAAGCTCTGCCTTACGTTCCTTATTCTTCTGTGCCACATAGGCTATAATGTGCCCTCTTAGCACACCTTTAAAAGCCTCCCACACCGTGCCCACGGAAGTGTCCCCCAGTTTATTATGAACAAAGTAATCCCAGGCAACTTCCCACACCATACGCTGGAATAAGGGGTCCTTGATTAGGGCAGGATTGCATCTCCATCTGGTACCCCCTCCCAAATGTCCTGCCATCTGGAAGATACAGGAAATGGGGGCATAATCTGATACTACAATATCTTTGATCTCAGTTGCCACTATGTCTTGGGCTACCCATCTATTTGCAAGCCAGAAATCAATCCGGCTGTACACTGCATGGACTGGCGAAAAGAATGAGTAATTCCTCCCCATAGGGTGGTCTCTTCACCATACATCAGTCAGGCCCTATTCCTCCATCATTCCACGTAGGGCGCCCAACATTCTAGGGTGGGCCTGTGGGGTAGGCCTGGACTTATCCAAAAACACATCCGATACCAGGTTGAAATCTCCCCCTATCAGAAGTGGACAGTTTGGATGTCCTTCAGTGAGAGACTCCAACGCCTGATTAAAATTGAGGAGTACATCAGGGGAATCCGTGTTTGGTCCATAAAAATTTGCCAACACTACATGCGCCCCAGGGTGAGAAAACCTAGCCCCTGTCCACCGACCATGGGTATCTTTTATTGATTTATCCAAAGTCCATAGACACGATTTCTTGATCAAAATGGCCACCCCTTTAGACTTATTCTGGGCCGAGCTAGCAATTACAGTCCCAACCCACATTCTCTTAAGCCAGCCCACAGTTCTTGCGACCAAGTGCGTCTCCTGCAATAACGCAATGTCTGCATGCATAGACTGAAGACGTCTAAGAACGACACTTCGCTTAGCAGGATGGTTGAGTCCCTTTACATTCCACGATATAAGCTTAAGCCCCATCTTGGAATGCCACACCACTGGGATGAGGTTCAGTGAGATAAAACAACAGAAAAAGGATAAATGTATTACTCACCTCAGGAGTCCCCAATCAACAAACAAAAGTAGTAAGTCAGGATACCTGAGGAAAGTAGGATATGCAGTAAATTCGAATCCGATAAACTACAGTGTACGGGATGCAGCCCCAAAAGACCTATTAACTGAAAAAAGAAAAAAGAAAAGAAAATAGGTAAACTTAAACAGCACTCCCTAGGTTAATACCATGAATACCCCCACTAACTATGAGTTAACCAGTATAGAACAGTATAAACTATATAAATCTTCAAACTACTAGTACAATATAACAATAGTTATAAAAATAACACTAACGAGTCTTGGTGTATGCACACTGGAGCTATACCCCAGCCAGACGCTAGGACAAGCTCCCTGCTGTGCTAGCCAAAGCCTCTAGTAGGGGAAAGGGAGGTCGAACCATCCAGTCACTGACAGGCTCAACCCCAGCTCCATCTAAGTTACCCATTGTGCCCAACACCACCCTTATTCCTTAATAGGGTGGGGCATCTGAGGCCAAGGAGAACAGCCGTAGGGTTTCAGACCACTATCATTGCCCCCAAAAATATAGCTGAATCATCCAGGTCCTCCAAGTCCCACAAGGCTACTCCATCACCCCCCCAGAAATTTGATAACAGCCACTATCCTTTAATGTTTCAGTCCAGAGAGGGGGCCCCGTCCGCTGACAGACATCCCTCGCCTACTTCCTGCGAGATCTTAGAGGTCATTTCCATAGAAGATAAGGCTCCCTTAGCTGCCTCTTCCTCAATTCCTGGCAGATTATCGGACCATAGCTCTAACTCTGCCGCTTCCATGATGTCCTCATCAGGTATCTCCTCAGATTCAATCTGCGCTGACTCCTCCTTAGTTAACTTAGCTGGGGGTGCCAACTCTTGCCCTTCTTCAGATTCAGTACCACTATGAGACCGGTGCCTAATGCGGGCTATATTATTGTTATCCCACTGGGGTTTTGCAAGGGCAACCACATTGGGAACCACTGCTTGTCCATGCCTTCTCCTAGGACCCTCCATATCAACATGCCGAGGGTGAGGAACTGTGGAAAGCCCATTTCCTAAAGAGAATATCAGTTCTTTGCTAGGCTCTCCCCCCAAGTTTCCATTCTTACTCGGGTTTCTTCTCTCCTTCTCAGGATGCCAGAGTCTTTTAGGAGCAGGATCTTTAAAATTCAATCGCGACCAGTGCTTGGAGACCCAGGTTTCCACTTCCTGGGGGGGATTCGACCAACACCTACTTGCCTTCTCTCGAGACTGCCAGATGAGCCAGCCACCAAAAACCGTACCTGAAGCCATGTTGGGCCAGCATCTTTTTGATCGGGGCAAAGACCTTCCTCCGAGCTGCCACCTCAGCTGAAAAATCCCTGTAAAATGAGAGTTTTGCTCCCCGCTACATCACTTCCTCAAGGTCTCTGGCAGCGCGCAGTACTCGCTCCTTTGTGGAGTATCTTAATAGGTATGCCACTATGGGACGGGACCCCAATGTCTTCTGACAGGGCCCTCCAGGAACCCAGTGTGCATGTTCCACATCCACGGGGCCTTGCCATCTATCTCCCAACATCCTGGGAATCTCCTCATTTAAGAATCTTTCCATGTTTGCCCCTTCCACTCCCTCTGGCATATCCAAGATTTGGATATTATTCCTTCTACCACGGTTCTCTTGATCCTCGGCTCTTTGCCATAAGGTGGTCAACCTGCCCTCATGATCTTGTAACTGTTGAAAAAGCTTAGTCTGGGTTATCTCCAAACTTTCAGTCCTTTGTTCCATCACATTAAACTTATCTTTCAATTCCTGTACTTCAGCTACATTCCCAGCCAATGTAGCTGATAAAGAGTCGACCCTGGAAAGTAGCGTCTCCAGCAGAGAAGTTATATGTTGGAGCGAGGATTGAACCTTCAATTCGTGTGCGGGGGGATTCAAAGCCATACCGAACTGCCTACATATAACTGTTCTCATCCACCGTGCCCTGTAGTGATAGGTTTCAGATGGGGGTTGATTTATCACAGAGCCCAAATACCAACAAGAGGCATAGTCTATTACAAAGTCTTCACCCCCTGAGAATCACAGCATGGCTTCAGCCTAGCTCCCTGCGGCGGCATACTAGATATTCAAGCACCGAGGATCTTGCAGCCTGCTCCTCGCCATACGCACCTCGCACACAACACACGATTTAACCGTCACAGCACACGAAAACATTCACCAGGCCCATTTCTGCAGCTCTGGGGGGGGGTAACCTTGCGTTCGGGTCACCACATTCAGCCCAGATGCTGTCAAAACTGGAAAAATACCGAAGCCGGGGCTCACACTACAGTCCTATGTGGCCATACTCTCCAGCATCCAAACCACGCCCCCAATCAATATCCATTCTATACAAAAAATTATATAATTGGGCCTATCCGAACTGTTTTGCTCTTGTATCTTATTGGGCCTTCTTTTTCCCCACCAGTGAATTAGATTGGAATTCCCTATGGCACAACTCTTATAAATGTATTACCCAAGGTAGGCTCCATTTTACTCAATTCCAGATATTGCACAACCTTTATTATACACCCCAGAAATTGTTCAAGTTTGGTCTTATCCCGTCACCTGCTTGCAATGGTATGAACAAGCAGAGGGCTCCTGTAGCACGTCTTTCGGCTTGTCCCAAGGTTACACAACTGTGGTCTACCATTCAACAGAAGTTAGACCCCTTATTGGGTATACATGACCTATTCACTCCAGAAATATGTATACTAGGTCTTTATAGTGAAATTCCAGTGCTCATAAGAAGATACCATATGGCTCTTATATCTATGTTGGTCAAAAAGGTAGTTTTATATCACTGGAAAGACAGTAATGACATCTCCTACTCTGAATGGCTTGCTGAGCTCCAGGCAACTCTCAAGACAGAGAAAGCTATTGCAAACCTCAATAACAGACTTCAAAAGTAGTCCAAGATATGGGAACCCCTGCATACTCTGTATTCACTTCAATATATTATCTTTGTCATGTGTTCAGCTTCTAGCTTTTACTGGTTGTACTACCTGATTGTGTTGAAGAGGATCGGGAGAAAGGGGATGGTTGGGACATGATATGAAGGGGAGAGTTGGGACAGGGAGGTAGGAAGGGTGGTAAACAGTAGGGTTGTCAGAACCCTCTGAAGTTCTGGGTTCTAGTTCTAGTCTAGAACTTTTGAAAAAGTTCTAGGGTTCTAATTTTTTTTAGAACTTTTTAGAACTCAAACCCTATTTTTTTATTGTGCTGCCAGTAATGAAGATAGTAATAAAATACATGTAAAGGAAAAACTGTTCAATATAAGGGGAAGAGAAATTATCATGTGTGACATTGATAGGAATACAACTAGGTTTATCTATGGTTTCTTCTGTTTGCTAAAGCCAGCAACTTAATACGTAACAGGCCCACCCACCCACCCATATGTTAAAAGTTTTCCTGCTGCAGCTGCATCATAGTTCCTTAATGAAAGAAAGAGGCACATTAGCCATTTATGTAGTCAGTTATATATACTAATTGTCATGAATTATAAGAAAAAATAACTGATATTACCTAATCTCAGCTATTTGCTGCTTTCTGTTTTAAATGAGTAATTCAAAAGTTGCTATGTTTAAAAGAAAGCTTTTATAACAAAGTCAAGCCAAGGTACTACAGCAGTAGCATGTGGAACTGTTGCAAAACATATTATGTCATAACGTAGTCAGTCAAGACATTTGAATAAAAAAATATGCCAGTCATTTTGCTGGCAAAAATGCATGCAATTTTCTAAGATAATGCATACATATACCAACATTTTGTTGGCAAATTGAAGTAATACATACAATTTTATAAGATGATGCATTTGTGCAGCTGATACTTCAATAAAATCTGTATTTCAGTCACATAAATAAAAAAAGTGGTTTCCTCACCACATACTAACTTAAGGAACATTTAATGTAGCTGCAGCAGTTGGCATGTGATGTTTAAGGGACAGCATCTGTCAACCCCATTATGTATCAAATTATCACTACTTGTAAAGCAAAAACACTTTATGATAGGTCACATTCTGTGAAAACTGCTGATGCAGATTTTCTTTTATTTCTGATTCCTTTATTCTTTTTTTAAAGGGGACAGGACAATTGTGCTAGGTGGCAGCAGTTTGCAATGTATTTAATAAGAATATATATATATATTATATGTACACAGTAGGTTCGGTCTGTCATCATTTTTTTCCTCACCATCCCCAGCCGATCACAAATCTGTAAATGAAAGGACTAAAACAACACCCACCTTTCACCCCATCACCCATTCCACTTTTCTTCCACCACTCATCTGTGCAGTAGAACCATACCACTTTACACCCATGTTAAAACCAACCCACAAACCTCACCCATGTACTAGCATCCATTTTTGGTTTATGGCTAACATTTCTGTAATTGAGAAAATAATAAACAGCTACCAATTAGAACTCATTGTTTTGTCCTCTTTAAAATTGAAAAATAGACCGTCCCCGGTCCCAGCCCATACTGATGCACCACAAAGTCACAGAAGGTAAATCCAAAAATATATGTTTGCACTTTAACTATAAATAATATGATACAGAAAGGATTGACATGGCAGTGTCCCTTTTATGCCAAATTTGGGCCTGTTCCCACTGATGTTAAAATTGCCCTGTATATAAAACTTGTTGACTTTAGTTTAGACCCTAGCTACAAAGCAGTTTGCCATGAAATGGTGAAAGTTTTGGGGTATATAGTCCAAGGTAGTAGATCGAGAAAGGAGAGAGACAACCAAAGTCATCACAGTTTGTAAAAGTTTCCTTTTTGGTGCAGAGAGACTCTGTCCCACACAGTACAGTATTTACCAGCCACCACCATCTGAGTTGTCATCACCATCAACATCCACAACATCAATCACTTCAGGATCAGTTTGTATACTCTTGTAGGGATACGAAAATCTTGACTTATTAACTTTAATAAAAGTTAATGTGTGTACATTTTCTGGCAGCAACCTATTTCTGGTGTCTGTCACAATATTGCCAGCTGTACTAAACATGCGTTCTGAAGAGACACTTGTTGCAGGACAACCAAGATATTTACAGGCTTCATCATACAACTCTGTCCAAATTGACTTGTTTGATCTCCAGTATTCAAAAGGGCATGCATCAATAGGAATAGGCAGTTCTTGCAGGTAACTGTCTACTATGATGGACAGAGACCGCTCAGAAGAGGAATCAGCAGAAGCTGGTATGGCAGCAATTAGGGAAAGGTTTTGCCACAGATTTAGCTTGCTACTAAGGGTTGAAGAAGTGGCAATTGTGGAACAACTACTGTTAATGTTTGGTGACTTTTCCAGTTCTTTATCCCTTTGTGAAGATGAACCTGCATGTTGTGGTGATGACAACCTGAGGGTACTGTGCGTGTCTGTGTTTGACTCCTGTGAGTGCTGCAGCTCATCTAGCAACAGACATTTGTACTGCTGTATATCATCTGTTTTTGAAAGATGTATAGCCTTGAACCTGGGATCTAAGAGAGTTGCAAGGATGTAGTGTTTTGATTTCGTCATTGCAACTAATTTGTCATTGGTTTTGAAGCGCTCACTCATTCTCTTTACGAGATTCCCATGATACAGGCGACATGTTGTCTGCACTTCAGATCTGTCTTTTTCTATTTGTAGATTTAGAACACTAAGATGATGTGAAATGAGCATTATGAGTGGGATAACCTGACTCACAGATGTACCTTCAGAAGACATGTCCCTTGTAGCTGTCTCAAAAGGAGCTAGGATACAGCACACTGTCTCCATTAATTTCCACTGCAGCACAGACAGCATAATGCCATCTCCAATAATGTAACTGAAGCAATACTCATGTACAGCTTGCTTTTGCTCCAAGAGGTGCTGCAGCATATAAAGCGTTGAGTTCCAATGAGTGGAAACATTTTGAATCAGCTTTTGCTGGGGCAGCTTGTGTTTTTTTTGCAGTTCGGACAATGTCCGTATAGCCTTGGTTGAATGTGAAAAGTGAGTTACAATTTTTTTGCAAACAGCAATCATGCCATCCACTTGTATTTCATTGCTGAGAAATCCCGTGACAATTAGGTGTAAGCAATGTGCAAAGCAAGAAGCATGCAGAAATCCTCCATCCTGTACTGCTTTCAAGATGTTGGCTCCATTGTCACTTACTACGAAGCCACATTTTAGACCGTGAGAATAAACCCATTCGTCAAGGAGGTCATTTAGTTCCTGCAAGGTGTTTGCAGCAGTATGACTTTGCCCAAACTTCTTTATATGTAGCAGCGCCATCTTTTGGGGTGTCTTTGTTTTTGAAGAAGCACAAGTAAACATGACCCAATGAGTGGTAAGGGACATGTAATTTATGTTTTGAGTGCTGGTCCACATATCTGTTGTGACATGAATAACCCCACCCTCCGCAGTTTTAAGTGCAAGCATCACTGTTGCTTTTAAAGCCCGATAAATGTTTGGTATTTCAACATAGAAAAAGTACCTTCGATGAGGAACATTGTAACGAGGCTCTGCTAATGTCATGAGCGCCCTAAAATCCTCATGATCTACCAAAGAGTATGGGGAGAAGGGCTCCAGCTAACAGTTCACCAATTCGGTGATTAAGATGAAGGGTCTTTGGATGATTTCTAGTAAAGGTTTTCTTCCTTTCAAATGCCTGAGACAGTGTTAGCTGTTTACAACATGTCCCTGCTGGTTTATTATACACCGTGCTTCGATGGGCAGATGGACGCGGAGATGGTGGACTAGGACTTATACATTCAGTGCCATCACTGGATGTGCAACTGGTACTAATGGTTCTGGCACTGGTGGTAACAGTGATCCTAGGGCTGGCAGTGGTTCTGCCCGCATTAAGTTCAGACAATTCAGTATCCATTTCAGATTCCTGACCCTTCTCACGTGTGGTCTGGAAGATGGAGGACATGGGTTTTGGATGATCAAGCAAAACTGAATGCTTTTTCAGATGGCGTTTAAGAGCTGTAGTGCCAAGGCATGACACAACTTTACCACAGCTTACACTCTGTTTACATAGGGAACAAATTGCTCTGCATGGATCAGTTTCACTGACAGAGAAATAATTCCACACCTCAGATATGACAGATTTTGTTCGAGTGCTAGGAAGATAGCTAAAGACTGTGCCTTTTCACCTGTCCTAACAGAACCTGGGACATGCTCCTTGGTGCTAGAAAAGTGGGCAGAAGACTCTGATGGATTTTCATTGCTGGCCAACACAGAAGTGGTGGATTCAATGGATATGTCCTTTTCATTGCCAACAGTGCTGGATGTATTTGCAAGTGCACTACCTGATTCATTGTCAGCAGACTTGCTCATTTCACTTTGTTGAGGAAGTAATGATTCATCGTGAGACACAACAGTGTTGGACTGAGACAAAGAGCTACTGTCTGAGTCAGAGAGGACTCACTGTCACTTGCATTATTGCTGCTAGTCACAGGGATCTTAACAGCATGAATGGCATACCTTATGGTGCCTCCGTGTGACCCCAGCAGCTGTACAGGTTTTCTTAAAAGGTCCCCCTTTACCACACTTCACTGTTGCTCTTTTGCTGTTTGTTGAATTTTTATCACGTGAAATATTTTGCTTATTTCTGCTAGCACCAGGATTACCACTACCACCAACACCTGCTCCAACACCAGCACTAGATGCTTCATCTATGTTGGTATCAGCCATAACAGAACCAGTATACTGCAGAGAATATACCTACACAATTCCTGTGTAAGAAAGCAACGTGATCTATGATCACTGGCTACAACTCCAAAATTTTATTTTGGCTATGTGACACTGTGATGCAGTGAACTGAAAGTAATTGAAGAATATGACGGTTTGCAACTAAAGGATCTCAGGTTCAAGGCTTACAGAATGATTGGGCTGCTGGGCATAGGCATAAGCATAGCAGTGAAGGGGCGCACAGCAGTAGGGTGTTGGGCTGACCACAAGAGATGGAGTTACACACACAAACCGAGGAAAGAGATTTTTCTGTCTCTCCTCCCAACAAGGAAATATATTTCTGGGCTTCTGTCATGCATTTAAGGATAATGCCACCACACGACAACTGGCCACTGGGCCTCTCTCGGTAACACACACTGGGTGGGTACAGTGCAGTCAAAAGGCACACAGCAGATGGGCTGACCACAGGAGATGGAGTCACACTCACACACACATATACAACCTAAGGAAAGAAATTTTTCTGTCTCTCCTCCCAACAGGCAAATATATTTCTAGGCTTCTGTCATGTATTTAAGGATAATGCCACCACAAAACTGACCAGGGTGATTGGCTGACCACAGAAGATGGAGTCACACACACACACACACACACACACACACACACACAACCCAAGGAAAGAGATTTTTCTGCCTCTCCTCTCAACACTAAACTTTATTTATAGGCTTCAGTCATGTATTTAAATATAATGCCACCATACAACTGCCCAATAATGGGCTTCTCACGGTAACACACAATGGGTAAGGTACACAGCAGCCGCAGCAGGGTGATGGGCTAACACCACAGGAGATACAGAAGTAGAGTGGAGTCACATGCACAACACACAAATAGGGGAATACTGTGTCAAAAAATCCAAAAAACAGCCCGGTGTTGTTCTAGCAGGAATTTTTTAGGGTGGAAGAGAAGAACATTCAGCACAGTACAGTCCTTAGACAGAATCCTGTCCTCCTGACAATTTTTTTTTACTTTGTTTTGTGGAGTAGGGTTTAATTCTTTTTCTCCTGTTTATTGACTTTAAAGTAGTAAATAAACGCCATCAAATTCAAATGTTTCCATTCAACTTCACACATTAATTTAAAGTTAAACTTAATTTCCCTCTCAAGTAAATCTGAATTTGTTTTATTTTCTTCACCCCTCCCCCAGCCAGGGTGATCGCTCCCTCCCAAGTGTGTCACGGGTCACGCCAGACAGAGAGAACTGTTGATTGAATTTGAGTTGAAAATGAGATCAGAAATAAGAATTCTCAGTTTCTTACAAATATTCAGCAACTAGCTCCTTAATTTTCCTCTGCCCCATCCTGAGGCCATCACCAACTATTCCTTCCAGCTAGCTTTCTTTCTTTCTTTCTTTCCTCTGTCCCACTCCCCCTACCTCTTCACCCCGTCTCCCATCCACCCTTTAGCTTTTTTTATTTATTTTTGTACTTTTCCTTGTAATAAATCAACAATTGTGAAAAATCTGACACGACGATTTCACTCGTCGCAAATAGCAATTAGCAGAAACTAGCAGAGCCAGTGGCCCCAGAGCATAGTAGCACAAGCTGCAACTGCAACTCCTTTATGGGACTAAATGAATGGAGCTGCAGCCATGTGGTTTGCCAACATATTTCACCACCACCAGAGCATATGGTCAGGTGGTAACTGGGACTGGGAGGGATCAACAAATACGGAGGCGCGACCTCACTGAATGGCAGTCCACACCATCCATCCCCAACCCCCCAACAACACCAATAATGGGATGGCATGACAAGAATCATACTGGAGGTGGAGCTAAAGTGGGACTTGGAGCTGACAGTTTGCCTTTGCAGCATGCCTACAGGAAAGTGAGATTTTTTAACTCGGGGGCTGCTGGTTTCAAATCGGGCAGGTTGCTTGTTGCTTGCAGTTTAATGCATTAAAAACAATAATTTGTTTCACACTGATTCGAACCCTTTTGTGAACCCTCTAGTGTTCGAGTTCTAAAGTTAGAACTCGAACACCAGGGTTCGAGACGGGTTCGAATGTTTCCTGAACTAGTTCTGACAACCCTGGTAAACAGTGTTATTGTTTTTGTGTTTTTTTGTTTATTATGATAATGTCTCAATGCTGACTGTTCCAGGGGGCCTGTTCTCCCATTGTTATTGTTAAAAAACCAATAAACTTTGAATTAAAAAAAAAAATTTCACTAACTTCCGTTATGGTTGTACCTACGGTATACAATACTGTGTCGTCCATGAAGAAATGCAGGCTGGAATTCATTATATGTGACTCGAGATGATTAATATACTGGGAAAAGAGGACTGGGCCTAGAATGGAGCCTTGAGGGACTCCCCTGGCAATTGGGAGGGGAGCTGAGAGTAGACCATCAGCTTCGACTTTTTGGATCCTTCCAGAAAGATAACTGGTAAACCACTGTGCTGTGGACAGAGTAGCACCTAAATTAGTAAGGCAGGTAATTAGAAGAGGATGGTCAACAGTGTCAAGTGCTTTACTGAGGTCTAGAAAGACTGCGCCAGTAATCTTCTTGGAGTCCACAGCACTAACCCAGTCATTATGACTTTAGCTAATGCTGAGATAGTGCTGTGTTTAGACCTGAAACCAGATTGTGCTGGGTTAAGGAGTGAATACGTTTCAAGATGGTGTTTTAGTTGGTTATAGATCATCTTTCCAAAACTTTAGAGAGAATAGGCAAGATGAATATGGGCCTGTAGTTGTTTAAATCACACGGGTCTCCTGATTCGAAGAGAGGAAGAATGTGGGTGGAATTCCAGCAGGCCAGAACTGTGGCAGAAGTGATGGAGAGATTGAAAATATGTAGGGTGGGGCAGTGAGATGGACATAACCTAGTCTCAGGAAAAAGGGGTTGAGTCCATTGTCACCTGCACCTTTCCTGATATTGAGGCTAAGGAGTGAGTCTTCGACCTCCTTGTAATTAAACATGCTAAGCTGAAAGGGATGGGAAGGGGTACTGGTTGCGGAGGTGGAGCTAGCACCGCTATTCGACTGTCTGGCATAAGAAGAGGAGTCAAAAGCTAGTCCAGCGGTGACAAAATGTGAGTTAAGTTCTTCGAGGATATGACAATTATTTTCCACCATCCTGCCTTTGGTAAAAATCTTAGTAGGAATAGAGGGAGCAGCGGGACAGCCTTCTATGGATTTCAGTATCCTCCAGATTTTGTGGGAGTTCCCACTGGCCTGCTCCAGGGTGGAGATGCAAAAGTTTGCTTTAGCAGCATGAATGTTCTTTACACAGGCATTCCTAGCTGTTCTAAAGGCCTGCCAGTCTACATGGCACTTTGAATGCTTAGCCTTGTACCAAAGCTTGTCCCTATTGGTAAGCGCTGCCTTGAGATCCGAGGTAAACCATGGGTGAGAAGATTTACATACCCTTACTTTAATAAGGGGTTGCATGCTTGTTTACCAGGGTGGTAAGGTTATCATTAATGACAGAGACAGCTTCATCAATAGTTTTGGCAAGATATAGGTCTTGCCATCTGCACTTACCCCGATCGGAAAGAAAATTTGCTGCATTGAACTTACGAAAGGACCATTTAGTTTTGAGTTTAGGCTGTTTGTGGATTTTAGTTTGGGACATTATGCAGACTACAACACTGTGGTCGCTCATATCATTATGGAAGACTGCTGAATGTGAGATTTTGTGGGGATGAGTAGTTAAAATAATATCTAAGAGGAAGCTATTGCCAATATTAGAAGTATTAATCCTTGTGGGCTCAGTAACTAGCTGTTCAAGGCTAAGCTTATCACAGATGGATTTAAGGCAGCATGATTTTGTGGTAAACCAATCCATGTTGAAGTCCCCTAGGATTATTGTTTCAGTGTTGGCAGCCATGGTCATGGATTTCAAAACGTTAAGGGATTTCAGCACCACCAGTAGGTGGCCTATAGCCACCTATAATAGTGATGCATTCCGTAGAAGGAAGGTGAAGCTTCAGCGAAACAATCTCAAATTCTTTAGGTTTAGTTTTGCATGAAATATCAGTAACTGTATACTTAGATTTGGCATAGATGACCCCCCCCCCCAGGTTTCCTAATCTGCCCTGAACAGTTTATAATCCAGGAGAGAAATTTAAAGGACAGTATTGGTCTTTTTCAGCCATGACTCAGTAATAATGATGAGATCAGGGTTTGCTTGAGCGGCCCATGTTTGAAGTTGATCAAATGTTTTGGTCAGGCTTAGAATGTTAATCAACATCATTTTTAGACCTGGGCAACAGCAAAATCCAACGGTGATGTGATTTGTGTTGGAGGACCTGGGTTTAACTCCATATTTCCTTAGCAGAGAAAGAGCAGCAATAGCATTTTCTTTAAGGAATTTATCAAGAAGAAGAAGGCTTTTTTTTCCTTTGGGTCCTTCTTTAATATGCTGTTAGGGAGGTGATTTTGGTCCAGGAGTAGGAAAAGCTGTCTTTACTGTACAGGACAATGAAAGAGCGGATGGTCATTGGTGATGGGAGTAGGAAGGAAGGGGTCGGAGAATAGGGGATATATGTATATGACAGATGGGTCATCGGGACAGGGGAGGTTCTGTGAGAGGGGGCACTGAGGGATGTGGTAGTGGGTTTGAGGATTGAATTAGCACCTGGCACTTCAAGGTGTGGTATAGCAAGTGGTACACTTTTTCCCAGAATTAGAAATAAAACAATGAGGCAAACCATAATTCCAGGTGGTTGAGTTCAATAGTTAGTGTGAAACGGATAACAGAACTGAGTGGAAGCCCGAATTACAACCCGGCACCCTCCGGATTCAGAGGAGTTTAGCGGTGGTAGAGTAGTTAATAACAACGCTTAGACTGTAGAAGGGATGCGGAAGCAGTAGATAGCAGAACAAGGGAAAAAGTAGATTGCAGTCAAGTAGATATAGAGATGCTACTTAAGAATGCATGGGACAGTCATGAGGCAATTCTAGGGGTTGGGGGTAGGAGGAAGTAGGCTGTTGGTCAACTAGGATCTGCAGCTTATCCATTAGGTAGGGAAATGGGCAGACTGGGTGGGCCAAGCAGTCCTGATCTGCCATCAAATTCCATGTTTCTATGTGGGTTCATTTCCCACACTTGGTACTTAAGTTAATATCCCAATACTGACACTGTAGTGCAGCACGAGGGGGGTGCTGTACTTCTGAGGTGCTGTCTTTCAGATGAGACATTAAACCGAAATCCCATCTGCCTGTTCAGGTGGATGTTAAAGATCCCATGGCACTTATCGAAAAGAGTAGGAGAATTTTTATGAAAACTTGAAAGAAGTACAGACAAATAGTGTTACATCACACAAAATCATATATAAAAATGGAAAACAAGAGCCAAAACTTAAGTGTTGCAAGTATTCACCCCACATGAAACTGCAGAATTATAATCCCAAAATACAAAAGGAAACCCAACCCCCCCCCAACTAAAAGAGTGGGGGAATTTTTTATTATGATAATATCAATAATGACTCATTATAAACAGTGTTAAATCTCATAAAATAATATACATATCAAAAAACAAGAAATCAAATGAGTATTACCGTCATACACTTGTCTAGATTATTTTCAATTAACTTTGGAGGACCCCCCAACATTACAAAAAAAAATAACCCCCAAAAACTAGGGTGGATATTCAGAAGTTGCGCATGGCACAACAGTGTTGTGCCATGTGCAACCCACTGATGATCCCCGCACGATATTCAAAAGAGAAGGTACGGCACAAATTCCAATGTGCTGAGCGATCAGTAATGCATGCAAAAGGGGGGGTATGCCCATGCATACTCCACACATCCCGATATTCAGCCCGGGATGTGCTGAGCCCATGCAGGCACAACCCCTACTTGCGCCACACACAGTTGAGTGAGAAAAAAAATGAACAACAGATGGCCACCCACAGGTGATCTGCCGATTTACAGGGTGCAACATGGCAGCTGCCAGCTATGGGTGGCCACCGGAGCTGTGGCGGCATGGTCCATCATGGTAGCGCCCCCCCATGCCCGATCGCAGGCATAAGCATTAAACTAGACAGTCCAATATCTCTGGTGGTCCAGTGGACCGCTTCCAGCCTGATTGTGGGCATATGTATTAAATTACAATATTCCAAAGCATCCCTGGTGGTCCAGTGGACCGAATCCTGCCCGATCGTGGGCATGTGTACAATAAAAGAAATCCCCAGATCCCTGGTGGTCGAGCGGTACCCCCTCACCACCAGCCCATTGTGCCCCGCCACCCTGCTCCCCTCCGGTCCAGCGGCTGGCGGCAGTTCCCTGTATAAACCCGCCCAGCTGCTTGACGACTGACTGCATACAGTAGGGCTGTCGCCCATGGTCCTGGCGTGGGCCAATGGACATGCCAACTATACCATACTACACAGTCCAGATATGCCGAATCCATTCACATATCTGGACACATGTGTCTGTTCTGCACCGATGGCCCATGTGGTGGACCAATGGGCGTACAACCCTACTGTACACAATCAGTCAGTGAAGCGACAGTGGCTGGGCAGCTTCGCGGGTGGGGAGCTGCTGCCCACCACTGACTGGGGGAGGCAGGTGGCGGCTCAGTGGGCGGGTGGGAGGGAGAAACCGCTCGACCACCAGGGATCTGAGGATTTCTCTTATTGTACACATGCCCCCGATTGGGCAGGATTCAGTCCACTGGACCACTAGGGATGCTTTGGACTGTTCTATTTTATTACCTATGCCCGCGATTGGGCAGGATTCAGTCCACTGGACCACCAGGGATGCTTTGGACTGTTCTATTTTATTACCTATGCCCGCAATCCGGCAGGATTTGGTCCACTGGGCTACCAGGAATGCTTTGGAATATTGTAAGTTAATACATATGCCCGCGATCGGGCTGGAAGCGGTCCACTGCACCACCAGGGATATTGGAACTATGTGTATATTACACATGCCCACAATCAGGAATTGGGGCACATTGCCGTGCTGTGCAGGGGGCGTCGGTCCCTGATGGGTGCAGCCTGGCAGGGCGCCAGTTGCAAGTTGCCAGGGATCGACAGACCTGTATACAAATGGGGCCATAATGACATGTAAATGGCCCCATTTACGCCTTGCATGCATTATGGCCCATTTGCATGTGCACTTTTGAATATCGCGGCTGATGCACCTAGCACAATGGCACTTGCGCTAGCGCATCCCCCTGCCCCCCTCTGGCCACTTGTGCTGGCGCAGTGCCACTGTGCCATGTGCAATGCGGGTGGCCACAGAGCGATATTCAATGATGCTGTGCCATGGTGCAGCACCGTTGAATATCACCCTGTCAGCACCATGGCACTTCCCAGTTGAGCTGCACCCAGGCTTACGCCACAGCCTGGCGCAGTCTGAATATCCCACCCTAGGTGTATTATTATTTTTTGTTTTGAACATCAAAAAGAAATAAATTCAGAATGGTGTTAATGAGCACAAAATAATATATACCACATACAAAGCAGGGAGTCAAAATAAAATATCGTTTTCATATTTCATCTAAATATTCTCCAAAACTGTTAACCCCTCCAAAGCCAACCCATTTTTCCAAAAAAGAATCACTCCTCTCCCTCCAAAATAAAAAGGTAAGTTGGAAGGTGGTCCCTCATAGTACCGAGATAGACCAATGTCCTCTACTGTCTACTTATAATGCTATTGCAGGTGTCCACCGAGACCCCTTTGGGTAGAGTCTATTCCCTTACTCCAGAGTGGGCTACTTTAATTAAGGTTTCTACTTAAATTTAATAAATCACATCAGACCCTTCCACCATTTCAAAACAGCATGTTTAGGTGTAGAGGACAAATCTCTCCTGTACACATTGAACATAGCTGTTTCCACCAAAGTGTGGAACGTGGCATAAGACATCCTTTTCTGCTGTAGTACCCATTGGCACCATGCTTGCCAGAGATAATATTTTAAACAACAGAAGAACATCACTACAGTCCCCTGATCATGTTTCCAGAGGAGCTACGGACAGTGCCCCAAAACTAATTCTTCATAGGTTAATGATACAAGCCAAGGCAAGTCCATTCTTTAGCCAAGAAACCCCACAGTTGATTTGCATATTAACAGGTGAACAAAAAATGTTCCACGGTTTCCTCTTTATTCTGACAATCGAGATACAGGCAATTCCTCTGTTCCAAAATTTTGTGTTTCACGTTACCTCTAATCTGTAGTCAGCCATACACCCCCAGCCACAATATTTCCCACATATGGGCCGGAATTCTTTTGTTGTTTAGCTGTTTCACCACCCTTTTGTTCAATGCTTGTCGGCAATTTTTAAACACTGGCTCCCTTGGATGGATGTTACCTATTACATGGTAGTATAATTGTTTCCCTGACATCATGCTAATCAGAGGCTTGGTCAGTCTCCAGACATAAAGTTTTTTTTACCACTGGTTTGATGTATTCGGGAATCTGCCATCTAGGGTTATATTTAGGAGGGACCTCTTCTACCCAGATGTTAAAGAACTTCTCCAGTATCCAGTGAAACCACCCATAATGCTGGCTTCTAGAAGGCTTAAGTCCTATTTTAATGTTCTGGGCAATAAACAGATTTAGAAAAAATGGGACAGGATCGACCATACCTAGACCTCCCTGGGCCTGTGGCAGATACGTAAAACATTGCTTAACGGGGTTTAATCTGCTGCCCCATACCATTTGAAAAAAGAGGAGTACAGTCTTGTTTCCATAACTAATGGGATTGGAAAAATCATGACTACGTACAGCAATGAAGGAACCATAAACCTTTTTATAATCTGGATCCTTTTGATTTTGGACAGCCACCAAGCTTTCCAATGACTTACTTTCACCTCTTCTCTTTTTTTTTTTTTTAAATTACTCTTTTTTCCCCCTACTGCCTGACGACTCTGACCCTTCAGGGCATCCAAGGAGTCATCCTCCTGTCACTCACTCGTCGAGACTTACCTCTGGATCCCCTACAGAGCTGCGGTTTTCCCCCTGAGCTGGGACGAGGTAGGGCCTCAACACCCTGACATCCTTCCTTTCGTCGGGCAAAGGAGGTAGTCTGGTGAGTGGGACACATTGGAGGCATGCACCAGGAAGCCCGTCTTCCTGGAGCTGGCTGGGTTTTTTTCCTGTTTTTCTTCCCCTACAGCATGCGACCCTTGATGTCAAGGCACAAGGCGTCGACGTCCACTCTGTATAGTGGCCACCCATCCCCTACAATTGGGGCTTGCAGTACTCAGAGCCTCAGCTTGGAGTCAGGCAAGTGTGCAGGTATCAGCCTCCCCCTTCCACAGAGAAGGTGAGCTGTCATAGGACGCTCACGCCTGTCTCCTCCTGGCCGACCCACCAGTGACCCAAGTTCACTCCCGAACCCAGGTCGCTGGCGTGGTGCAAGGTGTGGCATCCAGCACCTCAACCCTCAGTGCCACCAGGCTGACTACACCTCTACTCTTTTCAAAGCTTTATCCCAGTTTTCTACTGTCAGATTTCTGGGGCCAAATAGAATTCCCAAGATATTATGAGGGCCCAAAGAAAGTTTGATTTGGCCACAAACTCTTAATCCTTGGTTTCCACCCCCCAAAAGGAGTCTCTTACATTCATTCAAATTTAGTTTTGAATTTGCAACTCTGGCATAATCTTCTAGCTGGGATAATGCCCCCGAGATCTGGTCCGTGTTTGTCATAAACAGGCATATATCATCTGTGAAGCTTGTATTTTTATTTCCTTAGTACCCATGGGCCCCTGCAGGCTACCCCACACTTGGATGTGACTCAAACTCCTAATTAGAGGGTTCAAGGGAAAACTATAAAGTAAGGGGCTGAGGGGACACCCTTGTCCAACTCCTGTAGTCAAAGAGAGACCCTCCAAGATTTTCCTTTTTATTACTGGCTGGACAGTCACACCTTTATAGAGTAATTTAATTTTATTAATAAACTCCTTTGGGATACCGTACAGCTGTAAGATCCAGAAAAGGAAGGGCAGGTGCACTCTATCAAATGCTTTAGACTGGTCCAAAGATAAGATACAGCCCTGTTTTACCGCCCCATTGTGATTTTCAATCAAGTCTCGAACAACCATTAAGGCCTGCTGAATTTTTTGATACAGTACCCCACTAAACTGAGCCGGATGGATCAGGTTGTGATTACATTTCTTCAATCTGTTATTCAGCAGCTGTGACAATATTTTAAAATCTGCATTTAACAGGGTAACAGGTCTCCAATTCCCCAAATCTTCTCTACTTCCCCCTTTATATAAAAATATCAACAAACCTGAAGTGAAAAAGGCCAGAGCCCTTCCCATCTTAAAAAAGGCAGAAAAGACTGCTAGTAGGCAGTTTGCTAATACTGACGGAAATCTTTTTATAAAATTCAAATGGGATGCCATCAGGCCCTGGAGAAGTCCCATTTTTCAAGGTCCTAATAACCTCTTCAATTTCTACCACTGTCACAGGTTCAATTAACTCTTTCTTTTTTTCTGAGGACAGTTGGACATTTATACCCTGCAGGTACTTATGCATAACTTGTTCTGTGGGTAGACTATGTATTTTGTGGGAATCTAAAAACAATTTCACCTCTGTATGCAGTCCTTCTTCTGTATCCACTATCCTGCCCTGACTAGTTAACAACTGACCCATAGCCATTGCGTCCATTCTTTTTTTACATGCTTCATATGGATCCCCTATAGGGGATTTCATTGTGCCATACTGCATTTCCACTGTCAGCGTTTTTGCCCTGTCATAGTGATATGACTTCATGGCTTCCTTTACCTGCTCAATACTTGCACTGTCATTTGTTTTTGGGCAGGCCTCTGCAGAATATAAAAACTGCAGCCGTGCCCGCAGTTTTAAATAGTGCATACATTTCTGCCTTTCTCTGTTTTTCCCAAAGAACTGAAACCATTCCCTTGTGTCCTGCTTCATGTTGGACCACCACTCTCCAAGATCGTCATACAGCTCACAGGACCAGATATTCAAATCTTTGCACCTAGCACAAATCTGTAGCGCTGGAGTAGCGCTGGATTTGCACGAGGCTACAATATTCAAAAGTCCTATTAGCACCGGCTCTGTGTGGTAGCGCTGACACTAATAGATAATGGTATGCAGGGGTGTGGATAGGGGAGTACCCAGGAATGCCAGCAGTGTGGCATATTCAAAGGTACAGCACCACGCTACAGGCATTAGTGTGACCTGTAGCGCAGCACTAGATACTGCTGAAAAAAGGCTGGCAGTAATGTGGCAGTGCCCTCCCCACATCGTGGACCCCCATAGCAGCGGGATATCAATAATCTCCCTGGTAGTCTAGTGGTCCCCCCACCACCCATAGCCGCAGTAATTTAAGATTGTACCTGGTAGTCTAGTGGTCCCCCATCCCTGCAGCATGATCTCTGACACCCATAGCCATGGTATTTCCATACTTCACCTGGTAGTCTAGTGGTCCCCCCATCCCCCCAACATGATCCCCATCCTCCAGTAGCCTCGAGAAAGAGCAAATTCCATTGGTGGTGCATTGGTCCTCCCCACCAGGCAGTGTGCCTCCCATTGCCCCTGAATACATCCTATGGGAGCCAGTGACCTGCTCAGCCTTCCTGTCACCACCACGGCCGGCTGCTGACTGCAGTATGAATGAGCACTACTGGAATGAATGATTAATTTCAGTAGCGCTCATGCATACCGCAGTCAGTGGTCAGCCATGGTGGTGATAGGAGGGCTGAGCTGGTCGTTGGCTCAAGTAGGATGTATTCAGGGGCAACAGGAGGAGCATTGCTGGGTTGGGGGGACCACTACTCCACCAATGGAATTTACTCTTTCATGCGGCTACCTGAGGATGGGGATCACGCTGGGGGTGGGGACCACTTGACTACCAGGTAAAATCTTAAATTACCATGGCTACGGGGGTCAGGGAATATGCTGGAGGGTGGGGAGACCACTTCACCACCAATGACATTTATTCTTTCTCGCGGCTACTGGAGAACGGGGATTGTGTTGGGGGGTGAGGGGACCACTACACCACCATGGATAAAGCCCATTTTAGCAGCTACCGGAGGTCAGGGATCGTGCCTGGGGGGGTGAGGGAGGGGGACCACTAGACTACCAGGATGTGCAACAGGCACACATGAAAACAGGGACCATGACGGCAGAGAAGACTGCCTGGCCCAGCCAATCTGCCAAGTTCCCTATTGAATGGATATGCTGCAAGCCCTACTTGACCTACAGCCTATGTCCTCCCACCCCCACCAGGCATGCCTTATGCCTGTCCCATGCATTCTTGGGTCCCCCCACTGTGTTCCACCCACACCTGCCGTGGGGTGCCTATGTTGTTCGGGGGGCATATACAAGGGCACATATGGCCACAGGACATGTGTGTGTGTATATCTTTCTATACATATATATATATATTCATGGCAAAAAAATCCATTTAATGCGTCAGTTAGGGTTGTTCCACAGTGACAAAAGCGAGGAAATTCGGTGTTAGGGTTGAAAGTCCCCCTTGCACCACCCCAGCCCCCCCAACCAGAATCAGGGTGTGTGATGGAGTCATCTGCCCTAACTCTCATCCCATCACATGTAAACAAGCCGGTATAGGATAATTGGGTGAGAGTTAGGACCGATGACCCCAAGGCACACCCCGATGCTGGTTGGGGGCGGCTGGGGTGGTGCAATATATATATATATATATATATATATATATATATATATATGATATATATATGTGTGTGTGTGTGTGTGTATCATATGCATAGATAGCTATGTGTCACATAGTTATCACTCTCTCCCTCTCTCTCACTATATATATATATATATATATCTATATTTATATATATATATATATATATATATGTACCTTGTGTTGTACTGCTTGCAGTGATGCATGGACAGGTTGTCTGCTCTGTTTGTGCCTGTCAGCACACAGTTCCTGCTGTTTCCAGCCTGTACTTCCATTCTGACCAAAAGGTGGAGCTGTGTGCTCCATGCAGTAGCACCGGGCAAACTGCATGGTAATGTATGCTAAGCAGCACATAATGAGATGCAAATGTGCCTGTTTGCCCATAGATTACCTAATTAGGCTCATTTGCATGGGAGCTTTGAATATAGCTCACGTTTGCCCCAACTAACCAGCTTGCACCGGGCTATTGTGTTAGCACTGTGCTATCAGGTTAACCCCGGGCAAACAACACTTCAGCATAGCACAGTTTTGCAGTGTGTGGCTTACATTGTTGTTTGCAGTAGATGTCAGACACCTTTGTGCAATCACACACAATGTTCTCCACCTGCAACACTGGCTTGCTACAGCGTCTGATGAGCTGCAGTCACAGTGTGCACTTCCCTGTTGGTATATTCAGTGCTGTCTTATTCTCTGGCTATTTTCACCCTGCAGTCCTGGCTCTGTTTGCCCAGCTTCTTTTGCTTGCTATATTCAGCTGGTTTTGCACCAGGCTATTCCTTTTGAATATAGCTTGCTTTCTGCTCCGGGCTAAGTTTGCCCTCCGGGCAGTACTAATTTAGCCCCAGGGCAAAGTTTTGAATATCTGGCCCACTGACTGATACCCGAGCTTGTAATAAGTTCAATATATTTTCCTGAATCTCTGGCTCCTCCAGTGTAGAGGTATTCATTAATTACCTCTTGTGCTGTCCTGAAGCACTGAGCGAAGGTTGGAAAGTTACTTTTAAAAATAAATGATCCAAATATTCCACCAGAATTATTTGGAGATCTGGGGGACTCAGATTACTGGACACAAACACATGGTCAGCTCTAGAGGTTAACCTCCCCTTGCAAAATGTATATTTTGGACCGTATGTCTGATATTGTGCGCAATCCACCAGGTTCCCCTTATCTATACATTTCTTTAAGGCTACAGCATCACAATAAATTTTACTTTCACATGATTTACTGGTATTCGGCATGCTACAATTAAAATCTCCTCCCAAAATAATACTAGAGGTGGTACATAAAAATGGTTGTATCTGTGGTAGGAGAGCTGCTCTCGCTGCTTTAGTCTGAGGCCCATAGGCAGTTGTCAGTCTATATGGTTGCTGATCCCAATAGCCATCCACAACAAAGAGCCTCCTGGGCACCAAATCCATAATCTTGGACATCTGAAAAGAAGAAGAACTAAAAATTATACCTACCCATCTGCCCTATCAGGGCCAAAGAACCAAAAAGAAGGGCCCCCCTCCATTCCGTTCGAAACCTCCTAAGCTGGTCCGCTGTGCTCATCCATGTCTCCTGGAGGAAACCAATATAAATTTTTAAGCTCCCTAGGTGTCTAAAGATGGTTTGTCTCTTAAGAGGATTCAATAGGCTATGGCAGTTGCAGGAGCCTATTACTAGCTTATTCCTTCCTGGAGGTGTTTAAGGGCCTTTCTTTCATTTCTTTTTTCTTTTTTCCCCCTTGTACTTCTTAATCTCAGACCTACCTCCTTGGTTTAAGGCCGTTGAGTGATCCGATTCTACCACCTCCATATCAGATTCATGCTCCGTGGGTGTTAACACAGCAAAGGGGTTCTGGACCTCAATCCTTTGTGTGTCCGCTGGAAGTTGGGGTTTTGAGTTCCTTGTCACCCGCCTTTGCTGTAATACTGGGCTATGCTTCACAACTTAATCTTTTACAGTAAGGGACGGTGCAGGGTTATCATTATAGCAAACCAGTGAAAGGTCTGCCCACACTAATGCCTCAGCAATTGCAGGGGACTGAGGTGCCACCATGGCCTGAGCCTCCAAGGTCTTTTTACCATAAACCATGCTATCTCTAAAAATTCTGATCATCTGGGTGTGGCCCTGTCCTAGGAGAAGAGGATGGTGGGATCTGAGGTACCTGGACTGGTTCTTGACCTCGTTCTTCCAGTCCCCCAGTGGGCACATTCATGGCAACTTCCTGTGCCTGATGGATTAACAACTCTGGACTAATCACAATTGGCTTATTTTTGGCTGCCCAGGGACACTCAGGGAAGTATGGCTGGACTCTTCACACAGGTCACATTTTGTGAAATTTGCACATTGCATTGTAACTTGCCCCACCTCTCCACAATTGTAACATTTAGACCTATCACAAACACTGAATAGGTGGGTTCGAACCCCACATTTATAACATGCTCAGAGTTGTCCTGAATAAAAACAACCCCCCCATCCCTTCCCAACATAAATGAATTTGGTATGTGTTCTCTGTTACCATCCACCTGCCACAGCTTCACCTTATACTTCCACCCACCCATCCAAACCATTTCTGAGTCCTGTAGGGCCTCTGGCGCACTCAAAACCTCACACTTCAAGAATAACCAATGTGAAATGTCTTCCACGTGCACTCCCTTATTGCAGAATATTATTGTCACATATATTTTCAGGGGCTTAGTGAGAGGGATGGCAAAAAAGGGGGACCACAAAGGTGAAAATCTGACCGCATTAAATCTATTACAAAATATTTCTAATGCATATACAGATCTGAAACTGATATCATAATTGTCCTCTCTGGAAATATTGATGAATGTGAATACTTCTTTTTGTGAGAACTTTAGTGAGTCCTTGAGCAAAGTCTGGCCCACGTACAGACAGTCAGGTCTGACTTCCATTCCTCCTTTATACTGAATCCATACTGCATTTCATCTTGGGGCTGCTTCCTTCCTTGATTTCAAGAATAGGTCAGATAGTAAAGGTTTCCGGGGGGGCGGGATTCAGATCTGGGGGCCCTTCCTTTTGTTCCATTGTGATGGGAATACCTGCATTACTGGGAGACGTTTTATTTATTTATTTGAAGTATTGGATTTACAACCTTTGAGCCATCGGCTCATTTACAAAGGTACCTCGTCACATGAAGGACAGAAAACAAAAAAACAAAGAGCATACAGTTCTAATGGAATAGCCATCATGTATACAGTAGGTTACAGACATTGTTTATAAACATTATATATGGTTTTGGATACAGATATTTACATAAGCACAGCAAAACATTGTTACCATGAGAGAACATCCGTTACAGTATAATCCATTTTATTCATGAGTCAGAGGTGGATTAAACATTGTTGTAAGTGGTGGCAGTACATAATGGACTTTGTCAGGGGTTTGGGCCCTAGAGGGCACGAGAGCGTAGGCTAGTTGCAGTTACAGGAGCGGACATTACCCCTTCAATAGCACTGCTGTACATGAATTGTTTACTGTTATTTCACTGTTGCTTCCTTACTGTTTGTTATTTCTGGCATGGAACCTTTGTAAAAGAGCCTTGGCTCAAAGGTACTTGTAATCCTAGAATAAATAAATTAAAAAAAAATAAAAATAAAACATTGAGGAGGTGTTTGCGGAGAGCGACTTTGAAAGGGGCACTCTTGGGTGTGCTGGTGATGGTGGCTGGGAATGCATTAAACCAGACAGGGGCCTGGTAGTGGAAGGATCTTTGGGCAAGGGAGGTTTATACCCTGGATACTGCAAGTATAGATTTGTCCGAGTTACGGGTGGAGATGGGGCGTGGCAAGTTGGAAAGAGGCAGTGATCCCAGGAGGGGAATGGCAAAGCAGAATTTTCTTGGTCAGTAGGCAAGTCTGGTAGTGGAGTCTTTCACTGAGGTTGAGGAGATTGGCAGTGGAATAGAGGGAGCAGATGTGGGTCAGCCTAGGGGCACCAGTTAGAAGCCTGCAGGCCTTGCTGAGGGAGATTTGAATTTTCTGGAGTGCGGAATTATCTGCTGCTCGATACACAGGGATCCCATAGTCCACTAGGGACAGTAAAGAGGAAGTAATGGCAAGCCTCAGGGCATCAGGAGGAGGCAGTCCAATCTGAGTGTTTGTGTCACTGCTTTTGACCATAAACTGAGTGGGTGGGGGAGGGGAGCCCTGGTATTGTATCCCTGCTTTCAGTGGGAACCTTCTCCTTCTCTGATATAGTTATGGTTAATGTACTTGGAACTGACTGATTCCTTTCCTTGTGCTCCAAAATTCTTTTCACCGGGATTTGTTCCTGCTCCCTCAGATGCCATTCTGGTGTATTAGTCAATAATGGATCTTGCCAATCTGGGTTTGGCAACCATTGTCCTGATGGCATTCTTTTCCAGCCCTCCTCTGTGAGGGCCGTTTCAGGTGACCATTGGGAAAAAGGGTCAAAGGGTTTAATTGGATCTTTTTGCAAAGTAATGGCCTGCTTGATCGCCTCTGATATGGAGAGGCCTATATTTACTCCTTCAGCATGGAAGCTGCCATCATAGCTTGTTTTTGTCAATGGTGCAGATGTTGTTTTTCTGTTCGCTAATGTTACTGCCTCCCTCTATAACTTACTCTCCAATTTAGTACCAGTTTTTTTCCTTTCACTGAGAATGAAAACACTGTAGCTTCATTTTGTGTATCTTTAGTTGTTTGAAATATAATCTTCCCTTCCTCCTGCTGTTCCTGTCCTGAAGCTTGAACCTCCTTCAGAGCTTCTGTCTGCTCTGCAGGTTGCTCATCTGTTTGATTTAGTAGCCTTGTGCCACCCTGATGTCCCTTCTGTCTCTGGCCATCAGTAAATCCAACCTTGTCTGTGGATCATTTTCCATTAAAATGACACTTTCAGCAATATTTTCCACACCCGAACCCTTTTCTGTCTCTAACCTCTGCGGCTCTTGGCACACGCCTAAGGCATTTCTGCTGCCTGCTGCTATTTTACTCTGTTCAACTAAACAATGCAAGGGGTGTACAAGTACCTGCGGGTTCTGTGGTGTCCAATTCTCAGCCTTCGCCTTTGATGCTAGTGTGTCATGATCTCCATTGTCATCCGGGCCACACCTGTTGTCAAAATCCTTCTCGGTATTTAGCGCTTCCATTTTCAATTGTAATCATATTTTATATTGTGCAAAAGCTTTTTCAGCTTCTGCAAGCTGGTCCTGAGTTTTAACATTTTTCTCCATCAGCTCCTTCTCTGTATTTTCCTTTAATTTGTCAGTCGAGGTTTCAACCAATGGATCCTGTTTCAAAGTGCTCAGATCTTCCAATGAAACAAAAATATCCTCTGCAATTGCTGGATTCTCCTGGGTTAAACCCGTCCTTTTCATTTCCAAATTATTTTTTGCCTCTTGCAAAACAAGAATGGGATGAGACCTGTTCCCTAGCCTCCTCCACATCCATCTCTGCTGGCTCCATAGCAGAACTGGGCTCCTCTATTCTGCTCACAGGAAATCAGGCCCTCTCCTGGAAGAGTAGGGGAATTTCCCCAGTGCCCTGGCCAAATTTCCCCCATTCACTGGAAATACCACCAACAGCTTAATCTGGTTCAAGGTTAGCTGGCACTCATCTGTGTGTGTGGGGGGGGGTCAAGGGGAAGTAACAGCTGCAAGTGGGGTGCTAGCTGCACACTCGTGCAGACTTGATAGATCGTGTGGCCTGTTTCTGCTGGCAAGCAGTAGGTAAGCAGTATGTAAGTAAGTAAGTTCTGGGACAAGTTCCCTTTAATGTCTTCATCAGCAACATTGCAGAAGGGCTGGAGGGGAGGTTCGCCTGTTTGCAGATGACACCAAGATCTGCAACAGAGTTGATATGCCAGAGGGTGTGGCAAGGATTAGAAAAAAACCTAGAGAAGTTGGAAAGATGGTCTGAGGTGCGGCAAACGAGCTTTATTGCAAAGAAGTGCAAAATCATGCAGGTGGGGAATAGAAACCCAGGGGAGAGCTACAAAATGAGGGGGGAGCTACTGCTAGTCACCAAAGAGGAAAAATATCTGGGGGTCATTATCACAGATGACCTGAATGCCAACAAGCAGGCAGCAAAGGTGATAAGGAAGGCCAGTGGAATGTTGGGTTGTATAGGAAGGGGTATCCCAAGCCGAAGGAGGGAGGTACTGGTTCCACTGTACAAAAAACGCTGGTGAAGCCTCGTTTAGAGTACTGCATGCAGTTCTGTAGGTTGCATCTTTGTAAGGACGTGGACAGGATGGAGACGGTGCAGAGGAGGGCAACTAAGATGGTGCAGGGATTACAGCATAAGTCATATGACGATAGGTTAAAGGGAATGTAAACAGATCGGTCAATTTGGATGACAAACATTTAATGTACCGGTGTCTCCGACTGTTGCTGATCCAGTAAATCCTTCTGTTGTACTATATCACCCTTCTTTTGGTTTTTTAACATTTTAGAGATGCCAAACCCACAGCCGCGCTTATGTCTTCTTTGTTTTCTCCTCATGCACACATGCTTCCGCTACATGCTTCTGACATCAGTTTAGCTACTGGATCCTTTTTTGTGCAGAGACCTTATGCTATCCCAGTCTACAGAGTGTCATACGAACAGTTGTGGTTGTAAAAAAAAAAAAAAACAGTTGTCGCTTTTTCTTATTCCCACTGTACACATCACCAAATCCCAGCAAGTGATGTGTAAATGTTCCTGCAGGTGTGTCATTCACATTCATTGAAGGCACATGACCTCATTGCATGCCA
Organism: Neoceratodus forsteri; assembly: GCA_016271365.2. Taxonomy (NCBI): domain Eukaryota; kingdom Metazoa; phylum Chordata; order Ceratodontiformes; family Ceratodontidae; genus Neoceratodus; species Neoceratodus forsteri. The sequence continues at coordinate 1,053,011,708 of CM057449.1, forward strand.
TAGCATTGCATCACTATTGACAGCTTGCAAACCCTGCATACCTTCACTTTTTATGCATAAAACTATTCCCTGACCACTGCATCATGTCACATATGTTCCCAATCAATATGCATGGCATACTGAAAACAAATGTCTAAATTAGCACTGTCACAATGCATACCATTGGGTGGGAGGGGTTGGGAACTTATATCCTTTAGTTGGCATTAGTTGCACATATTTGCCATAGTTTATTTGTCTTCATACTGTCCCAAATTGCTCCCTAAAATCAACGAATAAAAAACAAGCTATGATACACATTTCAACTGCGTTACTTAGATGCCAATGTGATAGACTCATCCCCTAATTACCCAGCGGTAACCAAAAGTTTGATTGTGTGAAGTGTGTCATGTATAGGACTATAAGTTGCTTCATTTTGCTATGTGTGAAAGGCTTTACTTTAGATGTCACTACCCCTTATAACTGACCTTGGCTCGCCATTGGATGATTCTAGTGTCTGTTCTAGTAAATCATATGTCTAAATGTCACAGTGCATACCATCGGGGGAGGGGTCGGGAACTTGTTGGCAGTCTCATACATTTGCCATTGTTTTTCTTCATTACAAACTGTCCCAAATTGATCCCTAAAATTAACAAAAAAAACTAAGCTATGATACCCCATTCAAATGCCAAACATATGTCTGCAGTATCACAAACGACATGTAGTTCACAGTATCTTCATAACTGGTTTACTTTCCGGAATGACTATAAAAGGGTCTGTTCCTTCTTTCATATGTGCGAATATATAACCTGCTGCTACATATTCTCTGAGCATTTCATCATGGCAAAATGGAAAATTACCATAGCAATATCCATATCATATCCATAGCATATGTTTTGCTATGCAAACTATTAAATTCAACACATTATTTCAAACAGTTACTAGGCACTTTTCCAAGGCGTTGGATGCAGGGTGCTGTAGGGTGCAGGGTCTCTAGATGCCAGATACATAAAATGTAATCTTTGGGCCATGGGGGCAGGTGGGATGATTTATTAACACTGGTAACTGGATACTTAGTAATCAGCACTCAAAGAAGAAAAAATAATGCCAGTAGACCTGAATAAAGTACAACATGCTGTGATTTTATACTTGGCAGGGCCAGAGCTGCACCAGAAAGCCCCAGCACTTCAGAGGTCAAGACTTCTTCAGGGGGTGTCACAACCTGAGGAAGGTTTGGCCATTGAAGCACTCTGGCCCTGCCAAGAAAAAAATCACAGCACTTTGTACTTTATTCAGGTCTACTGGCATTATCATTTTTTCTTCTTTGAGTGCTGATTACTTGGAACTACTGCTTGTATTTGGGTTTCTCGACCACTATCAGCCCCGACTTCCACAGTAGCTGAGCAGCTCCTATCCAGATTTGTGTAACTGAATACTACACTGAGTGGCACCGCACAAATAACTTGTACGCCACAGCCTATCTGGGGAATGATAGCAGATGGTGAGAAGGGAAACACAATCTGAAGTGCCTAGAATCTGATGGACCTGCCCCCTAGGGTTTTGGACAAATTCCCCAATTAAATGGTGGGGAAGGGGTTTCCTACCGGAGGGGTTGGGGGCACCACTACCAGTGTTGGGTAAGTTACTTTTTCTATTACTTTCTATTATGTTTGGAAACTTGTTCCAGGAAGCTTCGTGCAGTCACTAGTGAGGATGGAGAAGTACTAGAAAAAGTAACACACCTTACAGTTACAGCTACTTATTTTTTTTTATACAAAAACAATGCAAAAATAATAAATAATTATAACATATTACATTTATTTGAGAGTAATAGGTTAGTTACTAGTTACTTTCAAGTAAATGTAATCAGTTACACTGAAGTATTACTTTTGTATAAAAAGACGTAAGTAATTGTAACCGTAAGGTGTATTATTTTTTCCAGTATATTTCCATCCTTGCTAGTGACTGCACAGAGCTTCCTGGAACAAATTTCCAAAAGTAATAGAAAGTAATAGAAAAAGTAACTTACCCAACACTGACCACTACTAGCCATAACTGTAGACTAGCTTGTGGGGACAATTTATTTATTTGCACAGAAATGTATAAGTTGCCTTGAAATGAAATAAATAAACATGAAACACTGTCTAAGAGTGCTGGTCTACTCAGAGATCTGTGAATGTATGTATATTGTTACAAAGTTGATTGTTATTTGTGCAGGGTTTCTTGTCTTCTTCAGGAAAAAATTATTTTATTTTCTGTGAAAAAGTATACCCACATAAAAAAAAGTTACAGGCTGCATAGTTTCACCCCGAGAATCAGCTATGCCAAGTCTCAGTGCAATGTCCCTGTAGTGTCTGCGTAGTCCTCAAATATTCATCTTTTCGCAGACGCTACGGTCCTTTACATTAACAGACCTACCCCCAAAGCAGTCTGCTCTGACTTATAGCAGGAGTTTAAGCATCTCCAATTAAATCTACTGTACAGGAAGCTTCTTTTGAATGCTGAAAAAATGAAGGTGATGCCTCTCTCTCCTCTAATCTAATACTGCTACCCTAGGATTCGTATCGAAACTTACTACTCTCCTAGGTGAATCATTAGACTTCATACCCAATTTCAAGTATCTGGGGGCCTGGATTGACCATAGTCTCTCCTTCTTTCTTCATATTGAGGAAATAATATAAAAGCTTAAGCAGAGACTTGGCCTATTTTATAGGATTGAACACCTGCTGACTCAGGGTGCTAAAAAAAGGCTGGTCCAATCCACCTTCCTATCGATTCTGGACTATGGTGACTTCCTTGATGGCCAAGCTTCTGCAGCTGCATTAGTCAAACTTGATGTACTGTACCATAGAGCCATATGATTTATCTCTGGTGTGCCGTATCCTACTCATCACTGCTCTCTCTACACCTTAGTTGGCTGGTCATTTCTCACTTTCAGAAGGCAAAGAAATGTTGCCTTCTGGATTTATAGAGTAATCACAAACAAGTTGCCTATGTACACAGCTGACTGCCTACCCCTAAGTACAGTAAGCAAGTATGCATTGAGAAGCCCCACTTATATTACCTTATCCATATCAAAGGTCAAATCAAGATTCGGTACATCCTCAATAAGTTTCACTCTACCCCAACTGTGGAAAAATTGCAAAAAACTCTTAAGGTGGCCCACCCTATCTCCCTGGCTTCATTCAAGACATTTTATTCACGATCTATCAAGGAGGCATGTAAATGCGTCCCCTGATTGTGGCCTGGTATTACCTGTCTGCAGTTTCCTCCCTTGGTGTACTTGACACCATTCTCGCTAAGTAAAGTTAGTGCCTCCAATCACTTTGTATCTCCTTCTTCCTCCTGTCTCTTCTTGCATCCTGCTCTTTCCTCCTTCCTCCTACTATGCATAATGTCCCCACTTCCTCTTCCCTCCCCATATGTGAGGCGCTCGATGGGTATCCTAGTATTTTGTATGTTGCCTCAAGGATACTCTTATAGTACTGCCTGCAGGCATTTGCATATATTGTAAACTGCAAGTTACTTGTACATACTGTTTATAGACTTTTTGTCTTCTCAGACTATTGTTCTCCAAATTTCTCTACTGTATGAGCCTCACATCATTATATATTCATCCTGTGTACACATATTCTGTATTACGTTTATGGTTTTCTTACTGTACATTTTACACATCTTAACTTCTCAGGTCCACCTTGAAAATGAGTTCACTCAATGGTATTTCGCCTGGTAAAATAAAGATTGCTCGATTGACTGATTGATAGATACTTGCTTTGAAAGCAATGCATTGCTCACTCAGAAGCACTTTACTAAGTATGTAACAGTGGGATTATGGGGATGGCAGGTGAATGTAAGAATTCGAGCCATCCCTATTACACTTCTATGCACCTTACAGGCAGGGCAGTCGGTCTGCATAGTAAATAATTGAAAGGCAATTTAGTAATTAATTGTTGGAAATCAAATGAGTTGTGGCTAATTGATAATTTCTAATGATTTTTCAATAGGCAATTTATTCACAGAGAAACTGCATTGGGTAGCTGCCAATGAAGCACGTATCAATGACAGCATACTGACTATGAGGAGAGGGTACAACTAAAGATAACAGTCTTGCAGTCATTTCTTTGTGGGACATAAAGTAACTGAAACAAAATGACAACAAAAAAAATAAATGATGGTATCAGACACTGCACTGATTGGAAGGATAGGGTTACAAAAACAAATCTTATTGCCATCACTTCCGGTACCTCTGCTATATGAAATGCTTCCCATTTTTCATGAGGAGCATGCAACAGCAAATCGTTTACTTAGGACATGTTCCAACTATCCCCCTGTCCTGCAGCTCTGGACTCCACAACCCCCCCCCCCATGTAGTCAAGGCAGCATCCCACTACATACGGATAGAGGAGAGTGTAACACTAAAAAATAATTTATTATAATATTTGATGTCTGCCCGACAATAAAAAGTTTTAGTGAGAACAGGATAGGAGGTACAAATCAAGTATTTCTGACAAATGACAGATAAAGCATTAGCAGGTAAAAGAGAGAATAACACTATAAATCACTCTGGCAGCATGCTTTTATTAGGGACTAAAGGGAAATGAACACCATTAGTCAGCACTCCTAGTATTTGTCTCAAGTTTATTTATCACAAGTTGGAGTACTGCATGTAGTTCTGGAATCCCTTTCTTTTTGCAGTTAAACTTTTTTATTAATTTTTCATAAGATATACAGACAAACCTCTTACAGTACAGTACAATGTGAGGATTTTTTTTTTTTTAAAGAAATTGAGGCAGCATATAATAAGAACATTGCTACAATAATACAAGGAGCTTTTGGTTTAAAATATAGTAAACAATACAGGTCATGTAATTAGCATATACTTGACATTTGTAGTGGAATCCCTTTCTGAGGAAGGATATCAGATTGCCGGAGGGGGTACAGTGTAGGGCAACTAAGATGGTCCAGCGGCGGGAGGGCAAAACTATGAGGATGGGCTGACTGAGTTGAATATGTACACCCTGGAGTAGAGGATGGATCGGGGGGATATGATTGGGACCTTTAAATATTTGAAGGGGATGAACAAAATGGGCACAGATGGGATATTTAAGCTGAGGAGAGGAAGGGACACCAGAGGGCATGGTCTCAGGTTGGAGTGGAAGATATTGGAGAGAGATGAGGAGGCATTTTTTTCACAGAGAGGGTGGTGGAGAAATGGAACACTCTACCTGAGGAGGTGGTATCCTGTAGCACAGTGGCAGTTTTAAAAGGGCATGGGACAGGGTGCTGGGAGGGTAAAGGTGAGGGGGGAGGGGAAGCTACAATATAAGGATGCTAGCTAGTTACTACGAGACAGCATAACACTGAATCCATTTTCAGGGGCATCTGGCTCATACATGTAGGGCTGTATATCAACACTAAAGTCAAGCTCAAATGGAAAATCACTGTCTGTCTCTGCCATGTTTACTGACAGAATGTTTAGTCCCTACTGTTGTCCAGGCATCCCATTGCTAAGATGACATCATATGATCACATGACACTACTACCTCATTAACAGGGACTGCTCATGTACACATGGCTGTGAGACAATAAAAAACTTGAAAAGAAGGTAAATTCAGGATTAAATCACACCTTCAACACCATCAAAGTATAGTTACACAATCTGGGAAACAGTAATAACATTCAGCAACTTTGCTGGCACAACAGCTGTTTATGTTCCCTTTCAAAGATCTCAATATGTCTTTAATGGAACAGAGGAGGGAGCAGGGGGACATGATGGAAATGTTCCAGTACCTCAAGGGAATAAATAAGGTGAAAGGGGAAAGCATCTTCCAGTTTAAAAAGCGTACTAGAACAAGAGGGTATGACATGAGACTGGAGGGGGGCTGTATAAGGGGAAATGGGAGGAGGTTTTCTTTCACCGAAAGGGTGGTGGATGCATGGAATGGCCTGCCCCAGGGGCAGGTGGGAGAAAACACTGTAGCAGGATTCAAACATGCATGGGATGGGAATAAGGGGACCACAGAGATGAGAAGGAATAGCTTAAGCAGGTGACCTATTCTTGGCACCGGCTAGTATTAGAGGTAGGGAAAGGAGGCAGACTGGGTGAGCCTGGTGGTCCTTTTCTGCTGACAGATTCTATGTTTTTATGTTTCTGTGTAAAACTGACAGATGTTCAGAGTAGAATACCCCAGGGGCTGGTGCTAGGTCTGCTTCTCTTTAACATATTTAGTAAATAAATTCAAGAAGCACATCATTGGCATCCTTCCCCCTTCCTTTGATGGGGCACATGAAAATTGTACCAGTTAAGACCACAGTGCTTCCCCTACCTTCCTCTAGTGGGGGATTCTAAAACAGAAGGCACAACTACAGCCTCAGCCTTCCCCACATCCATGCTCTAGTTTAGAATCTGCAAAAAGGCCCCAGCCAGGGTTAAGACAACCTCACCTCGAATCTGATGGTACAAGTAAAGAGACAGCCCATTTAGGGTAGTTGTGTTCTTTTTCTGTCTTACTCTGTTGAGATATATTCACTTTTGCTTCAGGACTGTAAGAGGGTCAGAGAGAGTCACAACCGTTACTTTGGTGACTCCTTCCCCAGCTCACTGACCAGCCATGCCACCTGAGCATCGGGATTCACCGACTTCACTGGCGCTTAGCCCTGCCTACCGCCAACATGGGAACCAACTGGAATGCACAGACAGAAGTGGTGCACGAGTTCTGAACTTCAGCTTGGCCCCTCTCTTAAGCTGCAGCATAGCACCTTCAAGGAACACTTTCACTATTGCTTCAGGACTATAGAAGGGTCGGAGACATTCATAGCTGCTACTTTGTTAACTCTCTCCCCCCTCTGCTCACCAACCTGCCACACTGCCTGGGCATCAGGATCTACCAACACCACTGGCAGTTAGCCCCACCCACCACCACCCACATGTGAACCAACTGTAAGCACTCTGCCATCATTAATTGGAGTCATTCCTAGTAGTCCTCTGCGCTAACTGTCCACAGTGTTAAGGGTCGCAGTGCAAAGGGTGTCACACTGTGGGAGTTGGCTGTCAGCCAGCCATGCTGCTCCTCTCAGTACACCCTATGTTGCATTTGGTCCTCTCATCCACCTGATAGTCTCTTGACAGGGTGCATAATCTGCTTCACCTTAGCTATGACAATGTTTCCCTTTGACTTGTAAGCTAGCTGGTGTCTCTCACTGTACTTGACTGTTGCTTCCACTGCTTATGCTCTTTATTAAAGTCTGCCACACTAAAGGCCCCTTCATTTAATCTCTCACAGCCATGGTAACAAGACAATGTTCATCCAGTTGCTGTCTTTTTTTTCTTATTAGTACTTTACGCTTTTTCTACCCCCAGCTGCCCTCTTCTGACTGACCTCCCCAGCCCCGTCACTCTGGTATCACCAGGACTTACCCCTGCCTGGTCACTGGGTGCAGAGCCTGCTAGAGGTCAGTTGTCATCTTGCAGCTGGAGGTGCTTTTTCTGCAATTTTCTCCTATCCCATTGCTGGGTTGACCACACAGGATGGCACATACAAAGGCACATGCATGTCTGCAGATGTCCCACAGCACCCTCCCTTCTTCTGTCCCCTCTGACCCGCACTACCCTCCAGCCTCCACTTGGGGGTAGTCATTCGGTGGGAGTGTCAGCTCACCCTCCCCCGGAGGGGAGAGCTGTCCTCTGGATGCTCAATACTCTCCATCCCCTGCCACCCCCAGTGGCCCGTGGTCATTCCTGAACACAGGTCACCAGCATAGCGCGAGGTGTGGCATCCAGCACCTCAACCCTCTGCGCCACCGAGCCAACTCCCAGTTGCTGTCTTTACACCTCATGGCCTTAGTCACAAAAGTTGTGAGCTGCCCAGGATGTTTTGCTAATAGTCTGCCTGTCTTACCTAATGTTGCACTTCTGTTACAGCTGTTAATTCACTTGTTGCTTTGAATAATTTCTACACCTAGCTTATTGTTGTATCAATACTTTAACTGCAGACTTCCTGGCATTTTCTCAGGAAGTTTTCTAGCCATCATTAGGTGCTTGCCAACAATCCTGCACTACCAAAGCTAGAACCTACAATATAATTGCTTACTCAGTAGTGTAATCCCTGCCGGTACTGGGTCAATATGTTGAGGCAATGATAGCGTGGAAGAAACCACGCTGTGAAAACCGCTCATAGACAGCGACAGGGGTAGAACAGTGATAGTGCATTACCACTACCCTTGTCACTGGTCATTGAGTGGAGGAGGGGATCAAGTATCATGATGTGTGGTTCTCTGGCCAAGCCACTACTGTGGTGGAGTGGCTAAGGCAATAGCACCTAGAGATGAGCACTGCTGGAGACCAGGGTTTGATTCCCTGTTTTGGAAGATAGATTTTTTTTTTGCAATAAACAAATGTCCCTTCCCCACATCCATGTGGTCCATACCCCCTCTGAGTTAATTATAATAGTTCCTGGGGTGTGGGGGTGAAACCTAACCCCACAAAAACAAAAATGTTCTGTTTTCCCATTTGTTTGGGCTCCATCTGCGGCATTGTGTGCTGGTTGGTGTTTTCGCCTACCTTATTTATTTTTTGCAATTCACATTTTATTGAGTTTACATGCCACACAAACAGAATCGATATGAAAATTGTAACAAATGACAGAGAGTGCTGAACTATAGTCGAAATCTTCCATAATACATATAGGGCGCATTACAAAGAAATCCATATAAAGCACTACCTATACCATAAACTCACCCACCCCACCCCCACCCTCAAGGTTACATTGAAAATAAGGACAGAAACTAAAACAATCGGTCTGCCAAGGAAACGTTAAGGTCTCAATTTCAGGTCTTTAAAAAGGAGTCTAAGGGACCCCACAGAGATACAAAGGTTTTTTGCTTGCCCCGCATATATGCTATATGTTTCTCTAGTTATAACGCTAAGGTGCATTCCCGATGCCACTCCAATAAAGATGGGGAACTGTCTGACAACCAATGTCTTAGAATTAACAACTTCATAACAGCAACGATAAGCGATACTTGAGCTCTCCAAAACCTAGGAGTGGCTGTGGGAAAGATATGTAGTAGACAAATTTCAGGAGTATCCATGCTAATTGAACCAAGGATAGGGCCTACGAGTCTACCAATGGTATCCCAAAGAGTCCAAATCATTGGGCACGACCATAGCATGTGGTACAAAGTGCCTTCCTCCAATTTACAATTCCAACAAAGGGAAGAGCGGCGTGTCCCCCGTCTAGACAAATAAGTGGGCGTCAGGTAAAGATGATGCATGATAATTAATGGACCATTCTAAGTCTATCTTGTTTTGACATCGTGTACATGGCACCCCCAAAGCTCTTCAATAATCCGGAGTGTCCCTAATATTCAACTCTCTTACCTAATAATAACATACCCTGACGGAGTTTATGATCCCATTCCTGAAGCAACTATAGACTTTGAAACTGCATGTGATTGCGCAGCAACCTTTAGTAGAGAGTCAATATTTTTGATCCATAACCAGCGCGGGAGATGAGGAGAACACCTGAGCCAGGGCCTTATTGAGTTGCAACCACTAAAAACAGCCATCAGTAAAGCCATAGCGCCTCTTTAAATAATCAAAGGGGCGTGGGCTACTGTTCCCAAAAATCCGCTACTGAAAATGGCTTATCTGTGGCCAAAAAGCAGGGGTATAGTGGTACCCCAAGTTTAAATGTAAGTTTTCAAAATGGGCTGTACATTTGAAGTCCACCACTTAACTCCAAGGTGTTGTTGCAATTGGAAGAAGGCTTTCAGGGACCACCCCATGGGATTATTCCTTAATAATCTAGGGGTATTGGATGGGGGAAGAAATAAAAGGGCCCGTAAGGAACACTTCACCCTTTTCGTCAAATCACGCTCTATATCACACCACAGAGGCAGAAAACCCAAGCACCAGTGTTCTTTATTCCACCAACTCAGTTTACAAACATGCTGAGCCACATAGTATAAGAATATCGAGGGGGCGGCTAACCCACCCCTGCATTTTGGGGCTGTCAGGTTATAATAGGATCTGGGTTCCTTTTCCTTGCCATAAAAGGTATTAAATATTTTCTGCAAATTGGCAAACCATTTCCTCAGAAGATAAATCGAGCATCCCCAAAGGATATAATAGTCTAGGAAGAACATTCATTTTAGAAGGTTCATCCTACCCCACAATGACAAGGAAATTGGATGCCACCTATTCAAGTCTCCCAATATAACTTGTACTAGAGTACCTAAATTCTCTTTAATCATCAAGGAGAGATTTGGCTAATGTTAATACCCAAATACGTTAAAGATTTGGATTCCAACCCAGTCCCAGCGAGCTGCAAGTCTGCCTTTATAACATTATTATTTAAAGGGAAGATTTTAGTCTTTGCAGGTTTAATTTATAACCAGATCTCTTGGAGAAACAATCAATTTCCTCCAGTATAGCTGGTATGGAAACTCCCGGATTTTCAATATGTAGTAACACATTGTCAGCATAAGCTGAATAGATGTAACTAGATTCCCCCACCTTGATCCCTTTAATAAGCGAATTCCCCGCTAATCTATGCAGGAATGGCTCTAGTGCCTCGCTCTAACTTGATAATCTGTGATAAGACTCCATTGCACTTGACTCTAGCAGAGGGAGAGGAATATAAAATTCCAACCCATCTTAAAAACTCATCCGGTATACCAAAAGCTGACAGAGTAAGAAATAAGTAATCCCAGGATACTCGATCGAAGGCCTTTTCGGCGTCGAGAGAGAGAAGTACCGCCGGGATCCCGGATTCTCTAGCTTCTGCCATGAGGTATAACAATTTCCTTAGATGATCTTGAGGAACCCTCCCTTTCATAAAACCTACCTATTCTCTACAGATCAGCTTATCCATAACTTTGGACAATCTATTTGCGAGAACCTTCGCCAAGATTTTAACAGCTGTATTTAGCAGGGATATAGGACGATAGCTATCCATGTTAGAGGGATCTTTACCTGGTTTCAAAATTAAAGAAATTGTTGCCTCAAGAAAGCTTGGATCAGAGATACCATAATTAAACCAATAGTTGAAAACATCTAACAAAATTGGGGCTATATTTGGTAGGAAAACTTTATAAAGTTACTCGGTAACCATCGGGTCCAGGGGACTTGTCAAGGGGCATCTGCCGAATAGCTTGCGAATCTCCAAGATTGTTATTGGGGCACTAAACCCTCGGAATCATCTTCAGACAGCTTTGGGAGGGAAATTGAATTCAAATAAGCATTAATCTCTGACTTTGAGGATTTGAATTCAATCTCCTGCAATATAAATTTTGAAAAAATGCCCCACAGGCCTTAGCTATGTCACCCGAATCCGTGCATATCTGATCCCCCTGAGTATCGGACACCCACAATATGATGAGCAGAGTCCAGTTGTCGTATTCAGCATAGCGAAAGCTTCCCAGCTTTCTCCCGTGTCAAGTATTGAAGCCTTGCCCGCAAGAGTGCTAGCTCGGCATGCTGCAGGGCTAGTCCCGAATATTGTGCCTGCAACTTATGCAAATTAACCCTCTCTGAGTCGGATGAGCGCCGGGACAGACTATATTCAGTTTGCTTAATCAGGGTTAATAAGGAATCCATCTTATCTCTCTGAATACGTTTTTTCCTGGAGGTAATCTTAATTAATTCCCCCCTTAAGGAACACTTCAGAGCTGCCCAGATCATATCCTTTTGACCTATTGAATCTTGATTGTCCTGCAAAAAATGCTTGATAAAATCCCTAATTACCTTCAGATATGGTTCTTCTTTTAGAATTTGACAATTTAGTCTCCATTGTGGTGAACGTCTAGACTCAGGGGATGGCCTATACAACACACTGACCGGGGCATGATCCGAAATGACTCTGGCTAAGATATCTACCTGTATCATGTCGGGCACAGCTGAAGAACTAACTAAGATATAATCAATTCTTGAATAGGAGTTATGTGCCGGGGAGTAAAAAGAATATTGCCGCATCCCAGGGTTAAATATGCGCCATATATCAACTAAAGCCACATTATTGATAAAGTCCTTCAAAGCCCTTTGAGCAGGGGATAGACCCTTCCGTCTGTTAAATGTCCTATCTAAGTAATTTTGAAGCACTAAATTCCAGTCGCCTCCAATAACGGTAAGTTTATGAGTATCCGAAATTACATGACGTAGTAAATTTATGAAAAAAGGAGGAGAATCACCATTAGGGCCATAAACAGAGCCTAATAATATTGGCTGTGAAGCCAGTTGAGCGTGTACAAATATATAACGGCCTTCGGGATCCCAGCACTCACTCAGGAGTTTAAAGGGACACTCCTAGCTACAAGTATGGCAACCCTGCTCTCTTAGTTGAGGCCCCAGCCCCAAAGGCCTGCATAACCCGCCCTCCTAAAATAATGGACATCACTTCTTTTAGATGTGTTTCCTGGAGGAAGACAATTTGTGCTCCCAAGTGGTGCAGATGCCTTAGGACCACTTGCCGTTTGACCCTATCCTTGGCTCCTTTAATATTCCAGCTAATAAATTTATATATCTGGCTCATATATATCTAGGAATGTAAATTGAGATACCTATAGGAAAAGACCGAAAAGATTACAACAAAAAAGACCAATTGGATAAATGGAGCTCCTTGAACCAAAGGAGAACATACTTCCCCATCAAACCATAACCTTGATTATCCCTCCCACATCCCAAATTTACTATAGTTCAAACCCCCTTTCCCCACCCCATTAAAACTAAATTTCACAAAACCCAACCACCCCCACATTACATATCCCCAGTTCAATGAACTGCTCTCTAAATAATTTCTGCCACATGATATACTTCAGGCCAACCCAACATGCTCAGCCCTACCCTCGGGCCCCCCACCCACCAAGACAAGAATTTATATTAGGCCTCTTTAAGTCGGATGTAACCCCAAAGGTCTGAAACCGCTAATGCCCAAATAAAAACAGTCCAATCCAGTGAACACTTCTCCAGGCGTGAATTATGAATACCTGAATTCCATTAACAGATCCATACTCAAATATTCTATGCACATATATAATCAACAAAACAAAAAAAAGGGGTGGGGGAGACAGGAGAATAGGGGGAAAAAGAGTCCTCTGCAGAACTAGCAGAAATATCGGCCCCAGTTGCAGCTGTACATATTGGAAAGTACATCCGATCAAGACCAAGAAGAAATGGCTGTCCACCTGCAGTCTATTACCAGCAGTGAAAAATCCGCTACTGAGGATTGACACGGGATCTGTCCCCGATTCCAGATTAAACCAAAGTCTTGTGATAGGTAGATTGTATATGAATGTTCAGTCATATATCAGAGGACTATTCCCAAAAAGCAAGGCAACCTCCATGGAAAAGAGAAAAAGAAAAAAAAAATTTTAAATGTCCGGGTGAAGCAGGCTATGGTCATGGACACCACGAGAAAGCGTCAATGCACCGGAGGGGCCTAGTATGAGGTCTTCATGTAGGTACCATAACTTATGTAAAGGCCGCTCACATAGATAGTCCGAGTATTTACATTTTATCCAGGTTGCAAACCACTATATCAGGATTAATACCCAGGCACATATAGAGATCGACTTATAATGCCAAGGTGAATAGGATATATCTTCATAAAAGATCCGGGAGAAGGCGCTGCAATTCCTGGTGAGCTTGGGAATAGGATTCAAATGTTAGCCAGCTCCCCTCCAGATTTACCATTAATATTGCAGGGTACTTTACTTTGAATGGTTTAGATGCAGCAATAAGCTTGGTTACAATCGGGTGCAATTCCTGTCGTTTCACCCTCACCGAGTGGGGGAGATCCTGGATGATGCGAATCCACTTGCCTTCCCAAAACAACTCCTTCGCCTCTCTCACTTTAGCCAGGACATGCTGCCTGTCCAAATAATTGAGGAATCTCACGATTAGCGGCCTGGGAGGCTGGCTCTGTGCAGGAGGAGGCCGTAGAGCTCGGTGTGCTCTCTCTATAGTATAGTCCCCTCCTCCGGGGGGAGAACCCGCGACTTTAGAGCACAGCTTCTGCATAAAAGAAATCGGGACATTCCCCTCCTCCTTTTCAGGGATCCCTATAACCACAAGGTTGTTCCGTCTGCTGCGTCCCTCTAAGTCCTCGAGTTTGTCTTCTAGCTTTTTAAACCTCCGTTTCATGAGGACCAATTCCGAATCATACCCTGCTTGTTTGTTTTCAAGGGAGATCACCTTCGCTTCTGTGTCACCCACTCTCCGGGTCAGGGTGTCCACTGACCTTTTAATTTCTTGAACATCTTTGGCTACAGATGCGATAGCGGTCTGCAGAGGTTGCAGGAGCTCGAGAAATCTGGATTCCGACAACGGAGCATCTGCGGTGGGTAGGCTTGACAGACTAGCGGCCTGCTGTTTTGCCCGCTTAGCGGCCTTTTCCTTTTCTGGGGTCTGGGGAGGTGAATGCTTCGGTCTCACCTGTCTCATGTACACCTCCATGCTGCAAGCCGGGCGATAGGTTTTGAGCGTTGACACGGGCGGCTTCAGACAAATTCGAAACCGTCGGTGATGCTTTAAAACAAAGCTAAATTTAGTACGGCTGATGGTGGAGCTCCGGGAGTTTGCTGCTTCCACTCAGGCTGCCATCACGTGACCCCCACCTACCTTATTTAGAGTTGCGGCATTATGCTTGCGGCATTGTCTGCCACACTGTTTTTGTTGGCAGGGTTATGACCCTATGCCTTACCTGCCTACCCTCACTCATTCTGGGTACTAGCTAGTGCTGCATGAAACTACAGCTCTGCATATCTTTTTGGAAGGCTGTAGCCTGAAGGTCTATGGGGGGGGATAGCTCCTCCCTCTTCCTCTACTTAAAACTTCCTGCTCATGCCCCCTCTGCTTAGAGTGAGCCGTGCTCACTGGTCATGTGCTGCTGGTCCACGGCTGTTCTTTCCTTCCCCTTACTCTTCTGGTCCTGGGCCCTTCTCCTGCCTCCTTCTTGCTTGCCCCCCTGCCATGTTTCTGTCCCATCTCCTGCTCCCCCCCTTCTTGTGTTCCCATTTTCCTGTTTGTCCTGTTTTTTTCCCCAGTACCTGCTCATCATACTCCTGCTTCACCCTGCAATTGGGGCCTGGAGGTTTATTTAGCTTCACTCGGCATGGAGGCCTGGCTGCCTGCTCGTGCAGTTTTGCTTCACCCCCGCAAGAGGCCTGACTGCTTGATCAACCACTCCTGCTTCACCCATGAGGGGAAACCTGCTACGCTCATCATTATTCCTGCTTTGCCCCACATTGGGGGCCTGGAGGTTTATTTAGCTTTTCCCCACAAGGGGGCCTGGCCGCTTGCTCAACCCATTCTTGCTTTTCCCCACAAGGGGGCCTGTCAACCTGCTCATCATATTCCTGCTTTGCCCTGCATGGAGGTCTGCTGGTTCTTTAGCTTCACCCTGCATGGGAGCCTGGCTGCCTGCTTATGCATTCCTGCTTTGCCCTGCAAGGGGGCCTGGCGGTTTTCTCAACTTTTCCTGCTTCACCCCGCAAAGGGGCCTGGTGTCCTGTTTTGTATTCCTGCTCAGCCCCACATGGGGGCATGGCTGCTTCCTCAAATCTCATTCCATCATCACCTTGGCTGACCCACGTGGGGGGCTTGCCTTCTCAGCTGGAACTTTGCTTCCTACCTTCATCTTCTATGGATACTATGAACCTGGATTACCCAACTGCTTATGCAACATCTCCGTGTCAGAATCATTCCTCCAGTTCCTCCTTCACCAGGATTCTTCTGCTTGACATTGAATCAAGACATTCCTCTACCAATATCTGGATCGTACTCAGAGAATTGACTTAGTTCTTACCCAACTAGGGTTACTCTCGTTTAGTATGCCCAGAGGACAGGCAGGTCAGTAGCCATAGGTCCTCAGAGAGCTCCCCCAAAGGGGGTTTTTCCTCTCCTGCATGCTACTGGCCACACTCTCCAGAATTGAGGAGGTAATCACACAGTAATTAATATCTTTTTGGGCCTTCTAACCTACACTTACCCAGCATCCTACAAAAGGCGGGATACAGAGAAAGGCCAAAGAGTAAGACTCTGTCATTAATCATGCTTCACTCCATTCAAATGTATCTAAGCACCAACCATGTCATCCAGTTCCTGTGTGCTACAGACTCTCACCTACATACCTATCCAGTTCAAACGTACCTTGGCACCAACCATATTTCACTCAGCTCTTATGTATCACATAGCACTGAGTTATGTACTACACAGAGAAGTGACTTTATGACAATTAGTTAAGGTTACATACAGCTACAGCTCTGTTTAGCCCTGAGTATTTCAGCTAGATCCCGGAGCAGTCATCGGCAGTTGAAATAGTCAGTTGCAATTGTATCGGATTGCAGTCATAAAATAGTGGAGTTGAAATCCACTGCAGCTGACGATTCTGTGACCCATCTGGGTTTGTTTTTGTGGTGCACTGCAGTGTGTTTTCCCTTTTTTTCTTTCTGGGGGAGTAGGGGGCCACGAATATCTAACAGTCTTCAACTGCCAGCTCCCAGCCTTACAGCCAATAAAATGTACCCCAGGCTCCTGAACATGAAACATCCACCAATTAGGAGAGATAGAAGGAGGAGCCAGGAGCTTGAGAGTGTCTGTGACTGGCTGCATGAGATGGCAGGGAGGGCATGCCTAGGTAGGAGAGGAGACTGTCAGGAGAAGAGGCATCTGTGTTGGTATGTGGGCAACAGAGCAAGCAGCAATTTTCTGCACCAATAACATTTGGTTGTTCGGCCATTAATTTAAAAATAAATTAATTGTGTCCACTGTTTTGATGTGTCCGGTGCCCGGAGAGAGACTAGTGTGTGGCTGTGCAGGTCCCAGTCAGCCCTCCAGCAAGTCAAGCAGCAATCATGTGAAGGCAGCAAGTCAGTGGTCTGGTCATGGTCAGGATCAGCCCGCGACCCTATCGGCTGGGCCCATTGGGCGACTCACACTCAGCCTCGGTCAGGTTTTCAGAGTTGGAAAGGAGAAGGAGAAGGAGTGGTAGGTGCACTAGTTCCACTGTGTGGAATGCCGGAGTGGGGATCTGGGTCTGGGTTGGGGACCAACTGTGCGTGTTGGGAGGAGGGAGCACACAGCTCCAAGAAACACCAGCACCACCACCGAGTAGAGCAGCAGTGGCAACCTGAGCAATGGAGCCACCCGCCGCCACCGCCAATGCATCGCCCAACACCTGAACGAACTGGCAACAGGCTACTACCGTGAGTAAGGTACTGTATGGGATGTGTATGCAAGGCCCACCAGGGCTGGGCATTGCGCAGTAGGAAGGAAGAGTATGATCTATCACAGACTACGCAGTCTGTCTGTGTGTCTGCTGCATGCTGGGCTGGCTTGTCTGGCTGGTTGAGGGCTTGGGGGCACGGGTGCTGAACTTGAAAAGCCAAGGTGATCGATCATCATCGATCTATTGCTGGCGGCTCAGCTGGACTCTCTCTGATTGTGGTGGCATTGTGAATAAGTCAGACTCCCCACAAGGTCATGAAGCAGGCCAGGTGCAGGTGGTCGGTTGGTGAGTTCCCGGACCCATAGAAGGCCAGAACACGCACCATGGTTGGTTGGGTCCAATGGACAAAATGTTTCTTGTCACTGTAGGAATCAGATAGACTAAATATTAAAGTTCTCACGGCAAGATGAATAAAATTTAAAAAAAACACATTAGTGTACATGATGAAAGCCAAAACAAGTTCAGAAACTGTGTCAGAAAATGTTTCTTTAATGTGCATGAATTTTTTTTAGCTTTAAATTTAAGCCATGGATACATCTCAGTTCTGGTATACCTGGCTCTACCATGCCAGTTCGACATTCTTTATGTCGACCGGCATTAGGCCGACACAAATCAAGTTGACCGCAAGTTGTGGTCTATATGATTCCTGTGTGTCTCCCAGTCCTGTTTTTTTTATCAGAGCTGTTAGCCCCCCAACCCCCCATGCGGGGGGCTCTGTTCCCCCGACCCCCATCATTTGGATTCTCAACTCCAGTCAGAGTTGATTCGGGGCAGGGGTGCAGGACCAGGAGACAGCATGCCCCTGTCTCAGGTACAACATTACAGTGACCTGTCAGCAAAGTGTTGATTTTGCCGACAGGTATGTATTTTGCTGGGTTGGTGTTGCCGTAAGGGTGGCATACCAGTATACCATACAAGAGGTATTTTTTAAGGGTCCTCCCACTGTTTTCAGTCTCACAGATTCTACGACTTCTAGTAAACTAACATATATTGATGGTTATCTCTGTTTGCAAAAGGGTACCTTCTAGCTTCTGTGGTATTTAAGAGGCCCTACCTATACTATATTTTAGACTCACAGTTCTTTTTCTAAGTAACTAGTATTACTCCTGCTTATTTTTCTATACTGTATACTGTTTTACTGCCCTACTTCAGCTTGTTACTTTTAGTATATTTTGTTGCTGTTTTGACTGGTTATTGTGCTTTAGTGGGTCCCTACTGTGTGTGGATTTGTTTCACTGCACTTTGTATTTGCATTTTAAAGAACAGCCAGCTTCTTAGCTGCTGCTGACTAGTTGCTGCTCCTGCCAACATATGCAATACCTCACCTGCCCCAGAGTTGAGCGACATAAAGGTTTCCTTTTGTTTCTGACCATTTATGATTTTATAATGCTGCTAAATCCCAAATACTAAAAACGGAGTTGCTTCCTGACCTTAACTCACAAACACGCCCCCACGGAGGCACATGCAGCCCCATTTTGTGATGTCAGAAGGAGAAGGCTGTGTGTGTGTGTGTGTGCCCCATTGATTTTTTTTTGGGGGGTGGCTTTTCCATACATTTTACTAACTTTTATAGTCAAGATTTTAATAAAAAAAGATACAAAGTTAGAAAAGTATGACAAACTACTACGTAATAAAATTCAACGATGGCGAAAGTTGAAAAAATTGGTTGGATTTTCTTCAGTTAGTTGAAGTCAGAAATTTCAAACTAGTTGAAAAAATCAGTCATAATGTGTGGTAAGTCAGTCATAATTGTTTTTTCAACTGACTCCGGGCTCTAATTTCAGCCTCTTAGCTAGTCCTGCATTCAGGCTGTTGTAATTCAAAGCCATTACTCCAGCCCATTTCTGTCTGTGTCAGTCACTTGTGCTGGCTAGCCCACAGCCTTGCCATACCTCTCACCACCACTTCTGCTTTACTTATCTAGTTACTTCCTCTCACCATGTTCAAAACCTTTCCCCTCTACATCTCTTTTCTCACTCTACTATCTCTGCCCCCCCACCCACCCTGGCCTGCTTGCCTGCCTCCTCTCCCCTCACTTTCTTCTCCACCCCAAATCCAGCCTCTTATTGTCCTCACCCTCCCTACCCACAATCTCCTTTCCTTCCTTCCCTTCCTTCCCTTCCTTCCTTCCTCCTTCCCTTCCCTCCCTCCCTCCCTTTCCTTTCCTTTCCTTTCCTTTCCTTTCCTTCCTTCCTCCCTCCCTCCCTTCCTTTCCTTCCCTTCCTTCCCCTCCCTCCCTCCCTCCCCTCCTTTCCTTTCCTTCCCTTCCTTCCCTTCCCTTCCCTTCCTCCCTCCCTCCCTCCCTTCCTTTCCTTTCCTTTCCTTTTCCTTCCTTCCTTCCTTCCTTCCCTCCCTCCCTCCCTCCTTTCCTTCCTTCTCTCCCTCCCTCCCTCCCTCCCTTTCCTTCCCTTTCCTTCCCTCCCTCCTCCCTCCCTTTCCTTTCCTTTCTTTTCCTTTCCTTTCCTTTCCTTTCCTTCCCCTCCCTCCCTCCCTCCCTTCCTTTCCTTTCCTTCACTTTCCCCTATATCCACCCTGGGTTTCTGCATACTCCCTCTCTTAATCTTGAGCTTTTCATTGAGCCAGCCTCTCCTTTCCACTCTCACCCCTATCTTCCATCCTCCCAGTCTAAAGGGTGTAAGTCTCACTCCAGTCTCCTCCTCCAGCTTCTCCTTCTAGCTGGCAACAGTGTACCCAACCCTGCTCCTGCTTCTCCTTTCTCGCCCCACCTAAAGGCCTCAGCTGTTTCCACCTCAACGTCAGGAGTCTCCTCACCAAACTAGACTACCTTAATGTTTGGGTTTTCCTGCACTCTTCCGACCTCTTGTGCATCACTGAAACCTGGTTGTCTTCCAGGGTACCTGATTCCAGTTTAGTGCTCCCTGACTTCCACCTCTGCCATCAGAACCGATGCAAGCATGAAGTAAGGGTTACCCTCTATGCCTGACAATCACTTTTATGCTCCTTCTCCCTCAGTGAGTCTTTAACCTCCTCTCATGAACTCCTGCTGGCAAGGATGTCTCTTCCTTCATCACTCCCTAACTTTGCTGGGGTTGTCTATGCCTCTGCCAGGATCTCTCCCTCCTCTATTGGTGACTCCCTCTCTTCTCTTGTCTCCCATGCTACCTCTGGTGAGCTCATCCTCCTCAGGGACTTTTTATTTTATTTATTTAAATCTCAGATTACAAATACCTTTGAGCTTAAGACAGCTCATTTAGAAAGATTCCACGTCAAAGGGAAGGGTTACAATAAGATAGGGAGGTACAGACAACATTCATGGTATCAACAGAGAAACAGACAGCATTCATTGTATCATCAGAGCTTAGCAGTGCTACACACACAAGATTACAAGCAAGTATAGGAAACCATCAGGTACATTTGAAGCAACATTGCTAATCAGAGGTGGGGGGAGAGGGGGAAAGGACTTCAATGTAAACTGGCTCTCCCCTGCCTCTAAGTCCACCTGGCAAAAGACTTGAGTCCCTTAACCTCACACAGGTTATCACTGAACCCACCTGACTCAGTACACACTCCAGTAACCACTCACTCCTGGATTCGGTGCTCTCCTCCCATCCTCACCACATCATTGCTGAAGGCATTTTCCTGGATGTCTTCAATGACCACTGCCTAACTTACTTTATTAGTAAACTGTGCCTCCCTTAATCTGCCCTAAATAACTCTGTTACATGCCTCTCAGGTCTCTTGTCAGTGATGCATTCCTTAATGCTCTTAGTACCTCTGATTGGTCTCTGTTTTACTCGACCACTGACATTAACCTAGCCTTCTCCTTCTTCACTGTCATTTTTAATAAAGCCTGGGACACACATGCCCCCCTCAGAAAGGCCAAGGTTAAATGATCCCCACTACCCTTGGATAGCAGCTGACCTTACTGGGTTGTGCAAGTGCTGGGACCTTGTGTGGCCACTCTTCAAGTCTTCCCAATCCCTGTCTGACTTCCAATACTACAGGGCTCTAAGGAATGCCTGTACTAAGGCTGTTTACTCTGAAGAGGCCCTCTATTTCAAGGCTAATCTCCAAACCAAACTAAATTCTCTGCTTAAATTTTGGAAGGTTATCCACTCACTTTTGATCCCCTTGTCCACTCTGACCCTCCCGGTCCTCCAGGTGGATGGCTCTCTGATCTTCAGCCCATCTTCTGTCACTACTCACTTTAACAAATTCTTCACAACCTGTTCCCTGCCTTGCTATAAATCCTTTGATTCCACTGTCTTTCCTTCATCTCAGTCTGCTGATGGCTTCCACTTCCCTCCTGTCTTCCTTCATGAAGTCCTTCTCACCCTATTGTACCTTAACCCCTCCAGGTCTAGCCCTGATGACTTGGATTCCAAGTTCCTTCAACTCTGTGCACCTGCTATTGCCCTCCCTCTCTCTCACCTCTCCTTTTTCCCTCTGCTCTGTCCTTTAGGCCTGGAAAGGCACAAAGTTCTTTCCTTGCACAAAGTGGGTGACCCCTCCTTCCCAGGTAACTATCAGCTGATGTCTCTCTCATCCACTCCCATGCCAAGCTTCAAGAATCTATTGTTTACTCTAGGCTTACTGACTTTCTTTTCACCTCTAATTTTCTGGCTCTCTTCCCATCTGGCTTTAGGAAGAACCACTCCACCATTACATCCCCTCTGCGTGTAACTGATTCAGTCCTCATTGGGATGGATCAAGGGCACATCATTGCTACCATCTTCATTGACTTTGCTAAAGCTTTCGGTTCTGTGTCACACCCCCTCCTACTGGACAAGATAAACTCAGCTGGCCTGTCTGTATCTGTTGTGATGTGGTTTCACTCTTACCTCTCTGACCGCCACCAGGCCTTTCAGGTGGGTGGGGTTATCCCCCCCCCCATCCTTGCAGGGCTCCCACAGGGCTCCATCATGGATATGGTTCAATTTTTAATTTTTCTAAATGATCTCCCCTCTGCTTGTGTCTCCTCTCACATCTACATGTATGTGGATGACACAGTCATCTTTACCTCTGGCCCATCTACAACTAATGTCAATGTCCCACACCAGCACAACTTCCATAATATGCTGTGCTGGTTCCAATCCAATCAGCTCAGGGTACACACCAAGAAGACAGTGACCATGCCCTTCAGATCTAACCAGAAACTAGCAAGGCTAGTGCTTTCCCCTGTCTACTCTACCCTGCATGGTACCCAACTGAAGTGTGTCCCTGCCTTTAAGTACCTGGGGGTTTGGCTCAACACTAGTTAAGACTTTTCTGTCCATATTGATGCCATCCATGCTAAACTGCACCCCAAATTTGGTTCTTCCTATTAACATGCTGCAGTCCCCTGATGTGTTGAGTGCTTTTAAACACCTCTGTGATCTTTCTCAATGCCTTGAGAAAGAACATGGAGGTGTTCGAAAGTGCTTGGCATGTCAGGGGAATGCAGCATGTTAATTGAATAAACATGTTTTAAACTGAAGTAACCAACATGGTTCTGTTACTGTGAAAACCTTAGTATGGACTGGGTTTTGTTGGAAGAAACTGTTTGTCCAGAGCTTGGTTCTACATTCCAGTTGACTCCTTTTGCTATTTTTTTCACCCCAAACTCAGTATCTTATACTGAAACAAGGACAGTCTTACCCTCCAGGTCCAAATGGAGCTCATATTCAAAATGATACTCCCAGTTTTTGACAGTGCACATGTGGTTTATGCTACTGCTCCATCCACTTCACATGCTTGACTAGACACCCTCTGTAATGCCTTCCATTGTTTTGCCACCAACGCTTTTCTACACATTCATCACTGCTCACTCTACTCCTCCCTGTCCATCCTTCCCCTTCCCCCATGTCGCCAGTCTCACTGTGCCTCTGTCATTGCTAAATACTTGTTTCACTCCCTTCTATCATATCTCTCCTCTCTCCTCTCCCCTACTATTTTCTCTTCTTACCCCTGGTGCTTCAGGGATCCTTGCACTTTCACCTCTCCCAATGTCCACATGTGTGCCGGGCAAGAAACCTTCTCCTTCTGTCTCCCCTCTCCCTGGAACTCCTTCTCCTCTTCCCTTCATCTCTGTCCCTCTCTTCTGGCCTTTAGGCATCAACTAAAACTTTCTCCTGCTTCCCTCTGTACCTCCCCCACCCACCTGGTCAACCCCTGACCCTCTCTACCCTGCTACTCCCTCCTCTTTTGTCCCCTCTTCCACCTCCTTCTCCCTACCTGGGCCACCTGTGTGCTTGGACCAAAGTGTGTGCCCTAATACATTAGATGCTATTTCTAAACTCTACAGTGTGTTAAATATTGGCCACCATGTTAAGGTTCCCTTATCATAGGATCATAGCTTAATACAAGCTCAGGAGACATAGACTTTATGTGAGCTCACCACCTGAGGGTGGAAATATTATATATATTCAAATTTTGAATTACCCATATATTGATCACGCTGGCTTTTAAATGTGTCCATGGTCTTGCTCTTAATAATTGAGGTTGGTAATGAATTCCATATGTTGACTATATGTTGTGTGTACCACTGGCTTCTCTTTTTAGTTCTACAGTGGTCACCTTTTAGTTTAAGATTAGCGATCTTGTTTGTGTTTCATTGAAATTAACTTCTAAGCCAAATGTTTCCATAAGACATGGGTATCTTATGGACATATATGTTAAAGAAAGGTCTCCACAAAGTTGTCTGTACTGCATGGAATATAAATCCAATAGTTATAGTCTTTCTCCATAGGTTTTATCAGACATACCTTGGATTCTTTTGGTCATTTTTCTTTGAACACCCCCAATTTGTTTCTTACCCCTAATTGTGTTAGGTGTACAGAAAGGTGTACAGTATTCCAGGTGAGATTTGACTAAACTTGTGTAAAATTACAAAATAACTCCTGGTTGTCTGCTTTTAATATGTTTCAAAATGCATCCTGTAATTCTTTGACATTTCTTAACTTTTAATGTTGTGTTGTTATCAAAGTTGATCTTATTATCTATATTGATTCCTAGGTCTCTTTCATTTTCTGTTTCATGTAGTATTACTTTGTTTAGTAAATAGCTGTTTTTCATGTTATTATATCCCTCACGCATTACCTTGCACTTTTGTACATTAAACATCATTTTGTTAGTTTGTGTCCATAGTTCCAATGCTGCTGTCTCTTTTTGAAAGTTTTCTATTGCCTCTTTAGAGTTGACTATACAACCTGTCTTGCAGTCATCTGCATACTTAGACATCCAAACATTATTAGATGACTGCTCTTGGTCTGCCATTTACCAATTTTCCCTTGTTGACTCTATGCTGTGCTTAGTTAAGGGTTTTTCTCTCCTACTGCTATCTGGTTCTGCTCTGCATTATACTTTGTATTTTGTTTTAGTTTATGCATTTCTGATGATGTATTTGCTCTTCATGTCAATACTCCCTCTACACCTACCCCGGGGTCACACCTGAAATCAAGCTTTGGTTCAGGGTGCCTTTCTCAGTTACCAAATTTTAGATAAATAAATAAATATACAGTGGACACCACCAGGATGCACTGCAGCATCAGATTCCTAAATGACGAAAGGGATTAATTGCCACTGAAATTGAACTCTTTCCTGTACTCACTCTGCAGAATTCTGCAGTATTCTGGCTTGCAACCTGACATGTTCCACTTGTGATGTGACCCTCAAGTTATCTACTCTAAGAG
This sequence comes from Neoceratodus forsteri, assembly GCA_016271365.2. Taxonomy (NCBI): domain Eukaryota; kingdom Metazoa; phylum Chordata; order Ceratodontiformes; family Ceratodontidae; genus Neoceratodus; species Neoceratodus forsteri. The sequence goes on from CM057449.1 coordinate 1,053,036,540, forward strand.
AGGAGTTTAACTTCAGTGTTGCACAAATGGCAATCAAACCAAGGGCAACGTGAGTATCTTCTCATAAATACTCAGCAAGTGTTCATACTCAGGGCAAGCACATTTTTGGTGCTATATTAGCCATAAATAAGTTAACTGTGTAATCCATGGCCACTCCCATCCCCCAATCATCTCCTACCCTCCACACACCAGCACACCAGCATAGTATAGTCAATGACTACTTTTGCTCAGTATTCTCAGTGGAGGATAGTGGGCCCTTTCCTGAGAATGACATAAAAGGTGCTGCAAGAGGGATCCCAGAAATAGGCAGGTGGTGATTACAGTAGAAAGGGAGAAAAAAGGGTTTGCAGCCCTGAAAATAGACATGGATCCAGGGGACTGGCATCAGAGCTAGCTGAACCCCTGGCAGGGTTATTCAATAGTTCACTACAGTCAGGGGTGGTTACTAGAGACTGGAGGGTAGTGAAAGTGTTCCACTGCACAGGGAAGGAGGCAATAAGCAACTGGGAAAACTACAAGCCCACAGCAGGTAAATTAATGGAGACACTAGTCAAAGGGGACCTAGTGAACTTCCTGGAGAGAAATGGGTTCCAGGTAGCAAGTAGCGTGGGTTTGTGGCAGGAAGGCCATGTCAGACCAACCTAATAGAGTTCTTTGACTGGGTAACTAGGGCAATGCATAAAGGACAAGCAGTGGATTTATCCTACTTCTTATGGCACTAGTATGTCTTCAAGTCCATTTGGTTACAATTCCAACTACTATATAGCTATTAAAAAATGTAGACAGCATTTCATCTGACAAATTCATTCTTTGGAGCAGCACAATTACAGGGAAAATCACCCTGTTGCTGTACAACAGGTATTTTATTTCCAGATCTTTTATAAAGTCTGTGAACAATTGTATAATAACACATATATAAATAGTTATAGAGATTGTGCACTAAGCTAAAAGAGAGAACAAAAAGGATAAAAACACTGATACTAGGGAGTCTGGGCTGCTCTGAAGAATGAATTTTCCAAATTAAATGCTGTCTACATTTTTACAGCTGCATAGCAGAGCTATACTGATGTATTGCTATTACATAGTAGAGAGAGGGGACTGTGGAAGCACGTGACCAGATACCTGGACTGTGTCCTTCCACAGTGGAGTTGAAGCACATGTGGGTTTTTCCATGAGGGTTACCACCTTTTCAGAAGCCCAAAGTGGGACATTTCTTACTGAAACATGATTTTTCGCAAGACAATCTGCGACCTCAGACAGTGCAACAGACTTGTTTTCTCTAAATAATCAGAATCAAGACTAAGTATTGTAGTGTTTTAGTTGTTTCTTTTATTTCTTATTCTTTTCAGATGTTTTAGTTAAGGTATTATTGTTTCCTGCAACATTGTTCAGGAAAGTTAGAAAATAATTTTTCTGCTGAAAGGTCAGAACATGTAGTATTGTTTCATGTTTTTTTGCAGGACACAGCTGCCCAAATCAGGACTGTCCTGTGAAAATCAGGACAGTTGCTAACCCTACTCTTCACTGACCACAGTGCTGCCCCCCGGGTGCACTATTTTTCTGCTTCATGTTCACTTCTGTTTCACTTCCAGGTTCGATCACCATCCCTGTATTCATTTTAGAAATGTGACCTGTAGTAAAGAAAACCATCCTCACTTTTTTCTTCTTTAAACCTGTAAAAAAGAAAACAGTCCCTTGCTGATTGTACCCCTGCCACCCTGACCTCCCACCCTCTGATCACCATCCCCATTATATATGTAATGTTTCCCTGGTGTCTAGTGGCACCCCCCCCAACCTCTGGTCACCAGCCCAGTATTTGTATAGAGTTCAACTGGTGTCTAGTGGCACCCCCACCCTCTTATCACCAGCCCAGTATTTGTATAGTGTTTCCCTGGTGTCTAGTGGCACCCCCACCCTCTTATCACCAGCCCTGTATTTCTATAGTGTTTCCCTGGTGCCTAGTGGCACCCCCCAAACCTCCGGTCACCAGCCCAGTATTTGTATAGAGTTCAACTGGTGTCTAGTGGCACCCCCACCCTCTTATCACCAGCCCTGTATTTGTATAGTGTTTCCCTGGTGTCTAATTGCACTCTCTGCCTTTCGATCACCAGCCCCACATCTGTATAGCATTTCCCTGGTGTCTAGTGGCACCCTCACCCTCTGATCACTGGCCCTGCATTTATATAGTGTTTCCCTGGTGTCTAGAGGCTCTCCCCAACATCCGGTCACCAGCCCAGTATTTGTATAGAGTTCAACTGGTGTCTAGTGGCACCACCACCCTCTTATCACCAGCCTAGTATTTGTATAGTGTTTCCCTGGTGTCTAGTGGCACCCCCACCCTCTGATAACCGGCCCTGCATTTATATAGTGTTTCCCAGGTGTCTAGTGGCACCTCCTGCCCTCTGATCACTGGCTTCATATTAATGTAGTTTTCTCTGGTGTCTAGTGGCACCCCTACCCTCTGATCCTCATCCCCCTTTTTTTTTTGGTGCCTAGTGGCAACCCCCTTCCAATCCCTGTCCCCCTATATCTTGCCTGGTGTCTTGTAGCACCCCACTCTCCTATCTCATCCCCCTATGTTTCCCTATTTTCTAGTGGCACCCTCTGCCCTCCAATCCCTGTCCCCCTATATGTTTTCCTGGTATCTAGTGTCACCCCAACCTCTGATCACTGTCCTATGACCTGTATTGTAGAAAACCATCCCTCTACATTTTTTCTTTTTTCTGTCTCTGTTTAAACCTGTATATAAAGAAAACAGCCCCTCACTGATCTGACCCCCCGCCAGTCTGATCTCCCACTCAGCACTCAACACCCTACTCCCCCAGTACATCCCACACACCCTCACTCACCTGAACAGGTCACAGGACAAAGGTGCACTCTCTGATCAAATACGCATCTTCCCGCTGGAACTGTAGACTGCAATATGAGAAACTAAAGTAAGCATGGTTCAATGTATTTCAATTAGGTTTTTAACTCTAAGTCATAACTTTGTCATTTTTGCATATTTTCACCCCAGATTATCAACATTGGCTTTTTGGGATCCTGCCTCAAGACTAATGGTGGTAGGAGTATGCAAATCAGACCAGAAAGGCAATTTCATGATCACTTGGCAAAATCACATTTTAGATGGGATTTGACAATGTTCACTACCATTGATCATGAGGTGGGGGCATTAGAAGGCTATGTTGAAAAATTGTGGGTCAAAATATGTAAAAATGACAAGGTTACAAGCATACATTGAAATTATTCTACGCTCACTCATAACTTCAGTAGTTTTAAATATTTTGATGCCAACTTTTCAACATAGCCCTTTCTTCACACCACCTCTTGAATGTGACACGTAATTTTTCAAATCCTAGCCAAAATGTGTTTTCACACCTCTGGTGCTGAATGACATTTTGGTGGCACAGAATCACATTTCTGCAAGGATTTTAAGAGCATATTTTTGGCCTGTGCCACTGTGGGGGGATCCCCTTCCCCTATCGGCTGGGTCCTGAAACTTGACAAGCTTCCAGGTGTCATGGGGCTCATGCTGAGGTGTTTTTGCCTTATGCACCCCACCCCACGTGGGAACAATGCCAGATGTGCAATGACCTCGGTGCACGATCGGGTGCGTTCACACCCGTAATGTGCAGAGTCCACTGGTTTCCACTCCAGAGAGCACACAGTATGGTCCCAAACAGCTGTACCCTTCCAGGCACCACTAGAGGTCACAGAGACAAAAACAAAGGCAAGCAAATGTGCACCGGAGCAACAGGGAGGGTGCTGGTTGAAGGCTAACCAGACCAGCAATTTACATGTAGGAAGTAACCACACTCCAAGAAATTCCCAAGCCAAGTAGCAGTTTGCAGTTAAAAAGTTTTATTTGTAGCAGCAGCTCCAGAGTAGCTGGCTAGAGTCCTAGCCCCGGTGCGTCAACCCTTTCCTGGTCTTCATCAGGGGCCAGCTACTCTGTAACTGCTGCTGCTACAAATAAAAACATTTTACCTGCAAACTACTACTTAGCTTGGGAGTTTCTTGGAGTGCTGTTACTTCCTACCACTAGAGATCGGTAGGCACAAGGTACCAGAACCCTTATTTCCCCAGAGGAGGCTAGCAGTCCCCTGGGTGCTCAGCCTCCCCTCCCCCGAGCTGACCCTCTGATGTCTGAGGTCCGCTCCTGAACTGCAGTCTTCAGTGCCACAGGTGGTAGCACTATCACTGCACCAGGGGAATGGCCATCAACTGAGATTTGAAATTGTTCACCTATGGGGTTCATGAGGTGGGGTAATAAGAAGGTAATGCTGAAAATGATGTGTACATATACAGTAAAATTTCCAGGTTATGATGAAACTTTGCAATATGTCAACATTCACTCATAACTTTGCTAATCTTCAATATTTTGACTCCAAACTTTCAACATACCCATTTTTCCATGCCGCCTCATAAATGTGATAGGTGTCATTTTTTAAATCATGGGTGAGATTTTTTTTACACTTGTAGTGCTAAATGACATTTCGGCCAATGTACTATAAATGCTACATGTCATGCTTATAAGACAAGTCGTAAAATGACAATTTTGAAAATTTGGGGTCAAAATTAAAAACCACCATAATTTTGCAGCTGTATTAGCTCTGACCAGAACTTGTCTGTATTAACTCTATGGTCAAATTTGACAAAATGGACTTGAAGGCATAACAGCACCATATGAATGACACAGCTGTTTACAAATGAGACTTTTATTACAGCAGACTCTTACAAACAATTGGGGTATGTGTGACTGATATAATATAGTCTATCTGTACCAGATTTTGGAAACTTGTCTTTTGTTTGTAAGAATAAAATCAACTGAAGAAAAGCAACACTTAACACTTACAGAACTGATTTGTTCGGGAAGGCCACACGTTATTTCCCTGAATGGGTGGTTGTAGTTCAGTTTATTATGATGTTGAGAATGTCCTTTATAAGCAACATCTGCACTATGCTTGTTTTTACTGAACATACAAACATATGAAGAAGCCAGCAGAAGAAGGTCATTTGGTCTATCTAGTCTGCTTGTATTGCAGGGTCCACAGCTTGAATTACTGTCCCTGCCCCCCTCCATACTCCTCCCATCCTCCCTACCCATGATACTTAACTTCCCATATACCTATCCCAGCCTCTCTTGAGGTTGCCCGCTGTCTTTAATGAGACCACCTCATCTGGCAGTGCATTCCAAGTGTCCACCACCCTCTCCATGAAGAAATGCTTCCTGTCGGCTTGCACCCTAGGTACTCCGGAAACTGAGGAAGGAGCTGTCGGCACCTCTGATGAGGCTGTTTAATTTTTTCCTGGATACTGGATGGGTGTTAAGTGACTGGAAGATGGTGGATGTGGTCCCACTGCATAAGGGTGGGAGCAAGGAGGAGATGGGAAACTATCACTCGGTCAGCCTCACCTCGGTGGTGGGGAAGGTGATGGAAGTGCTTTTAAAGGAAAGAGTGGGAAACTATCTGATAGACAGTGGACTACTCGATGATAGGCAGCATGGCTTCACAACTGGGAGGTCATGTCAGACAAACCTAATAGAGTTCTTTGACTGAGTGATGAAGGTGGTTGATCTGGAAGGAGCGATGTACATAGCCTGTCTAGACTTCAGGAAGGCCTCCGACTCCGCCCCTCACAGAAAGTTGGTAAATAAACTGCACAGCTTAGGTGTGGGACAGAAAATAGCTAGGTGGGTGGAAAACTGGTTGAAGGGCAGAAGTCAGAGGGTGGTGGTTAATGGGGTACATTCCAGGGAGATGGGGTGATGAGAGGGTGCCCCAGGGACTGGTACTGGGACCCCTCCTTTTTAATATCTATATCAGTGACATAGCGATGGGCTGGAGAGGAGGGTGTGCCTATTTGCAGATGATACAAAGATCTGCAATAGGGTGGACACCCCGGATGGGGTGGGGGGGTGGAGGCAATGAGGGAGGATCTGAAGATTCTGTAAGGCTGGTCAGAAATGATGCCTCACTCATTATGCACTACCTCGTATGTTGATGTAATACATCCTGTGTTTGTGCTGTTGCACCTGGGTCATGCCTGAAAAGGCCTCTGTTCCCAGTGCACTCACTCGGTCAACAAAGTTAAATAAATAAGTAGCCATAATAAAATAACCTGTACATAGCTACTGAGGGTACACGTGGAATCAGTTTGCCAGAAATGTCACAACATCTGTGATGGCTTGCAAACTTCTGCTTCAGGATGTTTTGATCTGTGCTAGTGCAGGTCTTTCCCTTATAACTAGAAGCCCCCTTTACCAACATCACTTACCAAATTAGAGTCAGGTTGAGGAGTCCCTTGGCAGACAATTCTTGCTTAAGTAAACTATTGGGTGCTTTTCACCCATGCAAATGACCTGGTTCAGTTCTGTCCACATCCCAACATTTGATGCATCCATATGAACAATGACATTTAAATCATTGTGATGGCTAGCTTGTGAAGGAGCTTGGCATATGATCTTCTCATAGTGTTCAGTGAAGTGCACCTTTCAGAAATTCTCTTCTTTTGTGTTAACTCAGGTGGGGGCTGGATTGATGCTAAAACTAGCCATAAACCTCTGTAGTACTCTGCAGTCCACAAAAATATTTGCACCTGTGTCTCAGTTGTGGGCATAGAAATTCCCTGTATAGCCTCTACCTTCACAAGTTCAGGCTCATTATGTCCCTCCCTCCACTCAATGTCTTAACTATAGCACTTCTGTCGTGCCCACCTGACACATTGCTGCTTTGACTGTGAGCTACGTAGCTTGCATTCTTCTGAATATATCTGTCACGTGTGTGAGATACTCCTCTCAGGTGTGGCTCAGTAGAGCTACATCATCCATTTAGTCTAAGGTGATATCACCTGCCACAGATAACATTCAGTTAACCTGTCTTTGAATGGTATTGTAGCTCACTTATTTTTAATTTTGAATTGTATGACAAGCAATACATATAGGACAGACAGAGTGATAGAGTAAATTTGACTGTTCTCTAGGGTCAGGAGTTAAAAGGACCTGCCAATAACCCTTTGTTAATGAACAGTTATTAGGTATGTTTATCCCCCTCGCTTTTCTAGTGTCTTATTTCACTATAGGATTGGATATACATTGAACAATGGGACAGCATTATGCTTCTGCTAATCCACACAAAACTGCATTGTTCCATCCTTTCTATGGACGAACATGCCAAGGAAGACCCAGGAACTGCTAGATTTCTGGATAACCTCCTTTATGTGGCATTTTACACCCTCAGGGACTCTATAGACATGCTGTTATAGTTGTGCCTGGGTTCTCATGTCTCCCTGGTGTTGTGCAATTTAGATATACCCAGGTCATGCTGAAGAAGGTGTTGACAGAATGGAATACCCCGTTCATGTGTATCGCCTGTGCAAGCATCAACTGCTCTATGAGTGTGAAAGACTCCACTGATGTTTTCCTCTACTGTCCTCTCATAGGTCAATCAGTGGCTCCTTCCCGCCATTGTCTACCTGACTACAAACCATCATGACCTTCTCTGCTGACATGATAAGTTTCCAACATATTGATGTGATAAGCCCTGTGTTTGCATCTCCTGCTGGTCAATTCCATGACATAGTTCACCTCATTCACTTGTTCTCCCACTTCAAATGGTCCTTCTCATGCTCCAGACAGCTTGCTCTGTTGGACAGAAATAAGCACCATCAACTTCTGTCCAATATCATCATCCTGTATGTAGTTATCCATTCATGCCATTTTTTCTGCCTCTGTTGTGCAGTAGCTAAGCTACCAGGGCTGAGTGCATTCATTCCTTTAGGCTAATCTTGAAGTTTAGTACATACTCCATACCACAGTTCCTTGCAGTGGCAAGCTTGTCCTCCTACTCATTCAACATTGACTTTAGAAGTCCCCTAACCTGCTGTGAATGTAGGAGTTCAAAGTCTGAAAACTCCATGGACTCCAGTGAGACTTCCCTAAAGGTAAATATGAGATGTGGCAAATACATCCCAATTAATGCTATGCTGCCCCATGAATGCTCCCTGTACTGTCTTCAGCATGCAGTTAAATCACTCCAAAAGTCTACAGGTTTGGGGTGGTAAGGTAAACAAAGAGATGCTGCACCCCACACCTTTCCAACAAACTCTTTCACAGGGCAGGCATGAAGTTTGTGCCTTGATCACATGGAATCCGCTCAGGAAATGTGACCTGGCTGAAAATCCACAGCAGTTCAACTGCCACCTTCTCTGCCTCAATAGAGGAGACTGCCAAATCCTTGAGGTACCCCTTGGCATACCCTACAGCCACCAGAATTAACCTTTTTCTGTGAGCTTGATGGCATACTCTGGGGCTCCACAATATCTGTTGCATCCCATTGAATGGGCCCTTACATAGAAATACAGAATTTTATGGCAGATAAGGACTGCTTGGGCCAACTAGTCTGCCCATTTTCCCTACCTACTGTAATGCCCCAGACCCTACTTGATCTCTTGCTTTACCCCCTTTCCTTATTGCTATTGTTCCCTTTTGCCTGTCCCATGCCTTCTTGAATCCTATTACAGTTTTTGCCCCCATCACCTCTGCTGAGAGGCTGTTCCAGGCACCCACCACTCTTTCTGTGAAGAAGTAATTCCTGATGTCTCTCCTGAGTCTACCCCCTTCAGCTTCATAGCATAACTCCTTGTTCTTCAAAATCTTTTTCTCTGAAAAAGGCTTCCTTTCTGAATCTTATTTATACCATGAGGTATCTGAAAATCTCTATCATATCCCCCTCCTATCCTCCAGGGTGTACATATTGAGGTCCTTCGGTCTCTCTTCTCATAGGCTTTTGATGCATACCCTGCACCATTTTAGTGGCCGTCCTCTGGACCACCTCTGCTCTGTCTATGTCCTTCCAGAGATGTGAATCACACTTGTTTAGACCTGAAGTATTCTTACCTAATGTGTATATGAACTTGAATCATGTCTCCATGATAGCGTTTGATTGTGAAATTTCTAAAGGTATTGTCTCTCACATCCTAGTATACATCTTAACAACTCTGTTGTCACTTTACATCTAATGTTAAGTCAAGGAAACTGTTTATACCTTTTGCTAGAAGATTTATTTTGATCTTGCTACTCTCATCTGGGAATGTACATTCAAACCCAGGTCCAGTGGAGTTACAGAATAATTTTTCATTACAAGAATTTGCATCACGTTGTAACCTAGGTGTAGTCCATTTAAATATTTATTTATTTCTTTATTTATTCATTTAGTAACTGGGTTGGTGCACTGATCCAAAGACCTTTCTCAGGCATGGTCCAGGCCAGAAACTGGCACATACAACATAAAAATACAGTCAGAGAGCAGTGTGTATCATACAGGGAACATAATACAGAAATGCCAGGGGCTCAATTCTATAAAGAGGCTTGGATCAGGGCATGCTGCAGCAAACAGCAGCTTGTGCTGAAGTGTGGTGTGCCAAGGACTCTGCACCAGATTGTAGTACAGGAGGGGTCCTGTTGCCTAAGTCCCCATACCTGCAGCAACCTCTCCCATGCAGCAAACAACTGGCACATGGAAGAGTTTGCTACAGGCTCCTTGCACCCAGACAAACAGTCCCCCCCCCCATCCCGCTGCTGCCAGAGTATATACTTAATAAAATACCCCCCACTCCCAGATCCCCAATGCAGACTATATTAGTAAATTCAGAAACTGCCCCCTTCCTGTTCCCTGATGCAGCTCTTATTATAAGTATTAATATACCCCACACCTGATGCTGTCCATAGCTTTATAATTTATACATTGTCCCCTTCCCCATTCCCCAATGCTTCCCTTAGCATAATTAGCAAACACACCCCTGATCCCCGATGCTGCCCCTATTATAATGAATAATCTCATGATCCCTGATGCAGCCCCATTAATGAAGAATAACATGTCCCCCAACATGCTGGTATAGTGCCCCCAACCCCAGAAGGAAGTGCCCATCACTCTCTCCCCCATCCTGAAAAACAGCCATGTTATAGCATTCATTGCATTTGGAAATAAATAATATTGAGTTTGAAGAGTTTTTTGTGATGCTGATATACAAGCAGTAACTATGGATGCATTCCTGGATATGGGGCAGAGTGTTTCAAGCATGCTACACTTTGTATCATATTCTGAAGATGCGAGAAAGAAATTGTTTGATACCATGAGGAGTGAAAGAGGTCTTTCCACACAGATATGGGACAACACAGCCAGTTTGGCACAGAAAATTGAGTCACTAAAGTTTAGGAATTGTAGATTAGAGTGGCCTAGCCTCAGTATAATGCAGTATTTAGAATACAAACGAATCCCACAAGGGCTTAGAATATCAGTCGAACCCAAAATTGGCATCAATTCAACCAAATTAAACCATAACTGGGATGGCATAAGGAATCAGGCTTCATGTGACTTCATGTATGCACTCATAGAGGCAGTTATAGAAGAGAGAGAGACAACATTTAGAAAAAGACATAAAATTGCAGACAATGGGGAAGGGGGCTTTCAACGGGGGCAGACAAGGAAGCAGAGGTGGAAGGAGAAGTCAATATCAAGGAGGGAGAGTTTACCGAGACAACATGAGGAGATAATACCAAAATTTAACATTAGCAAAAAAAAATGTAACAGCATCTGAAACAGAGGTTTTGAGCCTTGGACTATCTTTTGCACCAACTACTTTTAGTAACCTCTTTGATTTAGAAGCAGACATAGAGAAATTCTTCAGAACGTCCAGACTCAAACAGATGTTTGGAAATACAGAAAATATAGGTTCATATGATAGGGACATCAAACAACCATTAGATGTGAAATCAGGATACAGTTCTCCAGTTGGAAGAAGTTATGGTACTGAAACCTACTGCAATATAGTAAAAAAATAAATCATGCAATCATTGTGTTAGACAGAAAAGGAAGTGCAAAAGAAGAAGGAAACCACTTTGGTTCCCAAACTCAGTAGCAGAAAAGGTCAAAGACAAAAGGCTGGCTTTCAGGAAATATAAGGGAACACAGCAGGATGAAGATAGGGGAGGCATAGCAAACTGCCCTAAGGGAAGCAGGGAAGTCAGTGAGGCAGGCAAAGTCCCAAACTGAGGAAACACTAGCACGAACAGTAAAAGAAGGTGACAATACTTTCTATATATACATTAGTGAAATGAGAAAGTCCAGAGGGGGTATTGCTAAGCTCAAAGGAGAAAAGGGGGCATGTGAGGCGAGGACCCTGTAAAAGCATCTATCCTAAATAGATACTTTTGCTCAATATTTACTGAAGAGAAGGTAGGGCAGGCCCACAGCTCAGCACCATGGACACGGGGGGGGGGGAGGTGAGCACTACTCCCTTCATAAAAGAAAGGGTCCTACAAGAGCTCACTAAGCTCAAGGTGGACAAGGCAATGGGACCTGATGGCATACATCCCAAGGTACTTAAGGAGCTAAGGGTGGAACTAGCAGAGCCATTAGCAGAACTGTTTAGTGAGTCTGTGAGCCCAGAAGAGGTCCCAGAAGACTGGAGAAGGGCTCATGTGATCCCGCTCCACAAGAGTGGTAGCAGGGAGGAGGCAGGGAACTATAGACCAGTCAATCTTACCTCAGCAGTGGGCAAGATTATGGAGGCACTCCTCAAGGAAAGGATAGCACAACACCTGGAATCCATAGGGGCACAGGATCCAATACAGCATGGGTTTACAAAAGGAAGGTCCTGTCAAACTAATCTCATAGATTTCTTTGACTGGGTAAACTGAGTGGTGGACCAAGGGGGAGCAGTTAATGTCACCTACCTTGACTTCAGCAAAGCTTTCAACACTGTTCCACATAGAAGATTGATAAATAAGCTGGGTAGGCTCGGGGTGGGTCAGATGTTGGTCAACTGGGTGGCAAACTGGTTGACAGGCAGAAAACAGAGAGTGGTGGTAAATGGTATACAGTCAGAAGTGATGCAAGTCACAAGTGGGGTACCTCAGGGATCAGTCCTGGGGCCAGTCCTCTTCAATATCTTCATTAGTGACATTGCAGATGGACTAGAGGGTAAGGCTTGTCTGTTTGCATATGACACCAAGATCTGCAACAGAGTAGATGATCCAGATGGGGTGGGCAGATTGAGAAGAGATCTGCATAAACTAGCAAAATGGTCAGAAGAGTGGCAACTGAGATTTAATGCAAAGATGTGCAAGATCATGCACATAGGCAAGAGAAACCCTGAAGCCACCTATAGGCTGGGAGGGGAGTTGCTGGCAGTCACAAAGGAAGAAAGAAACTTGGGCATAATCATCACCGATGACCTGAAATCATCCAAGCAGACCTCTAAAGCAGTAGGTAAGGCTAGGGGGATGTTAAGATATATTAGCAGGGGTATCACAAGTCGTAAGAGGGTGGTAATAATTCCTCTTTACAAGACACTGGTTAGGGCCAATCTGGAGTACTGCATGCAGTACTGGAGGCCACACCTTCACAAGGACATTAACCAAATTGAGGCAGTCCAGAGAAGGGCAACCAAAATGGTGCAGGGACTACATCAGAAGACATATGAGGATAGATTAATGGAGCTCAATATGTATACCCTTGAGCAAAGGAGGGAGAGGGGGTGATATGATCGAGACATTCAAATGCCTTAAGGGCATCAACAAGGTGCAAGAGTCTAACATGTTTAAATATAAGGAAAATAGCAGGACAAGAGGACACAGCATGAGATTAGAGGGAGGCCGATTAAGGGGGAATGTGAGTAAACTCTTTTTCACAGAAAGGGTGGTGGATGCATGGAACGGCCTACTTCAGGAAGTGGTGGCTATGAATACAGTGCAAGGCTTCAAACAGGCATGGGATAGGCATAAAGGAGCAACACAGATGAGTATGAATAGATAGGTCACTGACAGAGCAAAGGCCGATGGCACATTTATAAGGTAGAAAAAGAAATGGGCAGACTGGATGGGCCCTGTGGTCCTTATCTGCCGTTGCCTTCTATGTTTCTATGTTAAGCACATAGGGGACCACAAAACCAGTATGTGAAATATTTTAATTTGACAAAAAAATCGAAGGGATGCACTTAATGGGCTAGTAAATGACAAATTAGTAATAATAAAACCAGCAGACAAAGGTGGAGGTATAGTCCTTATGGATAGGGCACAATATGAAGAAAATGTGCATGTCACTATTAAGAAATACAAATAATTACAAAAGGCTAGAAATGAACCCCACCCAAGAATTCAAATTGGAATTAACAAATACATTAGAGGAATTTTCATCAATGGGATGGTTACATAGTTGGGAAACAAACACACTCATGAACGAACACCCATGCACCCCTACATTCTATGCAATACCAAAGATTCAAAAAAATGCACCCCCAAGGGAAGACTTATAGTTTTGGCTATAGGGTCCCTATTTGTGCTCTACGATGCCGAGTTGACAACTAATTCGTTGCACAGCATTGCACACCAGCCTCCCTATTGACTGAGAATTGTAGTCAGCATGAAGCTGTGCACAGCAGGGTCTGATATTTTCTTCGGGGGGCTTTGCCTCTGAACCCCCCAGGTGGGGGGCTCTGCCTCCTGCACCCCTCATAACTGTGGATACCAACTCTGGGAGTTGGTTTGGGGAGGGGGTGCAAGATGGGAGAGAGTGTTACCAGGTCCCAGGAGCATCCTCTACAGTGACATGGTGCTGTTGTCAGCATCAACGTATGTCGCTGTAGGGGGTTAGCTGCAGGAAACGTATACCCTTATTTGAACCAGTGTCACAATATGTAAATTTTCATCTGCAATTATTGGTGGAAAAAACATCAACATATATCAAAGATACTACAGATATGATTAACAAATTAAAAGTACTGTCCAATAGGGAAGTATTGACAGATACATATCTGGTCTCATTTGATGTTGCAGACTTATACATGTCAATACGCCATACAGAGGGGCTAATAACCATGGGGGAAATGCTGGACAACAGATCAATAGATGCAAGGCCTAAAACAGTGGTGCTTCAAGAGCTAGCAGAAATGCTACTAACCCAAAATTACTTTAAATTCAACAATCAGTTCTATTTACAAACAAAGGCAACGGTAATGGGGAGTACCATGGATCCAGCATATGCAAATACGTATATGCACATGTTTTAAAAACAACATATCTTATAGCCAGCTGCCAATCAATACCACAGCAAAATAATGGCATGATATAGATACATTGATGACATATTCTCTCTATGGTTAGGGACACATGATCAATTACACGAATTTTATGATTATTTGAATAATTGCAATCCAAATTTGAAATTCTTCATGCAGAGTGATAAGCATCAAATACTATATTTAGATTTAATGATCATTAAAGAAGCAGGCAAGCTGATAACAAACATTTTTTCATAAACCTACAGACAGAAACACGGTCTTACGTGGTACTAGGTATCATGCACCCCAGTTAAAAAAGTACCCCATATTCACAACTACTTAGAATACACAGAAGCTGCACCATGGATGAACAGTTTGAAATCCATAAAGAGGATATGATGGACAGGTTTGATGCAAGGGGGTATGGCAGAAGAACAATCAGAGAAGCTGAAAGTAAAATAAAGCAACAAGACAGGGACAGGCTCTTACAACCCAAAGCACCAACATAAAAGGCGGAGAGATTAGTGTTTGCAACCAAATACGGTAATTATTTTAATAATATCAAAAGAATCATAAATAAACATTGGCATTAGGTCAGTATAGGGAACCTGGGTAATGAGGCATTAAACATCAAACCTATAGTGGCAGCTAAGAAAGTGTCCATTATTACATACAAGGTAGTACAATCTCAATTTACATTACCAAAGGCTGATAGACAACTGTTACTAGATCCACTCCAACCGGGAATGGTCCTTTGCACAAGATGCTCAGTATGCGGTCATACTTCTAAATAATAAATTTTTTTCAGGATCCTAACACTAGCTAGAGATTTGAAATAAAGCAGCACATAACATGTACTTCAGAGGGAGTAATTTATGTACTCCTATGTCCCTGTGATAAAATCTATGTAGGACAAACCACCAGACAACTAAAGACAAGAATCCAGGAAAACAAAGGAGACATAAGAAGAAAAGATGAACATTCTCAAGTAGCTATCCATTTCAGCAGTGCAGGCTACACCGGAGCAGCACTTCAGTTTTGGGGACTAGAATTAGTGTAACCATCAGAAAGAGGGGGCAATTACCAACAAAAATTGCATAGAGCAGAAATAGAATGGATATGTGCATTACACACACTGGATAGAAATGTGGGCATGAACTCAGCTACAAATTGGCAAGTGTGCTATCAATAAAATGATCAAAACATATGAGAAGAAGTGTTTTCAAAAGGTTTACTGTAAGAAGACTATATAGATAAAAATAAATGCACAATAAGCCTACATCAGAATACACAAATGCCAAGTTAACTTATAAAAACATGAAATGTTTAGTTTGGCTAAATAACAGTAACAAAATCTAATAGTGCATAGATATTAACCATTGCAGCCCTGTTGGGCCTTAGGACCATGTTCCCACTTGTGGAGCTTCCTGTTTTAACCTGATCACAATCCCCAGCCCCCCGCCCCTTTTAACTTGTTTGGAGAGTTAAAATAAGTGGAAGTTGTGTATAAGAAAGGTAGAAGGATTGATTGTCCCCAAAGGGTAACAATTGAAACATATCCAAAAATAAATAGTCCAAAATCACAGGAGAGTAACCACACACAGAAAAACAGTCAGCTTGTGTAAGACAGCAAAAGTGCTGTTGATAGTTGCTTAGCAACTAAAATTCTGGCACACCATCACACGAGAACATGAGTGACTATGTCACTGGTGACACACATGAGTGGGCTTAAGAGGTAGGGAGTGGCAATACAACTTTAGCTACTGTACCACAAGCTAGGAGATGCCATTAAGCAGTAGAAGCATTTGGTTCTTACAAATAAGGTAAACAAACAGACTGTGATACTATTCAGTCATTAAAAAACAAGCAATTTAACTATAAAGCACCAGACAGAAATGAAAGTTCAGACAACAAGATAAAATACATTTTCTTTCCAACAACATTTATAGTGCAAGTAGGGATAGCAAATTGAAGTAAACACAACACTGTGAGAGTTGGAAACTAACAATTATAAGGTATGTCCTGGAAAATAGGGAGTATGCAAATACAACCAAGGACATAAAGTAATAAATAAATTAAAGAAGGATATTGAAAAGCATTGTTGTCATTTAACCAACAGGCAAAGTAACCTAAAAAGATCAAAAGACAAGTTTGTCACATAGAGGGATCTATATGAAATAAAAACAAACAGATGAATGCATAGTGCAGTGGTTTAAGGCTATGAGCTGCAAATCTGGTGATATCCAGCAAACCAGACCTGGGTTTGAATCCCACAGCTTCCACTTGCATACTGTGTGACCCTGAGCAAGTCACTTAACTTCCCTGTGCTCCCAGATCGCTCCTGTAAAAAAACTTTCAGCTTAGTGTGCTACTCCTGGTTAAACAACTAAAAAAAACAAAAATGATTTATACTGTTGTCTGTAAAGCAAAGGGAAAAAATAAAAACTTGTTTAGGTTCTAAAGAAATAGGCCAGAGTACAGAGAAGAAGTAAAGTTCATAAATGAGCAACAGCTATGAAGTATATATGCCACTCTCGGTTAAGGGGTTTGCAGGCCCATGCAGAAGTTAAACTTTACAGTTGCGGCCTTATCTTCCAGATTTTTTTGTACTATATTGAAACTATATAAATGGTTCAGTAAAATATTGTCAAAAGAAATGCTTTAAGCATTCAATAATGTATAACAGTTAACTGAATACACAGCCATTTACCATGAAAAGTTCTTTTTAGTTAAGAAATTAAATTGTATATTAAAAAAGTGATTAATCAAGAGGTACTTACAGTAATTATATGTATTTCATTTTTAGAACTGTGAAGCCCTTTGAAAAAGATTTTATTGAAGAATTGAAATGTCAGGGCAGTGACTAAAAAGAAAAGAAAAGAAACGTTTTGGGAACTTTATTCAAAAGGCTCCATTCTCTTTTGAAAGATGTGCTGTGGGTCCTTAAAAACTTGTTTCAGAGAAAAAGAAACTTTTTATGCCTTTTACTGGAAGGTTTATTTTGATCTTGCTACTGTAATCTGGGAATGCACATTCAAACCCAGGTCCTGTGGCGTTACAGAATAATTTTTCATTAGAAGAGTTTGCATCACATTCTAACCTATGTGTAATCCATTTAAATATTTATTTATTCATTCATTCATTTGGTAAATGGGTTGGTACACTGATACGAAGACCTTTCTCAGGCATGGTCCAGGCCAAAAACTGGCACATACAACATAAAAATACAGTCAGAGAGCAGCATGTATCATACAGGAAACATAACACAGAAATACTAGGGGCTCAATTCCCTAAAGAGGCTTAGATCACTGCAAGCTGTAGCAAACAGTAGCTTGCGCCAAAGCCTGGTGTGTCAGGGACTCTGTACCAGATTCCAGTACAGGAGGGGTCCTGGCACCCAAGTCCCCACACCTATGGCAACCTCTCCCATGCAGCAAACAACTGGCACATGGAAGAGTTTGCCACATGCTCCAGGGAAAGTGGTCCCCCCTCCCCTATCCCTGCTGCTGTATGGAGCATATACTTAATAAAATGCCCCCCCACTCCCAGACCCCCTATGCAGCCCGTATTAGTAAATTTATAAATTGTCCCTCCTCCCCATTCCTGATCCAGCTCTTATTATAGTATTAAAATACCCCCTATCCCCAATGCTGTCTGTAGCTTTTCATTTATACATTGTTCCCCTCCCCAGTCCCCAGTGCTGCCCCTAGAATAATTAATAAACACCCCTGATCCCAGATGCTGCCCCTATTATAATGAATAACCCCATGATCCCTGATGCAGCTCCATTAATAATAAATAAACATGTCCCCCCATCATACTGGTATACTGCCCCCCCACCGCCCAACTCAGAAAGTGGTGACCACTCCTCTCTCCCTCCATCCTGAAAAACAGCCAGCGCCCAGCACAGTTCACCTCTCACCTCTGCATCCCAGCACCGACTGAACTGTGAGGGAGTGAGTACTGTTCAGTGCACACGCTCATTGATAGACTTTTTGTCAATGAGTGTGTACACTGTACAGTACACACTCCCTGACAGTTCAGTTGGTGCCCAGTCACAGAGGTAAGAGGTGGACTGTGCCAAGCGCCGGCTGTCTTATGGTATGGGGGAGTGGGCACTACCTGCTGGGGTGGGGGGTCACTATACCACCACAAGAGGGGGCATGTTATTCATTATTAATGGGGCAGCATCAGGGACCAGGGGTTATTAATTATAATAGGGGTAGCATTGGGAATTGAAGGGGTGTTTATTAATTATACTAGGAGCAGCATCTGGGAACGGGAAGGGGGAACAATGTATGAATTAAAATCTATGGACAGCATCAGGGCTGGGAATATTTTAATACTTATAAGGGCTGCACTGGGGAATGGGTAGGGAATATAATATTACTCATACTAGAAGCAGTATCGGGGATCGACAAGGGGGTATATGAACAAGGGGCCGGTGTTATGCTAGGAAAGTAGTGAGAGGCACATGCAGATCAGAGTATTGAAAGACATGGGGGAATGGGTGAGACTCAGGGCAAAAGTGGAAACTGGGGTAGAGAGGCTGAAAAGTCATGTTGGGAGGATGACACAACAAGAGGGGAGACTAAGGGCAGGAGGGGTACCTGGGGGAGGGAGGCTGGGAAGCCATGTGGGGAGGATCACACAGTAGGTATGAGCAAGGGGGTCCAGGAGGGCCAGGTGGTGCTGAGGGTTGAGGCGCTGAATGCCACACCTCGCGCCACGCCGGCAACCTGGGTTTGGGAATGAGCCTGGACCACCAGGGGTCAGCAGGGGAGAGAGAGGATCGAGCTTCTGGAGGACTGCTCTCCTCACTCAGGGAGGGATCGAGGGACAGCCCGGCATCACAGCGGCTCCTGGTGGAGACCAGTGGCACTGCAACGCACAGGGGCTTGCATGTAGGAGGAAGACATCGGGGCAGCTGCCTCCCGGATGTGGGTGGGAGCAGCCATGTCATGGGCTGGGTGGCATTGCACGTCCCACGTCTGGGGCATAACACAAGAAAAATCCCCTCCAGACCAGATAGGCGATGGATCTCAGTGCCCACCACCACACGCCCAACACTGGATCTATGCCTCCGCCCCTTTGATCTCCTCACAGACCCTGGCCTGAGAGGGCTCATCAAGGAGAAAGTAATGCCCTTTCGGAGGTAGGATTACAGTGGGCAGTAGAAGTGGCAGGATGATGAGTAACTTGAGAGAGTTCTAGGTCTGGAGTGCTATAAAAAGAGTTGACAAAACAAAAAAAGGGGAGTCCAGGAGGAAATAAGCTAAAGCAAGGCAGTGGCATCTCCTGGAGATGAGCCCATTGGGGGGGAGAAAATAAGCCTAGGAGGGGGCAAACCAGGGAGAGACCAAGAGCAGGGAGGAAGCTGGAGAACAGGAGGGAGACAAACATAGCAAGGAGAGAAAGCATAGAAGGAACACTATGGGAAAGAGGTGGAGAGAGTTGTAATAACAGGGGACTGTATTCTGAAGGGAATAAGATGGGGTAATGGGCAATCTAGCAAGGGCAACAAGAGGGTGGCATGCATGCCCAGCATGACAGCCAGTAGGTTGGGAGCACTATTGCCAAACTGTGTGGGGCAGGAGAGACCACACATTGTAGTTCATTTGGGCACCAATGATCTGGCAGGCTGTGAGGTGATGGTAGCACAGGAAAGGTCCTTAGAGCTGGGTGGGGAGAGAGTTGGGCTGTAGAAAGTTGGGCAAATCAGTGACCTTCTCAGAGGTGTTGCCATTCCCAAAGGCAAGCATAGTTAGAAAGGTGAGGATTGAGAAGTACAACACGTGACGGAGGGGGTGGTGTGAAGAAAACTGTTTTGACCTGGTGGGGGAGTGGGGAGGGACATGAGATAACAAAGAACCTTATGCTCAAGACAGGCGGCATCTAAGCAAGGAGGGTACAAGGGTCCTGAAAGGTAAACTAGAAGCATACTTAAGGGACAGATTGCATTTAAACTTACTGGGGGAAGCAGTAGAGGGCAAGGCACTCAGCATCAGGCATGGGAGGCCCAATGGTCTCCCCCCTAAGAGAAATGACAAAAGACAGGGGAGGACAAGGCGGGATAGGAGGGGAGTGAAGCATGGGAAAAGCAAAAGCAAGGAGGGCCATGGGAAGCACAGGAAGGCAGTGACCCTGTATGCAAGGAGCCTGAGAAATAAGGTATCAGACCTACAGGTGATATTGGCAGAAGTACATGTGGATATGGCTGCCATTACCGAAACATGGGCAACTCAGTTCTGCTTCTGGGACCTAGAGATCCTGGGTTACCAACTACACCGGAAGGACAGGTCTAAAGAAGGGGGGAGGGTGGCTTTGTATATAAGAGATGGGACAGAGTGTAGTAGGGATAAGAAGGAGGAGGTTGCAACAGAAGCCATTTGGGCAGTACTACAGAACACCAATGGCAGAAAAATTTGAGTGGGGGTGATGTACAGACCATCTTTGCTGGGAACAGACTTAGATAGGGAGCTGGGAGAAAAAATCAGAAGAGCAGGGGTCAGAGGAAACGTAATTATTGGGGACTTCAATCTCTACCGGAAGTAGACTGGAGCACCTCAGTTACCACCTGCAGCAGGGAACAGGTCCTCCTGGATGCTTTCTGGGACTGTTTTTTGACTCAGGGAGTCAAAGAGCCAACAAGGGAGGAGGCCATATTAGATCTAGTGTTATCGAATGGGGAGCAAGTCCAGGATGTGGAGGTGAGGGAACCTTTCGCAGGTAGTGACCATGGAACAGAGTGGTTTTCAGTCTGTATGGGGAAGTAAGAAACCAGGACTAAAACAAAGGTGCTGGATTTTAGGAAAGCATACTTCAACAAGATGGGGAGCATCCAGCTATCCGGCAGGCTAAAGTACCAGACCTACATCCTAGCTAAGAAGACATCACTGAGGCTTATGCCCCCCTGGAGTCCAATCAATACTGACCCTGCAGTGTGTCCGCCACCTAAGTAGAAGATTGGACAGTCTAACCTTTACAATACCTCACTGGCAGACCTCTCAAGCTCAGTGTTCTTACCTTGTCAGAGCCTCCACTTGGTTCAACTTGCTACCTACAGAAATCTCCAACATTACCACGATTGGTGCTTTTATGTGTAAACTGCATCAGCACCTCGTGGCTAGTGCCTTCTGTGATTGCTTCTTATAATCCCCTCCAGGCAGACTACCTTCAAACATCCCTCCTCACTGCCTCAGCTCCTCCTCCTCTCCTACCCTCCACTACTGGGTATAGGATGAATCTGTCTCCTTTCCTTTTTCATCCCCCCCTTCTTCCTCTCTTGCTGTTTCCCATCTATCACATACCTAACGCAATGCCCATCTCATTTCTCCCATCCTCCATCTCTCTCTCTCTCTTACCACCCCCTCACCACCACTCTTCTTTCTCTTTTCCCTCTAACCCACTCCTAACAAAGCTTCACTAAGCCGCCTATGACTTGTACTGTAAAACTAACTCGCAACACAATTCCTTGACAATGCTTTTGGCTGCTATTATTGTAACCTTATTTGTCTTTTTTTTTTGTAAGTTCCATTGTAATGATCGTGTTATGTTTTGTACCTTATTGTCCTTATTGCCTTGACATGGAACCTTTGTAAAAGAGCCCTCAGCTCAAAGGTGCCACCCGAAATACAAATAAATAATGCAGGAGCACCTGACAAAGATTCATCCAGAGATGAATACAGACCAAAAATGGACTATCCTCAAGATGGGGTTGACTGAGGCTTCCAACACTTGTACAAAGGCTCAAAAAAAGAGTACCAGAACCAAGAGGCCAGGCTGGTTTAATAGAAAGGTGGCCGAAAAGGTAAGGGACAAGAGGGCAGCCTTCCTGATATACAAGCATACTGCGAGGGAACAGGACAGGGAGATGTGCGTGGTAAAATCTCAAGAGGCAGGCAGAGAGGCCTGGGCAGCCAAGGCTGAGAAAGAACTAAGACTGGCTCAGGAGATTAAAAAAGGGGAGAAGGACTTCTTCCATTACATTAAGGAGAAAAGAAGTAGAAGGGACAGGATAGTTAGGATTAGGAGAGAGGGACAGTGGGTGGACGAGGGTGTGGAACTTCAGCAAGGGGTTTGATTCAGTGCCTCATGGCAGGCTGATCAGCTAGCTGAGGGACCTGGGGATGGGAACAAACTGCTGTGGTGGGTACAGAGTTGGCTGAGGGACAGGAACCAGAGAGTGGTGGTAGGGGGTGAGCTGTCCCAACCTAGGATTGTGACCAGTAGTGTCCCACAGGACTCAGTACTGGGACCTGTGTTGTTCAATGTATTTATTGGTGACATAGAGGGGGTCAAGAGCAAAATCTTTGTGTTTGCAGATGATACTAAGCTCTGTGGGGTTCCATGTCATAACAGTGACCACTGAAAGATGATCGTCATTAGGGCACTGTCACATTGCCAAAAATCAATTTAAAACAGCGTGCCCCGGGCACACAACAAAGGTGCCGGGACTTACAATTTTAATGTAATGGGGTCCGACTTCACCGACCCCTGGGGTTTCACCCCACACACCTCAACAATAGGATTCTCAAATCCAGGGTGTGCATATCAGGGGGTGCAAATGGTAAATAAAAAAAAATTCAGGCCGGGTGCAACACAAACAAACCTGTGCCCGTACCAGAACCCAGCACCCTGTCCACCCAAGCCCTGAATCCACCCACTACCCCAGAGGGCCAGCTCAGCAACTTACCATGTCACCACCCCTCAAAAACCGTCCCTCCCATCCCACCTCTCGCTGAGTGTGCTTGTGCCCCCCTCCCACACACGCTTGCATGTAGCAACATCCTGTCGCTATATGCGTGAACCCTCCCCATCCGGTCACCCTACCTCGCTTGTATCCCCGTGACATGCGCCATGATTGAGTCGCTGTTTTTGTTTGTGCTCAATCGCAGTTGCCCATGTCATGGGCTACCCTCTGTGGGAGGGTGGACACAGAGGAGAGGAGACAGGATCTAAGCGATGACCTGGCAAAGCTGGAGAAATGGTCGGCAGTTAGGTTTTAATGCTAAAAAATGTAAGGTGATGCACGTGGGAGCCAAAAATCTGAAGACCAGTTACTGGCTAGGGGGAATACAGGTAACAGTATCAGAAGAGGAGAATGACCTGGGGGTTATGGTAAGGGGTGACATGGAACGCACAGCACAGTGCTGTAAGGCAGCAGCCAAAGCAAGTAGAATGTTGGGTTGCATAGCCAGGGAAATCACCTGTAGGAGGGAGGATGTTATCCTTCAACTGTACAGGTCACTGGTGAGACTGCACCTGGAGTATTGTGTTCAGTTCTGGTACCCCTACCTTAAGAAAGATATCAAACCACTGGAGCAGTACGGTAGAGAGCAACCAAAATGATCCAGGGCATGGGGGACAGACATATGAGGAGAGACTGAGGGTGCTGAATATGTACTCCCTGGAGGACAGGAGAGAGACAGACAGAGAGAGAGGGGACATGATTGAGACCTTCAAGTACCTGAAGGGCATAACTAACACTAGCATAGAGGACATATTTAATTTAAGGAACAAAGGTACAACAAGAGGCCATAGTCTGAAGTTAGTGGGGGCAGATTCATGAGGGAAATGAGATGTTGCTTCTTCATGAAAAGGGTGGTGAAGGGGTCAAACGAGTTACCAGAGGAGGTGGTGCGGCAAGGACAGTGGCCAATTTCAAGACAGGTTGTGACAGGGTAAAGAAGGAGATTAGGTCAACTGAGAACATGGGGGGAGGAATGAGGAACAGGGAGTGGGGGTAATTCAACTCCAGGAGGAGCGGGAGGGCAGCTACTTTTATAACTAGCTTCATGCTCAGGTAGACTCAATAGACCATTATGGCCTGTATCTGCTGGCAATTTTGTATGTTCATATATAATAAGGGCAGCATCAGCGATGGGGGAGGGGGGCCACTAGACCACCAGGAAAGGGTATACTGTCTATATTTACTGTATCTACCGGCGGCACCCAGGCTGGGGAGGAGGGGGACTGCAGCACACTGTACACAGGTCGTCCCCTGAGGAGACCTCTTCTAAGTACCCTTAGACCAGTACTAGAATTTCACCTAGAGAGATCTGTGAATCTTACCGGGATAAGCTTTCTGCGCCTGCTGACATGCCCCTAGCACCAGGTTGCAACCATTATTGGGTGCATAGGTGCCGCAAGCCCCGTTTGGGGCAGACAGCCTATAGTTGATGCAGGCTGCCCTTGTGAATCACTCTTAGTGCATCTTTTGGTGCAAGGGGCCCTTTGTGCCATTCTTAGTGGGGTAAGCCCCTTGAGGCCTGCTGGGAGTTTTGAAAATCAGGACCCAGGAGTCTGGTTCCAAATTTTGATCATGTGAAGACATAGGCAGCAGGAGCCAATCCAGATATATTTGTATTATCTGAAACATGGTTAAATTCTAAAATCACAGATTCTGAAATATCAGTCTGTGGTTACAATGTTTTTAGACAAGACAGGACAAATAAAGGTGTGAGGGTTGCAGTCTATCTTAAGAATATGTTGGGGGACAAGTTAAAGTCTTGAAATCAATATCTAAATATATATATATGGGCCCTATGCACTAATGGAGTAGAGTGGCTATGCATGCGTATCCGGGGCATTCAACCTATGTGCCCCCCGGCATGGTATGCTTGAAAGAGGGCATGTAGCACATACATGCCCAATCCCCTGGCTGTGCAAGGAGCAACATGCTGGGAGCGGGTGAGGGGCAGGCCAACACTACACACCATGCACTAAGGCATGTAGTGCTGGCCGTGGGGGTGCAGGGTATGCCAGGGGGACCCTAACGTACACCCCCATGCATCCCACTCACACCCTGCAGGACAGACCAAACAGTCCACCAACTCTCCAGGCCCATAAGAAATGGCTGCCCGATGCAACCCACCCACCCCAGCACACAGCGGTGATTGTGGTGGCCTCCCCCACAACACACACAACATCCATACCCCTCACAAGGACACCGGCACAAGGTTGCTGCCCCCCCAGTGGTTCCACATGTCAATCCCCCTCCCTGCTACCAGCAGTAATGTTCCCCTCTCCCTCTGCCAGCAGGCATGCCCCCCATCCCACTGCACCACTTCATTGCCATCGGAGAAGGCCAGTGGCACTGCCCTCCTACCACAGCTGCCTGCTCTCAGACATTCGAGGGGCATGCTGGCAACGTGTGCCTCCGCTGCATAAGGGATCCACTTTTAAACCCATGCTGGGCATCCAATTGGATGCCCGGCTGGTCTGTGACTCCACCCATGCCTGCCCTGCGCAGACCTGTGTACCAGGGAGATGGGGCTGTGGACTGGTGTCCAGCAGTCATGAATGCCACCAGTGGACACCTGTTTGCAGGTGCAGAGCTCCACAGGTGGGTAACGTGCCTCCGGCATTTATTACCCACCCATTAGTGCATAGGGACCACTATTTGTTAGTCTTACAGAGATCTGGACCATGCAAGTTAAATTTTATTTGGCTGTATGTTACCAACCCCCTTCGGCTCCTTTTGACTTATTGCATACACTTAGTTCCTTAATTGCTCCATATTTAAATCAGGAATTTCTTTTTTGAGGGGACTTAAATTGAGATGTGCTACATCCTAGTATTAAGTTATGCAATCAATACACAGCATTAAATTTATCACAACTAATTTCCTGTCCTACTAGGCTTCATAAGTCATGCAGGGACAAAGATATTAGGTTGGATATGTTTAACAACAGTGCCTCACAAATATGTTTCTACAGTGTTTGATCCTGATGTAAGTAACCACTACTATATTGCTTGTGTAAAACTAATGATGAGTGAAGTGGCCTCAATTCGCTCTGCAAAGTGATTCGTGGAGCCAAGGCGGATTCTCAGAGTACTCTGCGACGTGAAGCGGAGTAATTTGCATTATAATGCGTAACGCGAAGTCCATTGAAAACAATGACTTCACGTTACTCCGCCTTTCCAGACCACTACTCCGCCAATCTTAAAGGCTAAGTGCATTGAAAACAACATACTTTGCCTCACTTCACCTTGTTTTTAAGCTCCGAAGGTGAATTTTGCAGTGATTCATGGGATTTCAGGTCACATGGGCTCTATATTGATATGCACAGCCTCAGTTTGGGGTAGTGTGTGTAGGAAGCTGTAGGAGACAGTGTGTTCTGAGAGCTGCCTGTGATTCAAACCTTAAAAAAGCCTTTTTGAGTAATTATTTTTTTGCTCAAGCTTTAGTTTATCAATTGTAGGAAATCCTCCTGTGCTCATAACATCGAGCGTTTTTGCTTGTGTGTGGATATTGACTGTTACTGTACAACATTGGGTCTGTGTAGTAAGAGACAATGAAAGTGTGCTTTGAGGGAGGGGTGTATATGTGGTGTAGGTAGATTGAAGCTGGAAAAATAGGGAGTTCTTTGTTTTTTGGTTATATTTTTGTTACATATCTGACTGTGTTAATGTACACACGGTAATATTGTCAGTAATTGTTGAAATATTTTTGCCGATTGTGTTGTATGGATCTGGTGCAGCAGTTCATAATTTCAGGTTGTTTACAATACGTGTTATATTACTGAAAGTTTCAATTTGCTACGCATTACTTGTAGGCAAATTGTGTGTGTGTGTGTGAGTCTGTGTGTGGTGCGTGACATCAAATAATACACCTTTTATTGTGCCACAGTGTAATTGCAGGTGCAGCAGCATGAACGTGCCAGCCACTGCAGCTGTGTGATTTTGTACTGCCACTGTGGTATCTTTTCTTTGTTTTGCTGCTTGCACTGCCATCAAAATCTGCAGTCAGCACCCACCCCCCCACTGACAAAAGGAATTGTTTTCCAGATTGGATTGTTTGTGACTTCAGCACCACTGGTTAGTTAAGGTGTTGTTTTCACTTGTGAATTTGCATCTATATCTGTTGCTGAAGCTACAGTTGTTTTTTTGGCTTCACATCCAGCATCCCCCCACCCAGAGTGAACGTTCCAAAATCTAAATTTGTTTAGAATATTGTTGTTGATCCCCCAAAATGCCCACAAAGAGACATGCAAGCAAATTGGTTCTCACCATGGCACTGCTGCCAGTGGTAAGATTGTCTGTGGGCGTGGTAGTAAGCAGACACAGAAGTGCATTGCTGATGTGAGGAAAGGTATTTCTCCTGCAATGTTTTTTTTTTTACTCTGTATTTATGCTCTTCCTAACTACCCCCTTCTCTCCACTCTCTCAGACTACTGTACCTCAACCTGTGTGCAATCCTTTCCCACCAGAGTCTGCCCCTAGAGTACACGGTTCACTAACCTAGGTGCCCAGATAACCCCTGGGTAGGGTGAGGAGGCACTCCCCCACTTTTACCCCCTCTGATCCATGCATGCTGTGATGTGGACTGATACAGCGGAGTCTGCCTGACGAGCCTGAGGACCCACACACAGTGAGGAGTCATCGCCTAGGAGAGATGAGGGTGTTTTTTCCTTGTTCGTTCCACAACATCGATGTGCAATGAGGACTAAGGAGCAAGGAGGCATGCTGAAACGTGCCCTCTGTTCCTCCCCTCTGCCGACGTCTGCCCTATCCCTGTGCTGCTACTCCTTCCTACTGCACCTTCCTCCCAGGCTCCCCTAGGTGGTGGTATTGTGGCGGGAGCATGCAAGTAACCCCCCCGGAGAAGGAGAGCAGCCGTGGGTGCTCCATCCTTCTCTTCACCGGCTGAACCCTAGTGGCCTGTGCTCATTCCCGAACACAGGTCACCGGCGTGGTGCAAGGTAAGATGTCTGGCACCTGCATAACCCCCGGGTAGGGTGAGGAGGCACTCCCCCACTTTTACCCCCTCTGAACCATGCATGCTGTGATGTGGACCAGTACAGCGGAGTCCGCCTGACAAGCCTGAGGACCCACACACAGCAAGGAGTCGTCATCTAGGAGAGACAAGGGTGTTTTTTCCTTGTTCGTTCCCCAACATCGGTGTGCAGTGAGGGCTAAGGAACATGGAGGCATCCTGAAACGTGCCCTCTGTTCCACCCCTCTGCTGATGTCTGCCCTATCCCAGTGCTGCTACTCCTTCCCACTGCACCTTCCACCCGGGCTCCCCTAGGTGGTGGTATTATGGCAGGAGTGTGCAGGTAACCCCCCCAGAGAAGGAGAGCAGCCATTGGGTGCTCAATCCTTCTCCTCACCAGCCGACCCCTGGTGACCTGTGCTCATTCTTTAACATGGGTTGCTGGTGTGGTGCGAGGTTAGGCATCTAGCGCCTCAGCCCTCAGCGCCACCGGGCCGGCTACTGCAATGTTTTTTACAGCCCAATCAGTAGCTTCACTCATAGTTGAAGGAGATGATGTTGTCCCAGCCGGTGGTGTTAGTGAAGTTGCTGGTGATGGTATGAGTATTGCGGCCTCAGGTTCCACTTCTGACCAGTGTACAGTGTCCAAAAATATAGTGGAGTATGAAACAGTGCGAGTGAGTGGCAGTGTAGATGATGTCATACTTCCCTGCAACGTCCCAATAACTGAACATGAGGATTCTGATAATCATGTCAATGATAGCATACAACGTGACATTTCTTCCACCACGATTCAGGTAATGCTTTTTCCATGCAGTGATTCACAGTGTGGTAAAAAAAATTTAGGTGATGGTGGTGTTTTTGATGATGATGATGAATCTGATGCTGATGATGTTGCAGTGGTTGCAACATGCAGTCCACATGCCAGCATCCAAGCAGAAGATGTGGATGTGGGTGATTTTGATGAATATGATGGTGATGTAATTGACCCCAATTGGGAACCGGAGAAAAATAAATTCAAGGTGGTTGTGTCTGGGTCTGTTTGCATTAATCCACCCCCTGTAAAAACTTGTGATTTACCAGTTTCAGTTGATGGTGATGATGATGATGATGATAACCCAGTAATAATGATAGGTAGTCATGGTGGGCAGTTGCAGTCCAAGTGCACACACCCCACTTCATGGATTACAAGAACGGAGTCCAATAAGCAGCATCAGGGACATGTTAAAAGTAGAGCATCATAATCCCTTGTTTGGGATTTTTTTGTGCAAAATGCAAATGATGAGTCAGTTGCAATCTGCCAGGTTTGCCATGTGCGTGTGAGTCGAGGTAAAAAGGGGAGCCATCTGGGCACAGGAGGACAGCATATGCATCTAAAGAATAGGCGCATGGCACTGTGGACCCAGCACAAGCTGGCAGCTAATACCACAGTGGAGCATTCACCCTCGTCATCAACCATAATGAACATGTTATCCCCTTCCACGACTGTTAAATCCAGTAGGAAATTAAATGTGTCCAGTAGTGAGGAAATAAGGGCAGAGGATTACTTCAGGCATGTTGAGGTGGAGGTGCATAATGGTTCTGAAATGTTGTCCAGTGGTGGTGAGAGCAGCAGTTTTGGTGGTGGTGGTGGTGGTGGTGGTGAATGCAGTATGTCTAGTGCAAGTGGTACATCAACCCCAGTTGGTAAATGTGGCAAAATAACTGCATTTGTGGGTTTGTCATCATCATCTGTGCAACCATCTTCATCAAACATCTTCACTCCACTCCCTGCCATTCGCAGAGCAGAACCATTTGTCATCACACCCCATGTAAAATGTTTAAGTCAGCCCATGTTACAGAGTGTTTTTACGCATAAGCTAAAGTCCCCACCCAATCATACAGTGTCATGTGAACTTAATGCTGCTGTAGCTGAAATGCTGGCAATTGATCTTTGTCCCTTTTCCTTTGTGGAGAATTCTGGGTTCCGGCGGTTTGCTGCACGTGCCTGTCCAAAATGGAAAGTCCCATCCAGTACATACTTTTCTACCCGTGCTGTCCCCGAGTTGTACCATACTGTGTCCTACTCAGTAAGACATGCCCTTCAACATTCCTCTTCTCCATTCAGCTATTTAAGTATGGATATGTGGACAAGTGGCAAAACAGCGGGGAGTTTATATTTGTGTATAACTGCACACTGGGCGCAGGTGCCGGGGGTTGTTTGTACTGTTGGCAGTGTGAATAATCAGTGTAGTAAGGTGGAGTGTCGTGCTAGCAATCTTCCATGAATTCGACAGCATGCAACGATTGCTATGCACAATGTGACCTGTTCACACACTGGTGAAAACATGTTGGATGTGGTACTGACTGAAATTGGCAAGTGACTGAACCCCCTGTCCCTGAGAGCTGGGTTCATAGCAAGTGACAATGGGTCATATTTGGTGAAATACATCAAGAATGGTCACTTTTTTCTGTTACATGCATGGCTCATTGTTTAAATCTTGTGGGGCAGGAGTTTCTGCAGCACCCTTATGTAAAGGAAATGCTGACAGTTGCACACCATATCTGTTCTCACTTTTCACGATCTGCAAAGGCGCATGACCAACTTCAGCAGTTGCAGATGCGAAACAGCCTCCCTCAGCACTGCTTGAAGCTGGAAGTTGTCACCCAGGGGAAGTCAACTTTATACATGGCAGAGAGGTTGTATGAACAATACAAAGCCATCTCAGACTATCTTGTGATGCACACTAGCAGTGACAGTTCTGGGGCCTCCATGTCTATGACGACTGAACAGTTGCACCTCATGGACTCTGCAGTAACAATTTTGCAGTCTTTTGAACATGCCACACAGGCAGTGAGTGGTTAGCCAATCAATTCCACTGCTGTGGGTGCTGAGGTAGACATTGGTGAATGTACAGCATGGTCTTGATGTTGCCAGAGACAGTGCTAACAGTATGTTGCTGCAACACATGCTGACAGTATTCGACCAGAATCGTTCACATTTTGAGCATTCAGCATAGTGACAACTTTGCCATAGCAACAATGCTTGATCCATGATACAAATGTGGAATTGCCTCAGTACTGGAGGGAGGGCCTGAACAGGTAAAAAATGTCAGTGGACAACTGGTGCGCTTGGTTCATGAGGCACAGAAGTCACGTGCCAAGGTCAGCAAACCTCAGCAGCATAATCAGGCTGAAGGTGCACCTGGAGAATTATCAAGCATATCCCGTAAGGGGAAAGGGACTGCAGTTCCAGGTGGTCTGTCATTCAAAGTGGTTGGCATCAACCCAATTTGGGAGGCTTTGTCCCAAGAGGGGGATTTGTGAAATAAATGACTCCAGAGAACAGGATGATGCATCAACCTTTGGTCTTAGTGCAGCACAGAGAATGGTTGAGTCGTATTTGTCTGAAAACAGGCATCTGTCAATAACTGATGATCCTCTTTTGTTCTGGAGCAGAAAGGTCAGTGAATGGACAGAGCTGACTGCAGTGGCACTGAAGTACCTCACATGCCCACCCTCCAGTGTAAGTGTTGAGAGGGTATTCAGCTAAGCAGGTGCAATGGTTAGGGATCATCAGACAAACCTCTCTCTCCTGCAAATGTCAGTTTGCTAACATTCATAAAAATGAATCAGAGGCACATACCAGCACAGACTGCAACCTCAGTATTCATACCCCGGCCTAGTCATGGTGGTTTTGGTGATGTAGAAATGCACCATCTTGGTGGCTCTGGCAGTGGCAGCATGAAAAGCCCTACCACTGATGTAGATGATGGCACAATGGAGAAAGAATTTCCCACTGGTCAGACTTCAGACATAGATGACTGTGAGAGCAGCTTTCATTATGAGGATAATGATGTGGTTAATGTTGACAGGTTTTAACTGAAGTTGTTAAAAGGTGGTGACATTTGCTGTATGATACATGTTTTCTTTTTCATAACTTTGTGTGCCCCCCCGGACCACCACCACAAAGACCAATGTTAGCTACTGCCACCACAGAGAATGACTTTGTGTGCCCCCCAGACCACCACCACCAGGACCGATGTTAGCCACTGCCACCACAGAGAATGACTTTGTGTACCCCCCCAGACCACCACCACCAAGACCGCTGTTAGCCACTGCCACCACAGAGAATGACTTTGTGTGCCCCCCGGACCACCACCACCACCAGGACTGATGTTAGCCACTGCCACCACAGAGAATGACTTTGTGTACCCCCCCAGACCACCACCACCAAGACCGCTGTTAGCCACTGCCACCACAGAGAATGACTTTGTGTGCCCCCCAGACCACCACCACCACCAGGACTGATGTTAGCCACTGCCACCACAGAGAATGACTTTGTGTGCCCCCTGGACCAACACCACCACCACCGCTGTTAGCCACTGCCACCACCACCACCAGATGCAGGAAGATGTCACAGGGAATGTCATCATGTGCCGCAGCTATCACCACCAGCACCCACCTCCAGTATCATTCTGACAATGTTTTTCCATTACATTGACCATGCCAAGACAGAGGGAGTCAAATAGGAGACCACATCCATCAGCCACAGGCACAAGGCTTCTTAATATTAAAACTATAAAGTGAGTATGTGTATTAATGTTTTTTCATGCTATTCAACTTCCTATAGCTGTTTGTTTTGTTTACTGTTGCTTTTCTGAGCTGCAATGGTCAAGCACATATGGTAAACTTATTTTGATTTTTACAGGTTAACAAAAAATGACTGTCCTTCACTGACAGTCGGTATCAATGGTACTGCAGCAGCACCATACACAGGAACCTATGGAGTATCCATTTCAAATCCATACTGGTAAGTATATATATTTTATTTCATCTGTTCAATTTTTTTTAAAAGACAGCAACAAATCTGACTGAGGTGGATTCATAAACCAGGTGACGTGTACGTCACAAAAACTATTTCTGCAAGGTGTCATGCATTGTATTCTGAACTTGCAGCTGTGCAGTCATAACAGTGTTGAAAAAGTTGCACACAGGTTGTGTTACTTGATAAGCTGTGGTTTTGAAATGTAATTTGAGTTGAGATTGAGATTTTGAGAACCAGGGACACTGGCACAGTGTATTTGTTACACATTCTGGTACTAAATTAAGTTGTGATTGATCTGCTGATTGCAGTGTGACAGCTTACTATCTGTGTTAATAATCCAGATACCCATGGGACAGCCATGGCTTAAACATAATGTGTTACTGCTGCAATCAAGTTGTAATAAGTCCTTCATTTCTGTTTTTTTAGGAAAATTCCAGATGCGTTGTTGTGGCATAGTTGCCTTATCCAAAGAAGTTCTTCAGCATCAGCCACCACCACCCGTAGACTGGGGCAGGCATGCAACACACAGAAGTCACTTCAATCGATGACCGTGACCATCATTACCAACCAGACTCGAGAAGGATGCAGATGAAATCTGTGAAGAAGTAACCAGATAAGAAACCATTAATCATACCTGCCTGCATATATGCCTCCCCCCAAAAAAAATACTTACCTTCATTGGCTTGAGAGTTATCCTTTCCAATTTCAGTGCAAAAGTTCTCATCAAGCACTGGAATGTGCACACCAACAGTATCTGTGACCTGTGATACAAAACAATACAATAAGTACATGTCTATATATATATATATCAACCCCCACCTACAAAATACAAAAATATGTTTCTATATATATATGTGTATGTGTATATATATATATATATATATATATATATATATATATATAAATTTACCAAGGCTGCTATTAGTGTACAGACAAAGGGTACCCTTCCATCCGGTTCAGATGATCACATCGCATTTGCGGGAATTGCTGCACATATTGGACCAGCAACAATTCACTCATGGTCATAATTTCTGATGGGACTTTGTATGTGGTGTAACACTCCCATTTCACTTCATTACCACTTGTCAATTTTCTGGACACAAGACAGATACATTTTGGGGATGCAGAAAAAATCTGGGGATTCTGTGTGGACACTGCATGTATGACTGACTGAGCAATAAATTCAACGGAACTTTGCATGTGGTATAATGATCCCATTTCACTTCATTACCACTTGTCAATTTTCTGGACACAAGACAGATGCATTTTGGGGATGCAGATAAAATCTGGGGACTCTGAGTGACCACTACATGCATGAGAGACAGCACAATAAATTCTGGGGGACTTTGCATGTGGTATAATGATCCCATTTCACTTCATTACCACTTGTCAATTTTCTGCATACAAGACAGATGCATTTTGTGTGTTGTGATTGTGAACACATAATGTCATACTTAAATTATAAATTAAAGTAGCATTATAACAATGTGATGACAATTTGGACCTATACTTTTTCATGCTGTTTTACATTGCCAGCCACTAGTTACCTCCTGATTTGTATGATACCCTTCCTTTTAACAGTTTGTGCCTGCTTTACTACTACTTCTCACATCTGAAAAAAAAAAGGAGCACACCTTTTAATATTGTTCTGACCAGGTTTTTATCACTATTTGCAGCTATTTTTGAATAAATATTGTTCTGTGAGGTCATAAAACACTGCCTGCTGCATAACTGTTAATTTTACAACAGAAGTGATATATAATAACTGATGGAGAAAAGCAGCAGAAAATACTGACAAAAACCTGGTCTTCACCATATTAAAAGGAGTGCTCCTTTTATTATTTCAGACATGAAAAAAAGGAGTAAAGCAGACTCAAATACTGGAAATAATAGTATCATACAAGTCAGGATGTAAGTAAAGTGGCAATGTAAAATAGCATTAAAAAGTATAGGTCAAAATTTTCAACAGATTGTTGCACTGCTGCTTTAAAGAGATTCACCAAGTTACATAGTTATTATGGTATTGCACCCAATATATGGGATCCGTACCTCCAGGAGATTCTTTCTTGCTCCACATGTCCATAGTGCAATGCTTTTCTGGGAAAGACGCTCATAATTTCATTAAAGCAGGTGATGGAGGACTTCCTGTTCTGAAGAGCCACCCTAGTTCTGCCTGCCATACTCAGCAACATTATGATGTCATGCCAGGTAGAGCTTGGGGGCACGCTCCATTATACTGAATGGCTGGCAGCTTTCTGAATGTTTCTTTATGTTATGATGGTCTGTTTGCAGTGAAACGTGGACATATTTCCACTAACAAGGGTCTTGTTAGTGGAAACATTCTCACGTTTCCCCACAAACTGATCATCATTACATAAAGAAACATTTGTAAAGCTGCCAGCCATTCAGTATAATGGATCATGCCCCTGCACTCTCCCTGGCATCACGTCATAACGTTGATGAGTATGGCGGGCAGAACTTGGGAGGCTCTTCAGGAAGGGAAGTCCTCAGTGACCCGCTTTAATGAAATTATGGGCATTTTTGCCAGAAAACTATTGCACTAAGAAAGGACATGTGGACCAAGAAAGATTCCTCTGGAAGTAAGGCGCCCATGTATCGGGTGCAAGTAATGCTGTAACTTGGTGAATCCCTTTAATGTTTGTTACACAAACAAAATATCTATGGAGCCACAGTAATGTTTACTTTGTGTCGGGACTCATGATTTGAAGTGTTTCACAAAACGCATAACTGAGCAGTGCAAGTATGTTGTGCTAAACTGCATGTATGCCGTCAGTGTTCTTTCCTGTGTGTGCATACATTGTCCAGCTTCGTGCAAACATATATATGGTTTGACTCGTTGCAGTATCTTAAGAATAAAGATAACAAAGAATACATGACGTATATTTCATTTGTACCATCAGCCCCAGTGGAGTAAGTGATATGATATGTTTTCATAGATATTGAGTCACTGCGCACCTCAGTCACTCACAGTGCACACATGACTTAGTAGAGATCATAGCACAAAAAGCACATGCTCTCCTAAAAGTCATGTATGCAGTATATGACTAAGGTGCACTTTGGCCAGACACCTCTGAAAAAGTATTGTATCACTTAGTCTGTTGTTGATGATGGCGACAATAAAATATACATTATTCTGCTCACTATTCTTCATACGATAAACACTAGAACAAGTCAGCAATATTTGTTTGCAAGAAGCTTCACAATGTCTGAGGTCACACACACACACGCACACACACACATAGGAAACAACACTGACTACACACATGCAATTTAGCACATCATACTTGCACTGCTCACACAAGCTTTTCCACAACCACTCCACAATAGAAAGTGAACATTACTGAGGAACTGGATTATAACAGGGCAACTGGATCGTGTATAACTGTCTATAATTAAACATAAAAAAAAAATCACAAATCACTACAGCAGTGGGGGAGGTGTCCAAAAATAATAAGTTAATGGGGAATTCCATGGTGTTCCAGCAGCAGGTGGAGCATTGACACTATCTGCAGTTGCTGTTGCTGGATCTGCCCCACCTGCTGCTGCACAGCACCCACCTTCTCATTGCTTTCCTCAAGGGCTGCCCACACCAGTGCAATGCCTGTCTGTGGTGGGGTCCACTGTGGGGGGAAAGCCAGGTAGTGGTGGTGGTGGTGGTGGTGGTGAGGGTGCTGCTGGTGGCTGTGGTGGTGGTGGAGCAGCTACTACTGTTGCCCTCCTCCTGCTGTGGTGGTGATGCACAACACCCCCAGCACCCTCTGCCACTGCCACAGAAGGGCCAGCAGGTGAAGGCCTGGCCTGTTCAGTGGCAGCTTGCCACTCCTCCTTGTGGTGGTTTGTCATATGTGCTGGCCACCAGTCCCCAAATGTGTCCCCCAGGTGCCACAGTACACCTGCACACCACATAAATGACAAACCACAATGGTGCTGTCCCCCCACACAGTTAAAAAACTGCCAGACTGGGGAGCTGCGGGTGGGACCAGGCAGAGTAGGGGCAGAGGTACTGCTGGAAGCACCATCACACATCTGGGGCTCCACCTGCAGCTGTAGAGGTGGTGGAGGGGGAGGTGCTGCTGGAGCCCCTGCAGCTGCTACTGGTTGTGGTGGTGGCGGACTTGGTGGATGTGCCACTGCCGATGGCACTGCTGGTGCTGCTTCTTCCAGAGGGGGAGAGACAACACCAAACAGTCAGGAGTGGTCCAACGAAACCTGACCACCCCCACGCATGCACACTCCCCTCTGCCCATGGCCACGGGCCACAGACTCTCCTCCCGGGTCCATCCCGCACAACTCACTAATTTTCTCTCCAACCGATGTCTCACACAAACAAAGACTGCTTCACACACACTCACAGTCTCACACACACGCACACGCACACAAACAAAACTTATAAAACAAACAAATCAGTAGCAAAAAAGAACTGGAAAAACACACTACCCAAAAAAAAACAACTAAAGATTTAGCTTTTAAAAAAGCTGTTTGTTTTAGGCAAGGAATAAATATACCACCAAACTCTCCTCTACACACAAAATGCTTTCTCCTTCTACCACTACAAAGGAGAAAGTGAAACTAACTGCTTTCATGACTCACTTCCTTCCTGCCTGGCTAAAGCATGTGACTTACACTACTGTAAGCCATGTGATGTGTGGTGGGCTGCCTATATTGCTGTCACTTCGCCTTACTTCTCGTTAAGGCGGAATGGCAATGTGAAGTCATAATGACAAAGTGAAGTGAGCACTTCTCAATGGCCACTTCACATAGCATTAGGTTAACATGAAGTGGCCACTTCACAACCACTTTGCCGGCGGATTTCAAATCACTGCATCTCTATGTAAGACAAAACATGAAAATCTATTCACCTGTTCTTATCACTGTATCACAAAATTTAATTTCTTTTGTGACCAGGCATTTCTGCATGATGTTTATATTAATTGATCCCCTATGTACAGTTGTCCTTATGTTGAAACCTCCTGGGAGTTTTTCAGATCTTCCCTTTTGGAGGTAATTGATAGACATGCCCCATTGGTTAGAAGGAGGATACGAAACAGGGTTTCTCCATGGATTCCAAATTATTTGAAAACTTACTGAAGGACAAAGAATGTGTGTGGAATAAAGCTAAACTGATAAAATTAGATAGTGACAAACTGGCTTACAGAATTATAAGAAATAAATGTACAAAGGAAATTAGAAAAGCAAAGCCAGGATACTACATGGAACAATTTTCTACGTATTCTGATAACCCTAGGAAAGTTTGAAATGGTATAAGATCTTTACAAGGGTGAGGTACTACTCATACCCTACCCAATGCTTTAAATTATAACAGTACCATGATCCATGATCCAAAGGAACAGATTAAAGCATTCAACAAATTATTTTCTGCTGCCAGCTTGTCCTTTGAAAGAGAGCGTTTTAACATGTCTGCACCTACTATTGAGTCTGATTTTTAATCCCATTGTGACAGACCATTATTTTCATTCTATGAAATAGGGTTGGGAGGAGTATATAGAGAACTTAACAAAACTGATACAAAAAAAGATTCTGGATATGACAATATATATCCTATTTTTTTATAAAGTAGCTTCCAACGTTTTGGCCCCATATATAACATATCTTTACAATTTGTCTCTGAATAACTCACATTTGTCATGTGACTGGAAAATTGCGTCAATAGTTCCTATTTTTAAGGGGGGAGATTTGTCTTGATCCCAGCTACTATCGCCCTATATCAGTTTTGACCCCCATAATAAACATTTAAAAAAGTAATTCATAGACAACTCACTTCTTACCTATTTAAGTTTAACATCTTAACTGATTATCAGTCCAGGTTTAGAAAAGGGTATAATGCAATAAATGTAGTATTAAAAGTAACTGATGATATCTTCACTTCCTTTAGTTTAGGTAACATTACCCCTGCTATTTTTTGGGACTTATCGAAAGCTTTCACTACTGTTGACCATATTATCTCAGTAAATAGGTTAAAGAAAGTAGGTCTAAAACTTTCTGTACTTATGTGGTTTCAATCTTCCTTGTTTTCTCATCAACACTACATAAAGGCAGGTAACCTTAAATCAGAAATGTTAATGGTAACTTGAGGGGTTCCGCAGGGCTCAGTCATTGGATACTTTTTATTTTTGATTTATGTTAATGAGCTTACAAAATACTAAATCACATATGCCCATACAATGCAAAGCATCATGGGCTGCATATGCAAATCACCACAGAATGTTATGCTGGTCCAACTTTAAGCAGAATTGCATGGTGCCAAAATGCCTCTCACACAGTTTGCAAAGGGTGCTAACAGAAGACATAGACACATGTTTCGTCCTAGCAGGACTCATCAGTATGCCTCGTCTGTTTGACACCCCAGTGAAATGGACCAGCTACTCTTAAGACAGTGTGTCTTGGATATGTTGTGGTGAACCCATTAAAATAAAAAAACTATTTAAAAGACAAAGAACCTCTGTGTGCAAACACTGGGCAAGGGTTGCCCAAAAGGACATTTGGCTGGGAAGCCAAGTTTCAAGAAAATACAAAATCACACATGCCCACACAATGCAAAGCATCATGGGCTGCATATGCAAATCACCACAGAATGTTATGCTGGTCCAACTTTAAGCAGAATTGCATGGTGCCAAAATGCCTCTCACACAGTTTGCAAAGGGTGCTAACAGAAGACATAGACACGTGTTTCGTCCTACCAGGACTCATCAGTATGCCTTGTCTGTTTGACACTCCCTAGTGCAATGGACTAGCTACCCTTAAGACAGTGTGTCTTGGACATGTTGTGGTGAACCCATTAAAATAAAAAACTATTTAAAAGACAAAGAACCTCTGTGCGCAAACACTGAGGCAAGGGTTACCCCAATGGGCATTTGTCTGGGAAGCCAAGTTTCAAGAAAATACAAAATCACACATGCCCACACAATGCAACGCATCATGGGCTGCATATGCAAATCACCACAGAATGTTATGCTGGTCCAACTTTAAGCAGAATTGCATGGTGCCAAAATGCCTCTCTCACAATGCCCTTTGGGGTAACCCTTGCCTCAGTGTTTGCGCACAGAGGTTCTTTGTCTTCTAAATAGTTTTTTATATTTTAATGGGTTCACCACAACATATCCAAGACACACTGTCTTAAGGGTAGCTGGTCCATTCCACTGGGGTGTCAAACATATGAGGCATACTGATGAGTCCTGGTAGGATGAAACACGTGTCTATGTCTTCTGTTAGCACCCTTTGCAAATTGTGTGACACCATGCAATTCTGCTTAAAGTTGGACCAGCATAATATTCTGTGGTGATTTGCATATGCAGCCCATGATGCTTTGCATTGTGTGGGCATGTGTGATTTTGTATTTTCTTGAAACTTGGCTTCCTAGCCAAATGCCCTTTGGGGTAACCCTTGCCTCAGTGTTTGAGCACAGAGGTTCTTTGTCTTTTAAATAGTTTTTTATTTTAATGGGTTCACCACAACATATCCAAGACACACTGTCTTAAGGGTAGCTGGTCCATTCCACTGGGGTGTCAAACATATGAGGCATACTGATGAGTCCTGGTAGGACGAAACACATGTCTATGTCTTCTGTTAGCACCCTTTGCAAACTGTGTGAGAGGCATTTTGGCACCATGCAATTCTGCTTAAAGTTGGACCAGCATAACATTCTCTGTGGTGATTTGCATATGCAGCCCATGATGCTTTTGCATTGTGTGGGCATGTGATTTGTATTTTCTTGAAACTTGGCTTCCCAGCCAAATGCCCTTTGGGTAATCCTTGCCTCAGTGTTTGCTCACAGAGGTTCTTTGTCTTTTAAATAGTTTTTTATTTTAATGGGTTCACCATAACATATCCAAGACACACTGTCTTAAGGATAGCTGGTCCATTCCACTGGGGTGTCAAACAGACGAGGCATACTGATGAGTCCTGGTAGGATGAAACACATGTCTATGTCTTCTGTTAGCACCCTTTGCAAACTGTGTGAGAGGCATTTTGGCACCATGCAATTCTGCTTAAAGCTGGGCCAGCATAACATTCTGTGGTGATTTGCATATGCAGCCCATGATGCTTTGCATTGTGTAGGCATGTGTGATTTTGTATTTTCTTGAAACTTGGCTTCCCAGTCAAATGCCCTTTGGGGTAACCCTTGCCTCAGTGTTTGCGCACAGAGGTTCTTTGTCTTCCAAAATACTGTTCTGTATCGATTAGCATTTATCAATACTCAGATGACACAATTCTGTACACAAGTCATAAAGATTCAAACATTGCAGTAAAAAATTTACAGCAAGATTTTAATAAAATACAGGTAGCGTTATTGGATTTGAGGTTACTATTAAATGTAAAAAAACTGAAGATACTTCTCATATAAAACTAATGTCGAATAACAGTACTGAAATAGCAAGGACCCCTAACTATAGGTATTTGGAAATCATACACTGGATGCTCATCTTAGATTTAAACCTCATATCTCAAGTATATCATTCAAGTTAAAATGGTTACTTTTAGTTTCTCTTTAAGAAAACTTTTAGTTAACTCCCTGTTTATGTCCATGATTGATTATGGAGATAGTGTGTATAGAAACACAACTAAAACAGTGTTAGATGTTCTTGATCCCCTTTATCATTGTGCACTAAAATTTATCTCTGGTTTGCTGCGGAATACTCATCGTTGCCATCTTTATTCTGCTGTGGGATAGAGGTTAATTAACAAAAAGGAGATAACACTAGTATTTGTTTGTATATAACTTGTACTAGGTAAACTCCCCTTTTTCCTGTTAAACACATCAGGCCCTATGCACCAATGGAGCAGAGTGGCTAAGCATGCATATCTGGGGCATGTACCCACTCAGCACCCATTGCACTGCCCTTGCATGGGATGCGCAAAGGGGGGGGTGCACAGACAGGAGGTGCCCAATACCCCAGGTCTGTTGTCCACACCGGGTGGGGACATGCCAGCACTATGTGCCATGCACAAAGGTGCATAGTGCTGGCCATGGGGGTGCATAGGGGCACAGGGTATATCAGGAAAAACCCTGCCATAAACACCCTACATGCCCTGTACACACCCTGGGACACACTGCAAGAAAGGGTGAACAGCCCACGAACCCTCCGGGACCACAGCAGTGGTCACCCTTTGCCACCCACCCACCCCAGCACACAGCAGTGTGTGAGGCTACCCCTCAACCCAAACCCCTCACAGAGGCACCAGCACATGAATGCTGCCCCCCAATGGCACTGCATTCCCACTCCCCCACTGCAAGTGGTACTGTTCTGCCATCCGACATACCCCCCATTCTTCTGCACTGCTTCGGTGCCATTGAAGGGCCAGAGGCATTGCCCTCCTTCCACCTGCCCCGCTGCATTAGGGATTCACTGTTGTACCCATGCTGGGCATCCAATTGGATGCCAGGCTGGGTCCATGATGCCACCTGCACCCACCCTGCATGGAACTGTATGCTGGGGGGGGCGAGCCATAGACAGGTGGCTGGCAGTCATGAATGCTGCCAGTGTACACCTGTCCACAGGTGTGGAGCTGCATGGGTGAGTAACATGCCTCGTACATGTCTTACCCACTCATTGGTGCATAGGGGCCATTATTTGTTAAACAGACATACAGGTATAAGTAGAGGTCATGCACGTTACCAAAGTTTGCTATTCCAAGAACTCATTTAAAAATCTGTGATTATGTCTTATCTGTATCAGTTTCTCAAACTTGGA
Source organism: Neoceratodus forsteri (assembly GCA_016271365.2). Lineage (NCBI taxonomy): Eukaryota > Metazoa > Chordata > Ceratodontiformes > Ceratodontidae > Neoceratodus > Neoceratodus forsteri. Next base: position 1,053,078,859 of record CM057449.1, read on the forward strand.
AACAAAAAAATTAAACTCAGTGTCTTGATCACCTATTTCTTGATTTAAATTTATTAATACAGCATCTTTACAGAATCAATGTTAATGTTATGGCTGAATATAAGTGTTCTTTTATCAGATTGTTATTTATAATAGTATATTATGTAACATGTTTATCCCCATTATTGCCTTGTTTTTTGTATTGTAACGTTTTGTAATTTTTTATGGATGCAATTGTAAATAAGAGTTACTCTCAATTTGCCTTCCAGTAAAGCAATGAAGATGATGATGTGGTCTCCAGAACTGAACACAGTACTCTAGGTGAGGTCTCACCAGTGATTTATACAGTGGTATCACTGTTTCCTTCTTTTTGCTGGTGATACCCCTCCCTATGAACCCTAGCATTCCACTGGCTCTCCCTACTGCTTTGTCACACTGTTTGGCCACCTTTAGGTCATCAAATATGATTATCCCCAGGTTTCTTTCCTGTTTGGTGGTCACCAGTACCATTCCCCTCATTTTGTACTCTACCCCTGGGTTTTTGTGTCCCAAGTGCATGATTTTGCACTTTGTCACATTGAAACTTCTTTGCCACACTCTTGACCACTCTTGATTCTTGCCACACTCTTAACTACTTCTATTGGGTCCTATGCTCTAATGGGCAGGTAATAAGCACCTGAGGCACATACCCCACCCGTGTACCTACATGGCCATGGACAGGCACAGGGTAAGCAGTATACACTACTGCTAGCACCCCATGGGGTGCCTGTCTGTGGCCATGCCCCAAGACGCGCATAGTCGCATGGACGGTTGGGGCGGAGTCATGGACCCAGGTGGGCATCCAATCAGATGCCCATACTGGGTCTCTGAGTGGATCCCTTGCACCCTTGTGGAGGGTTCAGGGTGTAGGAGAACAGCTGTGTATAGCGGCATTGCTGCACACCAACAGGCAGGTGCCCACGCCACTGCCCCAGCCATCCCCTACAGCATAGTGGGCTGGGGCAGCACAGAGGTCCAATTTGTGGTGCTGCCACACCAAGCCACTGGAGAACATGAGGGCATGTACTGGGTTATGCCTGGTATCAGCAGGCATACCCGGTGCCCCCTGAGCCTGGCACTATGCAGCTTTGTGAATGCCAATGAAAGGCAGACATGCCCCCAACACACCCCCCTGCATGGACATCCCTGAGGGGTTTTGGAGGTGGGTGCATATGCCCTTGTGCTGCACTTACGCACCCCGAGAACGTCACCGGGGTCCACAGGACCCCCGGCCGCATGGCATTACACTATGAGGTTGCCTATGTGCCTCTGGGATTCGTGGCACGAGGGCAACACATTTGTTTGCATAGGGGCCAACGTAAGTAAAAGAAAGATTTTCTCCGGTATTTCTGCATGTAATGCCACATTTCTGTTTTTTTGCTCAGTACAAGATGGTAATCTTAGCACTTAACATTCACAAAATAAACAGTGGGTTTCCATGCTTATTTCTGAGTTACATAGTGAAATTTATTATATTTCACTTTTGTTAACCAGGTAAGCACATTAGACAAATACTTACCAATTTTCAGGTATGACCCGGGAGATTACAGCAGAATAACATAAGAAAACAAAGTTACAGAAAGGATTAAATCATGAAAAAGGGGAAATCTAGCCTACTATCTGAGAAATATTTATATAACAACCAGGAGAGCCAGAAAATGCATATATCCAGTAGCAGTGAAACACCAAGTATGCTTCAGCGTTAAAGTAAATAAATAAGCAAGTGACACATTACATCATCAGCAAAGTTTCAATAATCAGTTAAAGTATTTACATAGTAATAACCTTATACAGAAAAGTGTGTGGCAAGGACATTGCAATGATGAATGACTCTTAATGGGAAATGAATCAGTAAGGGGTCCTATTATTTTTTATTAGTAACAACATAATTGCTTTAGAAGTCAACATAAGTGCAATAAGAAAATAAAAGAAGCATTTGTCAACATATTTGATTGTTTTTTTTCCACTAATGTAAAAATAAAGTGTAAATTACCGATACCATGACACCCCACTTGTACTACAATGTCAAAATGTGTACGTTTGCATGCCTTTTATACATAAAACCCTGTATTGTAAATCCTATGTAATCTTTATAAAACATTTTGTTAGCTGCAGAACGTGGTTGCAAATATAGCGAAAGAAAGGCATATACAGGAGTTGCAGTTTTGTCTTTTGATGACTATTTTCATAGTGGCAGGTTCAGACTCTATTGGCTCAGGGTAAATGTAACTTAAAAACTAATAAAATAACAAAAGTCTAAAAAAATCCATACATAATGACAAAGACTCTAATATAAAAGAAATAAAGCAACTTGGGACTGAGAGATATATAGACGGAGCATCTTGAAGATCCTAGAGGCTATAATTCTGGGAGATTATTCCGTCATTTTCATCCTATTTTTACTGGTTGGAAATGAAACAGCAGAGGATTGTGGTTAACGGAGTAAAATTAGATGATGGGAAGTTCATCAGTGGGGTGCCACAAGGTCTGATCTTGGGTCCAGTCCATTTCAATATGTTCAGTAACATAGTGGAATGAATCCAGGTCAAGATATGTCTCTTTGTAGAGGACAGTAAACTCTGTGGCAGGGTAGACAGCAAGAAGAGAGTTAAGGAGATGCAGAGAGACCTGGAAAGGCTAGTAAGTTTAGTCAAATGTTTGGCATTTGAAATTCATACCAGTAAGTGCAAGGTGATACACACAGGGAACAAGAACATGAGGACAGAGTACTGGATGGGAGGGGGAAACTGAGCATGACCTTTGAGGAAAGGGACATAGGGATCATCATTAGTGACCCCTAAAACAATTACATCACAGTAACAATGCCTACAGTAAGGCAAACAGAATGCTGGGGTGTATAAGGAGGGGTATTGATAGCAGAAGGAAAGAGATATTACTACCTCTCTGTAGATCACTGGTGAAGCCTCATGTGGAGTACTGTGCCCAGTTCTGGAGTTCTCACCTAAGAAAAGATAAGGACAGGCTAGGAACAGTGTATTGTAGGGTGATCAGAATGTTTTAGCGTTAACAGGGCAGATCGTACAAGGATTGGTTCAAGGCACTGAACATGTACTTGCTGGAGGCCAGATAAGAGAGGGGAGATACAATAGAGACCTTCAAGTTCCTGAAAGGAATGAACAAGGTAAACTGTGAGGAATTATTTAGCATAGGTAGCAGACCAAGAACATGGGGGCATGATTGGAAATTTATGGGGGGAGCTTCAAGAGTGAAGTGAGAAAGTTTTATTTTACAGAAAGGGTGGTGAAGCATTGGCACTGCCTTAAGGGGCTGATGTGGTGGGTGCCAAAACCATCAGTGGTTTCAAACATGGCAGAGACAGAGTGAAGGGCTTAGTGGTTGCTCAGGGTGGTAGTGATAGAGCAGGGAGCATGAGGGTGGATAGTGTGGGTTAGTACCCATTCTGGACAATAGGTCTCAGGTTTGTTATGGTTTATGGGCTGACTGGATGAACCAATGGTCTTTTTCTGCTGTCGTTGTCTATGTTTCTATGTTTCTATTTATACCCTTAAAGGGGACAGGAAATTTGCACTAATTGGCAGCTGTTTATAAAATTCTTATTCTCAGAAATGATGTGCATTCTTCTAAAGTATCCATATTTAACCGTATTCGAATAAAAAGTGATAGGTAAAACTGTAGTTTGCATTGTTGTGTTTTTATGGGCAGCTTTCTGTTACAGTTTACTTCATGGAATCACTTATGTGGGGTTTTTACTTTGTCACAATTTGTGTACAGAATGCTAACTATGAGCTGCTGACCTATCATGCTGATTTCTAATTGGCAGTGTTTATAGTGTTTGCATTTAGAGAAAGTGTATCCATAAGCCTAAATGATCCATATGTAACTGTACCTGAATAAAAAGTGATGCAGAAAACTGTATTTTGCATTGTTTTGTTTTCATGGGCAGCATTCTGTTATAGTTCTCTTCGTAGAACCAGTGATCTGGAATGTTATCTATGTCACAGTATGTTCACAGACCTCTGAGCATGGTTCTGATAGGACAATAGCTCATGCTCAGCATTCTGTAAACAAACTGTGACTAGGGGTGGGCGAAAGTTGTGAATTCTGCTTTAGCGGAACTGCTGCAAAATGTCACAACTTTCGCTGAAGTTTCCAAGCTTCTGCCTTTGGTGAAATCGGAAATCTTCCGACCTGCTAAGGTACAACTTTCACCCAGCTCTATGACATGTGACTCCTCACAACCGCCACTGTTTAACTTGTTCCATATAGCAAAGACATGCATGGGTTGTTTGAAAAAGGAAAAAAACAACAGAGGGACTAAATGCTTCCATTGCAACAAAGCTCACACTAATTATTTGTGTGCTCCGCATCCACTAAATGGCAAATGGAGCTACAAGAGGAGTTGAAAATCCTCAGGGAAAAACACAGAATCGGGATTCTCCCTCCCTCACTGAGCGTATCATATATCCTGCAAGTGCCAAAATACCTTTTGAAACAGAGCACCAGGATGTTTGTGGTGACTTAAATGACACAAGTCTAACTAGTTACGTGGAGAAGAAAAGGAGCATTACTGGAAAGGAACTCCTTTTGTGTTATTCCCTCTTGATGTCAGGTCATGGGCAGAATGAGCCACAACTCCCCCAACTGAAGCTTCATGTTACAGTATCCCCATGACTCACAGCCAGGGCCAGCCCCCAAAAAGCAGCACTTTTCACAAAGACAAGCATTTGTCAATGCCGAATGTTTGCTTGCTGGCATTGGCATTGGTAGTGTAGAAGTTACAGAGCTGCATAATAGAAATGGCAGTGAAGTATTGAACTGAAGCCAACCCCACCACCACCCTGCAGAGAGTGATAGGCATTGGGGTGTGCCTTTGGGTTGCCAGGCATAATGGCCACGCCATTTCGCTACACCCCACCTTGCAGACACTGACTAGTGTAACGGTGTGCCTTGGGGTCTTTGGCCCTTATGCACACCCCATTCCATCAGGAAATATGGTGAGATGGGAGCGGTATAGAAGAATGGGGTGAACTTTGGGGCCGAAGAGTCCAAGGTATACCTCGATGCCTCTCACTGGCTGCAGGATGTGGAATGGTATGAGCATCACAGGCAAGAATCCCAAGTCACACCCCTGATGCCTGTCATTCTCTACAGGGTGGGGCGTTATGGTTGGAAATCCTAACACCTCAGGCATTCATTGGTATTCTCACTCCAAATTTTCAACATGGTTTTTTTTGTGACCCCCCACCTCATGAACAGTGGCAATATCGGTTTGTTAACCGAAAGCTGCTTATGCACAGCGACTACGGCATTTAGCACCAAAGGTGCAAAAAAACACATTCTGAACAGAATGTGAAAAATGACAGCTGTACTGTTCACAGGGAGGTGTAAAAAATGTTGCAAATCTGCAGTCAAAATATTAAAAAAACTGGTGAAGTCAGGAGCATGCATAGAAACTGTGCAACGCACACCCGTAATGTAATTAGGTTGGGGATTTCTTTTACAGCAGATTGTCAACACAGGCATTTTGGGACCTCCGATCATGAACATTGTCACTGTGATTTTCTTTATCTGTCCCAAACAATGTTTTCCCACAGCGACCACGCATCTCTGCGCTGAAAGTGTGAAAACATATTTCGGCCATGTTGTGAAAAATGACAGCTGTACTGTTCATAAGGAAGTGTGGAAAAATGCCACTGGTGAAAATCTGGACTGAAAATATTACAAAGTCATGAACTTACGAGGGTGCGTGGAAACTGCACGATGCTCGCTCATAACACAGTCATTTTATGGACTTTTGTCACCAAATTTTCAACATAGCCATTTTAAGACCTCTGCTTATGAACAGTGTAACTGTGATTTCCTTAATCTGTCCGAAACATTGCTTTTGCACACCGACTGCTACATGTGCAGAAACACATTTGGGGCAACATGTGAAAAATGGCAGCTGTACTGTTCAAAAAGAAGTGTAATAACATGGCAATGTGGGAAATCTGGAGTGAAAATATAGAAAATTCGCAAACTTACGAGCGTGCGTAGGAGCTCAGCAACGCACGCTCATAAAACAGTCATTTTTAGGAATTTTTTCACCAAATTTTCAACATTGTCATTTTAAGACCTCTGCTCATGAACAGTGTCACTGTGATTTTCTTAATGTGTCCCATACATTGATTTGCTCACTGACTGCGCCATTATGTGCTACATGGGCGGAAACATGTTTTGGACAAAATGTGAAAAATGATAGCTATACTGCTCATAAGGAGGTGTGGTAAAATGGCAATGTTGAAAATCTGGAGTGGAAATGTTGAAAATTTGCGAACTTATGAGCGTGTGTAGGAATTGTGCAATGCACACTCGTAAAACAGTCATTTTTAGGAATTTTTGCACCAAATTTTAAACATAGGCTTTTCGAGAGCCCAGCTTATGAACAGTGGCAGTGTCATTTCATTACTCAGTCCCAAAAGGTGATTTCACGTAGTGAATGCGAAATCACCCTTCAGGCCCGATGAACGCCATGACAGTGAGATCATTCATGAGAAGGAGTCCCAAAAACCCCATATTGAAAATTTGGTGCAAAAATTCCAAAAAAAAGGCTGAGATATGCACCAAAGTTGAAAAAACCCTATTCATTACATTATACAGCTTACCAGCATTTCCTCAGTTCGCGGTCAGTTTTGAAGAGTGCAGACGTGTTCCCGTCCACTGAAGATCGTGCCAGAGTTCAGAGGTAAGTATGGGGTGAGGGGGTGGGGAGGCAGGTGCGCAGTGGGTGGTGCGGGTTGTGGGAGGGGCAGGAAGAAGCGCCAAGGGACAGTTTTTGATTTGCAGGCTTTTTTTATGTGATGACATGGGACGTTTGCCACACTGGGGTGGCCTCCGCGTGGCACAAGGATGGCTGGTGGGGGTGGGGAGGCGTGAGCTGATGGGGATTGGGCACTTCTCATCGGCAATAGCATTTATTGCCATGCTCACCTGTACTTGGGGACAGTGGAGCCGATGGGGATTGGGCACCATGTCAGCTATATAATGTGTGGCCACACTGGGGTGGACACCCAGCGTGGCATATATAACTCTGCTGGGGGTGCAGCACAGTCGACGGGGATTGGGCACCCCGTCAACTCACAGTGTGTGCGTGGGGGGCCGAGCATGCATGCCTGCGTGCGTGTGTGTGTGTGTGTGTGTGTGGGGGGCGCACATGGGCAGGTGATATCTGAGCGCTGCTCACTGAAGCATAGCTCCCCCTTTCAACTGTACTCCACTGCATTTTGGAGCTGTCATAGACAGCTCCAGCAGGCATTGGAGAACTGCGGCCGCACCAGCAAAAACACTGACTAAATTGGAAGAGGGCTGCCACACCTCCGAAAACTCTAATGATGGCACTATGTTTCTTGCACATGCATTCAAGCAAACATAAAAATGGCATGACATTTTCTGATTCTACTGAATATTTCTAAGTACTACTACAGTATCTTAATGTGACTTTCTACAGTCCCACCTGCTCTTACTCTCAATGCTTGCAACTGGTAAAGATTTACTCTGGACTAGCCCAAAAGTGCAAGGGATCTCTTACTAAACAGAATACACACCAGCAGGACCCCGGAAAAAAACTCTGATCGGTTTCGCAAAAGTATTTACATGACACCTTAGTGAAACCAGTCGGAGGGTTTTTTGGGGTCCTGCTGGTGTTTTCCCTATTTGGTGACCACGCTGAACTTTTGTAAATCCTGTTTGCCCTACCCAGACTCCAGAAATCCTATCTATCCTGTTCACACTAACACCCCCGCAAAGAAAAACTCCTTTTCTTTTTCTGAACCCATGCAGATCCCACATGAATATCACCATGCCGTGTGCATACACAGTACAGAACGTCATACTAGACCAAACACACATGGGGAACACAAAATAAAAACAATAAAAAAAAAGAAAAAGAAAACAAATTGGTACCAAAATGCTCCATCTACATATTACAGACATTCCATTGGGGCTCGAGCTCTGTAGCATACGCCTTTAAGCAAGTGATGATCCTAACATAATGGACTCTGTATGCCTTTTCAAGCCCATGCATGTGGCAGTCTTGTGCCAGGAAAGGAGAGCACTATCGAGGTGGAAAGCTTCTTCACTGTCAGAGCAAGACGGGAGAGGAATACAATCCCCTTAAACTTGCAGATCTGATTCAGCTTCTGTAGCCATGTGACAGAGTTGTTGGCCATTCAGGGACAAATAAGGAGTTTGACATTTTAACTAATGCTCCTGAAGTGCTTCCAATAGCAGATTGTACTGTATTCTCTTCACTGAGCCTGGTGCCGTCCAATGAAAATTTTTGCAAAAGTGGCTCATTTGCTTTCCGCACTTTATGAAATCAGTCTGACTTTCATAAAATTCTGTTGTGGAAGTTTTTTTCTCATTTCTAACTGTGGCATAGTAAAAATTCCAAATTACTGATTATGTGAAAAGCACTGTGCAGAAGGTTGTCAATGAAATAAAACAATTGAAAAGATAGTTTTTCATATCACTGCTTATTCAGGTACAGTTAAATGAGACTCATTTGGCGGCAAGTTTTTCAGTTCTGTTACTAGAAACATTACTAACTGCTGCCAGTTAGCATACATTTCCTGACCACTTTAAGGAATTTGGCAACTGGTCAACATTCTTTTTTGGAAAAAGAACTTGATGTATGAATTTCATTAGCAATTGCTGTTTACAAATGTGGATCTTTGTATTCTTTGAAAAAACAGATGTCCTATTTTCAGGTCAATTAGATTTGTAATTGTAAATAAGTTATTGTGATATCTGTGTATATGTCTATGATGTATATTGAATGCATACTGATTTGGGCACCTTTGAAAAAGGACTTTCTATGCTTTAAAGTCTTTCAAATGAGTTAAACTGAACTAAATTTAAAAAAGACAAACACAAAACCTAAAAAGAAATAGAAGTAAACAAGCATTTGTCAGTGCTGTATGTTGCTTGCTTGTATGTGCTGTTTAGGTATTTGGAAGTGACAGTTTCATGCCTTCCTCCCAAGACATCCACTGTGTCTTTCCATTCAGTATTTACAGAAGAGTGGGAGGGGCAAGGACCACAGCAGTACAGCAGTTGCCAAGGGGGTAGAGAGGTGGACAATAGTCCATTCAAAGGCAAAAGAGTCCTGATGGAGCTCACTAAATTGAAGGTTGACAAAGCGATGGAACCAGATGGCATACGCCCAAGGATATTAACAGAACTGCGAAGGGAGATAGCAGTACCTCTGGCAGTCATGTTCACTGAGTCATTCAACATGAGTGAATTGGAGGAGGGCACATGTGGTCCCTCTACACAAGTCCGGCAGCAGGGAGGAGGCAGGGAACAATAGGCCATTCAGCCTCACCTCAGTAGTGGGGAAGATCATGAAGACATTGCTTAAAGAAAGGATAGTGGGGCATCTAGATGCCATCGAACCCAGGACCATAGACAACATGGATTCACAGTGGGAACATCATGTCAGATAAATCTGGTTGATTTATTTGACTGGGTGACAAAGGAAGTGAATCAGGGTGGGGCAGTGGACAACGCTACCATGATTTCAGCAAAGCCTTTGACACCATCCCATATAGGAGGCTGATAAACTAGCTGGGTAGGCTGGACATGGGGAAAGGGTGGTAAACTGGGTTAGAAACTGGCTAACAGACAGGAGGCAGAGAGTGGTGGTAAATGGTATGCAGTCTAGGGAGAGGGGGCGACCAGTGGGGTGCTGCAGGGATCGGTCCTGGGCCCAGTTCTGTTCAATGTCTTCATTAGTAATATAGCAGAACATCTGAAGGGAATTTTTTCACCAAATTTTCAACATAGCCATTTTAAGACCTCTGCTCATGAACAGTGTCACTGTGATTTTCTTAATTTGTCCCGTACATTGATTTCGCACACTGACTGCGCCATTGTGCGCTACATGGGTGGAATCACGTTTTGGGTGAGATGTGAAAAATGACAGCTGTACTACTCATAAGAAGGTGTGGTAAAATGGCAATATTGAAAATCTGGAGTGAAAATATTGAAAATTACGAACTTAAGAGCATGCGTAGAACTGTACACGCGCTCGTAAAACAGTCATTTTTTGAATTTTTTCACCAAATTTTCAACATAGTCATTTTAAGACCTTTGCTCATGAACAGTGTCACTGTGATTTTCTTAATTTATCCATACATGATTTACTTTTCGACTGTGCATTGTCTTCATGGCGGAAACATGTTTTGAGTAAGATGTGAAAATGACAGCTGTACTATTTATAGAAGGTGTGGCAAAATGGCAATGTTGGAAATCTGGAGTGAAAATATTGAAAATTAGCGAACTTACGGCGTGCATAGGAACTGTCTGCATGCAGCTCATAAAACAGTCATTTTTGGAATTTTTTCACCAAATTTTTAACATAGCCATTTTAACACCTGAGCTCATGAACAGTGTCACTGTGATTTTCTTAATTTGTCCCATACATTGATCTCATACACCGACTGTGCCATTGTGTGTGCTACATGGCTGAAACACATTTTGGGTGAGATGTGAAAATGGCAGCTGTACTATTCATAGAAGGTGTGATAAAATGGCAATGTTGGAAATCTGGAGTGAAAATATTGAAAATTGCGACCTTCTGGCGTGCGTAGGAACTGCTGCATACGCTACGTAAAACAGTCATTTTAGGAATTTTTCACTAAATTTTCAACATAGCCATTTTAAAACCTCTGCTCATGAACAGTGTCACTGTGATTTTCTTAATTTGTCCCATACATTGATTTCACACACCGACTCGCCATTGTACGCTACATGGAGCAGAAACACATTTTGGGTGAGATGTGAAAAATGACAGCTGTACTACTCATAAGAAGGTGTGGTAAAATGGCAATGTTGAAAATCTGGAGTGAAAATATTGAAATTTCGCGAACTTACGAGCCTCTGCGTAGGAACTTCTAGCTACTGCCTTCGATAAAACAGTCATTTTAGAATTTTAGCACCAAATTTTCAACATGGGGTTTTGGAACCCCTTCTCATGAATGATGTCACTGTCATGGTGTTATTCAGGCCCAAAAGGTGATTTTGCACAGTGACTGTGCAGTGACTGCGAAATCACCCTTCGGGCCCGAATAAAGCCATGATAGTGACATCATTCACGAGAAGGGTCCTAAAACCCATGTTGAAAATTTGGTGCAAAATTCCTAAAAATGCCCAGATATGCAATAGTTGAACCCCCCATCTAGCCCATTATACAGCTTACCGCATTTCCTCAGTTCGCGGTTGGCTTTGAAGAATTATGAGCGTGTTCCCGGTCCACTGAAAATCGTGGTGCCAGAGTCCGGAGGTAAGTATGGGGTGAGGGAGGGTGTGGGGGCTAGAGTGCGCAGTGTATGGGTGCGGGTAGTGGGAGGGGTTGGGAGGCAGCATGGCCGGACCGTTTTGTTTACAGTTTTTTTTAAAATGACTCGTGGGATGTTTGCCATGCTGGGGTGGGCTCCCAGCATGTACAAAAATGTGGGGGTGTTCAGCTGGCGGGGTTGGGCAGCCCGTCGGCTATGGCATTTGTTGCCACGCTGGGTGGGCTCCCAGCATGGCACAAGGACAGGGGCATTCAGCTGACGGGGATTGGGTACCCCGTCGGCCAAGAGATCGCTTGCCATGCTGGGATGGGCTCCCAGGCGTGAGCACTACTACTGGGGGGACGCAGCTCAGCCCGACAGGGATTGGGCACCCGTCGGCTATACAGTCGCGTGGGCGGGCGGAGCACGCTGCGCCTGCGGTGTCTGTCGCGGGGGGAGCTGCGTGTAAGCAGCTGATATCTTATCAGTGCTCACTGAAGCATAGCTCCCCCTTTCAACTGTATGCCACTGCATTTTGGAGCATGTCATAGACAGCTCCAAAATGCATTAGCTTACAGGCGCCGCGCCTGCCTACACACTGACTGAATTGGAGAAGGAGGTGACACACCTCCGAAATCTCCAATGATGGCACTATGTTTCTTGCACATGTGTGCAAACAACATAAAAATGAGACAAAAAAGAGATGCAAAAGGAACTGCATGAAATAAGAATAAAACCATTAACAACAGGCACATTTGCCTCTGTAAGCACTAGAAACATTATAGACCTACACTGATGAGTGTAACAGTTGTAAAAAAACATAATAGCTATTTTAACCTAAGGATTGTTGGCTTGCCTTTAAAGAGCAGCTGACGTCTTTGGTAAAACTTTGGAAAACATAATATTTAGACACAATCCAACTTGTATTTCATATATCTTCTATATATTTCTCCTCTCCTTTATTTATTACTGAAGAAATTACCACAAAAGCAAGATCTTTATCTATTAGCGTTCATCTGCCTCTATAGCATATTCCCTACTTGAAATTATAATGCTCTGTTGTGACATCACAGTATATTGCCAGGGGAATAACTGTGATGTCACAATCAGAGTATTATGACATAAGGTTGGGGAGAAGAACAAGCATTTGTCAATGCCAAATGTTTGCTTGCTGGCATTGGCATTGGTAGTGTAGGCGTTAGAGAGCTGCATAATATCAATGGCAGTGAAGTATTGAACTGAAGCCAACCCCACCACCACCCTGCAGAGACTGACAGGCATTGGGGTGTGCCTTTGGGTTGTCAGGCATAATGGCCATGCCATTTCACCACACCCTATCCTGCAGACATGACAAGTGTCATGGTGTGCCTTGGGGTCTTTGGCCCTTATGCTCACCCCATTCCATCAGGAAATACGGTGAGATGGGTCCTGTATAGGAGAGTGGGGTGAACCTTGGGGCCGAAGAGTCCAAGGCACACTTCGATGCCTCTCACTGGCTGCAGCTTATGGAATGGTATGAGCATTACAGGCAAGAATCCCAAGTCATACCCCTGAAGCCTCTCAATCTCTACAGGCTGGGGCATTATGGTTGAAAATCCTAACGCCTCAGGTGTTCGTTGGCATTTTCACTCCATATTTTCAACATGGTTTTTTTGTGACCCCCACCTTATGAACAGTGGCAATATCAGTTTGTTAACCAAAAGCTGATTTTACACAGCGACTATGCCATTTGCACCACAGGTGTGAAAACACATTTCAAACAGGATGTGAAAAATGACAGATGTACTGTTCATGGGGAGGTGCAAAAAATGGCAATGTTGAAATTCTGCAGTGAAAATATTTTAAAAAACTGGTGAAGTCATGAGCATGCATAGAAAATGCACAACGCACACCTGTAATGCAATTAGTTTGGGGATTTTTTACAGCAGATTGTCAACGCAGGGATTTTGTAACCTATGCTCATGAACAGTGTCACTGTGATTTTCTTAATCTGTCCCAAACATTGATTTCACACACCAACTGCGCCATTGTATTCTACATGGGCAGAAACACATTTTGGCCGAGATGTGAAAAATGACAGCTGTACTGTTCATAAGGAAGTGTGGCAAAATGGCAATGTTAAAAATCTGGAGTGAAAATATTGAAAATTCGCGAACGTACGAGCGTGCATAGAAACAGCATAACGCGTGCTCGTAAAACAGTAATTTTGGGGAATTTTTTCACCAAATTTTTAACATAGCCATTTTAACACCTCTGCTCATGAACAGTATCACTGTAATTTTCTTAATCTGTCCTGAACATTGATTTCGCTCACCGACTGCGCCTGGTCAGTTGACATTCATCTGTATTCCCCTCCCCCGGGAAGTGCCTGAAAATAGGCAGGATTTGTCTAGTGCACTTACCCGGTCAACAAAAGCTAAATAAAATAAAATAAAATAAATAAAATAAAAAAATGTGCGCTACATGCACGGAAACACATTTTGGGTCAGATGTGAGAAATGACAGCTGTACTGCTCACAAGGAGGTATGGTAAAATGGCAACGTTGAAAATCTAGGGTGAACATATTGAAAATTCGCGAACTTTCGAGCTTGCGTAGGAACAGCACAACGCATGCTCATAAAACAGTCATTTTTGGGAATTTTTTCACAAAATTTTCCATGTAGGGTTTTTGGGGGCCTACCTCATGAACTTTGTTTGTTTATTGTTCTAGGAATTAATACCTTTGAGCCAAGGCTCTTTTACAAAGGTTCCACATCATTAAGTACAAAAACATAGCAGACAGTGTTACAAACAGTGTTACAACCTTTCAGGGCTGATTAACGCCATGACAGTGACAGAATTTATGAGGTGGGATCCCAAAAACCCCATGTTGAAAATTTGGTGAAAAAATTCCCCAAAATGCCTGGGATATGCACTAAAGTTGAAAAAACCCTATTTATTACATTATACAGCTTACCAGCATTTCCTCAGTTTGCGGTCGACTTTGAAGAGTGCAGACATGTTCCTGGTCAACCAAAGATTGTCGCCCCAAGCTCCGGAGGTAAGTATGGGGTGAAGTGGGGGTGTGGGGAGGCAGGGTGTGCAGAGGGTGGGTGCAGGTGGGGGGAGATTGGGTCAGGACAGTCAGCGAGGGAAGGTTTTTTTCTTTCAGGTTTTTTTTGTTTTTTTTTAACTTAGACAGAGTGGGACTTGTGCCATGCTGGGGTGGGCTCCCAGCATGGCAGCTGGAAAAACTGTTTGGGTGGGCCGTGGAGCCGGCCAGGGATTGGGCACCCTCGCCATACGCTCTGTTGCCATGCTGGGGTGTGCTCCCAGCGTGGCACCCTGTAGTCTCTTGGGGGACAGTGGAGCTGACGGGGATTGGGCACCCCATTGGCCAAATGATCTGTTGCCACGCTGGGGTAGACTCCTGGTGGCATCTGGAACTCTGTTGGGGAGGCGCAGCACAACTGATGTAGGATTGGGCACCTCCGTCAGCTATACAGTGTGTGCGTGGGGAAGCATGAGCACAAAGTATGCATGCATGTGTGTGTGTGAGGAGCATGCATGAGCACATGATATCTTATTGCTGCTCACGGAAGCGTAGCTCTCCCTTTCAACTGTACAGCCACTGCGTTTTTGACTGCTGTCATAGACAGCTGCAGCGTTCATTGGAGAACTGCGGCCGTGCCTGCAAACACACTGACTGAATTGAAGACGGGTGCCACACCTCCAAAAACTCAGATGATGGCACTATGTTTCTTGCACATGCATGCAAGCAAACATAAAAAGGGAGCTGATGAACCCTCAGGGAACAAGTATCCTGTTTTCAAGCATATGATTGCAGTAATAAGTAATGGGGAAGAGAACTACAGAGCTACTGAGAAATATAAGACACTTTGTTTCCAAATATTGTGTTTACCAAAGTTCTCTTTGAGGCGTCAGTGGCTCTTTAAAACTGGATGGTACTTATAGATCTTAGAGGACTTTGTTAAAACCATTTTTGTTGAAACACTACTGCTCATGGAGGAAATCCTTTATTTATTACACAAGCTTTTAGATTATCTGCTAAAACTAATGAAAAGAAAACTAAACCTACAACTGCTCTGTCTGTAACTAAATCTGGAGAAAATAATCAACAGTTAATCAAATCCAGTATATTATTGTTTTCACATTCAATACCAACAGAGAGATTGCCATCAAGTCAGCAAGATCAAAGTGGCACCCCTTTTTGGGATATTTAAATTCCACATCTTCCCTGATATAGCTCCCATTTCACAGGCAAAAGGGAAGACATTTTTATCTTTCAGGGAAGATCTTATTAAATTACAGTAGCAGCATCTTTCACAGTTCCATAGTCCTCAAAATGCCTTATAATTTATTAGGATATTAAATATATGTTTTACATCCAGGATCAAATCTCTTCATTTTTCACTGCACAGAAAAAACATTTGATAGAACAGCATAGACCTCTAAATCAGAGAATATGAACACAGACTCTGAAGACTTACATTTACTGGAGCAGTAATGTAGAAACATAGAAATATTAAATGTGGATTGTCCTGTATTAGTCCCCTTTATACAAAGCCTTCAGCAGGCCTTAAGGACAATCATAGATCCCAATTTGGAAATATCCCCCCTCTGCTATTTTTTTCTAGATCTGCCCAAGGAACTTCGAGACCCACTGACGATTAAGTTCCTGAAAATCTCATTTCTGGTGGCCCAAAAAGTAATCACAAGTAACTGGCTGTCCTCCAAAGTTATCACCCTAAATGTGTGGCTAGACTGCATGATAAATGTGTACAGACTGGAGTCACTAACAGCCACGGTTAATAAAAGGGTCCCATGTTTTGAGATTCTGTGGAGGCGTTGGGTCCTATACATGGCAGGGGAGAGGCCTGACTTCTTGCCTTGACTAAGTCCGAGTGAAATCTCTTCTGGGGAATGAATGAGAAGAACTTGGTAGAGTCCTACAACCCATAAATAAATAAAGCAATGGGTTTGTGTTTTTTTTTCCCTCCCTCCCTGTCCCCCTGCTTATATTGAAAGGGGCATCTTCAAAAGGTACATGCTGGAAATCAACTTAGATGGCTCTTACAGATTGCAATCTACTTAGAAACTTTGAATATCTTATACCACCCCCTGTATAATCTATTGTATACTTCTCCTACTGTTCTATCAAGAGAATTGAAATGCCTGTGAAAACATCAGAAATGAGTTAATTTGTATAAATGTATTTGTGTATGTTGTGTGTGTATGATGTATGGGCTTTATGTCCAAATAATTGACATTAAATAAAGTTTTAAAAAAAGAAATATAAAATGTGACAGCAGATAAGGACCACTGACCTCACCCAGCATGCCCCTTTTCTCTAATCTTTGTCTTTTGCTGTAGATCTACTGCTGTTCTACAGTGCCATTTTTTCCCCTCCCATCCTTCCCGCTACCCTCCCTTGTGTCTGTCCCAAGTAATTTTGCCGCCACCCACCCCCACTGTTTTGGCCCCCACTACCGCTGCTGGCAGGCTGCTCTAGGCATCCACAAACCATTCTGTGAAGAAATACTTTCTCACATCCCTCCTGAATTTATACCCCTCCAGCTTCATAGCATGCCCCTCTGTTCTAGAGCACCTTTTTCTCTGAAACATACTCCCCACCTGTATCTTATTGCCCCCTGTGAGGTGTTTAAAGGTCTATATCATATCACCCCCTCCCTCCTCTCCTCCAAGGTGTACATGTTGAGCTCATACGGAATTGCCAACAGATACAGGCCTTACAGACTATCCAATCTGCTCAAGTGTGCAGCACTTCAGCCTTTTAGATTGCAGCTGCCCCCCTCCACTTGCCCCCCCACCATTTCTGCACATGTTTCCTTCACACCCACACCCCTCCCACTTAAGGTTTGAACCCTCCCTATGAACCTGTCCCATCCCCTCTTGAAGCTGCCCACTGTCTGCAATGATACCACCTCCTCTAGTAGCACATTACACCCTGTAACCACTCTTTTGGTGAAATAGTGCCTCCTCATTTCCCTCCTGAATCTGCCTCCTTCCAATTTCAGGCTGTGTTCCCTGGTTTTCCTTCCACCTTTTAGTTTGAAAATACTCCCAGTGCTTACTGTCTTTATACCCTTCAGGTACTTGAAGGTCTCAATCATATCCCCTCTCTCCCTTCTGTCTTCCAGGGAATACATATTTAGCTCTCTCAGTCTCTCCTTATAAGGTTTGTCTCCCAATACTAGGATCATTTTTGTTGCCCTGCACTGTATACCCTCTCCAGTAGCTTGATGTCCTTTTTCAAGCAGGGGCACAGTACTGTACACAGTACTCCAAGTGTGGCTTCACCAGGGACCTGTACAGGGGGCAGGATGACTTCGCCTCATCTAGAAGTAATTACACTTGCAATGTACCCCAGCATGCTGTTGGCCTTTGCCCCTGCCTTCCTGCACTGGGCTGACTGGTTCATTTGCCCAATTACCAGTATACCCAGATCCATTCTCCTCTGTTGACATGGATAACTGCACACCCCCAACCAGTAACTGTATTCGGGGTTCCTGGCTCCCAAGAGCATCACTTTGCTCTTCTTGGCTTTGAACCCATGTTGCCATTTGTTAAACTATTCTTTCAGTTTTGCCAGCTCCTCCTGGATGACTTTACCGCTCCCCCCCCCATCAACCCCTGCACGGATCTTGGTGTCATCAGTGAAGACTGATCTTACTCTTTATCCCATCTGTGATGTCAGCAACAAAAATGTTAAAAAGCACTGGTCCCAGCACTGATCCATGTGGGACCCCACTTGTTACCGACCTGGGCTCTGATTCCTCACCCCCCACTACTACCTTTTGCTGTCTATCCTGTAACCAGTTACTGAACCATCCAACCAGTTTCCTCCCCACTCCCAGACTGCTCAACTTGTTGGTCAGCCTACTGTGAGGCACTGAATCAAGGGCCTTGCTGAAGTCCTGGTACAGGATGTCCACAGCATGACCCTTGTCCAGTGCCCACTTCAGCCAATCGAAAAAGTCAGCCAGATTCTTCTGGCAGGATTGACCAAAGACAAACCCATGCTGTCTGCCATCCTGAAATGCTCCAGAAATGCTACCAGCCTTTCCTTGAGGATAGTCTCCATTAGCTTTCCTACAGCTGAGGTTAGGCTCACAGGTCTATAGTTCCCCAGTTCATCCTTGGCCCACACTTAGGGAGGGGCACCACATACGCCACCCTCCAAACCCTGGGCATGCACCCCATTTCCAAAGAGGTGTGAACAGGTCTGCCAACAGCCCCACTAGGACTTCTGCCAACTCTCTCAGTACTCTAGGATGAACTCTGCCTGGCCCAGTTGCCTTATCTACCCTCAGGGACTTAAGACCACTCCAACACCCTTCCCTCTGTGATTTCCCAATCTGCGATCTCCCCCTCACACTTCCACCCCATCCTTCCCTTCCTCCAGGTATGGGCCCATCCCTCTCCCTGGTGAATACTGAACAGAAATACTCATTGAGTACTTCAGTTAGCTCTGCCCCTTTTCTGGCCAACCTGTAAGTCATCAGATGAAATGTTCTAGTAGCACAAACTCTATAATTTGCTCAGCAGAGGATGTGAGTGGTGGCCCTTCTAGCCGCATTCTGGGCAAATTGGCTAGCTGCACCCACATTTCAATGAAACTCTCCTTTTGGATTTTCTTACATTTATGAAATGTCAGTCTGTATGCATCATCGGTAGGTTCATATAATTTTAAGTACACATCTTTAACTTTATTATAGTCCTCACTGTCTACTTCATCCATTTTGGAGAAAGTATTGAGGGTCTTTCCAGACAATAACAAAGTGAAATTTAGGGCCATATCTCTCGTCCAATTAGGAGTATATAGATTTGGTTTGGAATCATGTGCTTACCTCCATTCTTATCCTCAGTTACCACACCGGATGGCTGCCAATGTTATCAGGTTCATGCTTGTGCTGGACCTCTCTCTGTCTGTCTCTCTCTCTGTCTCTCTCTCTCTCTCTCTCTGCTTTCTCTGCCTTGCTTTCAGCTATTTCCATCCATATACTTTCTAGCTGAGATTCTGCTTCTCTCCTCATCTTTTCAGCTTGAACTGCAGCCTCATCTTTTCCAGGTCGAGATTAGCTTCTTGACCTGAAGTAGCTGTTCTTGTTCTGTCCTATGCTGTTTCTGCTGCTGCTCTGGCCGTGGCTGCTGCTACCTCTGCTATGGTTCCTCTAGATCCTTATTCTTGCTCTGTCCCCCCACCTTATGAAAGTCATCTGTTGGTTGGGGAGACTCACCACTGACCTCTGTTTGTGACCAACCTCTCTGCTGCTTCTCGTGCTCATTTTTCACCAGGGCTTCTATGAGCTGTCTCTTATCTAGCGACACATAGAGAATGTCTCTGTTGCTGTACTGGACATGCAGATGTTCCTGTTTCAGCTTGCTGTAATCCACCAGTGGTTTTGCCTACACTAAACTGAACACTCACTTCACCCAAAAATAAAGGTAAAAGGAAACAAAAGAAAACATTTTTCCTTGGGCACCTTATTCTGTGACTGGGTAGGTATTTTGTGCAATGTCTGAAGATTTTCTTCAGTTGTCTGTTTACTCTGTAGAAGCAACTTTTGAGTAACCATCACCTATATACCTGCCATTGGTTTGTAATCATACACTTCCCGCAGATCCCATATGCGGCGACCAGATGTCACAAAACACGTGCCTGCAACAGTACCAGCACTCCTCTTGCACTAGCTTGCCACAGACCGCTCCTACTTCTCCCTGTTCCATAGCCTGTGATCACACTCACCCCTTCACATACTTAGTATGCCACGGATACCTGGAACCACCATGAGCCCAGTCACCATTCCCCATAGATCAGTCCACGGCCAACTGCCTGATCGTCATGTCGAGTGCGGTCTTGTTTTCTACTCTTTATCTTATTGCCTTCTAGTATAAGAAGGATAACTTACATAAAATCAGCTATGATAGTGTATCTCTTTGGATGGATATCCCAAAGAACTAAAAGTGATATTTTCACAATGCAGAACCAGTCAACTAAGTCTTTATAGTTGATATTTCTTCACGAGATATAAACCACAGAAGGTTAAACAGTGCAATCAGGAAGACATCAAAAATTTAAGCTTTTGAGCAGTAAATGACGGTACTTAAATCTAAACTGATTGGGGCTAACATTTGTATGTAGAAATGTTGCATTAGCTAAGCTGGCCCATTGGTGCAGCAGTTGGATTTCCGCTTCTGACGCTGGTGACCCAGGTTTGGGAATGGACCCAGATCATCAGAAGGCCAGCCAGGGGAGAAGAATGGAGCATCCCGTGCACTGCTCTCCTTCTCCGGGGGGAGGTTGGGGCATACGCCCAGTGCTCGACGGACCCCTGGCAGAGGCCAGGTGTACTGCGGCAAGCTGGTGTCATGACGTCTTCGGGGGTGGGGCAGTCACTGGATGTCATTGCACATCCCTGTCCTCCTGAACAATAGGGGTCAAAACACCTGCAGCTAGCGCCTCTATGATGCCCCGCTGTGCCGCTCCTTCATTGCTCCCAGTCTGGCTCCCCCAACCTGACCTATGTCCGTGACATCTTGGCTAGTGCTGTGGCCCTGCCTTGGGGGGTAAGCCAAGGGGGCCACTGGGGAGTGCAGCTGATTTGGGAGTGAGGGGCGGCAAGGTCTGTGACCAGGTTGAAGTCCCGATGCTGGCTTGCGGGACAAAAAGCATAATAAATAGCAAAAAAAAAAAAAGAAATGTTGCATTAGCAAACAGAAATATGAGATCCATTATTACAAGGTCAGACTGGGGTGCTCGGGGCCCACCTGGAAATTTGGACTGTGGGTCCACCTGGAAAACAAAATATGAGGCTCAGGGGTCATATTCATTTCAGCTTTACACTTTAATTTGATACAAAGTCTCTATTTTTGCACATTATATTTTTCTGCAGTGATCAGAATACCCGATTTAAGGAAGGAGAGACTGGTATCCCTTCTGTAAGCCAATGGGCTGCAGGACAGTAGACAGCATGGCTTTGTCACTGGCAGATCCTGCCAGACCAACCTGGTGGATTTCTGTGATTGGTAACTAGACAACTAGACAAGGGACACACAGTGGATGTCCTGTACCTGGACTTAAGTAAGGATTCGACTCGGTGCTGCATGGGAGACTATGAAGTAAGCTACAAGGTACAGGGGTGGATGTGAAGATGGTGGGCTGGGTAGTGAACTGGCTACAAGGAAGACAGCAGAGAGTGGTGGTGGGTGGGGAGCTATCATCCCCAAGGGTGGTGTCCAGTGGAGTTCTGTAGTGCTCAGTGTTGAGACCAGTGTTGTTTGGGATATTCATTACAGACATTTCTGTGGGCATTAAGAGTAAAATCAGTCTGTTTTTTGATGACACCAAGATGGGAGCTGTGGTGAATGACCTAGGAAGTTGGCAAGGGTTACAGGAGGGTCTGTCAAAGCTGGAGACCTGGTCGGACACTTGGTAGCTGGGGTTCAATGCCAAAAAATGCAAGGTGCTGCATTTTGAGGCTAAAACCCCAAGAGGTGCTACCAACTGGGGGGTGAGCAGTTAGCTGTGACTGAGGAGGAGAAGGATCTGGGGGTGCTCATTATGGGAGCAATGAACAACTCAGCACAATGTAGAAAGGTGGCTGCAAAGGCAAACAGGATGCTGGGTTGTATTGCTAGGGGTATATCCTCAAAGAGGAGGGAGGTGATTCTGCTATTGTACAGATCTCTGGTTAGGCCACACTTGGAGTACCGTGTGCAGTTCTGGTGCCTGTTCCTGAAGAGGGACATTAGGTTACTGAAGGGGGTGCAGCGCAGGGCAACAAAGATGATCAATGGTCTAGGGGACTTATCTTACGAGAGTAGGCTGATGGAATTGAACATGTACTCATTGGAAGAGAGGAGGGAGATAGTGGGGAGATATGATTGAAATCTTCAAGTACATGAAAGGAATATATAAGTCTTGTACAGAGGGGCTTTTCATACTAAGGGAGGGGAGGGGAGGGACACTCAAGGCCATGATATGAGACTGGAGGGAGGAAGGTTTAGGAGGGAGATGAGAAGACACTTTTTTACAGAGAGGGTGTTGGCTGAGTGGAACACATTACTGGCAGAGGTGGTATCCAGTAGAATAGTGGGTGGCTTCAAAAGGGGATGGGACAGGGCAAGAGGGAGAGTCAAGAGAGTGGGGGCAAGGGAGGGAAGGGCAGGTGCAGAATAAGGGCTGCTAGCTGCACAATTGAGCTGACTCGGTAGACTGTAAGGCCTTTTTCTTCTGGAACGTCACAGCAATAAACCGCACCACTCGAAGATCCAAAAAAGGCAATATTTAATAATAAAAAAATGCAATTAACAATGCATGCAGGTAAATGAGTAGTACAACCTCTACCGGTTTCGCATGATTTGCGTCATCAGGAGGATGGCCATTCATCTACACAGACCCCTTTTATAGTGAATCAGCGTCCTAAATTTAAAGTGCCAATACGACAATTCAACAAAAAATATATATACAACATAAGATCCATGTATGTAATAGTTCTGTCTTTGTATGTATAAACAATTAAAAAATAATAATAAACAATATTACTTAGAGGGGAGCAGAGAAACTAGAACGCTATATACAGTTATCACTATGCAGCACATATAGTGTATTCATCTCTGTTATTATAGCATTCATACGTAACTTAGAGACAACTATTTATATATCAGTAAGAAAGACATGAACTATGTCAAGGTATTACATATGGAGCAAAGAACAATAATATTATAATATTGAGTGCATTTAACATTATCACCAAAGGATCAGCATGAATTTTATATCTGTAATAGTATTTAGAAGTGAGGGATGCAGAAACGAAGAAACGCATATATTCACTGTAACCTGAAAAATAAGCATAAAAATATGTCAAAGAAATATATATCCAGGAAATTATTAACAATATAATACACAGTTCAGTATATGAAGAACAGGGAATATATCAATACGTAAGTAGTACAGGTTCTAATTCCACCAGGGGACGTCAGTACATTTCTACCAAGGAAAACAATTATTTTCTCTTAATGCATGATAATAGATCAATCCTGTCATTTAGACCAGGAGGTTTCAAGGCTCCCAAAGTATAAATCCAAAAGGATTCACGATAAAGCAGTTTTTCATCCAGGTTCTCACCACATGGTCCTAATGTTACCCTTTCAAAAGCACAAAACTTAAAACAATGCTTGCCATCTCTTGTAGTATTGACTTGAACTGCTAATGCATTCTTTACATCCTTATTTGCAATAGACCGAAGATGTTCACCTACCCTTATTTTGAATTGTCTGCTGGTCTTGCCCACATAGAAAGACCCACACTCACATATAGCCAAATATATAACATTATTACTAATGCAATTAAAAAATTCCCTAATCTGGAATTCCTTTAAATTATTGTGAGTAGTAAATATATCGGTTCTCAAGATGTAAGGGCAACACTTACAAATCCCACAGCTGAAATTTCCAGCAGGTAAGGGTGGCAACCAAGTTTTAAACGCAGATTCTGTTTTATCGATAAGGTGACTATGTACTAGTCTATCTTTAATGTTTCTACCCCTGCAAAAGACAAAACAAGGTTTTTCCTTCACATCTTCATACAAGAGAGGCTCATGTTCCAAGATATGCCAATTATTAGAAGCAATCTTCTGTATCTTATGAGTGTGTCTAGTATAGTTGGTAACAAAATTCATCTTAGGAGACTCCACTGGTTTTAATTTCCCCAACAATAATGTTTCCCTTTTAACGTCCAAAGTGTCTTTAAAGGTTTGATCTACATGCTTAGCTGAATAACCTCTTGCAATAAATCTATTGCACATTTCACTTCCTTGGACAAAAAAATCACTGTCTACAGTCTACAGTTTCTCCTTGCCCGATAAAGCTGGGCCTTGGGAATGTTGTTGATCATATGGTATGAGTAGTGAGTAATGAGGTTGTACTACTCATTTACCTGCATGTATTGTTAATTGCGTTTTTTTTATTTTTAAATATTGCCTTTTTTGGATCTCCGAGTGGTGCGGTTTATTGCTGTGACGTTATGTATCTTTATATACACTCACACACTCTGTTCACTGTTGGAGCTGTCTTGTAGTTCTCTTACTATGTGTTTTTCACTTGCTCACAGTGGGAGTTTCCTTTTTGGCTGGCTATTAAGTTGTTTTACATACCGCATACGAAATTCGGGCGGCTAGTGTGGTGTTGCTGGCTCCTGCTTGTGGATTTTTTACAAGCTTTAATCATCAGTTAGGTTGGAGTATTGAGTTTTGTCCACCACAAATTTCCTCCCGATGAAGGAATGTCTGATGTGTATTTTACAGACACATTCCTTGGAGCTACTGCAGGTACGTGTGCTGACAGTGTCTTTTTACTTACGGGAAAGGAGGAATTATTTCGTGATTTGGATGATAATGTGAACATTCAAACAGAGCCAAATTCAATTAACTCTGCCACTATTACGGAGACTGTAGATATGAAAACAGCATTTATCTCACTAGAAAGAGCGATTATTAGAGGGAGATGCCACTATTGGGGCAAGATCACTTTGGAAGCATATTTAAAAGTGGGACGCTTGCCAAGGGGACTGAGGGTAATTAAGTATCTGGGCTATGGTTTGGAGAAAGAGCCACTTATGCTAGATTGGAGAAAAGCTCAACAATTAGCCACTGATGAGTTCATGCGTGTGCTCATACGTGATTATGAGGCTCAACAACCGGAGGTAACAGCTGATATCACCACTAAAGAGACTCTGGTTCTACAATTCAAGGACCATACTGATTTTGCTGTGTTTCAAGAAAAACTTAAAGAAAAAGTAAAAAGGGAAGATAATAAATTGAAACAAACAAAATTACATAAATTTGAATGTGATAGAGCAGACTGTCTTCATGATCGGGTCTTTGATTGGAGCCGAAATAAAAACCGCTCATTTAATACCAGAAAAGGTAGTAACACTAAGGAAAGTGGTAATTTGAAGCAATCTACTACACCAAACCCTAAGTCTATCCTCAGAAACAGGAATAATTCCCATACTTATACTACAGATAATAGTGGCTCAGAAGTGGAGGATACTTTTTTAGAACTGGATCAGACAGAGAAGTTCGATCCACAGCGGACGGTTCAGTTTCAATTACCCAAAACCAACAAGAGCAACAGATCAAGAGGCCGTGGATATTATCGGGACATCAGGAATATCAAGGACCAAGGAAGAAAACACGACGTGGTGGGAGAAAACATTGGCTGTCGCATCAGAGGGAGATGTTTTGTATAACACCTGTAGAACTATAGCCAGAGGAAAACATTGTTATTAATATCTCTGGACGAGAACTTTCACTGGATCAGCTTAAAATCTTGCAGAAGGGACTATCCTTTGTTCCAACTCAGGATTCTCAACCTTTTGACCTATATGTGGATTTACATCGGTTCACAAGATTATTGAATTTGAGAGCATTCTTTCATAAAACAGAAATGTGTCATGGCAATTTTTCTACATCATCGGGGGGAGTATTCCTCAGAAAAGGGTGAGTCCTTTTCAGATTCCATCTAACTTTATGCCACCATGTAATGAAACATTGTGTGTTTTTGAGAGAGCCTGTGAAGGTGAATTTGAAGCTATGCTTGCCTCAGATACAGCAGCCAGATGCATAAACATTTCTGGGACAGAAGCTGCTGCTTTAAAAGAACTTGAACAGAACTATGACATAATTATTAAGCCAGCTGACAAAGGAGGCTCAATAGTGATTCTGTCTAGAGATGTGTATGTAGGGGAAATCACTAGACAGCTTAATGATATGGATTTTTATACCCTTCTTAAAAGTGACCCCACATATAAATTTAAACAAGAAAAAGATATGTTTATTAATGATGCTTGACTTACTGGGGTTATTTCTACAAGTGAAGCCAACTTTCTCACTGTATCCAAACCAGTTAGAGCTAGCATTTACATCTTGCCTAAGATCCATAAGAACTACTATAATCCGTCAGGAAGGCCAATAGTAGCGGGGATAGGTTCACTCACTGAACCATTGTCTAGATATGTTGATACACATATTAAACCCTATGTTGTGACCTTACCCTCATTTATTAGAGACCCTACTCAGATGCTAGGTATACTGGGAGAAATGCAGATTGAAAAAGAATGGTTTCTTGTTTCGATGGACATAACCTCCCTTTATACTAACATTCCCCACTCGGGTGGTATAGAGGCACTTGACTACTGGCTATCCTTGGATCCAAATGTCACAGACTCTAAAAAACAGTTCCTATTGACCTGTAGTGAACATGTATTGACCAAGAATGTATTTCTTTTTGGAAAAGATATGTATAGACAAATCAAAGGTACGGCTATGGGTGCAACGTTTGCCCCTAATTATGCCAACCTTTACTTAGGCAGATGGGAAAAGATGTATGTCTACGATGAACAGAATAATCCTTTTCATGATAAAATTGATATCTGGCGTTGTTTTATTGACAACATTTTTATGGTATGGACTAGCACACAGGCAGAATTAGGTAATTTTGTTGAATTCCTTGAAACAACTAATTCTAATTTAAAATTTACTGTGCAGAGTGACATTGATAGTGTCTCTTTTTTGGATCTAAAGATTTCAAAAAATGTAGATGGCACTCCAAAAACTGCTTTGTTCCATAAAGATACTGATCGGAATTCACTTTTATTAGCATCTAGCTGCCATCCATACCATATGATCAACAACATTCCCAAGGCCCAGCTTTATCGGGCACGGAGAAACTGTTCTGAAGACAGTGATTTTTCTGTCCAAGGAAGTGAAATGTGCAATAGATTTATTGCAAGAGGTTATTCAGCTAAGCATGTAGATCAAACCTTTAAAGACACTTTGGATGTTAAAAAGGAAACATTATTGTTGAGGAAATTAAAACCAGTGGAGTCTCCTAAGATGAATTTTGTTACCAACTATACTAGACACACTCATAAAATACAGAAGATTGCTTCTAATAATTGGCATATCTTGGAACATGAGCCTCTCTTGTATGAAGATGTGAAGGAAAAACCTTGTTTTGTCTTTCGCAGGGGTAGAAACATTAAAGATAGACTAGTACATAGTCACCTTATCGATAAAATAGAACCTGCATTTAAAACTTGGTTGCCACCCTTACCTGCTGGAAATTTCAGCTGTGGGAATTGTAAGTGTTGCCCTTACATCTTGAGAACTGATATATTTACTACTCACAATAATTTAAAGGAATTCCAGATTAGGGAATTATTTAATTGCATTAGTAATAATGTTATATATTTGGCGATATATGTGAGTGTGGGTCTTTCTATGTGGGCAAGACCAGCAGACAATTCAAAATAAGGGTAGGTGAACATCTTTGGTCTATTGCGAATAAGGATGTAAAGAATGCATTAGCAGTTCAAGTCAATACTACAAGAGATAGCAGCATTGTTTCAAGTTTTGTGCTTTTGAAAGGGTAACATTAGGACCATGTGGTGGGAACCTGGATGAAAAACTGCTTTATCGTGAATCCTTTTGGATTTATACTTTGGGAGCCTTGAAACCTCCTGGTCTAAATGACAGGATTGATCTATTATCATGCATTAAGAGAAAATAATTGTTTTCCTTGGTGGAAATGTACTGACGTTCCCTGGTGGGATTAGAACCTGTACTACTTATGTATTGATATATTCCCTGTTCTTCATACACTAAACTGTGTATTATATTGTTAATAGTTTCCTGGATATATATTTCTTTGACATATTTTTATGCTTATTTTTCAGGTTACTGTGAATATATGCATTTCTTCATTTCTGCATCCCTCACTTCTAAATGCTATTACAGATATAAAATTCATGGTGATCCTTTGGTGGTAATGTTAAATGCACTCAATATTATAATATTGTTGTTGTTTGCTCCATATATAATACCTTGACATAGTTCACGTCTTTCTTACTGATATAAAATAGTTGTCTCTAAGTTACGTATGAATGCTATAATAACAGAGATGAATACACTATATGTGCTGCTTAATGGTAACTGTATATAGCGTTCTAGTTTCTCTGCTCCCCTCTAAGTAATATTGTTTATTATTATTTTTTAATTGTTTATACATACAAAGACAGAACTATTACATACATGGATCTTATGTTGTATATATAATTTTTGTTGAATTGTCGTATTGGCACTTTAAATTTAGGATGCTGATTCACTATAAAAGGGGTCTGTGTAGATGAATGGCCATCCTCCTGATGACGCAAATCGTGCAAAACCGGTAGAGGTTGTACTACTCATTTACCTGCATGTATTGTTAATTGCATTTTTTTATTATTAAATATTGCCTTTTTTGGATTTCCGAGTGGTGCGGTTTATTGCTGTGACGTTATGTATCTTTCTATACACTCATACTCTGTTCACTGTTTGAGCTGTCTTGTAGTTCTCTTTTTCTTATGGCAATTT
Organism: Neoceratodus forsteri; assembly: GCA_016271365.2. NCBI lineage: Eukaryota > Metazoa > Chordata > Ceratodontiformes > Ceratodontidae > Neoceratodus > Neoceratodus forsteri. The sequence continues at coordinate 1,053,107,616 of CM057449.1, forward strand.
TCTTATGTTCGTATGTTCATAAAATAATTGATTAATGTGAGGGTTTAAAGAGTTTGGAAGCTGAGTAAGAGCCCAAGTGGGGGCACCTGGAGATTTTGAGGTATACAGATGGGCCTGTCCAACATTGCATTCTTGCCACTGGCGTGTAAGAAAAATATTCTTTTCTGCCTAACAGTACACACTGAGATAGCTTAACTGGTGTGAATGCTGCTTCCCTACTGTTCCATTCTGACAGACTGAAAGACACATACTCCCTAGAAAAATACCTTTTTTATTACCGGTTATCAAAAGAGTCCTTCAGTAAGAGATACAACTGCCTTTAAAGCTAGTATAGGTCTAAAGGAGCTTCCATTCACAGTGCCTCCAGTCAAGATGGCAACACCTTCTGAGCATAATACCCCCATCACCTTTCAGGACATGTTTACTTCAGAGCTGATATCTTCATTCTGGGAACAGGAAGACCTCTCAGCTTCCCTGTTCACAGATATTTACATTATGAAATGTAATAGCTTGGAAGTCTGCAATTGAGCAATACAGCTGTGCACACACACACGCTATTGTTTGAGACCTGTTTATCTAGATTTACACAGAAGTCTTTTTTTTTTTCTCACAGCCAAATGTTCGAAACAGTTGCATGCTTAGTTCAGTGAAGGGTGTGAGTCAGTAACTGGATGGATTATTTGGAAGGAGTTGTATGAAAACATTAGTGTACTGTATATAGTATTATAATGTGGATCTGGCAAGCAAAGTTTCAGACTTAAGCAGCTAGTAAACTGACAGAAATTAATATTACTTTTAAAAGTAGTCAACTGTTACTTTTTTATATCTTAAGTAGTGTACTACCACCCCACCAAACATTGCTAATTAGAAGATTTTATGACAATACTAGGTGTGATATGTGTAACAGTAATTTGCCTGCAGGCTGACATCGCAAGTTTTATTCCCCTTCATACCTGTTCAGCATTCTGACCTCACTGTCAAGAGACATCACAACTGGCCAAAAGGAGCCAGTCTCCTCCCACCTTCTGTCAGATTGCTTATATGTGATGTCACAAGGAGGGAGACCATAATGTTGATGAGGTATGAACGGGGAATTAAACCATATATTTTGGCCAGCAAGGAAAATACTTCATTTTACTGTATATCACACCTTTTTTTAGTCCCATCAAAACCTTTAAATGAGCTGAAGGAAAAAGAACAATACTTCTAGCAAAAACATTTGATAACTAGCCACTTTTAAAAATTGAAGACATTTTCTGCCTGCTATGTTTGGTACTTCTAGCTCTTTAAAGAGCAACAGACCAATTGGAACAAGTGAGTCTCATTAGGGTGCTACTCTACATAACTCAGAGTCAATATAAGCAGTTTGAAAAATATTTTTCATAGTGTACTTAAGCTAAAAGACATTCTAGGGCTATTTTGAATTTAGTAAGCTTTGCGGTGTCAAGCTATAGCTCCACCCTAAGACAGCATTTTGGTGATGGTGTAAGGGACAGGGTTACATCATGTTCAATGTAAAGTATTGCAGAAGAGGAAGGGGGATGTTTACAGTACCATTATGCAATTTATCAGGCACCTTTTATTTTTGGTATAGTATATTAAACAGGGCACTATCCCAGCAATCAAAAGTGCCGGCTATCTTGATTAAAATGATATAAACAACCACTCCTATCAGTTCTACCACACTTAACTTTTATTTCCATGTATATTTATTCCTCCCTGCCTCCAGAGGAGTGGCTCTTCAGTCCAGTCCCTGACCCCCTGCACTGGCTTCTTTACCACCCCAGCCACCTTCTTGGCCATATGGTTTCCTCACAAGCTTCCCCCTTGTGGCAGGGCCGAGCAGGGAAGGCTGTCCCCCCCATTCAGCATATCCAAGGTGGACCAGCATGGTGACCAGGTGGCAATGCGGGCATGGAGCAGCCACACTGGGATTCATTGAGCCCCTCCAACACCAGTTCCAAGTTTTTCTCCCACTGTTCTACAGAGCACTGTACTCATGTGTGACAGCGCACCCGTTTGGCGTGTCCCTGTAGTTCCCTCCCTCATGTGCCTCACTAACACTGCTTTACCCCAAGGCTTCCACCTGGAGGCAGCCTAGGCCAGGCTAACATACCATCCCTTCTCGGGAGATGAGAGCAGTCCCTCAGATTCTCAATCCTCTCCCACCCTAGCCAACCCCCAGTGATCTGAGTCCATTCCTGAACCCAGGTTGCTGGCATGGGAAGTGGCAAGACATTAGGTGCCTCAGCCCTCTGCACCACCATGCTGGCCTCTACACTTTACCTTTGGCATGCTGTAGCCCTGTCCCTCACTTAGTTTTATCAAAATGCATTACTAAGAGAAAGCAAGAGGGGTTAGAGCTGGCCAGAAGTTCCTGAAAGCCACGGAATTCACTTCAGCTAAGGTTGTTTTATTTATTTATTTTATTTATTTATGTTTTTGGTAACCAGGTGAGCAAACTGATTCAAAGGACCATTTTCAGTTGTGACCCAGACCGTAAAGTGGCACAGACAATAGGTACAAGTTATAATACAGTAGGTACATATAATTCAGTGAGTACAGTGGTATCAGAAACAGTGATACATAAACATCATATCTTAAAAATAGGGGTTAAGGATGTAAAAAACAAGTTCATGACAAATAAAGTGACACTTCTCTGCTTGCAAAGAACTAGAACATATACTTACTGTACAGCAAATCAAGACACTTTTCAGTCAGTCCTAGGTTTACAATAAAGTACATAAGGGATTGTATTATAGCAATCAACATTTTCACAAAGGAATCAAAAATGTGTCTGTTGTATATGTTGTAGCCAGTACTTGGGAAGTAAGGCAAATGGTACACGGTCCCTAAGGCAGATTTCTGGCAAGGGCATTTCCAAGGGAGCAGGCACAGGTGGCCTGAGACATGAACCAATCTCTTAGCTTCAATTTGAAGGTCTGATGAGAGGATAACATACGGTTGTACTGCTTATTGTCAGAAATCAGTTTGATAGACTGCGTAAAGCCAATTTCCAGTTTACTGACTTAACTTTTTAACTTTAATTCAGAAGCGCAAAAGGTTGCAGAGTGGCTTGATAAGCTCTGAAATCTGAATTAAAGTACAGCAACAAAGGGTTAATCTATAACTTGCTTAAGTGACATCAACAGTGCGGTGGGGGAAGGAGCCTATCCACTATGAGGGGAAAGCCTGGAATTGCATAAATGTTCCAGCCTATCCCAGCATCCCTTCACATGGTGTCCAATCAAATGAGTGGCACAGAGAAGGAGAAGGTTGTCACGCCATGAGGCATCTGCAGAGGCCTCTGGAGTTGAGACAACGGACAAAGTAGGAGGTGATATCTTAAAGGGGAACAGGCAGCACTAAGAGCCCCACAACTAGTTATGGGACTGGCCCCAGTTTTCATTTTGTGTGCTAAATCATTTTTTTTACTAAAAGTATAAGGTTGATTTTGTTGACTTCCATGCTGACATTTTCTTTAACCAGATAGCTCAGAAACCCTTGTAGCTGATATCAGAGGAGGGCTGCACCAGTGGAATATTCAATAGCATGCAGTGCATGTTAGAGTTTTTATACAATCTGATCTTTTGTTTGCTGGTCCTGCTATCCTTCCAGGGCTATGTACAATTATAGAGGACTGTACTTATGCCTGGGAGACCAGCAGGGCTGACAAACATCTGATCAGAGCTTATAAAAAATCTAACATGCACTGTAGGCTACAGAATCTAGTCTGTCAGTGTTGTCAGCTTGGAAGTCAACACATTCAGCCTGCTACAGTCTGATATACTACAGTAAACAGTAAGTAAAAAATGTTTTTACACATAAAGTGCGGATTGTCACCAGCTCCACACTTAGGTGTGAGGCACTTAGTACTGATTGTCCCCCTTTAAAACTATCTACTGATACACAATGACATCCACCAACTAGGCAGTTAAATCTATGCAGCAGAATTAAAAGGATGAAATTGGTAGTGAACTCCCAGGAAGAAGTCATAACAGGAAAGAATGCTAGGACAGGGAAAGCAGGGTACACCCTGGGTGGAATAGGTATATACAGCAGAGCTAGCCACAATGCAGTGCAATAAGTTGTAGTAAATGACATGTCAGGAAATACTGCAGTAAAAAATGGTTTAATTGCCACTGAATTACACTGTTCCCTGCAGCATACTGCAGCATTTTGTGATATACCGCTGCATTACTGTATAGCATCTTGGCTGGCACTGCTGTAAGTAAGGCCAGGGGAAGGCAGAACAAAAGTACTAAACTATGAAGGGTTAAGTAAGAGCAGGAAAGGGAAAGCAGGGTAAACCTTTCACCAGATGGACTAGCTGCACCTCAAAGCATCTCGTCCACAGGTCTTAAGTAAAAGTGATTAAAATCATTTTTAAGATAGCTCACATACCATAAAATAATGTATTCAGATGGTAGCCAAACATAAACTGGACGAATTTGCTGACAAAAGCCCCAAGACTCAGCAAACACTACGCAAAAACAGCCTTTCCTGGTCCTGTGCAGATCATTGGATCACTGAGGAGACTCAGATGTGGAAGATGAAAATATACTCGGGTTAAAAAAGCTCTTCTTGAAGCTCTGGCAATTCAGCAACATCCTACCTTAAAACTTATTATGTAGTGGCCCAGATCTCTCATTGTATTACCTGGGTGAGGCAGGATGTACAATCAGGATGGTACACATTAGAAACAAATCTTCACGACCGGCTCCTTTGCTTGCCCTGCCATTTGTAAGGATTGCCCTGACCCTAAAGGACAAATTGTTAGCCCTTGGACAAAACACACTCTGAGAACCATAGAGCAATTCGGCACTAGGACAACCACTCCCAGTAGTATTAGCCCTTTGATTATTATTATAGGGAACCCAGATTTCCCAAATGGCATTCAGGACTCAGGGTTCCAGACCTGGAATACCCTGCAGCTTACAAGACACAGCCAGCTCCTTAAAAAGGGGATACGCCTGCCATTTGACTACCTGAGAAATACCTTTACCCTCCCAGCAAGAGATATGTTCTGATTCTTCCAGGTGCATCACTACCTACAAAGGGAATACAGAGTAAGAAAATGGCCAGAGACCACAAAAAAATGGAAGAATTTTTACACTGGGTAGTGTGATTTACCATTAGGGGCAAGTATATATCCCAAGGCTATAGTTTATTGCTCTGCTCCTCAGACCTTCCCACTGTTATGCTAAAGACAAAATGGGAAGAAGAAGCTCAAATCATAAACCCGGAAGAGCAGTGGGTAAAGACATGGAGAGAGGATGAAAACCACTTTCTCAACCAAATGGAGACAGTTCAGATGGCACATTCTGTTTCTTCCACACCCTATCAATCACCTGGCACTTCAGCCTACAAGTTCAGAACACTGATGAAGAAGATCTACAGCCCTGACCAACCACTTCTATATAGTTTTGGAACTCAGACAAACTAATACTCGAATGGGCATGTATAAGGAGTGAAATGGGCAAGGTACTGGGAAAAATGCATCCGGCAACATTCCAGATACAGATACTAGGGTCTCCACCACCAGTGTTGAGGTGTAATAAGGCCAGAGAACTATGCAGAATTATGAACCTAGTAGCCCTAAATGGTATTATGGCCAACCGGCTACCCCCACAATAGAGGAATGGCAAGAGTGCATGCCCACTGTACAAAAAATAGAACAAATCACTGCAGATCTCCAGCTCTCCAAGGAAATACATCTGCAATAGTGGATGGGCTGGGAGGTCTATAGATCACTCCTTCCCCCATAACAGAGGAGAAGATTGATAACAGATATCCACCAAGAGACAGTGGAAGAAGTTAGGGGTGTCCATTTAGTATTTATAAGGGCATGGTAATAACAACCCCAATGTCTAAGGACTCTAATGATCATATGGTATACATGTCTTGTAAATGATACTATGACTTTAGCCAAATGAAATTTATGGACGCTATCGACGAATGACCACTTTATTAACTTTCTGGTTTTCATTAGTTCACAGTTGTATAAACAGAAACATTATATTATGGTTTAAAGTCGTAGTTATATACAGCTGATCAACTTCAACTGATGGATCATATTTTAGTGTAAACCAGCATTGCTTTAAGCAACACTATTATGTATGTGACTGTGTTTAAAAACTCACAATAAATATGAAATAAGCAAGCTGAAGGAATGATTGGATTAATACTGTAAACCCTGAAAGGTATTGCCATTGATGCTTGATGTCTTCAATAAACTTGACAGAGTTGAAAAAAAAACACTAAATGAGGGAGACAGCAATTGCCCCCCCCCCATAGTAAAATGTACTCAGCTCTACTCATTATGTACTCTGCTTGTACCTGTATCTTCATTGTACTCTCCTGGGTCGTTCCTGAAAATAGGCATATAACTTGTCTAGTGTACCTACCTGGTCAACAAAAGCTAAATAAATAAATAAATAAAATGATAGGGAGAGAGGGCTTGAGGGGCAAAACATCCCAAGTACAGGGGCACAGGGCAGGGACTTGGAAAAGTTTAAAGAAAAGGGGGCTATAACTTGGGTAGAGGAGGAAAGTGGCTAGAAGGGGAACAGAAGGGAAAAATAAAATGGGAATAGTGGAGTCAAAGGGGTCTTCAGATAAAAACATAGACAAGAAAGGGATGAAGACAAAGTGTATCAGGCATGGAGTGAGATGGTATGGAGAGCCATGTGTGTCAATGCCTGAGTCTTGGAAACAAAATCCCAGACTGGTGGAGGCTAATCTGGATCTAGTGGTCATTACAGAATGACAGTTCACTGAGCATCACAACTGGGATATGGCCATACCAGGCTACTTTCTGTTTAGGAGAGACAGGGTGGGGGAAGGGGTGGCATTTTATGTATGGGAGGTAAAGATTGCACCAAGGTGAGGAGGGTTTGGAGATGTTGTGGGTCATTCTGGAGACAGGCTCTGGGACCACTCTCTGCACCAAGGTTGTGTACAGACCCCCAGCACAAGGGGAGGAGAGGGACAAGGCACTAGGAGAGGCCATCATCAGGATGCCAAGTAAAAGGGAGGGGCTGCTAGTTGGAAATTTCAATCTGCCAGATGTGGAGTGGAACCTTTCAACTGCAGCTTTGGCAAGCAGCAGGGCCATCCTTGACTCCTTACAAGGGCTTTTCTCAGTTAATGAGTTAAATAACCTACTAGAGATGGGGCAGTGTTGGACCTGGTGCTAATGAACAAGGACAGCATTGCAGACATCACTGTGGGTAGTCCCCTAGTTACTGGTGATCACTATAAAGTATGGTTTAATATAAGAAAAGGAGCAGAGGTGAGCTACATGAAGACAAGGGTCCTGGACTTCAGGAGGGTGGATTTTAAAGAAATGGGAGACTGCATTGGAAAATGCCTTGGGAGGGAGAGGTTGCCAGAGAAGAGGAGTAGAGGCACAATGGGGATGAATAAGAAAGGGTATACTAGGGTAACAAATATCTGTGTAAAAGGAATAAGCAAAATCAGAAGGAAAAGGAAACTGTTAGGGTTCTCCAAACAAGTATCAAGGGTGGTAAAAGAGAAAAATGTGGTGTTTAAGAGATATAAAGGAACACAGAGGGAGGAAGACAGGGAGGTGTACCTAGCAAGGCAGAAGTAAGCAGATAAGACAGTTAAGGGAATGAAGGTGCAGACAGAAGAAAGGATTGCTAGAGGGGTAACAAAAGAGGATAGGACTTTTTTCATATCTGTAAGGGAGAGGAGAAAAGCAAGGGGAGAGATAGTAAGGATTAGAAGGGAGGTAAGGGGAGACTGTGCCGAAGGAAACCAAAGAAAAACAGACATTTTAAACAAGCACTTTTGGTCAGGCTCCACAAAAGAGGGGGGCAAGGATGAACCACCAGGAAAAAGCAAGACTACAGGAGAGGTAGACACAAGTCCATTTTCACAGGCAAGAGTTATGGAACCGGATAGTATACAACCAGGGTACTTAAAGAACACAGGAAATGGTCTGCTGACTGACGTGTTTAACAGCTCCCTGGAAACAGGTTTTGTTCCAGAGGACTAGAGAAGGGCTGACATGGTCCCTCTACATAAGAGTGGTAGTAGAGAGGAGGCTAGCTAATATAGGCCAGTCAGTCTAACTTCAGTTTTGGGAAAATTAATGGAAACCCTACTAAAGAAGGGCTGGCTGAGCATATAGAAGCCAGTGGATGGCAGGACTGCAGGCAGCACAGATTCATGGTGGAAGGCCATGCCAAATTAATCTGATAGATTTCTTTGACTGTGTGACTAGAAAAATAGATCAGGGATGGGCAGTGGACATTGCCAATCTGGATTTCAGCAATGCCTTCGATGCTGTGCTGCACAGATGCTGATTAGGAAGTTGACCAGCTTAGGATGGGGTCCAAACTGTAAGATGGGTTTGGAGCAGGTTTCCAGATCAGAGACAGAGGATAGTGGTTAATGGCACTCACTCTAAGGACTGGAGGGTGACCAACGGTGTGCCACAGGTTTCAGCACTGGAGCCAGTCCTTTTCAATGTCTTCATAGGGGACATTGCAGAAGAGCTGAAGGAGAAGGTATGCCTTTTCGCAGATGACACCAAAATTTGCAATAGAGTGGACAATCAGCAGGGGGTGTAGAGAATGCATAAAGATCTACGGAAACTTGAGGAGTGGTCAAAGACATGGCAGTGGGGGTTTAATGCCCAAAAAAGTGCAAAATCATGTACCTAGGGCATAAAAGACCTGGTAATGAATACAGGATGGGGGGACTGACAGTCACTAGAAAATAATGGGACCTTGAGGTTATTACAGCAAGGGATCTCAAAGTGGCAGCACAGTGTGACAAGACCCTGGGCAGAGGCAGTGTGATGCTGGGTTGCATAGGGAGGGGTATCTCCAGCAGGAGGTCAGAGGTGATGGTGTAACTGTATTGTTCCCTGGTATACCTCCACCTGGAGTACTGTGTCCAGTTTTGGAGGCTGCACCTCAAAATATGATATAGACTGGATGAAGGCAGTTCAGAAGAGGGCAGCTAAAATGTTGCAGCGTTACAGGAAAGCCCATAAGCAGAGATTGCAGGATCTCAACATGTACACCCTGGAAGAGAGGGGGGAGAGGAGAGGGAGGGAGGAGGAGAGAGAGAGAGAGAAATGAGAATGATCGAGGCCTACAAGTAATTCACAGGGTGCAGGAGGAAGCCTCTTCCATAAGAAGACAAACATCAGGATCTGGGGTATGTAATGAAGCAGGAGAAAGATGAGGAAATATTTCTATATTTCTTCACTGAAAGAGCAGTAGATGCCGGAACAGACTGCCAGCCTAAGTGGTGGAGTTAAAAATGGTGGGGGACTTCAAGCATGCATGGGATTTATTACAAGGGGTTTATTACAGCAGAGGTGGGGGGGTAGGGTCACTGGAGACAAAATAGGGCCTGCAGACATAGAATAGGCAGGGAACACATGGAGACTGGATGGACCAAGTTGTCATTTTCTGCTGACAAATTCTCTGTTTCTGTTTTGGGGAAAAGCTACAGTGTGAGACTTTAACGTTTATTGAATTCAAGTTGGCCTTCAAAGGCTTTTATTTAATGAATTGCTCTGAACATTTATTTAGTGTGCCTTTTTATGTTGGCTTTTGCTTGCTCAACAGCCAACATATTGCATTAGTAGCAGATTTGGAGGCGCGGTCACTGTTGGGCAAATGCAGGGCACACATCAGTAGGTGTGTCCCTCATTCCCCAATAAGCCAGCATGCAGGTGCCACACCAGGAATGCATAATGTGGTGAGCACATCTAAGGAAAGGTCCACTGCAATGAGAGCCAAGCTCCTCATGCAGCAGCACCAAAACACACCCTCCCAACGTGCCTTTCCTGGTGAAGCCCTTCACATAAACATGGTGGCACTGACTGCCACCATGCAGAGAGCTGACTTCAGGGGTGCACAATCCCGCTGTCGGCATGCCTCAACCCACTTCATTTATCAACTGGGAGCCTACTCCCCATCGGCATAATGCACTCCCTTCATGTAAAGTGTGCACTGAGGGGGTGGCAAATCACCCACGGCATCATGTCCACCCTTCCCAGTTTAATTTGCCAACGGTGGAGCCCAATCCCCGTTAGCATAATGTCTGCCCCCCATTTGTTGTGTGCCAATGGGGGTGGCCAATCCCCCGTTGGCTACAGAACTCCACCCCAAAAACAAACATTCAGGTGGCATGCTGGGAGCCCACCCCAATGTGCCAAATGCCCCTGTAAAACAAAAACGGTCCCGTAATGTTTTTTTTTACAACCTGTAAACCAGAAAATGGTCCCTCATTGAGTACAGTGGCCTCCCCAACCAGTGCCCACCATCTGTGCACCCTGCCTCCCCACACCCCCCTCACCCCATACTTACCTCCGAGCATGGCGCGACGATCTTCGTGGTCCGAGAACACGCCTGCACTCTTCAAAGCCAACTGCGAACTGAAGAAATGCTGGTAAGCTGTATAATGGCATAAAAGGGGTTTTTTCAACTTTGGTGCATATCTCGGGCATTTTGGGGGATTTTGGCACCAAATTTTTAACATGGGGTTATTGGAACCCCTCCTCATGAATTCAGTCACTATCATGGCATTATTCAGTCACAAAAGGTGATTTTTCAGTCACTGCATGGAATCACCTTTTGGGACTGATTAACGAAATGGCAGTGCCACTTTTCATGAGGGGGGCTCTCAAATAGCCTGTGTTGCAAATTTGGTGAAAAAAATCCAAAAAATGGCTGTTTATGAGTGTGCATTCCACAATTTCCATGCACACTCATAAGTTCATGAATTTGTAATATTTTCACTCCAGATTTTCAAAATTGACATTTTTCCACACCTCCTTATGAACAGTACAGCTGTCATTTTACATATTTTTCACAGCCTGCCCAAAATGTGTTTCCTCACCTGTGGTGCACAATGGCGTGGTCGCTGTGGGAAATCAACTTTTGGGACAGATTAACAAAATCACAGCACCACTGTTCATGACGGGAGGTCCCAAAATGCCTATGTTGAAAATGTGGCTAAAAAAATCCCCAAATAATTGGGTTACGGATGTGTGTTGCACAGTTTCTATGCATGCTCATGACTTCACCAATTTTTCATATTTTCACTCCAGATTTTCAATGTTGCCATTTTTTTACAGCTCCTCATAAACAATACAGTTGTAATTTTTCACATCCTGCCCAAAATATGTTTTTGTCCCAGTGTTGCCAAATGGCATAGACACTGTGCAAAACCACCTTTCAGCTAACAAACTGATTGTGCCGCTCTTCATGAGGTGGGGTCACAAAAACCCTATGTTGAAAATCTGGAGTGAAAATACCAACACATGGCTATGACATTAGGGTTTCCAACTGTAACACCCCACCCTGTATTGACTGACAGACATCAGGGGTGTGACTTGGGATCATTGGCTGTAATGCTCATGCCATTCCACCCCCACCTCCACCTTTCAGCTAGTGACAGGCATCAAGGTGTGCCTTGGAGTGTTCGGCCCTAAAGTTAACAACATTCTCCTATACTGCACCCATGTCAGTGTATTTCCTTATGTAATGGGGTAAGTATAAGGCCCAAAGACCCCAAAGCACACCACGACACTTGTCAGTGTCTACAGGGTAGGTTGAGGTAAAATGCCATGAGCGTTATAGATGACGACCCAAAGGCGCACCCCAACACCGGTCAGTCTCTGCAGGATGGGTGTGGGGTTGGCATCAGTTCAATACTTCACTGCCATTCCTATTATGCATCTCTAACTCCTGCACTACCAGTGCCAATGCCAATGCCAGCAAGACAACAGTCAGCATTCACAAATGCTTGTTAGACCTTAAGGCCGGTAACACCCAGGTGTGACTTTCTTGAACCAGGTTAAATAAGGCATCAGCAGCTCTTTAAAGACTGCTGGTCTACAGCAAGTTTGATAATTAGTTTTTTTGACCGGGTAGAAGGCACTAGGCAGATAGCTGCCTGTTTTCAGGCATGACCTGGAAGGTTACAAAGCAGAAGAGTACAAGACAGGAAGTTGTTATCCCTCTGTACAGACAGCTGGTGAGACCCCATCTGGAGTACTGCGTGCAGTTCTGGAGACCCAATCTCCACAAGGACATAGACAGGATGGAAGCTGTCCAGAGGAGGGCAACTAAAATGGTGCAGGGTCTGCCACGGAAGACATATGAAGAGAGACTAAAGGAGATTAATATGTATAGCCTCGAGAGGGGGACATGATAGAAACTTTCAAGTACCTCAGGGAATCAACAAAGTCCAAGAGGGTAGCATCTTTCAAAAAAAGAGGTGTGCAAGAACAAGGGGGCACAATTTGAAGATGGGGGGGCGGTTCAGAGGTAATGTAAGGAAGTATTTTTTCACAGAGAGGGTTGTGTATGCATGAAACTGCCTTCCGGAGGAGGTTGTGGAGTCAAAAACAGTGGTGGGATTCAAGCATGCATGGGACTGTTATAAGGCAATTCTAGGGGGTGGGGGTAGAAAGAAGTAGGCTGCTGGTTAACTAGGATCTGCAGCTTATCCATTAGGTAGGGAAATGGACAGACTGGTGGGCCAAGCGGTCCTTATCTGCTGTCAAATTCTATGTTGCTGTGTTAAGATCAGTAAGAGACAGGTAAACAGTTCAATGGAATAGGAAAATACATAACTACCACTGTATAAGTGGCTGTCAAGCAGGAGACATAAATCTGCAGATCTAAATCAGAACTCATGCATAATTTTTGGTCCCTGCTGTACATCTACATTAGTTAGTTCGCATTAAACACAATGATTTTATTCTTTTCCTAAGCCAGAAGAAACTGCTTACCCTAACTGTTTACAGATGAGTGCAATTTTAAATCATAGTTAAGTATCTGGAACAATAAAACTGTCACCAGCACACTGAATGGCACACAGAGACAATAGCCAACATCCTGCTTGTTAGCAGAATAGCGTTAGCTGGAAACAAAACACTTTCTCCATTTCTGTTATTAACGCCTGTAAAGAAAAGTCCCTGGCAAACCTCCTTAGGCCTCAGACCTTTCCTCATTTAAAAGAAAACAACAGATTATATAAGTCCTCACATACAGAATTTGCCGATACAGCTGGTTGCTCTGTTATCTGCTTTGTTTTTATGACTGCATAGCAAGAGCTATGCAGACATATTGTCCATGGAGGAGAGGAGAATATCGGGGTCTGGAAAGGGGTGACTGGATACTGAATGCATTATAAAGTGTTTGCTCAGTGCAGTGGGATTGAAACACATAATGAAAATACTTGAATCAGTGCACTTTCTCCCTCTTTCTCTCTGTATCTCACTAACCCCACACACACTTTTTCTGTTGTCTTTGTAAGTTCCACCAGAGTCTCTTCCTCCCAATCCCACTGAGTGTCCTGAGGCCCAGAAGCAAGTAATGACAGCATTGATTCTTCTCCACTACCTATCCTGCTGCCTCCCCTGGGGTCAGGGAGTTATCTAGCTATACAAATCCCTCCAGCTCCCTCCCTCTGAGTGGTCTCCCACCACCATTCTCTAACCCTGTCACCCAAAACAGACCAAATCCCTCTCAATATCTCCCTCAATGTGGTGTCCCCCACTCTGTAACCCCATACCATGAAACAAGTGCTCTGGGGAGCTATGTACAGTAGCTATGCAAATCCCTCCCGCTACCTCCCTTTGCATTGTCTCCCACCCCATCTTCTAACCTTATCCCCTGAAACAGGCCAAATCCTCCTGCTCCTCTCTCTGCATGGTCTCCCACCCCCCCTCTAGCCCCATCCCCAAAACAGACCAAATCCATCCTGCTCCCTCCTCAACATGGTGTCCTGCCCCACCCACAAACCCCATCCCTCAAAACAGACTAAATCCTTCTGCTCCCTCCCTCTGTGTGGTCTCCACCCTCACCATCTAACCCCAACCCCCACATCACCTGTAAAGAGGTCCCTTGACATTTTTTGCCACTACACCCTCTGCCGCCAGACCCCAACGCTTCTCTCAGCACTCACCACCCAAGCCCCCCACGCCCCTCACTTACCTAGCCAATGAACTCCTTCAGTGATTGGAATGTCCTGCTGCTTCCAGCACTGATCGTGAATTGACTGAAAACAAAGTAAGTTTGGCCAATGGCTTTTTAATCTGTTATCAACTTTTAATCATAAGTTTGTCATTTTTTACATGTCCCTTTTCTTTTTATCCCACCTCATGAACCAGGTAGGTGAAATTTTTGAAATCCCCCCACCCCCCCACTGAAACTTGTTTTCACAATTGCTCTGCAAAATCACATTTCAGATGTGATTTCAAAACTTTCACCTTCCTGGTTCAGAAGGTGGCGTCACCAGAAGGTTATGTTCAAAATCTGAAACCAGAATCCCAAAAAACAACAATGTAAGGAGGAAATGTTGAATTTTTTTCGTAGTTTACACATAACTTTGTGATTTTTGCAGATCTTAGGCCCAAAATTTCAACATAGCCCTCTTGTTATTCTACATGGCAGGTGTAATTTAAAAATCTCCTCCAAAACATGATTTCACAGTCCCCTCACGAAATCACCTTTCAGACCGGATTGGAAAAATTTCCCATCTTAAAGATACGGTGAGGTCACAAAAAGACTGTGTTGAAAATCTGGGGTTAAAATACCAAAAACCCAACAATGTTATGAGGAAACATTACATTTCTCTTTCACTTTTTACTCACTGCTTTGTGATTTTTGCAGATTTGGGGTCCAAATGGACATCACAGCTAATTTCTTACCCTACCTGATAAACATGACAGGTGTCATTTTCAAATCATGTTCCAAAACATGTTTTCTCAGTCACTGTACAAAATCACCTTTCGGATGGGATTTGAAAAAATTCCATCTGTCATGCTCATAAGGTGGAGTCATAAAAAGACTATAGCCCCTATATTCAGAGCCAGCCAAGTGTGATCGGCTGGCTTACCAATATTACGATAGTTAACGCTCTCTGGCCAGAATGCACTCCCTGTCTGAATATGGGGCTGTAGCAGTGCATTATGATTATACACTGTGCTGTGACTACCTCAGAGTGAACATGCAGTGCTAACCCAATCAGCCTTGTGCTAAATGTTTGAATATGGGGAGCTTTTTTATTTTTGTACATTTAAGCAAAAAAATCACCCGTTCCACTGTGTACCATCCTGCCCCCACCATCCATTAGTGTCCCCCAACTATCCTGACTAAATACATTATAAAATTGTGAAAAAGCAGCAGACCCCCACTGGACATGACATATTGCATCTCTACTGTGCTATGATAGTGAAATGTAGTATAAAATGTGTAAAAGCAAGACCCCAGTGAAAATGTAATATTGCATCTCAGCTGGGCTACCTGGGTAAATACACTGTAAAAATGGGGTAAAAGCATACATTACTGAAAACAAGGTATTTCATCTTACTTGATTATCCTGTGTAAATACAGTGTAAAAATGGATAAAATCAGGACCCTACTGAAAACAGGATATTGCATCTCAGCTGGGCTATCCTGGGTAAATACTGTACATTGTAAAACTGGGTAAATGCTGAGTAAATACAAAGTGAAAATGTGCAAAAGCGAGACCCCAGTGAAAATTAAATATTGCATCTCCCCTGAGCTATTCTGGGTACCTGTAAGCCTGGAAAGCCTATAAGACTCCCAACTAAGTTAATGCCTTTTGAAATGTATGCAGCAGGGCCACCAGATACATCAAACCTGAATATTTCTCCCGCTCCATCAACACCAACATAACCCAACCATCAAATTTTGGAAAGTTGTCCAATCCCTCTTCTCAACTACTTCCCAACCCCCATGCCACTTCTTAAGGAAGGTAATTCCATCCTGAGTGACCCACCCTGCATTGCAGCATCCTTCAACAACTTTTTCACCTCCTGCACCTCGTCCATACTTGCCACCCTCCTCCATAACACTACCACACCCAACCCTCCTGCGCCCACACCCTCAAACCCCATCCAGCCCCCCTTTCTCCTTCTCACCCATCTCCCCAGATGAAGCCATTAATGCCCTATTAGCCCTAAATCCTTGCAAAGGCAACAGCCCAGACAAACTAGACTCCAAGCTACTTTATCTATCAGCCCCCTCTATTTCCTCCACCCTGGTTACACTCCTAAATCTATTGTTCTCTCATGCTTCTGTATCTTCTAAATGGAAACTTTCAACTGTCAACCCACTTCCTAAAGGTGGCAATCCTACCAATCCCGGCAGCTATCGCACTATCTCCCTTCTCCCCATCCTTGCCAAACTACAGGAACACATTGCCCTTTCCCTGCTCAACCCATCTCAATTCCTCTTCCTTTTTCACCCCTTTCCAGTCTGTTTTCCATAAGTCCCAGTCTACCACCACCTCCCTCCTTTGGCTTACAGACTGTATTCTCACAAGTGTGGATTAGGGATAGATCACATCAGCAATATTTGTCAACCTGGCTAAGGTCTTCAATACAGTATCACACACCCTCCTCCTCCACAAACTAACAGACGCTGATCTACCCATCTCAGCTACTGCCTGGTTCTGCTCCTAACTGCAAGGTAGATTGCAATCAGTCTAGGTTGGCACATTCCTCTCCTTCCTCTCGCCATCAGTACTGGAGTCCCATAGGGCTTGGGTTTAGGCCAAGTTCTATTTTCTATCTTTTTAAATGACCTACCTGCTGTCTGCTTTGTGACACAAATACACATACACAGACAACACCATACTATACACCTCTGGCACTTCTCAATCAGAAGTCCCAACCACACTGCAGCAGGAGTTAAACAGGGTTCAGCAGTAGTTCCTATCCAACCAGCTGTTCCTAAATGCCAAAAAGGCCATATCCATGACCTTCGGCACAAGGCAGAGACTCTCTAGAACCCTCCCCAACACTATTTCCCACACCTTGAATGGTACACCCTTAGATAATGTCACCACCTTTAGGTATCTTGGTATCTGGCTAGACCAGCACCTGGACTTTTCAGTACATGTGAATGCAATCCGAAAGACACTGCACCCAAAACTCAGTGCTCTATACAGAAACCATGACTACATTCCTCTATCAGCCTGCCGTGCTATTTACAGAAAATAATCCTCACCACTTTTGACTATGCTGATATAGTCTATAGTGCCACTCCAATGTCCACCCTCACCAGACTGGACTCTGTCTTTCACTCCTTCTGTTGTTTTGCCCTATCTCCCCCCCCCACACCTCTCTAACCCATCACTGTGATCTCTACAAAGCTCTCTTCCTCCACTCCCTTGATTCCAGATGTCTCATCCACTCTGCTACCTTTATGGCTAAATGGTTAAGGTCACTACCCTCTTAGCTCACCTCTGCACTCAACTCCCCTTCCCCCATCTCCTCCTATTCTTCCTGCACTACCACATACAGAGTCCTGGCTTTTCCTCTTACAGCAATCTCAGCTGGTCAATCTGTGTTCTCATATTGGTGCCCCAAAATGTGGAACACTCTCCCCCCTCACTATTCTGGTTAAATATATAACATATATTGCTTCTCAGCTGGCATATCCCAGGTAAATAAATAGTAAAAATGTGTAAAAGCAGGATCCCACGGCAAACAAGATATTGCACCTCAGCCTGGCCATCCTGACTAAGTACATGGAAAACATGAGTAAAATCTGGATCCCACTGAAAATGAGATCTGGCATCTCTGCTGTGCTATCCTGGATAACCACAGTGCAAAAAATGCGTAAAAGCAAGACCCAGTGAAACTAAGATTGCATCTCAGCTGGGCTACCGAGGATGAAAACATTGTAAAAATGGGTAAAAGCAGTATCCCACTGAAAATAAGATATTGCATCTCAGCTGGGCAATCCTGGGTAACTACACTGTAAAAATGAGTGAAAGCAAACCTTACTGAAAATGAGATTTTTTTTTTATTCTTCGGTAATCAGGTAAGGCCCACTAGGCACAAATGCCTGTTTTCATGGGTGACCTGGGAGCACTGAGAAGGTTAAGTGACTTGGTCAGAGTCACACAGTATGCAAGTAGAGGTTGGAATCAAACCCAGGTCTGCTGGATGTACTGAGCTCATTCACAGCTCATTACTCTAACCTCTAGGCTATAGTGCCAGCCCCAGCATCTATACTGTACCCTACTGAAAATGAGGTATTTCATCTCACGTGTCCTATCTGTGTAAATACAATACAAAATTGGCTAAAAGCAGGACCCCACTGAAAACAAGATATTACATCTCAGCCTGGCTATCCTGGCTACAACAGTGCAAAACAAAGGCATTGCTAGACCTGAGCCTCAGGGGCTTGAGCCCTGGATGTTTTCACATCAGTCCCGGACCTCTTATCAATAGAACTGCTGAAATTAATGCCTTCATAAAAATATCTGTGGTCTACTCCCAGACTTGAAGGGCTTGAGCCCAGGATGTTTTTTTACTGTAACAACACCTCTAGTGTAAAAATGGGTAAAAGCAAGACCTTACTAAAAATGAGATATATAGCCTAAGAGTTGTATGATCCTAGCTAAATATAATAACAGAAATATATTACTTCTCACAGGTGTATCATGGGTAATTACATTGTAAAAATGTATAAAAACAGGACCCCAGAGAAAACAAGGTATTTTATCTCAGCTGGGCTATCCTGGCTAAAACAGTGTAAAAAATGGGTGAAAGCAAGACCTCACTGAAAATGAGATATTGCTTATCAGTTGTATGATCCTGGCTCAATATATAGCAAAAAGATATTGCTTCTCAGCTGCCCTGTCCTGGGCAAATACTGTACACTGTAAAAATGTGTAAAAGCAGGATCCCACTGAAAACAAGATATTACATCTCAGCTGGTCTATACAAGGTAAAAATGGGTAAAATCTGGACCCCACTGAAAATCAGATGTAGCATGTCTGCTGTGCTATCCTGAATAAATACAGTGTTAAAATGTTTAAAATAAAAACTTCAAAGAGATATTACCTGTCAGCTGGCCTATCCTGGGTAAATACATTGTAAAAATGTCTAAAAGCAGGACCCCACTGAAAATTAGATATTGCATCTCAGTTGCTCTATCCTGAAAAAATACACTGAAACACTGGATAAGCACTGAACCCAACTGAAAATGACATGGGTCAAGTGTTGCTCAGGAGTGCACAGGTAGCAACGGAGGTATGGCGGACTTACTGAAAAAAGTTGGATGTTGGATGTTTCCTACCACTTGCAATTGCTCTGTGACTTTGGTTATGTTTTACCTGGCTACCAGAGCACAGTTACCTGCTTGACTTCTGGGTTATTCCCCTAAATAAAGTAAAGCTGCTAAATAAATATTTAAGTCTGCTTGCCCATCTTTGACATATATTGGATTACTGGAATATTGACTGGGCTATTGGAGTGCTGACCACCCTGACTACTACAGTAGTATTGTGTCTTCAATTAGTAAACAAATTGTGGCCAGAGCTGATAGGGCTGCATCTGAGGAATCTGGGTGGGAAATATTGAAGATTACCAAAGTTATGAGCCTGCATTTGCAAAATTAGAAATCCAGTTGTAAAAATGAAAGGAAAAGTGTGAGTCTCAGTGGGATTTGAATTCCAGACCTCAGCAATCTGTGCTTTAGCTGTTAACCAACTGAGCTATGAGAGTTCAGCCAATTAAGGCCCCCGAGTTTTCCCATGTGAATCACACATACATTCCTTTCTAGTGTTGCACTGAGCAACCAGGAAGCCTTTTTACAGACTCAAATAACTCTTCCTCAATCTCTCCCAAGTGTAGTATATGCCACTGTGAGTAAATTTAGAAATCCAATTGTAGAAATTAAAAGAAAAGTGAGACTCTCAGTGGGATTTGAACCCAGGACCACAGCAATCTGTGTTTTAGCTATTAATCAACTGAGCTATGAGAGTTCAGCCAATTAAGGCTCCTGAGTTTTCCCATGAGAATCACATATACATTCCTTTCTGGTGTTGCAATGAGCAACCAGGAAGTCTTTTTACAGACTCAAATAACTCTTCCTCAGTCTCTCCCAAGTGTAGTATATGCCACTGTGAGGCAAATTTAGACATCCAATTGTAGAAATGAAAGGAAAAGTGTGACTCTCACTGGGATTTGAAGCCAGGACCTCAGCAATCCATACTTTTGCATTTGCAAAATGTAATGTAGACACATATATTTGGTGTTTTGTAATATTTTTACTCCAGATTTTCAACATAGCCGTGTTAGGACCCTGCCTCATGAAGTCAGGCAGAGAAAATGTTCAACCCCGGTTTAAAGGTGATTTTGCACAGGGACTGCAAAATCAACTTTCCGGATGTAAAAGCACATTTTGAGCAAGAGCTGAAAAATGACAGCTGTCATATTCATGAGGTGCTGTGAAGATATAGCTATGTTGAAAGTTTGGAGTAAAAATATTGACTATTACCAAAATTACGAGCCTGTGTTTACAAAATTTAGCACAGGTTCATAACTTTGTTGTTTTTTTAATATTTTTGCACCAAATTTTCAACACAGCCTTCTTATGACCCCACCTCATGAGCAAAGCAGAGAACATTTTTAACTTCTGTCTCAGAGGTGATTTCATGCAGGGACCATAAAATCACCTTTCGGGGTGTAAAAAAAAACATTTTGGCCAGGATTTTGAAAAATGACAGCTATCACAAACATGTGGTACTGTAAAGATATGGTTATGTTGTAAATCTGAGGTTAAAATATTGAGAATTACCAAAATTACAAGCCTGTGTTTGCAAAATTCAATGTTGACTCATAACTTTGTTGTTTTTTAATATTTTTACACCAAATTTTCAACATAACCTTCTTATGACCCCATCTCAACTCCTGTCAAAAAGGCGATTTCGTGCAGAGACTGCAAAATCACCTTTTGGGATAGATCTGCCTAATGACAGTGCCACTGTTCATGAGGTGGGGTCCCAAAGAAGGCATGTTTAAAAGTTGGGGCAAAAATTTGCAAAAATGGCCAAATTATAGCACTAAGTTCAAAACCCCACTGAAATACATTGAACCGCATACTTATTTCTTCAGTTCGTGGTCCGGCTTTGAAAAGTGAAGACATGTCTGTTGACCACAGAAGGTTACAACGCTGGACCCCCGGTAGGTAAGTAAGGGCTTGGAAGGTGTGGGGTGGTGGGTGCTGAGTGGGAAGATTGGGTGAGGGTCACCAATGGCTGCAAAAGGCATTGACGGTTTTCTCTTTTTCAGGTTCAAGAATACAGAAAAAAGAACGAGGACTCCTGATTGCGATGCTGGAGGATTGGGCACCTCCAGTGTCATTCTTATGTTTTGGGGGGGTGCTGAGAGGGAGAGTCGGGTGGTGGGGTATTGACAATGTAAAAAATTGTTCAGACACAGCAGAACACAGCACACTCCACTGTGTCCAAGATCACCACCCATTGTACTGCGCATGTGCTAGTAGTCGCGCATGCACAATACAGTTTGTGGCCATCTTGGACACAGCGGAGTGTGCTATGTTCAGCCATGACTGCTGATACTAAAAATAGTGCAGTGCTACTTCCAATCCAGACAATGAGTGGAGGGCTTCACGGTCACGGAGGTAACCGTGATGGAACTCCAACATGTTGTGCAGTCTGAAGGAATGCATGGAGTCCTTTTTCTCATAGCAAGAGGTCTGCAGAGCTCTGCCCACTGCAGCCCGAAAAAGCAATACCACACTGAGAATGACATATTGCATCTCGGCTGGCCTATCCTGGGTAAAAACACTGTAAAAATGGCTAAAAGCAGGAAGGACCACACTGAAAAGGAGTTACAATATTGCAACTCACATGCCGTATCCTAGAGAAAAGACAATATAAAAATGTGTAATTGCAGAACTGCACTGAAAATGAAATATTGCATTTCAGCATGTCTGTACTGGGAAACATACACTAGAACTAAATAAAAACCAGACAGGAAATAAGATTTTACATCTTAATTGTGGTATTCTGGGTCAATGCAGTGTCAAAATGTGTAAACCCAGCACTCTCACTGAAAAGAGATACTTCATCTCAGTTCAGCTATACTGGGTAAAGATAAGGAAAAGATGGGTAAAAGCAGGATCCCACAGAAAACCAGATATTGCATCTCAGCTGGGCTATTGTGCATACATACATACATACATACGTACTTACATTGTACAAACTAGAAAACAAGCAAGACGTCACTGAAATCAAGATACTGCACCTGAGCTGGACTATCCTAGAATCAGCTGCTCTATCCTGATTAATCTCCCAGTGATTTCCCTGCCTCAAGTACTACCCTCTCGCTCCCTGATCCTCCAATAACATTACCCTGCTGTCTAATGACTCATCGCCCCATCTATCCTGCTCCCAGTATCTGTAGTATCCAGTGGTACCCACAACACTCACTACTTGCTAAACCCACCCCACTCCCAGTAATACCACTGGCACATATTCTGTACTGACCTCCACAGCCAGGCACCATCTGCTGCATAGAAGTCCAGTACTGCTATACAAGCAACTACAGTAATACATGACTTGCCCTTTGCGTATGCACAACAGTTGTAACAATTCTGTGTGTGTGTGTCTGTTTCTTTGTCTATGTGTGCTCACGCTCACGTGTCTGTGTGTGTCTTTGTGTACACATGTGGCTGTGTCAGGCTGGGGGTGTATTGTATTTCGAGAGCCAAAGCACATGTTTTTACATTATCTTGACCTTTAAGGTGTTTTTTTTCTATTATTGTGATGTAAGTCTGGAATTTTAATATCACAATAATATTACAAATAAATTAAAGCTCAGCCCGCACTTTAATTCTATATTGCTTACCAGGTTAATGCATCAGCAGCCATTACAGCTCTGACAAGAGTTTGTTATTTCAGAAACTATCACGTTACATAGTCAAGAACAAAAGGAAGCAGTGCCTATCTTGTCTTTACTCCTGCTGTCTCAGTAATGATAGGTATGCATCTAACTTACTGTTTAACATAGGTAAGATACAATAGGTGGCTCTACCAGTATCCTAGTAGTACATTCCACAAATGAACCACTCTGTCTGTAAAGAAGTTCTTGTATATATCAAGCCTGAATTCATCTGTCCCCATGTTATTCATTGATGTCCCCTAGTTTGCCATTCCACTGTTCATTTCATGCATTGCCCACAATCCAGCCCACTGTGAACTTGCACAGTGTTATAAATTGTTATCTTGGCACCTCTAATTCCAGGAGAATTCTAATGAGTATATGTCCAGCACCTCAGTTGTTCAGCATAGCTCAGTTAACTGGCCTCTGCAACCTGGCAAGTTGCCATCCATTGTACCTTCACCAAATCATCCACATCCCTTGTTAAAGGCAATGACTTTGCATATAGTGTTCATGCAGTATTCTAAGTAAGGCCTTATTTATGTTGTATTAGGGAAAATAGAGTGCTGAGCTGCAAATCTGGAGAACTGGGTTTGAATTCCATAGCCACCACTTGTGTAATGTGTGACCATGAACAAATCATTTAACTTCCCTGTACTCCCAGGATCCACCTGGAAACAACCCTCAGCATAATGTGTCTTTCCTGGTTAAAAAATTGTAAAATAAATTTGTAAAAGTATGTATTACCTCTTTGGATCTATTAACAAAGCGTTTTAATGTTTCCAAGGACCATGTTAAAAGATTTGCTAGAATTATTAAATGAAATACTTTCTAGTTCCTTAGTACTCATCACCTCCAGATCTGTTATTTCACCAGCTGCTTGTAGCTCTATGCCCCCAGATTGTAAATGTGTTGATTTTTGCTATTTCTTTACAAAATGGGTAGGGAAAATATTGCATCCTGATTGGTTGACACTTATTTCTTGGATCTAATGCACAGGGAAAAAAGTAATCAGGACCCTTCGCACTAACAATATAAATGCTTTTTTTTTAATTCCTGATTGCCATTTGCAAACATGGTTGTCACATTTACTCACTAAAAGATCATCTAGGCCTTAAGAATAAAATTCCCTCAAAACAAATAGAAGAGGACAATTCTAGAACAGTTATAGCCTATCCGGACTTCAGTAAGGCCTTCAACACCATCCTGCACAGAAGGCTAGTAAATAAACTGGAGAGCTTAGGGGTGGGCCAGACGGTACCTAGGTGGGTGGAAAACCGGTTGACAGGAAGGAGCCAAACAGTGGTGGTAAATGGGGTACATTCCAGGGTAAAGGGGGTAACGAGTGGGGTGCCTCAGGGGTCAGTACTGGGACCCCTACTTTTTAACATTTGTATCAGTGATCTAGCAGAAGGACTAGAGGGTAGGGTGTGCCTTTTTGCATACGATACAAAGGTTTGCAATAGGATGGACGCCCAAGGTGGAGTGGAGACCATGAGGCAAGACCTAGAGAAGCCTGAGAGGTGGTCAGAAACCTGGTAAATAAAATGCAATGCAAAAAAGTGTGTGGTGATGCACCTGGGGTGGAAAAACATTTTGAGCAACTTATACCCTGGGAGGGGGAGGAAATCAAGGAAACAGAGCAGGAGAGGGATCTGGGGATTATTATATTGAGCAATCTTAAGATGGGGAACCAGTGCAGAAAGGCAGTTGGAAAGGCAAACGGCATGTTGGCCTGCATTGGAAGGGGCATAACTAGCAGAAGGAGGGAGGTGCGAATGCCGCTGTACAAAACGATGGTGAGGCCGCACATGGAGTACGGGGTACAGTTCTGGAGACCACACCTATGTAGGGACATTGTGGGGATGGAGAGGGTTCAGAGATGAGCAACCAGGATGGTGCATGGGATGCAGAGAAAAACATATGAACAGAGGTGGAGGGAGCTGAATCTATACCCACTACATCTAGAAGAGAGAGGGGGGACAGGATTGAAACGTTTCAGTATCTGAAGGGGATCAATAAGATGAAGGAGGGGAGCTTGTTCAGAAGGTAGGAGGGCGCTATAACAAGGGGGCATAGCCTCAGATAGGAAGGATGGAAATACAGAGGCAATGTGAGGGGGAGGTTCTTCACAGAGAGGGTGGTGGAGGCCTGGAACAGGCTACCAAAGGAGGTGGTGGGATCCAAAATGGGGGTGGGATTCAAGAGGGCATGGGACAAACATATGGGGTTGGGAGGAGGGGGCAAAGTTCTGAGCCAGTAAAAGGAGGAGGGGGGAAGGGGTGTGAATAAGGGCAGACTAGATGGGCCGGTGTGGTCCTTTTCTGCTGTCAAATTTCTGTGACTCTGTGAAAAAACTCATTGACAACATGTTTTTATATTCCCCTCATAACACAATATTATTGATATTTTCATAAAAAAACATTTTACAATTACAAGATCAACAAAGTGAAACAGAAATGTTGGTAATAGCAAATGAAAGCTACAGTAACTGTCTATTTAACCTATATATTAAAAGTATGTTTTTAACATCTACACATACTTACCTTAAAACCACTTAGGTAATGGAAACAAATATTCCAATGCTAGATGGGTGGTTCATTTCATGTTCTTATTCACATTAACTGTCTTATAATGAAACATGTAACCTTTGTTGGTAAGACAGACAGTAGTACCTTCATATAATTTGACTAGATTTATAAATTGACTCAAGTTTCTCCATATAGGATCTCAATAACTTTGCACCATCTTTTATCATAGAACACTTTGTGATTATTGCTGTTACACAGAATTTTCTCTAATTCTGAGGCTTGTAAAATATTATATTTACTGGTTAGTGCCAATTAACAACTGCTGGCACAACCTCACAAACTCTGTAATTCACACATGTGAATTACGGAGTTCCGTAAACCACAATTCCAAAAATAGCCATGAGTGCACCTGAGCACCTATGCGAGAAACTGTCCTCGCGCTGCCATTCACTGGCACTGCTTACAGAAGATTGTCAATGTGAAAGACAGCATTCTCGCACAAGAAACAAAAATGAAAATCGGGCACACTCTTTAAGTAAAACTCTAACAGAAATTTATTTTAAATGGCAAACTCTTCCCATTTCATGCCTCTGAATAGGGACAGATGTGAGACAGGTCCACTCTTTCAGTTTCTGTTGATCCCCCTCATTTTTTTTTTCATATTTACCTTCTTTATTGGATAGGTGCTCCAGTGTACAAGTAAAACACAAAGATAATAAAGATAATCATACCATAGATCATATAACCAAGGATCGTTCCTCCTCATTGTGGCACTCACGATCGACAGCATTGCCATGAGAGTGGCAGAGACAGAGAGTCTCGGTCTTTCAGTATCCCTCGCTGCCGCAATCTCTTGGAGCAACATGAAATACTCTATGTGTGGATCCTCCTCATACCAGCAAATAGAAAAAATAAAACATGGTGAAGTGTGTACAAACTTGGATTTTATGCACACCCTCAGTGTGCGATGCCCAGATAAACCTCTCAGGCTTTGCCTTTGGGTTTATGGGGCATCACACACCTCAGGTGTGCATGAAATCCTCATTTACCACACTTCCAAATGCATTATGCAAGCATTAAGCCCCAACAAAGAAGGCTTCTACTAGGGCATTAAAGCATGGTTGTGGGGGTTGTGGCACGGGGCCGAAGGCCAAATGCTTACAATCACCTGACCAAGCATTAATTCCCCAGTAGAAGCCTCCTTAGGAGTGGCTTAATGTGCTTGTAACATGGCAAGTACTATTTTTGAGGTACTATTAGAAATAGTTGAATTTATCAAAAACGATAAGAAATGCACGCAACTAACCATTTACCATGTTCACCTTTTTCAGCATAGCACGTTACGACTATGATATTTATTTATATTATGGTGGAACAAAACAATGATATTACTGTGTAACACTTTGTCACTAGTATAACGCATTGCTGAAGTCTTTTAAGATTTTGATGTGGTACATATTTCTGTGCAAGACTAGCAATTATATCATTGAAGTTTTTGCTGCGCTACTCATTCATGCTGCCTTTAATGCTGGGATTGATTTATATAGATTCCATCATATTCATTACTCCTCTGCTAACTGCTTGGCTACAAGCTCTATGCTGTACTTCTCATGATTTCTTTATATATTTATAAAAAAAACTTCTGGGGGACTCTTGCATGCAGCCACTGCTTACCTATGCATTCCGGAGTCGGCAACGGTTCCTTGCTCTTCACATGCTCTTCACTGGGACTATATCTAAACAGGAGCTTTCCAACACTCAGTCACAGGAGCGTGAATGGGGACACAAGGTATAATTTAATAATGTGCACAATCTTCAGAAATGGCGATGAATTTCACTGCCTCGTTAGAAACTGAGATTTTGACTGAGTGGATGGTTGAGTGGTACAAAACGGGCATGCCATTTTTGGTTTTATTTCACGACGTGCGTGGTGCTTTACTTGTGGTCATACCTTTCTTTTCCCCCATGCCAATCTAGTGCTTTTAGTGTGGTTAGATGTGGTACTACAGTTTGGAGTGGGGATTATATTACTGTTTGGAGCGGGCATTATCAGTGATTAATGCCGTGTCCAGCTTTGGTCAGCTGTTGTATTTTTACCAATCGTCTTGCTGTATTTCAGTACACTAGAAATTGTCATATTACAATTTGTATTTTATGCCATTTGTTATATGTGGGCATATGACTATCAGCCCAGTTCTTATTACAACACTTTTAAAGTCATGATTGCCAAGATGGATAATTGGTATTTTTGGTTATTTGTTAAATTATCATGTAATACTCTTAAGATGCATACCTCTGGAATAAAGCATCCATGCAATCACAGGGAATCTTAAAATGTTCTTGTCACTGTTACATAAGCTTGTAATCAAAGGACAGTCCCCTAGTTAATTGCCCCACTCTCCATCACCCTAATCTTCCTTTCTTCACACTTCCATCTACTGATGGTCTCTCCCAACCCCTACTCTCTCTCCACCTCCCCCCCCATATAAGTCCACCCAACCCCCACTTTGCCTTGGCCCAATTTTAACTATTATTAATATCCTGTGTGCCTGATACTCCTGCAATCCTTAGTGCATTTATGCGCTGTTAATATTCATTCCCTTGTGACCTTAAATCTTATTTGTAAAAGATGTATTATTATTTTACTATTGTAAAATGCTGTACAGCTACTATTTTATTGTTTATTGTATATGCAAGTTAATCTCTGTACTTATCCCTCTCCCCCCAGGATGCATCTGGAAACAAGTTATTTCAAAGCTCAGTATATCTTTCCTGATGAAACTCTTTAAATAAATAAATAATAAATAAACTAGAGATGCTCTGCTGTTCTTAAATATAAAACAATGATGATTTGCATTGCTGCTAAATGCTCCTTGTTTTGCAGTTAATATTTTATTGGCATGTTTTTTTTTAAAGTACCATGGTTACAAAAGCAGTGTCCTGAAGATACACAAGACTGAGTTACTGCAGTAATGCTACATAGAAAAGAAACAGTACAACCATATCATAACCTATATCTGGTCCTGTATAGTTTGCAGGACCCTGACCAAGGGGCAACGGCCCCTTGTGAACAGCAGTAACTAAAGACTAAGTCATACAACAAATCCTCATAAAAAAACTCTACTCTAAGGTGACGAGGGAGTGATGCTTTCATATCTTTTGTGCTCTTTCAACCCAGACGCAGCATATGAACATACAAAATTGCCAGCAGATAAAGGCCTAATGGTCTATCAGGTCTTTCGATTGTGCAGCTAGCAGCCCTTATTCTGCAGCTGCCTTCCTCCCTTCCCCATGACCCTCCACCCTACCCTGTCCCATTCCCTTATGAGGCAGCCCACTGTTCTACAGGATCTGGCAATGTGTTCCACCCAGACACTAACCTCTCCATAAAAAAGTGTCTCCTCATCTCAGGGGAAGAACTGGACAAGGAAATGATAGAAGACATCCTTAGGATGGAAGAGAAAGGGGAGCTATTGCTGATGGGGGACCTGAATATGCCAGACATTAACTGGAGCACCTTTGCTGCAGCCACATCCAAAAGCATGGCCATTCTCAATGCCCTACAGGGGGCATGCCTCAGACAGCTAGTGTTGGAACCACTCGGGAGGGAGCAATCTTAGACCTGGTACTTTCAAATGGGGATGGAGAGAGGATCTCAGATCTAGAAGTGAGTAGCCATCTGGGAACAAGTGACCACCAAACAGTGTGCTTCACAATAAACTCAGCTGTAGAGTCAAGCCATACAAAACTGAAGGTACTGGAATTCAGGAGGGTCGATTTTGTCAAAATTGGAGAGCACCTCAGAAAAGCACTAGCAAACAGGCAAGAAGGTGGGGTGGAGCAACAATGGGGAAACATCAAAACTGCCACCATAGAGGCAACAAGCCTTTGTGTGAAGCAAATAAATCAAAATGAAAGAAGAAAACCACTATGGTTCTCAAAAGAGGTGCCGGGGAAGGTTAGGCAGAAAAAGATAGCATTCAGGAAGTATAAGGAAACACAGAAGGAGCAGGACAGAGAACTGTACCAGCTGAAGCAGAAGGAAGTAGGGAAGACAGTCAGAATAGCAAAGGCCCAAACTGAGGAAAAGATAGCCAACTCAGTTAAGAAGGGGGATAAAACCTTTATAGGTACATTAGAGTGAAGAAAGACAAAGGGAGGGATACTGAGGCTGAATAAAGAGGATGGTGAGTGGGTAGAGAGGGACAGTGAAAAAGCAGGGCTACTGAATGAATACTTCTGCTCAGTATTCACAAAGGAAGAGGAGGGGGAGGTACCTAATCCAGTCAATAGAAGCACTCTGAATAGGGGAGGTCGATATCAGTCCTTTCACCGAAGAAAGGGTTCTGAAAGAACTCCTAAAACTGAAGGTGGACAAAGCAATAGGGCCTGATGGGATTCAACCCAGAATTCTAAAAGAACTAAGGGGAAAACTAGTAACACCATTGACTAGCCTTTTTAACAGATCATGGGAGGATGGTGTGGTACCTGAGGACTGGAAGAAGGCGGATGTGATTCCCCTTCACAAAAGTGGAAGGAAGCCAGAGACAGGAAACTACAGACCTGTCAGTTTGACCTCAGTGGTAGCAAAAATGATAGAATCACTTCTGAAGGAAAGAATTGTTGAGTACCTAGACGCCAGTGGGGCACAGAACCCAAGGCAGCATGGATTCACAGAGGGAAGGTCATGTCAGACGAATCTAATCAATTTCTTTGACTGGGTGACCAAAGTAGTAGACAAGGGAGGGGCCATGGACATGGCCTACTTAGACTTCAGCAAGGCATTTGACACAGTCCAGCACAAAAGATTAATAAACAAATTAGCCAGCCTGGGAGTGGGTCCCAGAGTGGTAGCCTGTGTAAAACATTGGCTGGACAACAGGATGCAGAGGGTAATAGTAGATGAAGTCCACAGTGAAGAAAGGGGGGTTATTAGTGGGGTGCTGCTGGGTTCAATAATGGGTCCGGTACTTTTCAATGTATTTATAAGTGACATTGCAGAGGGACTGGAAGGAAAAGTATGTCCCTTTGCAGATGACACAAAGATCTGCAACAGGGTTGATACACAAGGTGGGGTGGAAAGGATGAGAAGGGACTTGGCAAGGTTGGAGGAATGGTCAAATGTATGGCGGCTTAGTTTCAATGCAAAGAAGTGCAAAGTAATGCACCTGGGAAACAAAAAACAACAAAAATGGAAAGGGACCTGGGGGTAGTTATGTCAGATGACCTAAAGGTGGGCAAGCAATGTGTGAAGGCAGTAAGAAGGACTGGGGAATACTGGGATGCATAGGAAGAGGCATCACCAGTAGAAAATAGGAAGTTGTTATCCCTCTGTACACACAGTTGATGAGACCCCATCTGGAGTACTGCATGCAGTTCTGGAGACTCCATCTCTGCAAAGACATAGACAGGGTGGAGGCTGTCCAGAGGAGGGCAACCAAAATGGTGCAGGGTCTGCACCAGAAGACAAACGAAGACAGACTAAAGGAGCTTAATATGTATACTCTAGAGGAAAGGAGGGAGAGGAGGGACATGATAGAAACTTTCAAGTACCTCAAGGGAATCAGCAAAGTCCAAGAGGGTAGCATCTTTCAGAAAAAGAGATGTGCAAGAACAAGTGGACACAATTTAAAGATAGAGGGGGGAAGGCTCAGAGGTAATGTGAGGAAGTATTTTTTCATGGAGAGGGTTGTTGATGTCTGGAACAGCCTTCCTGAGGAGGTCGTGGAGTCAAAAACAGTGGGGGAATTCAAGAATGCTTGGGACAGACATAAGGTAATTCTATGGGGGGTAGGAGGAAGTAGGCTGTTGGTTAACTAGGCTCTGCAGCTTATCCATTAGGTAGGGAAATGGGCAGACTAGGTGGGCCAAACGGTCCTTCTCTGCCATCAAATTCTATGTTTCTATGTTTCCTTATTTCCCTCCTGAACCTTCCCTCTTCCAATATCAGATAATGCCCTTGAGAGCCCCCCTCCAATTTGAAAAGTCCTACTGTGCCCGTCTTAATTATTCCCTTCATGTACTTGATGGTTTCAATCATGTCCCCCATCCCTCCTTTCCTCCAGGGAGTACATGTTCAACTCCCTCAGCCTGCTCCTGTAGGGTATGTCCTCTAGCCCTGGTTCATCTTCATTGCCCTGTGCTGTACCCCTCCAGTAACCTAATGTCCTTCTTCAGGGACAGTCGCCAGAACTGCACACAGTACTTCAGGTGTGGTCTAACTAGTGACCTATATAGGCAAAATCACCTCCCCCCTCCTGTAGGATATGCCCTTGGCAATACAACCCAGCATCCTGTTGGCCTTTGCAGCTGCCTTTCTACACTATGCTGAGTTGTTCATTGCTCCCGTCATGATTACCTCCAGATCCTTCTCCTCTTCCATCTTGGCTAGTTGACCTCCCCCCCCCCAACATGGTAGCTCCTCCTCGTGTTTTTTGCACCGAAATGTAGCACCTTGCATCTTCAATTCTTAGCATTGAACCCCAGCAGCCAAGTGTCCGACCAAGCCTTCAAATTTGCCAGATCATCTTGCAACCCTTGCCATCCTCCTAAGTCATCCACTACTGCTCCCATCTTGGTATCATCTGCAAACAGACTGATCTTGCTCTTGATGCATATTGAGATGTCTTATATGAAGATCCCAAACAACACCAGCCCCAGTACAGAGCCCTGTGACACACTGCTTGTCCCCACCCTTGGAGGTGAGAGCTTCCCTCGCACCACCACTCTCTGCTGTCTCCCCTGCAGCCAGTTCAGTACCCATTTCACCATTTTGGCCCCCTCCCCTGTACCTTCCAGCTTTCTTCCTAGCCTCCCATGCAGCACAGAATCAAATGCCTTACTGAAGTCCAGATACAGGACATCCACTGCATGTTTCATGTCTAATTGCCTGGTTACCCAGTCATAGTACCCCACCAGGTTGGTCTGACAGGATCTGCTTGAGACGAACTCATGCTGCCTACTGTCCTGCAGCCCATTAACCTCTAGGGGGGGAAACCAGCCTCTCCTTCAGGATTGTCTCCATCAGCTTTCCCACAATGGATGTGAGGCTTACTGGTCTATTGTTCCCTGGCTCATCCTTGGGGCTGCTCTTGTGGAGGGGTACCATGTGTGCCATCCTCCAGTCCTGAGGTACACTCCCCAAGTCCAAGGAGGCATTGAACAGGTCTGCCAAGGGTTCTGCCAGGACTTTTGCTAGCTCCTTCAGCACCCTGGGGTACATGCCATCTGGCCCCAGCACCTTGTCCACTCTCCATGCCCTCAAGCCCTCCAGTACTCTACCCAATGTGATTTCCCCACCTGTCACCTCCCTCCCCACGTGCCTACCCCCCTTTGGGTACAGCCTCCCCTTTCTCTTTAGTAAAAACTAAGCCGAAGTATTCGTTTAATGCTTCTGCCTGTTCTGCCTCTGTTTCCACCCCATCCCTCTTAATCCTTACTATTATGTCCTTACAACTTCTTTTCTTCCTGATGTACCTGTGGAAGACTTTCTCCTCCTCCTTACTGCCCTGTGCCAGTCTGATTTCCCTGTATGCCTTGTCTTTCCTGACTGCCCTTGTCACCTCCCTCAACTTCTTTGGGTATTCCACTCTACCCTCCCTGCTCCTGTTTTCTGTACCTCCTAAAGGTGTCTCTTTTCCTCCTTACTTTTTCCATGACCCTCCCGCTCATCCAGCTAGGTTTCTGGGCAATAGCCCTTTTACTCTGGACCCTTGTACATGTTTTGGTTGCCTCCACAATTCCCAGTTTAATGACCGCCCACTTCTAGTTAGTGTCCATATTTGGATGGATTCTGGCCAGATACCCTTGTACTATTTCCCCCATCTGCCTGAAGTAAGCCCTCCTGAAGTCTAACACCATTGTGCCTGTTCCTACTCCCACTTCTCCCATGTTTATCATAAACCACACTGAGTGGTGGTCACTCCACACCAGTGGTTTCTTCACCCCCAGCTCCCTCACAAACTCTCTATTTGTCAGCACGAGGTCTAGGGTGTTCCCTAACCTGGTTGGCTCATTGACCATTTGTAATAGGAAGCTGTCCTGGAAGGCATCCAGGAGTACCTGCTCCTTCCTATTTGTGGTGGCTGGGGTACCCCAATCCACTCCCCGGAGATTGAAGTCCCCCACAATCACCATGCTGCCCTTCCCACAGGTCTTTCTGATCTGTCCCACCGGTTCCCTGTCTAACTCCTCAGTCTGATAGGGTGGCCTGTACACCACTCCCATCCTGAGAGTCCTATTTTTGGAGTCCTGGAGCTGCATCAATAACGACTCCATAATGCCCTCCTTCGCTTCCTCTCTGACACACTTCAGTCCTTCCCTTACATACAGCACCACCCCCCTCCTTTCCCTTTTACCCTGTCCCTCTGAAATATCCTATACCCTGGTACTGCCAGGTCCCAGTCATGGTAATGGGTGGCCCATGTTTCAGTGATGGCCACCATGTCCACCTCCCCATCTGCCATGAGAGTCTGTAACTCTGCTGTTTTGTTCCCTAGACTCCTAGCATTCAAGGTTACCACCCTCCATGCTGCTGCTTCCTACCCCCCTCTCCCTACTTGCTCTCCTTTTCTAAAATCCCCTCCTGCACTCTCCATAAGTCCCTTGCTGCTGATATGTGGGGTAAGCTCATTTGGCTTTTCTTCTTGTGGATCCTGCATGACTACTGCCCATGTACCATCTCCCCTCTTCTAGTTTAAATTCTCATTGTTTGATATGTATTTCCCCAGTCTCTGTTTCGATACACTCCTTCCCTCTTCACTTAAGTGTAAACTGTCCTTAGCATGGTGCTGTGGTTGTGCTAACATAGCACTCACCTGGTGTCCACCATGGGGTGCTAATAAGAGAGAAAAGGGTGTCAGCAGTGAGTAAATTTCTGGAGGATGCCAGCCACGATATGTGAAAGGTGACCCAGAGAAGCCGTCTAAGCTAATCTTGAAAGAAGTTCCTGGTAGGGGGTATCTCCAAGGGTATTGAGGGAGCCCAGAAAGGTACTGGCTGCACCTCTGATGGTATTATTTAACAGTTCATTAGAAAAAGGAGTGTTCCTGGAGGATTGGAGGAGGGCAGATGTAGTTGCATTTCACAAAAGTGCTAGCTGAGAAGAGGCTGGCAATTATAGGCCAGTCAGCCTGACTTCAGTGGTGGGAAAGTTAATGGAATCAATGCTGAAATAAAGAATTGTGGAATATCTTGAATACAGTAGGTTACAAAACCTAAGACAGCATGGATTCATGGGGAAGGTTATGTCAAGTGAACCTGGCAGAGCACTTTGACTGGGTGATCATGGAACTAGATCAGGGTGGAGCAGTGGCCCTAGCCTACCTAGATTCCCGTAAAGCTTTCAATACTGTTCCACATCAGAGACTGGTAAGCAAGCTGGGTAGCTCAGGAGTAGCTCCAAAGGTGGTAAGCTGGGTAAGAAATTGGTTAAGAGATAGGCGGCAGAGGGTGGTGGTAAATGGAGTTCATGCAGAGGAAGGGAAGTTAACCACCTAGGTGCTTCAGGGATCAGTGGTGGGACCGGTCCTCTATTTTTTCTTGCTTTATTTCTTTATACTTACCCTGTCCCCATGGCTGGTTAGTCCTTTGGGTCACCTAGGACTTCCCAAGCCCACCTAATGCCCCTGTCACCATTCTCGCCATCTCCCAGTACTGTGTGCCCCTGCTGACCTGACATACCCCTTTATAGGGGTGGAGTATCAGTAGGGGAGATTCTGCCTGGCAACATTCCCTTCGACACTGGTTGCGCATATCCAGGGATTGGCTCGGACACTTTTGGGCTGCATGACAAGTGGAGGGACTGGCCACTATCATCCAGTCAGCTGTGCATAGATTTTCCATTTTTTTCCCCCAATCCACCTACCTCCCACGTACTGGTCCGGCCACATCAGTGCCCTGGAGTCGTGGGCATTCCGCTGTGTGTTGAGGCCACACACTGCCAAGAACACCAACCACAAACCACCAGCAGGAGCTGCCCAACAGTGATCTAGTACCGTCCCCCCCCCCCGAGACCCATCTCTTGGTGCCAAGGAGCCAGCTGGGATCGGACCTCTTTAATGTCTTTTTAAGTGACATTGTAGAGGAGCTGGATGGGAAGATCTGCTTCTTTGCTGATGACACTAAACTCTGCAATAGGGTGGTCACTCTAGGGTAAATGCAGTGCACAAATGTGTAAAAGCAAGAGCTCAGTGAAAATGAGATTGCATCTCAGATGGGCTATCCTGGATAAATACATTGCAAAAATGGGTAAAAGCAGAACCCCACTGAAAAAGAGATATTGCATCTTCACTGGTCAATCCGGGGTGACTACATTGTAAAAATGGATAAAAGCAGACCTCACTGAAAATGAGATCTAGCATCTCCATTGCACCCTGCTGAAAAGGAGTTATTTCATCTTCCCTGGCCTACCCTGTGTAAATACAGTGTACAAATGTCTTAAAGCAGAACCCTACTGAAAACAAGATATCACATCTCAACTGTGCTATCCTGGCTAAAACAGTATAAAAATGGGTAAAAGCAAGACCTGACTGAAAATGAGATATTGACTATCAGTTGTAAGACCCTGGCTAAACATATAGGAAAAAAATATTTCATTTAATTTCATTTTTATTTTGTTAATCAGGTAAGTGCACTGGAACTAGTCCATTTTCAGGCCCTACCTGATAATGAACAGGATTCACTAAAAAAGCAAAAAAGCGCAATGTAAAAGTTTGCATTGTGCCTTGTGATTGCCCAGATGTTAAAAAATGCTATTCATAGATGGATAGTGCATGGCACTATCCCACTGTGAATAGGTTTAGGTAGAGGCAGCAGTAACACCAATACCACTACCTCTAACCCTACCAGTGCAGCCCAAACCCCCAGCCATGGGAATACCCCCACAAGTAATAGCATGGGTGCACTAACTCTGTATTCACAAAGACAGCCATGCAAATGAGACTATTGGGCATGCATGGTGCCAGTGGGACATTTGCATGCTCATTATGGGCCTATTTGCATGGGCTGCAGCAAGTGTAGTGCACCCATCTGAATGCTCTGATCACCGTCCTGTAAGAAATAAAGTGTAATCCTAGCAGTTTAGTGTGCCTTCCCCCTCCCAATGCTCCAATCACCATCCTGTATGAAATAAAGTGCAACCCTGGTGGCTAGTTTGCCCTCCTCCCTCCCAATACTCCAGTTGCCATCCTATAAGAAATAAAGTGCACACAAGCCTCCCAGAGTTGCACTTTATTTCTTATGGGATGGTAATCAGAGCATTGGGAGGTGGGAAGGCACACTAGACTGCTAGGGTTGCACTTTATTTCATACGGGATGGCAATTGAAAAACAGGGAGGCATGTGGGGGGTGACCACAGTACCTCTGCCAACCACTAGGGTTGCACAGAATACCACCAGGTCTCAGACGGTAGCATTTTCTCCACACAAGTGCCTTCACAAAAGGATCTTGCGTGGGGAAAAATCTTTGGAAATGGGATTGCAGGGATATGAAGGTCCCTCCCCATATTTACACTGTGGCTCCCCTCATGACTTTGCCCCAGTGCAAACCCAGTTTGTGGGTGAAAACGGGCTTTGTTAATACCACTATGGTACAGAGCCCAGTTTGCATGGCACAAACTGGGTTTGTGCTGGGGCAAAGTTTTGTGAATCTGGCCCCTTGCTTCTTACAGGTGTATCCTGGGTAACTACATTGTAAAAAACATATAAAAGCAGGACCCCACTGAAGACAAGATATTACATCTCAGCTCTGGCTATCCTGACTAATTACATGGTAAAAATTGTTAAAATCTGGACCATACTGAAAATGAGATGAAACATCTATGCTGTGCTGTCCTGGATAAATACAGTGTAAAAATGTGTAAAAGAAGGACCCCAATGAGATATTGCTTGACAGCTGGCCTGTCCTGAATGAATACAGTGTAAACATTGATAAAATCAGGATCCCACTGACAGTGAAATACTGTATAATTACTGGGCAACAATTTTTAACATAGGATCAAGCAGTTGATATTCCCTGTAACAACCGACTTGTTGTTAGGAGATTCACGTGCTGTGATTGTCCTATCCATGCCGCAAGCATAGATAGAGCAGACACAGAAATTCGTTGACAGCGAGTTAAAAAAAATGGCATCATCATTTCGATCTCAATCTGCTCTTACTTGGCAAGTGCTGCAAGGCTGTTCTGTGTCTCTCTGTTTCATGTATTACTTGAAATGTTCTTCTACTTGGTTCACCCAGTAAAATCTGTATTAATATTTAAAAAAATTTAAAAAATTGTATAGCATTGTTTTTTTCACTGACTGATAAATCAGTAGATTGAACTCGGTCCCTTTCTTTCCGCAGGAACCCCCAGACCATGTGCACATGTTTCCTAGATGACCAACCGACGAAGAAAAGAGAAGGGTGTGTGATTTTTTTTTGTAACATTTCAAGGACTCTTAATTATACATTAGTAGACATCTGTAGATGTTTAACTGTTTTTTTGCTTATCTATTCTGAATTCCAGGAAAGGATTTTGCTGAATCAGAGTTCTTCACAGGCTGTTGTGGACTCTTATATAAGGTCAGAAATGGTATTCTATAAATTGTTTGGGTTGTTAAAGTAAAATCTGCAGCTCAAAAAAATCAATTGTCGGTTCTTTTTAAAATTCAGCAATGCACTTTGCGCATGTTGAGCCTTTGTTTTAAGGTTTCCTGGTCTAACTCCACATTGTAAAAAATTGCTGCCAAGCAATTATACAAATTAAATTATGAGGATGTGGACTGTCTCGAATTGAACTCACACCCTCATCGAGAGATTCTTCAATAAACCCATTGAGCTTAATGTAGCATCGCTCGACTCAGGTGTGACTTCAGTTCTCATATCAACCACCTCCTCATTCATTATTCTCTATATCTCAGTTGATATTCTGAGAAAATACACTGAAAAAATGAGTAAACACAGGACCCAACTAAAAACGAGATTTTGCATCTCCACCGGGCTATTGTAGATAAATACATTGTGACAATTAGAAAAAGAGCAAGACCATACTGAGAATGACATATTGCATCTCAGCTGGCCTACCCTGGGTAAAAATACTAAAATGGCTAAAAGCAGGAAGGACTACATTGAAAATGAGATACAGTATTGCATCTCATATGCCCTATGCTACAGAAAAGATATGTATAAAAATGTGTAACTGCAGAACTGCACTGAAAACAAAATATTGCATCTCAGCATGTCTTCTTGGGGAAAAAACTCTAAAACTAGATAAAAAAACAGACTGGAAATAACATTTTGCATCTTAATTGTGGTATCCTGGGTCAATGCAGTGTCAAAATGTGTAAACCCAGCACTCTCACTGAAAAGAGATACTTCATCTCAGTTCAATTATACTGGGTAAAATCAAGGATAGATGGGTAAAAGCAGGATCCCACAGAAAACCAGATATTGCATCTCAGTTGGGCTATTGTACATACATACATACATACATACATATATACATACATTGTATGAACTGGAAAACAAGCAAGACTTAACTGAAAACAAGATACTGCAATTGAGTTGGACTATCCTGAATCAGCTGCTGTATCCTGATTAATCTCCCTGTAATTTCCCTGCCTCAAGTACTACCTTCTCCCTCCCTGATCCTCCAGTAACATCATCCTTCATGTCTACTGACACATCACTTCCTATGTACCCCACTCTCAATAAGATTGATTCACTATTGTAATGATACATAGAGAACAAATAGTACCACAGTGTCATAATCTATATCTGGTCCTGGACAGTCTACAGGACAATGACCGTTGGGCAATGACCCTTTAGAACAACAACAACTAAAGACTAAGTCATACAATAAACCCTGATAAAAAATCTTTACTCATAGGTGACGCAGGAGTGATGTTCTTATATCTTCTGGGCTCCTCCAACCTGGGCTGCTGCATGGTGCTGTGGTTGTGCTAACATGGCACACACCTGGGGCCCAAATCTCAAAACCCCTTTGACTGGTGCAAGGGGCGTGCACCACAAGGAATGGTGCAAGGTGTGGTTTGCACCAAAAGATGCAGCGGGAGCAATTCTCAAAAGCAGCCTGTATCAACCACAGGCTACAGGCACCAAAGGGGGCTTGCACCATCCTTGCAGCACAAAGTGGACTGCAGCATGGAACTGGGGGATTGCAGCAGATATAGGCTGCATATCCCCTAATTCAGGATTCTTTAAACCCTCTCAGAGGGCAAAACTCTAAGTACCGTTAGGCCAGCCAGGGCTGGTCTAAGGGTACTTAGGTGTCCTCTGGGAGGGTTTAGATCCTATTGCCACCTGCAGAGCCTTCTCTGGGCAGGCGGGAACATGTGCCACAGACTCCTCTTCCTATTCTCGACCTTCCCCATACTCAAACATATACCTGTCCCTGGTGATCGAGTGGTCTCCCTCTTCCTATCCCTGATCTACCTGTATAATATAGTATATATCATTACCTGGTGGGATAATGGACCCTCCACCCTAGCAGGCAGTGTTCTAACCCCCTGCTCTTTCCCATCCCGTTCTGTAGCCAGCAGTACTGATGAACGGAGGGCTGTGCTGGTCGCCAGCTCAGGGACAGGACGAGGGAGTGGAGTGCTGGGGCAGTGCCTGCTGAGGCTGGACACTGCAGCTTTCTCCCCCCCACCGGCCGTCCCTCCGATGACACAGGCTCACTCCCAAACCCGGGTCACCAGCATCGGAGGTGGAAATCCAACCACGTGCTGGCGGCCAGCATATTGTTCTCTTAGAATCCAGAGGAATGCTAGAAGTCTTGGATTTGACTTTCTGGATGCTCTGTTGCAGAAGAATTAGGACTCTGTAATTGAAATACTGAAGTACATGTAAGAGAGATTATTCAAGTATTAATGCTTGATTTAGATTTCTAAATTGTTCAAGAGAATGAGGTTGAACATGCTGCTTAGGGCTGACTATATGTGATGTTGATAGGATATGTTGGATGACAAGTTTTTTTAACAAATATGTAGTTTGCACTGTAAATATATTCAGTATGGAATGTTACTACAGTATGCTTTTTTTAAATATATGTCACTGTCACTTTAAACTACAGCCTTTTAAACATGATGGACACTAGGGGGACAATCCTTCTAATGATGAACTAGGAAGTTCGAAACCGGTTGGGGTGGAGAACCCGAGCTGCAGCGGTTGTTTTGATTTGCACAAAATAAAGCTTTTTTCACATTTTGTACTGAGCTGGTGCTGTTGCTTGCTTTTTGGACAGATTTATGAATATTTAATGGAGGAGACTGGAGATAGAGAGGGGGTCTGCTAGACCACCAGGGACAGATTTATGAATATTTATAGGGGGAGACTGGGGATAGGGGAAAGGGAAAGGGGGAAGGGGAAATTGTTTAGACAGGAAAGGTACACTAAGTCAGAGCTTGTTTCCAGGTGTGACCTAGGAGCACAAAGAAGTTCAGTGACTTGCTCAGGTCACACAGTATGCAAGTGGGCACTGATGGGATTCAAACTCTGGTCTCCAGATTTGCAGCTCAGTGCCCTTAACCACTATGCTATACTACGATAGGGAGTGGGGTCTGCTGACCACCAGGGACAGATTTATTAATGTTTCATGGGGGAGAGTGGGGATAGGGTGGGGGTCTGCTGGACCACCAGGGAGTTCTGTTCTGTTGGCATACAGGGGATATCGGGGATTGGGAGTGGCCACTAGACACTAGTTGCTGTCCTTGGGAGCAGTTGCCACCTGACTGCTTGCAGCTTATGGCAAACCTCACAGATGCACTGACTGATGTACAGCAACAGTTGCCACAAGCTGTAGAACTTTTCTGCCAGGACCCTATTCGATAGAGAACTGGGCACAGGGTCCCTGGCACTCTGACAGTCAGTACAAGCTTCCATTGGTGCAGCTTGTTCAACTTTGAGAAAATCGAGCCCTGGTGTCCACCCATGGGGTGCTAATAAGAGAAAGGGATGTCAGCAGTGAGTGAATTTTGGAGGATGCCAGCTGCTTTATGTGAAAAGCAGTCCAGGGAAGCTGTCTGAGCTAGTACCGAAAGAAGGTCCTGGTAGGAGTTTGTCTCCAGGGGTATTGAGGGAGTTCTGTGAGGTACTGGTTACACCTCTGATGGTCCCATTTAACAGCTCATTGGAAAGTGGAGTGGTTGCAGAGGACTGGAGCAGGGCAGATGTATTCCCAGTGCACAAAAGTGGTAGTTGGGAAGAGGCTGACAATTATAGGTCAGTCAGCTTGACTTCAGTGGTGGGAAGGTTAATGGAATCACTGCTGAAGGAAAGGATTGTGGAATATCTTGAATCCAGTGGGTTACAAGATCTGAGGCAACATGGATTCACAGGGATGGTCATGTCAAATGAGTCTGATAGAGTTCTTTAACTGGGTGACCAAGGAACTAGATCAGGGTGGAGTGGTGGAGGTACAGTACAAGTCACATTAAACTGTTCCATCAACTCACTGGTGTAGCATTTGTTTTTGTGATTCTATTGTAGTAGCAACTTGAATTGTTGAAGCTTTCAATTCTTTTCCAACCATTCTTCACTGCCTTTAAACTCACTTGTACCTGTTAGTGATATGTAGTAGCTGTTTTGCAGTGTTTATGCAATGCATTTTCATGGCATTGCTTATAAATATCACAGCATTCCTTAAGAGTTGTTTAGTCTGCCTTCTGAAATGAAACTCATAAGCACTCAGCTGAAAATAAAGCTTATAGTCCTAACAGCTGGTTGCAAACCAATACTAAGTTTTACTAATTCATTGAATTAAACACTGCAGATTAGGAAACTCATTAAACAATGCTACACCAGTGAGTTGAGGAACAGTTTAATGTGACTTGTACTGTAGCTTACCTAGATTTCAGTAAAGCATTCAACACTGTTCCACATTGGAACTATTAAGCAAACTGGGTAGCTTAGGAGTGGGACCAAAGGAGGTAAACTTGGTAAGAAGTTGGTTAATAAATAGGCAGCGGAGGGTGGTGAGAAACAGAGTTTACTCAGAGGAAGGAGGGTGACCAGCATGGTGCCTCAGGGATCAGTGGTGGGACCAGTCCTCTTTAACGTCTTTATTAGTGACATTCGGAGGACTGAAGGAAGGTCTGCCTCTTTCTTGATTACACCAAACTCTGCATTAGGGTGGACACTCAGGGAGGGTGGGAAAGGATGAGAAGCAGCCTGAGAAAACTCAAGGAGTGGTCAAGGGTATGTTAGCTGGGTTTCAATGCAAAACATGTTAAACAATGCACTTGGACTCAGAAACCAGAGGTGGATTACAAAATGGGAAGGGTAGTACTGATGACCACCAAGCAGGAAAAATACCTGATGGTGATCATATTGGATGACCTAATGGTGACAAGGCAGTGTGATAAGGAATTGGGAGGGCAAATGTAATGCTGGGGTGCATAGGGTGGGTTATCACCAGCAGAAAGAGGAGGTGAGTGTTGCTTCTGTATAGATTGCTGGTGGGACCCCACTTTGATGTGTCCTGTTCTGAAGACCAACCACATCTTAGATAGGACATAGACTGAGTGGAAGTGGTCTAGAAGAGGATAACTAAAATGGTGTAGGGTCTGCATCAGAAGCCCTATGAGGAGAATTAAAGGACCTAAACATGTACATCCTGGAAGAGAGGAGACAGAGAGATGGGGATATGATAGAGAGCTTTAAATACCCCATGGGAGTAAACAAGATACAAGAGGGAAGTATTTTTCAGAAAAAGAAGGTGCTCAAGGGAAAGGGGACATGAAAAGAAGCTGGAGGGGGAAGATACAGGACAGATGTGTGGAAGTACTTCCTCACAGAAAGAGTGGTGGATTCCTGGAACAGTCTTCCAGTGGAAGTGGTGGGGCAAAAATTCAAGAATGCTTGAGATAGACATAAGGGAATCTCAGGGAAGGGAAGGGAGGGTGAATGGGCCAGAGGTCAAGTATGATCTACAGTGATACTCTAGGCAGGGAAAAATAGGCAGACTACAGTAGGTGGGCCATGATCCTTATCTGCCAGCAGATTCTACATTTATGTTTCTTCTAGCAAGCACCAGTGGCATAGAATAAGGCACTTGG
Organism: Neoceratodus forsteri; assembly: GCA_016271365.2. Classification (NCBI taxonomy): domain Eukaryota; kingdom Metazoa; phylum Chordata; order Ceratodontiformes; family Ceratodontidae; genus Neoceratodus; species Neoceratodus forsteri. Next base: position 1,053,150,931 of record CM057449.1, read on the forward strand.
CCTGCATACTTAGCTGTGTCAGCCATCTATGTCCTTCTGGTGGGATATGGGTGCTTTTGTGATCAGACCCTAGCAGGAAAAGGGCAGGGGACCATGGAATTGGGCAGCATAATACTGCTGATCCTTGTTGGCAGAGATTAATGAGTGGGTATGCCCATGAACTATGTAGAAGATCCCCACCTTGTACAGAGCGTTTCAAGCACTGGTTGTTAGGGAGTAAATGTAACTTATACAGGAGAGTTAGTGCCCTGTACCAGGAGTAAATAATTTTTCTTCTGGATCAAGCAACTATAGGTGTCCTTAAAAGCTCTATGAATACTGCCAGTTTTAATTGTGTCCTGTACAAATTGTTCACAATGCGTGAGTTGTGTAAATTTGTTGCAATACAGTTTTGGAATTTTAATATTCTCCTAAATGTTGGATGAGCTCCTATCAGATAATTCAATTATTCCTTTCAGCAAAAATGTGGTATGTCTGCTTGTTTTTTTTTCAACTATTGTCATTTGAGTCATTGTATATCTCAGTTTTTATGCCACCCTCCCTGGTCCAAAAAAATGGGTCTCTTTTTTGAAACTTTGCCAAACTTGGCCCAGCAATCTCATTCGATTTCTAATCTTCATAAGGCTATTGGTCAGCTCTTTTAGAATAAAAACTCTCCTACAGCTTTCCATTGGGCAAATACCTTGGGTATAGATCGTCCAGAGAATTATTGACATAGAATTTGGTCAGACATTTATAAATATGTCAAACAGAATTGCCTGAGATTGTTACAGTTTAATATTCTTCATAACTTACATGACTCCCCTATGAAACTTTACCAGATTGGTAAAACATATTCTCAATTTACCAAGATGCAATGGTGAAGATGGCACCTTATTTCATATGCTCTGGCAGTGCCCTTAAATAAACCCTTTTGGGACTCAGTACATTCTGGCTTAGATCCTCTTCTTGGCCTTCAGGAGGCTTTTACACCAAAGATTTGTGTGCTTGGAGACTATGGTCTACCTCTTCAGGTGCCCAGAAAGACATATATGGCTTTAATTTTCTGTTGTAGCTAAGTTGTGTATTCTTCTCCATTGGTTAGACACTTCACCTCTGACATAGACTGAATGGTTTACAGAAATGTTACATGCTCTCACTGCAGAGAAGTCCATAGCTTGTTTCTTTTCTACCTTTCACACTTGTAAAATATGTTGGGAAACCCTTCATGCACTATTGCTTGTTCAAAGATAGCTGGGTCACCCTTTGAGTTTCAGGCTTTATATGATATTTTTTTTGTGCTATCCCTCTATATTATGCTTTTCTGGATTATGTTTTTGGACCCAATTTGTCTTTAGGTGGGTTGAATAGTCCTGTATAGCCATTGGGGTGTATGGGGGATTATTTTTGTGTAAAAGGGTATTTATAGTTGTGTTTTTTGTTGTTATTAGTAGTGTTCTGTTTTTTTCAAAAATTAATGAAGTTTACTTAATTGCAGAACATTTTTAACCAGATTTCATCCCAGTTCCATTGGTTTTCTTGAGACATATTAAATTCTTTTCCACAAGTTTTGAATTTAGTTAATTTTTCTTTAGTGTTCTTCAAGAGTAGCATATATATATATACATATATATATATATATATATATATATATATGTGTATCTCCAACCCAGTGTCGTTTAACAAAGTTTTTTAATATTGGGTCATCCATGTTGGTTCTTAAATCATTCGAAGAATTTGAGAGAATTTGAGATAAGCGCAAATGCAATCAATTCTGGTTGTATGCACAAGGTGGAGAACACAGAATTTGTGCACACATCCAAAATGCATGCAACCGAAATTGACTGAAATTAATAAGTAATAACATTCATATCTTGGCAGAAGACACCAGGAGAAAGGACTGCTGTGTGACTGGACTTCACTGCTGGGACTATATTGCCCTCCTTCCCCCCACTCCCCACCCAAAGCTAGTTCTATTTTTATAGGCACAGGATTTGACTGATAACAGGAACTTCCTGTTTGGGAGCAGGAAGTGAGTGATCACAGAACCACCAAAGACCCACCATCCTAGAAGGGCAGGAGTAGCTCTCTGGCCCCCTCTAGCTGCTGGAGGTCTGCCTCTGAGCAAGTAAGTGGTCCACTGAGAAATATAGGATATTCTTGTCTCAGAACAGGACAATCAGGAGCTTAAAAGGCACACAGGCAGAAAGTAAGGAGAGAGAGAGAAAAAAAAAGCAGAGGAAAGAGTAAGGATTGAAAACAGTTAAGGGGCCAGAAATAAGACATGATTGGAGTGGTGCAGTGCAGTGGCTGTGGAGCAGCAGTCTTCTGGGAGACGTTCTGGAGGATGCGGTGTTGTCCCATCTGCAGGCACCTCTCTGGGCTGAGGGATGAGGTTGCTCATCTCCAGGCTGAGTTGACCAGGATTTGTGGGACCTCCTCTTCCATCCAGGGACCACCAGTGCCACTGCCGTTGCCTCAGAGGTTGCCAAGAAAGAGGAGTGGTTGGACCACAGTGGGCTCAGGGAGGGTGAGGGTGGTGGAACAGAGGCGCATCCCACCAGTTGTATCTCTCCACAATTCCTATGCCATTCTGGCAAAGTGTGGTTCCTCTATGGAGGCACCAGCAGTGGAGACCAAGGAGGATGCTGGGAACCTCCACAAAGGAGACCCACAGGAGGGTGGCAGGGGACCCTGCAGGGGAAGGAAACAACTCCTGGTGGGGGACTCTATTGTTAGGAAGGTAGAACTGGGGGAGGAAGGGGAGAGGGAGGTAAGGTGCCTGCCTGGCGCCATGGCTTGGAGGGACAGGGAGCGAATCCTCAGGATTGCTGGAGCAGCTGCACAGGGGAGGGAGCTGGATGTCATTGTCCACCTAGGGACAAATGACCTGGCTAAGAAAGGGATTAGAGAAGTGCAGGAAGAGTTTGTGGAATTGAGGAGGGCCTTAGTCAAGTAGCACTGACGGTAACCTTCAGAGGTGCTGCCCATCTATGGCATAGAGAGGATTAGGGTGTTCCGCACCATGGGATTCAATCAGTGGTTGAAAACTGGTGTGGAGCTCAGGGATTTGGCTTCATTGGGGACTGGGGGTCCACCTGGAGTGATGCAAGCCTATACTGGCATGATGGGCTGCATCTGTCTGGGAGGGGAACCAGGATCCTAGGTGATAGGTTTAAATGCTTCATTGGCAAGCTTTTAAACTAGCCAAGGGGAGGCACTGGAAAGGAGCAGGGAAATCCTAGCCCCCAAAATAATCATGGTAGTAAGTGCGGCAAACACCAACATAGAGGTGTCAATAGGAGAAGGGCAGGGTAAATGGAGAAAGTGACAAAGGCAAGAAGGACAGGGATGGGGCAAAAGGAGTAAGGCCACCAGGAAATGGAGGGTAATGAGTACCAATGCCGTAGTCTGGGCAACAAGCTCCCTGAGCTGGTGGCCTTGATGGAAGAGGATGCCTGGATATCGTAGCAGTCACAGAAACATGGTACACAGAGAACCATGACTGGGATGTTAACATACCAGGGTACATAACCTACAGGAGAGACAGGCAGGAGAAGAGGAGGAGGAGTAGCTCTCTCATGTAAAGGAAGGGATAAAAGCAACTGAACAAAAGAGTAAACAGGAGGAGAGGAGGCACTGTGGGTCACCTTGGAGACTGGAAAGGCACCACAATCCGCACAGGGGTTGTGTACAGAGCCCCACGTCAGGGGGAGGGAATGGACAAGGATATGATAGAAGGCATTCTTAGAATGGCAGAGAAAGGGGAGATACTATTGATGGGAGACCTGAATATGCCAGATGTTAACTGGAGCACATTTGCTGCGGCCACATCCAAGAGCAGGGCCATTCTTGATGCCCTACAGGTGGCAGGCATTAGACAGCTAGTTTCAGAACCCACTCATGAGAGCAATCTTAGACCTCGTACTCTCAAACGGGGACAGTGAGAGGATCTCAGATCTAGAAGTGGGTTGCCATCTGGGGACAAGTGACCATCAAACAGTGTGTGTGATCGTTAAACTCAGCTACAGAGTCAAGCCATACAAAAGTGAGGGTACTGACCTTAGGAGAGCTGACTTGGCAAGATGGGAGAGTGTCTCAGAAAACACTAGCAAACAGGCTAGAAAGAGGTGTGGAGCAACAATGGGGAATCATCAAAACTGCCATCACAGAGGCAACAAGCCTTTGTGTGAAGCAAATAAACAAATCAAAATGAAAGAAAAAGCCACTATGGTTCTCAAAAGAGGTGGCTGTGAAAGTCAGGAAGAAAAAGATAGCATTCCGGAAGTATAAGGAAACACAGAAGAAGCAGGACAGAGAGCTGTACCAGTTAAGGCAGAAGGAAGCAGGGAGGTAAGTCAGAATAGCAAAGGCCCAAACTGAGGAAAAGATAGCCAACTCAGTTAAGAAGGGGGATAAAACCTTTTATAGGTACATCAGTGAGGTAGAAAGACAAAGGGAGGGATAGTGAGGCTGAATAGAATGAACGGTGAGTGGGCAGAGGGGACAGTGAAAAGCAGGGATACTGAATGAATATTTCTGCTCAGTATTCACAAAGAGGAGGGAAGTGCCTAATCCAGTTAACAAAGCACTCTTGATGAGGTCGATCCCAGTCCTTTCACAGAAGAAAGGGTTCTGCAAGAACTCCTAAAACTGAAGGTGGACAAAGCAATGGGTCCTGATGGAATTCACCCAGAATTCTAAAAGAATTAAGGGGAACTAGTGAAACCACTGGCTACTCTTTTTAATAAATCATGGGAGGATGGTGTGGTACCCGAGGACTGGAGGAAGGCGGATGTGATTCCCCTTCACAAAAGTGGGACCAAGACAGAGGCAGGAAACTATAGACCTGTCAGTTTGACCTCTGTGGTAGGGAAAGTGATGGAGTCACTTCTGAAGGAAAGAATAGTTGAGTACCTAGAGGCCAGTGGAGCACAGGACCCAAGGCAGCATGGATTCACAGCGGGAAGGTCATGCCAGATGAATCTAATAGATTTCTTTGACTGGGTAACCAAAGTAGTAGACCAGGGAGGGCTGTGGACATGGCCCTAGACTTTAGCAAGGCATTTGACACAGTCCCACAAAAGATTAATAGTCAAATTAACCAGCCTGGGAGTGGGTCCCAGGGTGGTAGCCTAGTAAAACATTGGCTGCACAACAGGACACAGAAGGTAATTGTAAATGGAGTCCACTCTGAAGAAAGAGAGGTTACTAGTGGGGTACCGAGGGTTCAGTATTGGTCCAGTCCTTTTAATGTCTTCATCAGTGACATTGCAGAGGACTGGAAGGAAAAGTATGCCTTTTGCAGATGACACAAAGATCTGCAACAGGGCTGATACACAAAGGCGTGGAAAGGATGAAAAGGGACTTGGCAAGGTTGGAGGAATGGTCAGAAGCATGGCAGCTAGGATTCAATGCAAAGAAGTGCAAAATAATGCACCTGGGAAACAAGAACCTAGGGAGAAGAATACACAGGTGGGGAGGTAGTAACAACAACAAAAAAGGAAAGGGACCTGGGGTAATCATATCAGATGACCTTAAGGTTAGCAAGCAATGTGAGAAGGCAGTAGGGAGGGCTGGGGTATACTGGGATGTATAGGAGAGGCATCAGCAGCAGTAAACAGGAAGTTGTTATCCTCTGTACAGACAGTTGGTGAGACCCCATCTGGAGTACTGTGTCCAGTTCTGGAGACCCCATCTCCTCAAGGACATAGACAGGATAGAGGTAGTCCAGAGGAGGGCAACTAAAATGGTGCAGGGTCTGCAGGAGAAGCCGTATGAGGAGAGACTAAGGGAGCTTAATATGTATACCCTTGAGGAAAGAAGGGAGAGGGGGGACATGATAGAAACTTTTAAGTACCTCAGTGGAATCAACAAAGTCCAAGAGGGTAGCATCTTTCGGAAAAAGAGACTTGCAAGAACAAGGGGACACAATTTAAAAATAGAGGGAGGGCAGTTCAGGGACAATGTGAGGAAGTATTTTTTCACAGAGAGGGTAGTGGATGCATGGAACAGCCTTCCTGAGGAGGTTGTGGGGTCTAAAACTGTGGGAGAATTCAAGAATGCATGGGACAGACATAAGGCAATTCTTGTGGGGGGTAGGAAGAAATAGGCTGTTGGTTAACTAGGATCTATGGCCTATCCTGTAGGTAGGGAAATGGGCAGACTAGATGGGCCAAGCGGTCCTTATCTGCCATCAAAGTCTATGTTTCTATGTTTCTATGTTTCATGGTAGTATTGCACTGTAGATTTATTAAAGCACTAAAATGCTGCAACGTTTAATTAAAAGTTGCATTAAAACATTAAAACTAAAACAATAACAGCATTTGTTTATTTACTCTTGTCTTATAAAGTCCAACATCTGTGTTCGCCATTTGCTGGTGGGCCGCCAGTCTCTTGAGCTGGCATTCAGATGCTTAGAATCAGCTATAGTATGCCCTCACATCTCAATATAGCATCTCACCTTTTGCATCATCTGCCACATTTCTCCGGCCACAGGGGAAGACTAATTTTTCTCATCATCGTCATCCTACAGTGTCTCAACCCACAAGTATTGAGGTGCAGATCTCTACCTCTGTGACTTCACCTAAAGTTGGCTTGAGACCTTCTATTGTAGTGTATATCATGAAATTGCAGCCTGCATCCCAATTGGTGGGGGACTGTCTTACGCTCTTCTTCATCAGCTCCAACTGGCTGATTGCACAGGCTGCATAAGCTGGCCTTTTTAAAACAGTTCTTTACTGTGTCCTGTTTAACATCACTCCATGACTAAATTTACTGTATAACATCAAAAAGAGTAAGGGTTTTGGCTCTGGCATTGAAGGATTGGCTGTCCCTGTAGATGTCAGTAATATGTTCTGACACAGTTCTGCACCTGTAATGTTGTTTTAGGCTGTAAGTAACCCCCCGTCCACAGGTTGCATGATGGCTGTGCAACTTGGAGGTAAAAAAAGGCAACAACTTGGCATTTCATAGGGTGAGTAGCTTGTGAGCTGGACAGATGTCTACAAGCTTTGTTATCTGTCTCCTTTATAGTCTCATTTTTACCTAACCTTTTCTGCCAGTCATGGAAGATTTCATGTCATCCATGTATTTGAGTTCCTTGTGTACTCAACTGAGGGTTTCAACATTAATGTCTTTAAAGCGCAACAGCTTTATTGACTTTCCCACCAGTAGCAGTTTAAGCTTTTTAGAACTGTCACTGTCTGCATAAGCCATTATAGAGATGCTTTCCTTTGCTTCCTTGTGGCCAGACAAACTTTCTGTTTTGAATGAATGTGTGTTATCCAGTGTTACTTTGAAGAATAATGCAGTCTCATCTCTGTTAAAGATTGTTTTTTCTTCATAGTCCACCAACAGAGTTGGGAGCACAGTCCACGTCCACTCATCGGACGCCAGTTGATCTGCTTTGAACTTTGCACTGTGAACCCTCTGGTATCTGATGGCATGTCATTCTTTCGACCTGGAAAATCACCCAGAGGTGGGGTCAAAGTCCATCCCCATCCTGACAGACAGGCTCTTAACCTTTTCAAGAAATAGAGGCCCTGATAGTGAGCTCCCATTGTCAACAGGCATGATTGCCATCCCATTTTCTTGACTTTGGGCACTTGCTCCCCCAGACTGCCAGTATCACTTCGCTGCTGCAGATTATGTGGCCAACACAAGAGATGCCAACTCCAATATTTGCCAGTTATTTTCGGCTCATGGTGGCTGACCTTTCTGCTAGCTTGACTTTCTGATCGAGAGACAGGACCTTCCTCATTAGTTTTTCCATGTTGTGACAGACTTGGGTGTGTGACTTGCTGGTGAGTACTGCCTGAGCTGGCTAGCTGGCTAAAAATATTTTAATGGGCTACCAATCACAATTATTAACACCTGCCTGAGGGGATTAGATGAGCAGCTGTCAGCTAAAAACATGAACGCAAGAGAAAAACAATGTGCACACAACCAAATGAGTTAGTATTGCAGAGACAGGCAGAGAATCGTGACCAACACTTTTTGTGCAAACAACCAAAATATGCTTTCATCTGAAAGGCGCACATGTGGAACTGATTTTATTGAAATGCATCTTTTTTGTTCAAGCTTAAACTAATTCATTAATAAATTGAATGGCACCATTCTTTGTTTATTTTGCACTTGACCAAGCAATCAAATGCTTTTATCAGACCATCTTGTGAAATACAAAACATGTTTTGCTATTCTAATTTGTGGATTTTTCAAATAGATTGTTTTCTATGGGTAGTTCAGTTCTTTTTGAGTATACCTAAGGATTTCGTTTTTCAGTGTTTATTTTTTTCCAGATTACAGTGTTTATTTTTCACCTGATTTAACAAATTTGCAATCTGACAAAACATGCATTTTACCAGTATTTAAAAATAGATTTTTTTCATTTGCATACATGTATACTCTTTTTATTAGACGTGGCTTTTTTGCAGCTTTGTCTGTTTTTGTTTTTTTTAATAAAAATGTGTTTGCAGTGTCTGTGTCCCTTGATTTCACTTATTCTGTTTGTTTCAGTTTTGTTCAAAGAGACATTGTTTTAAAAATAATAGAGCTCATGCGTTAATACAATTCTCTTGCTGTATTTATTAATTTTATGTAGTGCAGCAAAAAGCATTTAACTACAGCAGGGTAGCTAAGATTTGAGCATTTGAGGTTTCTTTTATTTAGTGTAAGGGGATATATGGGGCCGATTTCTAAAGCAAGTTCTGCTAAAATGTAATGTTAACACACAGACACTTGCAACTTGTTTGATTTAGCTTTTGTCAGTCACACAGAAACAGAGCAAATGCTGTAAATGCTCCTAGTCTCACTGATACAGAACAAATGCTGTAAATGCCGATTTGAAAAATGCATGTTTAACTTATATGCAGATTCTCTCGCTTAGCTAAGGCATGCAAGATGCTTGCGCCCACTAAGCCACCCAGCTCCCAAACGTGCTGTCTCTCTTTTCCTCCCAAGTGCTCTCTTTCTCTCTCCTCAGTGTCCAAGAAATGCTGGCAAATGCTAGCAATGGCAGGTGACAGATTTTTTTATTTTTGTTTTTTTAGTTAGCAGTTCAGTTCAGATGGGGAGCTGAGGAGACTGGGAAATGTGGAACAGGTGCCAGTACTAGTGTTTGTCATGCTCACTTGTTGGAAAACAGCCACATGCACAGTAGTTCCGGTTGCTGAACAATCCGGAGCCAGTGTAGGTGTGTTTCTGGAAGTCAGATTAATGCATGATGAGAGGCGAGCAGGCAGACAGATCTCACAAAACTAGTCCGAGCAGCATTGTTTTTTGGTGTTCCTCAGTTTTACTGACAGCCCCAAAAATGATTGCTGATGTTTTGGGGGCATTTTCAGTTATAACTGAAAACCAGAAAGCATAAGCATACCTTGTATGGACTTGTACATACGTATAGAACATGGTACAGGCATACCTTTTAATATGCTCAAGAATATCTTTTTTTTACATAGAAACATAAAATCATAGAATTTGATGGCAGATAAGGACCGCTTGGCCCACCTAGTCTGCCCATTTCCCTACCTGATGGGTAAGCTGCAGATCCTAGTTAACCAATAACCTACTTCCTCCTACCCCCCACTAGAATTACTTTATCTCTATCCCATGCATTCTTGAATTCCCCCACTGTTTTTGACTCCACAATCTCAGGCAGGCTGATCCGTGCATCCACAACCACCTCCATGAAAAAATACTTCCTCAGATTACCTCTGAGCCACCCCCTCTATCTTCAAATTGTGCCGCCTTGTTATTGCACATCTCTTTTTCTGAAAGATGCTACCCTCTTGGACTTTGTTGATTCCCTTGAGGTACTTGAAAGTTTCTATCAGGTCCCCCCTCCCTCCTTTCCTCGAGGGTATACATATTAAGTCTCTCTTTGTATGTCTTCTGGTACAGACCCTGCACCATTTTGGTTGCCCTCCTCTGGACAGCCTCTATCCTGTCTACGTCTTTGCGGAGATAGGGTCTCCAAAACTGCACACAGTACTCCAGATGGGGTCTGACCAACTGTCTGTACAGAGGGATAACAACTTCTTGTTTTCTACTGGTGAAGCCTCTCCCTATGCATCCCAGTATCCCGCAGCCCTCCTTACTGCCTTCTCACATTGCTTGCCCACCTTTAGGTCATCTGATATAACTACCCCAGGTCCCTTGCCATTTTTGTTGTTGTCAGCATCTTACCCCCATTGTGTACTCTTCCCTTGGGTTTTTGTTTCCCAGGTGCATTACTTTGCACTTCTTTGCGCTGAATCCTAGCTGCCATACATTTGACCATTCCTCCAACCTTACCAAGTCCCTTCTCATCCTTTCCACCCCACCTTGTGTATCAACCCTGTTCCAGGTCTTTGTGTCATCTGCAAGGAGACATACTTTTCCTTCCAGTCCCTCTGTAATGTCGCCTATAAAGACATTAAAAAGGACCAGACCCAGTACTGAACCCTGCAGTACCCCACTAGTAACCCCTCTTTATTCACTGTAGACTCCGTTTACTATTACCCTCTGGGTTCTGTTGTTTAGCCAATGTTTTACCCAGGCTATCACCCTGAAACCCACTCCCAGACTGACTAATTTGTTTATTAATCTTTTGTGCGGGACTGTGTCAAATGCCTTGCTAAAGTCTAGGTAGGTCATGTCCACAGGCCCTTCCTGGTCTACTACTTTGGTTACCCAGTCAAAGAAATCTATTAGTTTCATCTGACATGACCTTCCCGCTGTGAATCGATGCTGCCTTGAGTTCTGTGCCCCACTGGCCTGTAGGTACTCAACAATTCTTTCCCATTTTCCCTACCACTGAGATCAAACTGACAGGTCTGTAATTTCTTGCCTATGTCTTGCTCCCACTTTATGAAAGGGAATGACATCTGCCTTCCTCCACTCATCAGGTACCACACCATCCTCCATGGTTTGTTAAAAGGGTAGTCAATGGTGTTATTAGTTCTCCCTAGTTCTTTAGAATTCTGGGTGAATCCCATCAGGCCCCATTTCTTTGTCCACCTCAATTTTAGGAGTTCTTTCAGAACCCTTTCTTCTGTGAAAGAACTGATGTTGACCCTCCTATCCAGAGTGCTTCTATTGACTGGAATATGTACCTCCCTCTCCTCTTCTTTTGTGAATACTGAGCAGAAGTATTCGTTCAGTATCCCTACTTTTTCACTGTCCCTCTCTGCCCACCCACCCGCCTCTTTATTCAACCTCAGTATCCCTCCCTTTGTCTTTCTTCACACCCTAATGTACCTACAAAAGGTTTCATCCCCTTCTTAACCGAGTTGGCTATCTCTTCATCAGTTTGGGCCTTTGCTATTCTGACTGCCTTCCCACCTCCTTCTGCTTTAACTGGTACAGTTCTCTGTCCTGCTCCTTCTGTGTATCCTTATACTTCCTGAATGCTATGTTTTTCCTTAACTCTTCCCCACCTCTTTTGAGAACTATAGTGGGTTTTTCCTTTCATTTTGATTTGTTTATTTGCTTCACACAAAGGCTTGTTGCCTCTGTGATGGCAGTTTTGATGTTTCCCCATTGTTGCTCCACCCCTTCTTCTTGCCTGTTTGCTAGTGCTTTTCTGAGGCACTCCCATTTTGACAAAATCAGCCCTCCTGAAGTCCAATACCTTCACTTTTGTATGGCTTGACTCTACAGCTGAGTTTATCTTGAACCACACTGTTTGGTGGTCACTTGTTCCCAGATGGCTACCCAATTCTAGATCTGAGATCCTCTTTCCATCCCCATTTGAGAGTACCAGGTCTAAGATCGCTCCCTCCCGAGTGGGTTCCAGCACTAGCTGTCTGAGGCATACCCTCTGTAGGGCATCAAGAATGGCCCTGCTCTTGGATGTGGCTGCAGCAAAGGTGTTCCAGTTAATATCTGCTATTCAGGTCCCCATCAGCAATATCTCCCTTTCTCTGCCACCCTAAGGATGCCTTCTATTATTTCCTTGTCCATTTCCTCCCACTGAGATGGGAGTCTGTATACAACCCTGTGAAGACTGTGGTGCCATTCCCAGTCTCCAGGGTGACCCACAGTGCCTCCTCTCCTCCCTGTTTACCCTTTAGTTCCATTGCTTTGATCCCTTCCCTTACATAGAGAGCTACCCCTCCTCCTCTTCTACCCTCCCTGTCCCTCCTGTAGATTGTGTACCCTGGTATGTTGACATCTCAGTCATGGTTCTCTGTGTACTATATTTCTGTGACTGCCATGATATCCAGACATCCCTCTTCCATCAAGGCCACCAGATCAGGAGCTTGTTACCTAGACTATGGGCATTGGTACTCATTACCCTCCATTTCTTTATATCCTTACCTTTTTCCCATACCTGTCCTTACTGCCTTTGTCTTTTTCTCCATTTATCCCTGCCCTTCTCCCTATTGACTACTTCATCTTGGTGTTTACCTCACTAACTACCCTGATTTTTTTTTTGGGGTGGGGGCTAGGATTTCCCTTCTTCTTTTCAGTGCCTCCCCCCCCTTGACTAGTTTAAATACTTGCCAATGAAGCATTTAAACCTATCACCTAGGATCCTGGCTCCCCTCCTGGACAGATGCAGACCATCACACCCACCAGTATAGGCCTGCATCCCTCCAGGTGGACCCCCAGTCCCCAATGAAGACAAAACCCTGAGTTCTGTACCAGTTTTTCAACCACTGATTGAATCCCATGGTGCAGAGCACCCTAGCCACACCCATACCATAGACAGGCAGCACCTCCAAGAAGGTTAACATGCATGCTACTTGACTAAGGCCCCTCCCCAACTCCACAAACACCTCCTGCACTGGTCTGATCCCTTTCCCAGCCAGGTCATTTGTCCCTAGGTGGACAATGACATCCAGCTCTCTCCCCGTGCAGCTGCTCCCTTTGATCCTGAGGATTCGCTCCCTGTCCCTCCAAGCCATGGTGCCAGGCAGGCACCCTACCTCCCTCTCCCCTCCCTCCCCCAGTTCTACCCTCCTAACAATGGAGGCCCCTCCAGGAGTTGTTTCCTTCCCCTGTGGGGTCCCATGCTACCTTCCTGTGGGTCTCGTTTGTGGAGGTTCCCAGCATCCTCCTTGGTCTCCACTGTGGGTGCCTCCATAGAGGAACCACACTCTGCCAGAATGGCATATGAATTGTGGAGACGTACAACTGGAGGAATGCACCTCTTTTCCACAACTCTCACCCTCTCTGAGCCCACTGTGGTCCAACCACTCCTCTTTCTTGGCAACCTCTGAGGCAGCGGCGGTGGCCCTGGTGGTCCCTCGGTGGGAAAGGCAGTCCCCCAAATCCTGGCCAACTCAGCCTGGAGATGAGCAATCTCCTCCCTCAGCCCAGAAAGGTGCCTGCAGATGGGACAATTCCACATCCTCCAGAACATCTCCCGCAAGACTGCTGCTCCACAGCCACTGCACTGCACCACTCCAATCATGTCTTATTTGTGGCCACTTAACTGTTGTTTTGTATACTTACTCTTTCCTCTCTATCTTTATTTATTTATTTTTTATATAAAATTTTTTTTCTCTCTACTTTCCTACTGCCTTGATGCCCTTAAAGCTCCTGATCTTCATGTTCTGGGACAGTAAGTTCCTATATTCCTCAGTAGTCTCCTTCTTACTTGCTCAGAGTCAGACCTCCAGCAGCTGGGGGGGTGGAGGCACTCTTTTCCTTCTAGGTTGGTGAGTCTTTTGTGCCTCTGTGATCACTCCTTCTTGCTCCCACAACTAGAACTGGCTAAGGGTGGGGGTGGAAGAGGGATGAAGGGCAATATAGACCCAGTAAAGTTCTAACAGCAGTTCCTTCCTCTTGCTGTTCTTTACCATAAGCTATCTAGGTCAGTTTTAATTGCAAACACCTGACTTCCTTTTTGCAAACCTCCCCTAATTCACAGTTTCTTTTCACCTAGCTAACTATACTGATAACAATTCCTTCACCCAGCTCAGATAAACACACTCTTTTCTCTTTGGTTTTTGTTTGTTTTACCCAAATTGAAGTTCCCAGTAGTAGAGTTCTAGTTATTTAGTCCAGTAGAGTAGTAAAGTTCTAACAGCAGCTCCTTCCTCTTGCTGTTCTATCTATTCCATTTAATTCACAGAGATCCTTTTGATGATTAACCAGTCTGGTCTGTATTTTATGTTTTACCTGTTTCTTTATTAAGCATCCACTTTAAGTATTGTACTGCTGTAAAGACATGTGCATATAGAAATAGATCAGGGCTTTTTTATTCCTTCAAGATTATGAGAGGCAGACAGTCTGTTGTAAGATATTCTTGCAGTTTTCCAAATAAAATGTGAGTTTCCCTTGTGTTTTCTTGTAATAACTTTTAGCAGCAGATAGATAGATAGATAGACAGATAGATAGATAGATAGATAGATAGATAGATAGATAGATATAGCTATAGATATAGATACAGTATATTCAGTTTTGGTAGAACATTAATTTTTGTCATGCTTATTTTTATTTATTTAGCTTTTGTTAACCAGGTAAGCACACTTGATAGAACAGATGCCTATTTTCAGGTGCAACATGGGAGGTTACAAGGAAATACGGAGGCAATTACAGACAGGATAAGGATGAACAGAGATTTCAGGTAAACCATATAAGGACATTGCAAGCTGTAACCAGAAGACAAATGAAAAATACATAAAAAACATACCGTATGTTTAGGTGGGCAACCAACTCAGAGCTCAGGAAAGTGCCCAGCAAGAAGGTCCAAAGAAGAATCAAGTGTGATACTTGCAGGAAGGCCTGCTAGCATCCTAAGTGCAATTGCATGCCGAGGAGAGAAGCAAATGATCCAAAGGGAATTTTGGAAACAGGTGTGGGAGGGTAGTACAGACATGAGCAGGAAGAGAATTCAATAGTTTAGGTGCACATACAGAAAATGCTCTGTCACTCATTTCTGTTCGGGTATGGGAACCTGAAATACTGCTGAACCATGTAACTGTAGGGAATATGAAGAGTAGGCAGGTTTAAGGAGCTCCGCCAGGACAAGAGGGGTGGCTGCTCTGATGACATTGTCAGTGAAACACCCTAGGACAAAGTTCTGATGATAGCCTGGGGAGAGTGAAGTAAGTTTTATTGTAAAGGTCACAATGGTGGGTGAGACGAGGGCCTGCAAGGGCAAAGTGCCACATGTTACTATAAGCCATCTCCCATTTGGAGAGTGAGTTTTACTGGCTTGTGCAAATGTGATGAGTCCATAGCAGAGCATGGGGAGGAACACACCTCTTTCCAGGGCAAGGTGAGCAGCAAGTGTGAGATTGTTTTTAGCTCTGTATGCCAGGCCCAAATTATTATTAACTACCATACATATGGTATGGATATTCTGAGCAAGGTCAAGTTGAGGGTCAAAGGTAACTCCCAGATATTTGATGGAGTCAACAACCTTCACGGGGGAATTATTGGTGCCGGTAATACTCATGGGTAGAGGGACACTTTTATTTTTGCTTTGAATCCAAAAGCATGGCCTCAGCTGGCCGGTGGTGCTGAGGGTTGACACCACACCTCATGCCAAGCTGGAGACCTGTGTTCGGGAATGAGCACACAGGCCACAGGGGTCAGCAGGGAAGAAGGAGTGAGCATCCCAGGGACTGCTCTCCTCCTCCGGGGAGGGGTGCCAGTGGTTGGCATATGACTGGCCTACCAGAGGCGCTGGGGCACGCCAACACTGTTGATGTGGGCAGAGATGTGGCAGATGCCTGGAGGAGCACATATGGGAGCGTGCACGCTGCCACTACTGGCATCACTGCATGCTCCATCTCCAAATGGGAGAAAACAAAAATGGACACTGTGGAGCATGACAGAGGGTGCCTATGGTCATGCTCCCAGCTAGCCATAGTGCTGGCTTCACTGGATCCGGTCTTCATGGGGACACAAGTGCCCCACTAGCCCCACTGGTGGGAGATGCCCTGGGGTAGAGGGTCAGTACTGGCTGCTGGAAGCCAGGGTACAGGGCTGGGGGCTCCCTCCTGAGGTAAGTGGCCACAGCAACAGAGGAGAATAAAAATGAATAACAAAAAACAAAAAGCATAGCCTGGGTTCTTTTGAAATTGAGGGAAAATCTGTTTTCCTTTGTCCAGGATTATATATTACTAAAATCAATATTTAGTTGTTGGTTAATGACACTAATGTCACGGGAGTGTGTAAGGATGTCCAGGTTGTCTGCGTATAAGGTGGCTCTGCTATGAGATGGTACAGTGAGGAGATTATTTACAAATAAAGAGAAAAGGATGGGCCCTAGGACAGACCCCTGAGGGACTCCAGATTTAATCAGGTAAGCCCAGAGATAGCTTTGTTGAATTTAATGATTTGCTGCCTTCCTTGAAAGTAGCTGGAAAACCTTCCAAGGACAGGAGCAGACATGCCAAGGGACTGGAGTTGCGAGCACAGGAGCACATGATCAACCAGGTTGAAGGCCTTGGGGAAAGATCAATGAAGATAGCATCAGTGAGTTTACCTTGATCCATGGCAACCCTGATCTCTGAGGTAACCTTAGCAGGGCAGAGGAGGTGCTGTACCCCTTGCAGAAACCATGTTGTGCTGGTGACAGCAGCTCACGAGTCTGGATGTATTCAGTAAGCTGGGAAGCAACAACTTTTCAAAGTTTGCTAAAAGCTGATAAGATGGCTATATGCCAGTAGTTTTCAAGGTTTTTAGGAATACCTTGTTTGAAAACTGGGACAACCCTAGCCACCCTTCAGAGGTCAGGGATAAGTCCGGAGGTGAACAACAAGTTGAAGATGTGGGAGATGGTTAAGGCAATGAAAGGGGCACCATGGTGGAGGAGTTTGGGCTCCTATCCATTTCCCAAATAGAGAGTGGTAGCAGTATCCATCTCTCTAGATCTACCTTTATGTGATTCCAAGTATCTTCAAAATTAGCTCTTCTTATTTCTAGGTGACTGAAAGGAACATGCCTAAGTATTTTATTTTGCTTGTTTGTTTGTTTTTCCCCAAGAAAATGGAAATTCTTCAAATTATTTATAGAATGTTGAATTATATAAGGGAAGAATGTAAGATGCATCATAGAGTAGTTGAGTTTATATCCTGCAACTAGACTATGCTGATTCATAATTTCTGTGAGTTTTGGTAAGATAAGGATGACTTGGGTTTTTTAAAGTGTAACAATATATCCTCAACATAAAGGGTTGGTTATCTTATATTGTTTCTAAGTTACTTCAATTTCTTGAATTTCTTCCTCCTCTCTTACATTAGATGCAAGCTAAGGGTTCTATGTGTAAGTTTTAAAGAAAGGGTAACAGAGGGCATCCTTGTCTTGTTCCATAAAATTTGGAAACTTTCTGATACAAGGCCATTACATACTGTAGGATGAAGGTTGTAGGCGCATTATACAAAGTTTAATAAGCTCAATAAATTCTTGTGGAAAATCACATTTTTGTAATAAACAAGTATTTCCAATGTATTCTATCAAACACTTTCTCTCCATCTAGTGCAAGGAGTATAGCTGGTTCATTACTTTTCTTTTCACTATTTATAAATTGCAATACTTTCCTAATGTTGTCTGATGACATGTGCCTGTTCCATTAGTTGGGATGAAGTTTGGCATTACTGGTTTTAGTCTGGCTGTAATTATTTTAGCAAGTATCTTTGCATCTATGTTGATCAGAGATATAGGTCTAAAGTTTTAGGGTCAAATATATCTTTATCTTATTTTGCAAAGGGTGATCCTGGTCTCTAACACATTAGGTTGCAGCTTTTATGCAAATAATGCTTATATAAACCATTAACAATTCTTTAGGTAATATGGGTGCAAGAGCTTTATAGAGTTAAATGAACAAGCATTTGTCAATGCCGAATGTTTGCTTGCTGGCATTGGCATTGGTAGTGCAGAAGTTACAGAGCTGCATAATAGGAATGGCAGTGAATATTAAACTGAAATAACCCCACCACCACCCTGCAGAGTGACAGGCATTGGGGTGTGCCTTTGGAGTCGTCAGGCACTACTAGCCATGCCATTTCACCACCCTACCCTGCAGACACTGACAAGTGTCACGGGTGTCCTTAGGGTCTTTGGCCCTTATCGCCCCCATTCCATCAGGAAATATGGTGAGATGGGTGTGGTATAGGAGAATGGGGTGAACACTGGGGCCGAAGAGTCCAAGGCATACCTCGATGCCTCTCACTGGTTGCAGGGTGTGGAATGGTATGAGCATTACAGGCAAGAATCCCAAGCCACACCCCTGATGCCTGTCATTCTCTACAGGGTGGGGCGTTATGGTTGGAAACCCTAACAGCTCAGGCATTCGTTGGTATTTTCACTCCAAATTTTCAACATGTTTATTTTGAGACCCCCACCTCATGAACAGTGGCAATATCAGTTTATTAGCCAAAAGCTGCTTATGCACAGCGACTATAGCATTTAGCACCACAGGTGCAAAAACACATTCTGAACAGGATGTGAAAAATGACAGTTGTACTGTTCATGGGGAGGTGTAAAAAATGGCAATGTTGCAAATCTGCAGTAAAAATATATAAAAAACTGGTGAAGTCACGAGCATGCATAGAAACTGTGCAACACACACCCGTAATGTAATTAGTGTGGGCATTTTTTACAGCAGATTGTCAATTCAGGCATTTTGGGACCTCCAATCATGAACAGTGTCACTGTGATTTTCTTTATCTGTCCCGAACAATGATTTCCCACAGCGACCACGCATCTCTGCGCTGAAAGTGTGAAAACACATTTCAGGCATGTTGTGAAAAATGACAGCTGTACTGTTCATAAGGAAGTGTGGAAAAATGCCACTGGTGAAAATCTGGACTGAAAATATTACAAAGTCATGAACTTACGAGGGTGCATGGAAACTGCACAATGCTGACTCGTAACACGGTCATTTTATGGACTTTTGTCACCAAATTTTCAACATAGCCATTTTAAGACCTCTGCTCATGAACAGTGTAACTGTGATTTTCCTAATCTGTCCCAAACATTGCTTTCCTTATACCGACTGCACCATTGAATTACATGTCGCGGGACACACATTTGGGCAACTATGTAATAATGGCAGCTGTACTGTTCATAAGGAAGTGTAATAAAATGGCAATGTGGAAAATCTGGAGTGAAAATATAGAAAATTCACAAACTTAGGGCGTGCATAGGAACTCGCAACCCATGCTAAATAAAACAGTCATTTTAGGAATATTTTCACCAAATTTTTCAACATAGCCATTTAAGACCTCTGCTCATTAAAAGTGTCACTGTGATTTTCTTAATGTGTCCCATACATTGTTCGCACCAACTGCGCCATTGTGCGCTACATGGGCGGAAACACGGTTTTGGGCAAGATGTGAAAAATGACAGCTGTACTGTTCATAAGGAGGTGTGGTAAAATGGCAATGTTGAAAATCTGGAGTAAAAATATTGAAAATTCGTGAACTTCTGGCGTGCATAGGAACTGTACAGCGCTGCGCTAAATAAAATAATAGTCATTTTAGAATTTTCCACCAAAATTTCAACATAGGCTTTTGAGAGCCCACCTTATGAACACTAGCAGTGTCATTTCATTACTCAGTCCCAAAGGTGATTTTGCAGTGACTGCGAAATCACCCTTGGGCCCAAATAACGCCATGACAGTGCAATAATTCATGAGGAGGGTCCCAAAAACCCCATGTTGAAAATTTGGGCCAAATTCAAAATGCCTGAGATATGCAAAAAGTTGAAAAAACCTATCATTATACATTATACAGCTTACCAGCATTTCCTCAGTTCGCGGTTGGCTTTGAAGAGTGCAGAGCGTGTTCCCAGTCCACCGAGGTCATCGCTGGAGTCGGTGGTATGGGGTGAGGGGGTGGGGAGGCAGGGTGTGCAGTGGGTGGGTGTGGGTAGGTGCAGACACAGCGAGGGACTGTTTTTGATTTTAAGTTTTTTTTTTTTTTAATGACGACGCGGGACGTTTGCCACACTGGGGTGGGCTCCCAGCATGGCAGAAGGATGGCTGGTTGGGGGCATGGAGCCAGCGGAGATTGGGCACCCCGTCGGCCATAACATTTGTTGCCAGCTGGGGTGGGCTCCCAGCGTGGCACCCTGGCGGGGAGACAGTGGAGCCGACGAGGGATTGGGCACCCCTGGCCGGGCTACGTGAGGTGCAGCCATGCTGGGGTGGGCACCCAGCGTGGCATATGGACCTGTGTTTCAGGGGTGCACAGCCAATGGGGATTGGGTACCCTGTCGGCTATACAGTGTGTGTGTGGAGGGCAGCGCAGCATATATGTGTGTGTGTGTGTGTGTGTGTGTGTGTGTGTGTGTGGGGGAGTGCACATGAGCAGGCGATATCTGATCGCTGCTCACTGGGCGTAGCTCCCCCTTTCAACTATACGCCACTGCATTTGGCGCTGTCTTAGACAGCTCCAGCAGGCATTGGAGAACTGCGGTGGCGCCTGCAACACACTGACTGAATTGGAAGGGCTGACACACCTCGAAAACTCGGATGATGGCACTATGTTTCTTGCACATGCGTGCAAGCAAACATAAAAATGGTTGGGCCCTGGAGCTTTGTTACTTCTAATGGCTGAAATACTCAGTAACTCCTCATATTTCATTAATGTTAATAGGTTCTTTTAACTTCTCATTCTGTTCCTTATTTAACTTTCAGATGTTTTATTCTTTTAAGAAGTTTGGTCAACAGATTTACATTACCTGCATATATGTTTGTGTAGTATTCTTTAAAAATGTTCAGAACTTCTTTAGGTAGTACTTTAATTTTTTTATTTATCACACATCTAAATGAATATATTATCATCTTGATTTCTATCTTTTTTAGTTTAGGGACCAGCAGTTTCCCCACATTCTCTTCATGTTCCTAATATCTATATTTTGTTTTAGAGATTTCCAATAATTCCACCTTTTCTCTGTTTTGTATTATTTAAAACATCCATTGTTTCATTTTTGATGCTTTTCTCCTATATCTTTACCAGCTTCTTCAAATTCTAATGTTCTTACTTTAGTAGCAGTAGCAGTTGGTTTGCTACTTTGCACATTTCTTTATTTTATTTTATTTATTTATTTTAATTAGTAAACTCTAGGATTACAAGTACCTCTGAGCAGGGACTGCTCATTTACAAAATTCCACATTAAAGGATGTAGGGAACAACAATACAAAGAACAATTGATACATATATATATATATATATATATATATATATATATATACATATACATATACATACACACAATATATAACATTGATACATATATTACATTTCAAAGTTGAATTAAGCATGGCATGTTCAGTGGTTTGCAGAGAGAAACAGCAATAGCCAGTATGAGTAAGTTTTGATGGTGAACTGCATTTGAAGTGGAGAGTTGTAGAAAAGAAGAGCAGGTAATGCCAATGCCAGGTAAAAGTGACGGGTGGCATGAGATTGGTCATGGTGGCCAAGACCTAGCATTAGCTGAGAGGGAAGGGGTGGGTAAAGGGAGGAGTGCAGGGGGGTGTCAAAAGAGGCACAAGATGCAGGAACCCAGAGCACCACTGTCACCGATACTATGTGAAGACCATGCTTTAGGAGAGGCAGTCACACTGCGTGGTTGAGGCAATGGAGCATTGTAGTTCCCTTTTAAAGAGACCAAGAGTCATAGTTGTAAGTGCTTCTTTGTTAAGGGTATTGCAGTACTGAGGTGCCCTGTGTGAGAATGATCTCTGCCCCATGGTGGTCCAGCACCTGGGGACCTGAAACATCTGTTGCAGAACTCTTCATGGAGATTGGGCGCTGCTGTGGGCAGTGAGGAGTTTTGCAATTCCAGGTGGCATGTGCCCAAGGAGAATTTTTTTTTTGTGAGTAGACAGGTCTGGTACTGTATTCAGCTCTGGAGAGGTAACCATCCAGCCTGGGCATATAGGTCACAGGTGTGTGTTTGAGGTTGGGCACCTGTAAGGAGACTACAGGCTTTGTTGAGAGTCACAGATATCCTCTGGAGAGCCATATGGGAGGCAGAGCCATAGATGGCAAGACCATAGTCAATGATGGAGGTGACAGAGCTATAGATAGCCAGCCTAAGGGCTTCAGGGGTCAGGCAATGCTTGTGCTTGTGGAGCAGGCCAATCCGTATATTGGCAGCTCTTGCTGCATTACCTCTATGATGTGAGTATGAAAGTGAGCAGTCCAGGGTGATGCCAAAGTATTTGAACTGAGGAACATGCTCAAGTGAAGCCCCTGCATGGTTCTTGATGTTGAGGAGCTGAGTTTTGTACTTGCTCCGTGGGTTGTAGAATGTCATAGTCTTAGTTTTGCTAAAGTTCAGAACCAATTTATGTGAGCGGAACCAATCTTTGATACACCTGAAGTTGCTTTGAAGATGACTGTCTAGCAGGCTAGTATCACAGTTCCTTGAAAATAGTGCTGCGTCATCCACATAAAGTAATATTCTGTTGGAAGATGCTAGGGAGACCATTAAGAAAGATAGAAAAGAGTAGTGGTCCTAATATTGACCCTTGGGGGACATCTGAGAGGACTGGCTTTTCATCTGAGATGACTCCAGCAAACCTGACATGTTGGGCCCTGCCCCAAGGTAACTAGCAAACCAGCTCACTGCATGTTTGGAGAGGCCAAGGGCGGACAGTTGATCAAGAAGTAGTGGGTGGTTAACAGTGTCAAAGGCCTTTGTTAGATCAATGAATACCACCCCACCACACATGCCTTGGTTGATGGTGTCATGGGAAAACTGATGAACTCCAGCAGTGCCATGGTGGTCTGTGCCCTTTCCAGAAATCATGTTGTTCAGGGCAATGGATTTCATACTTATCCAGGAACTCCACAAGTTGATCAGAAGCTATCGTTCAAGCACTTTTGATAAGGGGAGGATGGAGATGGGCCTGTAGTTTGTGTGTAGCATCTTGTCTCCATTTTTGAACACTGGAGTTATAGTTGCTTGTTTCCAGAGAGATGGGAATTGACCCAATCTTAGAGAAAGATTAAAGATCTTAGTCAGGGGTTCAAGGAGTTCATCTAGAACTAATGCGAGTAGCTTCAGATCAAGGAGTCACCACTGTATCGGTTTTGCTGATGGCCTTGCGAATATAGGTTCTGGCTAGGTGCATAGGGATCTCTTGGAAGAAGAACTGTGGGGTGGTGTGCTTTGAGACTGCGTTGTTGAGGTGGGACTTGGTGGTGGGGACATTGAAGAAGTCAGGTGGTAGTGCGCTGCTCGGGTTAGAGAACATTGTTGAATGTGTTAGAGATCGTATTAAGGTCAAGTGTAGGTGTGCCATCAATGTTAAGCATAGTTGGTGGTGTCTTTATTATGTTTTGAGTGCATGTTATTAGTTTCTCTCTTATAGCATATTGTAGGCTTCCCAAACCATATGGAGAGATGAGACTGAGTTTCTATTATCCTCAAGTTATTTGTTCATAAAATTTGCCAGTTTGGAATAGAGTCTTAAGATTTAAGTAGTTAATTATTAATTCAACACGTCTTATCCCTTTTCAACAAACTGATGGGTTCATATGCAAGTAGTACATTGGCAAGATCTGATATTTCTGTGACTTTATCATCCACATCTGTTACAGTGTGTAAATATTTTGTCAGAAATAGATATTAATCCAGATGTGGAAAGGACTTCCTGCACTTAAAGAAGAAAGTATACTCTCTGTCATTTGGATGTGGACTTCTCCTGGGTCTTGCAAGCATAGTGAATCAATAATATTTCTAATAGTTAGTTTAGATTTCAAGTCCTTAATTCTTTTATTTTCTGATTTATTGAAGATATTATCTAGAACTGTCTCTCTCATTTCTTCTCTCTCTCTCTCTCTCTCTCTCTCTCTCTCTCTGCATACATAGGCATCAACCATATTCCATTTGGGCTACAGCTGGTGAAATGACCGGCATTCAGAATGGAACAGGACTGCTTTTTAGCTGGTGACACTAGCATCAATTATATTTACTATAATTATCCTTCAAGCATCTGCAGGACTTATTAAGCTTATATTAAAAAGATATAGCTGAAATCAAGGAAGAGGTGAAAACTAATTTTTGTAGAGAATGAGAGACAAGTTCACAATCTGCCACACATACAGAACATAAAAGATACAGAAAACAACTCAAGCAAACCATTAAAGCAACAGATGCCAGGATAAAAAAAAGGCTGAAGAGAGGAAATCTGAGTGTGACAGAGCAGACTTGTTCAAAAAAACAAAACTTCAATCCAAAATAAATTTTGAAGAAAACATCTACTCCTGAGAGAGAGAGCGATATACACCAATGGATCCAAATCAGACAGAGCAGCTATAAGTGTAAACAATGGGTTGCCTTTTTTTAGAGATCAGCCAAGAGGTCGAGAGACCTCCAAATCAACAAGCAGCAGTGGAAATCCTGAAGGGACAAACTAAGAGGAGACATTGCTACTGCAACTACTCCAGTGTGCACTCCAGTGGAGCCAGAGGGTGACACACTTTACAAATGAAAGGTCAAACTCAGGCAAGAAAAAAGGGGTATAAAGAGGAAATTTATATTAGAAAGACAGATATCAGAGGAACCAGCAAGGGCTAGACATAATGGAGACAAGAACTACAACAGGAGACACCCAAGAAACAGGAAGTAAAACAGACTTTGGTTATTAATATTTCTTGCTATGATTTCACTCTGACTGAAATTCAAGTTCTTGAGAGGACTCTCATTTGTCCCTACTAATATAGCATGTGAATTTGATTTAATGGTTGATCCCCATAAATTAATAGAATTTTAACTAAGTTCTTCTAATGACAACTTCACTGATGATACCTCTCTATTTATTTATTTTATTTATTTGCTTTGTTAACCGGGTGAGTGCACTAGGCATAAGGATGCCTATTTTCATGCATGACCCAGGAGGATACAAGTTGAATACAATTAACAGCAACAATGTGACACAGCACAAAATATAGGTGAATACAAAGTGAAGGAGTCAGAAATACAATAGTGATTCAGTGAAGTACATAAGAGTCAGAAATGCAATAGTGATTCAGTGAAGTACATAGTTGGAACAGGTCTATATTTAAACATTAACATTAGGATTTTAGTGAAAAGAAATGCAGGAAATACAGAGTTGTAAAGTACTGCTTGACTGTAAGTGCTGTTGCAAGGACTATACACCTAGAGAGAGTAGACAGTAGGAGGAGGAGGAGGAAGGGGAGAGGAAGGGGAGAGGGTGAGAGGTTACAAGATGGGAGGGGGGAGGATGAGAGCAGGAGGAGGAAGGGTAGAAGGTGGAGAGTAGTATAGCCAGGATAAGAGCTAGGGGAGATATAAAAACTAAAGTGGCTGGAAGCATACGCAGGGATTTGATGCTTGTATGTGTTTATGGTGGAGGTTCTTAAAACCCACATGGGTAGAAGCTGAGCGTATGGCTTGAGCGATAGAATTCCAATATCTGGGGGTGGCATAAAAGAAAGCACATGCACCCACAGCAGTTTTACATCGAGGGATATAGAGAGGAGCTTGTTTATTTGATCTGAGTCCATAAGAGGACTCTATAGAATAATATATCACTATCTGTGGAGCATACAAAATTGGACACTCAACTCTCCAACCATGAATATGCAGGAATTATGAACAGTGAACTTAGAAAGAGATCAACATTTATGCCAATATATAAACCTGCAGTATCCATTTTTTGAACAACAGTGTGAACAAGATATTAAAACGATGATGCAAAATCTACCATCTCCTTGATTTAACAACTGCTCCAAGGAAGAGAGAGAAGCATTCAAAAATGTAGGCAGCAACAAGAATATCATGATTAAAGCTGTGGACAAAGGGGGAGTCATCATAATTATGGATGCAGTTAAGTATGAGCAATAAATGCTGAGACAACTAGCAGATAGAGAATTCTATATACCATTTTGGTATTATCCTACTAAAAATTTCAAGAGAGAAATAGACATATATCTACACAAAATGTATGTGAATGCTATTATTGGTGAACAAATGTATGAATTCCTTACTGTACCCCACCCTATCAGGGTAGTTATTTATGGACTTCCCAGTGTTCGTAAAAATCTGATGACCTCCCCCCCCGGTATGTCCCACTGCAGCCCGTATAGGCTCCTTAACAGAACCACTGGCACAATATGTAGATGAGCAAATAAAACATATGGCTTGCAGAGCTCAAAGCTATATCTGGGACATGACTCCCATTTTGCAAAGATTGGATGAAATTCATGTAGAACAAGACTGGTTGCTGGTCACATTGGATGTGATTGCCCAATACACAAGCATCACCCACTAGAGGGGAGTAGGAGCACTTAAGGATGCTCTGTTAGATCAAACTAATTATACTGTCCCTCATATAGAATTCATCGTGACTTTAACAGAAAAAGTTTTAGCAAGCAAAAAAGGAGAATGGTGCTGTGACTGGCTATCTCTATAAATCTGACAGGTACAGTTCAAAAAAGGGTGACCTACCCTTCACATATAACTGATATCACAATGAATAGACTGTACACGGACCACATTGAAAATCAAGCTCAGCCAAAGAAATTCATTTGGTGGATTTTATTTCCACAACTTTTCAAGCGGTCATGGTAAAGGCAAACATAAGCTCCCCAGTGCTTTGATTCAAAAAGAATCTTCCTCAGGGGTGAAGGTGTCTGTCGAATTAAGACTGAGAATGTTCTGCCATGTTACTAGAAATAAAATCCACCAAATTACTTCAGCTGAACTCATAATTCTCTCATCGCAATCTGATATGATATCAAAACAACAACATTCATGTTTGAAGATCAGTTCTATTTACAAAACAAAATGATCTGCTATGGGCACAATGTTTGTGCCTACATATGCCAACATTATAGTTGGTCCTCTGGGAAAACAGATTTATGCTGCTGAATGAAACCACTTCTTTCAAAACGTTGACACATGCAGAAGATATATAGATGATTTACTGTTAATTTGGAAGGGGAAAAGAAAGGAACTAACAGAGTTTATGAGCTATTTAGACTCTACTAACACAAACTTGAAATTTTCAGTCACAGCCAGCAAACAGTCATTGACATTTTAGATCTAATTATTGTAAAGGAGAAAATAATGGAGGTTATGTGAACACATGTTTACATTGGAAAACTAGAGCTAGGAATTTGATGCTAAGGTCTGAGAGCTGCCAACTGAGGCTTGTGATACAAAATATTCCAGTGGGTCAATATATTAGGCTGAAAAGAAATTGCAGTTCTGACCTTGAATGTAAGCAAAATGTATGTGCCATGAGAGAGAAGTTTAAAAATAATGGCTCCAGAGTTGATTGCATAGAAAAAGCAATCAGAAGAGTGGAGGGGATGCAAATGAGAGATTTATTGATGTGTAGAACAGATGGTAAAAGAAGACAGAATCAGAAAAACAATTAAATGTTACTACATTTACCCCAGGAATATCTGGTAGAGAAAATCAGTAGAAAAAAATTGAACTGTGCTGAGAGCTAAACCAAGGTTGTAGCAATGGACTGTGGAAATGGCCCAAATGGTTTACAAATGGGGAAATAATATTGCCAATAGCATAACAAGGAGTCAGTACATACCGGCACAATAAACAAACAATAATAGATCACTTCCATGGTAATCACAGATGTGGAAGATGCTCCTTCTGTAAGTACATTATCATGGGAGATACGTTTGAAGACTCAAAACAGTATAAAACAAATGTCTATATTAACTGTAATACACAGAGGATTATGTAAAAAGCAACGTGACAGTGATAACTTTACGTGGGAAAAACTAGTAGAAAATTGCATAATGGTGTACATTACAGGGCTATTGAAAGACTAGAACAGACAGACCAATGCCCTATCAATGCATATCATGCTAAAAGGACCTGGACATGATTTTATGTTTAAATGTCTAGAGAAATTACCATATCCAGCAGAAGTGGGAATCTGGATAGAAGACTGTTGCAATGGGAGAGCTCTTGGCAATATACTTTAAGGGTAGCACAGGGACTTGGACCCAAGGCCTCCACCTGATCAGAAAAAGAACTCAAGCACTTTCAATATTAATTGATATGGATACATAGTGATTAGTTGAATTCATGCGGCTAGGCAAAGGAAAATATTGTAAATGTGTACATATATTTAATATAACATAGAGCATTCATGGTAGACTTTAATTTTAAAGTAGATATGCATTAACCCTTACTGTGCCATGGACTGATATATCAGTCCCGAATCCCTGT
The DNA here is from genome assembly GCA_016271365.2 of Neoceratodus forsteri. Taxonomy (NCBI): domain Eukaryota; kingdom Metazoa; phylum Chordata; order Ceratodontiformes; family Ceratodontidae; genus Neoceratodus; species Neoceratodus forsteri. Next base: position 1,053,179,032 of record CM057449.1, read on the forward strand.
AAGTTCAAATTCTGTCGGCAGTCTAAGGGTTAAAAAGGTGTTGAGGATCTCGTAACCGTAACTATAACAAGTATATAAATCGGTTGGTAAAAACATTACATTTTATGTTCTATGTGGTATTGCTTGATATAAAATAGAGAGTAAACTGTGGTGTGTTGTCTGTGCTGTTACATGTGATCTATGGTGCACTTTAATATTTAAGGTACTTACCATTTTTCTTTCTCTATTATGTCCTATCTTCCTCATTTCCTTCCACTCCCTTTCCTCCACCTTTTTTAGAGTTTGGTGTTTTGAGTATTTATATGGAGTGGCTGGTTACCACCAGGAATGTTGCACCATGTGATCTTAATTTAAATACACATATTATATATCATTTTTATTAGAGTGTCTCAGTCACCCATCATGCCTTGACAAAGAGCATGTGATTGCTTGAAATGTTGGCATGAATGGGTGAGTGCTGCCTCATTAATTTTAAAACATATAAATGTTATAGTTGAATCAGACAACCAAGATTGTGGTTTAGTGTGCGGTAGCCTTATCACGGTCTTTTTCTTTCTTTTTTTGGAGGGGGGTCCTCAAAGTTAACGTCTGGAGCTTGGCTAGTCCATCGGGTGGCTGCCTTCAGTACAATGGCCTTCCAGTCATCTCCTATTATGATGGTGGTGTCAGAAAGCAGTTAATTTGGATAGTGGGTTTGTTAAAAATATTGTATCAGATTTATTAGGGCCAGATACACTAATGATTGTAGCTGGTGCCATGTTTAAAATATCTGTCATGATAATGTATCTTTCATCTGGATCTGCTTCTGTGTTTTGTGTCATCTAGTTAACTATTTTGTTTATCAAAATTGTGATGACAGCTCTCCTAGAATTGTATCCAGCACCATATACTTCACCTGCCTATTCTCTTTGGAATCATTTAGTGTCACTTGGTCTTGAATAGTACTATATGTCAGCAATCAATCTTTTATGGTGGTCCAGGACTTTACATCTTTTGACTTGTTAATTGGCGCCCTGAATGTTCTATGTTGTTATTTTAATACTAAGTCTAGCCATAGTCATTGGACAGGTACATTATTTTAAGCTTGTCAAGACTACTGCAAAATATTAGTGCATACTTACTACATCTAAATCTATAAAGTACACTTACCCTACTACTACTAAGCTAAACCTCTTAATCATAGATGTCTGACCTCCTTCCTTAGTTAAACTGATGAAGATGATTTATTTAGTATTCACTGTATACAAGTGACTTTTTAAGACTGAGTCACCACTTTACCATCAGAACTACTGATGGCAACTGACATCAGACTAGTCAGGTGCCCCCCTCACCCCAACATTTGAATACTGTACTAGCATAAAAGTGCCTAATATCAAATAGTAAACTCCAAACAGTTTGTATATATTTGAATTAATACAATAATACATTTAAAGAGGTTATGAACTCAGTTATTAATATTCAGTTTTCTGCAACTTGCTTATAGGCAAGATGTTTCTTCCATCCAGTCCACTAATGGATGAGTATTGTTGTACTCTGAACAGTTTTTCTACATTTTTACTATGCCATTAACCATAACAAAAAGGTGCTTAATCTACCATACTGTAATTATTTACTTTAAAAAGACAGTTGCTAAAGTTTTTATAGATGATATTTATAGTGCATTCAACCTTGTATATTGCTGACACTGTAATGAGAAAATAAATCTGTACTGTCAATCAAGTACCTAAATAATGTTGTCACAAACAATACCATACATGGTAAAAATGTGACTCTCTTGTGCCGGCAAATAAATTAAGCGTTACTTTATAGCTACCCAGATAGCTAATCGATAGGTGTAATCATGAATTAATAAATATTGAGTATGTTCACATTGTCTCCATCATGTTATATGTATGTAAGAGACAACAGTAGTTAGCTAATAAAGAAAAATAGCATACATGAATGTGATGCACCAGTTACTGTTATGCTTCTTTTGTTCAATGATTTGTTATAATGTACTGCAATCAAACTTAGATTTGACTTAATTCGATTATTTATTTTGTAGTTCAGTTATTATAACATATTTGTAATACTATCACATCCCCTCACTGGACTGCTTTTGCCAATAAAAGCTAAACTGTTTCCATTAATCTCACTGCATACTATCCATGAGGGCAGCCTGCAGTGTATACACTGTAAGATAGGATACCAAATATACCACTGAACAACCAGACCACTCCAGCTACTAATATTTATTCATTCATCCATTGCACATGGCAAATTCAATGAAAGTAGTACTCTATATTGTTTTAAATATACATCACTGATGCCTACTGTATGAGTACAGTTTTTTGTTGTAGTGAAGGCTTGGCCTAGATTTCTCTAGGTCTGTTTTTATTTGTTGCCCCGGTCTGTACCACTCCCCCAACATGCACATAATTACCTCCAGCACATGACAACTTAGGCACTGTGCACACTGCTCCTCTTTTTTAAAAACATTTAAAAAAATGTTTTGTGTTCCTATTTAGACCACGGTTGTTGGTGTCTTCACATTGCAGTCCGACATTGTGCTTGCTGGTATCCAGTGACAATAGCGACTGTAAATGAAAGACTGTTAAAAGAGCAACTCATTTACAGTGCTACCCTGTTGAACTACCATGTAAGGGTGGTGAAGGAATGCAAAGGTGAAGGTAAAGTTGAGGGAGGGTTATGTGGGTGACCAGAGGAGCAGGTATAGGGAGGAGGGTTTGTGTGGGGTAGTGTGGCCTGCTGCCACCAAGCTACCCATGTGGTGTGGTAATGAGGGTGGCTAGCTTTGGTGCAGCAGGTGCTGGGTTTGGGGATGGGGACCAGGAAACATTTTGTTGCTTGTGCTGTGATTTTTTTCAGACTGTCTCCTCTCCCAACATGCACCCTCCTGGAGTTGATTATATTAAATCGGGGATGCGGTGGGTGAAGCCCCCATGAGGGTTGGTGCAAAATCATATTTTCAGTTACTGGATGTAGTGTTGCCCACTAGTGTATATCACTGTTGTGCTTTTCAGTGATGTACATTCACTGTAATGATCGTTCTTTTTTGATGTGCATTATAACATTGAACTGTGCTTGCTGCTTCAGTTCCCAATAGAGATGGGCAAAATGCCCCAATTAGCTCGATGAAGTAACTTCATGGAGTAGTGAATTGCAGAGTGCTCCGCATGAGCTAAGCAGAGTACTTCGCGTTATAATGGGTAACGTGAAGTCCATTGAAAACAATGACTTCACATTTCTCCGCCTTCCCAAACCACTATTCCACTAATTCTTAAGGCAAAGTACATTGAAAACAATGTACTTCGCCTCACTTCACCTTGTTTTTAAGCTTCAAAGGCGAATTTTGCAGTGATTCATGGGATTTCAGGTCACATGGGCTCTAGATTGTTCTGCACAGCCTCAGTTTGGGGTAGTGTGTGTATGAAGCTGTAGGAGACAATCTGCCCTGAGAGCTCTCTGCAATTCAAACCTTCTAAAAGCTGTCAAAAAATACTTTTTTGAGTCATTTTTTTTGCTGAAACTTTAGTTCATCAATTATAGGAAACCCTCCTGTGCTCATATCATTGAGCGTTTATTGTTTGTGTGTGGATTTTGAATGTTAATGTACAACATTCAGTCTGTGTACTGACAGACAGTGGAAGTGTGCTTTGGGGGAGGGGTGTATCTGTGGTGTAGGTAGATTAACTTGGAGAAAAAGACAGTGCTTTCTGTTTTGGTGATATTTTTTCTTGTATAACCGTGCTAATGTACACACAGTAATATTTTCAATAATTTCTTGCCATTTTTTTGCTGATTGTTGTGGTGCAGCAGTGCATAATTTTAGTTTGTTTAAAATATGTGGTTATATTACTGAAGTTTTCAGTTTGCTACACGTTACTTAGTGTGCGTGTGTGTGAGTATGTGTGTGACGTGTGTCATCAAATCAGACACCTTTTATTGTGCCACATAATTTCAGCAATGTGAACCTGCTATCCACTGCAGCTGTGTAATTTTTGTACTTCTCTGTGATATCTTTACTGGTAGTAGTACTAGTGACTTGCAGTACATTGCCCCCCCCCCCGTGGCCCACCACAGCCGGCAAAGGTATTCTTTTCAGATTTGAATTTCTGATGGTGAGCACTGGTTAGGTGTTGTGCCTTTGCATCTCGTCTCTTCAGTGCTCAGTGCAATCTTAATCTGTCTGTGCATTGCATCTCTTTAGGGCCCAATCTCCATCTCTAACTAAGTCACAGTTGTTTCTTTGGCTTCCTTCAGAGCACTGGACAGGTGTGGTGCATAATTCTGCATGAACATTGTACTTATTAATATGTGTTTTTAAGTCAGGACCATCATCATGAGTCACTCGTGATACAAATCACGTTCTTCATCATCACGGTCACAAATGCAGTGACAAATCACGATTTTCGATCACGTCATGAATCACAACATTAATGTTTTTACTAGTTACTTGGATGTATTGTAAGCCTGTTTTGTAGTATCTCTCCAGGCTTCACCATCCCACCATTGTACTTATTAATAAATGTTTTTAAGTCAGGGAGTTGAACAGTGTCTGCAGTACATACACAGACTGGAAAGAAGACTGACTGCACACATGCATTTAGCACAGTATACTTGCACTTGCTCAGAATACAAAGTGTCACATATGGAAGACAACAAAAGGGCATAATTACATACAAGGGTCAGGGATTGTGGAAGAATACATTTTATAACACAGCAAGGAAGGTGTGGGGGCACATGGTATGAGGAAAAAAACTAATGTGAGATCCCATGGTGATCCAGCAACAGTTCCAGCATGGACATAATTTGCAACTGATGTCCCTCTGTGGCATCCAGCCACTGCTCCACAGCATTCACCCTCTCGTTGTTCTTCTTGACAGCACTCAGAGAACTGCCAAGTCAGCCTGTGTTACACGCAGTTCTCTGGGGTCCACATGTTCTACAGGCTGACCTGCTAGTGGTGGTGGGGATGGGTGGTTGGGGTTGCTGGTGAAGCAGCAAGTGCTGCTGTGGCCCCCTCTTCCTAGGGATGCTGCAATGTACAGCTGCACCGTCTGCCACAGAATGGTCAGCAGGTGCAGACATGGTCCATTTTGTGGCAGCCTGTCACTCCAACTGCTGGTGATTGAGCACATGGGCGTGCAGGCCCCTAGCCCCCAAGTGAGTCCCCCGGGGGCCACGGCACACCTCCACCTCACATAGGCAGCACTTGACCACACTGTTGTCCCCCCTGACCGACACAGTCAAAAACTGCCAAACAAAAGAGGTGCGGGGAGGACCAGGCACAGGCAGGGGATGGCCAGATGAACTGGCAGCTGGCTGGTCACAGTGCTGAACAGGGATGGGATCCACATCTGGGCCTGGGGGAACAGGCACATCCTGCTCCAGAGGACCTGGTGTTGGACTTGGTGGTGGTGGTTCAACTGCCTCAGAGTCAGGACAGGAGGCGGTGCTGGTCCTGCTTTCGGGGGGGGGCACTCACAAGTTTCGAGCGGTCCAATGAGACGCCCATGTACTCCACACATGTGTACGGTATGACGCTTACCACCACCACACTCTCCCAGAGCTGTCCCCACCCCAGACATTTCCTCACCCTGGTTCATCTCTCCTACTGAGCTCCTTCAGTCCGAGCAATCACTACTCACGCTGTCACACAACACACACACATAGTCACACAGACACAGACAAACAACTAACTACTTATAAAGGTAAGAAAAATAAAATTTACAGAAAGAACAAATTAAGTAAAAAAGAGTACAGAAAAGACAAAAATATGTAGCTTTTAAAAAAGCTGTTGGGTCTAAATCAAAGTTTAAATCTCCTTCTCGCTCTGATCTCAAAGTATCAGCAGTCACAAAACACACTACTCTCTCTCTGTCTGCACAGGAGAAAGTAAAAGTGTCTGCTTGTATGACTCACTTTCTTCCTGCCTAGCTAACGAGCATGTGACTTACAGTACTGTAAGCCATGTGATGTGTGGAGGGGCTGCCAAATCTGAAACACCAAGTGGATCACTTAGAATCATAATTAGGAATGCGAAGTCCATTAAAAACAATTACTTCACCTTACTTCGCATTGCCATTCCACCTTAACGTGAAGTGGTAATGACAAGGTGGAGTGAGGACTTTGCATTGCCCACTCTGCGCAGTGGAGTGGCAACGTGAATTGCCCACTTTGCATTCACTTCTCCAGCGGAATTTAAATTTGCTGCATCTCTAGTTCCCAGACTTGCTTACAGCAATACCAGGCACTGCAATGCCTACCGGGATACTTGCGAATGGGCATGGTAACTGATCAGGATATAAATTATATAATTGGAATCAGGAGCTCATTGTGAGATCAGGGATGTAAGTAAATTAGCCTCTTTTGTTTTGGGCAGCAATATAAAAGCCACAGAAGTCAGTGGCAGGTGCCTTGAACCGTGTTACAGCACGGTTTGCATCCACACTACTGTTAACAAGGTTTAAGGCAACCATTTTGGTCTGAAACTGTGCTTGAAACCTGCTCCAGTTAGGTTTCGAGTACGACTTTGTGGAGGCGAACCGTGTTTGCCATTCTTGTAATGTTACTGACTAACGGTAATGTTACAAGAACTCCAGTGTGGACAGGGCCTTAGATGTAAGCTCAGTAATTCCAATTTGTGATTTACCCAACAAAGAAGCAATTGTTCCACTTATACAAGGTGGGGTGGAAAGGATTATAAGGGACTTGCCAAGGTTGGAGGAATGGTCAAATGTATGGCAGCTTAGAGTCAATGCAATGAAGTGCAAAGTAATGCACCTGGGATACAAAAACCCTAGGGAAGAGTATACAATGGGGGATGAGATACTGACAACAACGAAAATGGGAAGGGGCCTGGGGGTAGTCATATCAGATGACCTAAAGGTGGGCTAGCAATGTGAGAAGGCAGTAAGGAGGGCTGGGGGGATACTGGGATGCATAGGGAGAGGCATCACCAGTAGAAAACAGGAAGTTGTTATCCCTCTGTACACAGTTGGTAAGACCACATCTGGAGTACTGTGTACAGTTCTGGAGACCCCATCTCCGCAAAGACATAGACAGGGCGGAGGCTGTCCAGAGGAGGGCAACCAAAATGATGCAGGGTCTGCATCAGAAGGCATATGAAGAAAGACTAAAAGAATTAAAGATGTATAGCCTTGAGGAAAGGAGGGAGAGAGAGACATGATAGAAACTTTCAAATACCTCAAGGGAATCAACAAAGTCCAAGAGGATAGCATTTTTCAGAAAAAGAGATGGGCAAAAACAAGGGGGCACAATTTGAAGACAGAGGGGGGATGGCTCAGAGGTAATGTGAGGAAGTATTTCTTCACAGAGAGGGTTGTGGATACATGCAGCAGCCTTCCTGAGGAGGTCGTAGAGTCAAAAACAGTGGGGGAATTTAAGAATGCATGGGACAGACATAAGGCAATTCTAGTGGGAGATAGGAGGAAGTAGGCTGTTGGTTAACTAGGATCTGCAGATTATCCGTTAGGTAGGGAAATGGAAGACTAGGTGGGCCAAGCAGTCCTTATCTGCTGTCAAATTCTATGTTTCTTTGTTTCTATATTTGATTATAAAATAAAGTTAAATAATAAGTTGTACTATAAATGATATTTCTTCACCCTTAGCTGTCTCATCTGTGTTTGTCCCCTCCTGCATCTGGTCTCATACATTACCATTCACTAAAATACCACCAACAGCTTAATCTGGTTCAAAGTCAGTTGGCATTCATCTATATCCCCTCCCTCCCCCAGGTCATGCCTGAAAATAGGCACAATTTGTCTAGTGCACTTACCCGGTCAACAAAAACTAAATAAAATAAATAAATCACGGATCCTGTAAGCAATTTGTCTAACACGTACACCTGAGACAGTCTTGCCCTCATGCTGTGCCAGTCTAGTCTACCCTGGCTTGGAAGTGAACAAAGCCTGAAAGGTCTGCAGCACCACAGCAATGTCCACCCTCTGATCCAGGTTCAACTGTGCGCAAAGCTGGACTGCATCCACTGAAGTCTCACCCCTGTTACCTTCAAGCAGTTCAATTTTAGGACCCTTGTCCTCAGCTGTCAAACACACTACTGCCAAAACCAGCTTCTCTCGGTCATGGCATGGTTTGAGCATATTTACATTAAAAGTTCAGCATTTGCGAGTATGGCCTGGCAGTTAAAACACATAATTTACATCATTCAGTTTCTTTGTCACAACAAAAGGACCCTCCCATGCAGCCTGTAATTTGTTGTACTTTGTTGGAATGAATGCCATTACTATCTGCTCATACTGATATGCTACATAGAAACATAGAATTTGATGGTAGATAAGAACTGCTTGGCCCACCTACTCTACCCTTTTTTCTCTACCTACTGTATCACCAAAGACCCAAATTGATCTCTGGCTTACCCCCCCTTTGTCTTATCACTAAGGTTCCTTTATGCCTACCCCATGCTTTCTTGAATCCTGTTATAGTTTTTGCCCCAACCACCTCTGCTGGGAGGCTGTTCCAAGCATCCACCATCCTCTCTGTGAAGAGGTGCTTCCTTACATCTCCCCTATGTCTTGCCTCCTCCAGCTTCACAGCGTGACCCCTCTACCTCCATTCCTCCAGGGTATACATATTAAGGTCCTTCGGTCTTTCCTTATAGGGCTTTTGATGCAGACCCTGCACCATTTTGGTTGCCCTCCTCTGAACTGCCTCCACTCTTTCAATGTCCTTCCAGAGATGAGGTCTCCAGAACTGGATCCAGTACTCCAGGTGAGGTCTCACCAGTGATCTATACATGGGGTAATGCCACCTCCCTCTTTCTGCTGGTGATGCCCCTCCATATGCACCCCAGCATCCTGCTAGCTCTCCTGACTGCCTTGACATACTGCCTAGCCACCTTTTGGTCATCACATATGATAACTCCCAGATCTCTTTCCTGTTTGGTGGTCATCAATACCTCTCCTCCCATTTTGTACTCCTCTCCTGGGTTTCTGTGCCACAAATGCATCATTTTGCACCTTTTTGCATCAAAGCTCAGTTGCCATACCCTTGACCACTCCTCTAACCTTTTCAGATCCCATCTCATCTCCTCCACCCCAGATGTCTTCCCTGTTGCAGATTTTAGTGTCATCTGGGAACAGGCAGATCTTTCCTCTCCAGCCCCTCTGCAATGTCATTAATAAAGACATTAAGAGACCCATCCCAGTACAGATCCCTGAGGTATCCACTGGTCACCATCCCTTCCTCAAGTGAACTCTGTTTACCACCATCCTCTGTCTCCTATCATGTAGCCAATTTCTTACCCAGTTTACCACCTTTGGTCACACTCATAGGCAGAGTAGCTTGCTTACTGATCTTCTATGTGGGGACGATGTTGAAGGCCCTGCTGAAATCTAGGTAGAGCCACATCACTGCTCCTCCCTGATCCAGTTCCTGGTTACCCAGTCAAAGAAATCTATCAGATTCATTTGACAAGACCTCCCTCCATGAATCTGCTGTCTTGTGTTCTGTAAGTCACTGGATTCAAGATATTCTACCATCCTTTCTTTCAGTAGTGATTCCAAGTAATTTCTCCACCACTGAAGTCAGGCTGACTGGCCTGTAGTTGCTGGCGTACTCCCTACTATCACTTTTCGAAGTGGGACTACATATGCCCTCCTCCAGTCCCCCAGAACCTCTCCCATCTCCAGTAGAAGGTTGAACAGAACTGTTAGAGGTGCAGCTGGCACCTCCCTGAGTTTCCTCAGTATCCTTGGATGGACCCCATCTGGCCACATTGACTTGTCCACTTTCAGATTTGCAAGTTCCTTCAGGACTCTGTCCTCTGTAAATGGACTAGTGGCTATCTCCCTTCCTTCAATGCTCCTGTCACTTTTCTGTAGCCCACTCGTTCTCCTTCTTCTGTGAACACTGAACAAAAGTATTTGTTTAAGATGTCTGCTTTTTCTTGATCCCCTCCACACAATCCCCCCTTTCCATCTTAGTCTTACAATTCCTCCCCTGGTCTTTCTCTTTTTGCTTACATACCTAAAACATGTCTTGTCCCCTTTCTTTACTTCCTGGACTATTTTCTCCTCTGTACTGTTGCACTCATAACTGATTTCCCTGCCTCCCTCTTTTTCCTCCAGATACAGCTCCCTATCCTCCTCTTTCTGTGTCTTCTTATACCTCCTGAATGCTAACTTGTTTACCCTTACCTTCTCAGCCACCTCCTTAGAGCACCATAGCAGTCACTTTTTCCTCTTGGCTTTGCTTACTAGCCTGATGCAGAGGTTTGTTGCCTTCTGTATGCCCCATCTTAGTTTCGCCTAAAGGCTGTCCACTCCACCAAGTCCCCCAACCAGGGCATCCCTGAGGCATTCCCCCATCTTTTTAAAATTGGCCCTCCTGAAGTCCAGGACCCTTGTCCTTGTGTGGCTAGATTCTTACCCAGTACTTATATTGAACCACACAGTATGGTGATCACTGTTTCTGTTAGTTAGTACAAGGTCCGGGATTGCCCCTTCATGAGTGAGCTCCCTAACTAGTTGCCTGAGGAATGCTCCTGCTCCTGCTCCTGCAGGGAGTCCAGGATGTCCCTGCTCCTAGCTGTGGCTGCAGCCGGGATGCTCCAATCTACATCTGGTAGATTGAAGTCTCCCACCAGCAGCACTTCCCCCTTAGTAACCATCTTTTGGATGGCTTCCCTAGAATCATATCCAACTCCCCACTGTGCTGGAGGTCTGTAGATCATGCCAGTTCAAATAGTGGCTTCATCCCCCATCTCTAGGGTGACCCACAGTAGCTCCACTCCTAGAGCTCTCACACCCAATCCTACCATATTTTCTGCTTGTTTTGGTCTTGCAGGAGTTTCTCCTGTGCAAAGTCCTTGAACTCTGTTAACCTCTTCCAGAAGTTCAGTACACAATCCACAATGCTCCCCTCACTTGTAGTGGACTTCCCAGCCAATTCCTCTCTTACCACTCAGTAGGCTTCTCTCCCTGTGTGCATAGGGTGGTTCCATGTCAAAACAGTGACTGTGGAATGGTGACCTGTGATAAGGGTGCCCAACACACAATGAGAACACTTTGGAAAAGATTTTTCTTGTGGGAGGTTTGGCCCCCCATCCCCCCTTCTGAGAGGCTTTGCCCCACATACCCTCCTTATTTTATATTCCAGCTCCGGGGGGGGCACTGCTCAGGGATTGGGGGTGCAATTACGGGTCACCCAAAAGTATCGGTGCTGTGATTCTGTCACAGTTGTCACTGGCTGCCATTCAGCAGTAGCTGTTTTGACGGGCTACGGCATAGGGTAGCTAATAGGGTGAGAAGTAAATGAAACAAGCATTTGTCAATGCCGAATGTTATCTTGCTGGCATTGGCATTGGTAGTGCCAGAGTTAGAGATGCATAATAGGAATGGCAGTGAAGTATTGAAGTGATGCAAACCCCAACCCCACCCTGTAGAGACCAACAGGCATTGGGGTGTGCCTTTGGGTCATGCGCTATAACGCTCATGCCATTGTACCTCACCCTACCCTATAGACACTGACAAGTGCCGTGGTGTGCTTTCGGGTCTTTGGGCATTATACTTACCCCATTCCATAAGGAAATATGCTGAGGTGGGTGCAGCATAGGAAAATGGGGTGAACTTTGTGGCCGAACAGTGCAAGGCACACCACGATGCCTGTCACTGGCTGCAGAGTGGGGGTGGGGATGGAATGGCATGAGCAGTACAGCTGATGATCCCAAGTTACACCCCTGACACCTGTCAGTCTCTACAGGGTGGGGTGCTACAGTTGGAAACCCTAACACCATAGGCGTGTGTTGGTGTTTTCACTCCATATTTTCAACATGGGCTTTTTGTGAGCCCACCTCATGAAAAGTGGCACAATCAGTTTGTTAGCTGAAAGGTGGTTTTGCACAGCGGCTATGCCATTTGGCGACACAGGGATGAAAATACATTTTGGGCAGGATGTGGAAAATGACAACTGTATTGTTCATGAGGAGGTGTAAAAAAATGGTAACGTTGAAAATCTGGAGAGAAAATATGAAAAATTGGTAAAGTCATGAGCATGCATAGAAACTACGCAACACACGTCCGTAACCCAATTATTTTTGGCAGTTTTTTAGCCACATTTTTAACATAGGCATTTTGAGACCTCCCCTCATGAACAGTGGTGCTGTGATTTTGTTAATCTGTCCCAAAAGTTGATTTCCCACAGCGACCACGCCATTGAGTGCCACAGATGTGGAAACACATTTTGGGCAGGATGTGAAAAATGACAGCTGTACTGTTCATAAGGAGGTGTGAAAAAATGCCAGTGTTGAAAATCTGGCATGGAAATATTGCAAATTTGCAAAGTTACAAGGGTGTGTGGAAACAGTGCAATGCACGCGTGTAACACAGTCATTTTATGGACCAAATTTTCAACATAGGCATTTTAGGACTTCTGCTCATGAACAGTGTCACCGTCATTTCCTCAAACTGTCCTGAAAACTGATTTTGCTCAGCGACAACGTTATTCTACGCCGGACGTGCAACAACACATTTTGGCCAGGATATGTAAAATGGCAGCTGTGCTGTTCATCAAGAGGTGTGGAAAAATGGCAATTTTGAAAATCTGGAGTGAAAATATTACAGATTCACAAAGTTATGAGCATGCGTGGTAACAGCGTAATGCATGCTTGTAAAACAGCCATTTTGGGAATTTTTTCCACCAAATTTGCAACATTGGCTTTTTGAAAGCCCCCTCATGAACAGTGGCACTGTCTTTGCATTACTCAGTCCCGAAAGGTGATTCCGTGCAGTGACCGCGAAATCACCTTTTGGGACTGAACTCTCCATGTCAGTGACTGAATTCATGAGGAGGGTTCCCAATAACCCCATGTTGAAAATTTGGTGCAACAATCCCAAAAAATACCCGAGATATGCAACAAAGTTGAAAAAAACATAGTTATGCCATTATACAGCTTACCGGAATTTCTTCAGTTCGTGGTCAGCTTTGAAGAGTGCAGACATGTTCCCAGTCCACCGAAGATCATCGAGCCAGACTCCGGAGGTAAGTATGGGGGGGGGTGTGGGGAGGCAGGGTGTACAGAGGGTGAGCATGGGTTGCAGGAGTGGAGCAGAGAGGCGGTGAGGACCATTTTCTTTTTCACAGGGTTAAAAGAAAAACAACATCGTGGGATGGTTTTTATTTTCCAGGGGATTTGGCATGCTGGGGTGGGCTCCCAGCATGCCACCTAAGTGTTTTGGGATAGCAGGCTGACGAGGGATTGGGCACCCTCGCCGGCACACAAGGAAAGCAGGGGGCAAGAGTCAAGGGGATTGGCCAGCCCTCGGCACAGAAAAAAGTGGGGAGGTAGATATTATGCTGATGCAGAGTGGGCTCTCCTGTTGGCAAAATAAACGGGATGTGGGGACAAATGCTGACCGAGGACTGGGCCCCATTGGCAAAAACTGTTGGGGCATGATGCCGAGGTTGGGCACCCTGCATACATTTTAAATGGGGGTCATTATGCCAAAGGGTGGGCTCCCCATCGGCATTGTGACAGGAGGCGGTGCAGTCACTGCTGCCATGTATTGTGCTCATCGGAGGTATTATGTAGTCACGCCAGCGAGAGCTTCACTCATTAGCAGCGGACCTTTTGTTAGATGTGGTGGCCAAATTAGGATTCATGATGTCAGTGCCTGCTGCTGGCTAATTGGGAAATGAGGGACGCACCCACTGATGCATGCCCTGCATTTGCCCAACAGTGACCGTGCCTCCAAATCTGCTACTACCGCAATATGTTGGCTGCGCATGCGTGAGCCAGCATAAAAAGGGGGAAAACAAGCAAAGTGGAAACAGAATCTGGAATGCCATGTGTGCAAATGCTGGAAGTCTAGGAAATAATATTCCAGATCTAGAAGCGATCATGGTAGAGGCCAACCTTGGATATTGTGGCCATTACCGAGTTAAGGTACACTGAAAACAATGACTGGAACATGGCAATACCAGGCTATGCTTTGTTCAGGAAGGACCGGGTGAGAAGGAAATGGGGGGGGGGTGCCTTCTGTGAGGGAAATCATAAAAGTGATGAAGATACAGGGAATACAGGGGGAGGCAGGGTACTGTGGATCACCCTGGTGATGGAGAATGGAGCCACTATTCACACTAGAGTGATATAAATCTCCAGTAGGAGGAGAAATTAGATAAGGTACTGGCGGAGCCACTGGCAAGATGGCAGACAAGGGGGAGGTGCTGCTGGTGGGGTACTTCAACCTGCCAGATGTATATTGGAACCTCCAGCAGCAGCTTTAGCTAGAAGCAGGGACATCCTGGGCTATCTTCAGGGGGAATTCCTCATTCAACTAGTCAGTGAACCCACTCATGATGGGGCAATACTGGATCTGGCACTCACTAACATGGACGGTGTTGCAGACATCGAGGTAGGAGGCCACTTGAGGACCAGTGATCACCGTATAGTGTGGTTCAGTATAAAGATGGCTATTGAATTGAACCATACAAGGGTGAGGGTCCTGGACTTCAGGAGGGCAGATTTTAAAAAGATGGGTAAATGCCTCAGTGATGACCAGGCTGGGGGGGATGGCCTTGGTGGGGTTGAGGAACAGTGGGCAAAGCTAAGAGGGAGCATTGTAAAGGCAACAAACCTCTGCATCAAAGAGTGAACAAAGCAAAAGGACAAAGAGGGTGGATGAATAGGTAAAGGCTAGGCTGGCCAGTCGGCACAGTGGTAGTGCTACCACTACTGCAATGCCAGCGACCTGAGTTCAGAAAAGAGCTTGGATCATTAAGGGCTAGCTGGGTGCAGGAGGATTGAGCATCCCAATAGATGCTGTCATCCTCCACTGAGGGAGGACAGCCAACTAACAATTACTGCCACCTGGGTAACCACAGGTGGCAGTGCAATCGAGGAGCAGCTTGTGGGTGGGAGGGACGCATCGGCTGGTGTCACAGTGCACATGCTCACATGAGCGTGTGTTTGTGCACCTTTGCTGCTGACATCCTGGGGATGGGGTACCAGGTCAAAATAGTGCACTATGAAGAGTGCTACAGGAAACATGCTGTGTGAAGCATGAAATGATTTAGAGCAACAGGGATAGAATAGCGGTGAGATTTACCACTATCCCTGTCACTCTGCACGCCACCAGGAAGGATCAACCAGCCATGTGCTGAGATGCCTGGCTGGACCACTCCCATGGTGGAGTGGCTGGGCACTAGCATACAGTGAAGCAGAGACATGGGACTGTGGTTCGGGTCCAGCTAGGTCTCCTGCTGCTGAAACTTTTTTATTAAAAGAACTTTACCACCTCCCGATTTTCTCCCCATCCTGAAGTCCATGACCAATGGAGGTTGATTATTTTAAGTCCAGGGGGTGTGGGGTGCAACGCCCCCCATGTCAGGGGGTGCAGGGGTGGAGCCCCTGGATAAAACAAAGAAGTCCCATTGTATTCAATGGGGCTACCCCTTTTCTGTTGGGCCACTGTTGTACCCAACGTTGTTTGGGATGCCACTGTTTTCTGTGCAGCATTTATTGCTGTGCAGTTATTGTTTGCAGTGACATGACCCCTGGCCAGTGATGGGCAGTAAAAAGGAAAAAAAAACCCTACCTGGCAGGATGATGCCAGTTGCTCACAGGCCCTGCACCTGGCTACCTGGGCACCACCTCCACAAAGACTGGAAACCATTCTGCAGCAGAGTTTGGTTCAGTTTCTTCCACCCACACTAGAGGGGCAAGTCGGAGGAACTTCAGCGGTAAGGGTTAGTCCTGGGGATGACAGGATGATAGGGCTGGGCAGTCAAGTAAAAAGGGGCTGACCAGAGCCATAGGTGGCATAAATAACAGTAGCTGCAAAAAAATAAAGGTAAAGGCTAAAAGGGTGGCAGTCAGAAGGTTTAAGAAGATGCAGAGGGAGAAGGATAGGAAGATGTATTGTGGAACAGAGGGAAGCAGGGAAAACAGTAAGGAGCACAAAGGTGCAAACTGAAGAGGGACTAGCCCAGGAGCTAATGAACAGGGACAAAGCATTTTTTAGGTAATGCAAGTGAACAGAGGAAGACCAGGAGTGGGATTGTAAGGTAAAAAAGAGAAGGGGGAGGACTGTGCAGAGGTAGACCAGGAAAAGGCAGTGACTGTGCAGATGGAGACCAGGAAAGGCAGACATTGTGTGCAAATAGTTTTACCCAGTGTTCACAGTGGAAGGAGAAGGGAAGGTCCACAAAAGTAACAATGCTTTGGAGGGAGGTGGATGGACACTAGTCCTTTTTTGGAGGAGAGAGTCCTGAAGGGACTCACTAATCTGAAGGTGGTAAAAGCAATGAGGTCAGATATGGTGCATCCAAGGGTGCTGAGGGAACTCAGAGAAATACTTGCTGCACCTCTAGCAGTTCTACTGTATTTAACAGCTCACTAGAAACAGGAATGGTTCTGGAGGACTGGAGAAGGGTGGATGTAGTCCCTCTACAGAAAAGTGGCAGTAGGGAGGAGGCTGGCAATTACAGGCCAGTCAGCCTGGCATCACTGGTTGAAAAGTTAATGGAATCACTGCTGAAGGAAAGAATTGTGGAATATCTTGAATCAAGTGTGTTATAAGCCCTGATGCAGCATGAATATACAAGGGGTAGGTCATGCCAAATGAATCTGATAGATTTCTTTGACTGGGTGAAAAGGATTTAGATCAGGGTGAGCAGTGGATGTGGGCTACCTACAGTACATTTCAGTAAGGTTTTCAACCCTGTTCCATGTAGGAGTCTAGTAAGCAAGTTGGGTAGCTTAGAAGTGGGGCCAAAGGTGGTAAACCAGATAATAAATTGGTTGGGGAATAGGCAACAGAGGGTGGTGTTAAATGGAGTTTCCGAGGAAGGGAGGGTCACCAGTGGGGTGCCTCAGGGATCAGTGCTAGGACTGATCCTCTTTAACATCTTTATAAGTGACATTGTAGAGGAGCTGGAAGGAAGGACTTTCTCTTTGTGGATGACATCAAATTCTGCACTAGGGTGGACCCTCTGGGGTATGTGGAAAGGATGAGCAGGGATCTGAGAAATCTCAAGGAATTGTCAAGGGTATGGCTGCTGGACTTCAATATGAAAAAGTGCAAATAATGCACTTAGGGCACAGAAACCCAGAGCAGAGTGCAAAATATGTGGAGTGGTATTGACAACCACCAAACAGGAATGAGACCTGTGGGTAATCATATCAGATGACCTACAGGTGGCGCTGTAGACAGTGTGACAAGGCAGTTTGGAGAGCTAGTGGGATGCTGGGGCATAGGGAGGGCTATTACCAGCAGAAAGATGGAGGTGGTGTTGCCTCTGTATAGATAATTGACAAGACCCCACCTAGAGTACTTAGTCCTGTTCTAGAGACCATGTCTCCAGAAGGACATAGACAGAGTGGAGGTGGTCCAGAGGAGGGTAACTAAAATGCTACAGGGTCTGCATCAAAACCCCTTTGAGGAGACACTAAAGGACCTCAATATGTACACCCTGGAACAGAGGAGGGAGAGGGGGGATAGAATAGAAACCTTTAAGTGCCTGAAGGGGGTAAATAAGGTACAGGAGGGAAGTATTTTTCAGAAGAAAAGGTGATCAAGAACAAGGGGACATTCTATGAGGCTGGAAGGTGATAGATTTAGGAGAGATGTAAGGAAGTACTTCTTCACAGAAAGAGTGGTGGATTCCTGGAACAGCCTTTCAGCAAAGGTGGTAGGGGTGAAAACAGTGGTGGAATTCAAGAATGCATGGGATAAGCACAAGGGAATCATAGTGGAAAGGAAGGGGGATGGAGAAAGAGCTGTAGATTGGTGCAGTCTGTGGTAATAGTACAATTAGGGAGGAATGGGCAGACTGGATGAGCCAAGCAGTCCTTATCTGCTATCAGATTCTATGTTTTTATGTTTCTGTGTTACTACCAGTGGTTAAAAAAAAGTGTGGGCAATCAGGACACAGCACATTTATGTATCAATGCCTTTTGTAAAAAAATTCCTGACTGACATTACAAATATGGCCACCACCTTTATTCTCACAAAAAAGTCATCTAGGTTCTAAATATAAAACTTGCTCAAAATATTACAAAATATAATAATTAAGTGTTCTTTCCCTTTATAATCCCCTTTCACACACACACACACACACACACACACACACCAATTAAAAATAAAGTACTAGTTTATGGCTTTACCTTTTTCAGCTTCTTTCTTGACCATCAAGAAATCCCTTTCTAGTCTTACCTGCCTACCAGGGAAATCTTTGCTGCTTACCCTATCGAGATAAAATTGAAACTTCAGCTGCTTTACTGAGGCCTTCTGTCATGTGTGTTTGTGTGAGACAATGTGAATATTCTACCAGCAGATGTCTGCAGAAGTTTGAACCCCTGCATTCCATGACAAATAAACATTCCATCTGCTGAATGCATGGCAAAACAGATGACAGGTGAGGATGGGTTACTTAAGCAATAAGCCACAAGGGGGTGTGGGTTATCAGGGGTTTACCACGACTGGAGTGGTTTGCCACTTTTGGTTTTTGTCCACTTTTTTGGGAGGTGAGAAAAAAACAGAAAATTGGTTTTATTTTAAATATTTTAAATAAATAATTATTATTATATTTTATTACTGCACCACAAAAAAATAGTTCCTTGTTGGTAGGAAGACTGCAACTACTGCTGTGGTCTAGTCATAAGTTAACAAAAAAAAATACAGTCACGATGGATTAGACTGTACAGATGAGCAATTATCTGACAAAATGTTTTATTTTACATTTTCCCCACTTTTTTGGCCATTTTGAGATGCATACAGACCCGGTAGAGCACAAAGTCTTTTTTCGTTTGTTAATGAAATACGAGGCAGGGCAGTGATGAGCCGGTAAGAGTGAAGTGCTCGTAACAGTGAGGGAGTGCGGACGATGTGAAACTGAGCTGCTATTCATTGCAGTTTTCAAGGGAGAGAGAGAGACCTTCTCTCCCCATAGGCAGAAAGTGAAAAAACTGACATTCAGATGAATGATTAAATGGATACTGTGAGAAGCTGCGAAGGGCTGCCCGTGCTTCGGGTTTAATGTCACATCAGCGGTTCAGTTTACAGTGCCTATTGTGGTAGGAAGAAACTGTTTTATGCCTGGTGATTTTTGCGATTAGGACATTTGGGTAGGTGTACTGATTTTGACTGTTGTGATTGAGCTGATTTAAACTGCAGTGGTTGTTTGAATCTCCCGCTTTTGCATCACGCTTTAGCGGGAAACAAGATGGCGGTCGGAGTTCCGCGATTTTGCCGTCGGATTGCTTTTTTCCAAGATGTGGCTGGCTGGCACCTTTTGCGGTGATTATCAGAGGATTTACAACCGTGGTAAGGTGCCAGTCAGTGCTTTCATGGTTGTTGTGTAAGGTCCATGGTATAATTTTTACTAGTCACTTTTAACATAAGAAAATATCTGCTTTTAAATTTAAAATAGTTTTTTATGTTTGCTTGCACGCATGTGCAAGAAACATAGTGCCATCATCGGAAATTTTGGAGGTGTGTCACCTCCTCCTCCAATTCAGGCAGCGAGCTGGCAGGCGCGGCACCTGTAAGCCAATGCATTTTGGAGCTGTCTATGACACGCTCCAAAATGCAGTGGCATACAGTTGAAAGGGAGAGCTACGCTTGAGTGAGCAGCGAGAAGCTGCTCACACGCAGCTTCCCCTAGCCGCAGGTGGCGCGCGCGCTCCGCACGCAGCGCGAGTAGCCGACGGGTGCCCAATCCCGCCGGCCGCGCGGGCATTGTCTCCTCCCCTTCCAGTATTTGGTGCCACGCTGGGAGCCCAACCCAGCGTGGCAATCAATGATTTTGCTGACGGGTGCCTAATCCCCCATCGGCTGAACGCCCTCCACCAGGTCTTGTGCTACGCTGGGAGCCCACCCCAGCGTGGCAAATGTCCCAATAGGTTTTGCCAACGGGTGCCCAATCCCCGTCCGGCTGAATGCCCTAAAGTCGTTGTGCCATGCTGGGAGCCCACCCCAGTAGGCAAGCGGTCCCGGACGCTCTTTTTTTTTTCTGTAAAACAAAAACTGTCCCACGGGCGCCTCCTGAGCCCTCCCACATCCCGCACCCACCCACTGCGCACCCAGCCCCCCGCACCCCCACCCCATACTTACCCGACTCGCCGACGATCTTCGGTGGACCGGGAACACGCCTGCACTCTTCAAAGAGCACCGCGAACTGAGGAAATGCCGGTAAGCTGTATAATGGGCTGATAGGAGGGTTCAACTTTATTGCATATCTCAGGCATTTTTGGAATTTTGCGCAAATTTTCAACATGGGGTTTTAGGACCCTTCTCATGAATGATGTCATTGTCATGGCGGTGACCGGGCTTGAAGGGGTGATTTCGCGCAGTGACTGCGCGGTGATCTGAAATCACCCTTCGGGACCAATACCATCATGACAGTGACAGCATTCATGAGAAGGGGGCCCAAAACCCCATGTTGAAAATTTGGTGCCGAAATTCAAAAATGACTGTTTGATGATGCGGTGTTTGCAGTTCCTACGCAGGCTCGTAAGTTCGCGAAATTTCAATATTTTCACTCCAGATTTTCAACATTGCCATTTCACCACACCACACCATCTTATGAGTAGTACAGCTGTCATTTTCACATCTCACCCAAAATGTGTTTCCACCTTGTAGCACAGAATGGCAGCCGGTGTCTTGAAATCAATGTCGGGACAAATTAAGAAAATCACAGTGACACTGTTCATGAGCAGAGGTCTTGAAATGGCTATGTTGAAAATTTGGTGAAAAAATCCTAAAATGACTGTTTTATTTAGCTGCATGCTATGCAGTTCTACGCACGCTATAGGTTTATGAATTTTCAATATTTCCACCCAGATTTTCAACATTGCCATTTTTCCACACCTTCTTATGAGTAGTACAGCTGTCATTTTTCACATCTCATCCAAAACGTGTTTCTGCCCATGTAGCGCACAATGGCACAGTCGTGCGAACTCAGTGTATGGGACACATTAAGGAAATCACAGTGTCACTGTTCATGAACAGAGATCTTAAAATGGCAATGTTGAAAATTTGGTGACAGAATTCCTAAAATTACTGTTTCGAGTGTGCGTTGCACAGTTCCACCTGCCTTTCGTGGGTTTGCGAATTTTCAATATTTCCACTCCAGATTTCCAACATTGTCATTTTTCCACACCTCCTTATGAGCAGTACAGCTGTCATTTTTCACATCCTGCCCAAAACGTGTTTCCGCCCATGTAGCGCACAATGGCGCAGTCGGTGTGCAAGCTCAATGTATGGGACACATTAACAAAACCACAGTGACACTGTTCATGAGCAGAGGTCTTAAAATGGCTATGTTGAAAACTTGGTGGAAAAATGCCTAAAAATGACTTTTACGAAGCGTTGCTGTACAGTTCCTATGCATGCTCGTAAGTTTGCAAATTTAATATTTTCACTCTAGATTTTCAACATGTCCATTTTATTAAACTTCCTTATGAACAGTACAGCTGCAATTTTTCATATGTCACCCAAAATGTGTTATCGCACATGTGGCGCACAATGGTGCTGTTGGTGCGAAAGCAATGTTTAGGACAGATTAAGAAAATCACAGTTACACTGTTCATAAGCAGAGGTCTTAAAATGGCTATGTTGAAAATTTGGTGACAAAGTCCATAAAATGACTGTGTTACGATAGTGAGCATTGTGCAGTTTCCACGCATCCTCGTTAGTTCATGACTTTGTAATATTTTCAGTCCAGATTTTCACTAGTGGCATTTTTCAACACTTCCTTATGAACAGTACAGCTGCCATTTTTCACAACATGGTCGGTGTGTTTTCACACTTTCAGTGCAGAGATGCGTGGTCGCTGTCGGAAATCATTGTTCGGCACAGATAAAGAAAATCACAGTGACACTGTTCATGATTGGAGGCACCAAAATGCCTGAGTTGACAATCTGCTATAAAATATCCTCAACCTACTTATATAGCGAATTGTCGTTGCACAGTTTCTATGTAAACTCCTGACTTCACCATTTTTTAAATATTTTACTACACATTTGCAACATAGCCATTTTTACACCTCCCCATGACAGAGTACAGCTGTCATTTTACAGCCTGTTCGAATATTTTGCACCTGTAGTGCTAAATCCGTAGTCACTGTGCATAAGCAGCTTTCGGCTACCAAACTGGTATTCCCCTGTTCATGAGGGGTGGGGTCACAAAACAAACATGTTGAAAATTTGGAGTTAAAATACCAACGAATGCCTGAGGTATTAGGCTTTTCAACTAAATCGCCCAACCCTATAGAGAATGACAGGAATCAGGGTGTAACTTGGGATTCTTGCCTGTGATGCTCATACCATTCCACACCCTGCAGTCACTGAGAGGCATCGAGGTATGCCTTGGACTCTTCGGCCCCAAACTTCACCCTATTCTCCTATATTGCACCCATCTCACCGTATTTCCTAATGAAATGGGGTGCGCATAAGGGCCAAAGACCCCAAGGAACACGTGACACTTGTCAGTCTCTGCAGAGTGGGGTGTGGTGAAATGGCATGGCCGTTATGCCTGACGACCCAAATGCACACCCCAATGCCTGTCACTCTCTGCAGGGTGGTGGTGGGGTTGGCTTCAGTTCAATACTTCACTGCCATTCCTATTACGCAGCTCTGTAACTTCTACACTACCACTGCCAATGCCGGTAAGCAAACATTCGGCATTGACAAATGCTTGTTTTCTTTGTTAAGACTTCCCAGTTTTCCCATTTTATGAACACAGTAAGACATGTCATGCTGTAGGCAGTGATGTGATAAACACACTTTCGGGTGCTCAATGCACTCAGCATAAAAACCTCTTGTCTCTCAACACACATGAGCATGCATGAATCACATAACTACCCACACTCTGTTGTGTCTTACAGCACACTTGTTTTGGTTGCATTTGAGACTTTGGATAGATCTATTAGACATTTTGTCTGTCTTTCTCATTGCTGTTGAACTGCTGCTGTGAGTGCGCAGGGGAGGTGCTATTGTTAAGCACTGCTGCTTCTCTTTCACAGTGCTTTGCTAGGTGACTATAGATCACAGAGAGACAGTTATGTTCCCTAGCTATTCTCAATTATTAAGCAATAAGGTATGTCTGAAGGGTATGTTAATGGACTGTTAATCACACCCTAGGGGTGTGATGTGACACGAGGTGAAGTCGAGTGCTACATGCCCCCATGGTGTGATTAACTGGTCATTAACATAACCTTCAGCTATACCTTATTGCTATTATAGTAATAGAACACTATTTTATAACTTACTTCTTGTTATGGTGATTATTTTACCCTTTTGGTTGAAAAGTAGTGAAATAGTTCCTCCGCTGTTCAGACGTGGTTGGTGCAGCATGTGAGTAAATGGTTACCATAGAAACGTGTAACCTGGTTTTGCATGAGGGGGAGTACCATTTGTTTGCATGTTGGGGGACCTTGAATCAGTTTTTCTTTGTGTATCTTAATGGTTAATTTCTGCTTGTCGATCACTTAGTTTCTTGTGCAAAAGTTCATTTTTTGTATGCTTATTGACTGCATCGGATGCAAGACAAGATGCCATTGCCCTAGCAACACGGGCACTACTACATGTGTCTCAAAGGCAGGGGTTGAGAATCCAGTCATGGTGCTGGTGCTGAAACTCCCACTGATTTTTTTTTTTTGGGGGGTTGTTGTTTGAGACCTAATTTGCATTAAACATTTCCATTTTTGTGCCAGTCACTGTTACAGTATGGAGCTGCATATGTTAAGATAAGGAGCATTCCAATTTTTTTTTTTTTTATTTTATTTTATTACAACTAGGATTACAAGTACCCTTGAGTCAGGCTCTTTTACAAAGGTTCCGCGTCAGAGAACAAATACAACACAAGTTACAAAACAATAAATAGGTCGGCATATTAGGTTACTATGGTAGATCAATACAATAGCTAGAATAAGTAGAATGTATACATGGGAAAACAGAGTAACAGAGGGATAAGTAGGAGGGAGGGTGGAAGATGAAGATAAAGGTGAGGAGCGAAGTTGTAGAGGGCAGGAATTGCAGCCAAAGGGCATGGTCATCAACTGAGAGCAGGCTGAAACTAGTAAACAAAAGGGAAAGATCATTGAGGGCTCAGAAGAGGTGGGGGTGGAGGGGGGAGTCAGGAGGTGAAAAATAAAAATAAAAAAGTAAATATACAGGAAAAGGAGGGGTGGAGATGTGTAGGTAATAGTTGGAGGGAACAAAATGAGAGGGCTGAGAAAATTATAGGTAGCAGTCACAGGAGTTAGAGTTAGTAAGGTGGAGGTGGAGTTTATGTTTGAATGAGCCAAGGGTGGTAGTGGAGGAAATGTCAGGATTGAGCGCATTTAACCAGCTAGGTGCTCTGAAGGCAAAGGATCTTTGGCCCTGAGAGGTGTGATGGCGGGAACCTGAAGGAGCTGGTATTACGTGGCTTTAGTCTAGAATTAACAGTGCTTGACTCCCAGAGGAGCGAGGCCCATAGTTACTTTCTTTGCCATAATGCAGGTTTGGTATTTTATGCGATTTGAAAGTTGAAGCCAGCCAGATCGGGCATACAGGTCACATGTATGAGTGAGATGATGAGCACCAGAGATAAGCCTGCAGGCCTTGTTAAGTGATGTTGAAATTCGTCTCAGGGCAGTGGTAGAGGCACAGCCATAGATTATAAGACCATAATCAATGATGGAGACCACCGAGCTTTGGATGGCAATCTTCAGTGCATCTGTAGTAAGGTGTTGTCTATGTCGGTAAAGTAGGCCTAGGCGCATATTTGCTGATTTGGCAACATTGTCTATGTGTGCCACATAGGAGAGATTTAAGTCCAGGGATAACCCTAGATATTTGAATGACTGCACTTGCTCAAGGGTGTTGCCATTGCTGGTAGAGATAGCTAGGGGGTGAGATCTATGCCTGTTTTGAGAGCTGTTAAAGAGCATTACTTTGTTTTTTTTATGATTGAGGACAAGCTTAAGATGAATGAACCAGTTTTCCACTGCGGCAAAGCCTTGCTGAAGATTGGTCTGCTGGAGCACAGGGTCCTTGTGGGAGGAGAAGATATCAACATCATCAGCATAGAGGATAATCTGTTCAGTGCAAGATTTTGGGAGTGTGTTAAGAAAAAGGCTGAAGAGTAACGGACCCAGGATGAATCCCTGAGGGACTCCAGATCGGACCGGTCTGAGGTCCAAGAGTGTCCCAGCAATTTTGACTCATTGAGATCTGTTTTGCAGATAGCTGCTGAACCATGAGAGAGTGTCAGGAGAGAGTCCTAAATGCTGGAGTTGTTGGATCAGCAGACGATGGTGGACTGTGTTGAAGGCCTTGGTCAGATCTACAAATACTGCCCTGGTTAAGTGACCCATATCCAATGTGCCGTGCAGTGTTCCCGTGAACTCCAGTAATGCAGAAGAGGTGCTATGACCTTTTCTGAAGCCATGTTGTTGTGTGCATAAGAGATTGTGTTTGTCCAGGTAGTCTGTGAGTTGGTTGGATACTATGCGTTCGAGTGCCTTGGAGAGAGGTGGTAGTATCGGAGTTGGTCGATAGTTCGCATGGCAGGTCTTATCCCTGCTTTTGGACTGGAGTAACTGTAGCCGCCTTCCATTTGTCAGGGAACTGACTAGTGCTAAGGGAGAGATTGAGAATGTGTGTTAATGGGACTAGAACCTTATCCATAGTGAGGGTTAGGAGTTTTAGATCCAGCGAGTCTCCACTTGATCTTGACTTTGAAATTGCTTTGGTGATGTGTGTTCGGACATCATGCAGGTTAATTTCTTTGAAGTGGAAGGGCAGGAGAGTGGTAGGAGGATCATCGGGGATAGCGTGGGTAGTGTCAAGGAAAAAATCTGGGGAAAGGACACTGCTGAGATCTGTAAATGCATCATTAAAGGTGTTCGCAATGATCAGAGGATCCAGGGTGATGGCCTCATCAACCTTTAGCATGGTTGGGGAGGATTTAGTTATTTTCCCTGTAACTTCTTTGATATTCTTTCAGAAATCTGACCCCTTTCCCCAGGAGTTTGAGACAGCTTCTTTGTAGTAGGCATTTTCAGTAGCTGGTATGGATTTGTGAGTTATTAGTGGGCACATTTTTAGTTCTATATGTCATGCTGGGCACCTGAGTCTCTAGCGGGGCCCATAGGTGGTCCCGAGCCTTTAGCTGGGCAAGTAGCTCTCCAGTTAGCCACGGGTTGCACAGTGCTTTGACTTTTCATTTTTTAAGCGGGGCGTAGGTGTCACAGGCCATGTAGAAGGAGGAGATAAAGAGGTCAAGAGCTGTGTTAACATCTGTTGAGAGGAAAATGGGAGACCAATCAAACCGAATGAGGTAGGATTTAAGGTGTCTTAGCTGTCCATGTGGGAGCACTCTGCTAGTGATGACTTTGGGTAGGGGCTTATGGAATTTATTTGACCATTCACATTTAATGGGTGAGTGGTCACTTAGTGAGTCAGGAAGGACAGAGGTGCTGGCGATATGAGAGGGATGACTGGTAAGGACCCAGTCCAGTAAGGTACTAGTGCCTGTTTTATAGTTCTTTCTGGTGGTGGAGAGAACCATTTGTGAGAGGTTTGCTGATGATATGGCATCCCGAGATATAGTAGCATCTGATGAGAGCCAATTGATATTGAAATCACCTAGTGTAATTATCTCTACACCTACTGGTCGGGATTTGATGAAGTCCAGAACAGTTGTGAGGCTCTTCCCTTGGTCTTGGGGGGATGTAGACTGTGATCACTGTGAGGGTTTTGTTGTGTGCTCCTAAAAGTAGCTTAATAGGTAAGATATGAGCAGTGGAGTCATGGAGAGGAGTAGAGATGGGGCAACCTATGAGATAGTCTTTAGTGTAGATTGCACAACCTCCACCTCTTTTGGACACGCGGTCCAGTCTGTAGACGTTATATCCTGGCAGTGCAATTGCTGAGTCTGGGATTTTTGGTGATAGCCATGTTTCAACAATTGCTAGAATATCAGGTCTGTGCTGGTTTACAAAGTCTTGGATGGCTTCAAGCTTAGGGATCAGGCTACATATGTTAATAGTGGCGATGGTCACGCCCCCAGTAGATTTTGTACAGCCAGCATTGGTGGTAGTAGAAGGGCCTGGGTTAGGGTGCTCATCTCCTGATATCAGAAGGAGAAGAAGGAGGAGGAGGATCTTCAGGATGCACAGACGGAGTTTCTTGCAGTTGAGATTACGTATTAGCGGTTTGTTTGGCATCACAGGTGCTTGCCCTAGAGCAACATCATATGTGATGAGGGATATAGGACTGACCATTGCCTGTATCTGTGGGAAATACGGTGCAGCCAATTAAAGGTGTCAGATGTCCTTGAGGGAGAGTGGTGCTCACAGTGTGAGGTACCTAGGTGGCGATATTGGGTGTCTAACTAGTAGATGGGGGGGAGAGGGGTGGCAGGCTCAAGGGAGGTAGGAAAGGTGAAGTAGTGAGGCGAGGATAGTAAGAGAAAACAGCGTATTGATGGAGATAGACATGATTAGAGAGAGATTTCAAGTGTGGCTGTGCAAAGCCCAGAATGCAAGAGAAAGTGTTGAAAAGGCAGGGGAGGGGGAGTTATAGAGGAGAAAAGAGGGCAGTCAGGATGCCTGCAACCTAGGAGGGACCAATGGGATAGAGGCAGGGAGGGAACAGAGAGGGGAGAGGTGGAGCTAGGGTCTATTTAATAAGGCAGAAGGTGGGGGAGGGGAGGCGGGTGAACATTTAGGCAGCAGACAGATGAGCACCAGGGAACTGTGCCAAGCAGTTCAAATCTCCAGGAGCTGAAGCCAGTCAGGGAGAGACGGAGTGCTGAATCTGCCTATAATTTCAGGCACCATCCACCAGCTGGGTTCATGGCTAGCAAACTGGACTGGAGCTGCTTTCCTGAAGCGTACCTGGAATCTTGCTCTTGAGGGCAGGCCAGGGTGCACCCTGTGGCTGGCTACGCTCAGCACCAGACCACTAGTACAAAAGATGGAGTCCCCCTCAGGGAATCCTGTAGAGAAAAGAAGAGAGGGGAGAAATCAGCTTATATGTACCAACAAAACAAAGGCTTCAGGGTTTGGGAGGAAGGCTAAGGAAGGAGACAAAAGAATTCTATAACAAGGTGAGAAATTAAGGGTGCTAAGTTAGCCGGAGAGGGAGAGGGAGAGAATGGCTATGGGAGGGCTGGTATTAAGCACCAGCAGCGTCACCAGTATACAGAGGAAAAGGCTAGTGGGGTTGAGGTGTAGATGGGAGAAACAGCAATTCAGCAGTTCGACAAAGCGGTTTTTAACTTCAAACTTTGTTAATACTTAAATAGCTTGAGGCAGTTGGAACACTCCAAAAATGCTATAGGTAGTTGGTAGTTCGGAGCTCCAGTTGCAATTGTTGCAATGGTATCAGATATCAGTTGTATTTCCATGGCAACCAGAGCCCTCGGCAGGCAGGAAGCATTATGCAGTGAGCTATTGTCTTTGTATGAGTACCTATGAAAACTGGGGCCTTTTTCTTGACCATTGAAATAAAACAATTTCTTGTTGTACACTGAAACAGAATCAGATTTTGAGTGCGTGGCTGTGGTTGGATTTGGCAATGCTGCAGGTATGAAACTTTACTGAATTGCGTGGTTGGTTTTGACAAGTCACTACTACTGCCTTTGAGTTTTTGATATTGAACTAGCAGCAGGTCATGCTGCAATTACACTGTGACTGAGTTTGTAACATTGTCTGACCAACTGTCAAAGTCAATGGAGTCACTGTCACTTGCGTTGATATTTTCTAAAAAGCGTTTAATGCGAGGGCAGTATATTGAATGACAGATCCATTTATTTAAAACACTTGTCATTGAAACAGAGTTTTTTTTCAGGGGTCAGTTACAGTGGTTACTTTCTTTGCAAACTGGTACTGTGGTCCAGTGGAAACAAATTGTGATCGCAATCACAAAGGTTTCAATGGTGGGCAGGTATTCCATTTTAGAATTCCATTTAGAATTCCAGTTCAAAATCTGGATACAATGCTCAGGTGAAGGGTCTATGGAAGTACATTAATAAAGATTAACGTAAGCCTACTGCTGCTACAGTGGCCAATCAGAACAAAGAGATTAAAACACCATGGCCTGGATATTCAAACATCATTCACATATTTGGGACTGTCTAGTACAGTATGCCCTGCAGAGCCCACTGGTCCACACTGTGGACCAATGGGCTTACAGCCCATACTGTACCTGTCAGTCGTGGCAGGCGCTAGGGGTATGCGGTGGATTGCAGCCGCCCGCTGACGGTGGGGAGGCAGGGTGGGAAAGGGGTCCTGGGTGGGTGGGAGGGGGGGGTAACTGTATCACCAGAGTCTGATGTTACAGTGCTTTACCAGCAATCAGGGAATCGGAGCGAGTGGGGTCCACTAGACTACCAGGGAATTAATATTTTACATTTACCAGAGATCAGGCGATCAGGAGGAAGGGGGTCCACTAGACCACCAGGGAATGATGTATTCCACATTTGCCGGTGATCGGGAGGGTGGGGGTACCACTCAGCCACCAGGGAGATGTGGGTGCTTCTGGATGGTGTTCTGGGTGGGCGGGTGGCCACCCATGCGGGCGGCTGCTGTGTTGTGCCCTGCAATGTGGCAGCCCACCTGTGGGTGGCCAGGAGTTGTTCCAACATTTCACGGGCTCAACTTTGAGCCCCCCTATGTGGTGCACTGCAGGGTTGTGCCAGAATATGCGCCACATATCCTGGGCTAAATATCAGGATGTGCCGCATATGCATGGGCACACCCCCTGCATCTGTGCTGCATACATTATCATTACGCCCCGGTGCATCAGGATTTGCACTGCACCAGGCAGCCTTCTCAATATTCCACTGGGGTGCAATGTGGGGTTGCGCCAGCGCAACTCTGTTGCGCCATGCGCAACCCCTTTGAATATCCAGGCCAATGGAGATTGAGACATGTGAATTGCAGCTTAAAATTAAATACAAGGCAGCGATCTATAAAAAGATGTGCAAACTTAAGGGTGAATTAAATAACTTATTGGATTATCAGGTAGAACAAAAGGCCATGCTCCTTAAACAAAAATTTTATGAGGGTAGCCCAAGGGCTGTTCGACTACTGGCGGCCCGTTTGTGATCCCAGAGAGCGAAAGCAGTGATACCAACTCTAATACACCCTATCACCAGGTGTAAAACACTCCAAACTTCGAAATAGTAGAGGTCTTTGAGACTTCTACACTTCTCTGTATGCCCTCCACCCCCACGGGAGAATAAAATATTAGAATATCTTGAATGGATCTCCTCCTTCTCTGTCTAGGCAGGCTAAAGCAAGTCTGATAGCCCCTATCTCGGAGCTGGAACTTGCACTGAAGTCTCTAGACTGAAGGCTTCAAGTGCCCAGGCACAGATGGACTTCCTGGGAGTTTTATAAGCATTTTAAGGGTCAGGTGGTATCTCTACTTCACAAAGTACAATACGATAATACAGACGGATGAAGCCCTAGCCTCTTGGGAGCAGGCCATCATATCAGTAATTCTCAAGTCAGGAAAATCCCGACACTTTGCCCTCATATTGTCCTTATTTTGATCCTAAACACCAATTATAAAATTTACATGTCAATCCTTGCTCAGCGATGCAGGAATTTATAACTCAGCTGATCAATCTAGATCAGACGGGTTTTATCCTAACTGACAGGTGCAAGATAATTCATGTAGGGCTGCCCATTTAATTGACCACGTGAACCTGCCCAAACCCTCCATTTTCTTAAGCCTCGATGCCGAAAAGGCTTTTGGTAAAGTCTCTTGGCCCTTTTTGAGGGCAGTATTGGATAAATTTGGGTTTCCCAAACTATTCATTAAGGCCATTTCTAAAATATATAACACACCAAAGGGCTATATTAGGGCTAATGATCACATTTCTACCTCCTTTACATTGTGTAGGGGTACACATCAGGGTTGCCCCATGTCACCTATTCTCTTCGCCTTATATTTGGAACCTCTAGCACAGAGCATTAGAGAGAACTCGGATATAAAAGGGATTACTATAGGAGGGGAAAAGCATAAACTCGCTTTATATGCAGATGATATTCTGTTATATTTTACGGAGCTGGAGTCCTCTATCCCCCACTTGTTTCGACATCTAAACAAATTCTCAGAACTCTCTGGTTGCACCCTAAATACCCATAAAACGGAGGCCATTGCCCATAATTATGACCCATCCCAAGCTCTTAGAGAGGGCTACCCCCTGAAGTGGGTTCTTCTCACTATGAAATACCTGGGGATAAACTTGTCTTTCAACAATTCCCAACTTTATGAGTTGAACTTCCCCCCCTTACTATGGCAAATGCAAGCAGACATAGAAAGGTGGTCTGTGCTCCCTCTTTCATTCCATTCAAGAATACAGACAGTTAAGATGAACCTGCTCCCCAGATTCTTATTTTTATTTCAATGTGTACCTTGTAATGTTACAAAGGAAAGACTGGATGTTTGGCAGAGGATTTTGCTAAAAGTGATATGGTCGGGTAAATGCCCCAGAATAAAAAAACAAACTTTTTTTTCTCCCTAAGGAGGAGGGGGGCTACGGTTTACCTTGTCTGGAGGGGGTATTGGGTAGCAGTCCAGATGAGGATTGCCCTTTTACTGTTACACCCCACTTACCAATCCAGTTGGAAGACAATGGATTTGGCGGACGCCTGCTCCCCCCTTTTGTTACCCCAGATATTTGCTCAAACAACAATAGCGAATAACTCGCCCTCACTGTTTTGTGGTACTGCCACGGCTCTGGAGGGATGCAGGTGGGGATGTGGGTGGGGAGCCACAAGGGCTTACCTCTGGAAATACCAGTGCTGGTGCAAGCACACCTCATACATTGGCCGTGAGGGACCCTGTTGCAGGCACAATAAGAAACGTGGTGCAGGGCCCCTGGCAATTTTTAAAGGGAATCAAATTCTAACCTTTGAAGAGACTGTGGAGAGTTTAGTTGGACACAAGGAGACCTTCTCTTCTACTACCAGATTAGAGATTATATAATGAAACACTTACGCAGTCCTCCAAGACTTCAGGGAGATCTCACAACCAGTTGTGTTTGAGAGAATTTGGGGGCGGGGAGAAAGGCAATCTCTTTACTTTATAGGAATTATACTGCTGACTTAAATCATTCAACAAAGTATATTAAGGTGAAGTGGGAGAAGGAATTTGAAATAAGATTAAACGAGGAGAGAGGTGGCTGCAGTCCATTAAAAATACTTGGCGCTCTTTCTCGTCTCCGGGATGGCGTGAGTTTTTGTGGAAGCTTAGAAGCAGGTACTTTCGTGTACCTGAACAGGTGGCTAGATGGAACCCGCAGATTCCTCTCTCTTGCTGGCGAGAATGTGGCACCTCCCCCGCAACACAGGCCCATATTTTCTGGCAGTGCCCTGTAATCAATCAGTATTGGAGCAACATACTTAGGCGACTTCAGGAAATATTTAATATTATGACCCCATTGGGCCCACAGCATGTTATTTTGGGCCTATACTGTACCCTTTGGAGATAAGACGCCAGGAAGCTAAATATTTGTGGAACATTTTGGTTGCAGCTGCCTGTAAGGTAATTTCTAGGAGATGGCTTTCCCCTGCCGCCTACTAAGTTGGAATGGAAGGAATTGGTAAACAATGTGAAAACATTTGAGAGAATAACTTTCTCCTTAGCTCTGAGGACCCCACAATTCGTAAATAGGTGGACTAGGTGGGAGCTACTTGGTTAGAGGACCTCTGATAAAGGAGGAGCTGAGGTGATTGCTGTTCCTCCCTCCTCTGGCCCTGCCCTCCCTCTGCCCCCCCACCTCTGCCTTGGGTGAAATTATATTGGTAAAGTGCAATGGTTAGTGATTATTAATTCAATGCAGTGTGAATTTATTACACCTGTGTATACACAGAATTAAGTCATCATATATAATAAAGTCCTTACTGAGGAGATCCAAATCTTGGGGGCTCCCCCCCGCTTGCTGTTCTTATCCCCCATTACTCAATTTCCCGCTCAGAGTGCGGTTTATTACTCTAGGTATAGATCTCTAGTTTGGTTATATTTTTTGTTTTTCCTTTCTCCCCTTTTTTTCTTCTCTTCTTCCTTTTTCCCTCTATCCTCCCCTTTTTTATCCCTCCTGGGGTGTATGTCGAGTTTTTATCATTTGATGGGAAGCAGTAGACTACACTATGTGTTTTCTCTTCATTATCCTGGATAAAGCAGTAAAAGTATTGATGAATATTTGTTATTGTAACTCATTAATCTGAATAACAAGGTTAATAGATTTCAAGATCCATTGAGAGTGGCCCCGGTGATGGTAGTGGGCCTCCCTCAGGTAATGGCTCTCTGTTTCATTATGATGGATACTATATTGATATAGGTTCTATTCTGTGGATCTGTATGGAATATGCTTTTATCAATAAAGATGAAGTATATAAAAAAAAAAAAGAATATCCAGGCCCATTACTATAACTGCCATTAATTTATACTTCTGTAGTTTATTCTTTAACTGCTGGGAGAAATGTAGTATTATGTTCTTTGCAAAAACATTGTTAATACACCAGTGAGGGTAACTTAATGCCACAAAACTAGGGAAATGTGACGTTTGGGTTTCCAACCCTAACTCCCCCCAATCAGCAAAAGGAAAAAAACACTGGGGATTTGAGTCTCCAGAGTCTTTGCGAATCAGTGGTGGGACCTTCCTTTTGGTTGTCAACCCTAATGGTCCCCACTCCCCCCAGCCCATAGCCTGTAGTTGATAGCACGTGGAACAGCTCCAAGCCAGTGCCTCATAGTGATACACTCTTCAAAGGCAAAGAATTATGTCTCACTGCATATTGCAAACACAATTTTTTGTAACTTTCTTTATGCAGTGCCCTGTGGGCCCTGCCTGAAGAAAGGAGATCATGTGTGATGTTTGTTTGGGAATGGCGGGCATTTGGGTTGAAAATCCCAAGGAAGACCCCACCAGTGACTCATGAGACCCAAACCCTAATGTTTTCCCTTTGCTGCTTAGGGATGGGGGTGGGACTTAGGTTTGGAAACCCTAACACCACATTTCCTACTTTTGTGGTATTGAGTTATTGTTACATAGAAACATAGAAGTTGACGTCAGATAAAGACCGCAAGGCCCATCCAGTTACTGGTGCATTAATGACATTTTTGCAAAGAATTTCCTTCCTTTTTGACATAGGGGAATTGTGTCCTTATTCAAGCAAGTCCCTTTGGGACCTGTGTAAAAAGATGCAGATACTCTGGGTGAAGAGAAGACTCCATCCACCTACAGAAGTGCAGGGTCCACGATGCAGCTTGATGCAATGGCAGGTGTGAAAAATTCATTGGACTGTCTTGTGGGCTGTGGAAGTGCAGGGCCCTATGGACCTTGCACATGTGTGTGGCCACAGCTACAGATGCACTAGGCAAAGAGTGCATCTGTCAGCCAATGCACAGGGCCACCCAAGTGGGGAGAGGTGGCCATATGCCAAGAGGACAGTTGTCTTCACTCTATGGAGCCATGCCTATGCAGACAACCCTGCACCTTTCATTCTCTGGCTGGAGGTGTCACATAACAGTGCCATCCTCCACCTCACCCCATCCAGCTGGGTCACAGATCTCACCACTGAAATCAGCTCACAAGCATGGGATCACAAAGCACACCCACTGGGGTCAAGACTGGCACCACACACAAAGTTTAACATATTATTTTTTTTATTTTGACCCAAAATGTTAATGATGCTTGTTTTATGATTCACCTTATAAGCATGACATGTACCATTTATAGCATATTGGACATGTTGAAAGTTTGGAGTCAAAATAAAATGAGTGAAGATATGAGTGAACGTTGAAATATTGCAACATGCACTCATAACCTGGTCAGTTATCATATTCATACACCAAATTTTCAGCATAGCCTTTTTATTACCCCACCTCATGAACCTGGTAGGTAAAAGGTTTACATCCTGCCAAACGTGTTTCCACACCACCAAGATATCATTCCGCCACCAGGTGTGAAATGCATTTTGGCCAGATTTAAAAAATGACAGCTGTCAGGTTCATGAGGTGGTGTACAAATATGTCTATGTTGAAAATTGGGGTCAAAATATTTAAAATTACTAAAGTTATGAGTGAGCTTGAGTACAATTTCAATGTATGCACATAACTTTTGTTATTTTTACATATTTGACCATAAATTTTCAACATAGCCTTCTTTAC
The DNA here is from genome assembly GCA_016271365.2 of Neoceratodus forsteri. Lineage (NCBI taxonomy): Eukaryota > Metazoa > Chordata > Ceratodontiformes > Ceratodontidae > Neoceratodus > Neoceratodus forsteri. The sequence continues at coordinate 1,053,214,193 of CM057449.1, forward strand.
GACCCCACTTAATGAACAAGGGTGGTGAAAATGTACCAAATTCTTGCTTAAATGGTGATTTTACCAAGAAACCACAAAGTCACCTTTCTGGCTTGATTTGTATAATTCCATCACCATTGGTCATGAGGTGGGTTCCAAAAAGACCATGTTGAAAATTTGGTGTCAAAATATGCAAAATGACAAAATTATCCATCAAAGTTAAAATCCCTTTGAAATACATTGAACCACACTTACCTTAGTTTCTCATATTGCAGCCAGTGGTTCCAGCAGCAAGACATGTCTTCGATCAGAGAATGGCTCTTTGCCCTTGGATCTGTTCAGGTGAGTGAGGGTATGTGGGTGGTGTGGGGGTGTGTGGGATAGTGGCTGCTCAGTGGGAGGTCAGGGTGGGGGTCAGATCGAAAAGGGACTGTTTTCTTTTTTACATGTGTAAAAAAAAAAACATTGAAGGATGGTTTTCTATATTGCAGGTTACTTGAATGTGGGGATGGCAATCAGAGGGTGGAGGGTGCCACTAAACACCAGGGAAAAATAAACCATACATAAAGAGACAGTGATCAGAGGATATGTGTGTGTGTGTGGGGGTGAAATTAGATACCAGGGGGAAAAAAACAACATACATTAAGGGGTGATGATCAGAGGTTGTGGGTGCCACAAGATTCCAGGGAAATATACCATGCATAAGGGGACAGTGATCAGAGGGTTGGAGTGCCACTAGACACCAGGGAAACATACCATACAGAAAGGGGGTGGTGATCAGAGGGTGGGGAGGTGCAACTAGACAATAGGGAAACAGTACATAAATACGGGGCCAGTGGTTGGTGGGTGAGGGGAGTGACTAGACACAAGGGAAATATTAGATAAATAGGGAGCCAGTAATCAGAGAATGGAGGGGGGGCCACTAGACACCTAGGAAACCTAACATACATAATGGGACAGCAATCAGAGGGTGGGTGGCACCACTTGACACCAGGGAAACAGCATCTCACTGCTCTCAGACTAGCCCATAGCACGAGTTCCAGCTGCGGCTGCAGAACTCAAGAAAGTCCTGCTATTCTCATACAGAGAATGTGGGTGAGCAGCTCCTTTTGCTAAGCTGGGTGGGCACCCTGGATTTTGACTACCCAGTAAATGTATTTTTGGCAACTTTTTAAAACTAAATGAACACCAGAATCTAACTAAATGGATCTTGTTTAGCTAGGTTCAGGTGTTCATCTTTTCAAAAATACATTGTTATGAGGTACTTCTAATGTATATAAGTTTAAGCAGTAAAAAGAAAATGGTGGCCATCTTGACTGCTTTTTCCCCCTCGACAAGTAAATCATGCAAATAACCCCTCGTGATATGTTTCTTTACCTTTTGCAATAGTTTTTTTTTACCTGTCACGATAATTTTGTTTTACCAGTCGCACTGGAACAGTAACTCAAAAATCATCATAACTTTAAAACGGTATAATATTTTTCACCAAACCTTTCAAAGGCACACCCTTGGCATGATCCCCTTCAACCCTGAAAATTTCATGAAAAAATTCACACAGTCTAGGTTGTAGATTAGAACAAAAATACCCAATGTTAAGTATAGGGAAACAAAACATGTTTTTGCTATTTTTGGCACTCCATATCTTGAAAACCATGCAAGATGTCATCATGAAATCCATACCTTGAGACGCAAACATCTTGACCACACATGATAACTTTTGTGCTATTCAGTCAAACAACTCCGAAGTTATTAAAGTGCAAAATTTGGGGTTTAACATTAAACAGCCTACTCAACTCTAATTACAGGGGTGCTACAGCGCCCCTATTATATTATATATACTGAATATTAGAAACATAGAAACATAGACTTTGACGGCAGATAAGGACCACTTGGCCCATCTAGTCTGCCCATTTCCCTACCTACAGGATAGGCTGCAGATCCTAGTTAACCAACAGCCTATTTCTTCCTACCCCCCACAAGAATTGCCTTATGTCTGTCCCATGCATTCTTGAATTCTCTCACAGTTTTAGACCCCACAACCTCCTCAGGAAGGCTGTTCCATGCATCCACTACCCTCTCTGTGAAATAATACTTCCTCACATTGCCCCTGAACTGCCCTACTTCTATCTTTAAATTGTGTCCCTTGTTCTTGCAAGTCTCTTTTTCTGAAAGATGCTACCCTCTTGGACTTTGTTGATTCCACTGAGGTACTTAAAAGTTTCTGTCATGTCCCCCCTCTCCCTTCTTTCCTCAAGGGTATACATATTAAGCTCCTTTAGTCTCTACTCATACAGTTTCTCTTGTAGACCCTGCACCATTTTAGTTGCCCTCCTCTGGACTACCTCTATCCTGTCTATGTCCTTGCGGAGATGAGGTCTCCAGAACTGGACACAGTACTCCAGATGGGGTCTCACCAACTGTCTGTACAGAGGGATAACAACTTCCTGTTTTCTGCTGCTGATGCCTCTCCCTATACATCCCAGTATACCCCCAGCCCTCCCTACTGCCTTCTCACATTGCTTGCTAACCTTAAGGTCATCTGATATGATTACCCCCAGGTCCCTTTCCTTTTTTGTTGTTGTTACTACCTCCCCACCCATTGTGTATTCTTCCCCTGGGTTCTTGTTTCAGGTGCATTATTTTGCACTTCTTTGCATTGAATCCTAGCTGCCATACTTTGACCATTCCTCCAACCTTGCCAAGTCCCTTTTCATCCTTTCCACGCCTCCTTGTGTATCAACCCTGTTGCAGATCTTTGTGTCATCTGCAAAAAGGCATACTTTTCCTTCCAGTCCCTCTGCAATGTCACTGATGAAGACACTAAAAAGGATTGGACCCAATACTGAACCCTGCAGTACCCCACTAGTAACCCCCCTTTCTTCAGAGTGGACTCCATTTACAATTACCTTCTGTGTCCTGTTGTGCAGCCAATGTTTTACCAGGCTACCACCCTGGGACCCACTCCCAGGCTGGTTAATTTGACTATTAATCTTTGTGTGGGACTCGTCAAATGCCTTGCTAAAGTCTAGGTAGGCCATGTCCACAGCCCCTCCTGGTCTACTACTTTGGTCACCCAGTCAAAGAAATCTATTAGATTCATCTGACATGACCTCTCGCCAGAACCCATGCTGCCTTGGGCCCTAGTCCCACTGGCCTCTAGGTACTCAACTATTCTTTCCTTCAGAAGTGACTCCATCACTTTCCCTACCACAAAGGTCAGACTGACAGGTCTGTAGTGTCCTGCCTCTGTCTTGGTCCCACTTTTGTGAAGGGAAATCACATCCGTCTTCCTCCAGTCCTCGGGTACCACACCATCCTCCCATGATTTATTGATGTGGTTTTCTATTATTTGCAGTAGTATTATTTACATTTTATTTTTTTGTCTTAATAAATCATTCCACATTAAAATCAAGCATTTGTCAATGCCGAATGTTTGCTTGCTGGCATTGGCAGTGGTAGTGTAGAAGTTACAGAGCTGCGTAATAGGAATGGCAGTGAAGTATTGAACTGAAGCCAACCCCACCACCACCCTGCAGAGAGTGACAGGCATTGGGGTGTGCATTTGGGTCGTCAGGCATAATGGCCACGCCATTTCACCACACCCCACTCTGCAGAGACTGACAAGTGTCACGTGTTCCTTGAGGTCTTTGGCCCTTATGAGCACCCCATTTCATTAGGAAATATGGTGAGATGGGTGCGATAGAGGAGAATGGGGTGAAGTTTGGGGCTGAAGAGTCCAAGGCATACCTCGATGCCTCTCAGTGACTGCAGGGTGTGGAATGGTATGAGCATCACAGGCAAGAATCCCAAGTCACACCCCTGATTCCTGTCATTCTCTATAGGGTTGGGCGATTTAGTTGAAAAGCCTAATACCTCAGGCATTCATTGGTAAGTTAACTCCAAATTTTCAACATGTTTGTTTTGTGACCCCACCTCATGAACAGGGGGAATATCAGTTTGGTAGCCAAAAGCTGCTTATGCACAGTGACTACGGCATTTAGCACCACAGGTGCAAAAATATTCCGAACAGGATGTAAAAATGACAGCTGTACTCTTCATGGGGAGGTGTAAAATGGCTATGTTGCAAATGTGTAGTAAAATATTTAAAAATGGTGAAGTCACGAGCAGACATAGAAACTGTGCAACGACACCGTTATATAATTAGGTTGGGGATTTTATAGCAGATTGTCAACTCAGGCATTTTGGTGCCTCCAAACATGAACAGTGTCACTGTGATTTTCTTTTATTTGTGCCGAACAATGATTTCCCACAGCGACCGCATCTCTGCACTGAAAGTGTGAAAACACACTTTGGCCATGTTGTGAAAAATGGCAGCTGTACTGTTCATAAGGAAGTGTTGAAAAATGCCACTAGTGAAAATCTGGACTGAAAATATTACAAGTCATGAACTAACGAGGATGCGTGAAACTGCACAATGTTCACTCGCACCACAGTCATTTTATGGACTTTTGTCACCAAATTTTCAACATAGCCATTTTAAGACCTCTGCTCATGAACAGTGTAACTGTGATTTTCTTTAATCTGTCCTAAACATTGCTGGCACACCAACAGCACCATCGTCGCTTCATGAAGCGGAAACACGTTTTTGGGCAGGATGTGAAAAATACAGCTGTACTGCTCATAAGGAGTGTGCAAAAATGGCAATGTTAGAAATCTGGAGTGAAATATTGAAAATTCATGAAACCTCACGGTCGTGGGAACACCAATGCAACCTTTTCGTCATCAGTCATTTTTAGGAATTTCTGTCACTAAATTTTCAACATTGCCATTTTAAGATCTCTGCTCATGAACAGTGACACTGTGATTTTTCTTAATGTGTCCCAGACATTGATTTCGCACAATGACTGTGCCATTGTGCTACATGGCGGAAACACATTTTGGTGAGATGTGAAAATGACAGCTGTACTGCCTATAAGACGGTGTGGTGAAATGGCAATGTTGAAAATCTGGAGGAAAATATTGAAAGTTCGCGAACTTACGAGCCTCGTGAGGAACCGCGCAAAGCACGCTGTTAAATAGTCATTATTTTGATTATATCACTTACATCATGTTTTGTCCTTCATGAATGATTTCACTGTCATGGTGGAATTAGGCCAGAAGGGTGATTTCGTACTGCGCAAGCAGTCACCGCGTGAAATCACCCTTTGGGCCAGAATAATGCCATGACAGTAACATCATTCATGAGAAGGGTCCCAAAAACCCCATGTTGAAAATTTGCAAGAATTCCCAAAATGGCTGAGATATGCATAAAGTTGAAACCCCTATCTAGCCCATTATACAGCTTACCGGGCATTTCCTCAGTTCATGGGCGGCTTTGAAGAGTGCAGACGTGTTCCCAGTCCACCAAGATCATCGCGCGAGTCCAGAGGTAAGTATGGGGTGGGGGTGTGGGGAGGACTGGAGGCGCAGTGGGTGGAGTGCGGGTTGTGGGAGGGGTCGGAGGCGACCCGCTGGACCGCTTTTTCTTACAGGTTAAAAAAGACGTTAGGATTGCCACGCCTGGGTGGGCTCCCCAGCGTGGCACAAGGACTTTGGTAGGGGCGTTAGCCGGCGGGGATGGGGCACCCGTCGGCAAAAACCCAAAAACGTGGGACCGTTTGCCATGCTGGGTGGCTCCCCAGCGTGGCACAAGGACTTTGGGAAGGGTGCGCTCAGCCGACGGGGATTGGGCACCTGTCAGCAACATGATGGATTGCCACGCTGCGGGGCCCCAGCGTGGCATCAACTATTGGGAGGAGAGTAGACGCAGTTCAGCCGACGGGATTGGGCACCCTCGGGCTATACACCGCGCAGCAGGGGGGCGCACGCCAGGCTGGGAGCTGCGTGAGCAGCTCTTATCGCTGCTCACTCATGCCGTAGCTCCCCTTCAACCGGGAGGCGACTGCATTTTGGAGCGTGTTACAGACAGCTCCAAAATGCATTGGCTTACAGGGCCCTGCCAGCACACTGCCTGAATTGGAGGAGGAGGAGGTGACACACCTCCGAAATCTCCGATGATGGCACTATGTTTCTTGCACATGCGTGCAAGCAAACATAATGAGTGGGATTATTAGGCAGAAAGGTGGATGTAGGGATTCTTTAGGAAAGGGGCTGATGGTACAGGTGAAGCCTCTGGAAGGACAATTGCATTACAACTCCCTTGCAAACCTACTCAATGTGATACGTATAGTGAAAGTGTCCATGTGAAAATGTTCAGCCCCAGATACAAAGCATTACCCCTCTGGAGCCTGTGACTATGCCCTTACATCATGTAAAGCCCAGGGCTTCAAATTATTTAACGTGGGACATCTATAAATTAGACCCAGAGGATGGACAGTGGCCATGTGCCAGCTTTGCTAGGCCAGGTTGAGCTGGGTTGAAAGGGGAGTCATATTGACACAAGTGCTGATAATACATAGAGGATAATGAAAGGACATTAATTAACAACAGCTATGCTGCCATCGAAGTGATTACCTTGGCAACGTCTGTAAACCTCGAGAGCGTGGCTTGAGAGGTTTACAAAGGTTGCCAAGGTAACTACGAGATGGCAGCTCAACTTTGTTGTTCAGTGATGCCTATTCGTTGTCTTTTATAGTGTTTGGGCATCGCTATCACCTTACTTCAGTTAAAAGCCTTTCCATCATTACAAGCAGACATATGTTACATTCTTTCTTACCTTCCATGATGGGCTGGACTGAATATGACACAGGACAGAATCAGATACACTGCGGGTACGAATAAAAATGAACCGTTTATTTTACAGAGTATCAGAGCTACATGGTGTAGTGCTGCCATTGTTTATGAGTGGGTGATTTTCACGGCTGACTCGACTTGGATTTAGCTATCAGTTGCCATTGCCAGTCACTCAGCTTTGAACTTAGTTCTGCCAGCTCAATCATTTGAGGCGCTCGCTGGGTCACTACGTGAACAGATTCCATCTTGTTGTACCATCAATGCAACGTCCCATCAATGGTATAACAACATCTGCCATCACATCGGTGGTACAACAACACTGGTGAATGATAGATTTCCTGTGAATATAGCATTCTACTATACACTATAAAATAATTAGGGCTATATTTTCAATAAAGATGATGCAGCTGCAATTCCTGACTTTGGCTACACCTACGTCATCTGAAATATACCAAAACATTGAAATACTATGTTCAAATATGTTGATGCATTTGGGACTGTTTAACACTTTTATGGCACAAAATGACACATGCATCACTTTTTTCCACCTGCATCATTTTTGTGCACAAATTGCCAAAATAGCTTCACAAATTTAGAAGTGGGATGACCTGTCTAATCCAGGCATTGTCCTCACTCACTGCCTGCATAACATGCTCAAATGACTTGAGGATCTTTATCAAGCCACCCATGAGTCACCACTGGTCTGTTGTTAGAGACACGGATGCCCCATCACTGAATCTGCAGCTGTCACATGTGATTCTGGACCTTTCCTGATTAAGCAAAGTGTGACAAATTCACCAGCACTCAGTAACCAATGCCTTCAGGTTTTGTTGCAAAGGAATTTTTGTACAACCAGGTTAAGATTTTTTTTAAACTTCTTTATTAACATAGTCAGATTCGTACCAAATACATAAAATAGACTGTGACATTCCATTAACATTATGAAACAATACACAATGGATGTCCAGTTGCTTATTACGTAAAGAACCCTAGTAAAAGTGACCTACTGATATGCTCATGGTGAGCAAACCCCATCTTTTTCTCTCATGTTGATGCCTTCTTCTCAGACGCCAATGACCATTGCTTTTTGCAGGAGTAAGATCAACCAATAACTCATCACCCATGACTACGTTTTCTGAAGAGATCTAGACACAACTTCAATGAATTTGCCTATCTATACGAGCTCAAGCACTTCACGATCGGCAGGATTTCTACCTGGCCGAAACGGTTACATCGGCTTACAATATCTTCCATGGCATCCTGTCGGGGGCCCTTAATAAGTATGTTCCCTTAATTAAAGTTCAGGCTAGGAACAAAACCTGTAAATATTTCTCCCCTCAAATCAAGTCTCTGCTCTTAGAAAGGGATAAGCTTTGGAAAAAAAGCACGCAGACTGAACACTCCTAAGGACTGGAATCAGTTCAGGAGGTTATGAAATGTATGCACTAAATCAATCAGAGAATCGAAGACTACTTTCTTCAGCTCTGAGCTTGACTCTGCCACAAAGAGTCCAATTAAGTTCTGGAACACTATTAACGACCTGCTGGGCCACTCTCCAGGAAACTCCCTCCTAACCAAGATTATCTCTGGCAACTCAGCTATCACCAAAAGATGGATATACTTGACTCATTTAATAACCATTTTGCTACTGCAGGCTGGCATTTGATAACTCCCAGCGAACATACTTCGCCTCCAGATTGCCAACCACCTTCCTGAAGAATCGACCGCCTCCTCACTATTTACGCTCAACCTACTCTCATTGAAAGAGGTTGAGGACCTCTGCTACAGCTGGACATTAGAAAAGTGCTGGGGATGACACCTTAGACCCTTACTTCCTAAAGATTGCCTACCACGTCCTAGCAGTACCTATTACCCACCTATTTAATTTATCCCTGTCCCAGGGCATCTTGCCACCTGTATGGAAGACAGCACATGTCATCCCTCTGTTCAAATCAGGTGACCCCTGCGATCTCAACAACTATAAGCCAGTTTCTCTCCTTCCAGTATTGTCCAAACTTCTGGAGAAAATTGTAAATGCACAGCTGAAAGCTTACCTTGAATCAATGAAACTGTTAAATCCTATGCAGTCCGGATTCAGAGCAAAACATAGCACTATTATGGCCCTCGCTAAAGTAACCGATAATTGGCAGCGTGATCTTGAAAACAGAAACTTTATTTGTGCTGTTTTCCTGGGTCTAAACAAGGCATTCAACACCGTCGACCATAGCCTGCTCCTCTCCTCCCTACAAAACATAGGTGTGGACCCCTCCTCTCTGCATTGGCTCATAGACTATCTTACAGGGCGCTTTCAGAAAGTTAAAGCTGAAGGAGGTCTATCTCCTCTAAAAACTCTTCAAAGAGGGGTACCCCAGGGATTTATATTAGATCCCCTACTATTTGCAATCTACATTAATAATATCGACGACTGTATTAAAAATTCCAGCATTCATCTGTTTGCAGATGATACAGTCCTCTATGTGAGTCGCCCAATGTCCAAAGCTGTCTGCAATGATCTCCAGTCTGAATTCAACTTTCTACAAAGCCATCTTCTCCAAAAAGTTACTTCTCAACGCCAAAACCAAAAGTATGCTCTTTTCTCCATTCATCCATACAGCAAACCCTGTGTCTAGTGGGACAGTTCCCCAGATTACCACAGTTCTAGGAGAAAATTAGAATTTGTTACAAAATTCAAGTATTTGGGAGTATGGATAGACCACTGACTCTTTTCATTGAACACATCGAGGATTTGCTAAAATGACTCTGACAAAGGCTAGGTCTTTCTTTAGATAAACAGATTTCTCACCAGAGATGCCAAGCTATGGTTGGTCCAATCAACTTTTCTATCGCTGGTTGATTACGCTGATTTCCTGTACAGCTAGTGCCCCAGCTCATACACAGCAAAGCTGAGCATGCTCTACCATTGAGCAATGAGGTTTATTATGGGACTTCCCTTTGTCAGGCATCACTGTGCCCTATATGCGGCTGTGGGGTGGACCTCCCTCAAGCTCAGGCATCACAGAAATGTCGCACTCTGGACTTATAGAGCTATCTCTAATAAACTGCCTCATTATATCTCCTGCTGTCTACCCCTAAGTGTAGTTGGGAAATACGCACTAAGAAGCTACTCATTTACACCACTTAAAGTGGCCAAGGCAAAATCTTGATTTGGCAGGGCAGCTATAAGCTTTGTGCTGCCTACCTTATGGAACAATCTGAAAAAAACTCTCAAATTAAGTACTTTGGTCTGTCTAAATGCTTTCAAGACACTATATTCCTGCACAATCAAAGAAGCGTGTAACTGCTTCCCACATCCAGGTCCAGTACCTGTGCCTGCACTGGTAACCATCCCCACTCAGACCCAACTATAAGCATTGACACCTTGCCTACCTCCCTCCTAAGCCTAAATGTCTTACCTTCCAGATCTCCCTGACTTATTGACTCTATATCCCTACCTCTTCCTAGTCTCCCTACTTCGGGTAGGAGCATCATTACCCTCTGGTCGAGACAACCTCCCTGCCCCTCACTCTTATACCCTACATCACCAGTGCCCCCACCCTTTTCCCTTCCCCTATCCCTACATCCCTACCTTTCTCTGCTCTGTTTTGTACCTTACGCCTTCCTAGCCTTTCTCCTCCCTCCTTCCCTCCTCTTCTATCACCGCTACTGTTTCGTGTATTCTTCCAACTGTCTTATGTAACCATGCCCCTAAAGCTGATTGTAGATACTATTGTGTATGTAGATGCCTTTACACCCTGTACATTGTCTGAATTGTTCCATGCATATACGAACTACTGTGCTATCTTATTTTATACTTGTAACTATTGTTCTTTTCTTTTTTACCAGATTGTTAAATATCTGTGTTGCCTTGTAAACATCTGTGTTGCCTTGTATAAACATTTGTCTATGCTCCACTCAGGTCCATCTTGCAAATGAGCTTTGCTCAATGATGACCGCCTGGTTAAATAAAGACTTGATTGATTGATTACTAAAATAGTCAATAATCAAGTCCACTTCTCCCTGTAGAGAAGTTCAGTTGAAATCAAAGTGATATCATCTCACTTGTGATAGGAAAAATTAAAGTCCAATAATACCTGAGAACTCTTATTTTGTCAATATCTGCTTTTCGCTGTACAGAGATGATCTCGCTTCTTACAATGGTATTACTTAAAGCATCTATACCTACATTAAGGACAATGAGTATTGTGACTGCAGTCATTTGGTTGCCAGCCAAGCCACCATAACTCAACAAAAGAAGAATGCACCAGGGCACCATTCCAAAAAAACTGATTGTTTAGGTGTTTGGATATGACTACCTGTACATCAACAAACCACATCAAACAAGATAATAAAATAAAGAACAGTATATAACTGATGTAACAGAACTTAGAAGTGACAGTTTAATGCAAATAAGGAGATACTACAGGATATTCAAAACAATGGGTGATGATACAGAGCTGGGGTGAATCCACTAACTAATTTTATTTATTTTCTTTTTATCATCTTTCTATTTTTTCTCCTGCAGCCACTGACCTGCCTTGCATCTCCAGCCACTGCTCCACTTCCCCCGACAACCACGGAGGCGCATCCGCCCCTGGTCAGCTGGCATATGCAGCTGTACCTGCGAGAGGGATCCCCCCTCGGTCCCCGCACCAGGCCAGGATCCAGTACCGGCCCTGGTGTCTGTGCCAACGAGCCCTGCTGGGCTCAGGAAGTGTGGCCATCAAGCTGCCACAGACAGTGCTGCCATTTTTCCTCTGATTTTAGCCCCAGGAGTGCAGATGTGCAATGATGTCTAGCACTAATGTGCTGACGTCCGCTGCACTCTTCCCTCAGTTGCACTGTCTCTAGCAGTGCCTCCAGGAGTCCCCAGGGGCTGCTGCAGAGTGGTGAAGACCCACATCCCTCCCCAGGATAGGAGAGCAGTCCTCCTAATGCTTTATCCTACCCTCCCCTGCCAATCCCAGACAACCCGGACTTGCGTCCCAAGCCGGGTTGCCAGTGTGACACGAGGTGTGGCATCCAGCGCCTCAACCCTCAGTGCCACTGGGCCGTCTCACCAACTCATTTTAATGTTTTAGTAACACTGTGCCTGTTGGGATAGCACAGACCTTCCCTTCAGGTCTTTGACAAGCTGCGTGAAGGGTAACCAAACTCCCAGACACTTATCCACAACGAGGTTAAGATGATATGCCACACATAGCACCTGGAAAAATACCCCATCACTAAGGCATATTGACCATATGTTGACCATATTTTGTCCATTATCACTGGCTAGTGAATACTGCTTTGGAAGAATGTACAGTAGGTGTAGCTAGTTGCAAACTGTGTTCAAAAGGGTTGCTATGTTTGTTTTCCACTTTGTGAAGCAAACAAGTTTTGTAGCTAGTGTGCAGTGCTGTTGAATGCTGGCTCAGGTGCTGTCAGTGCAGCTGATTTGACCTCACTTTCCCCCTGAGTCCCATATTACCCTATGAAGTTGGGCCAGTGTGCTGTGACACAAATATAAGAACTGCCCACAATTTGCCTACTCATCCACATATCTGCACTTGTATATAGGCAAAAGCTGAATTCTGCAAGGCATGGCTTACAGCCCGTGCAACTCTGTCATAAGGTCAGGAACTTCACAATTGACAAAGTAAGTCAGACTCGGCACCTGCCATATTGGGTAAGCCCTGAACATGGCAACACATCAATGGCCAGCATTTTGGCTTTTGCAGCATTCAGTTCAGGGGTTGCAGCATGGTTTGGGGGGGTATTTGGTGTGGTGGGAAAGGAAGAGGTGCAGGAAAGGTGGAGGAAGTGGGCCTTTTGGGGGTGGCTGATGGTAGTACAGGTGGAGCCCCTGGAAGAAAAATTATGGTAAATCTCCCTGGCAAATCTACTCAACCTGGTGCATCTAGTGAAAGTGTTCATGTGAAAATTTCAGTAATGGCCGGCCCGGTGGTGCTGAGGGTTGAGGCGCTGGACACCACACTCGTGCTGTGCCAGCGACCTGGGTTCGGGAACGAGCCTGGCCGGTCGGCCAGGGTCGGGCGGGTGATGAAGGATCGAGCATCTGCCAGACTGCTCTCCTTCCCTGGGAGGGGGTTTGCTGCCCCCAGTGCTCTGGTGGCCTCTAGCTGGGGCTGGGGTGATGCAGGCACAGGCAGTTGGGGGGACGTGCTGGGGCCGACACTGGGAAGGTATGTGTGCAGTAGCATGCATGCGCCTATCACTTGGTGTCATTGCACACCTCACACATCATAGGAAACCAGAAAAATGGGAAATTGGGCACTGGTTGTGGCGGCATGATGGGCGTCTCAGATGGGAGCATACGGCTCCGAGGATATGCAGCGACACACTGGATCCAGTCTCGGCGTAGGGGGGCCTGCCACCGCCCAGCCATGGGGGATAAGTCACAGGGTACTAGCTGCAGGACCCGAACAGGAGCCGGAGGTCCTTGAAGATGGTGGACAGAAGACCTGAGGGGATGCCAGGACATGACAGAAGTAGGCTGACCAGGGCTGAGGGGAGAAAAATGATCAACCAAAAAAAAAAGAAAATTTCAGGATTGCCCCAAACACAAAACATTGCTCCTCTGGAACCCCAACCGTACCTTCACATAATGTTGTCTAGGGCTTCAAAATCTTTAGTGTGGGATTTCTAAATATTAGACCCAGAGGATGAGACAGTGGCCCATATGCACAACTGGAAAAGTGGGTCTGACTCGCACTTGCCATGTTTGGCAGGTCTTGGACATCAGTTTGCAGAAACCTTCATTCTCAATGAATGGGTATGACAACATATCTATGGCCAGCATTTTGTCTGTTGCAACATTCAGTTCCCAGGCCACAGTATGGTTTGGGGTTTGGTGCTCCAAGAATTTTGTGACTGTGGTTGCAACGTGTTTTGGGGTTGTGGTGGTGGGGCTTTTCTCAAACAGCTGGACTTAGGGACATAAGGTAATACGTGACATGGATCTGGGCTCAGAAAACCAGTGGTCTTTTGCTCTAGTCTTAGTCTTAATGATGGGGACTTCAGTAAGGGTGCTGCTTACTGATTTTCTGCTGCTTCTGGTGTATTCACTAATAGGCAGCTCAATTTCTCCTCCTCCTCCTCAACAACTTTCTTAGCCTTTCTTCTGTACTGTTCTCCTCCTTCTCATGTAGCACCTTTTAATTAGGGTAGCTCAGATTCTCTGAATTCATTCTGACAGTATGGAGTTGGAATTTTAGATATTCTGATTACAGATCTCTTCTGTTCCACCTCTGATTAAGGCATTAGAAGCAGAATCTGAGACAGATTCAGGAGTTCTGAATCAGCATCAGACTCCAACTCCCATGCCAGTTCAGATCTCTCACGAGGCAGGCTGCGGCTGTGCTCATCAGTGGCTGAGTGGTGGCGATTTTCAAAATAATTCCATTAGATTCTATTGTAATAAGAATAAACTGCTGACCTCCCTGACTGCATCCCTCCTCAGCAAGCCTCCATGAGTGAAGAAGAAGCAAGCAGGCACAACCTGAGTATCCCCGGTATAGCCTGAGTACTCCCCAGTCCACCTAGTTTGATTTCCCCAGCCCCTAGTTTGGCTCTGGCCCCTTTCCAGCACATTAAGGCACACTTGTGTAAGGGCAACAGAGCAGACTGTTGCAGTCCATGCTGCAGCATTCTTCAAACTGAGTTCTTTACATTGTGTCCCAGAAGTCTTCAGTTCTCAGTGACTGGGAGGAGGTAGCTGATCTAAAGAAAGCCCTGGGTGTAGACTGCTCAACCAAATGCCTTAGCTTACTTGTGACAAGTGGCATTGGCATAACACTGCTGGGGATTAGTGTGTTTGGTAGTGCGACAAAGTCTGCAACCCAGTTAGACCACAGCAGCCCAGTGCTGAACTACAAAAATAATATTTATTGATGATCTCAAGGCTTTTACCCCTTTAGTCTACGCTGTACCTCCATGACAATTATGTCTTCTCCCTGGCCCCACAGATTTTTAAATAATATATAGAGAGACTGGAATTACAAACCTTTGAGTCAGGGACTCCTTTGCAAAGGCTCCACATCAGATACAACATACTTAGAACAAACACAGAATAGCATCTAGTGCATACAGGTGGTTGACAAGGTTCGAGGGGTGTAATGACAAACCCAGAGTCAAGTTAGGCTACCAAAACAGTACATAATACAATTGTAAGGTAGAGAGGCCAGTACCAAAGGCCAATGTAGACAACAAGTTAGGTGTCATTGTAGGTGACGGGGGGTAGGTTAGGTCCAATCACAGGCACCGAGGGTGAGAAGTTCAGAGCACAGGGAGGATTTAAAGGGGCCATCTCACCTCAGAGGTAACAGCTGGGGATAGTTCATTCATCCATAGTGGGGCTATATAGTAAAAGGACCATTGGCCCAAGGAGATCCTGCAGCCCAGGGCTTGAAAGGAGGCCAATGTGGTGCTTCTGGTAATCCTAGAGTGAGGGGCTGGTTGTAGCAGATGTCGGAGGCTGGGAGGGGAGATGCTGAGAAAGAGCTTTCTGGCAATGAGACAAGTGTGCTATCTAAGCCTGCCATCAAAGTTTAGCCATTTGGTGTGCCTGTAGAGTTCACAGGTATGTGTCCACCTGTCACACACAGTGACAAGGCAGGCAGGCTTTTATTAAGGGAAACCTTAAGACAGCAGAGGGTGGAGTTGTCATCAGCACCATAGAATATGATCCCATAATCAATTAGGGAAAGGACCAACAATCCCACCACAAGAAATTATGCATAACATCACATAAAAAAGGAAAGATTAAATTGAATGTGTTACATTGCCCTTCACAACGTTTGACAATCCATGGATGGATATTTGTGCATTTTTGCTTGTTTTTTTTGTTTCTTGTTTTTTCTTTTTTCATTGTTATATATTTTTAAGTTCATTGCCTTCTTTTAAACTTTGAATGCAATTGTTGTGCTCTGCTGAGTGTAAATAGTGGTTAGCGTTTGATTACAGGAATTGGCAGCAAGGTTAGAAGGTGGAAGGAGGTCCTGTCAAGGTTACCAGGTGAGGAAAAAGTAGACCCCCCTAAATAAACAATCCTTTAATAGAGGAACAATTGTGTATACAGAGGACGCAGCGATTCAGTTTACAGTTGAATGCCTGACTGTATCTGCTATCTGGTACATCTAAATGCTTTTGGATTAAATACCCTTTTGCACTTTTCTTGTACCTTTCTTAAGGTTACCTGCACTTGGAGTTTGATTGCTCCTATTTCTAGGTGATAGTGGTTCAGAGTCTGACACAGTGATTGAACCCACAGAATCAGAGTGGTATCAGACTGGACTGTGTGGACCGACGGAGGAGCAGCGTCAGGCTGGGTTGCCCTGTGTGGTCAAGTGTGACTGATTTGTGAGCCTCTATAGATGTTATGGATGTTGTGAAACCCACCCAGATAAAGTTTAGTGCCACAAGAAACATGGAAACATAGACTTTGACGGCTGATAAGGATCACTTGGCCCACCTAGTCTGCCCATTTCGCTACCTACGGGGATAAGCTGCAGATCCTAGTTAACCAACAGCCTACTTCTTCCTACCCCCCACAAGAATTGCCTTATGTCTTTCCCTGCATTCTTGAATTTCTCCACTGTTTTTGACCCCACGACCACCTCAGGAAGGCCGTTCTATGCATCCACAACCCTCTCTGTGAAAAACATACTTCCTCACATTGCCCCTGAGCCATCCCCCCCTCTATCTTCAAATTGTGTCCCCTTGTTC
This sequence comes from Neoceratodus forsteri, assembly GCA_016271365.2. Classification (NCBI taxonomy): domain Eukaryota; kingdom Metazoa; phylum Chordata; order Ceratodontiformes; family Ceratodontidae; genus Neoceratodus; species Neoceratodus forsteri. The sequence goes on from CM057449.1 coordinate 1,053,230,588, forward strand.
TTACACATTTCTTTTTCTGAAAGAAGCTACCCTCTTGGACTTTGCTGATTCCCTTGAGGTACTTAAAAGTTTCTATCATGTCCCCCCCTCCCTCCTTTCCTCAAGGGTATACATATTAAGCTCCTTTAGTCTATCTTCATATGGCTTCTGTTGCAGACTCTGTACCATTGTATTTGCCCTCCTCTGGACTGCCTCCATTCTGTCTATGTCCTTGTGGAGATGGGGTCTCCAGAACTGTATGCAGTACTCCAGATGGGGTCTCACCAACTGTCTGTACAGAGGGATAACAACTTCTTGTTTTCTACTGGTGCTGCCTCTCTGTATACATCCCAATATCCCCCAGCCATCCCTACTGCCTTCTCACATTGCTTGCTAACCTTTAGGTCATCTGATATGACTACACCCAGGTCCCTTTCCATTTTTGTTGTTGTTACTACCTCCCCACCCATTGTGTACTCTTCCCCTGGGTTTTTGTTTCCCAGGTGCATTACTTTGCACTTCTTTGAATTGACTCTAAGCTGCCATACTTCTGACCATTCCTCCAACCTTGCCAAGTCCCTTCTTATCCTTTCCACCCCCCCTTGTGTATCAACCCTGTTGCAGAGCTTTGTGTCATCTGCAAAGCCCAATGAGTATAAGAAGCTTGGGGGAGTGAGTGTGCTATCTGAATCACTCTGTGACTTCCTCTAAAATACCCTGAAGCATTACCCCTGAAGCTAGGAGAAGCTAGGGGAAAATAGCATTAGAAACAGGCCTGGTGTTTGTTTGCTTGTATCATTTTGGAGCACTTTAGTAAGGAGCTATGGGGTGTTTACAGCATAGAGAATCTGTGAACCCATTGAGCATAATTAAGAATGAGGGCCCCATATTCAGAGCTGGTCGGCTGCAAGCGCACAGAGTTATGACATGAAAAATAGGGCTGTCCGTTTCAGCACTCATATTCAAACAGGTAACATGATCTGAACTGAACATGCTATCTGTTTGAATATTAGATCTTAGAAGCGTGGGCACACAGCAAGTGGTCATCATGTTTGACACAGCACTACCAAGGTGTGGGGTCAAGATTGTCCATAGGGGTATAAAGCGGCTCACATAGGTTAGCCCCGCAGCCCCCATGGGTGATATTCAGCCCAAACATGCAGATGAGCCCATTGGGCATGCCTGGTGCTATGGGGCAATTTGTATGCCCATTATGGACTCATCTGCATGTGAGCACCATGGTCGAGTGCGTGTCCCCTCCCCAGCCCCAATCAGTGTGTTAATAAAAAAATCCACCTCTCTCCTCGGTAGTCTAGTGATCCCCCCTCCCCAGCCCTAGTCACTGTACTGATAAAAAAAAAATCCACTTTTCCTTGGTAATCTAGTGGTCCCCACTCCCCGGCCACAATCTTTGTAAATACTAATAAAATAACCCATTTCATTGGTAGTACAGTGGTCCCCCCCTCTCTGGCACCGATCCATGTATTGATAAAAAATTCCACTTCTCCCTTCTTGCCTAGTGGTTCCTGCTCCCCCACCCTGATCTTTGTAATATTATTAAAACAACTTGTTTCATTGGTAGTATAGTGGTCCCCCCTCCCCAAGCCCCACTCCGTGTTGTAATAAAAAGATCCACTTCTCCCCAATAGTCTAGTGGTCCCCCCTCCTGGTCCAGATCAGTCTATTGATAATAAAAATCCACTTCTCCCTGGTTGTCTAGTGGTCCCCCTCCCTGGCCCTGTTCTTTGTAATACTAATAAAGCAACCCATTTCATTTGTAGTATAGTGGTCCCCCTCCATGAGCCCTGTTATAATAAAAAAATCCACTTCTGCCAAGTATTCTAGTGATCCACCCTCCAGGCCCGATCCAATTCAGTCAAAATAAATTCCCAACATCCCTGGTGGTTAGTGGTTCACGTGTCAGTGACCCACTACCTCACTCTCCCCAACCCAACCAGATCTGGCGAATGACACTGCCCTCCTCACATCTCCACAGTCAGCCACTGACTGAACTGTACTGGATCACGTACAGTATACAGTACATGCTCATTAGTTAACTGGTCAACCAATGAGCATATACTGTATGCACTCTGGTACAGTTCAGTCGGTGACTGGCTGTGGAGGTGTGAGGAGGGCTGTGCCAGTTGCTGGATCAGGTTGGGTTAGGAGCGGGGTGGTGGGTCCCTGACTACCGGTTGTGGGGGAGGGCAGGGCCACTGGCCCACCAAGGATATTAGGAATTTATTTTTGCTGAATAGGATTGGGGCTCAGGAGGAGGACCACTAGACTATCAGGACATGGGATCCATTTTATTATAACAGGCTTGGGGCTCGGGAGGGGACCACTGGACTGAATCTCTATCCCCAGGGTCCCCACCAGACCAAGTGGGCAGGTAGCCAGAGGGGCTGCAGTGTCTACCAGTCCCTGTGGGTAGTGCTGTGCAATGCCAGATTGATGAAGAACAAGACTGTAATTATGGCAGACTTGATTTCCTCGATCGATCTGGCTTGCATGACAGAGACCTGTTGGGGACGATGCTGGGCTGGTTTTGAAGGCATCTGTCCACGCTGGGTACACTGTGGTACACTGCCCATGGAGGTAACACAGGGATGGGGGAGTGGCCATTTGTTTTAGATCTGACCTGGGATTCACCGTGCACCCTGTGGGGACAACCAGGTCCTTTCAGTGTGTGGCGATGTGTGGGAGTCCGGGCACAGATTGCAGGATTCTCCTTATTTGCCACCCACCAGGGTTGGGGGGAGATTTCCTGCAGGAGGTTGTGCACTTCATTGTCAATGCAGTGTTGGGGTCCCCCAGATGTTTAGTACTAGGGGACATCAATGCCTGTGTCAATGGCAAAGCCTCACAATTTGGCTCTCACTTTCTCCAGTTGATGTCATCACTGGGCCTGTCGCAAGTAGTTACTTCTGTGATTCATCACCGTGGCAACACACTGGACCTGGTGTTCTCACTGAGGCTTGAGGTAACCAACCTTGGGATTGGTCAGGTTGTATGGTCTGATCATTGCATGGTGAAATTCTCAGTCGAGGCCCCCTCTGGGAGTCCCTCCCCTGTTGAGATGGTCAGTTATCGCCTGTTAAGGGGATTGTCCCTGGAGGGACTACTAGTGGTAGCTGATCTATCTAGCTTAGATGCTGCACATGCAGTGGGTTCGAGTGAAGCAGTGGCCACATATAACAGGGTGGTTTCCGATGCACTTGATATCATCGCACTGGTTCATGTATGACCCAGATCCTCTCACTTGAGTCTCTGTGGTTTGATGGAAAGTCTGCAGGAAGATCAGTGATCAGAAGTTGGAGCATTGTTAGCGAAGGACCCGGTCAGAGGTGGACGAGATGGCCCTGCATGCCTAACATTCTGAGTACCAGGGGCAAGCAACTGTAAGAAGGCAGAGTTACTGTGCAGGGAGATTGCTGCTGAGAAGAACCAACCAGCTCAGCTTATTTGAACTGTTGAAAGACTTCTCCATCCAGTCTGTCTGCAGCTGAAAAAAGCCTTTTCAATCACTTTATGTGATAAGTTTGCTCAGTTCTTTTTGGACAGGGTGTCTGCTATCCAACAGGGATCCCACCAGCAAGCTGCTTTGTGACTCACAGTGATCAGCCTGAAAGGAACAGAGGTGCTCCACCTGTCTGAAAAGAGTTTAAACTGATGGAGGTGGCCAAGGTCACTGAGGTTATCCTGAAGCTGAAGCACACGTACTGTGAAATGGACCCGGCTCCAACTCATTTCTTGATGAGATGTGTTGACTCTATTGGCCCGGTGTTCGCCAAGATTGTCCCATGTTTGCTGTCAGAGGGGGTCTTTCCAGAAGTCTTAAAAGAGGCCCTGGTGAGGCCCCTTCTGAAGAAGTCATCTCTCGACCCTGATATCCTGACAAACTACCATCCTGTCTCCTACCTTCCCTTTTTGGGTAAGGTTGTTGAGAAAATCATGGTGCAGCAGCTCGAGGAGCACCTCATGTCCTTTGATATCTATGAGCCATTCCAATCAGGTTTCAGAGCCAGGTATAGCACTGAAACAGTGTTAGTCAGAGTGCGTAATGACCTCCTCAGGTCTGGAAATAAAGGAGACAGGTCAGTTCTTGTTCTCCTGGATCTCTTCGCTTTCAACGCCGTAGATCACATTGTGCTTCTTGATTGCCTCAGAGAATATTGTGGACTCACTGGCACTGACATCAGTTGGTTTGAGTCCTATCTCACTGGCAGAAAGCAGCGGGTGGTGATGGGGAATTTCTCATCCTCCATGAAACTCCTGCCATGCGGAGTGCCTCAGGGATCGATCTTGTCACCGATGCTATTTGCAGTGCATATGCTGCCCCTGGGTGAGCTCATTAGGTGGCACAGTGTGGTTTTTCACTGCTATGCAGATGATACCCAACTGTACCTGTCTTTTGCCCCTGGAACATCGGAAGCCGTGAAGTGTTAACAGCTGCCTGGCTGAGATCAGTGATTGGATGTCCTCCAGTTGGTTGCAACTGAACCCAGATAAGATGGAGGTCCTAGTGATTGGGTCGGGATGAGAGACTGGTGGGAGTACCTCCGATATGGTCACTGGTTTATTCCTGGGATCAACGTCACTGATGGCCTTCCCTAGTGTGCAACATCTTAGTATGATCATTGATAACAGACACTTGAAGCACAGGTGTCAGCTGTTGTCAAAAGTGTTTTTTACCACTTAAGGAACATTGCCAGGATCAAACCTCTAGTTCTGCCCAAGGACCTGCTCATGCTGGTGCATGTCTTTGTGACATCCAGACTCAAATACTGTAATGCTCTTTACTTCATGGTCTCTGAGGTACCATTCACCGGCTTGAAGTCAGTGCAGAACGCAGCTGCCAGATTGCTGACTGGCCTATCTAGGTCTAGCCATGTGACCATGGTGCTGTGTGTTCTGCACTGGCTGCCAGTGAGGTGGAGGGTTATCTTCAAGGTGAGTTTACTCACTTAAAAGGCCCTACATGGACTAGGCCCTGGCTACCTGGCTGATCTTCTGACAACCACCACTTCCTCAGTCCACTCCCTCAGCTCCTTGACCAAGGGCCTTGTTGAAGTTCCCAGGACCAGATTAAACAACCTGGTTAAACAACTAAAAAAAAAAAAAAAATGATTAAGAACTTCTGTCGAAAGGGCCTTTAGTGTCACCAGTCCTGTGGAACTCCCTTCCAGCTGATGTCAGGAAGGCCCCTTTGGTTGAGAGATTCAAGACTGGCCTGAAAACTTTCTTATTTTATCCGTCTTCCATGATTTACTGATCTGACCAGCCAAAAAAACTGTTGATTTTAAGTGCTGTATCTGATGTTTCATTGTTTTGTCACTTTGTATTTATTTATATCTGATTTTTTATTTGATAACTTGCCTGCTGTATGTTTTATGTAAGGTACCCAGATCCTCCGGGAAATAAACTTTGCCTTGCCTTGTCTAGACTACCGGGGAGAAGTGGATTTCTTTATTATAACAGGGCTTGGGGCTTGGGAAGGGGGAACCACTAGACTACCAGGGAGAAGTGAATATTTTATTATAACATGGATCGGGGCTCGGGGAGAGGGGACCACTATGCTATCAGTGAAATGGGTTGTTTTATTAGTATTACAAAGATTGGGTCTGGGGAGGGGGGACCACTAGACTACTGGGGATAAGTGGATTATTTTATTATAACAGGGATCAGAGCTTGGGGCGGGGGGACCACTAGACTACAGGGGAGAAGTGGATTTTTTCATTATGACAGGGATCAGGGTTCGGAGATGGAAGGATCACTAGACTACCAGGGGACAGGGGTTTTAATTAGTACACATCGGGGCTAGGGAAGGACTGTTGAGCTACTAGGGTACCCAGTCCTTGACAGTGGCTGACGGGTCTGCACACAGTTAAGGGCTGAGTTTCAGAAGTATTAAACTGTGCTGCTGCTTGTGACTGTTTACGCTTCTGAACACTTTCAATATTGTGCTGTGCTGCATATGTATTGGGAACCTTCATTTGCATAGGGCGCGGTACAATATCATGTGCCATGGCACTGTCGGGGTGCGCTGATTATGTGCCCATTGAATATGGGCACGCCCCCGACAACTGGTGCTATTCCCGGTTAGCACAGCACAAAACCAGTTTGTGTCACACTAACCTTTTGAAAAAGGGGCCCTGAGAAAAAAAGACAGGGACTTGAACAAGGTTTGCTTAAGTGACTTCAAATAACTTGGTGTTTTAGATGTGTTTTTTTTCTCTGTCTGCCCCAATAGTGTTTTACTTACATAACAAATTCCCTATGCATGACTTCGCTACTGGAGCTCTTATGTAAGTTCACTTGTAATCTTAGATTTTCTTGTTAAATAGCTGTGTCATTTTTAATACCTTTTCTAAAACACTTCATTTTTTTAATTTTATACAAAAGTTAAAAGTGACTTTCACCTCTTTTTTGTTTTGAAGTACATGCCATTTTATGTGCTGCGTCATAAAAGCGCCATTATCCTCCATAGCCTAGATTTGCATGGGATGCCAAGGAGGAAGAAACATAGAAACACAGAAACATAGAACTTGACGGCAGATAAGGACAGCCTGGCCTACCTAGTCTGTCTATTTCCCTACCTACTGTATAAACTCCGGATCCTATTTGATCTGCGGACTACCTCCACGTTCCTACCCCTAATTTTGCCTTCTGCCTGTTCCATGCATTTTTGAAATTGACAACTGTTTTGCCCCCACAACCTCCTCCAGGAAGCTGTTCCATGCATCCACCACTCTTTCTGGAAAAATTCTTCCTCACATTGCCCCTGAGTCGTCTCTGCCTGCCTCTCTATCAGGCCTCTTCGTCTTGCACATCTCCTTTTCTGAAAGATACTTCCTCTTGAACTCTGCTGATCCCCTTGAGGTATTTGAATGTCTGTATCATATCCTCCTCTCCCTCTGTCCTCCAGAGTGTACATATTGAGTTCTCTCAATCTCTCCTCATACTGCCCCTGCACAATTTTTGTTGCCCTTCTGACTGCCTCACCCCTGCCAATTTCTTTTGGAGATGAGGTCTCCAGAACTGCATGCAGTACTTCAGATGAGGCCTCATCAACTGCTCTGTATACTGCATCACCACTTTCTGTTTTCAACTGGTGATACCTTCCTATTCACCCCAGCATTCCCGCCAGCTTTCCTCACTGCCTTCTCACATTGTTTGGCTACTTTAGATCATCTATTATGACTACCCCCAAATCCCTTTCCATTTTGGTTGTTGTTAGTACCTGCCCCACCATTGTGTATTTCTCCCCTGGGTTTTTGTTCCCCAATTGCATTATTTTGCACTTATTAGTGCTGAATCCAAGTTGCCACACTCTTGACCACTCATCCAACTTGCCTAAGGCTCTTCTCATTTGCTCCACCACCCCTGGAGAGTCAACCCTATTGCAGATCTTGGTGTCATCTGCAAAGAGGCATACTTTTCCTTTGAGTCCATCTGTAATGTTACTTATAAAGACATTAAAGACGGCCGGCCCCAGCACCAAACCCTGTGGCACCCCACTGGTTGCCCCCCTTTCTTCAGATTGAGCTCCGTTCACCACCACCCTGTGAGTCCTGTTGCTAAGTCAATTTTTCATTCCGTTTACCACCTTGGCACCTACTCCTAGATAGCCCAACTTGTTTACTAACCTCTTGTGTGGGGCTCTGTCAAATGCCTTACTAAAATCTAGATAGGCCATGTACTCCACCCCTCCCTGATATACTACCCTTCACCCATTTCAGAGTATACATATTGAGTTCTCTCAATCTCTCCTCATATACTGCCCCTGCATAATTTTTGTTGCCCTTCTCTGGACTGCCTCCACCCTGCCGATTTCTTTGCAGATGAGGTCTCAGATCTGCATGCAGTACTCTAGATGAGGCCCATTTCACCCAGTCAGAGAAATCTGTCAGATTTGTTTGACACAACATTCTTGTTGTGAATCCATGTTGCCTTGGGTCCTAGCCCTGCTGGCTTCTAGATATTCTATAGTCCTTTCCTTTAACAGTGATTCCATGATCTTTCCCACCACTGAGGTCAAACTGACCAGTCTATAGTTACCTGCTTCTACCTTGCTCCCACTCTTGTGAAGGGATATCACATTTGCCCTGTTCCAGTCCTCTGGTACTACTCCCTCTTCCAATGATTTGTTGAATAGGGCTGTCAGTGGTGACAGTATCACCTCTCTGAGCTCTTTTAATATTCTGAGATGCACCCCATCTGGCTGCATTGCCTTATCCACCTTCAGTTTCAAGAGTTCTTTTAGGACTGTCTCCTCTGTGAATGGTCTGGTGTACATTCTCTTCCTGTGTGTGTCTACTTGCAATTGTCCATCCCCTCCCTTTTATTTTGTGAATTTGAGCAAAAGTATTCATTCAGTATTCAGTGTTCCAAGTCCCCCTCCGCCTAATTTCCCTTTACTAAGCTTCACTATCCTCCTTGGCCTTTCTTCTTTCCCTATATACCTGGAGAAGATTTTGTCCCTCCTTCATTGTCTGGGCAATCTTTTCTCTTGCCTTTGCACTTGACTGCATTACCCACCTCCTTCTGCTTTGCCTGATACAGTTCCTATGTTCCTCCCTTGCATTTCCTTGTATTTTCTGAATGCCTGTTTTTCTCTTGAAACTCAGTGTCACTCTTTTGAAAATCATAATGGTTTTCTTTTTCTACTGGTTTTGTTTACTAACTTCACCCAAAGGCTTGTTGCCTCTGTTATGGCTGTCTTGAGGTTCTTTCACTGCACCTCTACTCCTCGTTCCTCACCCTGTGCCAGTGTTTTCTTGAGGCATTCACCCATTTCAGTAAAGTCAGCCCACTTGAAGTCAAGGACTCTGGTTTTAGTATGGCTTGATTCTTCTACTGTCTTTACCCTGAACCATACTGTATGGTGGTCATTGGATCCCAGATGGCTGCATTTGTCTCCATTTGTGAGCACCAGGTCCAATATCACCCCTCACAAGTGGGTTCTCCCACAAATTATGTGAGGCATGCCTCTTGCAGGGCATCTAGAATAACTTTGCTCCTGGATGTGGCTACAGCATAGGTGTTCCAGTTAATATTAGTCATATTTAGTCCCTACCAACAACTCTTTCTTTGCCATTTTAAGGATGTTATCAAGCATTACCCTATGTGTTTCTCCCTTGTGCATGTGTGAGGGGGTTGTAGATAACCACTATGCAGATAGTGGTGCAATTTCCTGACTCCAGTGTGACCCACAGTGCCTCCTCCTCCTTGCTTTCCTTTATCTCAGTCACCTTGATCCCTTCCTTGTTGTAGATTGCTACCCTCCTCCCTTTTTCTGCCCCTTTCCTGTAGACTGTGTACCCAAGTATATTAACATCCCAGTCATGACTTTCTGTATACAGTACTATGTTTCAGTGACTGCCACAATACCTAGTTCTCCTTCTGTCATCAATGGCACTAGGTCAGGAATCTTGTTACCCAGGCTGCAGGCATTGCTGTCATTTTCCACTGAAGCTAAAGCTAAATTGTTAAAATTGCCATAATATAAGAGCTCTTAGGAGCTAATTTGTGCATGAGTTATAGCTCCTGAAGATACAGACTGCTTTTTAGATTGAGCGGTTAATCTACAGGTTCCACTGACTGCCCTTCTAGAAAGCTAAGAAAGTGAGCTTATTTTTATGTTGGCTGCTGCGAGCCAACATCTTGTGAGTAGTGCAGCTTTGGAGGCTCGTGGCTGTTGGTGAATGCAGGGCACGCACCAGTAGGTGCGCCCCTCATTCCCAATCAACCTGCATGCTGTCGCCATACTACGTATTAATGTATGCACATTCAAGAAAGGTCCACTGCACTGGAGCAAAGGTCACAGATGCAGCTGGACCTTCCCTGATGTGCTCGCCGACATTGTGTGCATGTGGCAGCCAACTGCTGACTTCGGGGTGCCCAATCCCACTGCCGGCTTCCCGTGCCCCAATGGGGAGCAAAGGACGGGGGAGCCCACCCCTTCGGCACAAAGCACTCTCCCCCATTTGTTATATGCCGAGGGGTGCTTCCAATTCCTCGGCTCCCCAGCCCTTGTGTGTCGACGGGGTGCCCAATCTCCATCGGCATAAATTACCCCCTTGTGTTGTGTGCCAACAAGGGTGCCCAATCTCCTGTCGGCTGCAGCAACCCTCTCAAAACAGTTAGGTGGCATGCTGGGAGCCCACCCAGTGTGCCAAATACCCTGTAAAAAAAAAACTGTCCTCCGATGTTTTTTTTTTTCTTTCACCCAGTAACACAAAACAGTCCCTCGAGTCTCTGTACCCACCACCTGCACCCACCACTGTGCACCCAGCCTCCCCACACCCCTCACCCGATACTTACTTCCAGAGTCCAGCACGATGATCTTCGGTGGACCAGGAACACATCTGCACTCTTTCAAAGCCGACTGCTAACTGAGGAAATGCCGTAAGCTGTATAATGTAATAAATAGTTTTTTTCAACTTTGATGCATATCTCGGCATTTTTGATTGTAATCAGATTTTCAACATGGGGTTTTGGGACTTCTCCTCATGAATTCTGTCAACTGTTATGATGTTAATCAGCTCCAAAAGGTGATTTTGCAGTCACTGCGCAGAATCACCTTTCAGGACTGATTAACGCAAGGACAGTGGCAGTGTTCATGAGGTGGGCTCTCAAAAAGCCTATGTTGCAAATCTGGTGGAAGAAATCCAAATGCAACCCCCAGACCCCTGCCTTTTTGCTAAACGACAGGTAGCATGCTGTTGAAGCTGACAGCAGTACCTGGTGGGGACTGGGTTCTGGGAGGACTAGGTTACTCGGCACAGGGGGCCTAGGTTTGGCTACTCTGCACAGGGGCACCCAACTAAATCCAAACACAGGAAGCAATAACTGTAATGTCCAAAACCAGGAATGGGATTCTACAGTGTGGCTTTTATTCACATCCATACTGAACAAACAAAGCATAGATGGACCCCCACAGGGCTACATTCCTGGTAATGCAGATTAGAGATAACCGAACACTTCTTCACATTTCCAGCCCTCAGGCTCTGCACCCACCAGGCACACAGCCCGGACTTGCACGCAGCTTTGGGTACACAGCCCGACTTGTACACTACTTGCTTTTCCCTAGTGGCCCGGCTCCCATGGCCATTGATCCGCGTGGTCCATTATGGGAATGAACCAGTTTTCCAATTGGTGGCTCCCCAAACCACCTTAGAGCCTTCGACTCCTAGAGGGAATTTTCCTTCCATCCCACATCTGGGTACTTCCCTCATCACTGGCCAAGTGCATGAGGCAAAGTAGAAATCCACAGAGCAAATCCGTAGAGGTGGACCTGGTTACTAAAGATGGGGGGTCTCCCACCTCCAGCTCCCACAATCCATACCAGGCCATTTCTCTGGAAACTAAACAACTCTTTTCTGAAAGCTTGGCAATGTAGATTACTGGGTAGATGTATGTCACATCTCCTCTACATGTCTTGACTTCCCCTATGTGCTGGACTTGAACATACTTTTACTTTTGGCTAAGCCTATTACTCTAGGCCTCCCACTACTTCAGTAGTCCAATCCCCACTATCAAACAAGTCCAGGGTGAAACATGGGCCCTTTAGAAAGAGCAGAAACTCACCCTCCGGTTGCAGGTGTCCCACAGGCTAATCACTAAATCTTCTTGTTTCCCATACTCTTGGACAAAATAAGGCAGCTTCCACTAGCAGAAACCAGGGGTTGCCCTGGAAATACAGGCAATTTCTGCCCCATCCCGCAGGGATGGGGCACTGAGACATGATTCAGCGGTCTCTACCACTTTAAAATTGCTCACTGTGTCTCTCTTAGGTAGAAACACACACCTTTTCCTGAAGGTAGCCCTATGTCAGGGCTGAGGCTCCAAGAGCCTAACACAGAGCTGCCATGCTCCTCTCACAACAAGCTCCAAACTCCAACTAACCACAGACTGCTGTTCAAACCTCCCAACATTCTACTCAACCCTGCTGCAGATTCCATTGTGGCTCATGCAGCTGTGATAGTTCTATGCTGATGTCATCCCTCAGTCTCAGCTGAGACTGAGAACAGAGGAGACAGTGTGAAATCCATTTAACTGGAGTTTCACAAGCTGCCTTCCCTGCCTACCACTAGATCTTACTGGGATTCTAGTAACCCGGGTAACAAGGGTATACAAAATTGGCTGTTTTAGGAGCGCATTGCGCAGTTGTTACTCATGCTCATAACTTCATGAATTCTCAATATTTTCATGCCAGATTTTCAACATTGTCATTTTTCTACACCTCCTTGTGAACAGTACAGCTGTCATTTTTCACATCCTGGCCGAAATGTGTTTCCGCACTTCCGACGCACAATAGTGCAGTCGCTGTGGGGAATCAGTGTTCGGAGCAGATTACAAAAATTACAGTGACACTGTTCATGAGCAGAGGTCCTAAAATGTCTATGTTGAAAATTTGGTGATGATACTCCATAAAATGACTGTGTTACAAGTGTGCGTTGCGCAGTTGCTACACACGCTCATAACTTTATGAATTCACAATATTTTCACGCCAGATTTTCAACATTGTCATTTTTCTACACCTCCTTGTGAACAGTACAGCTATCATTTTTCACATCCTGCCCAAAATGTGTTTCTGCACTGCACTACCAAAGCCAATGCCAGCGCGACAACATTCGGCATTGACAAATGCTTGTTATTATAGTATGTTTCTTTGCCCACATATTACATTGCATGATGTAAGTATTTCCCCTACCTTTATTCAATCACAGCTATATTTAAAATGTTATTTGGGCATTTCTTATTCCTTTTATTCTTTCTTACTCTGGGAAGTGTTAAAAATAGTGTTTTTAAGCTGGTAGTTTTATGGACATTTATTGTCTATTAAAGATATATATATAGTATATATATATATATATATATATATATGTGTGTGTGTGTGTATGTGTAGTAGTAGATATAGATTATGATTTCACGAAAGTTGTTTGACCTTGGGTAAATCACATGAGTGTAAGCCACGAGTGAGGTGTCCGAGGTCAAACAGCCCAAGTGTAGATAAATCATTTATCTGACAGCTCACCATTGTATATTTCATTTATGCAATAGGGATGTTTTCTATCAGTGCAGGAACATTTGGTTTTGACTGTTTATCTTTATTTTAAATGTTAATTTCTGGGAGTTTTGGTTAACTTTCCTAGAGTATGTCTTCCTAGCATAGTGGTTGCTATTAAATGAAACACCACTCATTTTGCAGAAAAACTTCTTGCTGAACAAATGTCATGCTCACAGTACTATGCTACCTTTTTCATTTTAAAGTTATTCATTTGTTTGTTAAAAAGGGAAAAGAAAATTGAATTTATGCTGTTTTTTACAATTATAAAAAACTAAAGGTATCTATAAATGAAACACCACTCATTTGTAGATATTTTTGTGCTGAACATTTTCGTGCTCACAGTACCTTGCTATCATTTTTTTAAAGTTATTCACATTTATTTGTCAAAAAATGAACAAAAATTACATTTTCTTCTGCTTTTTGCTAATTATAAAACATCTCGTATCTAAACATGAAACACCACTCATTTCGAGATAATTGTGTGCTGAGCAATTTTGTGCTCACAGTACCATGCTATCTTTTATATTAAAGTTATTCCATTTAAATATGGTTAGTACTGCTTTTGAGGCCTAACATTCTGAATGAATTTAAAGAGATTTGTGACATAGTAATTAGGTAGAGAATGGTCACTGTATGTATAAATTTATTTATACATACAGTGACTCAGATAAACACATTTATTACACTGAACATATGTCCACCCCATTGCATAATATATATATATATATACATACACTGGCTATTGTTTTGATGTTCAGTTGCTCTTGTGGTAGAAACTGTTTGGACATACTTTTATTTCATGTTGCACTGTTTAAATTTTAGGTTCCACTGGATTCTCCCAGAATGTCCATACTGTGCTATGCTGATTTGGAAGACAATGTTTTTCTATGTTACATGTGTTAAAATGGTGGCTGAGCCTGAAGTTTTATTTATTTATGACTTTGTTAACTGGGTAGGGTGCACTGGTCCAATAGACCATTTTCAGGCACGACCCAGGCCAAAAGGTACAGACAGGGTAAATAGTTACAGCAGTAGATAACATAAGTAGTAGATAAATACACATGATAGTTACAAATAGTACAACTACAGCTCAAGTGGGAAATACCAGAAAAGTTGCAGAAGCAAACATTACAGCAGACAAGAAACTGTGAGCTTTTATCAGTTATTTAAATATAACCTACCTCCCTTTCTGGAGAAGTTATACTAAAGAATGTTTTTATACCTTTGTGCATTTGTTCAAGCTGACATTTTATGTGAACCAAAAAAAATATACTTATTATAACCGGAAAGAAAAAACAGTACGTATTCATGTGTCCATAAACTGAATATAGTTATACTGTATAGTGGGCTGTTAGCACGCTACTTTAGCAAACTTGCTCAGATGGTCCAACACAAAAAGGGCTAATAAGCCTAATGAGAGTAAATTTAAAAAACTGGACCAGGTTTTGAGAATGTTCTCTAGTACCAGGGCAAATAAAGTTGCCAATATTTTCCATTGCCAAATAATCATTGGGAGTTAAGGGTAATAAGAAAATAAAGGTACCCTCACTGCATGAATGACCTCATAACCTATTCCTGTTAACCATGGGTCTTGCACTCCCTTATTCAAGCAATTACCTGACTTGGAAGAATGAAATCTAAATGCAAAAGGTATTAATAAACTATTAAGCCATATAAATAGAAGAGATTGTCTCAATGTAGCTTTCAGATAAAGTTGATCCTGTGCAGTGTCGCTCAGAGCTCACAGGGCCTGAGTTATGTATGGCTATCAAAGGACATGAAAAAAATGCCTTCTGGTAATCTATTGCATAATAATCAGTTAATTGATCTAGAAAGTGAAATTAATCCTGGCATCCCAATTGATATCACCCCAAAAAATGATGAAGGAAAAAGGGGGTGAACATAAGGACATAAGAAAAGTGTTGGCAGATGGAGACCGTGCGATCCATCTAGTCTGCCCTAGAAACTGCCCCCTCCCTATGCAGCCTTTGTCCTAACTTGTCCTTTGTGTCTGTCCCATGTGAGTTTGAACTCCCTGATTGTCTTTGATGCTACCACCTCCTGGGAAGGCTCTTATGGGTCTATCACTCTCTGTGAAGAAGTACTTCCTCAGGTTGCTTTTGAACCTTCCCCTACCAGTCTCATATCATGCCCTCTCATGGGTGCTGCTGTGTTATGTTGAAAATAGACTGCCTGTCTGAGCTGCATTAACTCCCTCATATACTTAAATGTTTCAATCATGTCCTCTGTTTCCCACTGTTTCTTCTGTGCTCAAGTGAGTATAGGTTCAGCTCCCCAAGTCTTGCTTCATATGACCTGTGATGCAGTCCATGCACCTTCTTAGTAGCTCCTTCTGCACCATTTCCAAATGGTCAATGTGCTTCTTGAGGTGAGGTCTCCAGAACTGAAGGCAGTACTCCAAGGGTGTCCTCACCAAGGACCTGTAGAGGAGCATGATAACCTCCCTCTTTCTCCTAGAAATAGAATAAACACCCAGAATTGAGCTGATTTACAAAAATCTTTTCTGAGAGATTTTGACATATTGACACATTCTGAATTGCTGCTAGTTGGAGTTTTTGCGCACCTCTGATGAGAGGTATTGAATGAAACACTTATTGTATTAGTAATCTCTGTGTAACTTGACTACCATAGGCAACTGGTGCAAGATCGAGGTAAGGGTACCTTCCTGAATAGTGAGACACCTAGTGTTTATGTACTGTGGAATTGTGGGACACTAGAGGACTCTCAGTTTCTGTCCTCTCTCAGGCATTGTAGCCATTATTAGAAGCTGCCTTAACATAGAAACGTGACTTTGATGGCAGATAAGGACCGCCACAATCTAGTCTGCCCATTTCCTACCTACAGGATAGGCCGCAGATCCTGGTTAACCAACATCCTATTTCTTCCTACCCCCCACAAGAATTGCCTTACGTCTGTCCCATGCATTCTTGAATTCTCCCACAGTTTTAGACCCCACAACCTCTTCAGGAAGGCTGTTCCATGCATCCACTACCCTCTCAGTGAAATAATACTTCCTCACATTGCACCTGAACCGCCCCCCCATCTTTAAATTGTGTCCCCTTGTTCTTGCACATCTCTTTTTCTGAAAGATGCTACCTTCTTGGACTTTGTTGATTTCACTGCGGTACTTAAACATTTCTATCACGTCCCCCTCCCTTCTTTCCTCAAGGGTATACATATTAAGCTGCTTTAGTCTCTCATCATACGGCTTCTCTTGCAGACCCTGTGCCATTTTAGTTGCCCTCCTCTGGACTGTCTCTATCCTGCCTATGTCCTTGCAGAGATGGGGTCTCCAGAACTGGACGCAGTACTCCAGATGGGGTCTCGCCAACTGTCTGTACAGTGGGATAACAACTTCCTGTTTTCTTCTGCTGATGCCTCTCCCTATGCATCCCAGTATACCCCCAGCCCTCCCTACTGCCTTCTCATATTGCTTGCTAACCTTAAGGTCATCTGATATGATTACCCCAGGTCCCTTTCCTTTTTTGTTGTTGTTACTACCTCCCCCCCCCATTGTGTATTCTTCCCCTGGGTTCTTGTTTCCCAGGTGCATTATTTTGCACTTCTTTGCATTGAATCCTAGCTGCCATACTTCTGACCATTCCTCCAACCTTGCCAAGTCCCTTCTCATCCTTTCCACGCCTCCTTGTGTATCAACCCTGTTGCAGATCTTTGTGTCATCTGCAAAAAGGCATACTTTTCCTTCCAGTCTTCTGCAATGTCACTGATGAAGACATTACAAAGGACTGATCCAGTACTGAACCCTGCGTACTCACTAGTAACCCCTCTTTCTTCAGAGGACTCCATTTACAATTACCTTCTGTGTCCTGTTGTCCAGCCAATGTTTTACCTAGGTTACACCCTGGGACCCACCCCAGGCTAGTTAATTTGACTATTAATCTTTGTGGGACTGTGTCAAATGCCTTGCTAAAGTCTAGGTAGGCCATGTCCACAGCCCCTCCCTGGTCTACTACTTTGTCACCCAGTCAAAGAAATCTATTAGATTCGTCCTGACATGACCTTCCCACTGTGAACCCATGCTGCCTTGGGTCCTGTGCCCCACTGGCCTCTAGGTACTCAACTATTCTTTCCTTCAGAAGTGACTCCATCACTTTCCTACCACAGAGGTCAAACTGACAGGTCTGTATTTTCCTGCCTCTGTCTTGGTCCCACTTTTGTGAAGGGGAATCACATCCTTCCTCCAGTCCTCGGTACCACACCATCCTCCCATGATTTATTAAAAGTGTAGCCAGTGGTTTCACTAGTTTCCTTAATTTTTTAGAATTCTGGGGTGAATTCCAACAGGCCCCATTGCTTTGTTCACCTTCAGTTTTAGGAGTTCTTGCAGAACTCTTCTTCTGTGAAAGGACTAGGATCGACTCCCTATCAAGAGTGCTTCTAGTACTTGGATTAGGCACTTCCTCCTATTTTGTGAATACTGAGCAGAAATATTCATTCAGTATCCCTGCTTTTCACTGTCCCCTCTGCCCACCCACTGTTCATTCTATTCAGCCTCACTATCCCTCCCTTTGTCTTTCTGCACTTGCTGATGTACCTATAAAGGTTTTATCCCTCTTAACTGAGTTGGCTGTCTTTTCCTCAGTTTGGGCCTTTGCTATTCTGACTTCCCTCCTGCTTCCTTCTGCCTTAACTGGTACAGCTCTCTGTCCTGCTCCTTCTGTGTTTCCTTATACTCCGGAATGCTATCTTTTCTTCCTGACTTTCACAGCCACCTCTTTGAGAACCATAGTGGCTTTTTCTTTCATTTTGATTTGTTTATTTGCTTCACACAAAGGCTTGTTGCCTCTGTGATGGCAGTTTTGATGATTTCCCATTGTTGCTCCACACCTCCTTCTAGCCTGTTTGCTAGTGCTTTTCTGAGACACTCTCCATCTTGCAAAGTCAGCCCTCCTGAAGTCCAGTACCCTCACTTTTGTATGGCTTGACTCTGTAGCTGAGTTTAACATGAACCACACTGTGTGACGGTCACTTGTTCCCAGATGGCAACCCACTTCTAGATCTGAGATCCTCTCACTGCCCCCATTTGAGAGTATGAGGTCTAAGATTGCTCCCTCATGAGTGGGGTCCAAAACTAGCTGTCTGAGGCCTGCCACCTGTAGGGCATCAAGAATGGCCCTGCTCTTGGATGTGGCTGCAGCAAATGTGCTCCAGTTAACATCTGGCATATTCAGATCTCCCATCAACAGTATATCCCCTTTCTCTGCCATTCTAAGAATGCCTTCTATCATATCCTTGTCCATTCCCTCCCCATGACATGGGAGTCTGTACACAACCCCTGTGCAGATTGTGGTGCCCTTTTCAGTCTCCAAGGTGACCCACAGTGCCTCCTCTCCTCCCTGTTTACTCTTTTGTTCAGTTGCTTTTATCCCTTCCTTTACATAGAGAGCTACTCCTTCCACTCTTCTCCCCTGCCTGTCTCTTCTGTAGGTTATGTACCCTGGTATGTTAATATCCCAGTCATGGTTCTCTGTGTACCATGTTTCTGTGACTGGTACGATATCCAGGCATCCCTCTTCCATCAAGGCCACCAGCTCAGGGAGCTTGTTGCTCAGACTACGGGCATTGGTACTCATTACCCTCTATTTCCTGATGGCCTTACTCCTTTTTGCCCCATCCCTGTCCTTCTTGCCTTTGTCACTTTCTCCATTGACCTCTGCCCTTCTCCCTATCGACACCTCTATGTTGTTGTTTACCGCACTTACTACCATGATTTTTTGGGGGGGGCTAGGATTTCCCTGCTCCTTTCCAGTACCTCTCCTTCTTAGTTTAAATGCTTGCCAATGAAGCATTTAAACCTATCACCTAGGATTCTGGTTCCCTCCTGACAGATGCAGCCCATCATGCCAGTATAGGCTTGCATCACTGAGGTGGACCCCAGTCCCCAATGAAGCCAAATCCCTGAGCTCCACACTAGTTTTTCAACCACTGATTGAATCCCATGGTGCAGAACACCCTAGCCTCTCCTACACCATAGATGGGCAGCACCTCCGAGAAGGTTACCATGCATGCTACTTGTCTAAGGCCCCTCCCCAATTCCACAAACTCTTTCTGCACTTCTCTAATCCCTTTCTTAGCCAGGTCATTTGTCCCTAGGTGGACAATGGTATCCAGCTCCCTCCCCTGTGCAGCTGCTCCAGCAATCCTGAGGATTCGATCCCTGTCCCTCCAAGCCATGGCGCCAGGCAGGTACCTTACCTCCCTCTCTTCTTCCTCCCCCAGTTCTACCTTCCTAACAATGGAGTCCCCCACCAGGAGTTGTTTCCTTCCCCTGTGGGGTCCCCTGCCACCCTCCTGTGGGTCTCCTTTGTGGAGGTTCCCAGCATCCTCCTTGGTCTCCACTGTGGTGCCTCCATAGAGGAACCACACTTTGACAGAATGGCATAGGAATTGTGGAGAGGACAACTGAGGGATGCACCTCTGTTCCACCACCCTCACCCTCCCTGAGCCCACTGTGGTCCAAACCACCTCTTTCTTGGCAACCCTGAGGCAATGGCAGTGGCACTGGTGGTCCCTGGATGGAAGAGGAGGTCCCAAGTCCTGGCCAACTCAGCCTGGAGATGAGAAACCTCCTCCTCAGCCCAGAGAGGTGCCTGCAGATGGGACAACACCCGCATCCTCCAGAATGTCTCCCAGAAGACTGCTGCTCCACAGCCACTGCACTGCACCACTCCCATCATGTCTTATTTCTGACCCCTTAACTGTTTGCAATCCTTACTCTTCCTCTGTTTTTTCTCTCTCTCTCTCTCTCCTTACTTTCTGCCTGTGTGCCCTTTAAGCTCCTGATTGTCCTGTTCTGAGACAAGAATATCCTATATTTCTCAGTAGACCCTTTACTTGCTCAGAGGCAGACCTCCAGCAGCCAGAGGGGGCCGGAGAGCTATTCTTGCCCTTCTAGGATGGTGGGTCTTTGGTGGCTCTGTGATCACTCACTTCCTGTTCCCAAACAGGAAGTTCCTGTTGTCAGTCAAATCCTGTGCCTATAAAAGTAGAACTAGCTTTGGGTGGGAGGGTGGAGGGCAGGGGATGAGGGTAATATAGTCACAGCAGAGAAGTCCAGTCACACAGCAGTCCTTTCTCCTGGTGTCTTCTGCCAAGGTACTAGCAGAATCTTTCTAAGGCACTCTTTAAATGTAGCTTCCTTCTAGCTAAGCCACTCCCCCTACTTACTAGATCTTTCTTCAAGTAATTTAAACCTCACAGCTATCAAGTCCTTTCAATCACCTGAGATGTACACCTAGATAACTGTTCAGATAACCATTCAGTTCAGTTAGCTCAGACAAACACACAGTAATTCCAGCATCTAGCTGCTGTGTGTAAACGAGGCCTTTTACTGTTTTTAAACACTTAAATTGGGTCATCAGTCAGATGCAAAACTGGTAGGAAGCCAAGCTTACTCTAGTTTGGCATCATTTTAGGTCACCACAAGCAAGCGGGACAAGCTGCACAGAGCCACATGTAGAGATATGCCCAGAGACAAGTGCATCTGTGCTGTGTTCATGTGTCCACTGGGGGTGACTGGGATACTGCACTAAATTCTGCCCAATTAAGGTACTGGTTGTTAATGTATTGTATTCATGTAATTGTTAAACTGAGATGGATATAAATGAGGGTACTGCCACTTTAACAACTGGTGAAGTAGCCATGACAAGTATCCTTTGTAATAACTTTTGTCCAGAATCAAGCAAGGGTTCAAAAAGCTTAAATGCACACAATGTTTGGAAAATGAAGTACTAAGAACTAAAATTAGAGATTTGGAAAATACTATTAAAGAACTGCTATCTGCAAATGATAAACTGAAGTGTCAAATAACCTGATCTAAATAGGATTCCACCCATATGTGCTCTAAACAGACAACATGAGGATTCTCTAAAAAGAGGAGGGGAGGAAGACAGTGATGATAGTAATGAGGGGAGTCTGGTAATCAATAAAAATAAAATTAAAAAGGGACACAGGGCATAGGACTTCAGCATTCCACTCCATGACACTTTTCAGCCCCTAGCAGATCATGAGGAAGCAACCACTGGGTCAGAAGAGCCAATTAGTACAGATAAAAACAAGCCAAAAAGTAATTCTCCTCTCCCAAATAAGTCACAAAACAAAATTATTGAGAATAAAAAAACAATGGCTATTTCTGCACAAGTCCATTGTGATAAAGCTGGCCAAGGCATGGCTTCCCCGATTCCCACAGTTGCCACTACTAGCACATGCTCTTTGAACATTCAAAAGCCCAATAATGAAAAAGAACAAGTGAGTGACACATTGGTCTTAAAATGGAGTAACGCAGACAATTCTGACATTGAGTTAATGGAAATGGAGCAACCTACAGGGGATGTTAATGCTAATAACAAAAACTTAAACATTAGACAGGTATTAGCTCTAGGGGACTCTATCATAAAATATATGGATGGCCAGATTTGCAAGCAAGACAAATAAAACAGGACTTGCTCAAGTTTCAGGGGGGCATGGATTAAGGACATTGAAAGAGTGATCCCAAATATACTAAAAGATGCTAGTAGTAATCCCCTGGTGATAGTACATGCCGGTACCAATGATGTTAACAAGTTTACAATAGAAGACATCAAAAATAGCTATACATCATTGGTAAACACCCTGAGGACAAGTGATTGCGATATTTGTTTATCAGAAATTCTGCCAGTACCTCGAGCCACAATGGATAAGCTGAACAAAATTTAAAAGATAAATGAATGGTTAAGGAAATGGACATTAAAGAATAAAATAACATAAGCCGGTCCAGTCCACTGAGGCTTGAGGCATCGGACGCCACAACTCATGCCACACCGGCGACCTGGGTTCAGGAGCAAACTCAGGGTTGGCAGGGAAGGGAAAGGATCAAGCACCCACTGGGCAGCTCTCCTTTCCTGGGGGGAGGGCAGTGGGTCATCCAGCACTCCAGTGGCCCCTGGTGGAGACTGAGGGTGCTGTAGAGCATTGGACTGCACATAGACAGCATGGCCCATCACAGGCAGGGTTGCCATGTGCTGCAGCATCAGGGATTTGCACCAGGCATGGGGGGAGAGGGTAGAAGGACTTACAAGGGGTGAAAAAGCCCCTCTAGCCAGATAGGTGATGACTCCTCCAGTGCCGCCACCACACGACCAATGCTGGTTCCCCACCACTGCCACTTTGATCTCCCCATGGCTGTAGCCCCCCATGTCCCAGGCAACTGTAATGACTTTGAAGATGGCAGAGAACACAGTGGGCAGTAGAGCGGTATTGGCGAGTGAGGTAGCCTGAGAGAGTTCTGAGTCTGGAGGAGGGAAATAGAATTGGGGAAAAAAAAAAGAATAAAATAACATGTATTACACATTGGGAGAGGTTTAGTAATGACAATAGTCTATTCTGCTGGGACAGATTGCACCTAAGTAAAAAATGTAGCCACATTCTGGGGAAAAACATAATATCAGTCATTGAAAAGCATTTAAACTAGATACACGGGGCAAACAGGGCAGAAATCAATAGATCCTCCAACAACTGGTGATGGCTATAAATTCCTTATGGGCAATGCCAGAAACCCAAATGTTACAAAAATAAGTGAACTTGCTGGAATAATGGAACAAAAACACATAAACATAGCAGCTATCACAGAAACGTGGTGGGATGAGGTGTCTTTATGGCATAATGTGCTACCAGGATATAATCTTTATTACAAAAATAGGGACTGTATGAAAGGTGGAGGTGTATGTATATATGCCAAAAATACAATAAGGGCTTTTGAAATTCTTATTCAACCTGATGATGACCTCAATACAGGAGGCTGCTGTGTGCAAATTGAACATCAAAATGGAAAAATATTAATAGCATATTTTTATAGACCACCAACAGCTGATACATCTTATGACCTACAGCTGATTAATATAATAACTGAACTTCTAAACAAGTCAGATGTAATACTTTTGGGTGATTTGAACCTACCAGGTATTGATTGGCAGAACCTGACAGATATCTCTCAGTTTGAACTTAGGTACCTAGATGCATATTTAACTTTGGGACTGGAGCAAATGGTCTCTGAACCTACTAGGGATAAGAATATTCTGGGCCTTGTCCTAACTAACCTACCAATGGATATAACAAACATTGAGACAGCAGAACCTGTAGGTAACAGTGACCATAACATGGTTCTTTTTTCCATCAGCAAGCACAAAAGTAATAGTGAGCATAATGCTTACACATTTAACTATAACAGCGGGAATTACATTAAAATTAACAAAGCATTACATAAATATGATTGAGAAGCACTATTTTCTGACCTCCGAACCAATGAGTGCTGGATGCTGTGAAAAGAAATTATATATGAACTTGAGCTGCTATATATTCCATTACAAAACAACAGAAACAATAAGGAGAAAATACCAATATGGTTAACATCAAGAATTATGAAACAAATCAAAAAAGGAAAAAAAAAAAAGGAAAGGGCATTTAAAAAGTTAAAACAGTCACAAACTGAAGAGAATAAGATTAAATATAAAAACAAATAAAAGAAACCAAAAGAGCTCATAAAAAATGAAAGAAAAAAACTGAATTCATACTATCAGTATCCAAAGGAAACACCAAAGCATATTATGCTTACATCAGTTCAAACAAGAATAGTGATTCTATGATTACATCAATAATTAAGAATGAGGAAGAAATTGGGGATAGAATCGAAATAGGTAACACCTTTAATGATCACTTTGGGTCAGTCTTTTCAAAAAAAAGATGAAAATAGCTTAACCCACCCCTACATTAATAACTATGAAAACATAACTTCTGATGAAATCAAAGCTTCTGTTCTATCCCTCAAAAATAACTCAGCACCAGGCCCAGATAAACTGAATACTCACTTTATTAAACAGACCTTAAATGAGTTATTATGTCCCCTAACAATTATTTTCAATAAATCTTATAGGGAAAGTGAGGTACCCAATGACTGACGCAGGGCCACAGTAGTGCCAATACACAAAAAAGGGAACAAAAATGAAACGGATAATTACTGCCCCATCAGCCTTACATCAACCATGTGCAAGATCCTGGAAAAAATATTAAAACAAAAAATAGATCATGAACTAGAAAGTAAAGAACATATACTGTAGATAATACACAACCTGGTTTTCAAAAAGGCAGATCGTGCACTACTAATCTGGTTACATTTTACGAAAATGTTAGTAATAGTATTGATAAGAACTGCCCAGTAGATATCATCTACTTAGACTTTAAAAAAGCATTTTATAAGGTCTCTCAAAGTTTATTAATCAAAAAAATGATAGAACTAGAATTGAACAGCTATACAGTTAAATGGATTGAAGGCTGGTTAAATAATAGATCCCAAAACATTAGGATAGTAGATACAATCTCAAGCAGCATAGCGATCACTAGTGATGTCCCCCAAGGTTCTGAGCTGGGACCAACACTATTTGGAATATATATCTGGGATCTACATAAGGGTGTCATCAGTCAAATTAGTAACTTTGCTGATGATACTAAAATTTCATCTGAAGTAGATACAGAGGAAAAAAATTAAAAAGTTCAGACAGGACCGTATGACAATTTAAAACTGGGTACTTAATAATGAAATTACTTTTAATATCGACAAATGTACAGTTATACATCTGGGGTCTAAAAACCCGAACCTTAATTATTTATTGTATGGCACTGTCATCAAAGCAGTCAACTTTGAGAAAGATTTAGGTGTCATTGTTAAGAATCATTTCACATGGAGTAATCAGTGCAGAAAGGTAGCCCAGGTGGGAAACTGTATTTTATCTACTATAAAAAGATCATTTATCACAAGAAATGAACATTGCATTCTCCAACTGTACAAATATTTTATGAGACCACACACTGACTATGCAGTCTCTTTCTTGGCCCCCTATCTGGACAAAGACAAGAAAATCATAGAAAGTATGCAGAGAAGGACTACAAAATTAATACCAAGGGTTACAAATTTATCATATGAAGACAGGTTAACTTCCTTAGGATTGTATGATTTACAATTAAGGAGGAACCAAGGGGACTTATTATTGTTGTTCAATATCTTAAATGACAGTAAACTAATGAACAACTGCACTATTAAATTTGCTGATAAACCTGAAAGCTTAAGGTGTAATAATAGGCAAATATATATTCCAAGAACATTCACAAGTAAACAAAAACATTACTTTACAGTCAGGGCAGTTAAATTATGGAACTCCCTACCACAACACATTCTGGAAATTAATACCTTTCAGAAATATAAAACCAAACTAGAAAATTTCCTTTTCGGGAAAAATATCTAATCTACCCCACAAGTGTGGAGAGAGTGATCTCGATGGGCCTAGTGCCTGCTTCCACCCTTGCTAAACCGAGCAATACCGAGTAATATTTATTTGTCCATATATCAAGAAATTGAGATTGGACTCTCCCTCAAAAAAAAAAAAGATGTTCCACATCTATGGTCATAGAATGGGGAACCTGTAACAAATGAAGGTCAACTTCAAAAGGAGCCAGTTGCTATCTGTAGATCTGATTCAGATGGTGAAGAGTTAAATATATTGTCTGTCTTATTTTGGATGAAAATAACAGCAATTAAGAATTATTTTTTAAGGAAAAGGTGGTTTTGTTGAGGGATATTGCTTAACTGGGCATAGAAGAAAATAGTGGTCAGGTGAACAGCAAATTATGCTATTTAAAGCAGAAAGACCCTAATGTTCCTGTTACACTATCAGATTCTGCTTTAGCAGTTGGAAAAATATCAAAGAGATAACTAATAAAGAGGAAATGAAGGAGGGTGTGGAAATAGAAGCACTGGTTAATGAACTGAATGAGCATAAGAAACAGTTTCCTAATGAGCATGAAAATTTGAGAAATCGGGAAAAACTAAAATACGAAGCACAAAAAAAGAATTCTACTGATAGGGAGGAGAGAGAAGAGTATAAAAATGGCAATAGACCCTTTTGCAAGCAGGCATATAGATTTGGAGCAGGAAAAAGATAAGGGAATTGGAAAGAAAAAAACTACATTTTATACACAATAGATAAACGGTAGAGACAGCCACATGGAAAGTAGAGAGCAAGTCTGACAAGTTGACAGCTGCAGAAATAAAAGAAAAGAGAATTAAAAAGGGCCATACAGTATTTGAATACGGACTGTATTGGATGTGAAGCCTTCTGGTGAGAGGGTGTATACATTGCTCAAGGAAGCTGTTTTACTGAAAAAGTAATTTGGTACAGAAGCATCCCTCTGGTGAGAGGGATTCACTAAGCCTGTTACTAGGCAAAAGATGGAGAAGACTAGGGAGAGTGTCTCCTATCCAAGAAGTGCTCTAGGTGCAGGGAGCATTGTGGAACTGTGGAAGACTGCTATCCTCCACAGCTCACTAACATCATGTAAGTGCCTGTGAAATAGATCCCAGGGGTTGTGACTGTGCAATAAAGCACACACAGCTCAAACCCACCAATCTGGTGGTATTCTATTGTTTTAAGTGTTCTTGTTTAATCCATGGAGTTCTGTGAAATCAAAAGTGATGCTGAGCTTGACTTCCAGTTTTCCAGCTACAAAAGGTTGCCCCAAGTGAGTGGGGACATTTGGATACGGATTGTATTGGACATACAGCCTTCTGGTGAGAAGGTGCATACATTGCTCAAGGAAGCTGTTTTACTAAAAAAGTAATTTGGTACAGAAGCATCCATCTGGTGAGAGTGATTTACTAAGCCTGTTACTAGGCAACAGAGGGAGACAACAACGGAGAGTGTATCCTATTCAGGAAGTGCTTTAGGTGCAGGGAGCATTGTGGGACTGTGGAGGACTGCTATCCTCCACAGCTCAGAAACATTGTGTAAGCACCTGTGAAATAGATCCCAGGGGGTGCGATTGTGTAGTAAATTGCACCCAGAGCTCAAACCCACCACTCTGGTGGTATTTTATTGTTTTAAGTGTTCTTGTTTAATCCACAGAGTTCTGTGAAACCAGAAGTGATACTGAACTTGACTTCTGGTTTTCAAGCTAAAAAAGGTCGCTCCAAGCAAGCAGGGTGAGCACACATAGCAGCACCGAGAGACACACCCAGAGACGCGTGCAGAGACACCCGCATCTGCGCATGTCTGCTGTATCAGTGGGGGGCAGCTGGGAAGGTGGGCACAAAACTCTGGAGAAAGTAGTATCCCTGGCAAAAACACCCTAGCTAAAAGACACTATGGAGGAACCAGTGGAGGACCTGTTTGATATATTATGTGGGACAGGTACAGCAATAAAGTGTGTAATTTGTCAGATGTATGCCATATCTCATTATTAGATTATAAAAAAGTGATTTTAAATGTACAAAATGTACAGAAAATGAAGTACTAATGAAGGAACTACAAAAGCTGAGGTCTGATAGCAGTGTATATATGAGTAATATGGAAGAAACAGCTGTGCCTAATACTGAAAAAGGAAAAGGGGAAGAAATGAGAGTGGTGAGGAAACACTGTCTGAAGGTGAAGGAGTCAATGAATGGTGTCAGGTTATTAAGCAAAAAACAAGAAAAAGGAGGTATGCATTAGGAAGGGAAGAAATTACCCTGGAAAATAGATATACAGCCTAGCAGAAAGCACTAGAGGTGATTCTACAGATGGGGTAAAACAAAATCAGTAACATGAACCTGTCAAAACAAAAAGCAAATATTGGTTATAGAAGACTCCTTGTTGAGGGACTTTGATACACAAATATGTGCAGAACATAAACTAAACAGAGTTGTGACCTGTCTACCAGGAGCTAGAGTAAGAGACCTGAAACAGTGCATGCCGAATTTGGTTCAACCAAACTCAAACATATCGACTATAGCCGTCCATGTGGGTACAAACGATATAGGGAAGGAGCATGAGAAAGTTATAGCTGGGGATATCTTGGAGCTGGGTAAACAAAAAATAAAGGAGCTACGGCTTGACTGTCATCTGTTTGAATGTGTGCCACCTCCAGAGGGCATCACCGCAAAAGCCGGATCCAGTCCTGGCGGGGAAGATGAAGGGGCTCCCTACCACTCTGCCATGGGGGGCAAGCCATGGGGTTAAAAACAGTGATGACCCACAGTGTGGAGGTGCTTGGATGGCTGGCAGCTGGAGGACAGGTTGCCTGGTAGATACAGCCAACCAGGGGCCAGGGAGAAACAACATCACCAAAAATAAATACAGGCACTAGAGTTATAATATTAGGGATCCTTCCACTATATAATTGTCATCCAGAAAAACAAAATACAATTCAGAAAGTCAATGTACGAATTTCAAATGGCTATAAGAAACTGGGATTTACATATATGGAATCATGGGACATGTTTCTAGGAAAAAACATGTATACAGTAGGGATGGTTTATATCTGAACAATGCTGGGAAAATCATTCTGGGTAGATTGTTCTGCAGTACAATAGATGGTAAGTGTTTAAACTAATAAGAGAGGGGGAGGGCTAGAAAAAAACAACTCTAACATTAGTTGCTTTTAGTTAATGCAAGAAGTTTAAATAACAAGAAAGCAGAATTAGAACTACTATTACACTCAGAAAGTATACAGGTATGTGCTATCACCGAAACATGGTGGAAGTATGACACCTGAGGGAAAGAGATCCAAGGCTACAATGTTTTCCATGTAAACCGCTTCAATAAAAAAGGGGGGGAGTAGCATTTTATATACACAACAGCATAGAGGCAGTTGAGGTGGAATATGCTGATGAAGAAATAAATGAAAATGATAAACCTGAAATATTGTGGGTACAGATAAACCCAAAAGGTAGCCAAAAGATATTTTTGTGTGTATGCTATAGAGCCCCAAACCTCTCAATATAAGGCAACAATATACTGATAAAGAGGCTCAGTGGTATGGAGGTAGGAGAAAGAACAATAATCATGAGTGGCTTTAACTTCCCGGCTATAAATTGGGAAGAACTTACCACAAACAGTGTGATGGAAGATAGGTTCCTTGATTTTGAGATAAATGACTTGGATCAAATTGTACAGGATAACACATGTGGAAACAACCTACTTGACTTAGTACTGACAAACTTAGGGGAAGACATAACATAGTGCTTAGTAAAAGAACCACCAAGTAACAGTGACCATGATATAGTACAATTCACAGTTAAATTAGATGAGCACCTCTAAAAGGTTGTACAAAGGTCAGATGCTATGAGAGAGCTAACATTCCTAAAATTAAGGAGTATTTGCGAGGTTGGGACTGGGAAACTGACTTTATGGGATCAACTATGGAAGAAATGTATGAGATGCTATATACCAAACTGAAATACTGTATAGATAAATTCATACAGGAAACAAATATAATAACAGTGGAAAAATCCCTGTGTGGCTAAATAAGGATATTAGGAACAAAATCCAGAAAAAAAGGGCTTACACTTCATACAAGAAACATCCAACTACAGAAAATTGGACATCATATAAGAACATAGCTAAGGACTGTAAGAAAGACTTAAAAACATCAAAAAGGAAATATGAGTTAAAAATTGCTACACATAAAACAGATAAAAAATGTTCTTTAGATGTATTAACAGTAATAAAAAAGGCAACTATGATAGGTCCAATAAAAAGTGAAGAAGGTTTAATCTGAGATGGCAGGCAAATTGCTGACATTTTTAATGATTGCTTTAGATCCATATATCAGCCAAAGGTAAACCAAGGACAAGAGGCAATAAAAGGACCAGCTACAAGGGTTAACATAGGTATAGAAGATATTAAAAACAGGCTACTCAAACTGAAACAAATAAATCCCCAGGTCCTGATGGCTACACCCATCGTTGCTACAAAAAATAGAGGATGAAATATGAGGCTCAATAGCAGAAATATTCTCGTTTTCATTTACTGATGGTAGAGTGTTAGAAGAGTGGGAAAAAAAGCTAATGTAATTCCTATTTATAAAAAGGGCCCTAAAGTGGATATCACAAACTATCAACCGATTAGCCAAACATCTATTGTAGGAAAGTCAGCTGAAGAATATGTCAAAGATGAACTATTAAAACATATTCAGGATAATGGACTGAAAGATATACACCAGCATGGGTTTAGGACAGGGAGAACATACCTAACAAATTTGTTATATAGTACTTTTTCGAACCAGTTAGTATTGCTGTAGATTCAGGACTCCCTGTTGATGTCTTCTTCTTGGACTTCTCCAAAGCATTTGACAGTTTGCCACATCATCTATTAATAAGAACATTGCAGGACATGGACATGAATAATATAGAGGATAATGGACGGGCATCAGTTAACAACAACGTTGTATTCACTTTGAGAGGTTACCATGACAACAAAGTGAACCTCAAGAGCGAAGCTCAAGAGGTTTACAGTTGTCAGGTAACCTCGAGAATTGAATACAATGTTGTTGTTTAACTGATGCCCATCCATTGTCTTGTATAGTGTATGGGCATCAACTAAACAACACTGAACGTTTCTTGAGCGCCACTGTAAATAATTCAAACACTTAATGAACGCTGTGGCACTGCTTATGCCCCCCCCCAACAGGAAGCAGCCACGCTCGATCCACGTTCTCCCTCTCACAGATAAGCTTTTATAAATAAAATACGGCAACACGCACCTTTTAGCAGCACTGATGTCTTTCGGCAGAGATCTCACCGCTGTGGCCATTTCCGCATCATGATCAGAATAGATCTCACCGATGCGGCTGTTTCCACAGGCGCTGAGCATTTCCTAACATGCATGTGCAAGGATGTTCCATGTTATTGTACCATTGATGTGACGTACTCATGATGATACAATAGCTAAATTATGTCACATCGATGGTACAACAACACTGGTAAATGTTAGATTTTTCGTGATTATAGCATTTTAACATACATTATAACATCATATGTTGGATTCAAGCATGGCTCCTAGACAGGAAACAAAGGGTATCAGTAGCAGGACACATAGCATCATAAGTTGAGGTGACTAGCTGGGTACCTCGGGGTCAATACTGGGGCTGACTTTGTTTAGTATATATGAATCAGCCTTACAAACATCATCCAGTTGTTGGCACAGTAAATTTGCTGATGGCATGAAGGTAGGGGCAATAGTGGAGAATGAAGACGCAACAGAAATGTTCCAGAGTGAAACTGACAGAATATTGGAGTGATCAGTGACATACAAGTTACCATTTAATATACAAAAATATGAAATAATGCATATTGAATCCAGAAATAGGGAAGTATCATTTACATGAATAGGACTGAAATCATGGAGACCGCCAGTGAGAAAGATTTGGCATCATAACTAATAATAAACTGACAAATAAACAGCAATGTAGCGAAGCAGTTACTAAATGTAACATTGTTATGGGATGTATAATGAGAAATATAGCTAGCAGGGAAAGTGAAGTCCTGGTTCCCCCATACAGCACCCTGGCTAGACCACATCTGGAATACTGTGTTCAGTACTGGGCACTATACACTAAGGTTAATATCAAACTTCTGGAGGGTGTTCAAAGGAGGGACATGAAGAAAATCAAGAATGTAACTGGTATGTCCTATGGGCAAAGGTTAAGGAAATTAAATCTCTACTCTCTACTCTCTAGAGTATAGCTGTATGAGGGGTGACTTGTGTCTGGTGTTGAGATCATTATGTAATGAGGAATTAATGGAATGTGTAGGCCTGGAGAAAAAGCCACTAGAAAGAGGAAACAGAAACCATGGCCTCCAACTAAAGGAATCTATCTACAGAACCAAAAGGAGAGCAGATTGGTTTAGTCAGACAGTGGTGTCCATATGGAACTGGCTGCCAAGGAAGTTGATTGAGAATAAGATATTAAATGAATTTAAGAGTGCTTTAGATGAATATATGGGAGAAGTCAAATAAGGATATCAGGAATAAACACAACTAGTCACATGGCCTTCCGGCTTATGACTTATGCTCACAATGAAACTATTAAATGTGGTGTAAAGCATGGATGCTTCCTCACTCCATTGTTATTTAATTTGTGTGTAGAATGTCTAGTGGATTGTCTTGCAAATGCAGATAACTTTACATCTACTGTTAATGGTACTAATATAAAAATTATGCTTTATGTGGATGATGCAGTCATACCTTCTCAAACCCCAACTTGGGACCCAGAAAAGATCTTACCACAGTTATGAATCAGTTGGAGAAGGTATATCTTGAACTGAATGCTTCTAAAACAAAAGTTGTTACCTTTGGTGGCAAGTATAATAAACATAAAAAATGGATTATAAATGGTAAATCCTTTGAAGAAGAGAATATAGTTATCTAGCTGTGCTGTTTGATAGCACTCTGACATGGAAGCCCCATATAGAGTCGAACAGACTTGCTTGTAAGTAAACCAATGATGCATTTAAAGCATTGCAAATGGCCTTTGTGGCCAAGGCAATTGGCCAGAGTCTTTACGGGAGTGAAGTGTGGAATATCTCTAAGAAATTATATAAACTTGCGACATATCAATTTGTTTATAAGAGCTGTGCTTGGTCTGCCTAGAGTCACGCACACATTTTTCTTTAGAATAGAATCCAGTATGGTTGCCATAGAGGCTAAGATTATTATTAATGCTGTTCATCCAATGGAGAATAATATGTTAATCTGGTTCAAGGTCTGTTGGCATTCAGCTGTATCCCCCTCCCCTGGGTCATGCCTGAAAATAGGCAGGATTTGTCTAGTGCACTTACCTGGTCAACAAAAACTAAATAAAAAAAATAAAAATGAAATAATAAAAATATTACTAATAAATGTTGAATACAGTAGTTTTGTGAAAGGATTTGGACTGTTAGACGTATGGTCTGAAAGGGCATATAGTGTATGGTGGAATGTTGTTCTGACTCATTGTTATCTATGCTGAAACGCTGTTCAGTCACAGATAAAATTTCATAGAATGCTGTTCAGCCCATACTGTATGTGCAGAACACTGTTCTTCTAATTCTTAAAGGGAAACTGTCATCTTCAGGATTTCTTAATGTCTGAAAGCCCATAAAAG
Organism: Neoceratodus forsteri; assembly: GCA_016271365.2. Classification (NCBI taxonomy): domain Eukaryota; kingdom Metazoa; phylum Chordata; order Ceratodontiformes; family Ceratodontidae; genus Neoceratodus; species Neoceratodus forsteri. The sequence goes on from CM057449.1 coordinate 1,053,263,610, forward strand.
GCCAATTTGAGTGAGCAGTTGCATTTATCTCTGAGTCTCTGCTGTCCAGAGTTACTCATATGTAAATTAGCCTATAATTAAGGGCTGGGGCAGCCATGTGTTTTAGGCTTCTCATAGGAAATTATGTAATCGAGTGCCTTGGCCCTGCTTTCACTATAGATAATCTAACAGGTTAAATAGAAAATCATCTGTTTTATTAAGTGTGTTTTAAGGTGTTATTAGAAAACTTTCCACATTTATAATAATTGTTTTGTATGTACATTGAAACTAGTGAGTTATCACCTTTACATTTTAAACTGTTAGTAAACATTATCCAATAGAATTCTAGTATTGTTATGATAGAAAATCATATTCCAACCAAAATATTTCAATAAGAAACTGTTATATTTTTAACTTCATCAAAATAAGTAAAATACTCTTTTAATAATGCATTTCAGGTTATGCATGTTTTAACAATGTTGTCCATCTATGTGTTTTTGCAATTAATAAACAAGTAATTGTGCCCTATTTTTTTCTTTTCAAGTCAAATCTGAATAGAAAGTGAATAATATTTTCAGAATCATAACACATACTCAAATTGTTTTCATTGTATTTGTCCAGGAAAGGCACACTGAGCTACAGCTTCTTCCTGGGTGTGTTTTGGGAGCACAGGGAGGTTAAGTGACTTGCTCTGGTCACACAGTATAGAAGTAGAGCATGTTGGAATCAAAACCCATTCTGATGGATAAACCAAGCTTGTTCACATCTCTTTGCTTTAAAGGGGACAGGAAATTTGTGCTAATTGGCAGCTGTTTCTAAAGTTCTTATTCTCAGGAATGATATGCAGTTTCCTAAAATATCCATATTTAACTGTAAATACTGGGATAGATAAAACTGTAGTTTGCATTGTTGTGTTTTTATGGGCAGCATTCTGTTACAGTTCACTTCATAGAATCACTTATGTGGAGTTTTTACTATGACACAATTTGTGTACAGAATTCTGATTATGACCTGCTGATCGATCAGAACCCTGTTTTAGAGTTCTGTGCACAAACCATGACATAGTTAAATCTCCAAATTATTGGTTCGATGAAGAGAACTGTAACAGAATGCTACCCATAAAACAAGACAATGAAAAATACAGCTCTTTATATCACTTTTTATTCAGGTACAGTAAAATATGAATACTTTAAGTGGATGCATATCTTTTCTGAGAATAAGAACTTTATAAACACATTTCAAGCCTGATCCCATGATACAAGGCCAGTAGGTATGTAGCCACATTTGCATCTTGTAGACCTGCATTCACACCAAAAATTGTAAGAGAAGAGGCCATAAGAGAGAGAGAATAGAAAAAGACAGAAGTTGGTGCTGTGGCAGCCCCAGAGATCTGTATTGACATTGACAGCTAGGGTTTAGAAATCTTGATATAGGGCCCACATACCTGTTGGCACCACAGAGCCATCTTTAAAATGTGTAGTTTTTGATGATCAGCTGGCAGTATAGCCTAGATATTAAAGCAATCCTGAAGATGTATATTTTTACTAACAGTTTGAAATGTAAAAGTGATAACTCACTAGTTTTGATGCACATACAAAACGATTATTATAAAAGTAAAAAGTGTTGTAATAACACCTTAAAACACACTTAATAAAACAGATGATTTCCTATTTAACTTATTGGATTATCTACAGTAAAAGCAGGGCAAGGACCCTTGGTGACATCATTTCCTGTCAGAAGCCTAAAACACATGGCTGCCCCGCCCTTAATTACAGGCTGATTTACATATGATTAACTCTGGACTGCAAAGACTAACAGATAAAGACAATGGCTCACTCAAATTAGATTTTTATGGGCTTTCAGACATTAAGAAATCCTGAAGATGACAGTTCCTCTTTAAGAAAAAGCTCAGGCTGTGCTTTGAATCGAACAACAAGAAACTGCTGTGCAGCAATACACTATATTCACAATATGACTAGTACAACAGTAAGAGCAAGGCTTCTTTTGTAAGTGGAAAGTATTTAGTGTACTGTGAAAACAAGGTCCATAGAAATTCCCTGTGTAATTTTAGACTCTCAAATGGTATTCTGAAGTGGCATTTGACAAATGGTATTTGTACCATGGTTAACAATTTTGTTTTATCATGTGCATGACATTTTGAGAATTTAATTTCAGTACAATACTTGATATTATAGTGCCCTGCATTTGATCAGGAAAGATCCAAATAGACTGTCCCTGTTGTGCATAACAAATTTTTCTCGTCAGACAAAGAAAATGTTGTTTACTTGATGTCATCAGTTGAAAACAAGTTCATATATCATCATCATCGTTATCATTTTATTTTTAAAAAGTGCCCTTCCAGAGCACAGGGCGCCCTTACAATTTAAAACATAAGATGACATATACACATAGACACATATTCACAACGTCATTCATACATAATACAAACATTCATAAAATCCATTAGATTATGAGTGACTGTCTAGTAGAGGCTTTAGTTTATGCAATTTTACAATTTGCTGAGAAGGTTTTGTACTGTATTCTTAAGTAGAAATATAATTATCATCATCAACATACTTTAATATAACACATTTTATCATTACGACTCAAGGAGCTTTACATAAAATAATTCATAAAAGCAATAAAAACACATATCATAAAACAGGTGATGCAAATTAATTGCTAAAAGTTCAGCTAATCTCATTAGGTGGAAAGGCCTGATTAAACAAAAAAGTTTTCAGTTCCCATTTAAAGGCTTCAACTGACTGAATTTCTCTTATGTGACAAGGGAGTGAGTTCCACAGGGTTGGTGCAGAGAAGGAAAATGCATGAGCACCTCTTGTCTTAAGACAAACCCTGGCAACCTCCAGAAAACCCTCGTAAGCTGAGCAGAGGGGGAGAACTGAGCAGTGGGGCTGTAGGAGGTCTTGCAGGTAGCCAGGCCCCTGGCCATTCAGGGCTTTATAGGTCAGCAAACCAACCTTGAAGGTGATCTGCCACCTTACCGGCAGCCAGTGCAGAGAGCGCAGCACAGGTGTAATATGACATGATCTCAATAGACTGGTCAACAGCAGGCTGCCCCATTCTGCACTAGATGCAGGTGGCAAATATCAACCCCTGATAGACCCAGGTAAAGGGCACTGCAGTAATTAAGCCATGAAGTCACAAACGCATGGAACAGGGTTATATTTAATACTGTGTGTGTGTGTGTGTAATTGTATTTATTTATGCAACTCTTATTGTGATCTTTTTTTGGGGGTTGTAAGATTTTTATTATTTTCCAAGTTACACAGTATAAAGAGCACCAGATCAGATATAGGTACAATATAGTGAAAACAGGTAAAACACAACTTCTCTGCCCACGGTTACAGAGTGCAGGGGTTAAGACTTGCAATAATTTTGATTCAACCTTAGGAAGACTACTATCCTCCAATGTGTAGCTAGCACCCTGAAGAGGGGGCAAAGAGGGTAGAGAGGAAGGAAAATCCTGCTGTTCCTTTAATCTATGAGTCAGAACTGTGGTGGAACACCTGAAACTTGTGCCAGAAGTGGTCCAACGATAAGGATTAATTAGAAGGTTGTACTTAGCCAGCGCACCCCTATTGGGAACAAGGTAGGGAAAGGTGAATCCCACACCTGACTGTCTGTCTGCTTGGTGACACTTCTTCTTCTAGTGAGATGCAAGATGATGTGGATTCAGCTCTGTGGGATGTTCTATTCCCGCCCCTCTGAAACAGAACAACAAAACACACAAAGGAGCTTTGCTCTGTGATAGTTTACATAGTATGAACAGTATTAATACAGACATATTACGGTAGTGGCAACAACAACATCCAGTCCCATTATGCAGGTGATCCTAGGACCCACCCTTATCTAGGAGAGTGGGAACTTAGAGATGGAGAGTGACCTGGCACCTGAGCACCTTGCTCCTAGTCCCAGAATGACTGGGGGGGGGGGTGCAGTAATGTGGTGCATGCCATCAGAAGAGCAGATGTAGCCTATAAAGGGGGCCCAGCACTGTTGGAATTTGTCCATCTGATATGCTTGTAGGTGAGGCATTCTATCAAGCTAAGCTAGGGAGGTCATGGAAGTCAGAACCTCTCCAATTGTAGGGGCCAAGGTGGAGTGCCATTTGCATACTATAGCCCGTTTAGCCTGGATGGCTAGGAAGGCCAGTCATCTGCATTCCTGTGGAGTAAGGGGTGGGAGGTCCACCTTGATACCCAGTCGAAAGAAGGTAGGAGAGGGGGGGATTTATTTTTTTGTAGTACGGCGCTAGCCGTGTGGCGAACCTATTTCCATAATTGTGAGAGATTAGGGCAGGACCACAGTACATGTAGCAAGTTACCCCCTTTAGCTTGGCACCTCCAGCAGTTGTCAGAGACTAGAAGCTTAGCTTTGTAAAGTATGGCCAGGGTCTTGTACCAGCAGTGGGCCACCTTGTTTTGAATTAACCTCGTACGGGCATCTCTGTACCATTTGTGGGAGTCATTCCAGGCCTGCACCCACTGCGTCTCACCAGTCGAGCAGACTAGCAGTTTCTCCCATTTACACCTGGATTCATTTGATTGTGAGGGGAGGGTGTCTCTAAGGCTCAAATAAATTCTTCCTGCCATACTCTTGGGGAGGCTTAGCCAGGCCCCTAATCCACTAGGGTTTTTGTGAAGTACTGAGGACTTAAGGGTAGGTCTGATAGCCTCTCTGATTTGGAGATATCGCCAAAAGTCTGTGGGAGGAATCCCCATCTATGCTGTAGGATCTGGAAGGAGGAAGTTCTTAAAAGTGTGAGTATCAACAATGTCCTCCATCCTCTCTATTCCCTTATCTTTCCAACGGATCCAAGCCAGAGTTTTACTCTCTATGGTAATATGTGGATTCTGCAAAAGAGGGGCGTACAGTGTAGAGAGAGGGTCCATGCTCAGCTTGGCGTGAGTGATATGCCAGAGGTTCCTGGAAGCTTCCACTGTGGGAGAGGAAGATGAGTTCCTCTGAGTTTTGGGATGGGTGAACAGAAGGGAGGCTGCACACAGTACTTTGAACAGGTCTAACTCCATTCGAACCCATTTGGGAGAGGAGTTCAGACCCCCCCCCCAAGCCAGTTCAAGGTCTGGGCCATATGGAAGGCCAATTTGTAATCTTCCATCCAGAGAAGGTTCCAGCCCCCCCCATCCACGACCAGTTAGCCCTGAGTTTGTAATGACTGAAGCATGGTTTGGCCCCTTCCCACAGAAAATCCCCAATAAGTTTGTCTATGGGTTGATCCCAGTTCCTGGGGAGGGAGAGGGAGATATGTGCTAGCAAGTGAAAGAATCTGGGAGCAAAGACCATTTTGATGGCTGCAATCTTCCCTGCCAGGGTGAGCTTTAGCAGCATCCATCTATCAAATTTGGTTTTCGTGGAGCACAGGAGGGGCTGGATTTTGGGCGCCCAAATGTCTTCGATACAAGAGGTGATCTTGATGCCCGAACAAGAAAGCCCACTGGGAGCCCACAACAGCCCAGAGTTAGTGGCTAGGTGCTGCTTGCAGTGGCTATTAATGGGCATCATCTCAGTTTTGGCCTGGTTTAGCCAGAGGCCAGAGTGTCCAGCAAAGGATTCTAGCAAGGAAAGTAGAGAAGGGAGAGAGCTCTGGGTCTCAGCTAGGGGTATGAGCAGGTCATCTGTGTACATAGGGGTAGGGTAAGATGCAGTCCCAATAATAATCCCCCTTAATATCCAGATGCTGCCTAATAGCGGCCATGAGGGGATCCACTACCAGAACAAAAAGGAGGGAGGAAGGGGCACCCCTGTTGGGTCCCTCTTTCTAGTGGGAACTGTTCAGAGAGGATACGGTTGGTGGCCACTTGGACTCTGGGATTAGTGTAGGTAGAATGTACAAATGCTCTGTATCTGTCCCTCACTCCCAGGTGGGTCAAGACTGCATATAGGTAGTCCCATTCCAGGGAATCAAATGCTTTCTCGAAATCTACCACAATGGCAGTGGCTGGAGTAAGTAGGGTATGAGCTGAATGCATTAGATTCACCAAGGCTCTTATATGGTCTGAACTGTGATGGCCAGGTATGAAGCCCACCTGGGAGGGATGGACAAGTCCAGCAAGAAGGAAGCTAAGTCTGGTGGCCAACACCTTGGCATAAATCTTGCTGTCCACATTTATTAATGATATTGGCCTGTAGCTCCCTGCATTGGTGGGGTCCTTCCCTTTCTTGGGGATGACTATAATGGTGGCCTCACAGGGTGGGGGTGGGTCCCTGTGAATTCAACCTCATTAAACACTTCTGTGAGGAGAGGGGCAGTACAGGATGCAAGGGCCTGATGGAAATCGGTGGTGAATCCATCTCCCCCCTGAGATTTCCCTGGTTGCAGACTCATCATGGCTACCTCAACTTCTGGCACTGTGAAGGGAGCCTCAAAGGCTGTGGCTTGTGCCGGGGTCAGTTTAGGGAGGTGGAGCTTATCCAGGAAGTCTTGGGTTCCAGCAGCTGGGGAGGGATGAGTGGTGGAGTACAGATCCAAATAGAAGGAGGCCATGACCTTATTTATGTCTTGTGTGGCCATCACATAGCCCCTTGGTGTTCTTCAGTCCTGGGAGGTGTCTGTTAGCCTGCTGTTTATGAAGTTGGTATGCTAGGACTTTCCCTCCTTTGTCTCCCCCTCCCAAAAGGTATGCCCGAGGCAGAGAATAGCAACTTCTGCCTTTCTGCTTAGGAGTTCATTAATTTCTAGCCAGAGTCCCAGGATTTCTTTCCCTGTGGTGGAACCCAGGGTTGGGGATGCCATAGTTTTGAAGGCTAATTCTGCCTTGGTGAGTCTTATCTCTAGATCTGCCAGTCGCTTTTCCCTTTCTCTGCATTTGGTTGCAGCATACCGCATGATTCGCCTTCATATAGTGGCCTTAAAGGCCTCCCAAGTGTTCCCAGTCGAGGTATCTGCAGTGGGGTTGTCCTCCAGGAAGAGTGAGGCTTCATTCTTAGCCCAAGAGATGAAGTCCAGGCCTCTCATGAGGAGGGGATCTAATCACCATTTTCCCTTGGGATAGTGGGCCCCATGCTATGAGCAGCTGGATGGGTGCATGATCAGAGATCACCCTGGGTAGGATGACTGAGTCAGTAACGTATTGCAATAGAGGAGGGGAATCTAGCCAAAAGTCCAGTCTACTATGTGATGAGTAGGTCTCTGAGTGGAAAGTAGACTCCCTTTCACAAGGGTGGAAAAGCCTCCACACATCTGCCAGCCCAAAATCATTTATTAGTTGCTGCAGGGCCCTCGCTCCCCTAGTGTGCATTTCAGTGCTATTGTCATTTCTGTCCAGGTGAGGTACCAGGGTGAGATTAAAGTCACCCCCGAGTAGCATGGGGCAGTCAGGAGGGGCGAAGGCAGACAGGGCTTCACCCAGGGTATGAAAAAAATGGGTGTCATCCTAATTAGGTGCATATACATTGCACAGGGTGACAGGTCCATTCTGGGTATTGTAGCTGGCTATTATCCACCTACCCTCTGGGTCAACAACCAAGGCAGTTAATAACCACTGCAGGGACTTGTGAATCAGGATGGCCACACCTCTCTTCCTGGTGGGGGCCCCTGCGTGTACCTCCTGCCCAACCCAATCCTTTAAGGGCAGTGAGTGATAATTATGTGTCAGTTTGGTCCCTTGCAAGAAGGCCACCTGAGATTTAATTGTTTTTAAGTGGGAAAGGATCTTTTTTTCTCTTAATAGGGGAGTTCAGGCCCCTAACATTCCAGGAATGGAACACCGTGTCCCCCATAGTTGCTTAAGGTATTGGTAATGTGTGCAACTGTGGAGTGAGGCCCTTGGCAGGGAAAAGGCACTGCTGTGGTCCCCCTGACTTTCCGGGCTTGAACTAACAATAGTTGCCCTTGTATTCTGCTAAGCATTTGCTTTAACTCTCTGCAGCATCGTATATTTACTGTCACCTAACCCCCTTTATTGAACGCTCCTTTTATCTTCTAAGGAAGAGTCATAAGAAATTGTAACATGTACCTACACAGAAAGACACTATACAGAGCAAAAGAGAACTATTTATACATGAATAAACAAAACTTTAGAGACTCAGTCTGGGCTGTAGCTGGGCAAACCAGTGCCCAAGGCTTGCCGGACTGTCCTTGTGGGGGCCAATACTCGGGTGGGTACTCCAAGCTTGCGTGCCCTAGTGGCTCACTTTAGGCACCCTTCTTGTGTGTTAGTATCCTGAAAGGGGTACCACACTATCTGAGTAAGGAGAAGACCAAAAAGAGTGGCTTCTACCTGAGCAACAGTTGAGCAGGAGTACCTGTGCCTACAACCCAGACCAGGCTGGGACCCTGGAGATAGGAGAGAAACTGGTTGGGGGGTGGAATAGACCATGTGTGGCATGATCTTAGCCAGGCTGGCGGGGGGAAGGAGGGAATAGGAGGGTACCAGTGGCCGACGAGGGGTAGCTGCCTCACAACAAAAGAAAGGGCACCTTAATTCTTAGCCATTTTATGTGGTCCCCCAAGGGTGAATGCATCGGGCCTGCAGTGGAGCAACCATTGTTGGAAAAGTGTCACTGTGCTACCACCATGAGCTGAGTTGGCATAACTGACTCCCATAACCATGACTTGTTATATCCTCCTCATTTTTGAGGGGGGGGGGGCTCTCCAAACAAAAGTAAGATATCCTTATCCTTCTTGCTACCTAGATGAGGAGCACTGGGAGGATGGGGGTGAAAGGTTTCAAACCTCCACCAGTGGGCTAGTTGCAGGATGCCCCTTGCATATCTGAGCAGTCGTTCTCTGGGTACCTAGCCCCTCCATTGCTCCTATCATATCTCAACTTTAAGCAACCATTATTAGCAGTCCAGCTTTACTTGCAACCTAATGAGCAAATATATACTGCTGATCTTTTTTTTAAATTGCTACTTTACATACAGAGGGATTAAAATACTGCTGATTCTGTTTTTCTTTTTCTGTGAATCTGGTGCCTTATTTGTAGCTTGATAGTATTTTGGTGCCTTTTTGCAACAAACATTTAAGTTTCCACTGGTGGGTTCTTTCATTCCTGTAGTCAGTCGAGTTGTGTATTGGAGCCAGACAAGGTCTCAGGAGCTGCTTGCATCACAGGTATTGTCAGTGTAACCCCTAGGTGGCGCTATCCCAAGGGCTACTATTCCTGTCTGCTTGGCTAGTAGCAGGTTAAGGGGCCTGGGTAATGAAATGGGTGCCTCCACTCAGAAGTCAGGGTTGTTAGTGGTCAAGCTAACCTGGGCACAGCCCTCCGGGACACTGTAACCCCCCCTCCTTCCCTTCTAGTAGCTTGAACAATATACAATAATTACTTTCACAATGACCCTTATTCACCAGGCAATTACCCACACTGTTTGCACTTACCACCAGGGCTGGTTCCTCTAGTTTGACCCTGGGAACCCCCTGTAAAACAAGGTTAAGCACAGCAAATAGCAACAGTACAATACTCGTGACACAAACTGGAACCACAGTCAGGTTAAATGCAAACAAAGTTAAATCTGGTTTATTCAGGGGACTTGCACAAGGGAGGGGTGTAATCAGGTTAATTTGCTTAAAAGCTATATTAATCAGACAGTTATGCATGCAATTCAGAGTCCCTACACAGTCACACACTCTGGGTACCCAGGTATGAAAACGGTGGGCTAGCCAGGAACGTTGCAGCTGGTTGGGGCCCTGTGATGGAAGAAAACAACATTCACAACACACACTATTTGTAATCTGGAGCCGGAGGGCTCAGTTCATGAAAGAAAAGGCAACAAGACAATCAGATGACAACACTTTTAGATTTAGCTGTTGTTGCAAGGAGCTACCCTGATGTTTACTCACGATACCCAATACTGGACACAGACAGGACAAAATTGAGACTGCAGGCTGTTGAGTTGGAGTGCCTGGAAAATCAGGGCCCACACGAATCACCGAGACATCGTTCCTGTTCAAGGCATTGAGCAGGGGGCTGATCCCCAGGCCAGTCTCTCGTCGATGACTTTCTCTGTGTAGCAGGTATTCTGGCTGGGCCAGTGTAGCAGGGCCCAGGCAAACGGAAATGGATATGAATTCAGTCCATGGAGCTGGATACAGCCTCCAGCAAGCAAAACACAGTTCAGACACACAGTGGGGAACCAAATCATGACACACTATAAGCACACAGCACATTCACATGTAAGAAAATTCCACTGTACCAGGCAAATGGCTCTCTGGTCGCAATTACAGAGTCTCTGCACAATCCGGGAGTTCAGAGGTAGCTGGAAGTCCGGACTGGCTGATCGCCTTCAGCAAATCTTCGGTCTTCTTCAGGTTAAAGCCTGGTCACAATTCAGTGGCTTAATTCGCTCTCCAAATTCGGATTCAGTCCGAAAAAAAAAGCACAAGTTCCCTCTCAGGAACAGTAGGCAGGCATGCAGGCCAAACTCAGGCCTTTCCACAGTTCTCCCACACGAATCCTCTATGGATTGCTGCTCAAACTATCTCGAGCTGTTACTTCTTCACTTCCCCACTCAGATCTAATTGAAACTGCAAGCAGTGTGGGACTTTCCCCAAGATCCCAGCTGATCTGTCTGTCAGTCACAAGGGTTCCCCCTGCAGGTTATTTTAGGCGCCAAAAGCCCAAAACTACAATTCCTACAAGTTTTGGCCCCACCAAGCCCCTGTAGGCAGGCTCCATTTTAGAGTCCCAAATGTACTGATTGGCCCATTCTGCAGTCCAGGACCAAGATGATGGAAACAAACAGAACTGTCCATGTTGCAAAGAAGGCAGGTTAGAATGAACTGCAATATTATTACTACTCTAACAAATGATCAGCAAACAAGTGCATCTTCTAACAGAACTCCCTTTTAGATTAATTATGACTGCAATCCAGGCAGCTCTTAAAGAGACAGTACACAGAGGCTATACAGGCACTCTCTGGCAATACATTTAAACTGCTAAAATGCAGAACACCAGCCTGGCAGTGAACATTTAGGCAAGCTCAAGAAAGACTTTTCAGGAACCCCCATTTGTAGGGGGGTTACATCAGCCAATAGTTTTTGTGTGGAGTTTTTCAGAACTGTTCTGACTTGTATAAGCCACACATGTGTAAGCAGATTCAAACAGAAAGGCCTCATCTTTTGAAGGTAAAGGTTGCTTTTGCAACACTTAACTTGGAGCTGGGAAGGACGCATAATCTTGAACTAGGAACTATGAAACTGGAGGCGGCACAATCTTGCTTGATTTCTGAGGGAAGTGTGCCTTACTTTTAATTTTACACTGGTTTTTGCTTGTTTAAATCAAGAAGGGTTTGCAATACTGCTGATCTTTTTTTTATGTAACCCCCCTGCAAATGGGGGTTCCCAAAAATCTTCCAGGAGCTTGCCTGAATGCTCCAAGTCTGGGTGGTGTTCGGTGTCTGAGCTATTTAAACGTGGTTCCAAGTGAGTGCTATTTGAGCCTCTATGTACTGTCTTTTTAAGAGCTGTCTGCTTACAGACTTAATTAGTTTGTATGGGGGGACTGTGTATTTAATGCTCAAATCCTGCCCGAGCTGCTGTCAATTCGCTCCATCTCTGCCGTTGCTACATATGCAGAGGAAGCCTTGTTGAAAGATATAACTGTTTGTCAGAAATCATTTAGAGTGACTGAGAAAATGTAGTTTGTCTAACCTGTCTTCATTTCAGCACAAACTGTTTCAGTGTAGCTTTTTTCATTTTGGTCCTGAATAGCTGACTTGGATCAATCAGGATGATAGGGAGACCCTAAAATGGAGCCTGTGGATGAATCAGAACTTGGACTCTCAATTTTGAGCCAGCCACAAGGGGATTGTATGGGCAGTGACTCTGGGAAATGTAGTTTTGACATTGGTGCCTTTTCCTACCAACAGAGGGAGTCTTATTGTGAGTGACAGCTGAATCAGCCCACAGAATAGTGTGGAGCTAAAGGAAATGCCCTGCTCTGTGACTGGAAAGATCAGATCAGTTGTGGCAGTGAAGAGAGAAGGAGATGTGTGCTTCTACGGTGTATAGTTTCACGTGGGAAGTGCGTGTGAGGCCCTGAGTTTCGGTCTGCAGCCTTTGTGAGTGCCAGTTTGGACTGAATCTGAGTTGTGAGGAGAAAGAAGGACTAGAAGTGTGGAAACCAGGCTCACCCTGTAGAAGACTGGAAAAATTGCTGAATCGCACTCAGTCTGTCAGGAACTGAAGCTGCTATGTGTGCTCCCGAGTATTTTGCAGTAATTGTGATCAGGATCGAGAAGCAGCCTGCCTGGTATAGTACTTTACTTTTACATATGAATGTGCATAGTGCTTGTGGGGAATCGCTATTTCCAATCCTCCGTGCTGTGTGCTGTGTGATGAAGCGGGAAGCAAACCCCAGCTTGTCTCGGACTAAACCCAGTTGCTATCAACTGCAGTGGGGTCCAGTCACAAGGACCTTGTCTCCATGTCCTGTTGTTCTGGCAATCCAGAGGAACATCCACTATCCGGTCCTCAGCTTGGATATTGTGAGTATAAATCAGGGTATTTCCCTGCAGCCTGTTTTCAATCACAAGTGTGTCATCTAATTCTTGTTGTTTCACTGCTTCATGGACTGAGCCATCCAGCTCCAGATTACAATTGGGTATTGTGCATATATTTTCTTCTACAGGGCCCTATCCATCTGCACCTGCCAGCCAACTGGGCAACGGACCTGGCTAGCCCCCCCCCCAACCTGGGTACCCAGAGTGTGACTTTTCAGACCCTGTATGTGTGCACAGTACTGAGATTTAATGCCACCAATTAACCTGATTCCCCCCTCCCATGTTACTGTCCCCTAAATAAATCAGATTTGTTGTTGTTATACTATGTACTGTCTGTGGTGTTGGTACTTATGGAAACAGTATTGTGTTTTGCTGTGTATGTTGTTTAACCTTATTTTACAGGGAGTCCTCAGAGACATGCTGCAGAATCAGTGTCGAGGGTAAGTGGTATCTATATGAGTGAACAGTGTGTATACATGGGGTATTGGGGCTGTAACTCCGGTGTACTGTGTAAGCCACTAGAGGGAATAAAAGGGGTGTCTCAGTGTCCCAGAGGGCTGTGACCAAGCCAGTCTAACCACTACAAATCCTGACCTCTGGGTGGAGGCACCCGCCATAGGACCTAGGCCCTTCAACCTGTCTGTAGTCAAACAGGCAGGGGTAGTAGCCCTTGGGAGAGCGCCACCTAGGGGTTACATGTAGATTGCTACTTACATACAGAGGGATTAAAATACTGCTGATTCTTTTTCTTTTTCTGTGAATCTGGTGCCTTATTTGTAGCTTGATAGTATTTTGGTGCCTTTTTGCAACAAACATTTAAGTTTCCACTGGTGGGTTCTTTCATTCTTGAAATCAGTCAAGTTGTGAATTAGAGCCAGATAAAGCCTCAGAAGGATCAAACTGGATTGCTCTGATTGTCCTCACAACACAGAACAGGTGAATTTCCCAAACCCTCCCTTCCCCCATTCCCACCCTCCCCAAGCTAACATAGCTTTATGGGGTTAGGCTGGAAGGTGTGACAGCTTCCTGCTCAGACATAAAACAGGGTGGGGTGTGCCACAGAAGGCAGCCAGGCAGTGTTGCATAAGCTGAGAGGATATCTTTTTGTGATTGCTATTGTAAAACCAAAAAACCTTGGGGGTTCCAAGTACTGTACAAAGTCCCTAGTAAAGGGTTACACTGCTAAGGGGAAGTGATGTTACCTAATAGCGAAAAAAATTAACAAAAAAAAAAAAACACAATTTCAACAGGGAAGGAGAGAGACATGTTGGGAGTGCTGCAATGCACTGGCTGTGGAGTGGCAGTCTTCCGGGAGACATTTTGGAGGCTGCGATGCTACTCTATTTGTTGACACTTCTCTGCTCCAAGGGAGGAGGTTGACCATTTCCAGATCATCCTGCCAAGGAGTAGGGAAACCTCCTCCCCCACCCAGGACCTGGCAGGGGATTGTGAAATCTCCAACACCCAGGGGACACCAGGGCTGCTACCGCTGCCTCAGAGATTGCCAAGAATAAGGAGTGGTTGGACTACAAATGGGCTCAGGGAGGGTGAGGGTGGTGGAACAGAGGCACATCCCTCCAGTTGTACCTCTGCACAATTCATATGCCTTTCTGGTGGAGTGTTGTTCCTCTATGGAGGCACCCGCAGTGGAGATCATGGAGGATGCTGGAAACCTCCACAAAGGAGACCCACAGGAGGGTGGCATAGGATCCCACAACGGAAGGAAACAACTCTTGGTGGGGGACTCAATCGTTAGGGGGTTGAACTGGGGGAGAGAAGGGAGAGGGAGGTAGGGTGCCTGTCTGGTGCCATGGCATGGAGGGACAGGAAGCGAATCCTCAGGATCGCAGGAGAAGCTGCATGGGAGAGGGAACTGGATGTCATTGTCCACCTAGGGACAAATGACCTAGCTAGGAATGGGATCAGAGCTGTGCAGAAGGAGTTTGTGGAGTTGGGGAGGGGCCTTAGACAAGTAGCATGCAGGGTAACCTTCTTGGAGGTGCTGCCTGTCTATGGCATGGGTGAAGCTAGGGTACTCCGTACCCTGGGATTCAATGAATGGTTGAAAAACCAGTGTGGAGCACATGGTTTTGGCTTCATTGGGGACTGGTGGTCCACCTGGAGGGATACAGGCCTATACTGGCACGATAGTCTGCATCTGTCTGGGAGGGGAACCAGGATCCTAGGTGATAGGTTTAAAATGCTTCATTGGCAAGCTTTTAAACTAGCTAAGGGGGTAGGCACTGAAAAGGAGCAGGGAATTCCCAAAAGGTCAATAGGGGGCAGGACAGGGGTAAATGGAGAAAAAGACAAGGCAGTAAGTACAGAGATGGGGCTAAAAAGGGTAAGACCATCATAAAATGGAGGGCGATCGGTACCAATGCCCATAGTCTGGGTAATAAGCTTCCTGAGCTAGTGGCCTTGATGGAAGAGGGACACCAAGATATTGTGGCAGTCACAGAAACCTGGTACACAGAGAACCATGACTGGGATGTCAACATTATGGGGTACACAATCTACAGGAGGAACAGGGAGGGTAGAAGAGGAGGAGGAGGAGGAGAAGCTCTCTATGTAAGGGAAGGGATTAAAGCAATGGAGTGAGATGGTAAACAGGGAGGAGAGAAGGCACTGTGGGTCACCTTGGAGACAGGAAATAGCACTACAATCCATACAGGGGATGTATACAGACCCCCATCTCGGGGGAGGAAATGGACAAGGAAATGATAGAAGGCATCCTTAGAATGGTAGAAAAAGGAGAGATATTGTTGATGGGGGATCTGAATATTCCAGAAGTAAACTGGAGCACATTTGGTGCAGCCACATCCAAGAGCAGGGACATTCTTGATGCCTTACAGGGAGCATGCCTCAGACAGCTAGTGTTGGAACCCACTCGGGAGGGAGCAATCCTAGACCTGGTACTGTCAAATGGGGACAGTGAGAGGATCTTAGATTTAGAAGTAGTTAGCCATCTGGGAACAAGCAACCACCAGACAGTGTGGTTCACAATAAACACAGCCATAGTCAAGCCATACAAAAGCAAGGTTACTGGACTTTCAGAGGGCTGACTTTGGCAGAATGGGAGAGTGCCTAAGGAATGCACTAGCAAAAGGGCATGAAGGATGGGTGGAGGAATAATGGGGAAAAATCTAAACTGCCATCACAGAGGCAACAAGCTTTGTGTAGAGCAAATAAACAAAACAAAATGAAGGAAAAAACACTATGGTTCTCAAAAGAGGTGGCAGGGGAAGTTATGGAGAAAAAGATAGCATTCAGAAAGTATAAGGAATCACAGAAGGAGCATGACAGAGAACTGTATCAGTTAAAGCAGAAGGAAGTGGGGATGGCAGTTAGAATAGCAAAGTCCCAAACCAAGGAAAAGATAGCCAACTCATTTAAGAAGGGGAATAAAACCTTTTATAGGTGCATTAGTGAGTGAAGAAAGGCCAAGGGAGGGATAGTGAGGCTTAATAAAGGGGAGGGACATGGGCAGAGGGTGACAGTGAAAAGGAAGAGATACTGAATGAATACTTTTGTTCAGTATTCACAAAAGAAGAGGAGGGGGACGAACCTAAACCAAACAATGGAAGCACTCTGGACGGGGGGGGGGGCATACCAGTCCATTCACAGAAGAAAAGGTCCTGAAACAACTCCTAAAATTGAAGTTGGACAACTCAATGGGGCCTGACGGAATTCACCCCACAATTGTAAAAGAACTAAGGGGTGACCTAGTGACACCACTGACTATGCTTTTTAACAAATCATGAGAGGATGGTGTGGTACCTGAGGACTGGAGGAAGGTGGATATGATTCCCCTTCACAAAAGTGAGAGCAAGGTAGATGCAGGAAACTACAGACCTGTTAGTTTGACCTCAGTGGAAGGGAAAATGATGGAATCACTTATGAAAGAAAGAATAGTTGAGTACCTAGAGGCCAGCAGGGCACAGGACCCGAGGCAGCATGGATTCAGAGCAGGAAGGTCATGTCAGATGAATCTCATAGATTTCTTTGACTAAGTGACCAAATAGTAGACCAGGGAGGGGCTATGGACATGGTCTACCTAGACGTTAGAAAGGCATTTGACACAGACCCACACAAAACATTAATAAACTAGCTAGCCAGCCTGGGAGTGGGTCCCAGGGTGGTAGCCTGAGTAAAAAATTGGCTAGACAACAGGACGCAGAGGGTAATAGTAAACAGAGTCCACTCTGAAGAAAGGGGTGTTACTAGCAGGATACTGCAAGGTTCAGTACTAGGGCCAATCCTCTTTAATGTCTTCATATGTGACATTGCAGAGGGACTGCAAGGAAAAGTATGCCTCTTTGCAGATGACACAAAGATCTGCAACAGAGTTGATACACAAGGAGGGGTGGAAAGGATAAGAAGAGACTTGGCAAGGTTGGAGAAATAGTCAAAAGCATGGCATCTTAGATTCCATGCAAAGAAGTGCAAAGTAATGCACCTGAGAAAACAAACACCCAGGGAAGAGTACACGGGGAGTACTAACAACAACAAAATGGAAAGGGACCTGGAGGTAGTCATGTCAGATGACCTAAAGCTAGACAGGCAATGTGAGACGGCAGTAAGGGGGCTGGGGGGATACTGGGATGCAGAGGGAAAGGCATCACCAGTAGAAAACAGGAAGTTGTCATCCCTCTGTACAGACAGTTGGTGAGACCCCATCTGGAGTACTGCATGCAGTTCTGGAGACCCCATTTCTGCAAGGACATAGACAAGATGGAGGCAGTCCAGAGGAGGGCAACTAAAATGGTGTAGGGTCTGCAACAGAAACTATACGAAGAGAGACTAAAGAAGCTTAATATGTATACCCTTAAGGAAAGGAGAGGGGGTACATGATAGAAACTTTCAAGTACCTCAAGGGAATCAGCAAACTCCAAGAGTGTAGCATCTTTCAGAAAAAGAGATGTGCAAGAACAAGGGGGCACAATTTGAAGATAGAGGGAGACGGCTCAGGAGCAATGTGAGGAAGTATTTTTTCACAGAAAGGGTGGTGGAAGCATGGAACGACCTTCCTGAGGAGGTTGTGGGGTCAAAAACAGTTGGGGAATTCAAGAATGCATGGGACAGACATAAGGCAATTATAGAGGTGGGTAGGAGGAAGTAGGCTGTTGGTTAACTAGGATCTGCAGCCTATCCAATAGGTAGGGAAACGGGCAGATTAGGTGTGCCAAGCGATCTTTCTAACCCAAATAATACTCAGGTATTCATAACTTCTGCAGTGAGCCTTTAAGACAGAACTGCCCAGAGAGAATGGAACACATGCAAATGATGGAACCTTTTGTGCGTGACAACTTTACAAATGCTGCCTTGAACTAACTGCCTTAGTTCTAAACCTCTTAGATTTCACTTTCTGCCTGTCAAGTCTAGACATTCAGAGTTCCTCTCCTCAGCTTCTGTCTGCGACGTGAAGAAACTTATAAAATCATATAAGTATCTTTTTTCTTTCATTTGCTGCCTTTTACTTTTCGTAATTATAGCTAAACTGTAGTTTTAGTGTTAAATTTGTACTTTGTATCTGTTCTTCCTGGTTCAGTATAAGCGGTGGTGAACCAAGTTACTTTAGTTTAGATTGGAGTTTTTTGACTAAAAACTCCATTATTTTAGTTTATTTTTATTAAAAAACATTGTTTTTAGTAACCGCTTTATTGGTTACTGAATCGATAACCTCGGTTCATTTTTTCTGCAGTTCCCAGTTCCTATTGGTTCCTTTATCAGTTCCAGAACTGATTGTAACTGTTAAATATTACTTAAAATTTAAAATCATTTAGCAGTTTAAATTTTCTAGGGCTGGCCTGGTGGCACTGAGGGTTGAGGCACTGGGTGCACACTTGCGAGCCGACGCCTGGCGACCCGCGGTTCGGAGACGGACTCGGCTGGGTTACAGGGAGGGAAGAGATTGAGCATCTAGAGGACTGCTCTCTCTTCCCAGGGGGAGGATCCGGGGATGCACCACTCAAGGGCAGCCTCTAGTGGTGGTCGGAGGCATGACAAACGAAGTGATGCTCATGCAAGTAGGGGCAGAGCTGCACTCCATGCTGAGACGCCATTGCATAACCGAGCTCTGAGGGGGCAACCAAGGCAGAAAAACCCCATCCAATTGCGAGGCAAAGGCAGTGTGAGTAGGCTGAGCCCACACACCCAACAACGGCTCAGATCCTGGCTTGACTCTCCATGGCCCTGCCTCCCATTCTGGGTCACGGGAGGTAGGAACCAGCACCCAATTCCTCAGCTGAGTGAAGAGCACAGTGGGTGGTGAAGGTAATATGCCTGAGTGCCCTGCTGAAAAGATGCCCAAGTAGCCAGCGACCAGGGGGAAAAAGAGTCTAAAAAAAAAAGTTTGAATTTTTTATCAGTTCCTGATAAAAATGACTAAAAAACCTAAAAAGAAACCTGGTGAACCTGATTTTAAAAACTGTTCTGATTGTGGGGAAGTATTTGCCAAGGCAGATAAGTACAGTTTGTGTGTTGCCTGCCTTGACTATGATCACCTAAAAGAAGATTATGATATTTGTAAAATTTCCCAGAAAAAAATGTGGGAAAACACCTGGAATGGCTAAAGCAAAAACTTCCTCCACCTAAGGGTCCCTCAGTCTTTTTACATTCAACCCCTGAGATGGGTGAAAAAATTACTTCCAAGAGGCTTGCTGAACCGGCTGACTCCCCAGTTCCCTCAAAAAATACAAAAAAATTAAAGCACACAGAACCCCCTACTGAACAAAAAAAATTGGACTTCTGTGGGTGCTCTGGCTCTCCCCTCTCCTCAGGAGATTGCACAGGCTTTCAAAGTGGTACAAGCCTTGTTGGGACTTTTTTCTCCTGGCCAACAGCCACCTGGGCAAACCCCAGCTGGACAAGCTGGCCACTCAGCCAAATCCTCATTTTTTGAAGAGGAGGGTTATGGGGAGTGTCAGGAGGAGGAGTAGGGGGAACCCATTGAACCCGAGGTTCCCCCCAAGCAGGATTGTGGCTCTTCTCCCTGAGCTACTGAGGTTTATTCCTCACACTTCACTTTTGTGAGAAGGATGGCTGATGCCCTGGACATCACCACATGTGAGGAAATAGAGGATGATGAGGAGGTGCAATATCTTGAGATGATGGGGTTAACACCCACTGAAAAGTTCCTCCTCCCATTCAATAAATTCTTCCAAAAGATGCTTTGAAGATTTTGCAGACTCCTAACTCAGTCCCCCCTCTTGATAAGAGATTGGACAAGAAATATCAGCTGGAAAGGGAAGGTGTAGAATTTCTGTTTTCCCACCCTGACCATCAGGGCTTGGTGCAGGCAGCAGCCTGTCACAAGGCCAAAGTGCCCCTGGCTTCTCACCCACCAGAAAAGGAGTCCAGAAAAATGTACAGTATGGTGAAGAAGGGATATTAGTCAGCCTCCTTGGCCATCAGGCAAGCTCATTTCCAAGCCTATGCAATACAGTACCAGAAGCCACTGTGTCAATCTGTCTTGGCTATGGCAAATAAGGCCACATCACCCTTGTCGGCTGATCTTGCAGAAACTGCTAGGTTTGACCTGGAAGCAGCCAAATATCAATTTAAAATGACTACTGATACTAACGATACAGCAACTAGGTGGATGGCCAATACTGTTGCTCAAAGGAGGTTTGCCTGGCCACAAATCTTACCCAGGAAACACAAACAAAGGCAATGGATTTCCCTCTTGAGGGTAATTCCCTTTTTGGAAATAAAACAGTGATTTACATAAAGAAGGTGGATGAATACAAAGCCACCTTCAAGAGCAATTCAGCCAAAGAGAAGGCTTCCCCATCCACCAGACCCTATGGGAGGGAAGGCAGGGGCAGGTCCTTTCATAAACAGACCCTTTTTCCAGGCAATGGTTGCACCCCAATACCAGCAGTATCCCCAGCAAGGGTACTTCAGAGGTAGGGGTAGAAGGGGTTCCAGGTGGGGATCTCAACCCCAGTCTCAGCCCCAGAGTAAACAAACACCCTGACTTGCTTTTACAGGCCACCTCCTCTCTACCTTTCAGAGGCAGTCTGGCTCATTACCTCCAGGCTTGGCAAGAAATTACCACAGCAGACAAGTGGGTCCTGGAGGTAGTGAGTAAGGGATTATCTCTGACTTTCAAATCCCTTACTGTTCTGAGAACCAGAGTATTCATACCATCCTCCCCCACAGAAACAAAGCTGCTGGAGGAAAGGGTTCGAAACCTGCTACTGTCAAAGGCAGTCGAGCCTGTCCCAGCTCAGCAGAAAGGAAAGGGGGTTTACTCAAGGTACTTCCTCACCACAAAGAAAAATGGGGAGTGGCGGCCTATCTTAGACCTCAGAGTACTAAATAAGTATTTGACAAAGCCAAAGTTCAAAATGGTAACACTGACATTGATTCTGCCAACACTCCTAAAAGGAGACTGGTTGACATCACTGGACCAAAAAGATGCTTACTTCCACATCCCAAAAGGGAGTTTCACAGAAAATACCTCAGGTTCAGACTTCCATCAGGTCACGACCAATTCTCAACCTTGCCATTCGGCCTCACGTCTGCTCCAAGAGTGTTCACAAAGTGCATGGCAGTGCTCATGGCACACCTTCAGAAACAAGGTGTCACAGTGTTCCCATATTTGGACAAATGGTTGGTGGTTGGAAAATCACAACAGCAAGTCAGTCAGTACCTACAGATCACCCAGAGGCTTCTGGAGTGCCTGGGGTTACTGATAAATCACAACAAATCTGTCCTTCTAACTGCACAGGTATTGTAGTTCATAGAGGCAGAAATCAACACCCTGCAGGGCAGGGCCTACCTGTCTCTGGACAGGGTAAAAAGTATCCAGCTGACTGCAGACTCATTCAGCCAGCACAAGCCAAAAACTGCAAGGCAGTTCCTACAGCTCCTGGGCCACATGGCTGCAGCCACAGGCACAGTCCCAGGTTCCAGGTTCCAAATGTGAGACATCCCCTTCCACCTAAGGGCACACTGGTGCCAAAGAAGAGATCCACTCTCAAAGTTAATCCCAGTAACAAAAACCTTGTTACAGGCATTTCAGTGATGGAAAGAGGAATCCAGTCTGAGAGGGGATTCCCTTTCCTCAACAGTCCCCATCAGTTGTTCTCACAACAGATATATCTCTACTGGGTGGGCATCCATTTAGGGGACCACACAACCCAGGTACTTGGTCAAGTGCAGAGTCACTCCAGCACATAAACCTGCTGGAACTCAGAGCAGTGTTTCTGGCACTAAAGGCTCTCACAACACTAGTACAAGGAAAGGTGGTTCAAGTCAGGATGGACAATACCACCACAATGTACTACATAAACAAGCAGGGAGGTACAAAGTCAAGCCCTCTCTGCACAGAAGACATGAAAATCTGGAGCCTGGCATACTCTCTGAGAGTTTTCCGACAGGCAATCCATCTGCCAGGGAAAGACAATACCCTTGCAGATGCTCTGATCCAAATCAATCAGGCCCATCACGAATGGACCCTGAGCAGGCAAGTAGTTGAAGTGATTTTCAGGAGGTGGGGCACCCCAGAGGTAGACTTGTTCATGTCCCACCAGAATCACCACTTGCCACAATACTGTTGAAGACCACCAGATAGGGGAACAGTCCCCCTGAATGCTCTGGCTCTGAACTGGTCAGGGAAGCATCTGTATGCTTTTTCTCCCTTCCCCCTGGTGTACAGTGTATTGCTCAAGCTCAGATTCCAGTCAGCATCAATGATCTTGCTAGCACCAGACTGGGCCAGACAGCCATGGTGCTCTCTACTGCTCTCCATGTCTGTGGCCGAGCCAATACATCTTCCTTGGAGGCACCATCTGCTAACCTCCAACCAGGGGAGGCTCCTATATCTGAACTTCAAGTCACTCAGGCTCAAGGCCTGGCTCTTGAGGACCTAGAATATGCAGGCTTGCATCTTGCAGAAAGTGTCTTGGACATTTTGAGTGGTTACAGAAAGTCTTTCACTAAAAAAAACCTACACCTTAAAATGGAAAAGGTTTTCTATTTGATATTCAACCAGGGAACTGCTACCAGCACAAGCTGGGGTCCTGTCTGTACTTGACTATCTTACTTATTTACGTTCTCTGGACTTACAGTTCAGTACCCTCAAGGTTCAGCTGGCTGCAGCATCTGCCTACATATCAGCTGGACAGAATGTGTGAATGGCTTCAGATCCTATCTTCAAGAGGTTCTTTAAGGGCCTCGCCCATTAGCACCCTCCTATAGGGAACCGGTGCCAGCATGGGACCTGAATGTGTGTATAGCTAAGCTCATGGGGCCTCCCTTTGAGTCCATGTCTTCGGCTCATTTGAAATATGTCACATGGAAAACAGTTTTCCCAGAGGCAATGACTTCTGCAAGAAGAATCAGTGACCTTTAAGCTCTCTGCATTGAACAGGATTACATCTCATTCCACAGGGATAAGGTGGTCCTGAGAACAAACAGGAAATTTCTCCTTAAAGTGGTCTCTGATTTCTACTTGAACCAAACCATTACCCTACCTATCTTTTTCACTGAGCACTCTACCTCTGGTGAGAGGAGACTCCACAGTCTGGATTTCAAGTGAGCTCTTAGCTACCATATGACAGCCACTAAGGACCATAGGCAGTACATAAAACAGTTGTTCCTGACTTATGGGGATGTCGGAAAGGGTAACCCAGCATTGAAAAGGCCAGTTTCTCATGGGCGGGTACAGTGTATCTAGTTTTGTTACACTAAAGCTGGAAAGTAGACCCTGGAGCCGCCGTTGATCATCGGAATCGTGGGCTGCAATTCAGGGAAGTTGCAATTAGTTGGAACTGCCCTGAGGTGCAGCCGAAACTGAGTGTAGTCACATTTCTTTAAAGTCCATGACTCCGTTGCAGATTGCTGTAGTTTTCAGTGGCTGCTGCTTGCCTAACGCGGTCTCCCCCCCCCCCCGAAGCCAACTGCTGAGGTAATGCCACATAATTTATGAACCACTGCTGGCCACAGCACTTACATCCCTCTCCTGAGTCCCAACCAATGCCAAGTGCTACTGCCACTCAATGCCAGTCCTCCTCCAATAGAATGTAAGAGACAGGGCGGAGCCAGGAATTTGTGCGGTGCGCTGTACATGAGTTCGATCATCAGTGATAGGCTGGAGCTTGGGGACACCGAACCGAAGCCAACAGAGGAGTGAGTCTGGGAGGAGCAGGGAGGGATGGGTGGGTTGTTGCGCAATGTGTGGGGTCCCTCCCTTCCCTGACAGAAACAGCAGGAGGAGTCCGGACAGACTGAGTGAAAGTCAGGGCAGCCATGGCAGAGATGTTGAAGTGAGTGGGCCAGCAGGGCCTAAGGAGAAAAAGTGCCTGCCAGCTTCTGAGCACCGCGGTACATTGATTGGAAAGCCACCAAGCCACGGACAGGCCTGCCCTGCACTGAGGTGAGTGACTAACACTGTTAGGGATGGGTGGCACTGCGGGCAGATCTGGGCTGCCGGATTAGGATTTCAGAGGCAGCTGCAGCACTTTCCTTGAACTTTACTCTGGCCTGCCGCCTAACAAGATTGTAATCAATCAGAGGTGTGTGCCATGCAGCTTGCACAATATTGATGATAACAACTGATGCTTGGCCAGCTCAGCCCTGGCACCACTTACCCATCATGGCACTGAGTTACAGTTTAAACTTTTGGTCCACTGACAGATCACTCTAGTGCAAGAGGAGATCACAAAGCACCATTTGCAAAGATCACTTGCTGTGACCTGTGCCTGTTTGCCACTGTGGGGAGGTGATTTGCATGCCTTGTCTACATATATTCAAATGCATTGAGAAAGTCAAGCTGCAGACTGCACTGGTTGGATTTTTTAACAATATAGGTGTCTGGGTAACTAGCATAATACTGTACTACTGTTTCACACTCATACTTGTCTCAGATATAATGTTTTAATGTGCAGACTGTAGGTACAAGAATATGATCATAAATTTGTAACCCCCCTACAAATGGGGGTTCCTAAAAGCTTTCCCAGAGCTTGCTTAAATGCTCCATGCCTGGCTGGTGTTCGGCTTAAAGCCATTTAAATGTTGTTGCCAGTGAGCGCTTTTAAAGCCTCCATGTACTGTCTCTTTAAGGGCTGCCTGCTTGCAGTCATACTTAGGTGAAATGGGGGGCTGTGTGGTTCTATGCCCAAGTCCCGCCCGGGCTGCTGAGTAAGCGCTCCATGCTGCCATCATTAGTTGGGCAGAGGGAGTTCTCTAGTAAGATGTAACTGTTTACTGATAATTATTTGGAGTGGGAAAGATATTGTTGTTTGTCCTAACCTGTCTTAATTGCAGCAAGGACTGTTCTGATCAGTTACCCCATTTTGGTCCTGAACTGCTGAATTGGGCCAATCAATAAGTGAGGACTCTAAAAGGGAGCCTGCTGACCAATGAAGACACAGCTAGTGATGCTGGGAAGTGAAGTCTGGACCCTGGCACCTTTTTGCACCAATCGAGACAGGTCTCATAGCCTGGTGCCTGCAGCCCACCTATGGGATCGGGTGGCGCATGACTGAGAAGGCTGGCCCCAACTGCCTGAGGGTCAGAGACATTGTGGCTGTGAGCGAGGAGGGAGTCTCTTGCTCCTGCGGCGTTAAGTGTTCACGCGGGAAGCGCGGGAAAGGCCTGAGGCGGACGTTTTTGCATAGCCAGAAAGCTTCGGACTAAATCCGCGGGGCAGCGGTCAGAGGAAGCTGTGTAGGAGTGCAGCTACCTGCCAGGCTCAACCTGTAGAGGACTGGAGAATCTACTAAATCGCGCTCGGTCTGTCAGGACAGTGAAGCTGCAGCGAGACGCTCGTACAGCTGTGAGTTCGGTCGGGCCCTAGGAGCAGCTGCCTGGTATGGTACCCCTCTGTCACCTTACATATAAATGTGTGGAGAAGTGTTTTGATCCCAGGCTCGGTCCTGTGAGTGGTGTGAGAACATTCTGCCTACTGGAGTCATGAGTACTGAATCAGGGTAGCTCCCTGCTAATGGTTACAGGCAGAGGCAAAGTTGTTTTGTTGTATTGCTAACTGCACTAGTTGAGCCTTCTGGCTCCATCTGATATTCTCAGGGATTAAATGCTCATTTGTGTAAGGGCCCCAACCAGCTGCATCAAGGAACTAGCCATTAGGGCTTGGGTACCCAGGGACAGTAGTTAATAGGTTAGGCCTGTGCATAGTGCCCTAGATAGATACATATATGTTAGAGTGGTAAGCTAATTAACCTGATTGCCCCGTCCTTGTTATTTCCCCCTAAATAAATCAGATTGGTTGTTTTGTAAAAAGTACACTGGCTAACCTGTGTGTTTATGGTGAACTGTTGAACAGTGATTGTTGTGTAATAGCATCTTACTTTTCAGGGGGTCCCCAGAGCCGGCTGATTGAACCAATCCTGGGGGTAAGTGTATATGACAAGGGAACTGTGGGTAACTTGTGTGGGCCACTAGTGGGAAAGAAGGGGGGTTGCAGTGACCCAGAGGGCTGTGACCAGGTCGACTGCGACTGTCTGAACCCCGACCTCTGGGTGGAGGCACCCGCCATTGGATCCAGGCCCCTTAACCTGTTAGCGTCTATGCAGGCAGGGGTAGTTGCCCTTGGGACAGCGCCCCATGGGGGTTACACATTAAAACTTTATATCTGAAACAAGTATGAGTATGAAACAGTAGTTTGAAAAATGATTGGGAGAGAAGTAAAGAAGAACAGTTAAGGTATGAGCCATTTCCAAAGCATTAATAAACAGCTGGCAGCTGAGTAGGGTTGGGGGGCTGAAGCCAGTCATTAATCCCCCATGAAATGCCCGTGCAAGGTTGTTTTGTTTTACAAATCTATAGGGTGAAGAACTTGTAAAACATAATTTTAACTTTGCTGCTTTAATTTGGTTTTACTTTTTATTCTTGTTTGTGCTGCTGTTCTCTTGCTGTGTTTTCTGAGCCAGTCCTTTCTAAGAGATTAATGGATGAGAGGTGCCAAACAGGTTACTGCTTTTGAGAGTGGCACTCTGACTGATGCACTTAAATTTATGGGCACTGATCATGTGGGAGCTAGCCCCAGGGGGTGAAATCAATGCAGAATGTTACTTACTCCAGTGAGAGTTAGGTGCCCTCTGGCCCTCTGGTTTAAAATGATGCATGCCATGAAATATATTCTCCCTTTCCTGTAATTGTTTGCATATTTGCCCCCCTCTTTGGCTATGCTCTGCTGCTCTTTAAAATGTGCCAGGGGCTTTGTTCTGAGTTGACTTTTGGATTGGCTTAGGGAAAATATTGGTTGTTGCTTCATGTTTTTAATTGCTTTTCCTTTTAATTTCACACCAGGAACTGGATAGAAGGTGGAGTTGGCCTAGCTGTAGGTTTCCCTTAAATGGTGTCAGCAACTTTCTAAGGCATACTATTTCCTGAGAATTATTTATGCTTGTAAAAGTTCCAAGAACAAGTTGGGAGTATGTGTGTGTGTGGGGGGGGGGAGGGGGGCAGGAGGGGGTCATCGGTGCCCACTAAGGGTACAGACTCTCTAGCAGACTCGATAGATGTGGCCTACTCTGCTGGCATTCTAGTACATTAGTATGTTAATTATTTTCAGAAAATATCTAGTTTTAAACAGTCAGTCCTTTTTCCTTCAATGAATGAACAGACTTCCATGATATCTAAATAGAAAGTTAGCCTCAAATCCATGGACATTTCTTGGCCAGTGTCTCATGTATAGTATTTATTAAAATTGCAGAGTTCCCCTCCATGTGCAGCTCTTGTAATAACCTGAACTGGCCTATCTAGTCAGGCCTGTTGCAAAAGAAAAATAAAAGAGCATTCTATAGGGAGACTTGATGAGAAACTGTTAAATAATTATTAAATTACTCATAATTAAAGTGTGGGGGATATGCCCGGCCTAGTTATGTTTGCTATAATCTTTTTTAGGATGATGAACTTTCATAGCAATGATTGCACCTTTGAGACTGCAGATGGATGTTATACAGAGATTAATGCCTGTGCAGGTGTGTGTTATGGGGATTTTACACACACCTGAGGTGTGTGAAATACCCTCATAAGACAAACTGCAGCTTCACTGTCCTGACTTTGCACAGGTACAGTTGATATATACAGTTATTCTTAGAGTGCAGGTGTGTGGTTGAAACTAAAATCTCTCTTTAATATTTCATATTTTTAAACGGCATAATGGGAAGGACGTTGCCGGGGGAGGGTCAGGGTGAAGGCTTGGTTGGGGCAGGCATATATTGTCTTTCATTGATTGGATTGGCCATTATGCATTCAGACCACATTGGTCAAGATGGCGCTACATACACCTCCAGGTACTTGCCAGTCAGTCCACTCCACCTCACCCCAGAAAGCAGTTGGCAGCTTTCCCACCATAGCAGACACAGTGCAGTTGACTTGGTTGTGCTAAATGTAGAGATTCAGTAAGGCCTAGCAGTAGCTACCACAGCAGGACCAGGTCAAGCGTCCTCTGTAGTCGGTCATTGTGTCATAGTGTCAGGCGCAGCCTGGGTCTGTGTCATCGATGGGTGGCGGTATCGGTGTGGCCTGTCTTGCTCTTGCTTGGTGGGGTCCAGACGGAGCCTGGAGGAGCCATCCTAGGCTGTAGCACAGCACGCATCTCAGTTATTGTGGAGAGAGTGAGTTCACTTAAGTCTGTCTGGTGGAAGGAAGTTCAGAGGGAGAATCAGTCCGGATAAGGATTCTGAACTGGAAAACTAAGTAAACTATAAACGTGCTGCAGTGTATTTTTTTTTTTTAACAGGTTAGAATCGCAGGTAGAGAAAAAGGAAAAACAATGTTGGTACTATACTGTGTAGTGCATGAGAGGGAGCTCAGGCACCTCATTTGTGGCTGTGGCAAAAATATGAAAGCATCAGTCTACCCCATCCCCTATTTACTCAAGACAGTACATAAGCATCCCACTTTGAGTCTCCTAGTCCTCTCCCTGACAGACTCCCCTTGGCATATTTTTTCAGATTCCATAGAAATGAAATAAAAGGAGAGCTCCTTTACTGCTGACCCAGGTTTACATCAGTGGTAGAAACAGAATAGAACTGTTGTTATTGTGAATTGATTTTGAACACCCTTCCTGTAATAAAAGTGCTTAAGGTGCATGGCACAAGTGCTGTTTTTCTTTTTCTGTTGGTGTCCGAATCTCCCATCAGCCCATCCTGGTCTACTTCCTCTTCAGTCATGTTGTGTGCCACTCTGCTGAAAAAAACAGACATATACCTGGGCAGCAAAACTACAACAGATTTTTTTTCCTTTTAGCACACACACTCAGTCTGTTCATATCCTGGATGGACTCACACAGTGAGTGGGGGGGGGGGGATCAATCTTAACATAGTTTTACTAGCCCAAACCCTAGTGCAAATTAAGCAGGGCTAGTGCAGTTACATAGAAACTGTTGGCAGATAGGGACCACTAGCTGCTAGGCCCATCTCATCTGCCTGTAGGCCCTATACATTGTATGTGGCCACTGACCCAATGTGATCAATGTCTTCATCATTCCCTTCCTCTCAAGATTCCCTTGTGCCTGTCCCAGGCATGCTTAAACCCCTCCACTGTGCTTGCCCCATGACCTTCTCTGGCAGACTATTCCAAGCATCAACTACACTTTCTGTGTAGGAAAACTTTCTCATGTTACTTCTTAATCTACCCCCCTACAGTTTTATATTGTGCCCTCTTGTTCTAGTACTTTTTCTAATTAGAAAAGGTCCCCCACCTACACCTTGTTAATGCCCTTGAGGTACTTGAAAGTTTCAGTCATGTCCCTCTACTGTCTCCTGTCCTCCAGTAAGTACATATTGAGGTCCCTTAGTCTCTCCTCATATGTTTTGTTGTGCAAGTCCTGCACCATCTTTGTTGCCTTTCTCTGGATAGGCTCCACCTTGTTTATATCCTTGCACAGATATTGCCTCCAAAACTGCACACAGTACTCCAGGTGAGGCCTTACCAATGTTTTATACAATGGCATTACCACCTCCCACCTCCTGCTATTGATACCACAGCCTATGCAACCTAGCATGCCACTGGCCCCTCCCCGCTGCCTTTGTGCACTGCTTTGATACCTTAAGGTTATCAGAGATGATAACCCTTAGGTTCCTTTCCTCCTTGGTGACAGTCAGCTCCCCCTCCCCAACCTGTAGCTTTCCCCAGGGTTCCCTCTACCCAAGTGTATTATTTTGCACTTTTTTGCATTGAACCTCAGTTGTTAACTTCAGTTAACTCTACTTGTCTGGCTTGACTACTGCATGTTTTCATGGCTGTTAATGAAGTTAAAAAAAGTTTCTATTTAGCAGGTTTTTGTCCCCATGCATGTCTGTCTGACAATTTGTCCCATATTAAGACCAGTGCCCCTCATTTCCCCTACATTTTGAGTGTTTGTATCCAACATTTCAGGGACAAAATGCTAAGTGGTATACAGGGTCTGCCCTGCAGGTGGCGGGTCTTATCATAGCCTCACCATAACTTTCCTTTCTCATCCAAATCTCTTAGCTGTGTTCTTTCCCTGGACACCACTGCAGGCCAGACTCTGAAATGACCATCCACAGAGCCATAGCTGCCATTGCTTGAAAGTGTATGGGGTCCCCAGCTCTTCTAAATGGACCATGCCAACCAACACTAGTGGCTGTGGATACTGTGGAGGGATTCAAGGGGCTGGGACAGGTATAGGGGAAGGGTGCATCTAAATGGAGTCAGCATTGAGGGGGCTGCCAAGTCAGGGGAAGGGAGAGTGGGACCTCGGGAGGAAGGGGGCAGAAAACAATGCCGTAAACAGGCACTGATCCCCAAGCAGACTCGATAGCCCATAGGGCCTACTCTGCTGGTTTTCTTAGTATATTAATACCATCCATACAGTCCCACCCTACATTCCTACCCTTATCCCACCCAGCTAAACAAAGCTTTAGATCATGTCTGGTCCCCCCCCAAAACCTTAATAAAATACATAGTTTTAAAGGTTAAAATAGACATTCCTGGGGTGCATAGATCATCCTATATAGAAACAGAGGTAGTATAGTGTCATGCCTGTGCACTATATGTGATGGCATTGAAGTTTTTTTTTTTTCTGCAGATGGGGCAGGAAGGAATAGGGAAACGTGATAAATGTGCAATAATCAGAGTATTTCTTGGCTTGAATTGTTTCCTGTATAAGTGATCAAAATTTGCCATTATAATTGTGGGTTACTGCAATTTTGAATCACCTTGTCCTGCTTGCCAGTGCAAAAAAAGTTTAAGGTTGACCCGTGTGAGTGGTTGTGATGTGTGTACAAAATTGGATGTAAACCAAAGTGTGATTTATTAAGCAATGAGACATGACTACAGATTAACTGTCTGTTAATTACCCACTAGTGGTGTAATGTGTCACGAGATATGAAGTTAAAAAAGTGACAGACTACTACATAATAAAATGCAACGATGGTGAAAGTTGAAAAAATCGGTTGAATTTTCTTTAGTTAGTTGAAGTCACAAATTTCAAACTAGTTGAAAAAATTAGCCATAATGTGTGGTAAGTCAGTCATAATTGGTTTTTCAACTGACTCTGGGGTCTACTGGAAAGGAACCCCCAACAGGACTGAGGGCCCATTCCACAAGGGGCACAGCTGCTACCTTAGCAGCTGACAGGGATGTTCCATTAGTGGACATCTGTAAAGCAGCTACCTGGAAAACAGTACACACCTTTACAAAACATTACACTCTGGACATCCAGTCCAGGGGTGATGCTAGGTTCAGTACAGCAGTCCTGCAGTGTCTGTTTCCAAAATAGGTTCTGTGCCCACCACCAAAGGCACTGCTTCATAGTCTACAGAAGTTATGAATACCTGAAAATTACTGGGGTTAGAAGAAAAAATTACTTACCATAGTAATGTTGCTTCTTCCCGGTGATACTCAGGTATCCAGAACTTCCCACCCTGTCTCCCCTTCTAGAACCAGTAGCCTCTGCACTTCTGAATACTGTGCGCTCAGGAGTATGAGTGCCACCTCCTGGTACTGCGTTTTCTAACTATGTTCATAGAGTTTTCCCCCCTTTTTCAGGTGATTCTGACATTTTTGGGGGCACCTTTTAAGGTTTCACCCTCCAGTTGGAGGGTTTATTTTGGAGTTTATGGGTATAATTATCATTATTATTATTGTTGTTAATTAATATACATAGTCCTCAGGGGTCTGCCTTTTCCGGCATCCAGGAAATCTGAGAGGATTAGAACTAAGGCAGTTAGTTCAAGTCAGCATTTGAAAAGTTGTCATGCACAAAAGGTTCCATCATTTGCATGTGTTCCATTCTCTCCGGGCAGTTCTGTCTTTTAATTTAGTTGTTTAATTTAGTTGTTTAACCAGGTATGGCACACTAAGCTGAAAGCTTTTTTACAGGAGCGACCTGGGAGCACAAGGAGGTTAAGTGACTTGCTCAAGGTCACACAGTATGCAAGTGGAAGCTGTGGGATTCAAACCCAGGTCTGGTCTGCTGGATGTCACCAGATTAAAGGGTCTTAAAGGGTCACTGCAGAAGTTTTGAATACCTGAGTCATTAGGTCCACAGGGAGTGTTGAGTCCTCGAGTTCAAGATGTGGCTGTCCAGCTTCACTGGAACCTGTCTATGGTTGCTCGATCAGAGGGAGTACCTGCTCTGTGGCCTCCAGAAGGGACAGTTCCATTTCAGGGTACTCCTCGAGATACTGAAATAGAGACATTGACAGCAGGGGTTTGCATCTGTTCTTGGAGAAGTAGGGACTGATGAGCTCCACTGGTCTGTTCCCCATGGGTAGGGCCTGTCATCTCGTGGGTGCCCTCCTCGTGGTTACATAGATACATAGGCAGTGTCGGCAGATAAGGGCCTATGGCCCACCTAGTCTGCCCATTTGAGTGTGTGACTTCAGTTTATGTTTTCCTAGAACTCTGTTGCCCCTTACCCCTGACCTCCAGAATTCCTTTATGTCTATCCCATGCATTCTTAAATCCCGTGATTGATTCAGCCCCCACCACTTCCTCAGGCAGGGTGTTCCACTTGTCCACCACCCGTTCTGTGAAGAAATCCTTTCCTCACATTTCCTCTGGATTGTCCTCCCTCCAACTTCATCCCATGCCCTCTAGTCCTGGAATATCTTTTTTGCTTAAAAATAGTGTATTCTTGCACCCTGTTCCTCCCTGTAAGATACTTGTATGTCTCAATCATGTCCCCTCTCTCCCTCCTCTCCTCCAGGGAGTACATATTCAATTCCTTCAACCTGTCCTCATAGGACTTGTGATGCAATCCATGTACCATCTTTGTTGCCCTCCTCTGAACCTTTTCTACCCTGTCTATGTCCTTATGTAAGGTCTCCAGAACTGTACACTGTACTCCAGGTGGGGCCTCACTAGTGTCTTGTATAGTGGAATCATGACCTCCCTTTTCCTGCTGATGATGCCCCTGCCTATGCATCCCGGCATCCTATTTGCTTTACCTGCTGCTTTGTCACACTCTTTCCCTACCTTGAGGTCATCAGAGATGATAACTCCAAGATTCCTTTCCTGCTTGGTGCATGCTATATCCTCACCCTCCAACTGATATATTGTGCCAGGGTTTTTGTGCCCCATATGCATTATCTTACACTTCTTTGCATTGGATTTGAACTGACAAACCTCTGGCCATTCTTCAAGTTTCTGCAGGTCCCTTCTCATTCTGTCTACACCCTCTGGTGTGTCTACTCTGTTACAGAGCTTTGTGTCATCAGCGAACAGTGAAATTCTGCCTTCTAGGTCCCAAGAATGTCACTGATGAAGATGTTGAATAGGACTGGTCCCAGCACTGATCCCTGTGAATTCACTGGTCACTCTTCCTCTGTGGAGTGACTGCCATTTACCACCACCCTCTGTGTCCTGCCACCCAGCCAGTTACCTACCCACCACACTACTGTCCTGCCCACACCCATATTCCCTAGTTTGTGTAATAGTCTTCTATGTGGCACAGTGTCAAAGGCCTTGCTGAAGTCCAGATAGACCATGTCCACTGCCCTCCCTGATCCACCTCCCTAGTCACCCAGTCAAAAAATCAACGAGGTTGGTCTGACATGACCTCCCTGGTGAAACCATGCTGCCTGGATCCTGCAGTCCATTGACAACCAGATGTTCCACCAACTCTCCTTCAGTGGTGCTTCATGATCTTCCCCACTACTGAGATGAGGCTGACTGGTCTGTAGTTCCCCGCTTCCTCTTTGTTCCCACTTTTGTATAAGGGGACTACATCTGCTGTCCTCCAGTCTTTGGGTACCTCCCCTGTTTCTAGTGATCGGCTAAACAGGATAGCCAGAGGTTCAGCCACCACCTCTCTGAATTCTTTAAGGACCCTGGGGTGCACCCCATCTGGCCCCATTGCTTTATCAGCTCTTATTACTTCCAGTTCCTTCAGGACCCTTTCTCGTGTAAAGGGACTTGTGTCCATTTCTGCACCATTCTCACCCCTTGTACTCCCTTCAGACTCATTACCCTCCTCTTCCACAATAAAGACTGAGCAGAAATACCTGTTCAGTATGTCAGCTTTACTGTTGTTATCCTCCACGTGGCCCCCATCCTCCCCCTTCAGTCTCACTATCCCTCCCTTTGCCTTTCTTTTTTCACTTATGTACCTGTAAAAGGTTTTGTCCCCTCTTCCCACTGATTTTGTAATGTGCTGTTCTGTCTGAGCTTTGGCTTCCCTTACTGACCTCCCTGCCTCCCTTTGCTTCTCCTGGTACTTCTCCCTATCCCCTTCTGCCTGTGTCTTTTTGTATTGCCTGAATGCAATCTTTTTGGCTTTCACTTTCTTTGCTGCCTCTTTGGAAATCCATAATGGCCTCCTCTTCCTTTTCCTCTTGCTAACCTGCTTAATGCATAATTCTCTTGCTCTTGTAATCCCTGTTTTAAATACTGCCCACTGTTCCTCAACCCCTGATTCCTGCCCCATTTCCCTTAATGCCTCTTTCAAGTATCTCCCCATTTTCCCAAAGTCTGCCCCCCTAAAATCCAGGATACGTATTTTTGTGTGGTTTGGTTCTGCTCCTTCTGTGATTTCAAACCACAATGACTGGTGGTCACTGTTCCCCAGGTGCTCCCCCACTGTTACCCCCATCACACTGTCCCTGTTTGTGAGCACAAGGTCCAGTATTGCCTTCTGCCAAATTGGTTCCATGACCAGTTGCTTGAGGAAGGCACCCTGAAGGGAGTCCAGGATAAATCTGCTCCTAGTTGATGCTGCTGCTGGGATGCTCCAGTCCACGTCTGGAATATTGAAGTCTCCAACCAGTACTACCTCTTGCAGATGCTCTCTTCGGTAGTGTGGTGTCTGTTGGATCCTCTTCTGATTCTGTGGATTCCTGGATCTCTGTTCCTGGCGAACTTCATGCTGCTAGGCCCAGTCCTCGGCATACTGCTCTATGTTGTTCCCAGATGTTCTACAGTCCCTGGGGTACCTCTGGCTCAGCACATCTCGGCC
Source organism: Neoceratodus forsteri (assembly GCA_016271365.2). Taxonomy (NCBI): domain Eukaryota; kingdom Metazoa; phylum Chordata; order Ceratodontiformes; family Ceratodontidae; genus Neoceratodus; species Neoceratodus forsteri. The sequence goes on from CM057449.1 coordinate 1,053,298,480, forward strand.
TGCCATGGGGCTACAGGCAGATTCTTTCTTCCTGGGCCATGTTTTCTCAATAAAGTCAGCCGCAGACTCCGGAGTGTTGAACTGACTCGGGGTGCCGTTATGGGTCAATTTCAGGATAGCAGGGTATTTTAGAGAAAACAGTACTTGTAGTTGGTGCAGCTGGTGTCATACCTTGGAAAATCATAATTCTGTGTCCATTCCAGTCCAGGGAACTCAGTTTTCTTGCCCTGGACTGGATCATTTCCTTCTCCGCAAAGTTCAGGATATGAGCCAGAATCGGTCTGGGGCTCTCACTATTAGCCAGGTGGGGTTGTAGAGAATGGTGGGCCCATTCGATGATGATGCATGTGGTCTCCAGGAGTTAGAGGATTTTAGGGAGAGCCTTTTGTAGAAACTGAGCAGTCCTTTCTTCTTCACACATCTCAAAGAAACCCAGGAGCCGCAAGTTGTTAAGGTGGCTCCTGTTTTCCATGTCATCCATTTTTTCCTGGAGGGCCTTAATTTGTTGGGCTTGCTTATGCAACGTGACACAGTGGCCATCAAGCACTGTTTCCTGTGAGGCTCTTTATTGCTTGTCACAGCCCACCCACAGGTCTAGGTGGTGTAGTGTGATAGCTGTGTTGTTTGAGGCCAGTGTTAATTTCTCCACCCTCACCATCAAGGAGGAAAACATCTCACAAACCGACGGTTCAGGGCCACCAGACTGTTGGGCTGCCATGGGGTTGAGAGGGAGTTGCGCTACAGCAAACTTTGCAGGAGTACCGGAGCAGTGAGCAAGTCACAAAAACAGTCGCTTGTGGAGTAGACCTTTAGAAAGTGTCCAGTTGTAGAATTCCTTCCTTGTAACCAGGTAATACCTTATTTTAAATCGATATGTGCCCTGGTTAGATCGTCGCTCTTTAAGTATGCTGCCATCTTGTATGACGGCTACGCCACCTATTGTGATCATTTTAACATATGTCAAATGTCATGTCCCATGGTATTTTGTGTATTTTTCTGGTATCAAGTATTTTAAATGCCATAATTCTTGAAAATTGTTTACATTGTAAACAATGAAAATCTGAATTTGAATCTGAATTTCTACAGATTCTGTAATTACAAGGATATGGGTGCCTGGAAGTGGTGAAGATTGACATTTTAATACAGGAAGTAGTTTACCACAGTCTCACAGCACAGCTAAGGGAAATTTTTCTTTAGTTGAATAGTTACAGTTGTGGCATAGGTATGCTGGGATATGGATGCTTGGTTCAGTTCCAAAGTATGGCATTTACTATTTAAGGTCTCTATAACAGTATATTCCCTTCAATGGGCAGTGAATGGACATAACAGGAGTGGTCGTGAGGGCCAGGTCTGCTACAGCCCTCCCCAGAGCTGAAAGCCCGACTCCCCCACTTGGAACACTGTAACAGCTCCTCGAGTGTTGTGAGGGCCAGGTCTGCTATGGTCCTCCCCCGAGCTGAAAGCCCAACTCCCCCACCCAGAACACTGTAACAGCTCCCCAAGTGGTTGTGAGGGCAATGTCTGCTGTGGTCCTCCCCTGAGCTGAAAGTCTGACTACCCCGCCCGGAACACTGTAATAGCTCCCCGACTGGTCATGAGGGCCAGGTCTTCTGCGGCCCTCCCCCGAGCTGAAAGCCCGAATCCCCCACCTGGAACACTGTAACAGGTATGGCGTTTGAATCCAATCAGGTGCAACAGACATATTTTTTGTATTGCAGGATGGATGGACTTGGCACCAAATTCAAACTGGACTGCTCCAAATTGCTCTCTGCTCTCTGACTTTAATTTCAAACAGCAGACTAATACAGATAGTTTTTTTTCCACTACTGTTTGGACAGACTAGGCAGTTTTGCACCACTATGCTGAGTGCTTTAATTGAATTTTCAAGTATTCTAAGCCGTGGTTACCTGACTGATTCCTTTTTAGCAAGTCTAATTCCTAGCGAACCTATTGATTCATATTTTATCAAGTTCAAGCTTTCAGCAGTGCAAACGCCAGCATCTCTTGTTGAATTTTAACCTATGCTTGTTAGGAATTTTAAAGGCATATGAGTTTAAGCAGAAAGCACCTCTGCTGCAGAGTATTGTAGTTTAATAAGTTCTTGCATTTCCCTAAGAGTACTTCAAGTATCTGCTGCAGAGTGCTGTGTTTTTAATAAGTTCCTGTATTTCTCTCAGAGTACTTTAAGTATCTGCTGCAGAGTTTTGTATTTTTAATAAGTTGTGTATTTATTTTAGAGCACTGTAAGTATCTGATTCAGAGTGCTATATTTTAAGGAGTTCCTAGTTTTGAGCTGCAAAATCCACCCAGGCTAGCTGTAAATTAGAGTCTCCTCTTGCTCCCTGTCCCCCCTCAATCTGCACAGCCCCTCCCTCCTTATTATCCACTTATAATTTCCTTCTCTTTGCTTCCTCCTCACAGCTCCCCGAGTGGTCGTGAGGGCCAGGTCTGCTATGGCCCTCCCCTGAGCTGAAAGCCTGACTCCCCCGCCCAGAACACTGTAACAGGTACGACATTGGAATCCAAGCAGGCGCAATGGACAGATTTTTTGAATTGCAGTGTGGGTATCCCTGCTGACACTTCACACCAGCAGCCCCACCACCCCCACCACCACCCTTGGTGGTCCACTACTTATATAGCTACTATCACATGTTGAAAACAACCAATCAGTCAACTTTGCCATTTGCAGATAATCTGCACCCACCTCTAGTGGCCGCTACTAAACTAATCCCATACCATACTACCTATTTGGCCCACAATGTTGCCTCTATATCTAACTGTAGTTCTTCTGCTAGCTCCTTTGGTGTCACTACCTCCATCCTCCTACCCAGAGCAGCAGCCTTGCCAGTGAGCCTTTTACACCTTAGCTGCTCTACACCCCTCTCCCCAACATTAACCCCCGATCTGCTCCCTGATGTTCACCTACTCAGTCTGTTGGTAGGTCTTTCTGTCCGACCACCCACCTTCCATGCCAGGCTAGTAGCCCCAAAATTCAACAGCTATGTCACCTCAGTGCCTTCCTTCCAGCCACCAAACTCCCATTGCAAGCTTCTATGGGCCATGCCCAAAACCAAAATTCTGATAACTCTTTCGCTCCTCCTATCTGGGGACGTTGAACCCAACCCCGGCCCAAACTCTCCCCTGGTCCAAACCCCACCCCCCCAACACCCACAAGGCCTAAAACCTGTGCACCTAAATATCTGCAGTCTTCTAAACAAACTAACCCTGCTGCACCCATTAGCTCTCGCCTTAAGACCTAATATACTAATTATCTCTGAGACCTGGCTAAAACCTTATAACCAGGATGCTGAATTCGTTATTCTTGGCTACACTCTTATTTGTCATGTCTGTCCTGGCAACAAAAGAGGTGGTGGCATTGCCATGTACATCGAGTCATTGCTTCAGTTTACCCCAGTATCCTTGCCTATGTCCACACATACACACCATCGACTCTCTATCAAAATCTCCCTCCCTCACCCAAGCCCCATTTTTATTGCTGGATCCTATTGCTCCCCTGACTCCACTACGCCCTTCATCTTGGAACAACTGAATATCCTAACTTCAAAGGCCTCCAGAGGCAAGCTACATATCCTTGGTGATTTCAACCAGAACTGACTCTCCAGCACTAGCTCCAAGCTTTGTAGCGAGGTGACAGCATTAAACCTATCTCAAAAGATAACAGAGCCCACACATTCTGACCCCAAATCACTGAATCACACTCTACTGGACTGGTCCCTTACTACCCACTGACATTGGATATGTGCCTCAGGTCTGTTACTGGACGCCATAAGTGATCATCACATGATCTACTCAGTAGGAAAAATATAGAGGCCCAAGGCCCCCCCCCCCGAACCATTCAGACAAGATCCTTTAAATCCTTGGACCTCGCTTCTCTCCTAAATGACCTGGCAAACACAGACTGGTCCTACATTCCCCAGGCTACCTCTATTGTCTCTGCCATGGAGTACTTCAAGACAAGGTTTATCACAATCTGGAACTGTCATGCCCCACTCAGACGAGCTCAGGTGAGGGATGCCCACTTGCCATGGATTTCTGTGGACATCATGGCCATCCTCAGAGCGAGGGATCAGGCTTAGAAGTCCTTCAAGGCCTCTGGCTCACGCGAACATCAACAAAAGTATCGGGCTCTATGAAATGCCAGTACAAGACAAATCCGTAAGGCTAAAGCCAACTACTTCAAAGACACCTTGCACACCAATTTAAGCCATCCAGCTACATTTTTGAAGGTGATTAATTCACTGTTCTCCCCTCCCTCACAGCCCCCCACCCCTGCTCTATAAACAGGTGGCTCCACAGTCACAGACCCACTCAAAGTGACCTCTCAGTTCAATTCCTTCTTTACAGAATAAACATAGTCACTTCTGTCCTCTCTCGCCTTGACCCGAAACCCCACTCCCCCTCCCCAGTCAAGCTGTTCCCCATGGCCTCTTCTTTGCCTTCCATCCAGTTTCCCTGGCCGAAGTTTACAAAACCCTGCTCACCCTCAATCCCTCCGAGGGCAAATGCCCCACTGGCCTGGACTCCAAATTGCTCTTCTTGTTGGCTCCAGCCATCGCCATCCCTCTGGCCTCACTCTATAACCTCTTGTTCTCTCTCACCTCTATCCTATTCAAGTGGAAGCACGCCACAGTCCTAAAGGTGGTGACCCTTCTGCTCCTAGTAATTACCTCCCAATCTCCCTCCTCCTTATCCTGGCTAAAATCCAGGAATACCTAGTCCTCTCACAACTCTCTTCCTATCTTGACTCCTCCTCCTTCTTTACACCCTACCAGTCTGGCTTTAGGAAGTCTCACTCCACCACCACCACCTCTCTCCTAAGACTCACGGACTCCATCCTCACTGGTATGGATAGAGGACACATCACTTCAGCCATTTTTGTCCACCTGGCTAAAGCCTTCAACACTGTCTCTCACTCGCTCCTCCTATCTAAGCTCTCTCTCACAGAGCTGTCTAGTGAGGCCACCAGCTGGTTCCACTTCTATCTGGTAGGCAGATCCCAATCTGTCAGAATTGGTAACACCACCTCTGCCTCCCTCCCTGTTACTACTGGTGTACCCCAAGGCTCTGTCCTTGGCCCGCTATTGTTCTCCATCTTCCTCAACAATCTGCCCACTGCCTGCTTGCGCACACACACACACACACATCTATTCACATGTATGCAAATGATACAGTATTGTACACATCCGGCCCCTCGACCTCTGAGGTAGCAACCAAACTCCAGCAGGACTTCAATGATGTTCAGCACTGGTTTTGCTCAAATCAGCTCTTTCTCAATGCCAAGAAAACTGTCTCCATGACCTTCAGCCCAAGGCAGAGACTATCACAGCTCCCCTCCATCCCCACATTCCACACCCAGGATGGGAATTCTCTAGAGACTTACACCTCCTGCAGATATCTCGGGGTCTGGCTTGACTAGCACCTAGACTTCTCCGCACATATTGATGCCATCCACAAAAAGCTTCACCCCAAGCTGGGTGCTTTGTACTGTAACTGTGGCTGCATCCCACTGCTGGCTCACCGAGCAATTGTGCAGATGATTCTCCCTATCTTCGACTACGGTGACAAAGTCTACAGTGCTGCCCCAAAGTCCACCCTAGCCAGACTGGACCCCCTCTTCCACTCTTTCTGTTGTTTTGTCTTTGACTCTCCTCCCACCACCCATCACTGTGACCTCTACCAGACCCTGGACCTCCCCTCGCTTCAGGACCGATGACGCTCCCACTGCACTAACATCGCAGCAAAGTTTTGGGCCCGGTCCTTCCCTCCATATCTTGCATCTGTCCTATCTGCCCCTACCCTCCCGGAGTATGTACTTAGGAATAATGACTCATGTCTCCTGTCTGTGCCACTCATTTCCAACAAGGCAGGCCAGTCAGTGTTTCAATATCGTATGCCTAAACTATGGAACTCCCTTCCTGTGGATATTTGTCATGCCTCCCCCGGTCAGCACCCTCAACTCCCTTCTCAAAGCACATTTCTCCTCCACCTGCACATGCACCCATGTTAGGTGTTGCACCTGGGCCTTGCCTACTCCATTACGAGACTGTAAATAGACACTGTATGTAATGTTTGTATTTATATTATGTATCTGAATATTTCATTTTTATATGCCTCACTCAACTGCCTGCTGAACTGCACTATACATTGTAAGATTTTTCTCTAAGGTTTTCTGGACTTTTGTAATATGAATGTATTCCTCCTTTCCCCCCCTGCCCCCAGGACGCATTTGGAATCAAGCAGTAGTCTGCTCAGCATGCCTTCCTGGTTAAACCTTTAAATAAATAAATAAAATATAAGACTCATAAGGCATTTCAAGTCAAGAAGTGTAAACTATATGGGCTTGCCTTTATATTTAGTAATTTCATATCATCCTGTTGCATAGCAGTTACATACAGTTTTAGCTGCAGATTGCTTTAAAAAATGCAACCCTTATCTGACTGTGCAGCATCAGATATTTGGCATTTAATGCAGACAGTATGTCCATATCAAGTGCCTTCAAAAAACACTTGTATACCAAATAGGGCTACTGTAGCCCTGTGTGGAGAATTGTATGACAAAGTGATAAATGCCCTGAAGTCATCTGTAATTCCAGAAATTCATTGTTGCAGAAAATTGAAAAATGGCAAGAAAAAACATGTTGAATCCTGATTGGAGAGGTGGGACATTCACTCATAATGTTGTTCTGGCACAACATCAGGGGATCAAGTCCCAGCACCTACAAGACAGCATGTCAAAACAAAATCACCCCCTTGCCCAACTCTAAGTTGTCCGCATTTCTTATGTCTGACTGAAACTCTGCCAGTACAAGCTTCATGTTTCAATACATTAATTCCTCCCTCCAGCTATAGCAGAAATGATCATCAGATAGTTTTTATAAAAGTGTTACTTTGCCCAACTTAAAGTAATGCCTACGTTTTTTATTTTCTTTATTCCATTGTCCCAGTACAACAATGCTAAATTGACATTGTTGCCATGAGTGGCTTCACAATATCCTCACTTGCCTTTCAGCCATCTGGCACCACTCTATCTCGAGAAGTGCAAATGATTTCATAACCTCAGGTAAGACATCTTCTAGACCCGCTGTTCTCCAATAGCTAAATACGATCATCTGTGACTATACTTAGTGCCAGAAGCAAAACAGGTCTAGCAAACAAAAGATCAGAAATTATAAAAACTCTAACTCGCCCCGCAAGCTATTGAATCTCCCACTGCTGCAGCACTGCTCTGATGTTAGTTGCAGGGGATTCTGGGATTTGTAGTTGCAGCAAATGTTAGCTTGGAAGTAAGCAGAGTCAGTCTGATACAATCTACTACGCTGTAGGATCATAGGATCATAGGAGAGTACAAGTTCTAGGGACTAGCCCATTATGAACTCACCATCTTTATCCAAAATGGAATTTATATTTATTGTTTCCTATATATATATATATATATATATATATATATATATCTAAAGTAGCTTTAAATTGCAATAAATTTTGACTGTGTACTATCTCAGAAGGAAGCGTATTCCATATCGGTACTGCTATCTGTGTAAAAAATCTATTTCTTTTTATTGTTTTATTAATAGTAAATCTCAATCTCAATTTATGTGATCTCGTGTTCCTTTCAGAGGAATACCTTTCCAGGCATATAGTTTCAAAAGAGCAGGATCTCTGACAGCTCTAAAGATTAGACATAAGTCACCTCTTAAAGAACGATATTCCAAAGAATATAGATTCAATGCTACTAATATTTCATCATATGGCAAAGATTTCATATTTTGTATACTTCTGGCAAGCCTACACTGTACTTTTTCTACAGTTACTCTTTCTTGAGCAGATGTCAGTGTGCAGAAAGAAGAACAATAATTCAGATGTGATCTCACTATACTTTTATAAATTGTAGTAAACAGTAAGTAAGAAAAACAAATATTTTTGCACACAAACTGTAAATTGGGACCAGTCCCTCATTTGGGTGTGTGGCTCTTAGTGCTGAATATTCCCCTTTAACTGCTTTCCCTGAAAATTAATATTTTTCCTTGTCAGACAAAAAATAAATAAAACAGCTTTTCTCCCTGCCCTCTGAACTGATGTTTTCATGTTGGGGGGGGGGGGACTTTTTAACATGTACCAGTCACCAGTCAGTTCATCACCCCCCCAAAAAAAAAAACAGTTTCCAAACTTTTTAAAACATTTTTTCCTTAACAAAATTGAGTCATTTTAGAATCACAGTAAGACACTTTATGGTGTTTGTAATGCTGTGAGAACATTACTTCTCGGGTAGTTGAAGGCATTCTGTGCAAGTGCCTTGTGCCTCACAATGCACCTGATTCGTAACATTATCCCAGCATCACACATACTCAAATTGTGCCTTATTGCTTAAGTAGACAAGTGGAAAAGCACAAGCTCAAAACTCCTGTGCATGACCGCAACAACTCCGTGGGCATTTTTCTCTTGCCCTTCTGAGTGTCATCATCTTCTTCCAGTGGCCAAGGCTTCTTTCTTCCAGGGCATCACAGGCTTTTTGTCCCGCAAGCTACTTTTTATGTCACTGGCTTTAATGCAAACAGTATAATGCTGTGGACCTGTAAATTGAAAATACAAATAACTGAATGGCCTTTAATTGCTTTCCCCTGGGATTTGGGATTTCTGCCTAGTGAGCAAACATAATAGTTTGTGCAAACACACATTGGGAATTTGTGCATATATAGTACCATGGTTTGCACACATACCCAACTCAGTCATGCATTACACACTTCAAAATGATAGCATAGAATTACCATGCTTCAATAGGATTCAAAAACTCAGAAAGCTGCAAGAGAAGCTGACTCTGCTATGGCAACAAATAAAGCAGGAGGTTGCCAAAAGTCTGTTAACTACAGTTCACCATGGCCAATGCACAGGGAGCTGGAATGTAAGTTTTGATCCTGGAGAGTGGAAATTCCTGCACCGTTAGTGCAAGATTCTACAACTATGCAAGTAAACTGCATATGCAATGACTACATACATTGCAAGTTGTTGTCAGTGGATTCCTCTAAAACAGCTCTTGGCAAAAAAACTTCATCAACAGAAGGAACACTTTAATGACAGGGTCCTAGGGCTGCTGGTCTCGTAGGAAAATTGTATTCCTCTCTAGACCAGAACCCTAAAGTTTCCACGATATCAAAGTCTGAGAATTATGTTATGGCTACAATGATGCATCCATACAGCATTTCAAGGCAAGCTTGTCATCCTTACTCTGCACTGGTGGCCTCTAAAACAAATAGGAAGATTCCAGTTACCTGCATGACTGCTGGGATGGCTCAAAACCAAAGGCTATAGTTGCCGATGCTGCTCTTACTGCTCATACTGTGTCTGCTGCTTCTTTGCTCAGGCTACAAAGCAAGTTAATCTTTTGCACTGACAGCCATTCCCAAATAATCTTAACATTTTAATTCCCTAGGATGACAAAGAAGAACTGAAACAATATGCCATGATTCCTGTAGAAGATGTTATTTGGTCAGGCTTACAAGACAGTGAAAAGGATAGTACAACGATGCCCAGCATCAGTTTCCATCGTTACTAAAGATATTGCAATACTACTGTTACAGTGCCCTCGGTTGCACCTGGTTGTAATGCTTGGTGTCACTTAGTGTCAATGTATTTAAATGCTATAAATATGCATTGTTGGCTGCAAGGTTGTTCAACTCAGCAGGTGACATTTTACACAAATAGTGCTGCACATGTTTGCCTCTACAAATCCTTTAGCATGAAGGCTGTCATGGTCAGTTGGCAAATTACAAAAAGACAAGCAAGTGCAAAGTGATAGCCTTGACTATGCTCAACAGTTCATCACTCAAGTGACTGACTGATGACATTTGACATTCAGTAACCTGACACTGAGCACCATGATATACTTATTTTGCCTGCTATATGGGGTTACTCTAAAATCATTCTTGAAGAAGATGGTCAAAAAAAGTGATAACAAGCATTTGTCGATGCCAAATGTTTGCCAATGGTATTGCTGTTCTACCAGGAGTTGCTTGTACACATTTTTACTACATATGTACCCAGGATACAGCAGATGAGTTGAAATACCTCATTTTCAGTGGTGTCCTGCTTTGACACATTGTTAGATTGTAATTACCAAGGATAGGGCAGCTGAAAGGTGATACCTACTTTTAAGTGGGCAACCACATTTAGACTCCAAATGTTCAACAATCTTTTTATGACCTGACATTATGATAAAGACTTTTGGAATTTTTAAAATCTCACCTGAAACGTGATTTTGAGTTGTGACTTCGGCAACAAGTTTCAGAGGAGATTTGAAAAATTACACCTACCATGTTCAGGAGGTGGGGTAACACAAGAGATATGTTGAACATTAGGGGCCCAAATCTGCAAAAAGTAAAGTTATGAATAAATGTTGGAACAATTTGTTTCCTCATAACATAGTTGTTTTTTCCCAATTTTACCCCAAATTCTCAAAATAATCTTTTTATGAGCACTCCTTCTGAGCATGGCAGGTGTCATTTAGAAAACAATAGCTGAAACATCATTTTGCATACCAAATTCGGATATTTAAAAGGGTTGTACCTGGTGCAACAGAGTTGCACCAGAGCAACCCCGCACTGCGCCCCAGTGAGATATTCAAATGGCTGCCAGGCGCAGTGCAAATTCCAATGCACTGGGCAGAATGGTAATATATGCAGTGCAAATGCAGGGGGCGTGCCCATGCATATGCAGCACATCCCGATATTCAGCCAGGGATGTGCGGCGCATATGCTGGCACAGCCCTGCATTGCGCCATAAAGGGATGCTCAAAGTTGAGCCCATGAAAAGGAAGAACAACTCCCTGCCACCCACAGGTGGGCTGCTGTATTGCAGGGAGCAACACAGTGGCCGCCAGCTGTGGGTGGCCACCAGCCCATCCGGAACACCATCCACAAGCACCCATACGGGCCCTGGCAGTCTAGTGGCACCCCCCCTCCTGTTGGCCTGATTACGGGCAAATGCACACTTAGAATCCCTGGTAGTCTAGTGGTACCCCCCTCCCTCCCATTGGCCCGATCGCAGGCGAATGTACAATTAATATCCCTGGTGGTCTAGTGGTACCCCCCTCCTTCCCATGAACCCGATCATGGGCAAATGCACAAGTAATATCCCTGGAAGTCTAGTGGATGCCCTCTCTACCCCGGTAGCCCTATCGCAGGCAGTGGTACAAATAACCCATGCCCTGGCGGTCTAGTGGATCCCCCTCTTGATCCCGACCCTCCAATCGTGTCCGCTGTACCTATGTAATATCCCTGGTGGTCCAGCAGTAATCCCCCTCCCCTCAACCCACAGAGGACCACTGCTACCCAGCTCCCCCCTGTCATCGGCGGGTGGCTGCACTCCGCCCGCTGCATGACAGCTTATAGTATGAACGTAAGCCAATTGACCCACAGTGTGGACAAATGGGCTTGCACATCATACTGTACTACTCAGGTATGAATCTATGAATGAACCCATTCACAGGTTCATGCCTGTGTAGTACAGTATGGTGTGCAAGCCCATTCATCCACACTGTGGACCAATTAGCTTACAGATCATGCTGTAAGCTGTCATGCGGAGGGTGGCCGGGTGGTATGCAGTAGGAGTGCAGCCACCCACCAATGAAAGGGTGAATATCACCTGGTCCTAGCCCTGGTGCATCCCAGCTGCACTGCGCCCCCACTTGCACCATTGCCAGGCGCAGTCTGTATATCCAGGCCCAAGTGTTAAAACACATTTTAGGTAAGATCTTAGAAATGACATGATAAGTGTACATTGAAAAACTGCAATAACGACTCCTAACTTTGTTGTTTTCTCATATTTTTACTCCAAATTTTCAACATAGCCTTCCTATGACCCCACATAGCCTTCTTATATGTCAACTTCATGAGCAAGGGTGGAGAACTTTTTCAAATCCTGCCCAAAAGGTGACTTTACACCACAAGTGTGAAAACACATTTTGGCCAGGATTTGAAAAATGACAACAGTCACATTCATGAAGTGCTGAAAAGAAATGGTATATTGAAAGGTTGGGGTCAATTTAAATGATCAAAGTTACAAGACTACATTTGTAAATTTCAACATAGGCTCATAACTTAGTTGTTTTTTAATATTTTTACCCCAAAATACTATTAACATATTCTTCTTATGACTCCACCTCATGAACAAGTGCAGAAAAAGATTTAAACTCCTGCATGAAAGGTGATTTTAGTCAGGGACTGTGAAATCACCTTCTGTGACACGTAAACACACTTTGGCCAGACTTTGAAAACTGACAGCTGTTGCATTTATGAGGTACTATGAAGAAATGGCTATGCTGAAAATTTGGGGTCAAAATATTGAAAATTATCGAAGTTACAAGCCTGTGTTCACAACTTTCAATGTAGGCTCAAACTTTGTTGTTTTTTAATATTTTTATGCCAAATTTCCAGCATAGCCTTCTTATGACCCCACCTCATGAACAAGGGCAGAGAAAATGTTCAACTCCTGCCCAAAAGGTGATTTTGCATGCCAGTCACAAAATCACCTTTCAGGACAGATTTGTCAAGTTTCATTACCAATTGTTCATGAGGTGGGATCCCAAAAAAGGCATGTTATAAATTTGGGGCAAAAATATTACAAAATGGCCAAATTATGCCACTAAGTTCCAAACCCCATTGAAATACATTGCACCGCATACCTGATTTCCTCAGTTCATGGTCCAACTTTGAAGAGTGAAGACATGTCTGTGGTCCATAGAAGATTATGGCATTGGGCCCCTGGTGGGTACATAAGGACTTGGAGGGTGTAGGATGGTGGGTGCAGAGTGGAAGGATCATGTGGGGAGACTAACGGAGCAACAGACATTGATGGACAGTTTTCTGTTTTATAAGGTAAAAAAAATGACGAGGGAAGCTTTTCTTTATTTCAGATGGTGACAACAACATTGGGGGATTGGGCACACCCAGTGTCATTGTTGTGTTTGTGGGGGACTGGAGAGTGCTGAGAGGGAGGGTTGAGTGAGGGGGGACAGATACAAGGGCGCCAGCAACAGACATCGATGAATGTTTTTATTTTCTACGGGCTTTATATAAACATATATATGTGTGTGTGTGTGTGTGTATATATATATATATATATATATATATATATATATATATATATATATATATATATATATATATATATATTTATAAAGATTATGAGGTGGTGACACTGAGGGATTGGGCACCCCCCGTGTCAGTGTTATGTTTGTGGGGGGAGGCTTGGAGCGGTGGTTGCTGAGAAGGAGGGTCAAATGGGGGGGACAGTTACAGGGGTGGCAGCAACAGACATTGATGGATGTTTTTCTTTGTTACAGGGTGATTGCTGGATGGTGTAGATCAAAAGAAAGAGCTGACCTATGACTGCGTTGGCTCTTTCCTTTGAAATACACAAAGTTTCTGCCCAGCAAGCCAGAACAGTGTCATGATCAATCTGGCTGATGATTGGTGTGACACTGACAAACCCCTTGCAGATCACTCGGTATCCCATGATAATAGCGACTGCAAAACAGTGAACGTCAAACTAGCGAGTGTCACGATAGTGAATGACACATAATAGCGACTCATAATAACAGTGTTTCGAATATGTAATTCTCTCCAAAATCAATGAACGGTGTGGTGTTAGAATATTTAAGATGAAGGATGCGGGGGGCACAGTCCCCCACATATGTATCAAGTAATCAAGCCGAGAACAACTGTTGAAAGTACAGGTAGTAGTAGCTGTTATGGGCAGTGGCATTCTCTATTTTGAAGTTCGCTATTTTGTATCCGCTATTATACAATGGCAAGAAAATTTCCTGGACTCTGATTGGTCAATGTGTGCCTGAGACAGTGATGTTATTACACAATAACATCACTGTATTGCTTTTCTATGGATCCTGACCTCCATTATCATGACAATTTGGATTCCTTAAAATCATTTTTTTATGTTTTTTTTATTTTATTTTGTATAACAACGAGCCATTGTATAATAGCAATAAGGCAC